>OX155682.1:1330000-2705121 GCA_944547425.1 Eupithecia centaureata
TGTTTAGGGGTTTAAGGTGGTTTTTTTTCATTCCCTCAAATTGTTACCTTTAGAGAAAGATCTCCTGTGTACCATTGCGCCGGACCATGGCCGGAATGTGGTTTTTTCTACCGACGATTGATGTCGGAGAGTTCCATAATAGTTAGATGTCGATGAAACATGCGTTTGCGCGATTTAGGATTGGTCCTCATTTTGCTCACCATTTTATCGGAAGATTTCTGGAGCTCTTAGGCTATCTAAGCTTCTATATATAACTTTAATCTGTGTTTTTTTTTATTTATTTACCAACTTAAATATAATGTTACAAATAAAAATCATAATTATAATAACACGAAGTAAACCACAGAGGTTTGTAAGGTTTCAGCTCCTGAGGTCACTTTCTATTGATGCTTTGTAATCGAAGATGTAGCACTCTACCTCTACATCTTCAAAGCGAGCGAAGATCCGTCTGCGATGCAGGAGGTTGCAGGTTCAATTCCCGCGTTGGGACAAAATGTTTATACGATCTTCAAATATTAAGTATAGTAAAATAAAATATCTATGTAGTATTAGGTATATGAGTCATCTAGTATCTACCCATAACACAAGCTCTAGCTCGGGGCTTTTCTTCTTAGCTTGGGGCTAGATGGTGCTGTGTATTGTCCAGCATTATTTATTTATTTACCTGAGCCCACACGTAAGGCTAGAGGTCGCTACAGCCGTGTCTCCTATATAATTGTTACAAAGACCTATACCTTTTCCCCTTCCGCCAATTTTTTATTAAAAATTACAAACCGTACAGCTTTATACCCCTGCTACGATGCTACACTGGCTGCCCGCGCGTACCATAGAAAAGATTTCAACGCGCTCCCGCTTCTTCAACGAACTTAATTCATAAGATCTCTATAGCTAGAAGACTGGGTGGTGACGAGAAATTTATAGGCAGGTTTGACTATAATAGAGATGAGTTCTTTTTTTTTTTTTTTTTTTTTTTCTTCTTCTTGGTCTCGCTAATCTTAGCATTTGCCATTTTCATGTTTTGGTTTTTTTTTTGGTGTTGTTTTTTTTTTTTTTTTTAATTAAAAAATTTGGGAAACTTAATTATGTACAAAGCCTACTGCGTCCCCAAAAATGAACAGGATCAGGAGAGTTAGGAAATAATACAATAGGAAGGGAACTATCTAATATTTTATAAAAAATAAGGTTATAAATACACAACAATTAACTAATCTATATATTGATATTATTTGTACAAATAAATGATGATAAAGATTGATATATACAGGGGTCTAAGGAGGAAAGGAGGGAAGCAATATTAATAGGTAGAGGAATACGGAGGGAGATGAGCTCATCATAGAAGGCACTGTGATCATATTTGCTACAAGAAAAAAATATATGATTTTCGTCACCAAATTCATCACCGCATTCGCAAGAAGGGTTACTGACAATTTTCATCCGTGCTAAATGGGCTGGAGTGCACGTGTGACCAAGCCGCATCCGAATTATAACTGTAGTGGCACGTTTATTCAGTTTTATTTTAAAAAACCAAGGTTTGAGTGGAATTTCAGTTTGAATAAATCTGTAGTGTTTTGCCTTGTTACACACGTTGCCCGCCCAAGACTCATCCCAAGCATTCCTGAGATAAATCCTAGGTAGAGCAAGAAGATCTTGAGAAAAGTTTTTGTAGGGGAAAAGGTCCCCACACTCCACAGCTTCATTAGCAAGAATATCTGCCCGTTCGTTGCCCCCTATACCACAATGGCTTGGGATCCATGCGAAGTGTACTGAATATCCATAGTCATTGCATTGCAAAAGTTTAGTTCTCGAGTCCATTATAATATGATAGTAAGTTTTGGATCGAAATGGATATTTAATGAGTGACTGTAATGAACTCATTGAGTCACTAAAAATAACGGTATTTTGAAGTTTCATCAGTAATATGTACTCCAGTGCTTTCAAAATCCCGTAGCATTCTCCGGTAAATACTGATGTTTCTGGAGGAAATTTTACTTTTTGTACAATATTATACTGTTTGTGATAAATACCAACGCCAACTTTTCCTATTTCAGAATGCTTGGAGGCATCAGTATAAATCTGATGCCAGCCACACCAGCGATCATCAACGGCAGTTTTGAAATATACATTAGCATTTCTATCATCACGGTCTATATTGAGGTCAAAGTGAACGGTAGGAGAAAGTGTTAGAGCTTTATATCTACAGTTGAATAAGGGAAGAAGAGTAGATTGATGAGTTGGGGCTGTTAACGATTTATATTTTTTAAAGCTATAAATTAAATATGGAAGCCGTTTATGTTTCCAATATGAAGAAGTTGTTATGAGGTGAGAAAGATGTTGTATTTTTGAATGAAGCTGATGATTTGATATCTGAGAGGTACGGAAAAAGAATCTATTAGACAGATACTGACGTCTTAAATGTAGTGAAGATTCACCACATTCTGCCTGTAGTGCAATAATGGGACTAGATTTCATCGCCCCCAAAATGATTCGCATTGCTCTAGACTGAATGCCATCCAAAGATTTGAAAGCAGCTGCTCTACCAGGTTCTAATAAGAAAGTACCATAGTCTAGCGTACTTCTTATGAGAGCATTGTACAAAAGTTTCAAAGAAAAAGGGTGAGCACCCCACCAAACACCAGAAAGAGCTCTTATTAAATTCAAATATTTTTCACATTTCGTAACAACATATTCACAATGTGGGTGGCCTGTAAGTTTTGAATCTAATATTACACCTAAAAATTTTGCATAACTACTTACAGGAATAAGGACATTATCATAATATATTTTAGCAGGTATCGGATTAAATTGGCGCGTAAATGTAACTGCCCTGCTTTTAGACACTGAAAGTTCTAAGCCATGCTTATCCAACCATAGCTTAAGAAATTTAAGTGAAATAGTTAAGTCAGAAGATCCTGTATCAATAGAGCTGCAAGGGGTGTATACCAGTAAGTCATCTGCATACTGTAGAATACTAACCATATCATTAACAGAAGCTTCTAAATCATACGTATAAATACTGTAAAGGAGCGGACTCAAAACAGAACCCTGTGGTAGACCCTTCCACGCTACTCTTGTAAGCTCAGAAGAATTTAATTTAATCACTCGACCAGCTAGCATGTTTTGAACAAAGTTGGATAAGATAGGAGGGATTTTTAAACAATTTAGTTTTTTTATCAACACTTCAATTAAAACATTATCATAGGCAGATTTTATATCCAAAAAAGTAGCTACGACCGACTTATTCAGTGAAAACGCTATTCTAATATCTGTCATAAAGACACTAATACTGTCCATCGAACTTCTACCTTTCCTAAAGCCATATTGGCCCTGAGGCAAAAGGTTCTGACTTTCAATAAACCACTCAATTCTATTTTTAACTAGGTGTTCTAAAATTTTTAAAATAACTGGAGATAAAGCTATGGGTCGATAAGAAGCGGAATCTAATGAATTTTTTGTTGGTTTTAAAAATGGCAATACTATTTGAATTTTCCATTCCGAGGGAATGTCACCTGTCAACATGACGGAATTAATAATTGTTAGTAAATAATGCAAAGAATCTTCACCAAGATGAGCAAAGAAAGAATATGGAATGCCATCGTTGCCAGGAGCCGTATCGCGGGTCACTGACAAAATGCCTTTCAGCTCGTGAATAGAAAAGGGTGCATCCAGGCCATTCGAACACACAGGATTTTGTGGTAGTGTTCGGGTTATAAATAATTCCTTTGGTGGTACTGTCGCTGGAGCCAAACGGTCTATGAAGCTATCTCTCAGGAAAGTAGGCATTGTAGCAGAAGTAGATTCATTAACCCCAGATCTATAACGTCTTATATTAGCCCAGACTGTTGATGGCTTTGTTTTGGGTGAAATAGTTGAGCAAAAACTTTGCCATCCTTGCTTTTTCTTATCTTTCAATGTTTTGGTCGGGGTGGAGTTTACGGGACGCAGGACTTAGAAAATTTTCGACGATTTTTTTCATGTATATATAACATATATTTTTTTTTATGGCATCGTGAAGAGAGTCACTAGGGGTCCAACATTGGTTCATGTCATTGACCCCAAAGTTCAATGACCTCGGCGCTAGAGGTCAAAGAATGTCGGCAGGACTTAGAAAATTTTCGACGATTTTTTTCATGTATATATAACATATATTTCTTTTTATGGCATCGTGAAGAGATTCACTAGGGGTCCAACATTGGTTAATGTCATTGACCCCAAAGTTCAATGACCTCGCCGTTAGAGGTCAAAGTATGTCGTTCTGTTTTAAAGGGAGCTGGACTTAGAAAATTTTCGAAGATTTTTTTCATGTATATATAACATATATTTTTTTTTATGGCATCGTGAAGAGAGTCATTAGAGATGCAACTTTGGATCAGGTGATTGACCTCAAAGTTCAATGACCTCGGCGCTATAGGTCAAATAATGTCGTTCTTTACTCTGTAAACTTTAGGGGTGATTGTGGCAGTATACAAAATTACGCTCTAATGCAATGGGGGTGGCACCGGCAGTTTGTTATTTTGATGTTAAAGCAAATAATACTTTATTTTCATTCCGATAAGAGTTGATTAGGTTCAACTTGAGTGGCGGATCCGACACAGAGTACCCCGACTCCACGTGGTCTTGTGCGTGGCGCCCCTAGAGTGTATTTAATAAGCCGGAGGCGCGAAGGGAGTGCAGCCTCCGCCAGCCGTAACAAGGGACAGGACGCGCGAGCCGCAGCGGCTGAGGCTGGTCGCCGAAGGCGACCAAAAAGCCGAAGCTGCGGAGGTGAGCCGTGGTGCCTGTCCCTTGTTACGCAATGGCGGAGAGGCTGCACTTCCCGAAGCGCCGGAGCTATGGCGAATCGTGATGGAACCAAAAAAAAATGAAAAAATAACCCGAGGTAAAGAATTAAAAAAAAAAAAAAGTGACCTTGACCTCGTAGGTCACTGACCTTGAGTTCAACAATGATTAATTTAATTTTCCATCATCGATTCCAGCTAAAACCAACGTTTTTACAGAAAAGGTAAGTGACCTTGACCTCAAAGGTCACTGACCTTATGATCGAAAATGATTTATTTAAGTTTTCGGCATCGATTCTATCAAAAACCAACGTTTTCACAAAAAAAGGTCAGTGACCTTGAGGTTAATGACCTCAAGGTCACTTTTGTCAAGGTCCTTGAACTTTGGGGTCAAAGGTCAATGACCTTGACCAAAAAAAAATCCTTATTTTTTTTGCGTCCCGTAAACTCCACAGTGACCAATGTTTTTTTGGTTTTAGCTATTACATCAATTAATTTATTGAAATTGTCTTCTGTCATGTCTTGATTATAAATTAGCTCTGCCTCTTTTCTTTGAGTAACAGCTAGGCTACATTCGGAATCCCACCAAGGTGGGGATGATAACTTTCCTGAAGCACTATTTTTAAGAGGAAATGTTGCATTAGCTGTTTCTATCAATTTATTTACAAAAGCATTAGAACATGTAGATATACCCTGGGATATAGGAGGCAAAGTATTTATCTTATCTTCCATGTAAGCATTAAAATCACACCATTTATCAGGGATAATTTTGTATCTCATTCTGGGTGGAGCTTTAGGAACATGATTAACTTTAAATTTAGTAAATTGTAAAATGATGGGATAATGATCACTTCCATGTGTAAATGGTTGTGTTTTCCATGTAATGTCTAAGGCCAGGCTAGGAGAGGTAATTGATAAGTCAACAGCACTAATATTTTCTGAAGGTTTTGTTCGCCGAGTTTGAGTGCCATCATTTAAAATACACAAAATCTGCCTATCTATTAAGTCAAGCAGGTCTTTACCATGAGTATTGGTTAAAGAGCTACCCCAAGTTCTATGATGAGCATTGAAATCTCCCATGATAACACATGGTTTGGGTAATGAAGAAAACAGAGTTTCAATTTCATAAAAAAATTGTGAGGATGGATGTGGTACGTAAATAGAGACAAAACAGATGTTATTAATAATGCAAGCTATAGCAGTAAAATTATTTATGTTATGTGAAGGTAAAATAAACTGTGAAAAGGAACAGGAATTTTTAATAAGGAGAGCGGCTCCACCCCATCCGTCAGGTCTATCTTCCCTGAGGCAGGAGAAACCGCTCAATTTGAACACAGAGCCTGGCTTAAGCCAGGTCTCTGTGAGTGCAAGTATAAAAGGATTAAATTTATTAATTAAATATATAATTTCAGACTTTTTGCTGACTACACTCCTGCAGTTCCACTGAACTGCGGATCTGGTGTGATCCATTATGGGTGTTTAAAATACTAATTGTGTCAATTATTTTAGCAGCGTTGGACGGTTCTATTATATTAGACTGTAATAAGGTGGTAAGAAGGGCTATTACATCATTAATATTCAATTGTTTTTTGTTGTTGTCCTCTTTAAGAGCACAACCATTAGACTGTGTTGACAAAGGCTGACTAGTCAGATCACGGTGGACCCTTTGGTCATAACCCTTGTGCAGTTTTGGTGGCAGGCGAGGTTTTAAAAATACAGTCTTTCTAGAAGAGGATGGGACTTGGTTTGTTGTTGGAGAAGAAAAAGTTTGGACTTTATTTGTTGTTAAAATTGCAGCATAAGAATGTGTCATAGGTGGGTGTATTCTTGATGCTTCCGCATAAGAGATACACTTATCTGCCATGGACTGTTTAATTTTGGTTTGTCTAGTGTATTCTGGACAAGATTTACTAATGGCATTATGCGCACCACCACAGGAACAGCAGGAAATGTAGTCTTCATCAATGTCACAAGAATCACCTGAGTGTTCTTGGCCGCACTTGAAGCAACGTGGTTTGGACCGACACTGCAATTTGGTATGACCAAACCGACAGCAGTTGTAACATTGTATGGTTGGATATGTGTACAGTTGAACTTGTAAGGCAGTATAACACATGAAAATACGGTTAGGTAGCACTTGCCCATCAAATGTTACAACTACCGTCTGTGTTGGCTTCCAAACTGGAGCTCCATTAATAATTTCTTTGAAATTGATTCGTCTTACTTTAAGGATTTTCCCACAGCCACTAGGTACTGTAGTGCACTCCATGATCTCCTCTGGAGATATGTCTGTAGGCACTCCGCGAATAACACCCATACGAGACACATTATAGGTTGGGATAAAAGCCTTTAAATTATTTTTATTTAAGCTGTCATGACCAACAAAAGCATTAGCATCAATATAATTATTAAAAGCTATGGATACTCTGTTCCTGCCAATTCTTTTCACACTACCATTCACAATATTATTGAAAGAGTTGCGTTTCAAGAATTTTCCAAAAATAATTGGGTGGAGGGTGGAACCATCATTTGGTGACTCAGTAATACGTTGCACATGTACAATAAAAGGAGCACTATCTGTGGAGTCGTACTGCATTCGGGTAACCACTACTGGAGCCTGCGAAGATGAATTTGGTGACAATATGTTTTGTGTTGGGGTTGCGGGAATAGGGGTTGCCACAACAGGGTTAGGGACAAAATCTCGGCTTACAACTGTTGTATCGCTATCACTTGTAAAAGGTTGTTTCATAACACAATGACATCCTTTTGATGCATTGGATCCATTTTTCCGCTTCTTTTTATTACAATGTTTGCACGTTTTATGTTTAAGCTTTCGTTTTTTTGAAAAGGATGTATCCGTATCTATATCGGATTCATTAGATGGTAGTTTCTCAAAGCTATTACAGATTGTTATATTGCTACCGACCTGAGGGACCGTGTCCCCTGTTAGAATAATGTATTCTTTACTGTCAAACAATGACAGCTGTCATGTGAATATCATCTTGTCTTTAATGACAGTTTCTACTTCCGCTGTCGTTCGTGTAACTTCCGTCTGATCTCCTCCAATATGACGAGGCAATGTCCTCATAACTCTGTAATAATTAATCCACATATAGACAATGAATCCTAGGATGTGATACCGATATATCTGCATAAATAATGTGAATATAAACGAAGATATAAAATGTGAGTGTATTTTATTTCAATCCACCTGGCCAACACGCACCCTAGCAAGTTACTCTGCTAACAGGTTATCTGGCCCAGAATAGATTTATCAAGATCAGCCAGTGTGGATTGAATACTGATGTAAGCACAGACCTGTGCCCTGTGACTTAGAAAGCCAAGAAGGTGAGTTTACACTTACGGAGAACATATAGAATCAGAATCGGTTACATCAAGTCTCACGAACTATCGACAACATTATGGCGGGCGATGATTTGGCGCCATCTACGGCGGGCGGGAATGCCGTGCCGGGTGGAATGCCAATGGGCCCATCTTCTACATACGTTGGCTTTGAGAAATTGGACGGCGTGTCTAATTTCCAGACATGGAAATTTTCAATGAAAAATTCTTTGATCCTTGAAGGCCTATGGAACAGTGTTACTGGCGAAGATTCGGACTATTGTAAATCACAAAGGGCTTTGGCAAGAATTTCTTTATGTGTGAAGCCCTCATTATATCAATTACTGTATGATGTCACTTCGGCCAAACAGGCGTGGGAAAAACTGTCAAAAGTTTATGAAGACAAAGGATTATTTCGAAGGGTGAGCTTGCTTCGGCAGCTGCACAGAGTAGATTTCACGACCTTTCCAAATATGACTGCTTATATAGATAATGTATTTACATTGGTACAGCAGTTGGCCGATATTGGTAAAGTAATAGAAGATGCTGAAATTGCGGAAATTCTTTTGAGTGGACTCCCTCAGGATTTTGATACATTGGTGTCAGCCTTGGAGACGGCATCTATCACTAATATACTGTCCTCAGAACTGGTTCGTGCAAGGCTTATACAAGAAGAATATCGTAAAACTAATTCTGAAACAAGCGGCTTGAACAATGCTTATGCAGCAAGAGGGAATGTTACTTCCAGATCAAAAGTTATTTGTAATTATTGTAAGAAGCCTGGACACATAAAGTCAAAATGCTACAAGTTGAAGCGGATGAAGAAAGAAGATGGATCGACTAGAGAGCAACAACAACATCAAACAATGACAGCTTCAACATTTTTCACTTCAGCGACTACAGATTTTATTGTGGACAGTGGTTCCACATCACACATGTGTAACAATGAAATCATGTTTGTGGATTTAAAGAAAAACAATATTATGATAAACTGTGCTGATAAGAAATCAAAATTGAAATGTTCTGGAATAGGAAGTATCAACATAAAAATCAATGATAGTGATAAAATTATGAAAGATGTTTTGTATGTTCCGCATTTATCAGAAAACTTGTTGTCGGTAAGTAGAATGTGTGAGAAAGGTTATTTGGTTGTTTTTAAAAAGGATGGCTGTTTTATATATGAAGATGGATGTTCCATTGATGGAAGTCACATTATGTCTGCTGAGTTAGATAAAGGTGTGTATAGGATGAAAGGTACATGCATACAGGAGCAGTCGATGGCTACCCTACATCAGGTGCAGGGAACACAGACTGCAAAGGTTGCTGCATCAAATGATGCCGAATTGTGGCATAGGAGGTTAGGACATCTGAGTTTGAATGGAATGAATGTTCTTAATGATCACATTTCTCGCAGTGTTCGCTTTCAGAAAGAAGAGCTTCAGCAATGTACTGCTTGTCTTGGGGGTAAGCCTGTGGCCAAGGCTTATCCTATTGGACAGGCAAGGCGTGCTGGTGAGAAACTTGAACTAATCCATTCTGATGTCCTGGGCCCGTTGAGTGATGACAGCTGGGGAGGTGCTAAATACCTACTAACCTTTACGGATGACTATACACGTAAGACCTTTGGATATTTACTTAAGAAGAAATCTGAGGTATTTTCTTATTTTGTCATTTTTAAGAACTTTGTAGAAAAGCAGACTGGACTTCGTGTGAAAGGCCTGCGTTCTGACAATGGTGGTGAGTATTGTAATAAAGAATTTAAGTCCTTCTTACAGAATGAAGGAATACTTCACCAATTGACGGTACCGTATTGTGCTCCTCAAAATGGCGTGGCTGAACGTCTTAATCGGGTAATTATGGAGAAAGCTAGGTGCATTCTTTTGCAGGCAGGTCTCTGCAAGCGTTTTTGGGGTGAGGCAGTGATGTCTGCCATTTATTTGAAGAATCGTAGCCCCACGACGGCTTTAGCAGGACAGTTGCCTGAGGAGATGTGGTCTGGTCACAGTGTGACTTTGGACCATCTTCGTGTATTTGGTTGCATAGCTTATGCTCTGGTTGAGGAGCCGACTCGTACAAGTAAGTTGAACGCTAGGGCTAAAATGTGTATTTTTGTCGGTTATTCCGAAACTACCAAAGGATACCGACTGGTAGAGCCATCCAATCCAAAAAGGGTTATTTTGTCTAGAAATGTGGATTTTATGGAGGATAAATTTTATAAGAATTTTAAATGCAATGACATTGACAATGTAAATTTTAATAATGAATTGATCACTTTAATTGAATATCATAATGAATTAAATTCAAAACAATCTAGTCAGGATATTATTCCTAGTCATAATAATTTATTCATTAATAATGAGACTGCTGAGGATATTCCAAATGAAAGTAGTGATAATAATTCAATAAATGAAACAAATCAGACTTATGATTTTTCTTATGAATTTACAGACGCTGAATCAGGCGGCGGCAGTGATATAAATGATCATCTCTCGGCGGAGATGCTGGAGGCACAGCCGGTTTTCTCCGGAGAGACTACAGAAGGAGGGGAAGACGCCACTAATACGGTAGAATTACCTATGACTGTAGGCAGTCGCCCCGTGCGTAATAATCGTGGTAAGCCACCATTAAGGTATGATGATTATGAACTAAGTATGTATGCTAGTACTCTGTTTGATGAACCACAAACTTACAGTGAGGCACTAACATCTTCTGATAGCAATGAATGGGTGAATGCTATGAGGTTGGAGTATGAGTCGCTTTTGAAAAATAATGTTTGGCAATTAGTAGACAGACCTATAAATATAAATATTGTCAAATGTAAGTGGGTGTATAAGATAAAGCATGGTACATCAGGGAAACTCGATAGATATAAAGCTCGCTTAGTTGCTCGCGGCTTTAGTCAAAAAGAAGGTATTGATTTTTATGATACTTTTTCTCCTGTTGTACGTCATTCAACAATGCGTGTTTTGTTTTCTCTTGCACACCACTATGATATGAAAATAGAACATATTGATGTAACAACAGCATTTTTGCATGGTGACTTAAATGAAACTATTTATATGGAACAACCACAAGGTTTTGCCTCAGATGAAAGTAAGGTTTGTTTGTTATCAAAATGTATTTATGGGTTAAAACAAGCGAGTCGTATGTGGAATTTGAAAGTACATAAATTATTGACTGAAAATGATTATATACAAAATAAATGTGAGCCATGTGTTTATGTAAAAAATATAAATAACAATTTGACAATTATTGCTCTTTATGTTGATGATTTTTATATTATGAGTAACAATAATACTAATGATTTGTATCAATTACTAAAAGATAATTTTTCTGTGAAACATTTGGGTCCACTTAGAAGTTGTCTAGGAATGAGAATTACTAGAGATAAGAATATTTTAAAATTGGACCAAAGTGAATATATTAAGCGATTGTTAAAACGATTTAATATGCTTGATTGTAAGAGTGTTTCTACGCCTATGATTGTTAATGAAAAATTATGTAAATCAAAATTAAATTCAGAGTTAGATGATAATGTTTATCAATTTAGACAATTGATCGGCTGTTTAATGTATCTATCAGTTTGTACTAGGCCTGACATAACATTTAGCTGCAGTCAGTTGAGTCAATACTTAACAAATTTTGATAAAAGCCATTGGGTTGCTGCTAAAAGAGTTCTCAGATATTTAGCAGGCACTATTGATCATGGTCTTTGTTTTTATAAAAATACAGCATTAAATATTGTAGCTTATGCTGATGCTGACTGGGCTAATGATATGGAAGATAGGAAATCTTATACAGGTTTTGTTGTTAAACTGGGCAAGGACGTTATCAGCTGGGAATCCAGAAAACAGCGTTGCGTTGCCTTATCCAGTACAGAGGCTGAATACTTGGCCATTTGTGATGTCGCAAAAGAGTTGTGCTTTATTAGGAATTTCATGTATGAAATTATCTGTAAACACATTAATATTATCATATTCAATGATAATCAAAGCGCACAAAAATTGTTATTGGCTAAGGAGTACTCTCATAAACGTACAAAACATATAGATCTAAGATATCATTTTGTTAAAGATTTAATTCAGAAATATAACTTTAATGTCAGATACATGCCAACTAATAATATGATAGCCGATATATTCACTAAACCACTTTGTTCAGCAAAGCATAATAATTTTATGAATGATTTGAATCTGAATTGATACCTTGTTATTTTAACTTATTGACTAGTTTGTTTAACATAGAGCAAAATAAATGTAATGTTATAGACATATAGATGTGACAATGTAGAATTTATGACTTGTTTGCATAATGTAAAGCAAATGTCGCTCATTGAATGCAAAACGGCCACATTTCAAAAAAACTCGAAAATGGTTTTATTGCAAAATTGGAACCTTAAACAACATATCTTTACATTTTGCTGAAGACACCCATCATTTTAGCTCATTTTGATGCAATTTTGATCAACCGCCCTTTTTGTATTGGGCTGACTTAACTGACAACTTCAGATCAAAACTGCCATTTTTTTAGTTGCGACCCTGATTTTAGTAGAAATGAACTTTTATTTCATACAAAACGGCCACAATTCAGAAAATCACCCTACAACTAGTTCAGTTTTCTGTGCAAAGGGGCCACATTTTGGAATGCAGCCGTTTGGAATTTAAATTTCTAGTAGGTATGTACATTCAGAATTATGAATTCAAAAGGGCCATATTTTGAAAAACGTACATTTTGCATTCCAATATTGTAGTTTGTAGTTTTTATCGTTTTTATCAAGTTGGGTGATAGCTATAACAGAGGCCATTATTTTAAAAGATAGAGCAAAAAATTACGAAAACAAAGATGTATTAACATCATAATATTTATAAAGAAAAACATTAACTTTTTCATAAAATCATGATCTAAATTTTGTTTTGGCTCTCCTGTAAAAAGTGACAATGAGAGAATGTGGCCGTTTTGCATTCAATGAGCGATGTAATATTATAAGCATGTTGGTTAGATAGTGCTTTAGATGGAAATTATGTATTATGAGGTCACTTGTTTTAGTCTGTATGTTATGACATTGTAAAGAATAAGGGGAAGTGTTAGAATAATGTATTCTTTACTGTCAAACAATGACAGCTGTCATGTGAATATCATCTTGTCTTTAATGACAGTTTCTACTTCCGCTGTCGTTCGTGTAACTTCCGTCTGATCTCCTCCAATATGACGAGGCAATGTCCTCATAACTCTGTAATAATTAATCCACATATAGACAATGAATCCTAGGATGTGATACCGATATATCTGCATAAATAATGTGAATATAAACGAAGATATAAAATGTGAGTGTATTTTATTTCAATCCACCTGGCCAACACGCACCCTAGCAAGTTACTCTGCTAACATCCCCAGGATCCGGCGGCTCCTCAAAGTCCATCAGAAAAAACTTTAAAAGACTTACCAGATGATAATATTTACACTACCTACTCTACTTTATATACAAAAATTATTGAGTAAAATACTAAAATCTAACTCAACTGATCAATATTTACAAGAAAATTCAAAATTAAAATTTCGGAGGGAAAAAAACGCGACCGCCCTGTTTGAAGCTTCCCGCCTTTTTTTTGATGAGTTCTTTTATTGGAACGAAGTTCCTTATCGCGCGTTGTGAAAGGGGGCTAGACGGAAAAAGTTCTTACGAAAAGTTGTCACTACACTTTTTGCTATATTCTATTTTTAAACTTCGTTCCATCCGGGTGTCCCTTGACACCTCTCAAGTTTTTTAAATATTACTATAGACTACCCCTCCTCATCATCATAAGAAAGGGTTCCTCATATCTACATCTTACGTAAGTAGGTAATCGTACGTACCTACGTAAGTATTATCGACTTGGTATTTACCAGCACTTCCCTAAGTAGGTAGTAGCTGTGGTATAAGACAAAATAAGTCCACTTTACTGCTAGATGTCTTCAATGCCAGCCCGAGATAGGCACGCAAAGTATCTTCTTAGAAATCGCGTGCATCTAAACTGAAACATTGTTTAGATAGGTATATAGTATCTGGCTGGGTAGATGAATACTAATAGGTACCTATATGAAAAGCCAAAGAATAAACCCTCGAAAATTAAAACTACTAATCTTAAACAAATCTGTTCACACACCTACCCCAACTAAACTGAGGTCAGGTAGAAAACAAATTGTATTAAACCAGGGATGAAACTGTGTAAAATCCCATTTTATTATGCTCAGTTTATCCCTTTTTCTCTACTATCGAGAATGACATCACAATGAATCAAAATTCTCTTTACCATGACGTCATGCTTGCATGGGCTTGCTGGCTGTCATGTCATGTCACATTGATTTTTCTTTCGTTTCTCTGGTCTGTCACTTCTGTCAGTCAAATCATCAAGTCAATCAAATCGAAAAGGTATTTGCATTTGCGAGAATTTCTGGCTTTTTCTTTCCGAGATGAACTGGATAAGACGCAATTTATTAGTTTTCAATTTATCAAGACCTCAATTTTTGTGATGAATAGCTAAACCTCCTAACAAACTACTTCGTTATAATATTTGCCCTAAATTGCTTCAGTAGGTCTAGAAGATCGCACGCATCAATCACAACATAGTAAATACATCGAGGTAGGCTGTGATGGAAGTTCACCTCAACACTTGTAGGAGAAGAAAAGAATCAGGCGTAGAAGGTTATAAATGATATAAGTTTGATGATATTGTGGCGCGCGCATCGTAAATAAGATTCAGCTGATCGTCGATGGACGGATCTTATGTGCGCGTGACGGTGATATGAGCACAAACAAACAACGGCGAGGAACTAGTGGTTCCAGTTGTTCAGTGACCGGGGTGCCAGTGATCGCGAACGCTCCCACCGCCATGTCCGCCGACCTCGCTTCGCTGTTCGAGTGCCCCGTGTGCTTCGACTATGTGCTGCCGCCCATCCTGCAATGCCAGAGCGGGCACCTGGTGTGCTCCAGCTGCCGGCCCAAGCTGTCGTGCTGCCCCACGTGCCGTGGCCCGCTCGGCAACATCCGCAACCTCGCCATGGAGAAGGTGGCCGGTAACGTCATGTTCCCCTGCAAGCACTCCAACACTGGGTGCACCGTCACGCTGGTGCACACGGAGAAGGCGGACCATGAGGAGGCCTGCGAGTTTAGACCGTACTCCTGCCCCTGCCCCGGAGCCTCCTGTAAGTGGCAGGGAGGCCTCGACCAAGTCATGCCACACCTTATGATGTCACATAAAAGCATAACTACCCTGCAAGGAGAAGACATTGTGTTTCTCGCCACCGACATAAACCTTCCCGGAGCTGTTGATTGGGTGATGATGCAGTCCTGTTTCAACCATCATTTTATGCTTGTTCTAGAAAAACAGGAAAAGTTTGATGGCCATCAACAGTTTTTTGCTATTGTACAGCTTATAGGTTCTCGAAAAGAAGCAGAGAATTTTGCATACCGATTAGAACTAAATGGGCACCGCCGCCGCCTAACATGGGAAGCCATGCCCAGATCTATTCACGAAGGAGTCTCTTCTGCTATTATGAACTCCGACTGCCTTGTATTTGACACCTCTCTTGCACAATTATTTGCAGACAATGGAAACCTTGGTATCAATGTCACAATATCCATTGCCTAGTCAGACACTCACTTGCTTAATTATTTCCATTAAAACAGTCTTTGGTTGAAAATAACTGCTGAATATTTTTATACAAACTAAATGTAACATTAATTTTCAATAATAGGTTGATGAAATGAAAAAGGAGACATAAATTACATAGAATTTACAATATTTTGCTACAAGATATGTACAAAACTAAACTTGAGATGTTTTGATTTGTGAAAAACTTTCACAACTATTAAGCCAAAAATAATGTTTTTCTTCCCATTATTTGTTTGTTGTGTGTTCAATCTAGATTTAAGTTAGTGGTGGTAAAATTCTTAAGTGAACTTATATTTCGCTTTAGAATTGCCTTGTCTAATGTATAACATTACTTATAATATTGGATGTGGGTGATATTGTGATTATCGAATTCCAAACAAAGAACAAATAAATATTTGTGTTAGAATTAATCATTTTGTATATAAGATGCACGGCATAAAGGACTTTGAGTGACAACTTGGTGTTTTATAGAGTGCTAACATTTGTAGGTCACAAATCAATTGATCAAACCTTTCAACATAAAATTTAAACCTCGATTAAATTAAATAATGAAAATGCTGTTTCCTTTGAATTTCAAGCACACAATTTATTTAGCTCAATAATGTTCATTTCCAATTTTTTGACAGTTGTAACTTTGTTCATTTATTTATAGGTATCAGTAATTTATTACTTTTATTAGAGTATTAATAATTTTAAACAAACTCAAATGTTACTTAAATGTAGTTTTAATCGTTTATAATCTGCCTGTATCCTTTAATGTTAATTGGCTGCTGTGCAGTAGCATTATTATTATAATTTCACTTCTTTATGTGTATTAGCTGATTTTCAATGAACAGGTATTGTTGTGATTCAAGTGTAATGTTTAGTCGGCACTTTGATTGGGCTTGAGTATTATTTTTTCATAATTTGGTGTAAATATTTCGTTTGAGTATGTAATGAAGATCAGCCATAAGATAAAGCTGGAGTTAATATAAAATTACTAAATAAAAATAATTTTTTGTAATTACTGTTGTAGTGTATTTACTGACTTCCTAAGATTAATTGGCATGCTTTCAAAATTACGATAAAACACATCAGCTGAGTAATAACTGTAAATGGAAAAATGCTGCTAAATATCCACATTCCATTTATAAATTGAAACCAAATTCTGTTCTGTGGCCTGAGTAAAGTCAGCTAAAGTAGAAAATTACAAGGAACCAATAAAAATCTATGTAACATTAGTAAAATGATTTTTAATTCATTTCAAATAAATAACATTGCCACCATATTTTTGGCTTAACATAAATATTTTTACTCCAACATCATAACGATAAGATCTAAGGTTTCCCAGGTTGTGGCAGCAGAGGCGACGGCAATAGGCAGGCGGCAGTGGGGGATTCTGTGACGTCAAGTATTGAAGACTCTTTCTGTTGAGGATGAAATGATTCAGCTGGCATGTTCACAGTCATGTCTGGGCTGAAAGGGTCTCTCGATCTGTGAACCACTTCGAACGGCTCATTCGAAGCTATCTTAGAATCTAGACTGAACTCATCAAACGTTTCCAGAGCCTTAAAGTCGCCGGATGTTTGAGGTGCGAACGGATCGAATTTCTTTAACCCTTCCGGACTGAAGGGATCTTTGGCTTTAGGCGATTTCGGCGCATCATCTGCAACGCTGTTCTCTCCGCTGAAATCTGACAGATCTATATCGTAGTTTATGTTACTGAGACCGGGAGGTAGGTCCGGTGTAAATTCATCCGGAGTCATGAGCTCGTCGATTGATCTGGAGTCGAACGGAGTGAAGCCTAGAGGCGAAGGCGTGAGCAGCTCGAGTGAGTTTGTCGTCTTCACATCCCAGTTGGGGTCCATGTGTTGAGGCGATCTCGAGGGAGATTCCTTTTCTATGACTTCGAAACCGAGTATGTTGAGTTTCGGCTCTTCTTGGGGCATCGATACTTTGCGAATGTGTATTGGTATGTCTGGTTTTGGAGTGACTTGAGGCGGATTGGTTAGAACGGGTGTTGGATCTGGCGTGACATTCTTCTCCATGGGTTCAAGGTCGATGAGCGGCGCGGTGGATAACTTCTTAAGTTTCCCGATCCGGGGCAGTTCGCGTCTTGGTTCTATCTTGAGTGGTGTCTTGGCGAGCACATCTTGTACTTTCTTGGTAATTTGTTCCTAGAAATAAAAAATAATTAATTTATACAAAATTTCAGCCCGATATGTTGGTTAGTTTTTACGTGAAAGGGTTACAAATCAGTGATGATGATGATCTAATAAAAAAAAACACATCAAACTCCGTTGAGTAGTATTAAAGACTAGCTGGTGCCCGCGACTTCGTCTGCGCATGATTAGTATTTCGAGTACTCGCTATTTTACTTGCGTAATTCCCTTTCTCGTGGGATTTTCGGGATAAAATAAAGCCTATGTGTTATTCCAGCTTATAATCTATCTCTGTGCCAAATTTCATCCAGATCCGTTCAGCAGTTTATGCGTGAAAGAGTAACAAACATCCATCCATCTATCAATCTATCCATCCATCTATCCATTCATACTTACAAACTTACGCGTTTATCAGTTCAATTCAGTTTGGTTCCCCTGGGCTATACGGGTTTTCAAAAATTTCTCACAGCATCTGAACGACGCGTGTGTACGCGTCGTTCATGTTCAACCCGTATAGCTCAGGGGAAACAAACTGAATTCCGGGATAAAATGTATCCCATGTCCAATCGTCCCGAGTTCCATTCGAATTCATTCACTTCCGTCGTGATGCGTGGTTAAAGAATTTTTCTTTCACCCTCTCTCCCAGGGGAACCTTACCGAATTCCGGGATAAAAAGTATCCCATGTCCTTCCTTGTACTATGAACTCAAATCGTCCCGAGTTTCATTCCAACTCATTCAGCAGTTTCGGCGTGATGCGCGGTAAAGGAATTTTACTTTCATACCCTCTCCCATGGGAACCTTACTGAATTCCGGGATAAAAAGTATCCTATGTCCTTCCTCGTAGCATGACCTATAATCATGCCGAGTTTCATTTCAATCCATCAAGTAGTTTCGGCGTGATGCGCGTTTACGATACAGACAGACTGACAGATAGACAGACAGACAGACAGACAGACATGAATGAAAAAAATTACAGTTTTGGCTTGAGTATCGATAAAAGAGTGCCCTCCAAAAAAAATTTTCAAAATATCTTCAATGTACAGAGTTGGACCTGTTACAGTTTTATTATAAGTATAGATTAAGGCACGCATAGGGACAGAGAAAGCGACATTGTTTTATACTATAAATAAATAATGCTGGACAATCCACACAGCACTATCTAGCCCCAAAGTAAGCTACTCAAAGCTTGTGTTATGGGTCACTAATATAACTGATATATTTAATACATAATATAGATAGATAGATATTTTTTAATATACATATTAAACACCCAGACCAACGAAACAAATTTCTGCAGATCGTGCACAAAATTGTTCCGTGGCGGGAATCGAACCCGCAACCTCCTGCGCCACATCGGTCGACTATGTAGTGAAGAAGTAAGGATTATTATAACGCATCGCCTTTATAGATGCAGCCATCGCGAAGTAACCGTAGTGGGTAGCACAAACTCCCACTGGCGTATCTAGGTTTACTTTCTAGTGGGGGCCAGACTTTCCGGAGATTTTACCAAAGCTCCGCCAACACTTGCAGTTGGCGGAGCTTTGGTAAAAAAGTGGTTTTTCTACTATGGTTCTACTATACAGCTGTGAGTAGTTCAAAGGTTTTAGAGAGGCTTCTACTACATTTCTTCGCCTGTTGGGCACTGGACCATTCAATCCCTTACCTCGAAGGTGTTGGCATTGTCAGCGAGCGCCTCGGCCCCGCGCTGCACGTTCGTAGCCTGCTCCAGCAGTTTGCGGATCATCTCGCTCTGCTCTTCCGCCTCGCGCGCCGCGCCGCATAGGGATAGCGCAGCCGCCTGCAAATTATTATAAGCTAGAAACTTCTATGGAAATTTTTCAAGGCTTTTTCTATACCATGGGAACTGAGTTATGGTTAGCCTCTGTTTTATTCCAGGGCTGGAACTACATCTATTCAATTATTAATAAAAAATATCTATGTTACGTATTGTATTAACCGCTCAATTAGTCATATTACCCATAACATAAGCTCTTCTTAGCTTGGGGCTAGATAATGTGTCAAGCATTAATTATTTATGTTTATTTCTGGACGCCTCACGACACCCTACACCCCAACACTGTAGCACGTTTTCCCAGGACTTCATTTTAATGAATAAAGAAATAATGCGTCCAGAATTATTTATTTCAACACAGCATCATCTAGCCCCAAGCTAAGCAGAGCTTGTGTTATGGGTACTAGATGACTGATATACTTTATAAATACATAGATACAACACCCAGAACCCCCGAAACAAATATTTGCAGATCGCTAAAACATTTAATCGGGAATCGAACCCGCAATCTCCTGCGTCTACTTACTCTTAACAGAATAAAGAAGGCTGACATGGCTTTTCTTTCTATCTTATACATACCCAGGCGCTCCCTCCGATGGAAGCCGGCATCGCCATGTAGCAGTCGAACTCCTTCTTGTCCATGTTCAGGGATTCAGCGTTCAAGTTCTCGATGAATGACACAGCGCAACACTGGAAATAATCATTATTTCATGTTTTTTACAAAAAAGAACAACCGATTTAAATTTTCAAGCATTATTAAGGATAACTCAAAAAATGGTCAGATCTAAGATGTAATTTTCATTCTAAATTACAAGCAAACAATAAACCCTTACCAAGAAAATTAAAATTTAATACCCTTACATTTGCATGGTCATCTTAGAAGAACATAATTGATACTAAAATGTTATAAACTAGCAACAGGAACAACCATCCATCCATCCTTACAAACATTCGCGTTTATAATATTTTAGAAAGGAGGCCTAAAATGATCCATTGATCAATTGAGCTACCTTTAGAGACTGTTTGCAACCGCCTGCAGTTGTTTCAATTGTATATACTTACAACTTCATCTTTTCTATTCCTTCATTGTAATTTTCGTTGTTAAAGCAAGTAAACTATCTTTATCTTACCAGGTTGGTGAAATAGTACCCTCCCTCGCCGGTCATGAGCCGCTGTGCGTTGCAGAAGCGAGTCACGAAGTTGATGTTGCTCACCAGTCGCGGCGGATTCGCTTTTAGAACCTGAACACAACGATTAGCTATTATAGACAACATTATACGCTTTATGGCTGAATAACAGCGCTGAGCGGTCCTCTTTCAGCACCTAATGTAAGTAGTGTAAAATAAATCCAGGTTTATGTTATACTCCAGCTAAACGAGCGTAATTTTTTAAGTCGTGAGTCGCGTATTTTCGTATTATGTAGTCGGCAGATAACTCATTTTGCGCCACCGTGTGAATCAAACAGGACTTTTTTATGAAACTAAATGCAGCAGAAATTATGCGACCGAAATCATGATACTGACAACTTAAAAAATTACATTCGTTTAGCTGCAGCCTTAGGGGGAGCTAGGGTCTCCTAAAAATAACAAGGTTCGACAAATAACCACCAAAAGCGAGTGGGTCTAAGTCTAACTAAAAGTATGTCTTTTAATGTTACCTAATATTTTTTTCACTTGATTATCGAATTTGATCATACATTTCAGGTATCAGGTAGTCGGCAGCAGCGCCGCACGCGCGCCAGCTTGCGGCCCGGGGACGCCGCGCTGTGCATGCACAGTGTACAGACACACTCACAGTGAATATAAGTGCGGGCAGCAGGTCGTCGGCGGAGGCGGGCGCGCCGCACAGCGCCAGCACGTGCCGGCAGCAGCGCCGCACGCGCGCCAGCTTGCGGCCCGGGGACGCCGCGCTGTGCATGCACAGTGTACAGACACACTCACAGTGAATATAAGTGCGGGCAGCAGGTCGTCGGCGGAGGCGGGCGCGCCGCACAGCGCCAGCACGTGCCGGCAGCAGCGCCGCACGCGCGCCAGCTTGCCCCCCGGGGACGCCGCGCTGTCCATGCCCAGCAGCTCTGGGGACATACCACTACACTCAACAAACATCCAATAAAGAAGCGAAAGCGAAGAGAAAATCTATTATCACTATGACATGTATTGACATGGATCAATTGAGCTACCTTTAGACTGTCTGCAACCGTCTGCAGTAAGCTCAATGGTTTCAATTGTAAATACTAGTTGTAATTTTTCTATTCCTTGCTTGTAATTATCACTTTATTTCTTATATTATTTTCATAATTATGCCAATTTGAAATTTGACTTGTCAAAGTGTTTATTTTGTAAGCCTAAAGAAATAAAGACATTGATTTACTGATAACCACAATACAGTAGTTTCCATGGTAAAAAAAAAAACAATTTAGTCCAGCAATTAGATATTGCAATCGAACTGAAAATAAGAAAGATAAAGCGCATTAAAGTTATGTAGTGAGGCGGGGCCATAATGGCATCACTTGTAACATACACTGATCAAAGACTTTAATAGGACGAAAATACATTGTAAACAATCCCGTACAAAGTCCTGTTTAGACTCACCACTAATCGCCTTATACAGCAGCTGGCGACACCTAGCGTTGTCTCTGTCCAGCTTGCAGTCGAGCCGCCGCTCGCACACCCAACTGAGCTGTTGTATTCGCTCGGACATCGCTCGGTCCGCGCGTTCGTCTTCTGTTCCACTGGGAGAGAATACCACTGAGGGTAGACTGGAAGAATGGAGAAAGATTATAAATCAAATTTGATTATAATCATATTAGAATGGGAAAAGCATCCACCAGAGATATGCTATGTAAATTAGTCGCGGAATGTGTCAAGTCAACATATAGGAAAATAGGATGACAAAGACCAACTTAAGTGTATTGTGTCTATACACCTGTTTTGTATGTAGGTGTAACGGCGGTGGAGGGGCGTGCATTTTAGAATGGTTTATCTCTATCTGCATAAGGAATGGGTTAACTCACTCATGTAAATATGTCATTGCATGTTTCTCAACAAAGTCCATCATACGTTCTTTTGTGTCTGAATCCATGTTTGCGAAGTGAGGCGATGTGTCCATGTGTTTCATGAATTTCTGAAAAAGTTCAAGGTCAAGATTTCTACGTCTTTTTCTAGGGCACTTGCACATCAAAAGCAAAACTTTAAACGAAATTTTTACGATAGCAATTCTTGTAGTTACCGGTATATGATTCGATTGGATAGGTCTGGAAACATACGTTTTGTGCATAAACTCTTAACGGGGTTAGTGTTAGAGTACCTACTCATAAATATGTATTCATGCCTGAGAAAAAATACAAAAACTTGGCTCGATCTTGATTCTAAACTATTTTGAGACTGAGTTTATTTATCAATTTCTTGTAAACACAACCTTTTTTATAACATCGCGCAAATCTTTGTAAGACTTAATTGTGCAGTAAAGAAAATTTATCATTAAAATCAATGATTTATTCATTTCTTTTCTGAAACTTCAAATCAATTAATCCTTTCTTTCAATTACCTGATACATTCTCTGCACTCTCTCGGACAGTTCATCGACGGACATCACATTGGCGCACTTAATAACATCCAGTATGAACGTGTGCACGAACATCCTCGCATCTTTGTCCATCGCCGGGGTGAGATTCGAGAAACGCAGACGAAAATCTCTCTTCATATGCTCGAACACTTGCGCAGGGACTTTGAATTCCGCAGGACGCTTCTCGCCGTGGTCGTGCTCATCTGTTATAAGGAACAGTTGATTTGCAATTAGAATATGCTAATCAATTGGCAATTTATCGGTATGATAACCTCATTAAATCATGTTGGTATCATAACACTGTTCGATATTGTGACGGGCTTCAGTTGCGAAGGTTGTTTTGACATTCTTTAGGGACGCTAATAGCTTAGTTTCTCAAGTATCGTAACAGTTTTATCACTTTTATTTTATCTTTGAGTATCTCGCATGTTTCTTTAAGATATGTTTTATATAATAACATTATTCTGGTAAGTATCCACGCAGCATCGTCTAGTCATTCTGGCAGAGTCATCATGATAGTCGTTTATTATAAAAACCGGCGAAGTGCGAGTCGACTCACCCTAGAATGGTTTTGTATGGGAGACCCTTAAATATTTATTTTGTTGTTATAGGGGCAACAGAAATACATAATTTGTGAAAATTTAAACGTTCTAGCTATCGCGATTTGTGAGATACAGCCTGATGGCAATGACAGACAGACGGACAGACAGCGAAGTATTAGTAATAGGGTCCCGTTTTTGCTCTTTGGGTACAGAACCCTTAAAATTCTGGACTCAAATATATTTTTTTTTATATATATAAGAAACGGCTACGATTTTTGTATAATGCTGGGAAAAAACCTTAGAATGCTAATACAATAAAGTGAGCTGCAAATTATGTAAACGCGCAGTGGGAGAGTAACACAATGTTTAGCTTAGAAAGCAAGGTTTTTCAAACAATTTATCTAAAACGCTAAAAAGGGACCGCCCTTAATGTGTGTGACAAAGGCAAAGTGAGACAAAGCCGAAGAATTCTTATACAAAACCTTTTCACTAGCATAAGATTTTGTTTTATTTTAACGATCTACGAAGTATAACTGACAGACTGAAGACGGCGTTATGGCGTTCATTCTGGGAAGCCTTTGTCCAGCTGTGGACTAATATAGCTTAATAATGATGATAAAACTATGTAAACTATTGTTACCTGTGCTACTCTTCTTAAACACGCTAAACTGCAGCTTCTTCTTGAGCGTTTCGCTCTGCCGTAATCGCTTTTCCTCGAACTTTGAGAAGGACGAGTGGGAGGCGAGCTTTAGGCCGCGCTCGGGCTTACGTTGCTCCGCTCGAGGCAGAGTCGCTGACTCTGTTGACTCTTTCTCTGTAAATCAGTAAATCAATATCTTTATTTCTTTAGGCTTGCAAAATAAGCACTTAGACAAGTCAAATTTAATACTGAGTGTTAGAGAAAACAATTATTTATTTATTTAATTCGGATTGCCATCAGCTAAACTAATAAATTAATTTATTAATTTCACTAATAACTAATTAACTATTACGTTAAAAATTGGTAAAAAAATCAAGTGACTTCAGATTACTTTGTACATAACGGTTTTTTTATATATTTGCTGGACTAATACCAATCTCTAGATCATAATAAAGGTTGCCTGGAAGAGATCGCTTCTAAGCGATAAGGCCGCCCATTGTACTTGTATTTTGTTATGTTCCTTTTTGTAATGTTTTTTCTGGTGTACAATAAAGAATTTTTGTATTGTATTGTATAATAATTATGAAAATAGGTACTTTTAGGGGCCATCTCTATGCAAAAGCATCAACATAATCAGCTAGCTAAACACAGTACGAATTTGCTTTACAAAAAACGGTTCTGTGTGTGTCATCATAAGGTACTAACACAGATATATATGTATGTTAAAGATACATTTCTGTAATTACTACACTACGAAGTATAAACATATTATTGTAGCCTGATTAAAATCTCCCTTGAAAGGTCCTTTACATACTAAACTAAGGTTAGATTAGAACCTTAGTTATCGTAAATACGTAAATATCGACCTTCATGACTAAATCAGTTCTATTTACTAATCTAATTGGTTAGGTAAATTATCAATTGACTGATAATTATGAGGAAGTTAAAGTGCAGTTATCAAAATAACATTCTCAATTCATTATCTGTTACATAATGCTTACCTATGTATTTTACTTACCTATATAATTATATGTATAAAAAAACATTTTAAATAATATTTTTATACACTATCAGATCTTATATCTTACAAAAGATTCTTATAGTGTAGGAATCCCTGAAACAGGGTTTTTCCAATGAAACTCTGATAATGTAATAAATATAGAAATGGCACTATTTAAATAAACCCACAGAGATAAAACCACATTTAATAAAATTCTATGTAATCAAAGCAAAGCCCATCTCACTTAGTAGAAGAAATAGTTGAAATTCTGTAGCAGATACACAAGTTATTGATCACAAAGAAGTCAAGATAAACATTTCTAAACCTGCATAATTATTTATTTATTACTACAAAGGACTTACAGACATCTCTAGTGATGCAATGTTTGCAATGGAGGTAAATATAACATTATCTTATTATTGCACGTGGACAAATCATAGTTGGGATTAAAAACTATTTGCTTGCGAACTTAGTTTGTTTTCTTACCTTCATTTTGTTAACCTAAGGTTAAAAGAGTCGCTCATCTTTCTAAAGATACACTCAGTAGTTTTTCTCTACATATTTAACTCTCTTTATATTGAAAGCCTTTGTGCTAAAAGTATGTTCCCATTTTTAATGCAGCTTACTATATCTCATTCGAAAACTATGTGGTGGTACCAACAGTGAGTTAGCATTCATTTTGACTTTAATCTTCTTATGGCTCACTTTGTTGACTCATGTAAACTTAGCAAACCCAATATAGAGTTGGTTTCATAATACCACTGTCAGGCAATATTAGTTTTTTCTTTATTAGCTGTTATTCCTTCATGATGGAATTTAGATTCCATAATTTTCATGTTAAGTTAAATCTAGCTATTTGTGTAGCATATTTAAAAATAAACTACAACATGGTATGATTAAAAGCAGCGCAACTACACTAGCTTAAGGCCTTTATTTATTTATGATTAAATATTTACCCTTTAATCTTATAAGTTTTATTATACAATGAGCACCTATCTGCAACTTTCAAGTCAGTATTATGATAAAAATCAGTAGGTATGAAGTTTTATGTGCAAGAATATGCCAGGTTTGGAACTATAAAATAAATATATTATGAAATATTACAGATTGTTTATTCTAAGTCCTAATCATTTATACTAAGTACTTACAGGTGGAAGTTGATGTAACATTTTGCTGATATAGATTATTTAAAGTTTAAGATCACTCACCAGCTCGCTTTTGCTTCTGAATCTCTCGGTGACACTTGGAGCAGTACCCCTGCCATTGTGGATTGCCGAAGTAATCACAACCATTCTTGCACTTCAGGTCGCTCTGGTCCATCCGCAGCGAAGGTGTTTTGGACGCGAACATCATGTACTTATACGACCTTTTGAGATTGGGACCAAACCACATTGTTAAAAAAATCCAAAAATCTTGGGATGAACCAGTTGTACAATTTCAATTCAGATGATGTTACTTCAAAAGATAATTAGCCAAATTTTACTTCAAATTCCAGCAAAGCCCCCTCAAAATTGGTACGAACTAACTCAGCCCATCGTTGTAAAGTAACGCCACAAAATGGGTTTCTTCTGATTAAAAACGTATTCATATCAAATTACGATTGTAACGACGACGGCCGTTGAACGATTTATAACGTTTTATAGGCTCCTCTTATCAGAAAACATACCTACAAAGGATAAACCTCTATAACTGATAGTGAGGTAACATAAAAATGTTTTTGATGACAAAATCAGAACAAGAATAAGACCACTAAGGTATATACAACCTTCGCAAAGAATGCCTTACCTTACTTAGTGGATGGGGTCATAAATTTCTCTATTTTCAGGAAAAGTTAAACTATTTCGTTGAACAATAACAACAAAACATCTTTGGTTACAAATTTATTGAGAATTTGAGATAAATCGACGCAATATGACTATGACAGTAATATTTACTTGACTTTGACAAAATAAAACATGAAGATGATAATGTTGCCAACTTGAAGACAGACACTTGCTTATGTTAACCAACCCTTAAAATTGAAAACAAAATGCTTAAAGGTATTTTAGATTCTTTGTCTCATTTTTCTAAAAGTAAAATTAATGCGTGCTCCAAGCAATTTCTTACGTGTTGGTAATGAGTGATACCACACATCGTTGGTGGGTGGATTCATGAATAAAATGCTGCCGTTCTCCAATGTAATGGTCACTGAAATATAAAGGTAAAAGAAAGGGTATAAGTTTCAATAAATACGTTACTACCCTAACTACCCTAGTAAAATGCCAAATGAAATATCAAAACCTCCTTCTAGGTACCCCCTACAAAACTATTATAATTTTACTCTTTGGCAGAAAATAATAGATATTACACTACACGATATTCAGGGACCCTAACCCTTAACTAAGGGTGGTGTAATAAGATTTAGGATCCTTAAGGGACAGACCCGGCAAGCCTTACTAACCCTAATCGCCCTAACTACCTGGCCCTGAATAACGTGTAGTGTAATACCGCTTTAAAATAGATAGTCCTAACGTTGTCATGGTGATAAAATAACGTAAACATTGAAAACGCCACAACTTTAGCCACAAGCAGTTTTGTTGGATTGAAACCTATAACTTGTACATTTTAAATATTGTTTTGGCTAATAAGTGAATAACAATGGATTACTTGCAAATAAAAGATGGCCAATATACAAAAACAATTTATACAATGGTAAGTACCTAAGGTATGGGTAAGTAAAAGTGGAAGTACATGGGTGGGTTTAGGAGACAGACATGCCATTACACTCGCGTTTTCTTGGAAATTTCTATTAACTTCTGACTCAAAATTAGTTAGGTGCCCGACGGTATGACACTAGTCCCATGGGAGTTGGGGAGGCCCATTGTGTGGGACGCTACATGCGTCGACACACTTGCACCTTCCCATTTTTCAAGGACATCCACTAGGGCTGGTGCGGCGGCAGATCTGGCCGAGGATCTCAAGAGGCGCAAATATGCAGGTCTCGACAGAACCTACGCATTTGCTCCCCTTGGATTCGAGACCCTAGGTCCGTGGGGTACCGAGGCTCTCCGGGTTTTTAAAAAATTATCTGAGCGTCTGGTCGATGCGACGAGTGACCCGAGAGCTGGTGAATATCTGGCTCAGCGCATCAGCATTGCCATACAGCGTGGTAATGCAGCCAGTGTCTTGGGGACGCTTCCGACTGGTATTGACATGGATCAATTGAGCTACCTTTAGACTGTTTGCAACCGTCTGCAGTTAGCTCAATGGTTTCAATTGTAAATACTAGTTGTAATTTTTCTATTCCTTTGCTTGTAATTTTCGTTGTTAATAAAGATGTTACCTGTTAGGTAACTAAGAAATTAAATAATAAAGTAAAAAAATTAGATTCTGGCGCGGGGTGGCGGGACTTGAACCCGCGCGGCCGCGACTAGACGAAGACCTATAGGCCATAATCCTTAGGTAGCTTCAGAAGTTCTGAGGGAGAAAGCGTAGGCAATACCTACCTACCTAAAAATGTGGAAACAAATAGGAACCGATGTTGGTGAAATTGTGCTCAGTCAGTGGTTATACGTATGAAATCAGTCCTAATCAGTCCGGTTACCTAAATACCTACCTACTATATTATGATAATGGGATATGTATATTTGTATAATATATAATGGATTATCAAACAAGCTGTAACAGCTGTAATACCTTATTCGCAATTCGTTATAGGTACCCTATCCACACAATGTACAAGATTAGATTAACGAGAGATTAAAAAGTCAGTACCTATCTTATATTATAAAGGTAGGTACCTAGCATACATGATACACCACAATAACTTGACCATGATGTCATATTATAGAGGTAGGTACCTAACCTACACAAATATTTAAATCAGCGTGCGGCGTCGCCGGCTGTGACAGCCCTACTGCACGTTTAACGTGCAGCATCGCGTAGGCTAATATCGTGACCTTGAGCGCGTTAGGAGCGAAGTTTCCCTTCTACTCTGTTCTTATTCTTATGACTATAGTTTGTTTTACTAAGCAGGCACCTCATATCATACAGAGCGAGCACAGCGGGTTAAAAAAGTCAAAGTGCTTTATTTCGTATAAACTTTACAGGACTCTTGGACTCGTCAGAAAATTATACATACCTACGTACAATAAATTAAAACTTGGATGTTATAAAGTAATCACTTTGATTTTTTTCTGATTTTGAACAGCGCACCACACGGTGCAACCGCAACCGACCCGCTTAAAAAATAAATAAAATGTAGCTTGTTTTTCATTCCAGGCTCAGAACTGATCCGAACAGTAGTTTTAGCGTAAAGAGGTTACTAACATCCATCCATTCCTGTTATCCATTCTATCCAAACTAAAGCATTTTATAAAAATTTGTGATTACAAATAGGGAAATACCATACCAGCCTGTTTTTAAGAGAATATTAGAATAAAAGTTAGGTAGGTTTCATAACTCGCTTATACCAAATTAACCTTCTTATATGTTATTGAAAAAATTTAACAAGTATTTTACCGACCCTATCAAAATTATCACACATACAAGCACCTAGTAGGTTAGTAGGTATAGTACCTACCTACATACCATTAATCAGCGACATGCTTCCAACCAATGTTATGTACCTTCTTATCAACCATCTACATACATAGAAATAGGTACTCCTTGGTAAATGACACATTAAACAAAGGCGCACTCCAACAACACAAAGGCCGATGATCAAGTACAATTAAACTAAAGGATAAGAAACACTTAACAATCCTGTTTTCGGCGCAACAATGACGAACGTTTAGTAATCAATAGTGCTTAAATCCACCGATAAAAGTAGGTAGATACTACGGACTACTTCTTGATCTGAGACAATAATACCTACCTACACCCATCATCCTACAGCATCTAGCAAGATACATAATTCAAATTGCAATATAAAATAACTGAAAACTTGTTTCAGATTAAAGAATCAAGGTTCGACGAAGCAATAAAAGCGCTCAATGAAGCCATTAATTTCAACCCAAACCGGGCAGGATTGTCTTTACTGGGCTATTGTTATTACAGAACACAAGCTTTCGTTGAGGCTGCAAATTGTTACGAGCAACTTTCAGCTATGCACCCTGATATACCGGAGTACAAGCTTTACTTTGCACAAGCATTATATGAAGCATCTATGTTTGAAGAATCCTATAAGATATCTATGCAGATTACGGCACCAGAGCTTGAAAGAAAAGTCATCAAGCTACAATCAGCAATCAAATATGGTGAAGAAGACACTATTACAGCAAAAAGTTTGGTTGATTCGTACCCACAAGAAGATCCCGATAAAGACATCAATCTCGGGTGTTTGCTTTTTAAAGAAAATCAATATGAAGAAGCATTGCAGAAATTTTCCAGAAGTTTAAGTGTGTTGGGGTTCAATGCACATTTGCATTATAACATTGCTCTTTGCTATTTTCGTTTAAAAGAGTATCCTCAGGCATTAAAACATATTACTTTAGTCATTGAAAAGGGTATACGAGATCATCCAGAATTGGCTATCGGAATGCAGGCTGACGCATCCGAGGTGAAATCTGTCGGAAACACTTTAACGCTACATGAAACTGCACTTACAGAAGTATTCAATCTCAAGGCGGCTATCGAGTACCAATTGAAAAACGTCGAAGCATCCAGAGAAGCCCTGAGTGACATGCCTCCCAGGCACGAACACGAGTTAGATGCAGTGACCCTTCATAACATGGCCTTGACATCTATTGAAATGAAACCAACAGATGGATTCGAAAAACTACACTTTTTACTTCAGCAAGATCCTTTCCCACCAGAAACATTTGCAAACTTACTGCTATTATATTGCAAATTCGAATACTTTGACCTAGCAGCTGATGTTTTAGCTGAAAATGCTCAATTCACGTATAAATTTCTCACTCCATATCTGTATGATTTTTTGGACGCAATAATCACGAGCCAAACTTCGCCAGACGAAGCTTTCCAAAAATATGAAGATATCGCATCAAAACATGCTGAGCAGTTGCGAAAGTTAACGAAAGTGGTTCAGGAGAGTCGCTCCCAGGGAGACAATGATCAAGTTAAGAAGGCCGTCGTAGAATACGAAGAAGCATTAGAAAGATACATACCTGTAGTGATGGCTCAAGCTAAAATTTACTGGGATATGGATAACTATGGACAGGTAGAAAAGATTTTCCGCAAATCAGTAGAATTTTGTAACGAGTCAGATGTTTGGAGACTTAACGTAGCTCATGTGCTGTTTATGCAAGAGAACAAATACAAAGAAGCTGCAACATTTTATGAACCTATCGTTAAGAAACAATATGAAAACATTCTAAGCATAAGTGCTGTCGTTTTAGCTAACCTTTGCGTTTCATACATTATGACTTCACAAAACGAAGAAGCGGAGGACATAATGCGTAAGATTGAAAAAGAGGAGGAGCAGCAAATATTCGAAGACCCTCAAAAGAAGTTCTACCACCTGTGCATCGTTAACTTAGTCATAGGAACATTGTATTGCGCAAAAGGAAATTTCGAATTTGGAATTTCTCGAGTTATTAAGTCCTTGGAGCCATTTAACAAGCGTCTAGGAACAGACACGTGGTTTTATGCAAAGAGGTGTTTCTTATCTTTTCTAGAGAACCTAGCGAAACATTTGATCGTTGTCAAAGATAATACAATAAAGGATTGTCTTACATTCCTTGAAGGTTGCGAGACGTATGGCAGACGAGTAAGCACAGTTATCGAGAGTCCCTTTCAGGAAGATGACGCAAATACTAAAGCCAAACAGACGGTCACATACGAGGCACGGCTCCTTCGCTACATGTTTTATAAATTGAAAAATATTGATGATTCAGTTACAATTAATAAGTACGAAGATTTGAAATAACAACTTACCGGGAGGATGAAGTTTTTTGTTATTTCCTGGTTTCCTGGAATCTTTGTGCTTAAGCACAAACTGTCTTTCTTGGCCAAAGGATATTGAAGCTATTGGAAATTCGGGATCTAGTTCAGGTTCGTTGTCCCTGTGCTCTCCCATATGGTCTTTGCCATTTCTATACCTAATAAACAAAATAGCATAAAGCAACATAAGTTTAAGCAATACTGACTCGTAAATTCTACTAGAAAATAGTGATCAGATGAATGGCTTACTTATTGACCAAAACGAAGTCGTATTTAATTCCTTTTAGTTTAAATAAAAGGTCTCGCAAGGCCAGCACGGGAGCCGGCCATGGCAATGCAGGAACAGTAGTTCCTGAATACTTGTAAGTGATCCCTTCATCTCCGTAAGCAACTTGCTGACGTGGTAAAGGATACACCTTTCCGAAGACCCTAAAAATAAGGCAAACACAGAACTGTTCACAGTATAAACCTAAACTTACCATAAGAAATATTATTTAAGATGGTACTTAATGTACTTACTTGCCTCTTAGTGATTTTACTCAACTTTACTCTGATTTAGAATCATAGACATTTTTTGTAAACAAACTCCTTGCAGCTCCTGCAGCATGCTCTGATGATACCAGTTTCGTAAAATATGTTACACCAATGTTTGTTACGTATGTTTTGTTACTAATTTGTTTACAAAACATATCTATGATTCTAAATCAGAGTAAAGTTGAGTAAAGGCACTAAGAGGCAAGTAAGTACATTAAGTACCATCTTATATAATATTTCATATGATAATCTATATTTTTTTTACCTACTTCAAATGCAATTATTGTTGTTTGGTATTACTATGGAATGGACCCGAATTGCGGGTCTCTCCCTGTTTATTTATACATATATGTAATATAGATTAAATATTACCTATTATGTAATAGGTAATATTTAGATTACTATGAAAACTTTTGTAGTTTGACGAGTACTTCGAACCTTGTGTTAGATGAACTCAAACCAAACATTTCACCGAGAATGGTTATAATAAATTAAAAAAGATGTTATCAACAATCTGTTCCATTATTATTACTGTAGTTGAGGAAACAATCTACTATTAACAATAAATTGTTATTTAAAGCAACGAAAAAAAACGACTTTGAACGACGAAAAAGTGCATTTTCACGTTTTTGGGTAATGGATTTCAGGTGTTGTTCTAGATGCGCCGCCCGTTACGCATCTCTGCGACTGGGTTATCTCTAAGACTGGGGTCTGGGAGCACTCTATATACCCTCTTACAGTCATAGGTAATGAATTCGTCAATCTATGAAAGTTTTTGTGATTTATCTTGCCAGTGTTAGTAGGTACCTACTTCATTTAGATAAAATTACTTACTAAAGGACCCTTTTTATTTCTTGTCTGGTTAAAGTTAGTTTCTAAGCAGTGTTCAGTTAATCTAGGCATGTAAAAATGTTTGTGCTAAATGAAGAACTTAAAAAACAAAACGATTAAGTAAGTATTGAATTTTTCGACCCTGTCTCATAAATAAACCATAAACCTTTAGATTAGACATAAAAAATCACCTAATTTTATAGTTTAGACACTATCTCATCTCTTTCATACACACGCACGTCACGTCACGTGACGTCACAGTCATTAACCACCCGCGCCCGGGTCACTCTGAAAAAGTGGGAAAGTCTGTGTGAATCATAGAAGAAGGAATAATATGGTACTAGAAGTCGCATACTAGCGTGACCTTGCCGTCGCAAAGATGACTTATGTGTCTCCAAAGCGCATTTTGATTTTTAGTATCGTTTCGAACGGCGGACGAGAAAGAACGTGTAAAAATGGCGTGTTGCAACATAACCAACTGTGGAAATGCTTCCACAACTTGCACACTTTACAAAAATAAGGGGATACAATTTCATCGGTAAGTCAGTTTTTAAAATATTTAAGCTGTTTTTAAATAAAATTCTCAGAGAGTAATTATTTACTATGAGAATCATAGTTTATTCCGTTTATCGTCATTTTGCACACCATTGCTGTATTAGTTCATCAACATTTGGCGCGATACAAGCGCACGTAGTAATGTAATGTGAAGCTTACGATATCGTCTTGCTCGCATGGTAGGGCCGCTCGTGATGGTCGTAAGCTAGAGATGTGTGCTTTTTTCAATGTATTCGTAAGTTCACAGACAACCATTTGTGCCAGTGAGCACCAATCACGGTGCATTATTCTTCGGGTGGCGCTGTTTATGTGTGCGTGTCTCTGCGTTTGAATAAACGCGTATGTAGTAGTGACAGCATTGGTGGGAGGCCAGGGCGGCGACAAGCGTTTTGCACTTAATCCGGGTGCTATGGCATTTCTAGTAACATATTATTCCCAATTCTGTTGTGTGAATGTTTGGCGTAGGTAATCTCCGTAACTACTTAAGTTATTTAGATGAATATTGGTAGGTACGTAGATAGTTTAGGACCTAGAATAGGACAAAGGCTATTAAAATTTGGAAATTTTAACCTCTGAGGGGGGATAAATAGGGTGGTAAAGTTTGTATGGAAAATAATTTTTCCTTGGTTCGATTCACTCAAAACGTATAAATAATTCGGTATAAATAAACTTAAAGTTAATAACTAAACACGTATTTTTTATTTTTACGAAACTACCCCTAGGAAGCGTGCAATAAATTTCTGAAATTTGACAAACAAATTTCCATGCGGGCGCAGCCGCGGTGCGCAACTAGTACCTATCTATACCACAGATTCACAGTCTATCATAAAGTGTTTGTAAACATTGCCCTCAAACAAAACTTAACCATAAAATCACTTTCTTGCTATCGTTTTTTTCTCAGAACTTGCACTCCTTGTCGATTTAAGTTCTTTCATACAATACAATGCATGTTGTACTTAGTCCATACATACCTACCACAGATTTTTTGCAGAAAGTTTTATACAAGGAACTTATTAAACCCGTTAAAGACAATAGTAGGCAGGTAACTCTACATTGTGAATGACTCGCTCGAGTAATAGGTATCTTTCTTTCTACTAGGTATGTGAAGATTACCTATGTGAGAAAACACGTAGCAAGTGAATGTTTTCTGGTAGATATATTAAAGGCCGGGGTATTAAAGCAAATCAATCGATAGGTAGGCAATACCGTTAATACCTAGGTAACTACATAATAACCAAACCATACTACCTACTCATTAATTGTTGACATCAAAGTCATCGCTACCTAGGTAAGTTGGAATAATATAGGAACATAAAAAAACTATTATTTTCATGAATGTTCTTAGGCACCTAGTACTAGTACCTACTTATGTACATAGATATATACATAGGTAGGTACAGTTACATACATACCTATACATAGTTAGGTAGGGCGCCAACCTCAAACAAAACCCTTCGTCCGTTTGATAATCACGACATTAATTTTTATGGTAGAGTCACATAACAGTAGGCGGCTTTGAAAACTTACTTAATTTGTGCTAAATCTCCGGTAAAATATTCTAACTTGTCTTCTAGTTCCGAAAACAGTTTTTTCGCTATCTCGCCGGGAAAAGCGCTGCCGTATTCTAAGTCTAGGCCTTCCTTTTTTATAGTTGTCCATGGAATAGAGTGTAAATCAATTTCCGCCAACATATCCATTTTAAACCAAAAGCATCAGTAGGTAGGTAATTATAATTCCTATATATTGTACTGTATTTAATATTAAATTTTGTACTGTCTACTGTCACAGGAGTCACAGCTAACTGATTTAATTACACACACTCATCACTGCTAACTCTAAGACCAAGTAGGTACCTTACGTTCCGGCTAACTATTGACCACAGACCATATTATTTGTTGATGTTTTGCTTCATTTGCTTGTGGCACACAAGTGTATGTGGTTTTGCGATGACAGGGTTAAGTATTGCTAACTGAAAAGGACTTTTTTACCTATAGGCTTAGGATGTACAAGGTCAAGCAAGTGTCAGATGAACGGCGCGGCGTTACAAAAAAAGGAAAGTACAATATAGGTACTAGGTACTTACTTTTATGTGTGGGTGAAATAATGTATAATCGATAGTTTTACTGGTGAAATCATAGGACGCTAATGAATTAATGTCATAGAGTTTAAATACATAATATAATGAGAGTACCTAGCTATAAAGTATTTATCAGAAACTTGACGCTTCCGACTGGTATTGACATGGATCAATTGAGCTACCTTTAGACTGTTTGCAACCGTCTGCAGTTAGCTCAATGGTTTCAATTGTAAATACTAGTTGTAATTTTTCTATTTCTTTGCTTGTAATTTTCGTTGTTAATAAAGTATTTTCTACTTACTTGATGAAACTATGACATAGGTACTTACTGATATCTAGTGTCACTCTCTCTTTTTTTCTTGCAGCGGCGCGGCACGTTGGGTTTTTGACGAAGACCTTTTGCTCATAATATTATGCTTTGTAGGTCTATTGAAGGTAGTAAAAAAAATTGATTTGATGATTTTACCATTATTTTAAACAAAAAAAAATATAATACCAAATATAAATGTATTCTTCAAAACCATTAGTACATTACAGTAAAAAGTACCTAAGTTACATATCATAAAATAGTCTGTTCAACTTCCTCATGGAATTTTATAATTAATAGAAGGTAAAAGGGTTTTGTTATTTCGTAAAAACGATTTAAACGCTTCTGATCCGGAAACTATTCTCGTACTGCCTTTTTGAAATTTTTTCCAGTTGAGCTGACTGGCCTCGCCTTCTACTTCACGTTCAGGCAATGAGCTGTAACATAAAGAAGGTACAGATTGGTAAATAATATATTTAACAGAGGTTTCCTTCAATAAAAACAAATAAAATAAGTATAAATATTTTTATATGTTTTTCAAATATCAATCAAAGCTTATCTAAAACCGTGATTCGGTTTGTCTGAAAGCCTCTTAGACCAGTGTTCACCAAAGGACAGTCGAACAGTTGTCAGGGTTATCAGTCAGCTTCATCAGCACTTAGTAAATATTATTTACTTTAGTAAGAATTTGAGTCTGAGTGAACTCTGAAGAATACTGACCCTACCTAGTCTCTATTTATTATGGCACCTGTTTACCTACGTGAGTAGGTAGCTATATAGGTACCTTACAGAATTATTTGTGAAGATCCTTGCTAGCAATTCGAATTTTTAGTAATTTAAAACTATAATCTAATTAACTTGGATATTCTACATCTAAACAGTTAGGTATGCAACAACGTTAGGCCGAACCAGCTGCTAGCGAAGAGCGAACGCATTCAACGCTCGAACGTCGTCGCGTCGTCAGTGGAATGACCAAACTGATAACGCTATAGATACAGGTGATTTTAAGTATCTAATTCAGATTTCAAGTTTTTGATAATTTTAAGTTTTGGTTATTATTAATTTAAAAAATTAAAACTCGTAGTAGATAGTATTTTAATTTTAATTATATTGTTTTTGGTTAAGATTCCAAAGGGCAGTTCGTTTATTAAATTAGGTAATTACTAGATATCTATTTGTGCGTTTACCGTAATAGTTAAATACTCTGGGTATTACAAGTATATGCTGGGTTATTTTTCGTATAATAATATTATACCTAGTTTTTATTTCCAAGTCTTTATTTGGGAAATTTCTGTCAAAATGTTCATTTTAAATTTTGTATGTAAAGTTAATATTATACAGTATTTAAATATACGATCAATGTTCTCGTAATTTAATTTAATTAATTAATTAATATTTATTTTATTTTATTTTCTTAGGTAGGTATTATTATTTTAAGTATTCTCAACTGAATATTATAAATTTTGTCAAGGTAAAATTTAAATGTTTTACCGTAACTTGTTAGTCCGTATGATATTAGTGACTCTACTAGGGAATTATATAAATTAATTAAAACGCGAAAAGGTACTTCATGTTTCAGAATAGCAAATTTAGCTAGCATTGCCCTCAGCTTGTTACATGCATACATGGTCAATGTGATGACTCCAGTTGAATCTATTGTCAACAATAAGACCTAAATATTTATGTTGAGTAGGTTACTTGTTCTAAATTACTTCATCTGCGGTAACTTTATAGCTATGCAGACATTCGTGGTTGTGTGCTTTTATTACTAATAGTCGGTCTACGTGTAATAAGTGATTAGAGCGTACGTGAAGTACTTTGGTTTTGTTGGATTGGAATTCAGTACAAGTCCCGCGTCGCGTGACAACTTACAGAGGTTTGTGAAGTCACGCTGTAGTAGAGATTCCGCTCTTGTAATGTTCTATCTAAGGTACGACTTTGTAACGATTGTAGTACGATGTACTACAAAGGATCTGGGCGACTACAAATAGTCTAGACTAGAAGTAATCGTAGCTATTCATTATATATCATAGATATACTAATTCAGACAAGATGTGATGGATATTTGTAGGTAGGTCGCTCACATAAAGATTGGGATTGTCATTTCCTATGTTCGATCATATTTAATTGAATGCAGCACGACAAAGAAGGAATCCCAATTGTTATCTATGCGACTTACACTAGGTATATACGTACTTTGAAAAATCTAATAAGCAGTCCTTATCATAATAAACTGAATATTCTCTGATTTTTCTGACTGTTTCTCCGTTATTATATTCTGGCTCAAAATCGTATTCGTATAATTTTTCTATCATCCCGTCTTTATCTTTCACAGTCCAAACATACTCCCCTGGAAGCCTTTTTTGTTTAGGCGAATCTCTAAAGGGCACCAGATGCTTGTTTTGCAAAATGTCTGTGCCACAAACCGGGAAATTTGCTGGGATAGGTATTTCATCGTGAATCAAGTTATTCTCAGAAGTGGAAGGCGTTATGGTGGCGCAAGATTTTTTGCGTGCATTTGTCATACAAATTTGGAAACCTGCATTCATTGAATGCGATGATTTTTTGGTTTTTACTAAATACCGACTACAGTATAATTTCAGATCTCTATTTTCCGTTTTATACACCTCATTAATGAGCCCTACAATATCTATTTGGGTATCCTCTATATCCTTTGTCAGTTTTCTTATCCGTGATTTGAGATATAAATTTTCTTGGTGAGTTAATAAATATATATGTTGGAAAGTAGCATATCTCGATCTATGTTCTTTTATCTGCTTATTAATGTTTTCGATATGTTGTGCTAGTCGATTTTTTGCTAAGTTTTCCAAATGATACTGCGTGCGTATTTTCTTGTTCTCAAGAATGGCAGTCATAAGAAGTCGACCAAGACTTTTTCTTTCTTCCACAATATCTTGCAATTTATTTAGCATTACTTTGTACAGCAATTTTTCTTTTAAAGAATTTGTTGTTCTCTTAGCATAGAAACAGATGATTGTTTTAATCGTGCATCCAATTGTCTTGACATCTCCCCGAAATCTGTAGAAATGTTTTGAGATGGCAACACCATATTCTAAAGCGCGATATTTGAAACGTACAACGCAATCCAAAACACAATCATTAAAAATCCCGCCCAACAAATCTTGTTTTTTGATAAGAACTGATACTGCAAGCGCCACAGCCACCACCACCAATAAGTGCAGATATGCACTCCTGTTTTGTTCTTCACTTTCTGGATAAGAGTGACTTTTGTTTCCCATGGTTGGTGCGGTTTTTATGATATTATTTCGCTCAGAATTATTATTCTTGAAAGTTAATGTTAGCGCCAATGAGTTTAGATCTAAAATCAAAGGATGGTATACAATCTTTCATTCTATGAAAGGTAATAATTCAAGATAGGTAGGTATCTAGTATCGTACTTTTATTGTATTAAAAATAAATAAAATACAATAGAAAGGTGGATGGTGAATCACCAATTATTCAATCAGAATGGACAGAGAAAGCGGGGATTCCCGTGACCAAAGAGAAGTCAATAGACGTTATGTACACAATAGGTACCTACATACATAGTCATTCGCCTAATTCGAGGCGTTTTATCGCGTAATTTTAAATCTGCATTTAAGCGAAACCGCGTATCACGGGGTCGCGTAAAGTGGTGTAGTAGGTACTGTATTCTGTTACCTACTTAGGTGGATCGAAAAAGTAAAAGATTGTACCAACCTGGTTTTCTTAATTTTGTATGAACCTCTTTCTTGTTTGTAAAGCACATTGCCAACCACATAACAAGGGTCATACTTACAAGCCATTTGAATGCTATATACATTTGCTTGTGTTATTTTATAAGAGTTCTTGAATGGTGCTCATTGAATAATAAATTTTTCACTGTTACCTTTCATACCTATCTCTAATTTATAGCAAACTGAGAAATATAGTTTGTTAAATACAAAATACTTGGAAACAGACATCAGAATTATTTATGTCTGATTTTGTCAATTTTTACAATGTAACTGCCAAGTACGCCATGTTAGAAACTGTCAAAGATAAGTAATCAATGCTGGTTTAAGAAAGTATTATTGTCTAAAAAAAGGTTTTACAAAAAAGTTTCAACTCAACCCAATGAAAATTTAGACTTTAAAATAAGGCATAGGAATTTGACTAAAGTGTAAAGATGAAGTGGTTTTATTCTCTTTGAGTGTATTTATTTACAGATCATCAACCTATTCTATCGCATATATTTGTTAGTTTTTGTTCATGAAATTAATATACCTACATATAATATCTTTTTTGAGTGAATGTATATACATACTTTGGGTGTAGTCAACAACAGAACTGTATCTCAGTTATCTTATCTAGTACCCATAACACAATGGGGGTGATGATTATAAATGGATTGTCCAACATTACTATTATAATTGAATATTAAAGCTTAAGTCAAATAAAAAAACAGAGCAGCATACTCCAGGGGTCTTAATTATGTCAATCCTTTATTTTTAATAGCCTTCTGAATTTCACTTGCAGAGCAAGGCTTAAGAGAGTAAAGTTCTTTTTGTACCATTCAATGTTATATGATATATGTGATTGCCAGTTTTTATCTAGAAATGCTTTGTAAAAAACACTCATTTCATCAGCGGTCAGATTTTTCTTGCCCTCAGGTACATGTTCTTTGAGATATTGCTCACGATCCTAGAACAAAAAATGTATGTAAAAATTATGATAGCCTAAGGTCACTATAAATAGATAAGACACAGAGTCTGAGATTGGAAGTTGAATAAAGTATGGCTCTCCATACTAAATGAAACCTAAGCATGGGTTTTCCTAGATAATACTTCATAGGTACCAATAAAGAAGGAAAATATTCCTAGATATTTAAACATTTTGGTGCAAATAAATTATCAACCTACCTGAAAAAATCTAGAGTTGTGTTGCGTCCAGAACAATTGGTTCCATTCTTGAACTTCTGCTCTTAATTCCCTGAACTTCTTCTCAAGTTTTGTTTCGTTTGAAGGCTGTTTAAACACAATTCTCCTCAAATTGGAAACAGGATCAGGCGGTCCCACCATGTCACTGGATACAGTTCTTGGGTTCGGTGTCTGCTGGGCAGACTTTGCTTCCGTAGTAGAGCTCATTCCTCGTACTAGCAGGCACGGACTTCTTGCGTGAGCCGTAATTAAGTTTTGGTGCGAAAATTGAACATTTTTTGCTAAAAACCTATGAGACATCTCACCTTCTATCCTTTGCAAAGTCCACAAACTAAATAAATAAACCAACCAAACCAAGTGGGTGGAGGGAGGGAGAGCAAAATTACGAAAACATCGAACTAAATTCTTATGACTTTGACAGCAGCTCATCAAGTGCCAAGTGGTCTTCAAGATTTCGACTCTGTGCGAAATGCTAGCAAGAATCGAACTAAGGTTCATTTTTGTGTCCGTCAAGTTAGCAGCCACACCATGGAATTTTAAGATTATAAATATGCCAATTAACTGTGCCGTCAATGCTGTATCCGGTGTCGCAAAGCATATAAATAGTGCTCCAGTACTTTAGGAGATATTGAGGGTATTCACTGTGGCTGCTATCTTGACGTCAAGCTGGCAGCCCCGCTGATTGTGAAGAAACCAAAGCTAGATTTGAATTGTGAACTATGCCAAATAACTGTTCCCATGTATATCTAGTTGTGCTGTAAAGCTCAGAAATAGAGACCCTGTGGTTTAAAAGATATTAGGCTCTAAACATCTACATACATTTGAGAAAACAGATAAGTACAAAAGTGTTTAGATTACGATTGCAATCAATCGCTAGATGGCGTTTATTGCAGCTAAAGCATTTACTCGCCTAGAAATAATAATAGTCGTTTATTATTATTTCTGGACGAGCAAGTACTGCTGAAGCCACAAAAGACGATAATATATTATGGACAAACATACAAATGTTATTTGTCTTTTATTCTTATTGATTGACACATTCTTCTTATGAAAAACTGTAGTTAAGCCACCATAGACACTGGAATGTAAAGTAAACAATCAGAAAATATGACCAGTGTGGCCAGCAAAGTCTACCTACACAAAAAAAACAAACATAGGTAAAAACACCTTTGCTGAAATAAATAGGTATGTAGAGTCTATACATTCATCTAAAACATTTTGTACTTAGTGTCATGTTACATTATTATATATTATGTCCTAAGCCGAAAGGGGGTGATTATAAGTCCGAGAGAATCAACTTGTGATGAAGGATGTTTTTAATAAATAATATTTTTGTGTTTTTATGGTTATTCTTACACTTTCATTGTTGCTTTCAAAGGATCTTAGTTAATGTTTTTTATTTTGCCAAAAATAAGCAACTAAGTATAGAATTAAGTTTGGTTTTAGTGCTAATATAAGAAAAAAACATGTACCTAACTACCGTTTATTCGCCAAATGTCAAAACCCTTTTTCTGATCCTTTTTCTAAGACTTCGCTGTCTGTCCGTCTGTTGTCTGTCTGTTCGCTGTCTGCGTGTCACCAGGCTGTATCTTAAGAACAGTTGTCGCTATAATAATAAACACTAAAAACAAAATAAAGTAAATATTTGAGTGGGCAACAACAAACACAACAAACGAGATTTTTTTATTAGCAACATGTAGAGTGTAGACACTTGAAAAATTTCATATTGTAACTAAAAAAGAAAAGTAACCATATGAAATTTGTATAGGTACTTGCCTACTGTTGTTTACCTGGTCGCGACTCGCACTTGGCCTATACCCAAAGATTATTACACCGTGATTGGTGCTCACTGGCACAAATGGTTGTCTGTGAACTTACGAATACATTGAAAAAAGCACACATCTCTAGCTTACGACCATCACGAGCGGCCCTACCATGCGAGCAAGATGATATCGTAAGCTTCACATTACATTACTACGTGCGCTTGTATCGCTCCAAATGTTGAAAAACTAATACAGCAATGGTGTGCAAAATAATGATAAATGGAATAAACTATGATTCTCATAGAAAATAATTAATCTCTGACAATTTTATTAAAAAACAGCTAAAATATTTAAAAAAAATGACTTATTGATGAAATGTTATCCCTTTAATTTTGTAATTGCAAGTTGTAGAAGCATTTCCACAATTGTTTATGCTGCAACACACCATTTTTACACGTTCTTTCTCGTCCGCCGTTCGACACAATATTAAAAATCAAAATGCGCTTTGGTGACTCATTAGTCATCTTTGCGACGACAAGGTCACGCTAGTATGCGACGTCTAGTACCATATTATTCCTGCTTCTATGGTCTGTCCAGACAATTTTTGTTCAGAAGTCGGCCAAGTGTCACGTGACCGCTCACTGGCTGGTATTAGAAGTTCATATTACAAAAATGGCGAGCAGTTAATTTGGGTCCCTGGGCCCCTCCTGGAGAATATGCCTAGATACGCCAATGGTAGTAATTTTTAGGTATAATTTATTATAAGCTTTTAGGGGAGGTTTGGTTGAAAACTCAGCAAAAGAAATACTTATTAGTCGTAGGTAGGTACATTATATTTATGATATTATTAAATTAAAGTTTAAAAAAAAATATAAAAATTAATAACTTTAAGTACTTAATGCTAGGTTACGGTTGTTCTACCAATAAAAGCAGTAGGTATTTGGGTCATCGTCAGTGATGTACCTATACAAGCAATGTCTAAAGGTACGTTTAGATCTGATCAACATCGGGCGATTTTGTGGAAAGCAACATGTTGAAAGCAACACTGTTGCCGTTTGTGGAATGAGTCTTTCAACAGAACGTCGACCGTTCTACAAAATTATACGCCTTGTTGAAACGTGTTGTACCCACATTTGATGGGTTCATTCAACATTATTGGCAACTGTAGAACGTATGTAAAATGAAACTGTGGAATCAGTTGCTGCAACAGATGTTGATCATTGTTGAACATACAACATAGTGGAACAGTGTTGCGTGCGACAATCCGTTGTTTCAACGAATGTTGAACAGATCTAAACTTACCTTTACAAAGACGCCATCTAGCGAGTCTAGTTGCAATCGTAATCTAAACACTTTTGTACTCATCTGTACTCTCCAATGTATGTAGATGTTTAGAGCCTAATATCTTATAAACCACAGGGTCTCTATTTCTGAGCTTTATAGCACAACTAGATATACATGGGAACAGTTATTTGGCATAGTTCACAATTCAAATCTAGCTTTGGTTTCTTCACAATCAGCGGGGCTGCCAGCTTGACGTCAAGATAGCAGCCACAGTGAAATCCCTCAATATCTCCTAAAGTACTGGAGCACTATTTATATGCTTTGCGGCATCGGATACAGCATTGACGGCACAGTTAATTGGCATATTTATAATCTTAAAATTCCATGGTGTGGCTGCTAACTTGACGGATACTCATTTTTTGGCGTCAACGAAGAGAGAGAAGCTTCAGCTGAAGCTGTTGTATAGCCACAAAGATTCAAACTGTAGACTTCTATGACTTTCTTTCTGACAAAGATTCTAGTATGACTGCGTTGCGTTCCGTACAAACATCTTTGCATCTTTGTTCTCTGAGTGCTAAAATCTCGGAGTTGGAACTTATTCTGAAACTGAAACCAAAACTTATTCTGAGACTGAAACCAAGACTTTAATTTCAGTCTCAGAACTAAGTTCAACCAAGACTTTGGTATCAGTACTCAGAGCCAAGACTAGGTACTACATATAGTACCTACTAATGTACGTTCAAAAGCAGCTGTGTTCTGACAGCTGCATGACATGACATACGCAGATGCATTCGACAACGTCAAAGAAATGTCAGAAAGACGACGTCACGCACGAAAGTAACGAGAGGGTCGAGCGAATTATGTAAAAGTGTATTTTTTAGTATTTCAGGAGAGCAGCTTTATTTCAGCAAAGTACTATTCTGTTTATTTCTTACGCTCGTGCGTTTCCCTTGACGAGTGCGTTTCGTAGATCAATACAACAACAAATATGGCTAAGGGAAAGGATGCCGCTGCTGATGAGTATACCGCTAAATTGGACATGTGTCTTACTGATGGAATCGTGAAAACAGGTATCTGAATTCCCAATTATTCTCTTACAATCATACAGAAGATAGCTACTATTCAAGGTATCTACAAATAGCGCTGTTTTGAAAAGGTAAATACCTTTCCGGTCTTGTCGAATACTGAGTGAAGATCATGTTTCAGGTGGAGGTATCTTGCTTGGTTCATTGGCATCCATCCTGTTCCTCAAGCGGAGAAGATGGCCAGTAATAGCTGGTATGGGTATGGGTATAGGCCTTGCCTATGCTAACTGCGAGAATGAACTCAATCCAAAGAAGTGTATGTAGGGTTAACAGTAATAGGTGAGCATTTAGTTTAATAGCACTATAACCTTATGAAATGCCATCTGAATCAACACCTTTACCTACTTGTCTGGAAATGCTCAAGTTTAATTAAAAATTCACTGTGATAACAGTTACTACCTTAGTGTTGGGCAGCTAGGCCAAGAACTCCCCTTTCTTCCCTCCACACATCTACATCCTGGGCTAGTGTGATTCTATCTATCTACTCAGCCCGCGAGCAGCACTGCTGGGTGGGTAGGCCTCCTGTCTAATGCCAGTGTGAATTATAATTATCTTTTTATTTCACAGGTAAGGGCTTCAAGTTTTGAAAATCACACGAGGAATATCAGTCCCAGCATATTTCTAGCAGAAAGTAGTCCTTTGTTAGACATTATTGTACAAATATAATTTAATAATGCTGTTAATTTACTCAAGTATTTTATTATATTAGTATCCCAAAACTTTTGTACTAAAAATTAATTATTCATGCTATTTTTTAAGCAAAACTCATTTAATACCAATAAAACAAGATTTTGAATATAATTACATAATATTTATTGTACAAATCAACTGGAATTAAGATAAACAAGAGATTTTGGGCCTTTTCCTAAATTCAATCTATCCAACAAATCACAACAGTTGAATTTTGACAGACTTTGAATTAGAAATTCCACTGAAAAATTCACTGATGATAGATAAAACGAGATATAACTGAATTTTAGAAACACCCAATTGTGAATGTCAATAAAAAGTAATTTAAACACTTAAAATTAAAAATGTTAAATTGAACAGACAAAAACCAAACAACAACCCATATACATACACCTAAATTGGTGGTAAAGATTCTAAATATGTCAAATAAACAACACATACCTTCTTGAGGGATATTATAAAAGGAAGTTACATGTTTGATATCACTAATTGCAGATATTGAGATATCCTACATGTTACGGAGTCTACACAGCAAAGTAGGCAATGCGACGCAGCCCCTGTTTTAAAATAACGTCGCAGACTACAACCTGTAGGACTGTCTGCATGACTATTGCTATGTGTATACTTCATTATACATAACTAGATCAAAACAATTATAACAATCGCAAAACATTTCAGGAACATGTAAAATCAATGATTTGTCTTTTCGAGCACTAGATGATTCAAAATGCATTTAAAACGAAATTATATAGAACCAAACAAACATTAAAATAAAAAATACATAATTAAGTTCTCTAAGTACTTGAGTAATAGTGTTACTTAAGTATTTTGTTCTCTTTTAGTGATGGCAGTGAATTTGTATTTTGGTAAAAATGCTGTGTGTACAATTAAATATTAAGTTATGTCCTATATAAATAATGGTTACAATATTCCACTAATAGTTAAATTAATTTGGTAATACATTGTGACTAGTACATTCCCTACAACCAACTTATACAACATAGTTTTTATCCACAACAGTTATGAATTTTGGCCAAAAACTAATTCTTAAAATGACACAGGTTTGTGCATAAGAAAAAAAAACAAGGAAACTCAATGAGTAAACAAATAAGAGCAATACTAATTAGATAATGGTTCAATTGAGCTACCTTTAGACTGTTTGCAACCGTCTGCAGTTAGCTCAATGGTTTCAATTGTAAATACGAGTTGTAATTTTTCTATTCCTTGCTTGTAATTTTCGTTGTTAATAAAGAATCTTATAAAAAAAAAAAAAAGATAATGGTTAGTACATATCTTCAGGGTCAGATTTTAACAATGCATAAATAATACTGTGAAAATCTCCTGGGACTATAAACAATGCACAATCTTTACGATAATTCAGAGATAATTATTCATTGTCATGTTATTGTCCAGCAGTGGACTAATATAGGCTGATGATGATGATGATATTTATAGCAGGTTTTGTGTACCCATGGATAGTGCTAAAAATATTATTCAGTTAATAAGTGAATAACAACACAAGGTACCTAAACTGGATGTGAATATTGTGAAATTTTCCTCTTCATATTAATTAAACAATCATAAATCTTCTTTGCACATTAAACCACTACATTTATTTAATTTTTTTATTGACTATAGTGCAAATGCCATTATTAATATTTAAATCTAATTATTGTGACAGTGAGGGTAAATTTGCTAATTTACAGCTAATTTATATAAAAGTGTGAATATTCATTTATAAATTCTTATAATAAGACCACATTATATTTAATAACTATTTTAGGTTTACTATTAAACTGATGGTTTTAGTGGCAAGGCACTGGAGGACTATTATTGTGTTCGAACAGTGATTTGGACTGTGATTAAAATATTAACTTGGTCATATCTTTATAGAATAGGTAAAAGTTGTTTGTTCTCTTCTATTGACATAAGTCAGAGTGAGAAAAACGATGCTAGAACCACTGAGCACCATTTTTATATATGTATATCTCTTGTGTTAGCAACTGCTTAATGTGTAGGTTATGAATATATGGGTCAAATTGAATTTTAAAATGTGAAACCAGTTATTATTATACATTTCTCTCTCACTCTTTCACTTCCGTGGGGAGGAGATTTTTCTCTCTAGCATGCAATTTTGTGATATAGTGCACCCTTAAATAAGTAAACCCCATCAGTTAAATAGAACTTAGTATAAATATTGATGAAGACACTTCTAAACATCTTACAAAATAAGTGGTTGGCCACTAAAATAGCACAGTGGCCAAAAAACAAGTGGCAAGAAACAAACAATTATTATTAATTTAGCCCTGTTCCAATAAATTTTAAGAACTATTTCAATTCTGCAAAATTTTTAAGCGTCATTATACGCCTAGCTTCATCTTAATTTTATAAGCACTCTTAATTACAAATCAACAAAATATTCAATCCGATTTAAATATACTAACAATGTTTTGCTAAACTCAATATTTTGAGCTCAAAAATAAACCTTCGAACACTTATTTCAAATAATTTTCAGCTAATATTGTATTCACAGGCTAAGCAAACGATACATAGAATTATAGCTAAAATCTTCCTAAACTATTTATTAATTTAAGAAGACATTATTTTTGGATCCCTTTAACAATTTAACCAACCGTATTTATAATATTATTATTTACTCATCTACAATTCTACATGATCTATATTCTATCCACCCAAACAATGATACAAGAAAAGTTGGGAGGTTTTATAAAACTTTAAAAAGGTTGCGCTGAATTTAGCAGAACTACAGACAACAACACATTCGACTACTAACACCAAACCAAATCCTGAGGTAGCGCGCGGAAACGTAGCAGCGAAACTGCAGTAGTTTCCTGCCTGTTCTAACACAAATTTGACTATGCATCATCTCTTTCCCACGCGTTTCGAAAGTCATAATATGCGGTATAAGCATAAGCAGGAAACTACTGCGTTTTTACTGCTACGATTCCGAGCGTAGGTGTGCTAACGGCCTGAGTACACAATGTATCAGACGATACATCATGATGAGGTATGTATCTTGTCAGGCCGGTAGTCTGAGTACTGAAAGATGAAACATACTCTACTTCTATTAGAAATTATGATAAACTACATTATTTGTTCAATAGTATTCAAATTTTGAGTCTAATCACATAATAAGGTAACGGAAAAAGGTTTGTAAACTCCATTTTTCTCTCCCATAATTCCACAGTTTTACGAAAATGTCGACAAAAATGATATCTGCATCATCATACGCTAGGTCATCATGTCCTGGAATTTTGCGTCTTGTGTCTAATAAGGCGGCCCAATTGTCCCGGATTTCGAAAATCCTACTAGAAACGTAGATTTTTAGGACAGGCAGACGTGAGGTTCCGGCTCATAAAATGACACCACTCGTATTAGAGGACCTTGTTTTTTTTAGGAGGCGCTGGCTACTAAATGGATATTAGACCACTCATATTTGGCTGGCAACTTTTTTTTAGCTGTGTGAATGTCCCGGACGTGGCAAATTTCGATATGGCAACCTGGCAACCCTATCATACGCGACTTATAAAAGCATCGACAGGCGTATTACATTTTTAGTTCTTTTTGCTTATTGTAGAAGCGATGTGATAGTGACTAGATTCTTCCTTCATATAATCTTGGTAGTAATTATTTTGGCACACAACCTCGACTAACCCTATTTTTTTTTTCGAATGGACTATAATGCTGTTGACCTGAGATGGCCATGACAGCGTTACCGGACTATTGGCGGGCGCAGAGGGCGCCGCACCGGTAAAGTTACAATGGGGCAACACGCACAAGGGCCACGACTTAGGTGCGAACCTCGGCTTGCGCTGTTGCTAGATGCTTTAAGAGGGCAAGGAGGGTTTCGCCTAGGTGCATTAATGCACCTATGGGCGGAAGCGGAGAATTCTTCGACCCCGCATTCGGCGGGGTCGGTTTTTGGATATAGTGCGCGGAAGCGAATGGGTTGTCATCACCTCTGGGTTAGCGGCGGCGGTGATTGGGTCAACGGGGTCGCCGAGAACGTGTCTCGGCCTATGGAGGAGAGACTAACCTTAAATTGCTGCCATACCTTTTTTCAATCAGAAGAAAAGGTACAGCAAATATTTTTATTTGGCATACGTTCTGTGCCAATAGAATTACTACCATTGTCAACAAAATGCTCTTATCGGTATTAAAGTGACTTTTTAAAGATCGTAAAACTAAATATAAGATTCGAGAGTCACCCCATTAACAAATATTAAAACAGCTTCAAAGAAATACAGTTACTTCCAAAGTTCTGAGAAGGTTTCGCTACATAGAACTACGGAAGTAACTGTATTTCTTATGAATAATAAGTGATGAGTGTTTATAGACTTCGATACAGGTCATATTGAAGTCTGTAAACATAGTATAAGTGCAATACAGTAACGCAATCAGTACAAGTAGTTACATTTCACTTGGTAGTCATGTCTGGCCAGTAGTTGATGTAGTAGCGATGTGTGCTGCCTTCGAACAGACGGTCCAGCCAGTTCTCGAGGCCGTCCAGGAGATTCTCTGTAAGGAATATAAACATACTTAAAACTTTGTTCATGTACTGATTACATGAAATAATCTTCACCTTATATCAGCTTCATAAAATCTTACTATTATAATAAATGGGAAAGTCTGTGTGAATGTTTTTAATAGGTAATCTCCGTAACTACTTAAGTTATTTAAATTAAATTTGGTATGTAGACAGTAAGGACCTAAAATAGGACATAGGCTATTAAAAATTGGAAATTTTAACCTCTGAGGGGATTAAATAGGGTGGTAAAGTTTGTATGGGAAATATTTTTTCCTTGGTTTGAACCACTCAAAACTCGGTACCTATAAATAAAGTATGGAGTGAATTATTAAACACGAATTTTTAATTTTATCTGGATTATCCAACATTATTTGTTTGAAATTCATACAACCAGTGAGATTGTATAGTAGTGTCGTCATACGGGCCATGCTAGGAGTCATGAGTACCTTGTAAGAGCGGATGGGGCGAGGCTCCCTCGTCCTGCGATGAGTCGGGCTCGTTGTGGAAGCCGATGAAGGCGCCGGCCTCCGGGTCCGCGCCGTCCGCGTCATAGGGACATGCTAGGAGTCATGAGTACCTTGTAAGAGCGGATGGGGCGAGGCTCCCTCGTCCTGCGATGAGTCGGGCTCGTTGTGGAAGCCGATGAAGGCGCCGGCCTCCGGGTCCGCGCCGTCCGCGTCATAGGGACATGCTAGGAGTCATGAGTACCTTGTAAGAGCGGATGGGGCGAGGCTCCCTCGTCCTGCGATGAGTCGGGCTCGTTGTGGAAGCCGATGAAGGCGCCGGCCTCCGGGTCCGCGCCGTCCGCGTCATAGGGACATGCTAGGAGTCATGAGTACCTTGTAAGAGCGGATGGGGCGAGGCTCCCTCGTCCTGCGATGAGTCGGGCTCGTTGTGGAAGCCGATGAAGGCGCCGGCCTCCGGGTCCGCGCCGTCCGCGCCCAGCGACCGCGTCATACGGGACATGCGCTACAAACATTTACACACAAATTATTTTTGTTTACTAGTAGTCCGGTCAAATTCGACCAAAAAATAAGAGTGAAGCTACATAAATTCTCACCAAGCTTAAAATCGGTAAGATTGTTTAAAATACAATGAAAAATATAATTTGAAAGTTCCTTATCATTCCCTTGTAAGGAAAAAAAAAAATTCAAGGTCCAAGGTCAAAAAAGTGAGTTTTTCGCGATTTTCAGCAAAACGGTAGTTAAATCATTAAAATATCTCAGACGGAAATTTGTAGATCATAAAATTGTCTACAAAAAATATATCAATACTTTTTTCCTACCACCCACCGTTTTTCAGATATAACGATTCAAAAAGTTTTAATCGTCATAATATTAATAATAATTTATGTAGGTTCGAATGTCTAAATTGACCGGACTATAGTGTCTGCTCGCTAACTAGAACATAAAGTAAATGATAGGTAGGTGTATACCTTATGTGGCTTGGCGCACTCGGGATGCTTGGCGTGGTAGATGCAGAAGTACTTGCGGTGCGGGTTGAGAGCGAGCGCAGTGCCGACGCAGTTGCGAGCGTTGAGCCGCAACGCGCCGCCGCCGAGAGAGAGCTCCAGTACGCGCCGGAACCACGCGATGTTACGCTCCACCATCAGGTACGCGAACAGCAGCGTCTTATTCCTGGAACGTACGACTCCTTTACTACTAGCATCTACTATAGGATATAGTATCTGCCGCCGCCGAGAGAGAGTTCCAGCACGCGCCGGAACCACGCGATGTTACGCTCCACCATCAGGTACGCGAACAGCAGCGTCTTGTTCCTGGAACGTACGACTCCTTTACTACTAGCATCTACTATAGGATATAGTATCTGCCGCCGCCCAGAGAGAGTTCCAGCACGCGCCGGAACCACGCGATGTTACGCTCCACCATCAGGTACGCGAACAGCAGCGTCTTGTTCCTGGAACGTACGACTCCTTTACTACTAGCATCTACTATAGGATATAGTATCTGCCGCCGCCGAGAGAGAGTTCCAGCACGCGCCGGAACCACGCGATGTTACGCTCCACCATCAGGTACGCGAACAGCAGCGTCTTGTTCCTGGAACGTACGACTCCTTTACTACTAGCATCTACTATAGGATATAGTATCTGCCGCCGCCGAGAGAGAGCTCCAGCACGCGCCAGAACCACGCGATGTTACGCTCCACCATCAGGTACGCGAACAGCAGCGTCTTGTTCCTGGAACGTACGACTCCTTTACTACTAGCATCTACTATAGGATATAGTATCTGCCGCCGCCGAGAGAGAGCTCCAGCACGCGCCGGAACCACGCGATGTTACGCTCCACCATCAGGTACGCGAACAGCAGCGTCTTGTTCCTGGATTTAAGCATACAAAGGGACATAGGGATATAGGGACATAAGGACAGAGAAAGCGACTTTGTTTTATATTATGTAGTCATATTTTATAATTATTTAAATTTATTTAAAATTTGACTTGTAATGTGCTTATACAAGATAATCACATTACAAGTCAAATTTTAAATAAAGCCTAAATAAATAAAGTTATCAATTTCTTATTTCATAAAGTTGACTTACTTGCGGTAAGGCCAGACAACTTTGTGGAACTTGGAGAGCAGCATGACTCGGCTTTGCATGTCGACAAGCAGCACGATCGTTCGACATCCCGGCTTCAGCAGTCTGCAATAAGTCGATGTCTATCGTTAGCTGTCTCCACTCAGAATACGTTCACCACAGCTGTTGTCGGTTCTTCGTGAATTTATTCGACTTTAATTTCAGTTCAGACCAGTATTCGGTCATTGAAAAATAAATAATTCCGGACAGTCCACACAGCATCATCTCGCCCCAAGCTAAGCAGAGCTTGTGTTATGGGTACTAGATGACCTGGGAACTAATTTATGGGATGAAAAGAAGCCTATGTTTTATTCCAGCGCTAGAACAACGTCTTCTCAAAATTTCAGTCATATCCGTTTTGAAATTTTTGCGTTAAAGAGAAATAGAAAGGTATTAGAATGGCGACCGATGTGGCGCGGTGGGCGAAGGTCCGCCTGCGACGCAGGAGGTTGCGGGTTCGATTCCCGCCTCGGAACAAATTTGTGCACGATCTGCAGATATTTGTTCCATTGGTCTTGATGTTTTCTATGTATAATAAAATATCTATCTATGCATATAATGTATCAAATATTAATATATCAGTAATATATTTGATACATTATATGCATCTATCTATGCATATAATGTATCAAATATTATATATGATATTTTTATTTATTAGATATTTTTATTTTATCTAGTACCCATAACACAAGCTTTGTAGCTTACTTTGGGGCTAGATAGTGCTGTGTGGATAGTCATTTATTTATTTAATAAGGCCCCAGTTACCTGACTAGCCCGTTGTACTTCTCGGCCCTGAGCTCGTGCAGCCGCATCTCAGGCTGCGGCTCGTTGTTGTTTCGTTTGTTCATTCCGTTCAGCTTCTTCTTCTCCTCTTTCTGACGCTGCACTGTTTCCTCTTCCACGCGACTAGACAAGCACAAAAGAGGTTTTGTTACAGGGACACTTTGAAACTTACATGTTATATACCTATGAAATTTAATAACAGAGCAAAATTTATAATTTTATGTTTCGGCGAGACTTGATTGCGATGTTATTTAATTTCTTAGATTTTCTCCGAGTGCTTACGCACTATAATTTAATAGTACTTTTCTTATTACCTAGTCCTTAGATTATGCAGTGCAAGTCAAGTTATTCTTGTACCAAACTGTGACGATCGGTCAATGCTTATTATTATTTGGTGGCGGGTAGCGGTAAATCTTTTCAATAAACTAGTCTATCGCTCACTCCGGCCTTTTATTGACGCCTCATTGGCGACGATCGTGGATTTTTTTCAAAAAACAGTGATCTACGCGTGATAATCATTGTGAAATATGCCTATCGGCAAAATAGAACCTTTTAATCTAAGTCCCAAACAATGACCAGCGTACATTCGCCGCGTAAATCAATACATCACGCTGAACAGTATCGATGAGAAGTTGAAAGTGCCAATGCTAATTACGGTTGTGGGGGAAGAAACGTATGCACTGATGTGTGATCTGTGTGCACCTAGTTTCCCGGAAGATAAAAGTTACGTCGATTTAGTGAAACTTGTGACAGAACATTTAGAACCACAGCGTTCCGAAATCGCTGAGCGCCATGTTTTTCGGTTGCGACGTCAGCGCACGGGCGAGTCCCTCACGGAGTATCTACAGGCATTGAAACATCTTGCGGCTACGTGTAATTTCGGCAAGTGCAAATCGTGCTCGACGCTTGAAGAAAACTTGCGAGATCAGTTCGTGTCGGGCCTGACGAACGACGCCATGCGATCGAGAATCTTCGCAGAAAAAAAAATAGGTTATAAAGAAGCGGTCGAGCTGGCACTGGCTCTGGAGGCGGCGGAAAAGCATGCGGAGGTGAGCGGATCGACAGCGGCGGCGGACGCGCCGAGCGCTGTGCGCGCTGGAGCGGGCGAGGGCCTGCATTATGCGCGCGGCGGCGGCGGCGGCGGAGGCGGCGGCGGCGGGCGTGCCGGGCAGCGCGCGCGGCCCGCGCCGGCGGCCTCGCGGGCGTCCGGCGGCGGCGGGACCAGGCGGCGAGAGCGAGGCCGCGGGCGCGCGCGCGCGGGCTTGCTGGCGCTGTGGCAAGGCGCACGCAGCGGACAGGTGCAGGTTCAAAAATTATTCCTGTGACGAGTGTCATCAAAAAGGACACTTAAAGGTGATGTGTAAACAAATGCGCGGGAGTGGCGGTCGGCATAATTATGTCAGTGATGCGGAGTCGGACGACGACAGGTTGTTCAACATTCAAGTGGCTTCCAAAGGTAACCATCCTTATTATATAAACTTATCGATTGATAACATTGTTGTGAAGTGTGAAATGGACACTGGTAGTCGTATTTCGGCAATTAGCGAGGAAATGTACAAAAGGCTATTTCCAAATAAGAAGATTATTTCGGACAATCTTATCCTACGGTGTTATTCAGGTTCACAAATTAATTCACGTGGTTATATTGAGGTGGATGTATGTTTAGGGGAAGTTAAAGTAAAATCGTTACGATTGTACGTCATAAACGGCGGAGCACGACCTTTACTAGGAAGGGAGTGGATGCGCGCTTTAAAAATAACACAAATAAACCTCAATCAAATTGTAGAAAACGAATTTGTGAACCAATTGTGTAAAGAATTTCCCGAAGTATTTTGCGATAAGCTAGGTACTTGCAAACGAACCATTCGACTACAGCTGTTAGACACTGAACCGGTGTACGTCCGAGCTAGGCCGATGCCTCTGGCACTGCGCGCACGAGTCGAGCGCGATTTAGCTCGTCTAGAATCGGACGACACGATCTATCGAGTAGACTATTCTGATTACGGAACCCCGATTGTACCCGTGGTCAAACAAAACGGTGATATACGGATTTGTGGGGACTATAAGATTACCATTAACCCTAAACTTAAACGTGATTATTATCCGTTACCTCGCATTGAGGAATTGTTCGCGAATCTGAGCGGAGGCGAGAAGTTCACTAAAATAGACCTTAGACACGCATACGAACAGTGCATTTTATCAGATGACTCACAGGCTTACACGGCTATCACGACGCATATGGGCACGTTCGCCTACAGGCGCGTCCCGTACGGGCTATCGTGTATCCCTGAAAAGTTCCAAAAAATGATGGAGGAAACTCTGCGCGGGGTGCCAGGGTGTGTCGTATTCTTGGACGATATTTGCGTAACGGGACCTAACATGGCAGAACATAACAAAAATCTGAGAGCTGTACTCGAACGGTTACGCGATGCGGGTTTAACGGTTAAATTAAGCAAATGCCGATTTATACAAGACAGTGTAAAGTATTTAGGCTTTATTATTAACAAACATGGATTACGACCGGATCCTATGAAGTTAGATGCTATTTCCAATGCCCCAAAACCTCAAAACATTACACAACTTAAAAGTTTTCTTGGATTGTTAAATTACTATGGGAGATTCATTCCTAACATGAGTACTTTGTTGCAGCCTTTGCACAATTTACTTAAGAGAGAGGTTGGATGGAAATGGGACTCTAAGTGCGATGATACTTTTGTTAAGGCGAAGCAATCTCTCCTGAGTGAGCGTGTATTAGCACACTACGAGGAGGGTCGCGAGCTCGTGTTGTCGGTGGACAGTAGTGCGTACGGATTGGGCGCGGTGCTAGCTCACCGCTATGCCGACGGCAGCGAGCGGCCGGTCACGTGTGTGTCGCGCACTTTAAACGCGCCCGAACGTAATTACAGCCAATTGGATAAGGAGGCGCTAGCTATTTTGTTCGGAGTTACGAAAAATCACCAGTATTTATTCGGAAGGCGCTTTACCTTGCGCACTGATCATCAACCATTGACCTACATATTTGGGGATAAAGGAGGGATCCCACAAACGGCGGCCAGTCGACTGCAGCGGTGGGCTGCGCGACTCGCCGCGTACGATTTTGCGATTGAGTTTGTTAGATCGGCGGATAACGGGCCGGCCGACGCGTTATCGCGATTACCGTTACCTCGGGAGGGTTGCTGCGCTAGCACTATAGACTACTTAAACCTCGTTGAGGATTGTTTGCCGATTAGTTATAAAGATGTAGCGAGAGAAACTGAACGTGACTCATTGTTATCTAAACTTAAGGGCTATGTACAGTTTGGTTGGCCAGCGGTTCCTAGCTGCGACGCGGAAAAACCCTACTTTGCTCGGAAGCAAGATTTTGTGCTAGACCAAGGGTGCATTATTAATAAATATAGAATCGTAGTTCCTCAAGTGTTGCAAAAGAAAATGCTCGAGGAGATACATGAAGGCCATTTAGGTATTACCAAAATGAAAAATCTTTCGCGGAACTACATTTACTGGGCGAACTTAGACCGCGATATTGAGGAGATGTGTGGTGCGTGCGGCGCGTGCCGCAGCGTGCGCGACGCGCCGCCGCGCGCGCAGCTGCACCCCTGGGAGTTCCCCCTGCACCCGTGGCATCGCGTACACGCTGATTTTGGCGATTGTGGAGGTAAACGGTACCTCATTCTAGTAGATGCGCATTCCAAGTGGATCGAGGCGATTCCTATGAACAGTACTACAGCTGAGAAAACTATTCAGGTTTTGCGTAGTATTTTCGCACGATTTGGATTACCGTCCCAGCTGGTAACCGACAATGGCCCACCATTCTCTTCACATGAATTTAAGGTATATTGTACTAACAATTGTATAAAGCATACAACGTCGGCTCCTTATAGGCCTCAGGGGAATGGTGCAGCTGAAAACGCCGTGAGAACGGTAAAAAAATGTATTAAACGAGCCTTCTACGAAGGTCTAGACGCGAACGCTGCCCTAAGTAAATTTTTATTTAACTACCGCAACTGTGAGCACGCCACTACCGGAGTGTCGCCGGCGGTGGCCCTGCAGGGGCGGCGCCTGCGCAGCCGACTGGACGCGTTGCGGCCCGACCGGGCGGCCGCGGTGCGCGAGCTCCAGGAGCGCCGGGTCGCGCGCTCGGCAGGCGCGGTTAAGGACTTCGAGGTAGGGGACGCGGTCCTCGCGCGGGACTACACGCAGAGGGGGGACAAGTGGGCTGAGGCCACGGTTGTCAAGAAAACCGGTCCCGTCTCATACAACGTTAATATAGGGAACGGGGTAGAATGGCGTAGACATGCCGATCAAATGCTTTCAACGCAAAAGAATCGTTATTCATTATCGCGGATGAGCGGCGCGGCTGTCGAGGGTGATTCGGCTTCAAAGCACATTGAATCTGAGGTTGTAAAAGGGGCCGACAACGAGCGCGCCGTTGAGGACGCGTTCAGCGGTGAAGACGAAGCTGTCCTACCAATGAAACCGCGGGATAAGGTACAGTCGCCGCAGGAGCTGTCTAAGCCGGCGGGAACAGCGCCGTTAGCGTCCCGCCCTGCGCCCTCACCGCGGAACGCGTCTGCTCGTGAACTGCGTGCACTTAAACGTGCAAATCAGTAAGGTTCTTAGATTATTTTATATATAAGTTATGTAGTTAGTTTGTGTGTGTATCTAGGTCTTAAGCAAAGGTATCCACTGGCTTGGTGGGGAGATGTGTGACGATCGGTCAATGCTTATTATTATTTGGTGGCGGGTAGCGGTAAATCTTTTCAATAAACTAGTCTATCGCTCACTCCGGCCTTTCATTGACGCCTCACAAACAATTTAGTTTAATAAAGTTTTGGTTGATATCTCTAAGTCACTCTAACATTATTGTTAGTGGATCGTTTTGGTGGAGTTTATAAAGGGTGTCTTACTGCTATTTAAGCAGTAAAATGCTGGCAACCCTAAAAATATATAATTCGACAGCTGACAGCTGACAGTTTAGGGTTAGCAAAATGGAGTGTTACACGATAGAAACGTTGTCTTTCGTGTCTTCATTATTGTTTTTGTTTGCTAACATTTTACTGCTCAAACGGCGACTAGGTAATTCAAATCTTGCATTATTGTTGTACACCATAAGGACCGTTAAAGTATTACTTAAGTAGATTTTTGCAATTATTAACCCACCCCTCCCCCTCGACAGCAAGCTCTTACCCCTCCCCAATTCTTATGCGGAAATTCCCCTATTCAGTTCTGAGCGAGTACGTATTCATTATTTGTAGGAATCCTCGAAAATGCATTTCGTTTTCTGCATAGACAATGTGTGGGTTGCGATATGTGTAAAAGTAAATGATGACGTAATCACTATCTAGATCCCCCCATGGGGGGTGGGGGGATCTAGTCTGATCTGAGTCATAAAAAATTAGCAAAGCAATGATCCCCCCCCCCCCCTATAGTACTAGCTATAGCTTACGTAATACTTGAACAGCCCCCTACAACTAGTACTCACATGAGGTAGGCCATCAGATAGCCGGCGGCCAGCACGAGCGCGACGGTGGCCAGCACGGAGGCCACGGAGAGCGCGTGGTGGCTGCGCGCCAGCGCCTCCGCCCACTGGCACAGCCGCGCCGCGCCCGCCCACACCGCGCTCACGGCTCCCTCGTCGTATAGCTCCTGTCACACACATAATAAGGTTTATTATACTACTGTTCATATTTCAGAGAAAAGGCCGGCGCTGACTGACGGCCGTGGCAGATTGTGCTGCGGCATCTCGAAGGAAGCCACGGCATGCCGCGGATTGTTGTGGCATCGCGGCGCGCCACTGAATACCGCAAGACTACCGTACCTGGAGAACAGAATAGATAGTTACAGAAGCTGCACTTCGCGACCAAAATTGTTTAAAAAGCAACTCTTGCTGCGACGCAATAAAGTACAATTCAGCGTACAGAAGAACTAAGTGCCTACCGCGATATTTACATTGCCGCTCTCTTCTTACGTAAAACTCTATCCCTGTCTCGCGCGGATTGCCGCTGCACATGGATGTCGACTTATCGTTTGTACTAGCTAGCCCCGCGGCTTCGGCCGCATGGAAATTTATTTGTCATATTTCATACATATATTGTACGCCTCCTAGGAATAGTTACGAAAAATAAAAGATACTGGGATGTCAACTTATAAAAAATGATGATAAAAATGATTTTTTTAATATTACTTTTTAACATAAGTAATAGGTATAAAGTAGGTAGGTACTATGGACGGTGGACAACATAGATTTCCTGTGCGTTGCGGCAGATTACACAAAAGACCGAAGAGTATGATCGTCGAATATATCTTAAGTATATAGGTACCTACCTAACTAAGTACCTAAGTAGGTATAAGTATGTAGTAGTTACATCTCTGAAGAAACTCATAAAAACTACGTTTATAACAAAAAATACTATAATATGTAGATACTTAGGCCAATATTTCTTACCGTTCAAAATCTTTCGGCAAAGTAAAAAACGAAAACTTTGAATCATATTGCCTAAATGCCTATTGATACAGCGACGCGCCGCGTCGTGTAGGTACCTACTATACGCGTGTACCACAGCGTGTACTCACAGCGCGCGGGGCAGCCTTGACTGGATTAATAACGCCGAGTTAGCGCGTGCTGTAGGTATTTATCGCGGTAGGCAAGGCGAGTGACGGAGACCTGCGTGGAGTGAAACCGCATGACATGTCACTTATCATGCCGCGGCGTAGTTGTATCGAAAAAAGGTATCATGAATTATGAAGTCATTTAGAACTAATAATTTAAAGTTGGTGATGATGTCAGTCAGGACGAAGACATATTTTGTTATGAAGTACCAAACCGAAGTAGGTAAGTACTTAGGTCCAACTCTTTTTAACGTCTACGTCTAAATATTGACCTCTTTAACAACTTTGTTTCTTATATTATTTTGACAATTATATGTACCTACATAGTTTAAAATTTGACTTGTCTTAGTGCTTATTTTGCCATAACACAGGTTTTTTTCTTTTATGACTAGCGACCCACCCCGGCTTCGAACGGTTTTATTACACGTATAAACCTTCCTCTTCAATCACTAACTATTAAAAAAAAACCGCGTCATAATCCGTTGCGTAGTTTTAAAGATTTAAACATACATAGGGACAGAGCATGCGACTTTATTTAAACTATGTTGTGATGTATGTAAGTAAAAACAAATGTGTCGTATTATTCATGCAATTATAACCAACTAACTGAGTATTGACTGACCTGTACTTGCGCCTCATAGGAGAGCACCTCCGTGGGTTTGAGCAGTCTCTTGAGCAGGTCGTCGAGAGCGCGCTGCGTCTCGTTCAACTGCGCCTGGTAGCGCTGCTGCGCCTCGCCCCTCCCCTCGCAGGTGGGGGGAGGCGCAGACCGGCCACGACACGTTCATATTAATGCAATTAACCAACTAACTGAGTATTGACTGACCTGTACTTGCGCCTCATAGGAGAGCACCTCCGTGGGTTTGAGCAGTCTCTTGAGCAGGTCGTCGAGAGCGCGCTGCGTCTCGTTCAACTGCGCCTGGTAGCGCTGCTGCGCCTCGCCCCTCCCCTCGCAGGTGGGGGGAGGCGCAGACCGGCCACGACACGTTCATATTAATGCAATTAACCAACTAACTGAGTATTGACTGACCTGTACTTGCGCCTCATAGGAGAGCACCTCCGTGGGTTTGAGCAGTCTCTTGAGCAGGTCGTCGAGAGCGCGCTGCGTCTCGTTCAGCTGCGCCTGGTAGCGCTGCTGCGCCTCGCCCCTCCCCTCGCAGGTGGGGGGAGGCGCAGACCGGCCACGACACGTTCATATTAATGCAATTAACCAACTAACTGAGTATTGACTGACCTGTACTTGCGCCTCATAGGAGAGCACCTCCGTGGGTTTGAGCAGTCTCTTGAGCAGGTCGTCGAGAGCGCGCTGCGTCTCGTTCAGCTGCGCCTGGTAGCGCTGCTGCGCCTCGCCCCTCCCCTCGCAGGTGGGGGGAGGCGCAGACCGGCCACGACACGTTCATATTAATGCAATTAACCAACTAACTGAGTATTGACTGACCTGTACTTGCGCCTCATAGGAGAGCACCTCCGTGGGTTTGAGCAGTCTCTTGAGCAGGTCGTCGAGAGCGCGCTGCGTCTCGTTCAGCTGCGCCTGGTAGCGCTGCTGCGCCTCGCCCCTCCCCTCGCAGGTGGGGGGAGGCGCAGACCGGCCACGACACGTTCATATTAATGCAATTAACCAACTAACTGAGTATTGACTGACCTGTACTTGCGCCTCATAGGAGAGCACCTCCGTGGGTTTGAGCAGTCTCTTGAGCAGGTCGTCGAGAGCGCGCTGCGTCTCGTTCAGCTGCGCCTGGTAGCGCTGCTGCGCCTCGCCCCTCCCCTCGCAGGTGGGGGGAGGCGCAGACCGGCCACGACACGTTCATATTAATGCAATTAACCAACTAACTGAGTATTGACTGACCTGTACTTGCACCTCATAGGAGAGCACCTCCGTGGGTTTGAGCAGTCTCTTGAGCAGGTCGTCGAGAGCGCGCTGCGTCTCGTTCAGCTGCGCCTGGTAGCGCTGCTGCGCCTCGCCCCTCCCCTCGCAGGTGGGGGGAGGCGCAGACCGGCCACGACACGTTCATATTAATGCAATTAACCAACTAACTGAGTATTGACTGACCTGTACTTGCGCCTCATAGGAGAGCACCTCCGTGGGTTTGAGCAGTCTCTTGAGCAGGTCGTCGAGAGCGCGCTGCGTCTCGTTCAGCTGCGCCTGGTAGCGCTGCTGCGCCTCGCCCCTCCCCTCGCAGGTGGGGGGAGGCGCAGACCGGCCACGACACGTTCATATTAATGCAATTAACCAACTAACTGAGTATTGACTGACCTGTACTTGCGCCTCATAGGAGAGCACCTCCGTGGGTTTGAGCAGTCTCTTGAGCAGGTCGTCGAGAGCGCGCTGCGTCTCGTTCAGCTGCGCCTGGTAGCGCTGCTGCGCCTCGCCCCTCCCCTCGCAGGTGGGGGGAGGCGCAGACCGGCCACGACACGTTCATATTAATGCAATTAACCAACTAACTGAGTATTGACTGACCTGTACTTGCGCCTCATAGGAGAGCACCTCCGTGGGTTTGAGCAGTCTCTTGAGCAGGTCGTCGAGAGCGCGCTGCGTCTCGTTCAGCTGCGCCTGGTAGCGCTGCTGCGCCTCGCCCCTCCCCTCGCAGGTGGGGGGAGGCGCAGACCGGCCACGACACGTTCATATTAATGCAATTAACCAACTAACTGAGTATTGACTGACCTGTACTTGCGCCTCATAGGAGAGCACCTCCGTGGGTTTGAGCAGTCTCTTGAGCAGGTCGTCGAGAGCGCGCTGCGTCTCGTTCAGCTGCGCCTGGTAGCGCTGCTGCGCCTCGCCCCTCCCCTCGCAGGGGGGGGGAGGCGCAGACCGGCCACGACACGTTCATATTAATGCAATTAACCAACTAACTGAGTATTGACTGACCTGTACTTGCGCCTCATAGGAGAGCACCTCCGTGGGTTTGAGCAGTCTCTTGAGCAGGTCGTCGAGAGCGCGCTGCGTCTCGTTCAACTGCGCCTGGTAGCGCTGCTGCGCCTCGCCCCTCCCCTCGCAGGGGGGGGAGGCGCAGACCGGCCACGACACGTTCAGCCACTCGTACTGCAGGCGCGACGGCTCGCGGCGCCACAGGATCACGATGCGGTGCTCGAGGGCGGACGTGTCCGAGCCTGGGGGGAGGGGGTCTTTAGTTTGACTAGGGGCTGCATAAGAACGGTTTTATGAGCGAAGCGGGCTGCACTGTGGCCAGTCCAGTGAGATGAGCGAATCGAATCGCATTGTGTAACGACAGGCAATCAAAGTGTGGTGAGTAAGTAAGACACGTTTCATCACACTAGATTGTAATATTTTTTATGAATGCCCCGGACAGACATCACCGGACACTATCATCATCATCAACATATACTAGTCCACAGCTGGACATAGGCCTCCCGGCGCGTCACCAGCACTGTGCACTGTACACTATGTACACTGTATACCTGCGCCCGGCGCTATAGACTGCAGGAAGGCGGGCTGCGCGTGCGTGTAGAGATAGGCGTAGTGCGCGCGGTCGGGCGCGCGCGCCGCCAGCCGGCGCAGCTGCGAGCGCGCCGCGTCGCCCGGCGCGCCCCCGCGCGTCACCAGCACTGTGCACTGTACACTATGTACACTGTATACCTGCGCCCGGCGCTATAGACTGCAGGAAGGCGGGCTGCGCGTGCGTGTAGAGATAGGCGTAGTGCGCGCGGTCGGGCGCGCGCGCCGCCAGCCGGCGCAGCTGCGAGCGCGCCGCGTCGCCCGGCGCGCCCCCGCGCGTCACCAGCACGCAGCACAGGCGGCGCCGCGCGGCGCGCCACTCCACGGGACACACGCGCTCCAGGACGCTCTGTAACACAAGGCTATGATCAGCGAGAACACTGACAAACTTACGAAGCACAGCGACATGCCTTCCAGGTCGCATCACTGCGCTCAGCGTCGTAAACATGGCCACGTGCATCGGTGGCAGGCATACAGTTAGCGGACACAATCTTTTTAGGCAAAGGCGCTTCTCAACATTTCGAAGACGTAATTGAGACGGCTCCGGAGAGTTCTCTTTCAGGAGTACTACTCCTCAAAGAGTATCGTGTGTGACGATGGTATTTAGGTATATCTGAGAAGACACATTGTAGAAAAGACAAGATACCTGAGAAGAGAGTCTGGGCAGGATGAGGAGCTGGTTGGGTTCGATGAGCTGGTTGAGCGTCTGGGTGGGGATCTCGGCCGTGCTGACGGTGGCGGCGGGCTGCGGGGACTCCTCCTTCAGCAGCACCATGGTGTCAGTGTGCCGCTGCACCTTGTAGTGGGCGGTCACGTTGTGGGCTTCGGGAGAGGTCATGTCCACGAACCTGAGGGGTGGAAACTATCAGCTTGGATACTATATGGTTATGGTTGGTGTACTCCTATATCCGCATTTAGACTCTGATCGGTCCATTATGCGGGGGTTTTGCTAGCATAGCCAGCCCAACTCCGTCTCAGCTCGGAAAGAGCGGAGTGCTAGTAATCCAAGTGTTCCGTCGCTCGTAATTTTAATTGATTAACATTAATTGTTAAATTATTTGGTTAATTTTGTATTGTTGATCTTAAAAGTTAGTGTTTCAGTTGGCTTAAAAGAAAATTTAGATGTCTGGCCGAGATTTTATTAGACCACTACCCCTCCTCCTTCATATACTGCGGCCGATAAAAAGTCTGTAGTATGCGGGGAATCTTAGGGTACACACTGGCAGAAATTTCACTACATAAAATAGAAATTCAATAATCCTCACCCAAAAGCAACTCTGTCACGGTAGTGGTACGCAGTGATGAGATACCGGAGTCGCATAGTGGAGCGTTCTTCGAATATCAGCGCTTTCACTTTATTGTCCTCGAAGTCTGTCACGAAAGACTCCACGTTGCCATCCGTGATGCTTTTCACCATTCGGTACGGGAACCGCCAGCGCATGAACTCTGTGCACGAGAGAATAAGGGATGTTTTACAACTCATTTATGTTGTTATCCATGATTGACAACAATATTTCAGTTGCGTTATTTGAGTTATTTGGTTTAATCTTAACAAACTTTTTATTTAAGAGTATTCATGAATTATTATTATAGTTTTTGATTACACTCTCCAAACTCTATGTCAAGAATCTGTACATAAAACTAGTTTTTTATATGTGCGCGAACTGTAAGCAGTCGGTTGTGTTTGTTTTTTTTAATTAGAACCTCTACATGTTTCATAGAAATATACCTTCCCCTCCACCAACAGGGAGAACAATTTTATCAATCAGTGAGCCAGTGCTAATCGAGCTTTATATTATAGGTTTATAACAAGTGTTGCTTACCTACAATCTTCGGCATGGCCTGCAAGCTTTCCCTGTAAGTGTAGACATGTTTGTCCAGCACCAACGCAAGACACGGCACACCATGGATCCCCACCCTCCGCGCCAGACTAGCCTCATGGCCCGCATGTACCGTCGCCATGGTAACGCCGAGAGGCTGCATAGCGTCGACGAGGCGTCGCCACGCGGCCGCCGAGCGCACGCAGTCCAAGCACCAGTCGGTGTAGAATAGAACTAGTGCAGGAGTGTGGATGCTTTTCTCTACTATGTTGTTTTCGAAGTGTCTGGAAGGTAAATTTGTGAGGCTGTGTTAAGAATACAACACATTGGAAGATCACTACACTGGCGAATCCTTAAACCTGTACAGATGGATACAGATAGTCAGCACCAAGTATTTATTTTTATTACCTATACCTGTTGTAATGATCTGTTCCATCCACAATGTTATAAATTTGCACTTTAGTTTTGAGCTTTTCTTGGTGTCTGATTGTTTGTTTAAGTACCTGTTTTTGTTCTAATTTTAAAGTTTACTCTAGTTTACGAATATAATCTATCAGAATAAACATTTTTCATTCATTCAACCTATCCTTAATAACTGTAACCTTCTTCATTTTACTAAGAAAATTCTGCAGTCCCTTTTTAGCAATTGAAAGTAAATAACTTAAAATGGCACTACTGTGGTGAATTTCTAAATGGTGATTACAAAAGGCCCAGTATGCCTATGATTTGTTATGAAAACCTTTAAAACTTCCATGTTAAAGCTGATTCTTTAAAGTAAAGATACATGCATGTAGAATGAAGAAAAAAACTGTTGTGTGAGCAAGATATAGTGAATTTTATTGGGGGAGTAAATAATCAAAGTAAAAAAGCAATTTCTTTGCTCCATTCAGGTTTATGAAATGAAACTCCAGAGCACAAACAAAAGTTGAATAATACAAGTGTATACCACAAATAGATTACTAACTTACCTGGCTGTAACACTCAATTTATGGAATAAAGTAATGTCTTGGTCCTGAGTCCTGAAGTGATTTCCAAAGAACTCTTCAAATGGATCATTGCTGAAAGAAACAATAAACTTTTTCATTCAACATCATAAAAACTGTATAAACTTTACCACAAAAGTAAATGGGCAGATTCTTGAGATGATTCTTAAACCCAGATGGACTTTAGCATCGAAATTTCCAAGCACTCAATGAGTCAAATGTTTGCACAGCTCTGTGAATCATCCTGGTATGCAGGGAAATTCCTGAGATTAATAGTAAGAAAACATGCTGTTTTTATTTAACTCTTAAACTGGCGCGAGCCCGCCGGCGGGCCGGGCAACAATGTAACAAGATTTGTCGTTGACAGGCGCGAGCCCGCCGGCGGGCCGGACCGTTCAGGCGATTATAATCCCTTTTTTCAGCATGTTACAGTCTATATTTGTTTGAACAACTTTTGTCTGTGTCAAAGATTAACTATTTTCCTATGCATTGAAATATCAAAAAGCCAATCCAGTAATAGAAAAAACAATAGAAATCTGACTTTGAATCCGCGCAATTGTCAGGGCTCATGACGTGTTTTGTGTTGTGTGTTTTTATCGATTTTTCAGGGTAAATGCATAGTTTTATGGAATAACTAGTGTATTTTGTAATAATTGGGGTACGATAAAGCTACTTACATGATAGGATTTGTGAATTTCGTTGCATTTTTCTTGTTTTGAACCCAAAAGTCGGCCACAAGATTACCGCCGTTTTCATGAAATTCCGAAGAATTTTACTTAGAACTAGTAATAAAATGAAATACTGTTATAAAATATGATTACAAATAGATTATTTTGTTTATTTTTCAAACTTGCATCGAAACAAAAAATATCGATAAAATTGTAAAAACACATCATTACAGCGCGTGAAAACGTGAGTGGTAATTTTCATTTCGAAAATTTTTAATATTTTTTCATAGCACAGCTCTTATTTATTATTGAAATATTATTTATAGATTGTCTACATGCTATTCTATTATATTTCCATGAAAATAAGATTAGTTTTGTTGCCAAAATATGGTTCTGAAAAAGTCGCGCATTTATTATGTTTTTTTGTTATTGTTAGTAAATATAAGCTTACAAAAGTAATAAACACATAAAGATATATTGTTTAGGAAGCTAAAACCGTTTACAGAACTTAGATAGGGGGCCTAGTTATTTTTTTATGAGCATTTCTCTGAAGCGAGACGCAATTTTGAAGACCGCGCGGTGCGGCCGGGTGATATTATTTCGTCCGTATTTTCTACCCCTGATTTGACCGGGTGGAGACGGGTTAAGAGTATTTTTTGGACTTTTGTAAATTGTATTGGTAAGGTGCTGTTTTAAAAACTAAGATATTGAGGCTGGCATTCACCAAAAGATAATCAGATGATTAGGCAGCTTTGTAATTTTTTTTTAATTTAACATTTAATTTAAATTATCCCATGGGAACTGATTTAGCAGATGAAAATGCTTGTGTTTTCCCAGGGCTAGAACTATGAATGTTCAAAATTTTAGCCCCATCCGTTCAGTAGTTTTTCCATGAAAATTTAACTAACATCATTACAAACTCACGGATTTATAATATTAGTATGGATAATTAGATACAATATTTATAACATACCTAAATCTAGCATATTGGCTGTAATCATGCCTCTGTTTGTACATGTGATCATCTTCATTTGTTATTCCGTACAAGTCATAAGCCTGACGTCTCTCCGTATCGGAGAGGAGCTCATATGCTTGCTTTATTTCAACGAAGCGGGTTTCTGCATTTGGGTCCTCATTTTTATCAGGATGCCTGTAAAATAGAGCTGTGTAAGCCACTAATGTAATAAATAACAGACTTTATAATGAAGTTGTAAGTTTTATCATAAAGATGGGAATGAGAATATGAAATTATGAACATATAAATAATAACTAACTTACCATTCTTTAGCCAGCTGCCTGTAAGCTTTGCGGATTTCAGGTAAGGTGGCCCTTCTATGGATTCCCAATATTTTGTATGGGTCACCGATTTTTTGTGCAGCCGCTAATAAGCACAGGACGAGTACCAACAATACCCAGAGCCATCGCCCTTTCCAACCCATGTATTTCCATTGCATATTATCCACCAGTGTCTATCGAACCCGAGGAATAAAACCAACAATCAAACAACTAACATAGTGACGACGCCTCGTTCTCGGCTGTGGAATGCATGTCCATCTAAAAGCAATCTAACACGGATATTCTTTTTATTTGAAATAAGTCATTTATCCCAAAATAGACTGCTGAAAATTCGTGAATTCGGGAAAATCTGCAAGATATCCAGCAGAAAACCGAACCAAAATCAGGGCGTGCCATAGACTAATTAAAATTTTTTGAAGTCAATGTCAAAAAGCCATAGACAAATAAATTCAATGTCAGCGGTTTTACAAAACTCAAAGTCAATTTTTTTAGACTAATATACGACCGCAGCTTTACATGCGTTGTTTCTATGGAAACATTTCAAGGCTAATTCTATTCCATGGGAACAGAATTAGCCTTGAAATGTTTCCGCGAGGCGCTGCTTATACTGTCATCATAATCTGACACGATTTCAGACACTTTCCCACAGTTACGCAAAATGAAACTCTAAAAGTAGGTAGCATATCAAATGTGTATTTAAAAGTGGTCAATGCTTAATAATATAGTAGGCTAAGATAGTAGGTTTAATCAGTCTGTTGACGATGAACATAAATAAATATGAGCAGACTTACAAACTAGGTAGGTAGGTATCTTAGGAACAATCTTAAGAATTATCAGTCTAATAACACTTTTTCATATTATAGAATAGGTACTTTTGAAAGTAGCTAACTAATATCTTCATTTTTTTTCTAGTTCTTAAGTCCAGGTGGACATCCCTACATATTTGTTTTCTTCTGATTCAGATCTTCCTAAACACACACAGATTGGCAGGCTGCATGCAGGTATTGCAGGTTCAGATAGGTACATTGGTATATCATTATTTTTGATCCTCAATATTTAGACAGAAATAGCAAGATTTGAAAGACTTGGTTTTACACCACGGCTGCCAACTGTGCAAAAGGTAGTTTTAATTACAGAAATTATTGCCCGCGATCGTTTGCCAGTTCATCGCTGCTTACTACATCACTGAACAGACTGAGCCGCAGCGTCCAGCTCTAAAAAAAGTTGGTTGTGCAGTATGATCGTCTGCCTAGATTATATTAAAATAGTATAATTTTCCCTATAACATGTTTGCCCATATGCACAGATTGACACAAAAATACCTACGTTGTTTTAACAAAGCTAACGATACTTAAGAACTCACAAAGGAAGTCTTATTCTTGAATAAAAAATTGGCTTATGCATAGCTAACTTTCGTTTTGTTAACAAAACGGGGGACACTCCTTTTCTTAATAAATAGGTACATATTATTTTTTTGCATTGTGGCTAATATATTATTTGAAGCTGGAAATATTCACAAAACGTCACCGCACGCACCGCACGTCACGACGACGACACCCCGCCACCCGGCCGTCACTCACTCACAACGAGCGAGTTTTTTGAAGATTTTGATTGCGATTTGTTTGATTTTGATTGGACTAACTAAACGAACAAAGTTCGTGTGATGTCTTATCGTAGTTTATTCTCCTTGGTGTCATGTGTTTAACAAATAATTAGTAGTCAGCATTTTAATACAAGTGAATGCATCTGAACTATAGTTCAGTGGTTATATTTTACTTCTTCGCTCGTCTTTGAAGTTGTCCAATAAAAATAATAAAAGTGAGTACCTACCACCTAATAACATTTTATTTTCAAGTTATTAAATCAGCTGATTACATTTAAAAAAATGTTTTGTACTGATAAAGTCCGTCTATGCTAAACGCAGCAAGTCTCAAGTTACGATTTATTGACAGTTTTCAAAGAAAATCTGCCAAAAACTCGTCACTTGATAGGTGTTTATATCGTTTCTTTACTCAGAGGTTTAAATCTGATTTACGTTTGAGTATTTTAAATTGACTTCACTGCAGCAAATTGATCTAGACAAATAATAACTGACTCAGTACTTAACTTACGAAAAGTCAGTACATATATTTTTTCTAAAGAAAGAAAAAGTATGATTATAGTAACGCTGGCTACTAACCTAAGTTCCTATTAATTTATAAAACCGCAACATTACACCTCTATGATATCAACTCAGATGTTCCCAGCCAAGTATAGGCTGTAGTATTAATCTTAATTACCTACCTACAGCAATTTTCCTTCAGCACTAAGAATAAATTTTTATTTGATGATACTTATCGTTTGAAAATTGTGTACCCACGACACGGGCCTTGAGCCTAGTGTGGGGCCGTAGCCAATCACTTGATTGTAACTTTTGTTGTTAATAAAATGCTTTTATACTTTATACTTACACTTGTTATGCTTTCATTTATTGGAAATGGACACCTACACCAATCCTCTGTAGGCCATTATTTCAATTTCAGGATATTAGAAACATTTATTTTAAGAAATATGATTAAAAATACTGGTTGATTCATAAAGCTCAAGCAACAGATTTTTAAGCATAAATTCTGGTTATAATCCACCATCATACTCAATATTTATAAATATATATTTAGATATCAAGACAAAGACTTGGCTAAATGATATAAATTTGCCCTTGTGACAACTATCTTACTCTTGAACTTGACATAATCTTGAAACATATTTCGAGAATTTTACTTGCCTATTTTTTTAGCAAAAACCTGCATAATTTAAAAGTGATACCTCGTGCTTAAAATATACAAATGACCTGTAAATTTTAAATTATCTTGAGAAACGATTTTGGTGAATCTTGTTTTTGAAAGAGTTTTGTTTTGGGTTTTATTGTTTGGTTTGGGTTTTATTTTGTTCAAAATATCTTAAACAACGAGAATGACACCTTACTTAAAGCAATCACTGCCTACCCTCCCTCTCATCTCATTTATGCATCAAGGTTAACGAAAGTGTTAAAGAATCCTTTCAAAATCCTCATCCTCTGACAAGTTTTGGATAGGTATGTTCAAAACTACCTATAGGTATGTATTTTTAAAATAAAAAAACTAAAATACTATTATACTAATAAAAATACTAAAAACTATTGTAACAACATTCTGCCTACACACATATTTTGTTATATCACACACATATCACACATATTTCACTTAAAGTAAAAGCAAAATAAAATACTACATCAAAATCTAATTTAAAGGCCAAGTAAAAATTAAACAAAAAATAAATAAATAATGCTGGACAGTCCCCACAATTGTACTTATTTTTTATTTATTTTTTACCTGCCTGCTAATGTAGTTAAAGATATTTATTTCTCAAAGAAACATGTTCACATAAAGAGAAAGTTTTACCATGTTTTACATTCATTTGTACTTTAAATATAATAAAGAAAATCGAAAAACCACATTGAATCTACAGTAAATTACTTATTTATACTTATTTTTGTGTGTCATATTATGTTCTAATAAATAATTTTCATTTCATTTTATTTCATACTCAAAATATCACCATAGAGCCATAGGTATCTCTATGCTAATGCCATTCCGTCCTGTGTCAGTTGAGTCAGATTTTTGTAAAATTACAATCTACATACTACAAACATGAAACTTCAACATAAGTAAGGTGGTCAGATTCACAAATCAAAATATACAAAATATACCTATTTAAAAATAAGGACTCTAAAAATAAACAAATCTCCGCTCAAAACAACTTACGCCTAGATAGGGTCAACTAGAAACAATCGCTTCCTTGCCTTGATTGCAGAAAATTACTTGTGAATTGAATGCCGTGCGTCATGAACAAACCCACAGGGGCTATTCTGCTAAACTAATTGCTTCGCTATGATACTGTTGTTGTCACAGAATGACACGTTTTGCCATTTGCAGAAGAAAGAAAGTACAGATACCTACGCGCGTCTAAGGTGTAAAAACACCACACCAAAGTTTACTTTCTTTCATGTAAGGATTTTACGTGACGATCCTACCATGATTCCAATGTCATAGTAAAGCGTTATTTAGCAGAATTGGATCCTAGGGCGTCCGGGCTTGTAGGTGCGCTACCTACGTCAGAAACGTTAACGATTCTAAATGCGCATGGGAAGAAAAATTCGAAATACAACAGTAAAATAAAAGGAAGACGTCTAAGCTATTATAAAATGTGTGCTTGCTCATGGAAACACATGCAATGTCGACTCCAATTACCATTTTGCCGCATATAGTAGGTAGATGGCCAAATGCGTGAAGGCAAAAATCGACTTTAATCAACAGTGCTAAATTCTAGATAGAGAAGACCATTTTAGTATTTAAATGGCTTTTTATCAATTTGATGCTTTATTTATTTATTTATTTTTTAAACCCAAAAAGCTTGCACTATAGCGAGCGTCTGTTTTGTGCAAACAACTTAACGTGTACAGATAATAATAATATGGTTTTAAAATAGCATTTCAAATAATTTCTCTATGGTCTTAAGTAGGTAGATGCGACCTTAAAAATGTTTAGCTTAAAAGTGAGTGTGAGAAGTGACCTCTGTAATATTAAACCTAGTAGGTCAAGCTAACCCTATTTTACCCTAAAATCACATCGAATACGTAAAACATTTAAAACTCAGATTTAAAATTTATTCCTTCAACTTCAATAACTTAAGCAATGTCATTTTGCCTATTCTACCCTACAAAACAAACTCTGTATTCAGTTGTCAGAGCATTGAAATAAATCTGTTTTTCATTCAATTTATTTAGTGCCTAATGCTTGTAATAGCGCGATCCGAATGACAAGTGATAAATTATCATTGAAACGTTCCCCTTACGTTAATGGGCACGGCATCGCGGCACCACTATCATTGTGCTAGTAGATATAGAGCGCTATGCAGTCAATATATTTTATCTACTAACTAGCGACCCGCCCCGGCTTCGCACGGTTGTATTATAAGTATAAACCTTCCTCTTGAATCTCTCTATCTATTAAAAAAACTGCATCAAAATCCGTTGCGTAGTTCATTCAAAGGGACATAAGGACATAGGGACAGAAAAAGCGACTTTGTTTTATACTATGTAGTGATGATATTATAAACGCGAAAGTTTGTATGGATGGATGGATGTTTGTTCCTCTTTCACGTGAAAACTACTGAACGGATCGATGTGAAATTTTAAATAGACGTAGTTCTGTCTCTGGAATAACACATAGGCTACTTTTCATTCCACAAATCAGTTCCCATCGGATAGGAATAGCCTTGAGACGTTTCAATAGAAACAAAGCGTGTGAAGCCGTACTCAAACAATAGTTAATATTAATATTGCAACGACGTAAGTAGCTACATAGCCATAGTAGAAAGGTAGTAGATACAGATTAGGTTATGTAATTATATCAACTCACCTTAGCTAGCTTTTTACCTACACACACAGCCTCAGCAACTTGAACATACCTACGTCTAGACACGTCGTCGTTGGCCATGATAAGACCTTGAATATATTTTGTTCTAATGAGGCACGGTACAATGTTAATTGTTTCGATTGTAACGCTCAGATTTTAAGGTATAACAAGCATTAAAAGAAACAAGACGTTCAAATCCATACATATGTTACTCTCCTCCCATTGAGAACGATGGAGTCTAATTTGTATTGTATAAAAACTAGCGACCCGCCCCGGCTTCGCACGGTTTTATTATACGTATAAACCTTCCTCAGGAATCACTATCTATTAAAATAAACCGCATCAAAATCCGTTGCGTAGTTTTAAAGATTTAAGCATTCAAAGGGACATAGGGATATAGGGACATAGGGACAGAGAAAGCGACTTTATTTTATACTATGTAGTGATAATATTATGGATGTTTGTTCCACTTTCACGTAAAAACTACTGAACGGTAGAATAGACGTAGTTCTAGCCCTGAAATAACTAATAGGCTATTTTCATCCTATAAATCAAAGGAAATAGCCTTGAGACGTTTCCATAGAAACAACGCGTGTGAAGCCGCGGGCAGATGTAGTACAAACATTTGTGTCGTCGGGAATCGAACCAGAGCGACTCCTGTTTTTAAATAAAATACTTAAGGTGATTTCGCGTCCAGGACTAAGCATAGCTCCGCTACTAGATGGCGATGATTTTCAATTTTGATGTTTTTCACTATTTTCTAATTAAATTGTTCATAATTGTTTAATGGTAATGTATTTGCCGCAAATGGTATGTTGTTTTTTATGTACCAAGCAATTTTTCAAGTGTTGAAAGCATTTAGGGAGCTTGTATTTGGGAAGAGCAAAAAAGATCTTGCCTGTGTGAGTGATCGGCCGCTACGAGTCACTCACACAAAAAAAGATCTTGCCTGTGTGAGTGATCGGCCGCTACTAGTCACTCACACAGGCAAACCCTATAAATTCAGTGGAACTAAAATAACTACTGTTCGAAAAATAACAGAGATAATTGGAGACGCCTTAGGACTAAATATTTTTCGGACCAATATTTCCGTTTTCGGGACATTACTAAATTACATCTAAAATTAATTCAATAAAACCACTAGTTAACGAACTAATTTTCGACTCTTGTTTTTTTTAAGAATAAAAACAGGCTCTATTTACATTTAAAAAAAAATTGGAGGTAATTTTCTTTTATCGTTTTGAACAATTTAAGTAAAAAGGCGCAGAGGGTAATGTTATTTACAAACTAGCTTATTAGCTAAAGAATATCTTACAAATCATAGGTAAAAAAAAATACTTTTCATGCTATTTATTAATTTCGTTAAATCATTGGAATTGACAAATAAATTGAATAAGTTCACAATAACAATCATTAATTTTAAATGTACTCACTGTGAAAGTTGTTCCAATTTTATAATAAAATTACATTAAAATTATTAGCGTAAGGAAGTCTCCACTTTTTTTGACTCTGTTCTTTGTGTACTTAGGTATTTTAGCTCCGATTTTACGACCACTTATAAAAGATTAAAAGTAATACAAATTTTCACAGTATTTCAATAACTCACTTTGGACTAGCGGTTTGAACAGTCGGGTGGGTGCGACGATGTATAGTCGTACCTGGGTTCGAAACCACCGAAAATTTAATTTACTTTTTGCTTTTTGAAAATGAAATATCCACAAAATTTTGATACATCCCGTTAGTACGGGCTCGAATCCCTTCAACACTACCAAAATTTTTGATTTTTATCATTTTTATTCTTTATATTTTGAACAATGTCATAGACCTAGTACAAACAAATTCATATTTGTCATAAATTACTTATTGTAAGCCTTCCTAAGTCTATTTGATTGTTATATAAAACTTTGGTAGACTGTTCTGCGTAGGTACATCCCACAAAGGGTCCTGACCTCGTTTCTAACGGTATGACAAAAATAAAAAGAAACAATTATGTACTATCAACACCAACTCATTTTTATTTTATTTTAGCTCTTACGCCAGCTAAGTTCAGGCATTTTTACAAATCGCTCATTGAATGCAAAACGGCCACATTTCAAAAATTTAGAAAATGGTTTTATTTCTGATAAAGTATATTTTCTTTTGAGAACATTTCATAAAGCTAGTTTAATTTAAATATTTATTTCTTTTAATTGGGATAATTATCTTAACTTTGCTTCAAAATTTTAATGCAAAATGGGCTTTTGTAGTTTTTATCAAGTTGGGTGATAGCTATAACAGCGACCATTATTTTAAAAAATAGAGCAAAAAATTACGAAAACAATGATGTTTTAATATTAAAAAAGAAAAACTTTAACTTTTCAAAAAAATCATGTTCAAAATTTTGTTTTGGCTCTCTGTAAAAAGTTACGATTAGTCCAATAAAAAAATATATATATAATTCCGGACAGTCCACACAGCATCATCTAGCCCCGAGGTGAGCAAAGCTCGTATTATGGGTACTAGTTGACTGATAAACTTAATACAATACATTACATAGATAGATATTTTTTTATAAATACATAGAAAACACCCAGACCAACGGAACAATTTCATGTTCAATTTCTGTAGATCGTACACAATTTTTTCCGACACGGGAATAGAACCCACAACCGGTCGCAGGCGGACCTTCGCCCACTGCGCCACATCGGTTGTCGCTGATGAATGATCGAAATGCTTTGCATACAATCTGACACGTCTGATGCTGGGGCCACACTACCGTGATATGCCGATAATTATTTTAATTATAACTTATACAACACCTGGGTGTAACCACGATTTATGGTCATAATTTTACAATGCCAATCAATATGGCAAATGGCGGTAGACAATAGCTCCGGCGGCGGTCTTTTTTCGCACATCAAAGAAGATTACCGCAGTAATTAATGCGTTTGTGGCCATTACCGTTTGTCCAGTGTGCAATATGAGCTCACCGGCGACGCACGTGATATTTTTACCGCCTTATTTATTGACATATCTAGGTAAACTCTAGTGTAACCACACCAGGTCATGCAGTAATTTAAACGGTAATTTATTGTCATAATTATTGCGGTAACAGCCCGGTAGACGGTGAGGTAGTGTGGCCCCAGCGTAAAACTCTCTAAACTGGTATCTATAAGCAAACATTTTATCTGTTTACATAGTGTCATTTATTGTTGTCATGGAAACGGAACGTAGGCTTCCTAGATCTTATTTGACATGCTGCAAAAATAGATAGGAATAAATACTTGGACGATGGAAAAACCCTTTGAAAACGGTAGACTATGGTATTATTAGATGATTCTTTAGATAGCACACAGATGGCGATTCCGTCGCCGCCATCACACTCACATGTTCAAGTAAGCGGGCGTACGACACTATCCGTGTTCACTCACGCATTGATAGAAATGGCCTAAAATTTTCACGTTATTTCTAATTATTCCGAGTGTTTTCATGAATCAAACACAATTTGCCGCAAATAATGACGAATAACAAAGCCAAAAACAGTTATTTATTTGTTAAATTATGTCCACATCGCTCATATTTGGGAAAATACAAACGTATGGAAATCGAATCACCTTAAATTTTAAAAATAAATTTTATTCAAAGAAACTCGTACATTACATACAAAACATTAGTGCACTAAAATGAATAAATATAGCTTAGTAAATAGTTTAGCCTGAACTAGGTAATCCTGTTTTTCAGGCGACATGAGTTCTAAGTAGGTACAATAAACACTTAAATACTACGTTATAGGTATAAATTTAACTACATGCATTTTGTAGGGCCTTCCCTTGTATTTTGAAAAGAGCCGTTTCACTTTACTGTAGGTACCAACCGACTCATACGACTCAGACGTCATAAATATTCACGGGTATTTATCGCTACCTATTTTTTCCCGACGTTTCAGCAGGTTAACATTCTGTGTCGTCACGGGATGACTACGACTTTTGTGTACTGTACCTACCTACTGAGTTGGTTTCGCCAGGACGCTATGGCGCTCATTAGGGGAGGCCTATATCCAGCAGTGGACAATTCATGATGATGATGAGTTGGTTTCAGCTAACTAATGACTTGTTCTTCAGATAACCATGGAAGCGCTATCAAGAGCCCTGCAGCCCTACAAAGAGCTAGTAGGCAATGTCGCAGCCTTCGTGACGATGGCTCAGATGGGTTCCGGCGGGTTCATCTGCTGGGACATCATCAAGCAAGGGAACACCAAGAACATCGGCATTGTACCGTTCCTCGGTGGTATTATTATGTAAGTTTCTGATCACTCTGATTTCAGCATACCTATTGCTAGCCTCAGTAGTCTCTTAGGGTCATACTACACGGGCGCAGGGCCGTCTTAAACTAGGCTGGGGCCCTTGGGCACACAAGAATTCGCGGCCCTTTTGGAAAGTAAAAAAGCGAATTATAGAACATCTTTTACTAAGTATGACCATTTATTATAGGTAATCAAAATACATTAAGATATAATGTCATTAAGGATATTATGATATGATATTAGAATGCTGCTGGTTTTTTGGTCACAATTACATTAACGGTTTCTTTCGGGATTTCTGTTGAGCAAAATCTTCTATTATATCCTTAAAGTCAATTTTTTGGAGGATATCACTTTCTATGCACATAATTGACAAATTACTCAGTCGTTCTTGTAACATTGTTGTTCGCAATTCGTTTTTTATTCTCTTAAGCTGCGAAAATGACCGCTCTCCCAGTGCTGCCAACCCAGTGTCAGGTTTTGTGGCTAAATGGAGTTCTAAAAAGGGCTAGATGGGGGCTAGATTTAGCCTAAAAAATTAAAATAGGAAAAGTTAGTTTTTTTTTATTGATATCAAATAAAATAAGTGATTTTTTAACAATCGTTTACTTAATATTAACAAAAAACTTTAAAAAATCAACTTTTTAAATATTAAAAATACACCTTAACACTCAATCGCCTCATCGGAGGAGGATTTTTCGCCGTACAATTCACTTTGCGAAGTTGATGGTTGAAGAGATTAATTATTAGTTCTAGCAGGGGCCTTGTTCAGAATAAACGTATATTTTTCTTTAGGTCCAATCTTTTTTATGGCATCTATTGGGATATCATATGTGTAGCAAGTTTGACCCAATTTTATAATACCAAATCGTATTTGTAATATAGAATTTTTAAATATTTGTACTGTTCCTTATAAAGTTTTCTTACACGGTTTCGGGGCTAGAAATAGGGCTAGGGGCTAAATCAACATTTTAAGGGCTGAATAAGCCAAAAAAGGGCTAGATCTAGCCCCGAAAGGGCTAAATTGGCAACACTGCGCTCTCCACTACAATTTGTAACCATCAAATCAAAACTTCTGTTTATCTTACTTAATTTTAAATATCAAACGAAACAAAATAACGCCACTCACTCCTATCAGACTGAAAGTTTAATACTTACATCAGTCGGGGATTCCCCCAACCATAGACAATGTCGACATTTATGTTAGGCCTTGTTTAGACGGTGCAGCTTGACTTTGGAATCCCGAGTGATTGCGTGAGTGATCGCTAAATGGTGTACTTAGTAAATTAGGTAGGATGCGTTCGGAAATATTATTAATTAGTACCAAGGAAATATTATTAATTAGTACCAAGTTATACCCAACGTTGGGTATAACTTCCTTGATTAGTACAGGAGCAGTCATCGATATAATGGTGTAGTAGGTAAATACCTTCTGTTAAGATTATCTACTGATCTGTGAAAAAAGTGTAATGTGCCCGACAAAAATGTTTTAAGAATAAATTTGTAAGAGAAATTGTCGATCCTTCGGGGCCCCCTGAGAATGGGGGCCCTGGGCACGGGCCCCGTGTGCCCTTATGGTAAAGACGGTATTGCACGGGCGGTTCTCCCGCCGCGGGCATCCACTCGACAAAGCTGCCGCAGACCATCAAACTACACGGGACATGGTTTATCGCTGTCTTTTGTTCATGTCATCATGGATCCCCGCCAATGATGATAATCCAGAAAAACATCCAGCAGAATGACGTGATAGCGGCAAACCGGCCGTGTAGTTCAAAGCGGTTTGATGCTGCATGAGGCGGTCGTATTTCTCTCGCCCTTGAACCGCGACGGGAAACCGCGCAGTGTAGTATGCAGCATACTACAGAACAATTCGTTTTGCAAGGTTCATAAACAAGGTACTTACATAGGTATTTAGATTATAAACGCTCTATATATGTACCTATTTCTTTCCATCTACCATAAGTACAGATGCATTTTGTCTTTTCTTGTTGATTTATTTATCAATCAACTTCACTCTTCACTCGTCACTCAGGCGCGCCTAGGGTATATATATGTTCCTTGCTCAGGCGAGTACCAAGCCCAGGTACCAAGTTTCACAAGATTAAAAGCAATTACATACTTCACAAGCCGTACATAATACATGACGCAAGATCTAACAAGATAACGAAACGACGTTGATTGTGGCCAGTGCCACGCACGATCAATGATTTGATTACGCACTTGTTCAAAGTCTAGTCTAGATAACTGACTCTGCAAAACCCTCCCCTATATGTATAATTTCCAACGGTAGGTAGCTTATTCGAGACGCTGACGTGGGTTGACTCGTCGATTACTGATTAGATACTTAGATTATCTTATCTTATCTCAATATGGAAGCGAAAATCCTTACTTCCTTATAATATGAATGCGAAAGTTTGTAGAGATGTATGGATGGTTGTCCTCTTTCAAACAAATACTACTGAATAGACGTAGTTCTAGCCCTGGAATAACCAGTCAAACTTTATCCTCTAGTTAGAGAATAAACACGGCTTTTGCACTCAGATATCGAAGAGCAAAAATACTCTTTCCGAGGTGGGGGGATGAACAATATATTTATCTTAGTATTTAGTTATAATGCATTAAGTATAGTATATCAAGTATCTAGCAGGTACCCATAATACAAGCTCTACTTAGCTTGTGACTAGATAATTCTACATCGGCTCTTTTGCATGTGTACTTGTGACCATAACAGTTTATTTCCCACAGGAGCGTGCTGAACTTGAAGTTCGGTTCGATTCTCCGCGACGACGCTATGATCCAAGTCAGCTTCGTGGGTTTGGTGCTTAATATTCTCTTCGTTATGATCTACTTCAACTACTCACAGGAGAAAGCTAAGGTGAGATCAAAGGAGTTTGTAGTTAAAATCAAAATCAAATAGATAGATAATTTGAATTTATAATACTTATTGTTGTTTTTTATGTTTTGATTATATTATTGAACATTGTATTTTGATTGATTTATTATTGAACATTGTATTTTTTGAATTTTATTAATATTGTATTATTTTTTATTGTGTAAATTTTAATTTTTAGTTCAGGTTAAGATGTGACAAATATTTAGTTTAGGCTGTGATTATATTTTATTGTTTTCATGTTTTTACACTATTGAATTAGGGGCTCCTGTAATAATAGTGTAAGTACTTATAATAAATAAATAAATAAATAAAAGAAACATCTTAAAAATCTAATAGTTAGCTTAAAGGAGTTTATAGCCAAAATCAAAAGAAACCTTTTAAAAATCGAATGGTAAAGGAGTTTATATACTAAAAGCGGTATTCCACTACACGATATTCAGGGCCCGGTAGTTAGGGCGATTAGGGAGCAAGGCTTGCCGGGTCCGTCCGGTTGCCGCTCTAAATCTTATTACACCTCTCCTACAGGGGTATTACACTACACGGTATTCAGGGACCCTAACCCTAACTAAGAGTGGTGTAATAAAATTTAGGGTCCCCAAGGGACGGACCCGGAACCGGACGATATTCAGGGCCCGGTAGTTAGGGCCCTGAATAACGTGTAGTGTAATACCGCTTTTAAGGGTCCCTGAATATCGTGAAGTGGAATACCGCTTTCATAAAAAAACGAAACAAACCTCTTTATAATCTATTGTCAACATACAGCCCATAAAAAGCTACAGTGTACCTTACTACTTTTTGCTACTGGGTTTACAACGCTTTCGGTCGTCCAAGAGTTGGATTATGCCCAGGTCTTCACTTTCCCAGTTTTGCACTAACCTTTAGCGTGATCTTTGTTATCACCCAACTCGGTCATTATTTAATTCCATATCATAACCGCTTTTTAATTTTTTCTACAAAAAAAATATTTGATCTATTTCACGCAATCCTACTAATATTATAAACGCGAAAGTTTGTAAGTATGGATAGATGGATGGATGGATGTTTGTTACTCTTTCACGCAAAAACCACTTAACGGATCTGCATGAAATTTGGCACAGAGTTAGATTATAGTCTTGAATAGCACATAAGCTTTTATCCCGGAAATCCCAAGGGAACGGGAATTACGTGTGAATCCGCAAGTATACTCGAAATACTAATCCTGCGCAGCCTAAGTCGCGGGCACCAGCTAGTAAATTCAATATTACTTACTACCCATCCTCCCACATCCAGGTTTGGCTGCAGATAGGGTTTTCTGGAGCGATATCGGCAGTTCTGATCGGCTACGCGCAGTACGAGGACCCGAAGCTGGTGGAGACCAGATTCGGAACTATCATCACTGCCTTCATGTTCTACCTCATCGCCTCGCCCTTGTTCGGACTTGTAAGTATTGATCTATTCTGTGGTATTGTTATTGAACGAAAGAGCAGGCTTTAAAAAAGCTTATTATCCACTCAACAGTGACGTCGAATATATCGAAAATGGCGTAACAGTGCGACCTGTTATGGGCTGCCCGCACTGTTGGGGTTTTCTGAAGATGTGCAACAACTAAAACTGCGTTTTTGGTGTTTTTATGCAGTTTAACTATCTAATTTAGATACAAACTAGTTAAGAAATATTTTTATTACCATTTCATGTACTTTAAATGATAGGTACATGCAAGAGAAAATAATGTATAGTATTCTAACTGTAACTTCAACCACCTAATTCTTAGCCTTACTTTTGGATAGTACTCCAAAATAAAACTACTTCTCCCATATATACTAGGTTTTAGTATAAGCTTACATTCCCATAATAATAATAAAACAATAAAACAGCAGCCTCATCATACATTTTTTTTACAAAATTACACTTCTAAACTCTGAACACCAATTGGGTACACTTACTAACAAGCCTCAAGTGGGTATCTTAGTACCAATTATTTTAAGTGAATATTTCACTGTGGGGACCTGGCAAATAAATAAACAAAAAATTGAACATATTAAACTTCCATATTTAAAAACTTACAGGTTTTGGTTCAATAGATTCCGTACAATAATAAAACCAAAATGAGTCCATTTCAGCCAGTCAAATAACCACTTTCTTAGATCAGTGATTTTTCATACAAAAATTGTTTAATTTTTTATATTAACAGATATTGTGAAAACTACAATAAGTATTCTTCAAATTACTAGCATAAAATATCTTCATTTCATACAAAAATCTTTTGTAACTTACGAATCAAAATTGCAAAAAATCACTGTTTCATCACAAAGAAGGTTAACTAAGTATGGATTCAATTATGGAAGACTTCCAAACACGTACCTACTTGATTTTTTTACCTCTATTTTTCAGTTATGGTTGAAACAGGTGCCAATCGACATACTAAAACATTACAAACCAAACGTATTCCGTGATGAAATGTTGTTAGCGGTATACTTTCCGAGATATAGAAAATGTTTTATGTTCTTGCCGCTCGTTTGACATTCTACTGCGTAAGTGGTGTGTTTAGTGAAATGCAAAGAAAATTTGCGTGCAAAGTGCGTTTTTATTTGTGGGGCTGTCCCCACAAATAAAAACGCACTCTGTGTGTAATCAATATTTTCACCCGATCAGTTCAGTACTTTTACCGTGAAGAAAGAAAATACATCCATACATTCAAACCTTCGCGTTAATAATATTAGTGTGAAGTGTGATAATGTTTCAAGAGCTATCAACTGTACAAATAAAAATACAGATAAAAATATTTGTTCCCCACAAGTAAAATGTGTATGATTTCAAGCTAGAATGATGATGATGATGATATCCTCAATCCATCCACACTAAACAGCACCATGGTTTGTTGTTCATTTGAAACGTCAAACCTAGACAGTGCGACAGCCCTATCTTGGTTGCTCATAAACCACTTCACATTTTCGGTATAAATACTATATTTACCACACATTTATTATTATAATCTCTATTTTATAGAATAGCTGAGTTATTATACCATCTATTTCATGCTACATACCTTTAATAAGTCTCAGTGTTATGATGAAAAGCTAGAAACACCGTGATGGATGCGGTCGGTTACAAGCACCAGGACCATTTCTTATCTGATTTTATCACACAAAAAGTACTAAAAAGACAGTCAGGAGTACTAAAATTAAGAATACTTAAATTTTTCTTGTATTTCCAAAACAATTTCACTCGAATAAATCCGCGTAAAACTCAAAACAATCAATAGACAATCACAAACTTTTCTTGTCTGCAAGTGAAGTTCGACTACGGATTTCTCGGAATTTTTGCATGACGCAACATGTGGACTAGCACTAGGTACCTATCTTGCTCTAACAAGAACGCAATGCAATAGGTTTAAGCAAGATAGAAACATAAACAAACGTGAAGTTGAGCATAAACTAGGCGCCAGCTTACATGCCCAAAATGGCCCGCCGCACTGTTGACGGATATTTTACAGATGCCCAAAATGGACGTCTGCACTGTTGAGCGGTTATGACACAATCTGCCCGCTTGTCACGAAATGAAAGAGTAGGTTACTGTGACAAGAGTATATTACAAACAACCACGTTTTATATATTACAGAGTATCCTAACTATAGAGAAAATAAGGATATTACAGAGTACCCTAACTAAAGTGAGAATAAGGGTATTACAAAGTACCCTAATTAAAGAGTGGATAAGGATATTACAAAATTACCCCTCGGTTGTAGAGCAACCCTAAGAAGTTAAGAGTATCCCTATACGTTGGATAACCCTTATAATAGAGAGGTACCCTAAGAGCCAGTCCACACGGCGCGTTGCGTCAGCGTTGCGTCGACGCAGCGCTACCGTTGCGTTGTTTTACATACAAATAACCAAGGTGTTCACACGGCGCGCTGCGTCGTCGCAACGCACACATGACGGACAGCAGCCCCCGAGACGAAGCGGGAGGGGGTGTGCGTCGCCGCTGCGCCAACGACGGAACAAGACTGCATCGTAGTAACGCTGCGATGGCGCAGCGCCTGTGTGGCCGGCTATGCGTCAAAATATTTGCGTTGCGACGACGCAACGCAACGCAACGCGCCGTGTGGACGGACTCTTAAGCTTTTGAATCTGTCATAGAGCAACCCATAGAGAATAAAGGTGAGCCTCGTATGAAACAGACCTTAAGGTACTACCTGACTATTGTAATCAGTTACCAGAGACAAATATAGAACCCTTAGTATATAGTATTTGGAACTCGTGTATAACGGTCCTTAAGAGAGAAACTATCAATTGAGCCCAAGCCTATAGACAGAGCGTTTTGGAGCAGTCCTAATGTCTATGGTATAGATACCAAGATGCCTACGTAAATCTCTCTTGACATTATCAGTCAATACTATTACCTATACTGCTACCTGTATGTTAATTTTCAATCTAGCTATAGCTCCCTAGTAACTCCTCTGCCTACTCTAGCCTATCGAGGTAAAGTAAAAGAATGAATTTTCAATCTACCTATAACTCCCTAATAATGCCTATGCCTACTCAAGCCTATCGAGGTAAAATAAAAAGACTTCCTAACTAGTATTTTTTTAAAACGTGAGAATTAGAGAGAGCCTAAACCTACGAGAAGGAAAAGAAAACAAGCGCCCTTTTCTTTTTGTTAGAGCACGTGTGGAATGGAGAAAACCTTAAGCTTAAGGTGAATAAAGGAAAACAAAACGACCTTATGTATAAGTCTTGAGCGCGTTAGCTTGAGGAAGTTTGCGACTTCTAGGCCGCCTCCTCGAAGACGAAAAGGGATGGTCTCAGCACCGCTTCACCGCCGGTGTCGCCGCAATGCGGTGCGGTTTTCATGTAATCCGTTCACTGCGCCGTCTTCGCTCCGCCCGTTACTGCTGCGGCACGAAGCGGTTGTTCGAACCGCACTCCGTCACTACTTCTCCGTCGGCGTCGCCGCAATGCGGTGCGGTTTTCATGCAACCCTCGCCGTCTTCGCTCCGCCCGACTGCTGTGGCACGAAACGGTTGTTCGAACCGCACTCCGCCAGGACCCAGTCAGCGGCCGTCGTCACTCACGGTTATGGAACGTTGACCCCCGCTCCCGGAGTATGCACGACATGTGAAAAATGGAAAGATTTAAGTTATAGGTACGTTACGGTGGATACTTCTTGCGCGCCGAATCAGGAGGCACTGGCAAATAGAATTCCGCAGTTCATTAAAAGGGATAGCTGATCTCTAGCGGACCGCTTGAGGTGGCCTCAGAGTTTTTAACCCCCTGGAAGAGAAATCACTGCGTGTACACTTTATTATCGGTCACTGTACTCCGGGATATTATAAAATTCAAGGACGATCTCAATGTATTCAAATCATTAGCCTTCCACAAAATCAAATCCACCAACTTCTTCCAGTTTCTTCAGTCAAGTCTAGTTTTTCATGTTTTCTTTCTTGACATTCTTTTTCTAGTTTTCTTTCCTACTTTATTCAAATTCAAAAAATGACAGATTATTTCGTAAAGAAGGTCGACTTACTATCGAGTTTGAAGCCTCCTTTGAAAACGAACCCTACATTATCACCCCAACCAAAGCAAAAAAAAATTAAAATAACTAAATTATTTTCATTTTTTTTCTTCATTTAAACAAATTATAAATAAAATTTTGGAATTATTCAGATCTAAAACGATATAACATACTATTTCACAACTAAGATTATTTAAAACTAAATGCGTCTTAAAAGACTACTAAATAACCAACGACGGATACTCAGTCCGAAAGTCGGTGAAACAAAGCGGTTTAAAACAAGCTCTTCAATAAGACAACGTACAGGATGTCAATACAGCAAAATAGTAATTACCGACTTCAATATGAAAATGTATCGAATACAGACACAGTATAATGTGTCAAAGGTACAATCAAAGTAATACTTGATTGTATACAAGAAAACATCAATACGCAAGGAAAATAATGGCAACATCATCATGACAATATAACATCGTACCGGAAGACATAATCGGGAAAATTGTAATGACCCATTACAATATGACGACATAGAGAATGGAAAAAATCCAAAATATTTAAGACCCGCTAAATATAGGGTAACAAAATTCACACTTCCGCAAAGTGGGAAAGTGGCAGAAAAATCACGTGAAGAGAAAAAAAATAATGCGTTAGTTATTGCGTTCCCTTAACTATAAGGTGCAAAATTAACATTTACGCAAAGTGAGTGCGTGAGAGAAAGGAGAGCGCTAAGAGAGAAAAATAATGCATTAGTAATTGCGTTCCCTTAACTATAAGGTGCAAAATTCACATTTACGCAAAAAGAGTTGAGAGAAAAACGTGAGAAGAAAGACAAGATATGCAGTAGTTCAACAAGTTAGTGATTACACAGGCCTAAACTCAATCCTCACACATCCACATCCATAGTAAAGATACGAATATATATTCTATAAACTTACATTCATCCACATCCATTCTAACCCTAATGTGTACCAAAACCAAGTTATAAACTACTGTAGCACCAGCCGATGTCGGAAATGGAGCTAAAGTATTTTATATATTCTAATAGACCTACCGACAACGATGGTATGTTATTTTTTTTTTAAATCTACGGATGGATTACCATAACCGTTTCATGACAATTTGAAGGCAACAATTGTTGAAAATAGTAAATCGATACATGGTTAAGTTAATAACCAACAATTAAAAATATAAAACTTATATGAGATATAAAATCGTATAGCGAGATATAATTACTTTTAAACGTAATGCCAAATTTACATCGCAGTATTAAAGTTACAGATTTTAGAAAAGTATAAGTGCCAAAAGAAAATATTAAGATTATGACTTAAAGTCCTTTACATGCCATTTGCCTTTAACACCATTACTGTCCTCTAGGACAAATACGAGTGGAGATAATTTCTTTATAATAACACTTTTTACATATTTCGGAGCTAATTTGGAACTAAAGTATGTTCCAGCATTGCTTTGAACAAAATTTTTCCTCCAAACAGTATCGCCCACATTAAATGTTTTAAAAGGGTGTCTAGTGTCATAGCGTGATGCATTTTTAGTGTGAGCTATGAACAAGGCAGCTTGAACTTTATCAAAAATCGCCGATAATTCACCAATATTATTGGCGTAAATATCCCTAGGTAGAAAACAAATTTCATCCAAATTTACTGTTTTTGTATAAACAGAACCACAAGTTATGACTTCGTGACCGAAAACGAGAAAAGACGGAGTAAACCCAGTTACTACGTTAACTGAATTATTCATAACAAATTGAGTTTTTCGTAAATGAACATCCCATGAACGATGATCCTCCCCAACCAACGAAGCGAGCGCAGTGCCAATTGTTTTATTATACCTTTCAGTCGGATTTACTTGCGGAGTATAGTAAGGAGTGAAAAATTTAAATGGAATATTATATTTATCCAACAAATTGTGGAACTCATGACTTTGAAATTGTACTCCGTTATCCATAATTATTGACTGCGGAATACCATGAACCAAAAAGACCTCATTCTCCAATATATCTACAATATTTTTAGCCGTTGCTCGTTTCAAAGGGAAAATTAAAGTATACTTAGAAAAACTACAATTTACCACGAGGATAAATTGATTACGTTGACGGGTCATAGGTAATGGACCCATTAAATCCAGAGAGATAGATTGAAAAGGTCTAGAACAAATTTTAGGTTTACCCATTGGACCATAAGGTGCATGATTAGAATGTTTATAAGTTAAACAAATTTCGCATTTGTTACTAAACTTTGCAATATCTTTAAACATACCTGACCAAAAGTAAAGTAATGATAACTTTTTGTATGTTTTGAATATTCCTAAATGAGGCATTCCCGAAACCCCATGGTATTCTTTTATTAAATCCTCTCTGCAATCAGGGTGTGGAATTTCTTTCCAAACAAAATCCTCATTAATTAAGTCTTTAGAATCGAGTTTACGATAAAGTTTACCATTTGTAATTTTATAATTCGGATGTGCCACAGGATCATCTTGGCAACTTTGTAAGAGATCATCGAAACTACTAGCAGTATTCTGAACGGGATCGGACTGAATTGCAGCAATCTTATTATTTGACTGATTAGCTCTAGAAAGTAAATCAGGGACCACATTAGTTGAACCCTTTTTGTATTTTATGACAAAATTAAAAGTTGATAAACGAATTGCCCAACGGGCCAATCGACCAGAAGGATTCGTTAAATTTAAAAACCATTTAAGAGCTGCATGGTCCGAGTAAACGGTAAAAGTATTGCCGTTGTCTAAATAACAACGCCAATGTTCTAGCGCGGTAATAACAGCAAGAGTTTCTCGTTCGGTCGTTGAATAATTTTGCTCATGCTTATTTAAAGCCTTACTCATGTAAGCAATAACAGTTTCAACACCCTCATGTTCCTGAGTAAGCATTGCGCCAATACCAAAATTAGACGCATCACAGTGTACCGAAAACGAAAGATTAAAGTCCGGACAAGCAAGTATAGGTGTGCTTGATAAAAATGTTTTCAATTTCATAAAAGCTTCATCCGCGGCCGCATTCCAAGAGAATTTTGGGGCCTTATTTCCCGTAACCGTTAACCTATTGAGAGGCGACGCTATCGTACTAAAATCAGGTATAAATCTACGAAACCAACTACAAGAACCAATAAATCTCCGAACATCTTTTGCACACGAAGGAACAGGATAACTCAAAATAGCTTGTATCTTTTCTGGATCAGCTCGTAAACCATTAACGTCAACTATATAACCGAGGTATTTTAGCTCTTTTCTGAAAAATTGGCTTTTGTCGAAATTTATAGTCAAATTAGCATACGATATTTTATCAAGAACTTTATTAAGCAACGAAATATGCTCATCGAAGGATTCACTGACTACAATAATGTCATCAAGATAACAAAAAACTTTGTTTTCAAACTCCGGAGCTGGAGTAAACAACATGTCCATCAACCGTTGTTGTGTAGCTGGAGCATTAGTCAAACCAAAAGGCATTACAACAAATCTAAACATCCCACGACCTGGCACGTAAAATGCCGTTTTATTCCTATCCGAGGGATTTAACGGAATTTCCCAAAAGGCTTTAGCAATATCAATACTAGATAAGAACTTAGCATTTCTAAGCTGATCTAGTATTTCATTCATAAAAGGCAAACTATAAGCGTCACGACGTGTAACGGAATTAAGTTTTCTACTATCTACGCAAAAACGCCATTCACCATTTTTCTTTGGTGTAATCAAAACCGGAGATAACCATGGACTTTCACAACGTTCTATGACCTTCCATTTCAACATTTTGTCAACCTCATCAATAAGAGCTTTTTGTTTTACAGGAGACAACCGGTAACATCTTTGCTTAACCGGAGCTACGTCCCCAGTATCAATATTATGACATATTAAATTAGTACGACCAAGCTCACCTTTTAATTCAAAAGAAATATTTCTGAATTGTTCTATTAAATTATCCGCAATTGGCTTATGTTTATCATTTAACTGTTCATAAGCAAGAATCTTTGAAGAATCCTTGAGAACAGGCGATTCTTCAATAGTATTACAACATGGAAAAAGTATTTCAGGAATCAAATTAAATTTCTTCCAAAAGTCAATACCTAAGATGAGAGATGGATTGATATCAGGAAAGACAAACGTTTTAATTACGTGCGTTTGTTTATTAAATGTCATTGGGATCATAAAATGACCAATTGAATTAATTTTCTGCCTACTAGCAGTTTGAATCGACGGAGAGTCAGACTTGAATAGCTCATACCCTAACTTCAAAATATTTTTATACGAATCATTCCCTAAAATGGTAATAGAACTACCACTATCCAATAAACCAGAAAAACAATCTTTATTGAAGTAAATGTCCACAAAAGGTCTATGATTATCCTTTTCGTTAGCAAAAGAGACCGAAGACAAGCTATAAGAGTTGAAGAAGTTCTTCACAGTTTTAAGCCAGTTGTTCCAATCAACCGGATCAAAATTATTAGAGTTGTTCATGCTGTTATTCGAGTTATTCAAGTCATTTATTAGATTTTTGTTACATTTAGGGCAGTCTGATACCTTAACCCCTTTTTCTCCACACTTAAAACAAACTAAATCTCTCGGAACTGTACAAAACCGAATGGTATGACCATTCTTTCTGCAACGCACACAAAATAAATGTGAGTTAAACTTCTCTGGTTCGGCAAGAATTGAGTTTTGATAAAAACCTTGATTTGTATTTGTTTGAGGCCTAAACCGAGGCGCCTCATAATTCTTTCGTTGAAATGATGATGGTTGAGAGAATTGGACCACATTTGACGAACTAGTAGAAATCTGAGACCGATTTTGTAGAGTTTGTTTAGAGCTCGAAGTCTGATTATAGTTAAACTCGGTAGCTCCTAGATATGATGTGGCTACCGGTTCTTTAAAATTTTTATCTTTATCCGCGTAACGTTCAAAATTTTGACACGTTTCGATAAGTGAGTCAATCGAGTCCACCTTATTGATTGCTACATAAGGTGAATATGATGGTCGAATATTCCTAATGACGATCGCTAATTTATCTACTTCAGACAACTTTCGGTTTAATTTGTTAAACATTCCGAACATTATAGAAACATAGATAATGATGGATTCATCTTTACCCTGAGTGCGTAAATGAATAGCTTCTAGAAGTTTAGCGTCATGATTTGGATCACCAAAATCCTTAATTAAGTTTTCCGCCAATAAATCCCAAGTCAGATTAGAGTACCGGCCTTTTATAAATCTGAACCAGTGTAACGCATTGTCTTTAAATATATCAAACGCGTGGTCGACTAGTGCGTTTCTTTCTACGCACCGGGAAATCGCGAAATTTTCCAGCTTTTCAATAAAAACTCTGGGACAAGTTTTCCCATCGAACGAGAATCTGCGGAGTTCCCCAACATATTTACTCGGGTGGGAACCCGAAGCACACATTGTGACATTCATTTTAGGTTCCGGTTATTCCGCATTCAAATAATTGATAACCGGAGATTCTACCTTTAAGCCCGAACATTTTGTGCAGCTCCACGATGTGGACACTGCACCTATTAGGAATCAAATAAACAATGGGCACTTACAGCATCCTTCGGCGAATCTACCACATAAGTTGTATTTGATCGCCATATTGACTTACATTTAAGTCCGGGGATACTGTGGAGAAAAAAAAATGTTAATGTCTGTTTATTAATTATTTGACTATGACTCTATTGCCGAAAAAAAATAAATGCCGAAAAGGTTATCGAAAATTTTAGAGAAACAGAGTGTTTCTTTTTAGAATTTAGGGGGGAACTAGATACAAAACGTGGTTGTTTTTTATCTATGGGCGCCAACTGTCACGAAATGAAAGAGTAGGTTACTGTGACAAGAGTATATTACAAACAACCACGTTTTATATATTACAGAGTATCCTAACTATAGAGAAAATAAGGATATTACAGAGTACCCTAACTAAAGTGAGAATAAGGGTATTACAAAGTACGCTAATTAAAGAGTGGATAAGGATATTACAAAATTACCCCTCGGTTGTAGAGCAACCCTAAGAAGTTAAGAGTATCCCTATACGTTGGATAACCCTTATAATAGAGAGGTACCCTTAAGCTTTTGAATCTGTCATAGAGCAACCCATAGAGAATAAAGGTGAGCCTCGTATGAAACAGACCTTAAGGTACTACCTGACTATTGTAATCAGTTACCAGAGACAAATATAGAACCCTTAGTATATAGTATTTGGAACTCGTGTATAACGGTCCTTAAGAGAGAAACTATCAATTGAGCCCAAGCCTATAGACAGAGCGTTTTGGAGCAGTCCTAATGTCTATGGTATAGATACCAAGATGCCTACGTAAATCTCTCTTGACATTATCAGTCAATACTATTACCTATACTGCTACCTGTATGTTAATTTTCAATCTAGCTATAGCTCCCTAGTAACTCCTCTGCCTACTCTAGCCTATCGAGGTAAAGTAAAAGAATGAATTTTCAATCTACCTATAACTCCCTAATAATGCCTATGCCTACTCAAGCCTATCGAGGTAAAATAAAAAGACTTCCTAACTAGTATTTTTTTAAAACGTGAGAATTAGAGAGAGCCTAAACCTACGAGAAGGAAAAGAAAACAAGCGCCCTTTTCTTTTTGTTAGAGCACGTGTGGAATGGAGAAAACCTTAAGCTTAAGGTGAATAAAGGAAAACAAAACGACCTTATGTATAAGTCTTGAGCGCGTTAGCTTGAGGAAGTTTGCGTCTTCTAGGCCGCCTCCTCGAAGACGAAAAGGGATGGTCTCAGCACCGCTTCACCGCCGGTGTCGCCGCAATGCGGTGCGGTTTTCATGTAATCCGTTCACTGCGCCGTCTTCGCTCCGCCCGTTACTGCTGCGGCACGAAGCGGTTGTTCGAACCGCACTCCGTCACTACTTCTCCGTCGGCGTCGCCGCAATGCGGTGCGGTTTTCATGCAACCCTCGCCGTCTTCGCTCCGCCCGACTGCTGTGGCACGAAACGGTTGTTCGAACCGCACTCCGCCAGGACCCAGTCAGCGGCCGTCGTCACTCACGGTTATGGAACGTTGACCCCCGCTCCCGGAGTATGCACGACATGTGAAAAATGGAAAGATTTAAGTTATAGGTACGTTACGGTGGATACTTCTTGCGCGCCGAATCAGGAGGCACTGGCAAATAGAATTCCGCAGTTCATTAAAAGGGATAGCTGATCTCTAGCGGACCGCTTGAGGTGGCCTCAGAGTTTTTAACCCCCTGGAAGAGAAATCACTGCGTGTACACTTTATTATCGGTCACTGTACTCCGGGATATTATAAAATTCAAGGACGATCTCAATGTATTCAAATCATTAGCCTTCCACAAAATCAAATCCACCAACTTCTTCCAGTTTCTTCAGTCAAGTCTAGTTTTTCATGTTTTCTTTCTTGACATTCTTTTTCTAGTTTTCTTTCCTACTTGACGGCGCATTGACAGCCGAGTGCGCCATCTGTATAGAAAAAGGGTGAACTGGTAGCTTGACATAAAATCGGGCTAGACCATTTGACACTCTCACGTAACGTCGGTGGCAGGGTAGCGGCGGCGGCCATTGCTAGAAGGAAAATGGACGCGCCCGCACCATGCAAATCGCGACGGAACGTGTTTTTCTAATTACTTGTTGATTGTGTTTCGAACTTTGATAAAATGTCGTTTATTTGTACGAACGAAGTGATCTAGTTGTGAACAATACCTTTCTTTGCTAGTGAATCTCTCTTTATTCTTTTCTGACAATCTCGGCTATTAAAATATCGCATCGATATTTTAATCAAAATGTCGAAGGCGAAAAACAAAATAAAAGAACACGCTCGCAGATGAGAGACAGCCCGGATAGAGACCCTCCTGTCCCTTTATCAGAAGTGGGTACTGAACAACAAGATTATCTCAGGACACCTGCACCACTGACTGATGAAGCCGCCTCTTCAAATGTTTTGACGAACATGGAGGCGTTACTGACGTTACGAGAGTACTATCAGTGTCACAACCGCAGGCTCCTGTGAGTACTACTTGTCAGCTCATTCATTTCGATCCTGATGACCAAGAAGCAGACGTAGAGGCATGGTGTAAAGTCGTAGGGGTTGTGGTCAAGAAGAAAGGACATGAAGGTGCCGATTTGCTGATGGCCCTTATGAGTGCGCTGAAAGGCCGTGCTGCAACATGTTTGACCAAACTGAATATTAACAATCTGACATGGGACTCTGTAAAACAAACTTTACATGCCAAATTTTCTAGACCTTAAATGATACAGGATCACTTTGATGAAATTATTAAATTCCAAATTAGAAATAAAGAATCTACGACTGAAGCGGCAATGCGCCGGTGGAATATGATTGAGAATATACCTAAAACCGAGCTATCAGAAGAAGCTATTACTGGATTTGTGATATCATTGCTAAGTCAGAAGGATAATTTGATACGCAGAGAACTGATAGCTTATATTGTAACTACGAGGATTCAACTATTCCGGATTCTTAATGCATTTCCCTGAAACGGCAACTGGATGTCAATGAAAGCCAACTAGAGCATGATGCTAAGCACCCTCGTACAACAGAAACACGATTTTCTGGGACATTTTCTGTTTCATTATTGTGGTAATCACGGACATAGGCAGAGTGAGTGTAAGAAGCGCAGAGAATAACCAAAGCCTACTTCGTCAAGGACACAGGACACTTCGTACTCATCTCGTAACCAAGATAAGTATACAGATGTAACTTGCTATTATTGCGGCAAGCAAGGACATGTGGCGCTGACGTGTCCCGAAAAGAAAAGCGGTGGTGGAGCTGCACCCAAAGAAATTAACCTATGCGTGCACCGTCCATCAAGAGTTACTTTAGAGACATCATCCGGTGAGCAAATTCCTTTTCTGTTTAACAGCGGATCCTCTTGCTCGCTTGTAAAAAATAGGTAGTTACTTACATATGTTTCCTGGCACTGAGCGTAATAGTCTTGTGTACTGTACCTCAATGGCATTAGGGCGATGATCTTGATTGCACAAATCAAATCTTAAGTACGTTAAAAATCGGTGACATGTCGGTAGACTTCCTTTTTCACACTGTGTCCGATAGTGTTATTTAGGTCAAGACCGTGACGGCGTCGGAAAATGATGATGAGCCAAAATCGAACAGTAGCAATGAAGAACATAGTACAAACTGGACTATTGATAACAAAGCTCCAAGTGCCACCACCGCTTATTCGGATTCTGAAACTCTCACTGCTGGATCAGATACTCTTAGTGTCTGTTATCCGGATACTTTAGACGTACAACTTGAGGTCGAAGTTCACACTACAGAACGAGAGTCTTAATGATTGGTTCACGGATGGTCTGTGGTCGAAGGGGCAGTGTCATCCGGGCCAAACCCATTTCTGTGGGTTGGTTGAGAGGATACACCCGTCCGGTCCAGGTTGTGGTCGAAAGGACAGTGGTCATCCGGGCCAAACCCAATTCTGTGGGTTGGTTGAGAGGATACACCCGTCCGGTCCACGTTGTGGTCGAAAGGACAGTGTCGTCCGGTCCACGCGCGTGGGGCTGGTCGAAGGGACACACCCGTCCGGTCCATGTGGGTTGTGGTTCGAAAGGACAGTGTCGTCCGGTCCATGTCGATTGGTCGAAAGGACACACCCGTCCGGTCCACATGGTGGTTGTGGTTCGCAAGGACAGTGCCGTCCGGTCCATGGCCGTTGGGCTGGTCGAAAGGACACACTCGTCCAGTCCACATTGGTGTTTGTATTGGTCGAAGGGACTGTGGCGTCCGGTCGCCTGTGTGGCTGTTTGAAGGGACACACACGTCCGGTCCATGTGTTTTGCTCGGAAGTAATATGTCATCCGGTCCGGAGTGATGGTCGAAGGGATACATAGAGTCTCGCAGTTTTCGGGTGTGATACCTACTTGGGTTGAGTAATGAATGTTCTTATAGAAAATTCTCCTCCTGGTCAGTGTATGGACGAGCGGAACAAGTGACGACAATATGGTCTCCTTTGTTCGAGGAAAACAATAGAAGATTAACGCCCGTGGACGGTCGTATGTCAGTCCGGCCGTGACGGCGCATTGACAGCCGAGTGCGCCATCTGTATAGAAAAAGGGTGAACTGGTAGCTTGACATAAAATCGGGCTAGACCATTTGACACTCTCACGTAACGTCGGTGGCAGGGTAGCGGCGGCGGCCATTGCTAGAAGGAAAATGGACGCGCCCGCACCATGCAAATCGCGACGGAACGTGTTTTTCTAATTACTTGTTGATTGTGTTTCGAACTTTGATAAAATGTCGTTTATTTGTACGAACGAAGTGATCTAGTTGTGAACAATACCTTTCTTTGCTAGTGAATCTCTCTTTATTCTTTTCTGACAATCTCGGCTATTAAAATATCGCATCGATATTTTAATCAAAATGTCGAAGGCGAAAAACAAAATAAAAGAACACGCTCGCAGATGAGAGACAGCCCGGATAGAGACCCTCCTGTCCCTTTATACTTTATTCAAATTCAAAAAATGACAGATTATTTCGTAAAGAAGGTCGACTTACTATCGAGTTTGAAGCCTCCTTTGAAAACGAACCCTACACGCTGGATACTTATTTTTTAATTATTTCGTACTAGCGACCCGCCCCGGCTTCGCACGGTTTTATTATACGTATAAACCTTCCTCTTGAATCACTCTATCTATTAAAAAAAACCGCATCAAAATCCGTTGCGTAGTTTTAAAGATTTAAGCAGTCAAAGGGACATAGGGAAATAGGGACAGAAAAAGCGACTTTGTTTTATACTATGTAGTGATTTCGTATAAGTACTTAATGCAATAATAAGATAAAATAGATGGCGCAGTTGTAGGCTAATCACAGGGATTACTTATTACACTAGCTGTGCCCCTTAAATCTGCAAACTTTTCTTTGTTACCCTAGAACTAAGTCAATCTTCTGAGTATCGTGCACGGGGCCGTACACAATGCATTAGATGCACCCAACCATTGTAGCTAGCTCCTAGTACTCTATTTCAATGCATGCCTAAATGTAATAAAACTTTATCATGCTAAATCACTACTCACTACTTATTATAAAACAAAGTCGCTTTTTCTGTCCCTCTATGTCCCTTTGAATGCTTAAATCTTTAAAACTACGCAACGGATTTTGATGCGGTTTTTTTTTAATATATAGATTTATTCAAAAGGAAGGTTTATATACTTATAATACAAGCGTGCGAAGCCGGGGCGGGTCGCTAGTAAGTAATACAATACTTTTGCAGACAGTGTCTTGAGGACGCTTTTGACTGGTATTGACATGTATCAGTTGAGCTACCTTTAGACAGTTTCCAACCGTCTGCAGTTAGCTCAACTGTTTCAATTGTATATAACTAGTTTTAATTTTTTCTACTCCTTGATTGTAATTTTCGGTATTGTATTTCAGAAAGACATAATAAAGAACAAAAGCACAGAAGGCATGCCGTTCCCGATAATTCTGTCTGGATCCGTCGTCAGCTTTATGTGGCTTTTGTATGGAATTATACTCAACAACATGTTCCTTATTGTAAGTATATATAGACTGTTTGCAACAGTCTGCAGTTAGCTCAATGGTTTCAATTTTAAATACCTACTATTAGTTGTAATTTTTCTATTCCTTGATTGTAATTTTCGTTGTTCATAAAGCTTTCCCAGTTAAAAAAAAGTATATATATATTACTAACTGACGACCGATGTGGCGCGGTGGGCGAAGGTCCGCCTGAGATGCAGAAGGTTGCGGGTTCGATTCCCGGAACAAATTTGTGTACGATCTGCAGAAATTTGTTCCGTTGGTCTGGGTGTTTTATATGTATAATAAAAAATATCTATCTATGTATATAATTTATTAAATATATCAGTTATCTAGTACCCATAACACAAGCTTTGAATAGCTTACTTTGGGGCTAGATAATGCTGTATGGGTTGTCCATCATTTTAATTATAATATTATTATTATTAAAAACCTTAACTCGCTTAGCCCAGAACTATTATTAAATAAGGTTAATGTATCTCTCAAAGGATAACATATAGCTTCTCAATACAAAACTCCAAGCGAGTTGCTAAAATTATGAGTAAACAAATTAAATCTAATTAATCTAAATTATTATTTGTCAAAAAGCTTAGATAATACAAAATACTAAATTATCTATAAAAGGATGAAAAAGTTTGGGACGCGTTTTGCTCCAACTCGAAAACTAACAACAAGGTAAAGTTTTCTTGTTTGCTTCTTTACTTTACCATGAAAATGGTTGAAGTGGACATAAGAATGAGACATTTGTGAATCCTTACAAATACGATAAAGGCGAAACTTTGTATGTCAGGATGTTTGTTACTCTTTCAAGCAAAAACAACTGAACTTAATGGAACTAAATTTTATATTGACGAAGTTCTAACTCTGCAATAAAACATACTGTTTATCCTTTAAATCAGTCACTGTAAGATAGAAATAGCCTAGAAACGTTTCCATAGAAACAAAGCGAAGCCTCGGCACAGGCCTCGGGTAGATACTAGTTTTTTTTCAATTAAGAATACATATTTATTGTAATAATGACCGATACGAGTAATTTTACGATTTGCTTTCATAAATAAACCATTCTTAAAATAATATACAATTTCTGATCTAAAAAACGGAACGTCGGTACAATGTTGCGTCAGTTAACCCTTTTTCTTATCAAACACTAGGGATGTTACTCTAAAAATTGAATGTTGATAAGTTGAATCGAATGCGAAGATTAGACAGAGAGAGAAAAATGTTTTTATTACCTTAAAAAAAACTTTAATAATAATACACAACAACTTAGGACTGATAAGATATATGAACTAGCGATATTTAACAGTTTCATTGTGCGCAGTAGAATTTATGGCAAATATGGCCTCCACTCAGCATCTGCTGGCAGATTCTGGATGCGTCAAGCTGAAGACAGGGCGTTCCTACGTCCAGCAGTGGACTAATATAGACTGATGATGATGATGAACTAAATAAATGCATTTTTTTCCAAATTATGCAACTACTTGTCTTTTTGCTCATTAAATTTACGAAAGAAAAAATAATAACGGGACAGGGATTTACCTGATGATTTTTCAAATGTTTCCGATATCAGATCCGAAGACTTTTCCGATGAATTATAATACCCCTGCTGGTTACCTCACTATGAAGATAAAACTGACAGACTTCAAATGTGGCCTTTTAAAATGTTCCTCTATAGTTTACCAAATCAAATGTCACAAGAAAGAGACATGAATGAATCCAACTAATATTATAAACGCGAAAGTTTGTAAGTATGGATGGATGGATGGATTTTTGTAACTCTTTCATGCAAAAACTACTAAACGGATATAGATGAAATTTCGCACAGAGATAGATTATAGTCTGGAATAACACATATGCTATATTTTATCCTGGAATTCCCACAGGAACGGGAATTACCGCGAGGCGCTGCTAGTAATCCATATTCTTAATTTTTAATTGTGTTTCAGATCCAGAACGTAGTCGCATTCGCGCTGTGCAGTGTCCAGCTGAGCCTATTCGTGATCTACCCGTCCAAGCCGGCCGAGAAAGCCAAGACCAAAGCCAAGGCTAAGAAGACAGACTAGGTTCAATTATATGTACGTACTTAGGGTCATCTATTATTATGTACTTGATCTTATTACCAACGTGTTTTACCCCTCTGGTGATACGTGATGAGCTTTTAAATCCCAAAGTCCTACCCAAAATCACGTGTTTTAAATATCAAAACATCGTCACTCATAGATGTAATTTAACTATAGGTAGAAAATTAAGTACAATACCTGTGTCCGGCTTAGAAATCGCGCGCTCAACAGAAAATAAAATCACGTCATAAATACCTCACTGCATATCACAAAAACGTACCAAGCTTGCCTTTGTGATATTTCGTGATTTTTTCCGTACCTTTCCGCCATCTTTCGAGCCTCACGTGATAATAGATGACCCCCTAAAGAATGGCATTGAGAATGACGTCATCACTAATGCTGTCCTGCTCAGTTCGCATCCGATCTGAGCGAGACAGCATGACAGATACGCCAAATACTATTCTATAGTACAAGTACGTAGGTTAGCTAAGGAATTGGGCTCATAGAACATTTGTTCTACGAGCCCAAGTAAAAATATGTTACTTGAGGTAACGTTTTTTACTTTGCCAAGTTTATGAAAAATTCTATGTTTGATTCTATAATCCTAGACACCTAAAGGGGTCACAAAAAAAGATATTTTTGGAAAATATTCTACGACACTGATATCATAGGAACAAATCGCAAAAGATTTTTTGAATGTTTTCATCATTTCAATCCTCTCGTTCGTTTTCGAACCCCGATTCGAAACTTTATCGCTGCGTATGTAAGTACAATTATGCATTGTTGAAGTTTTTGTTGCTAGATTAACTTTCTGTTATCTTATTGTTATCGTTATTCAGTGGTTGTTGAGTATTAAAATATTCTCAATCAATAATATGAGATTCCATAACCGATTTATAAGAAATGCTTAGTAACTATTAATTAATTAGTAAAGACGTTAAGTACAAGAGGCGATAGAGTCCATTTTAGAAGTATTTAAACTGCAAGTAAAACCAAAATGGACTTTGAGATACGAATGTGTTTATTCAGAGTGTAAAGCTCTTTAAACTATAAGGACCTATGTCATCAAAAACTGTCGTGATTCCTTTATTTTTAAGTATTAATCAAAGTATATAATATATATTTTATGTAATCATCATATATGTAGATAAGTATTTACCCCCTATTTTAATAAAATCGTGATATAGCAACAGCATCCATTTTGTGCATTTTGTAAATAATAGTATAAGTAACTACTAAATCGAAACTTTTTTGAAAAGTATCCTTTTAAAAATGTTCTTGACTAAATATAAACAAATATGCATTAAAGTTCTTAATAACATTAAATACAAATAATGTTTTTATTCAGTCAAACGTTTCGTGAAGTTTTTATTTTTACATTTCTTGCCATTTGATGTTTATTTTTCGTCATTATTTGAACACTGTATTATGTTTCAAACCATTATGGATTTTAAATCAATACCCATATTGTACAAGTGAATACTAAAGCATGATAATGCTTATTGTGATAATGTAAGAAAAGTGATTTTATGAAATAAAAATATTGTGTCTTATATTAAAACTGTCATTTTATTTTTAATCCATGAGTTACGTTCCTCGCGAAGTACCTAAACCGTTTGTAAATCGGTCGAGCAGTTACGGACATAAATGGGATCATGGATGGAACACGCACACATCTCAACATTTCATCCTAAAAACCCAAATAAAATTTTCATGATATTATATAATGCTGAGAAGCCCACACAGCATCATCTATAGGCCCAAGCTAAGCATAGCAAGTGATAATGGATACACTACTAAATGACTGATATTATTATTATCACTGCATAGTATAAAACAAAGTCGCTTTTTCTGTCCCTATGTCCCTATATCCTTATGTACCTTTGAACGCTTAAATCTTTAAAACTACACAACGGATTTTGATGCGATTTTTTTAATAGATAGAGTGATTCAAGAGGAAGGTTTATACGTATAATAAAACCGTGCGAAGCCGGGGCGTGTCGCTAGTTGTTTTATATTTGCATCGAATAAACTCGATAACAGCTGGACCGATTAAAAAAATTCTCCGTTAAGCTTATAAAATTTATTTATTTATTTATTAAAAAAAAATATTGTACCACTACCGTTACAGGCACACCTAATGCGGTAGCGTACTCGTCTTATCCAATAAATTCACCATTGTTGTATAAATTGAAAAACATGTCACTTTCAAAAATAATAAACTAAGTAAATGAAATTCCTAATCCTAACTTAATAAATAATTTCAATCAAATTCCTAATCGTAACACTAATACAAATCAATAGAAAAATAATAAAATTAACAAATGAAAAATATACAGTAGCATCACCTTAATAACTAACAATAAATAATAAAACCTTTGCCAACTCGTTCAGGGAGCCATGAAACAAGTCAGTCCTCTCAGCAATTAAATTCAGTGTGCGGATGCAGCGCGTCAACGGAGCCTTGTGCAGAAGGTTTGTTCTCCCTTGAGGGAGAGCAAACAAGGTGGGCCGCCTCCTCCGATGCACAAAGTCTTCTGGCACATTCAGCTTCAACTCCTCTAGTATACTCGGATTGTGAATGAGACCCCGAAGAACCTTCACCACATACGTAGCAAGCGCCGCGTCGCGCCTTACCTCCAGCTTGTTGTATCCAACCATGCCTATAACAAACAGGGTTGGATACATCAACGGATAGAAAGGGTACCTAAACACCATAGAGCTTAAGGTATAGAAAACGTAAAAACTTGTTCTGTATGCGCTCTACCATACCGCTATATTTGGCTTCGTGTGGAGCCCATATCATAGAGTTGAACTCTAGATGGCTTCGAACTAAAGCGTCATACAGAGCCCTTACTGCTCTCAAATTGGTAAAGGTGTTTGCTTGCCGAAGAACAAAGCCAAGAGTCTTGAACGCCTTCTTGCAAACTTTGGTGATATGTTCTCGGAAGTTCAGGTCTCCATCTAGGTGTAGCCCTAGATCCCTTACCGAGTTCGTTCTCTCTATCTTGGACTCGTTTAGTTGGTAGTTGTAGAGGAGTGGCGTCTTTGCTCTACTGAACGTGATTACTGAGCATTTGCTGACGTTAAACTGTAGTTCGTTATTACGACTCCACTCCTCCACTCGGTCCACGTCGCATTGAAGGCGCTCACAGTCTACTTGGTCCTTGATCGGAAAGAGCAATTTGAGATCATCTGCGAAGAGCAAGCATTTGGCGTCCTTGACCACCTCCGGAAGGTCATTAATCATAATGATAAACTGAAGCGGGCCGAGATTGCTACCCTGACTCACACCAGTTTTCGTAGCGTAAACCTCGGACTTGCAGCCCGCGTACTCTACATACTGATGTCTGTCCCTCATGTAACTCGCAAAAAACTGCAGCAGTTTGTTTGTGCATCCGATCGTTGCCAACTTCTGGAGCAATATGTCATTATCGACTAAGTCGAATGCTTTTTTGAAGTCGAAGTAGGCAACGTCGACTTGCACCCCTGCGTCGACATGAGGAAGCATGTAGGTCATGGAGTCTAGGAGGTTGCTGGCGGTGCTTCGACCCGGACGAAATCCGTGCTGCGCATCAGACAGCCTAGCCACGATCTGCTCTTGCATGCTGCGCTGCACCGCTGACTCGAACACTTTTGCTATACTCGAGAGAATCGCCACTGGCCTAAATCCCGTTACATCATGTCCCGGCCCACCTTTCGGAATAGGAATCACCCGTGTTATCTTCCAACGTTTCGGAAAATATGAATTATTTAAACAGAGGTTGTAGATATGGGCGAGCGGTTCTACAAGAGCCATACGGCAGTCTCTGACTATGTACACTGGGACTCCGTCTGGGCCTGCGGAGCGCTTCGGTTTGAGCCTCGCGAGCGCCGCGCGTACCTCGCGCAGCGTGAGCTGCGGTACGTGCACTCGCGCAGCGCTAGCGCAGCTCGCCGCCTCCGCGGCTGGGACGTCCAGCTGAGCTGTCGAGGTGCCGTATACCGAATGAAAGAAATTCGCAAACTCTACTGCGCATTCCGAATCCGAGAGAGCTCTTCCATCCTTTGAAATTTGCTTTCGATTGACGGTCCCTCTCTTCGCTCTCACGTAATTCCAGAATGATTTTGGATCTTCCGCCAGGTGGTGCTCTACATGTTTCCGATGCTGGTCCTGGGCATCCTCTATCATTTTCTTCACTCTCGCTCTACATTCAGAAAAAGCAGAATAGTTAGACTTCGATCCTTTAGCCTTAAAACGTTTATGCAGGCTAGCCTTTAATCTAATTTCTCTAATGATTTCTGCTGTATACCACTTTGGATAACTATATCTAGAGTTTCCCTTCTTTTGACATTTCTTAGGAACTAATTCATCGAATATGCCTATTAATATGCCGTAAAAATTATCAACGGCTTTCTCAGGATCCGTCGTGTCGTATACGTTATCCCATTTTGCGGCAGCTATCGATGAATATAGAGCGTGAAAATCTGCTTTGCAAAAGTTCCACCGTTGTTCGCAAGCTGGAGGTAAAATTGATACAATAGCAATTACCTAGGTATGTTAACTGCAATGGTATCAATGTTATACAATGAAATGAATATGTGTCCTTTTTCAATTAGGTAGGTATTTCTGTCGTTGACTTTACATAAAATTGCAAAACCATACAGTGACTTAAATCGTACCAAATTGGTTTTCCATTTAAATTAACGATCCATCCGGTCCATACTTGTTACTGATATGATCTAGTGAACGCTTAGTTAGGTATATGTAATGGAGATGATGATAGAAATTGAATGTTTTTAGGGGCTCGTTTATTTTATATACTTTGCCAACCACACCATCAATGAATAAATATTTTTCTGTAGGTACCTACGAAATTAGCTTATAGCAAATCTGTAAGAGTCAATAATAAGCCACTAACTAGTAGGTCTTATAAAATCTGTGGCCAAAATATAGTTCAACATTGGACAGTATTTTCGGTATTATTTAAATTAAACGGTCAGAAAATAAAAGATATTTACGTGAGCCGAAAAGTGATACAGCAAGTTGAAAAAATTTATTGCTTAAATAAAATAATCCCCATTATTTTCTAGCGAAGTGTGCCCAAACCATGCCGTAGAAAATGTTGTAGGAGTCAGTTCTATTGATGAGGAAGTCCACTCGAAACTTCTGGAAGGGCACCACGAACGGCATGTTCTTGGTGGGGAAGGAGATGTTGAGCATGTGAAGATGTCCCTGCAAAAATACGTCATTATGAGGCCTTTATCCACCTGTTGCTTGGCCTCCCTTCGATTAGGTAGGTGATGTAGGTATGCTATTCGCCGCGGTAGAGCATTTTGTTTTTAGAATGCAAAAATTAGGTTAATGAAGTTGGCTCAAGGAACCAAATACTTAATAAGGAAATATCCTGTGTCCTTAGGTTTACAACAAATTCCATCTTCCAAGCACGTGAGCTCTCACTTCTATGTACCTATTAGGCCTCCTCTACAATAAATAGGTAGGCTTATTAAAAATTGGTGAAATTTTGCAAAGTAGGTATGTTCTACATTATGGTATATGTAGGTACATATACCATATGTACCTACATACAAGTTTTTTCTGTTTTTTATGGCTACTTTTAATAACCCTTTTATATCGTCTGCTACATGAAGACTCGGTCGCCGTTCTTTGCTCGAATGTGAAGTCTCAATTTGACCCGATGCAAGACTGGATAGAGGACAAAATGCAGGACAAAAGACTGAAGCGAACTGAAAATCAATTATCACTTATTTTGATAATTATGTACCTATAGTATTAAATTTGACTTGTCTAAGTCCTTATTTTGTAAGCTTACAGAAATAAAGATATTGATTTACTGATTTACTGTCCACAATTAAAGTTTCTAGGTATAAATTAAAGTGTGTGTGTAGGTTAGGTACGTACTAGTCGTAGGAGTAGAATGGAAGGCAAAAGGTCCCTTGGTCGCTCTCCAACTAGATGGCCGGAAATCATCACCCCCCTAACACAGTCCACCATGACAGACTGCTCCCACAACGCAACGAATAGGGAGCAATGGCGACGCATTGCACGAGCAGCCGTTCATCAGGACCCCCCATAACCACTCTGCCAAGAGTGCTCGACTAAGCCAGGCCGCACACCAGACATACATTTGTAGCTCGGTAGTTGTAATAAGTGCGGGCGCACTTTGTAGCACTTTGTGCGTGCTCACGTACAAATGTATGGGTGCGTTAAATGTGTCGCGTTTCAAATGTGGCGCTACAAATGTATGTCTTGTGTGCGGCCTGGCTATAAGAAGAGAGAGGTACTAGTCGTGTGATAATATGATATTTACTCACATAAACTGGACAACCCAGTCCGAATTCCTTCATCATGCCACCGACATAAGCTTCCTTTTCGATTAAATCGCACAATTTGAATTGTATCTCCACGAATGATCGCCTGTATTCATTGTGCAAGAACTCGTAGAATATTAGATGAATCTGTTAAATATGAACATCAGCTAAAAAAACCTTTCTCACGAAGGTAAACTTGAACAGGGCGCTATGGCGCTCATTAGGTAGGGGATGCTTATGTCCAGCGGTGGACTAATAGGTTGATGATGAAACTTGAACCCTTTTCTTGTAGATAGGGACACCAAATTTCCTCAAATCTCAAAATATTTGGGAATACATATTAATTATGTAGGTAGGTATGTCTTTTTTACCGTGAATGCTTTTGATTATGATGAGATTTATGAGTTATGTTATGATATGAATGACAACCAAAATAAACACCACAACAACCGACGACCTGTGTGACGCAGCGGCAGAACATGTCCACCTCGACGCAGGAGGTTGCGGGTTCGATTCCCGCCTCAAGACAAATAATTCTACGATAAGCCGATATTTGTACAGGTTTTTTAAATGAATAAAAATATCTATCTATGAAGTAAAATTTTTTAAGGTAGGTACATACATTATTAATCATTTATCCATAGGTACTATACTTAGTTTAGTTATCAAAAGCTTCTTGCTTAGTTTGTGGCTAGATGATGTTGGGTATGTAAATTGTCCTGCATTATTCATTAATTTATTTATAAAATCTACATTTTAATATGACTAAACAATAAAATACGGTGTCGAGACTTTATATGGCCCCGTGCTCCAACTGATGAAGTTATTGTAGAGGTACAGTGATGCAGTGAAATTGTCTACCCTAATTAAGGTAGTAGGTATAAACTATCAGTAGGGTAAAAACTACTTTAGGTACTTATGGTATCGGTGAGTTAGATACCTACCTATATAGGTATTTAACTAGCATCTGCTCGCGACTTCGCACGCGTTGTTTCTATGGAAACCTCTCAAGGCTATTTCCCATGGGAACTGATCCAGGGCTAGAACTACCTCTGTTCCAAATTTCAGTCCGATCCGTTCAGTAGTTTTTGCGTGAAAGAGGAACAAACATCCATACATTTATACAAACTTTCGCATATAATGTATAATACTAGCGACCCGCCCTGGCTTCGCACGGTTTTATTATACGTATAAATAAAACTTCCTCTTGAATCACTCTATCTATTAAAAAAAACACATCAAAATCCGTTGCGTAGTTTTAAATAGGGACAGAGAAAGCGACTTTGTTTTGTACTATGTGATTCGTAAGGATTTTAGGTAAGTACTTGCCGTTATATTGTTGTACTGCGGTTGGAGGACATTCGTCTCGTAGTTAAGGTAATAATCGCTCTTTCTTCCGTGTCGGGTGACGTACAATTTAGCGAACTCGTACTCTTTCGTATCGTTGTACAAAACAGCTGCTCTTTCTGGTATCGTTTTTATGCTCTACTAAAACAATGTAAGTAGGTAGTATATATGTTTCTATGTTAGGTACGGTAACTAGCTGGTTAATTAAATCGATTTCATTTATTTTATATAGGACGACGGCGCCTACGCATTTGCTCCCTTGGACGGGAACCTCCACGTACGAGGACTTATTTTCTAATACTATGAAATGTGAATGATCTACCAATAAATAAAATTACCGATTAAGAATACAATTCACTTTAAAAAATACTTACCAACATCACAAATTAAGGCGTCATCTGATGCATTAATATATTGCCATTTTGCTATGCCAGGCCTAAAGCTGCCTACCTAAAGGCTTACCAACCTCTAAGTTCATTATAGGATCATCATCATCAGCCTTTATTAGTCCACTGCTGGATATAGACCTCCCCCAATGAGCGCCATAGCGACCTGTCTTCAGCTTGACGCATCCGCATCTGCCAGCAGTCTTTCGCAGATCTTCACCCCACCAGGCTTATTATAGGATAGGATAGTAGTAGATAAAGACCTAGTTGTTTCTCGACAGAACCTACGCATTTGCTCCCCTTGGAGTCGAGACCCTAGGTCCATGGGGTACCGAGGCTCTCCGGGTTTTTAAAAAATTATCTGAGCGTCTGGTCCATGCGACGCGTGACCCGAGAGCTGGTGAGTATCTGGCTCAGCGCATCAGCATTGCCATACAGCGTGGTAATGCAGCCAGTGTATTGGGGACGCTTCCGACTGGTACTGACATGGATCAATTGAGCTACCTTTAGACTGTTTGCAACCGTCTGCAGTTAGCTCAATGGTTTCAATTGTATACCTATACTAGTTGTAGTTTTTTCTATTCGTTGTAATTTTTGTTGTTAATAAAGTATGTTATATTAATAATAGTTATTTAAGTAGGTAAATATTTATTGAGTAAAACTTACATGAACAGAACCATACAATACCAACGTCACGACACATCCTAACAAAATCATTTTTATGCTGAACCTATGGAATTGATACTGCAATTGGAAACCGAACAATATGTAAGTTTGTACCCTTCTATTTATATAAATTATTTAAATATCTACTTTAACAAATCGATGGTATCCGGTAAACATGATATAATCTCTGTAAAATACAGCTATCATGTTTTTAAAAAGGCTCAAACAATTTAACTAGGTACGTACCTATCTACCTGTCCTATAATATGGCATTACGATTGGAACATGATTAGTGGAATGGAACTACACTGATGGATGATGATGAAATGCAGGTAAACACAGCGAGTAACCGACTACCTAGGTAGGTATGGAAAGCATGATAATAAAAGATAAATAATGAAGATGGCTACCATGGATGAAATATTCGAAGAAATTAATTCTGACGTTATTTATTGCACACCAAATAAACAAGTTAAAGTAGGTATGTAGATACAAAACAAAAAAATAGGTAGGTAAGTAGAAGTATACGACGACGCAAGATAATGTACAATGGGCGGCCTAGTCGCTAAAAGCGATCTCTTCCAGGTAACTTTAGGATGGGCAAGAAGTAAGCGATTAAAATGTAGACGGGGCGCGGCGCGGCGTTTGAAAAGATAACTGTAAGCTTAGGCTGTACCTAAGTATATGTAAATGTAAAAAATTGTTGCTGAGAGTAGGTAACTATTAATATTATTTACAAATAAATAATTTAATTCTCAACAATAAGAACTACCCACAATTATTAGGTAGGTGGGTAAAACATAGATGTAAGGTAGGTAGGAGACAATAATTCTATGGGGTAAAATTTTTAAATGCAACTTTTTGTAACTTTAACTTATAGACACAGCCTAGTTTTGGTAGGTGAATAATCTATAGCAGACCCTTTGCAAGGTCTACGTTAAGGTGTATTATAAGGCTCACTTGGACTTCGAATATAGTATGGTTTTATTCTTCAACTTCTTGAGAGGCTGTAGTTTATCCAAGGGTATCAATAGTGCTAAATAATGACACTGACATGTGAAGTTTGACCGGTTCTTGTGATTGAGAGAATGAGTCTATGGTCATGAATGGACTTGGATAGTCTATGGCATGGCATGGCGGAGGGATTTCTCTGATCACCGGACAATGGTTGAAAATCACAATAAAGCCAGTTTTTGATGATAATTGGTGATAAACCCTGATTATTATAGGGCTCCAGCGACGGTGAGGCTTCAAACTTATTTTAAGGCTCTGAACTTTTGTACCTTTCTAACAACCAGCTTCATGAAAAAAATGACAGTGACATTGACAAATTTAGCAAAACAAACATAACGTAATATATTCAAAACAAACGAGCCATATTCAAGAAGTCGAAGTCAATCAAAACAAACAATCCCCCTACGAACTTTCGATTCGAAGTTTTCTGATAAATAAGTTTTATGAGAATAAAAACACTCCGTCAGTTGAAGATTTTGATGCACGCATCTGCACTTCAGAGATTAATCCAAGGAATTATTTTGGGCCTTCGCGGGGAACTGACATATTCATACATAACAAAAAAGGATCCACAGCAGTGCAGTGACTGCACATGTGGTGTGATGGAGTGATGATGGCACAGCTGAGTTGTGTTGTGGCTCTACGAAGACTGCTGGCCGATTTCTTCAAGTATTCCATGGAAAGAGAATCATAAGATAGTACATACAATGGCCCAGAAAGAATCGGAAGGTTATCTGGAATATTTTATGAAACAACAAAACATAAAGTTAGTTTTCATTTGACATGGCTTTCCTCCGTTTTTTTCATCTAATTCTGGACAATTCACTCAGCATTATGTATTCTTGCCCCAAGATAAAAGCTTGTGTTATAGAATATTTAATACAGTATACTACATAGATATTTTTTTATTATATAAAGAAAACACCCAGAGCAACCTGAACGAACATCTGGAGCGAACATTTGTGCTAAGGACGGAATCGAATCTGCAACCTCATTGTGATAGGCGGACCATCATCCACTGTGCCATAGAGGTTGTCATCACATGATTGATGAATAAATCTTAAAGTTTAAATTTGGGTATCAACTGTCTCAATTGTAAATACTAAATGTAGTTTATTTCTATTGCATTTTATTGTAATTTTCTTTGTTGAAAAAGAAACTTCTTACAGACATAATAGTCAAGATGAAAAAATCCATGGCACCTGCTACACTATGTGTCCCTTGGAGGAGAGCATTTTGTAAGTTATAGCACATATTTGTAAGTTATAGCACATATTTGTAAGTTATAGCACATATTTGTAAGTTATAGCACATATTTGTAAGTTAAAGCATGTATTTGTCATTTATAGGATACATTTGTAAGTTATAGCATAGACATTAATGACTTATGAGGGTTTATCATGTTTGGTGCAATTCATCATTTATCTTGCATCTTTTTAAATGATCCATAATTAACTTGAATTAGAAATTAAAGTTTTTCTCTGCAAAAAAGAATTTTTTGTTTCATATTTGCACAAGAGTCAATATTATCAAAAAATTTAATGCAGTACATATCAAAAGCAGGACAAAAATTTGTATTATTTTTCCAGACGGATTAGAGAGAGGATGGTCCATGTGCTGGAGATCTGTGGGAAGGACAAGAAGCTGGTGAAATGCTTCACTCGATCCGCGGCCGACTCCAACCTAGCCGTGCCTCACAATCTGAGGCCTTACAATGTTCTGCATGCCACTGTCACATACCTTCTATTCGAGTAAGAAACTGATCTTGAAAAAGTCTAAAGTAAAGAAAGTTCTAAGTAGGGTGGGTGCACCAGTGCCACACCAGGAACCAGTAGTACACCATTTCTACCTTCACATCAAAATATTAACCTTCTGTCAAATTTCACGCCACTTTTTTACATTTGGTAGCACTGTTGTAATTCTATCAATCGTTTAATAAAAAATAAAAGCGTTAATTAATTAAATAATGTTAATTTTAATCAAAAGTTGTCATTGGAAATCTAATGGAACACAAATTCAATGCTTTTCCAGTAGTATTCCATTTGGTCTACAACTCGTGATTTAGTCTGTAATGTTTTTTTACAACATGAGCTCGTCGATCTCCGTCTCCCCCAGCAGCAGCGGGCGCGTGTCCCTGCGCTGGTGCTGCACGAAGGCCTGCAGGTCCAGGCCGAAGGCGTCGGCCGCAGGGGGCTCCGCGCCCGCCGGAATGCTCTCAATCAACATAGACACCTCCTAGATACTCTCAATCATCATAGACACCTCCTAGATCCTCTCAATCATCATAGACACCTCCTAGATGCTCTCAATCATCATAGACACCTCCTAGATGCTCTTTATCACCATTCACATCTCCTAGATGCTCTTAATCATCATAGACACCTCCTGGATGCTATCCATCATCAAAGACACATCCTGGATACTCTCCATCATCAAAGACACCTCCAGGACACTCTCCATCATCAAAGACACCTCCTGGATGCTCTCCATCATCTAAAGACACCTCCTGGATGCTCTCCATCATCTAAAGACACCTCCTGGATGCTCTCCATCATCTAAAGACACCTCCTGGATGCTCTCCATCATCCTAGACACCTTCTGGATGCTCTCCATCATCAAAGACACCTCCTGGATGCTATCCATCATAAAATACACCTCCTTGATGCTCTCCATCATCCTAGACACCTCCTGCATGCTCTCCATCATCAAAGACACCTCCTGGATACTCTCCATCATCAAAGACACCTCCTGGATGCTCTCCATCATCAAAGCAACCTCCTGGATGCTCTCCACCATCCAAGACACCTCCTGGATGCTCTCCATCATCAAAGACACCTCCTGGAGGCTCTCCATCATCCTAGACACGTCCTGGATGCTCTCCATCATCAAAGACACCTCCTGGATGCTTTCCATCATCCTTGACACCTCCTAGATGCTCTCCATCATCCTACACATCCTGGATGCTCTCCATCATCAAAGACACCTCCTGGATGCTCTCCATCATCCTAGACACCTCCTGAATGCTCTTCATCATCCTAGACACCTCCTGGATGCTCTCCATCATCACACCTGGATGCTCTCCATCATCAAAGACACCTCCTGGATGCTATCCATCATCAAAGACACCTCCTGGATGCTATCCATCATCAAAGACACCTCCTGGATGCTCTCCATCAACAAAGAAACCTCCTGCATGCTCTCCATCATCCTAGACACCTCCTGAATGCTCTCCATTATCACACCTGGATGCTCTCCATCATCAAAGACACCTCCTGGATGCTCTCCATCATCCTAGACACCTCCTGGATGCTCTCCATCATCAAAGACACCTCCTGGATGCTCTCCATCATCCTAGACACCTCCTGGATGCTCTCCATCATCACACCTGGATGCTCTCCATCATCAAAGACACCTCCTGGAGGCTCTCCATCATCCTAGACACCTCCTGGATGCTCTCCATCATCAAAGACACCTCCTGGATGCATTCCATCATCCTTGACACCTCTTGGATGCTCTCCATCATCCTAGACACCTCCTGGATGCTCTCCATCATCAACGACACCTCCTGGATGCTCTCCATCATCAAAGACACCTCCTGGATGCTCTCCATCATCCTAGACACCTCCTGGATGCTCTCCGTCATCACACCTGGATGCTCTCCATCATCAATGACACCTCCTGGATGCTCTCCATCATCACACCTGGATGCTCTCCATCATCAACGACACCTCCTGGATGCTCTCCATCATCCTAGACACCTCCTGGATGCTCTTCATCATCCTAGACACCTCCTGGATGCTCTCCATCATCACAACTGGATGCTCTCCATCATCCTAGACACCTGCTGGATGCTATCCATCATCAAAGACACCTCCTGGATGCTATCCATCAAAGACACCTCCTGGATGCTCTCCATCATCCTAGACACCTCCTGAATGCTCTCCATCATCCTAGACACCTCCTGGATGCTCTCCATCATCCGAGACACCTCTTGGATGCTCTCCATCATCAAAGCCGCCTCCTGGATGCTCTCCATCATCCAAGACACCTCCTGGACGCTCTCCATCATCAAAGACACCTCCTGGAGGCTCTCCATCATCCTAGACAATTCTGGATGCTCTCCATCATCAACGACACCTCCTGGATGCATTCCATCATCCTTGACACCTCCTGGATGCTCTCCATCATCCTAGACACCTCCTGGATGCTCTCCATCATCCTAGACACCTCCTGGATGCTCTCCATCATCCTAGACACCTCCTGGATGCTCTCCATCATCAAAGACACCTCCTGGATGCATTCCATCATCCTAGACACGTCCTGGATGCTCTCCATCATCAAAGACACCTCCTGGATGCTCTCCATCAACCTAGGCACCTCCTGGATGCTCTGCATCATCAAAGACATCTCCTGGATGCTCTCCATCATCAAAGACACCTCCTGGATGCTCTCCATCATCCTAGACACCTCCTGAATGCTCTCCATCATTCTAGACACCTGGATGCTCTCCATCATCCTAGACACCTCCTGGATGCTCTCCATCATCACACCTGGATGCTCTCCATCATCCGAGACACCTCCTGGATGCTCTCCATCATCACACTTGGATGCTCTCCATCATCCGAGACACCTCCTGGATGCTCTCCATCATCACACTTGGATGCTCTGGAGGCTCTCCATCATCCTAGACACCTCCTGGATGCTCTCCATCATCCTAGACACCTCCTGGATGCTCTCCATCATCAAAGACATCTCCTGGATGCTCTCCATCATCAAATACACCTCCTGGATGCTCTCCATCATCCTAGACACCTCCTGGATGCTCTCTTTTTGACAATTTGTTTATTGTTTCTTCTACATTTATGTTTAATTAATTACACTGTATTCATTACTTTAAAAGAATCTTAAAATATCCACAATGTTCCTGTTGTAGACCAGTGGTTTGTTACTGGTGATATCTATTCTACGAGTTTGTACCAGTAACAGACCACCTATATTTTTAACAGACATAATGACGCCGAAAAAAACGTTATAACATTATGTGTTTTGTATTTTGATTTGTATTGTTTATTCATTATAATTCATAAATATTTTATTGCCAGCTATGATTATGTAAGTGATATGAATCACTTCATAATTATCTAGTTATACAATTAGATAATACCTTTATAGCACTTACGTTTTACATGAAACTTGTAGACTCTCTGAAGGATAGAATTCGTAACGAATACATCCGAGAGAGAACCAAAGTTATCGACATAGCTCAAAGAATTAGCAAGCTGAAGTGGCAATGGGCCGGTCATATCTCGCGAAGAACCGACAACCGTTGGGGTAAATGTGTTCTTGAGTGGAGACCGCGACTCGGTAAACGTAGTGTAAGACGACCTCCGGCCAGGTGAGATGACGATCTGCGAAAGACTGCTGGCAGATGCTGAATGCGTCAAACTGAAGACGGCGCTATGGCGCTCATTGGGGGAGGCCTATGTCCAGCAGTGGACATAGGAATATAGGTTGATGATGATGATTGAACAGTTTGTCATGATTGTTAAGTTCAGGACTTGTTATAATAATTGATATTTCGTCACTTCATTCTTCAGATATAATTAACCAGGTAGTACTTTAAACCTACTAGGCAGTCGCACGATTTTAAAAGTAAATCGATTTACTCGATTTCATGTTTTTTTTTTTTTTGAGGGTAGCCATGCCTTAGCTGGCTTTGTCTGCAAGGCGATGTCTTCATTCTTTTTTCGTGCGAGGCAGCGTACGGACGTAACAGCTCCCTCTTGTAAAATAAATTAATTCCTCATGCCGAAGTGAAGTTTCGACATGATTTAATGTTATAATGATAAAATTAAGAGAAGGAGAATAAAAAACGCCGACGAATAATAGTGTATTCGTCAGATTTGGAGTTAAGTGAACAAGGTAAGCAAAGTGCTATTATCTTTTCAAGTGTTGTTGCAAAATGTTCGTAAAGCAAGAAGGTAGATTTCACCTCTGGTAGGTAACTACCTACTTAAGCCTGTGGGATTGACCCTGGGGTCAAAACAATGGCTGTTCTATGCTGGAGGTTAACCGAGGGTTATCACGAAGCAAATAATAGAACTAAAACTTGCAAACTTTTACGAAATACAAACTTTTGCGAAACGTACATAAAGCAAGAAGGTAGATTTTACCTCTGGTAGGTAACTACCTACTTAAGCCTGTGGGATTGACCCTGGGGTCAAAACAATGGCTGTTCTATGCTGGAGGTTAACCGAGGGTTATCACAAAGCAAATAATAGAACTAAAACTTGCAAACTTTTACGAAATACAAACTTTTGCGAAACGTACATAAAGCAAGAAGGTAGATTTTACCTCTGGTAGGTAACTACCTACTTAAGCCTGGGGGATTGACCCTGGGGTCAAAACGATGGCTGTTCTATGCTAGAGGTTAACCGAGGGTTATCACAAAGCAAACAATAGAACTTAAAACTTGCAAACTTTTATGAAATGCTAACTTTTGCGAAATGTACGTAAAGCAAGAAGGTAGATTTTACCTCTGGTGGCTAACTACCTACTTAGGCCTGGAGATTGACTGTGGGTCAAAACGATGGCTGTTAATAGAACTAAAACTTAAAAGCAAATAATAGAACTAAAACTTGCAAACATTTATTTTCGCTAATTCGAACAACGATGACTGTTCTATGCTTAGAGGTTAACCGAGGGTTATCACAAAGCAAATAATAGAATAAAAACTTGCTAACATTTATTTTCGCTCATTCGAACAACGATGACTGTTCTATGCTTAGAGGTTAACCGTGCGTTTTCACAAAGCAAATATTGGAACTATTACATAACCAATTATGCTTGCTTGTATTTATTTTCACAAATTAGAACCTCAATGGTTGTTAGAGGTTAACTGTGGGTTTCCCAAAGCGCTTTATTACAACAATTACACTACCACGTATGGTACTGACTTACATTTAGGTTCGCAAATTAGAACCACCACGGCTGCTATATGCTAAAAGTCAAATCATAGATCTTCACAAAGCAAAATATTACAATAATTACACTTTGTTGGGACCACGTTTGGTGCTTTACTTGCTGACATTTACACTCTCAAATTATAACCTGCTATGCTAAAGGTTATACGTGGGTTTTCGCAAAGCGACATATTATAAAAACTACAACTAAGTCTGGTGTTGCTTATTTTTGCAAATTAGAACCTTGATGTTAACGGAAAGTTAACACGTGGTCTCTTATTGAATAAATGGTAAACGTGGATTATCACAGTACCATTAAATTAAATATTTATATAATTAGATTCAATATAGATCACTCTTGTTAAGTAGGTCATTGGGTTCGCCTGGTGGTTGTCTGTCGAACAACACATGGCAAATTGGCAATTCTATTAAGCATTAGGTGCACTTTTTACGCTTTAACGAGGTAAATTATAACTAATTCTTAAAACTCTCGGTGGGTTTCAAAGAGACATTGCCAAGCATGATGGATAAGTATTGGTGTATATTATATGTTTTGGTTTACTTTGCCCGTTTTCTGTCTTGCAATTCAGAAAACTGCGCTTCTTACAAGCACTCAATTTAAAACGTAAAATTGCTGCTACAATATCTGATGCCACTAGGATAAGAGAGTCGACTCAGCTCAGCAGCAGTTAAGCTAAGGTACCACTGCTATTAACAGGGGCTTCTCGGTATTTATTGAAGTTATTATAAAATTCTTATACATAAGTTATAAAATTGTCAAGGGAAACTTATTAACTCCCGGTCTGGATCGTGATGAAATCTTATCCAGAATGAAGACCACGATGTAATTATTTGGTCAGAAGCTCTCACTAAGACTAGTTTAAAGATTAAAAGGCTATAAAAATTACTATAGTTACTGATATTAAAAAATAAATAACCGCATCCGCAAAGGCACCAGTAGTGGCGTCAGTCCATCCGACGATCAGTCGCCCCCGGGTGGGGAACAGAACAGCCCTCCTTATAGATATACGTCGTTTTACATGAACTATGGGGGGGGAGGTAACCCCGCAGGTTACAGGGGGCCTCAGGCAGGAGCGAGGCCGACACACAGTGCATTGAATGTATGGGGCGATGGGACAAAAATCATAACTTCGGTATTTCTTCATGGATTTTGATGAAATAAAAACTACTTTCTATTACTCACCAGAACCTACATCTTGAGAAAGTTTCAATTCCCTATACCTACAGGAAGGAAATTGGGAGAGGGTAAAATATTATAAGTTTGAGAAATATGACGAGGATATAAGTATTTAATAAAAAAACACACACACGACTTAGAAAACTGTATTTTTAATTGAAAACATTATTTATACTTAAAAATCTCTTAATGCAAGTACTCTAAATGTAGTAGTATTAACAAATTTATAACTGATTAATTATAATAAAAATAACTATTTTCGATTAAATATCAGCATTAGAAAATACTTACTTACCTAAAAGTAACTTATTTCTAATGCAAATATTTAAAGTCATAATTACTTTTTTATATTTAAAAATTAAATACCTACTCGGAATCCGAAGAATCTTCGTCACTACACTACTCATATCTAAATGTAAATCTACTCCATATGAATCTGATGGAAGTTCTGTTGGCTCGAGGTACTGCAAAACCTCTGTGTCTAGTCTGAAGTGTTTTTTTGTGATAATATTTCTTTTTGATGAGATCAGAGGTTCAGAAGACAACAGAAGTACCCTCATCAAGTCCTTATTAGAGCTAACTCTCGAGCATTTACGGGTGTGACATAGTCGGAATTTTCTTACCTCCTTATGCCTTGCCTCCAATGCATCCTCCGATAGTTGGCCGATAGGCAAGGAAAATGAGCTGATTATGTCACACCCGTGTATCAGCACTTTGTGAACACTGCTAGGCATATAATACCAGTTATATAGACTTAAATACAATTGTCGCGTCTCATCTAATAATAATTTAAACTTAACTACATCTATGGGCTTGCCGCTTGCTAGCACTCTTAAGATTACGGAGAATTTGACAATTAACTCCTTATCGACACCTGTTATCTCCGAACTGATATCAGGGTTTAAGAAGAAGCGCCTCGCAGTATTGCCATCATTGGTAGAGCCGTAGCCTGGCTTCGGTTTGTCTACTAACAGGCCCATTTTGGACTTAAATTCAAACTGAATTCTTTTTTTATTATTCTCTACTACTGCCTTGTTTTCATCCCCCCGAACCTGCCAGGCTTTGATAGGAAGCCGGTAACCTATGTGCAGAAGACACTCAAATAATCGAATCCAACAATGGAGTGTTGATAAACCGAAGCGATAATTATCTACAGTAGGTGGACGATTTAGCACATTTTCGGTATTCATTTCTTTCGGATTTGCTCCGCAAATTATGCATTTAGACGTGGCATTTGTGTTTGACAGAATATTGCTGACACTACCATCTATCATAGTGAACAACATCTCACAACTAACATAACATCTTTTGCCAGTTTCAGAATCAATTTCACATGTCTGGAGTTGACTTATTTTAGTTTTAATTTCATTTTCCTCATCGCGCACTAGCTCTGCATTTTCTTTTTGAAATATGAATTTAATAGGCCTGCAGTATAGGGTTGACGAAGGGCGTGGGTTCACCTAAACATACTCACTAGTACCCACATCCACCAGTTTCAGCGGTACCATAGCTATAAGAAACAAATATTCATCAGTGAAGGATGCATCTGTGAATACCTGTTTGTATTGGCTATGGCCAGAACTGCCATCGAATCCCCATTTGCATACTAGTTTGAATGTACCCTCTTCTAAATTTACCACTTTAATTATATTTTGCGCTGTTAGTTGAAGTAATTCTTGCAAATTTACCTCTGCAGAAATTTCAGATGCGGATACTGATGGCAAAAGGGAATTTTTACATTGGTTTAGCGCATAGAGGCTAGGAAACACGTCTTTGTTTACACCATTTACCACAGACCTTAACACTTTATATTTAGTTTCAGATAAGTTTAAATCTAAATACAAAGCTAGTGCTTGAAGAGGAGTAAGGGAAGATGCCTGACCTTGAGTTTGTGAATTGGTAGTAATACAAGCAGCAAATTGCAGCTCATCAGATGTCCTGCTAGCTGTGAGATCCGCGACGCGCCTTTTTTTAGTCTTCGGGGACGCATCTTCGAACGGCTTGCAGGGTCTTCCACGAGGTCGACTTGGTCCAGGCTGGCCTTCTTCAGTGTCAGCTGACCCTGGAGCAGCTGTCAATTCTTCTGGCAACGTGATATCTTTCTGAAGCCATGCTTCGTTGCGTTCACGAAATTTACGGCGGTTGCGGCTGACATCGTCTAACTTTTTGTTAAAATTTAAACAAAACAGACTACTGAATGCCTTCAATTTATTTTGATATTCATCTGTATAGGAAGTCAAGTTCAACAGCGAACATAATTTCTTAAAAACGACCTCTTTTCTATCACCTTTTTCGCTCTCGAAGCACACTTCTGCCAGATCGAGATTTTTAATGGAAATGCTTCTGGCTGAAAAAAAAATCATAACTCTGTAAGTCGCAGGCAGACGCAGATGAATTTAATGTGAATTAAAGTATATCAATTTAGCAATAGGAAAACATAAAAACTACGATATGTTATTTCATGTTTTTTTTTAAAGCTCTGTGAAAGTTCGTTAATACATAAATTTTCAGCAAAATCAGAACTGAGACTTTTATTACATAAAGCATTTGAATAATGCTATTTAATTACGTTATATTAATAAGTATTTAAAGTACATACCTGGGCCTATTAACTCCATGGTGATTTGATCGTAAACACGTTATACTTTTATTTCCACAACACGTAAAGCACAGGCGATAAAATGCAACTTATAAGCAATTAGTTCTTCGCGCGTGGGAATACCAGAATGGAAGAGGTAAAATTAGCCAATGGCAATCGACTAGATCATAATCCTTGGTGATTAAGAGGTAATAACTCAATCTCTATACAACAACAAGTTCAAATTTAATATAGGTGAAAGTCGATTTTTGTATTTTTGTCCAAGGGACGAGGCACTGTGCGACAGCTCAGACTCTAAACTAGAGCAAGCCACGTGCTCCGGCACCGCAATTTTAAAATTGGGTACACCCTGAGCATAACCTACATTTTTATAATTGTCGTTCCATTATAAAACTGATTGGATTTAAGTTATTCTATGAAGTTAACTAGTAGAGTTAGAGTTAGTTAGTCGAAAAGTTAACTATCTATTTATACTGTACAAAAGAAAAGGGTACTTAGTCATCTTTCTTGCGATGATGAACCTGAAATGCTAACAGCGATTAATAATTTAATCGAATTAGATACATAGGGGCTATTTTAGTTTGTGGTCGCTCTCAAGGAGTCTTTATTTTCACTAACTGTGACCACTTATTCTAAAGTTCATAAACCTTTTATGTTGAATTTAATAACTCTCATTAAATTCATTCATTTTAAAATAACGGATCGTGCCTAAACTGATTCCTAAACACGGATCCCTAGCTGCAATAAACCTTCATTCATTTATTAATTCCTTAAAGAGGCTTATTTGCTTCTACCTGTAAATAAAGCTATTAGAAAATACTAACGCTTTATATTTATCTCAGTGACATTTTATGTATCGGAAACATACAATTATTACCACCAGAATGTAGTAAACATAAAAATATATATATATACATTTTGCCATAGAAGTCTTTATAGAAGCTTCTTGATTTTGTATGAGCTCCTTACTACATTACAAATGGTTTTAAATTGTTACGCTAGTGCATCGTAGCTAGCGAAGAATCACGCTAAATTAATATCGACACATATCTACCTATACCTAATATAGAGTGAGGACTATTCCATTGAGTTTTCCAATAGCTCAACCATTTTGCTTTCCGCACCTATACGAAATGTTCGACTATACAGCGCAATCCAGATACTTCGGCGATAGACGCGTTAACGATTAGATAGCAGAAAAGCAACTTCTATGCATTCCCGCATATTCTGTTGTCCTAAAGTGCTTAAGAAATTTAAGCAATGAATCAACTGGAATTGTACACGTTCCTGGTTTCCTAAAGACGGTATTAGATTTTGAAATAGTATATTAGAATAATTTACATTATAAAAAATATCATTTTTAATCCCACTAAATATCATAACAAAGAAGTCCTACCTTGGGAACCGCGAAGCTCAGGACTACTTTTAAACAACAAACTATCCCACCTCTAGCAAGTCTAGTCTAAAACTTAATGTTATCCACCGTCTTTAGTAGTATTAACGTACCACCCACAGTGGGTGGTAGCAAATTTGGGAGTTTATTGTTTCTAAACTGACGTAATCAGAACACATTATTGTAAATACCTATGAATATTTAAAATATTATTGCTGGTGACTTATTGACTTCCCAACCAGCGGATGTACCTACTCACTTTCAAAATATAACAGTTCAGCAGAGGTACTCTAATCAACCTTTTATTTGCAACGGTCTGCACTATCATTGCTTTTGGGTGGTAACATTAGACGTATGCTAAACGGCATTTACATACAAACAAAACCCCTCTATTCCAAAACATTTTTTAACTTGGGGTTCTCGGTTAGAGCTTCACTTTGCTGGTCATTACATCGGTCATTACGACAGTAATACCTGCATAAGGGGCTCAAGCGCTTTAGCTTATAAAGTGTCAAACAAAAATATACCTAAATGGTAACAAATCCAATTTTCTGATCTTTTAAAAACTCCTACTGCTGGTGAACCAGACCTTGATCCTGCAATTTATCAAAGAAAATTCAAAGCTTTATCCGGCTGCTGCGCTGGATTAATGATTAATGACATCAAGCTTGAGTCCTGCTGATGTAAAGTGGAGAATGGAGTTGACATGACCATATATAGCGCTAGACACGCATTAGCGGCGGCTTCCGTTGAGGTCTCGTTTGACTTTTTCCAGAAAACGGTCGGATGGCATGGATCCTCACAAAACTTTGCTAGGATTTACAATCACCCTATAAGAAGGGATTTTTCCCTAAACCAAAATCTTTTATTAATGAAAAATAGCGAATTTCTTTTTGTACCTACTTATTTGATTATAAGTATTAGGTAAAGATAAAAACAAATAGAAAATAACATAACTTACATTTTAAAATGTTTGAGGATGTCTTTCTGCAGTAGGTACCTATAGTTAGTAAAAATACTAACAAACTACCTACTAATTTTGGGTAAAGCTTGTATTATAATTCTAAATTTAAATTTTATTTTGATTTTATAAAAGCATATTTGATTGCAAATGATGCATACTCTAAACATCTACCTGGTTAATTATATCTGAAGAATGAAGTGACGAAATATCAATAGGTGATCAATTGAACTTGCAAAGTGAAGTTCGATCACTATTGTATGAGTCACTTCATTCGAAGATATAAAATCACCCACCCATAGTAGGTATGATTCTACCCACCCAATAAATTTTAAATTTTCTCTGAAGAAATGAAGACATCGCCTTGCAGACAAAGCCAGCTAAGGCATGGCTACCCTCAAAAAAAAAAAAAACATGAAATCGAGTAAATCGATTTACTTTTAAAATCGTGCGACTGCCTAGTAGGTTTAAATTACTACCTGGTTAATTATATCTTCGAATGAAGTGACTCATACAATAGTGATCGAACTTCACTTTGCAAGTTCAATTGATCACCTATTTTGTTCATTTAAAGCAATTGTTTTATTACCTGGTTCACTACTGGCACAAGGTCTGGTCTATTAGTGGTACAAGCTGGTCCACCTTAGGCACATTGCGACTTTTCACAATAATTATTTTAAAAAAAAACCTATTAACTTAAGTAAATCTGAATAAGCTACTTTATTCTATGGTAGACTAGAAGCAGGTTATTCTTTTTTTGTAATGGTTGTTGTTATATTTAATTAAGTCACAACATCAAAATTACTTTTAAAATGTTGCTTAATCGGTTTGTTACTGGTACACCCACCCTATTCATAGAATTAGTAGGCATATCAGATTTATTTTCTTTACGTACATACTTATAATTTTGAAATCGAAAGTTGTTATGGATGGATGTTCACCTCTTCACGTTAGGCCTGGAATAAAATATACCTAAGCTTCGTATCATCAATTTTCACGCTGGTGTAACCGTGGGGTGCAGCTAGTTTCACGAGTTCACGGTTATTTAAGGGGGAGCCAGGGCCGCCTAAAAGGTTCTCCAAATCCAAAAGTTATTCTTTTTAATAACGTTACCTAAAGATCAGTGCTAACCTTGTTTCCGAAGCAGAGCTGCGCCTGACATTTAGAAAAATTCAAAATTTCTTCTCCCTGAGGTGGGCACTAGAGCAACCGGACCCCTCAAGGTATATACGCCAATGCAAGTAATAAGGCTGCCTCCATATATTTCAGAGTAGCTCAGCGCACTGACGTAAGCTTGGTAGCGAGGTATGCCTTCATAGAGGACCGGCTGCGCGCCGTGAGACAGGACATGACCATCCAGAGACTGTCGCCGCGGCAGTGCGCGCGTCTGCTGGACCCCATGCTGCGGTTCTACGTCTACTTCAGATACAAGTGAGGATATATTATAAACTAGATGCGCCCCGCGGCTTCGCCCGCGAACCAGAGTTGTTTTTCATACAAATTTCAGAAATTTACTACACTACCCCTAGGGGTTATTTTGGAAAAATAAAAAATACGTGTTTAATTATTTATTTCATAGTTTATTTATACCAAGTTTTGAGTTAATCGAACAAAAAAATAATATTTTCCGTACAAACTTTACCATCTATTTAACCCCCTCAGAGGTTAAAATTTCCAAAATTTAATAGCCTATGTCTTAATCTAGGTCCTAAAGTATCTAAGTACCAAATTTCATCTAAATAACTTAATTAATTACGGAGATTACTTATAACAAACATTCACATAGACTTTCCCATATATATATTATTATAGTAAGATTGCAGCCAAACGAGCGTAATTTTTTGAGTTGTCAGTCGCATAATTTCTGCTGCATTTGGTTTCATAGAAAAGTCCTGTTTGATTCACACGGCGACGCAAACTGAGTTATCTGCCGACTACGAAAATACGCAACTCACGACTCAAAAAAATTACGCTCGTTTGGCTGCAGCTTAATACTCTTTATTTTTTATAGTAATGTATTGTATTAAGTTTATCAGTCATCTAGTATCCATAACACAAGCTCTGCTTAGCTTGGGGCTACATCATGCTGTGTGGATTGTCCTTAATTATGTATTTTTCTCAACTCTTTAAGTGCTTTTCGCCATTTTGTTACAGTGTTGTCCTGTTCAATCATGATGATATCCTATCCTATAGATTTATTTAATGATCATACATTAAATACCTATCCACAGATTACACGGTCTTCCTATCAAAGATTTTGACCCCATCCTGCACAACAGAAACTTATTCGAATGTCTAAACTGGTTCATCAAGTGTTGTAACACAACAGCTGACGTCAAGCTGACTGGGCCGCATGACCCGAAGGACGTTGACCTTGTGGAACTGATTACTGACATGAAAATAAACCAAGGGAACAACCGGCTGGCTTTCGATCCGGGTCTGATGGAAGCTTTGTACATTCTCTGCAATTTGAAGAATGATCATGCGTTGCTGAGGTATGTGCAACTGCCTCCTGGCTTGAAAAGGTAAGCATAACACTTTGGGTGACCACGTTGTACTTACCGAGACTAAAAATCTAATTAAGGTTGTTTCTGGTCCAGGACTAAGCATAGCTCCGCTATAAGATGGCGCTGATTTTCTATGTTGAAGTTTTTCACTATTTTCTTATTAAATTGTGCATAATTGTTTAATTGTAATATATTTGCCGCAAATGGGATGTTGTTTTTTATGTACCAAGCAATTTTTCAAGTGTTGAAAGCATCTATGGAGCTTGTATTTGGGAAGAGCAAAAAAGATTTTGCCTGTGTGAGTGATCGGCCGCTACGAGTCACTCACACAAAAAAAGATCTTGCCCGTGTGAGTGATCGGCCGCTACGAGTCACTCACACAGGCAAACCCTATAAATTCAGTGGAACTAAAATAACTACTGTTCGAAAAATAACAGAGATAATTGGAGACGCCTTAGGACTAAATATTTTTCGGACCAATAGTTCCGTTTTCGGGACATAACTAAATTACATCTAAAATTAATTCAATAAAACCACTAGTTAACGAACTAATTTTCGACTCTTGTTTTTTTTAAGAATAAAAACAGGCTCTATTTACATTTAAAAAAAAATTGGAGGTAATTTTCTTTTATCGTTTTGAACAATTTAAGTAAAAAGGCGCAGAGGGTAATGTTATTTACAAACTAGCTTATAAGCTAAGGAATATCTTACAAATTATAGGTAAAAAAAATACTTTTCACACTATTTATTAATTTCGTTAAATCATTGGAATTGACAAATAATTTGAATGAGTTCACAATAACAATCATTAATTTTAAATGTACTCACTGTGAAAGTTGTTCCAATATTATAATAAAATTACAATAAAATTGTTGGCGTAAGGAAGTCTCCACTTTTTTTGACTCTGTTCTTTGTGTACTTAGGTATTTTAGCTCCGATTTTACGACCACTTATAATAGATTAAAAGTAATACAAATTTTCACCGTATTTCAATAAGTCACGTTGGACTAGCGGTTCGAACAGTCGGGTGGGTGCGACGATGTATAGTCGTACCTGGGTTCGAAACCACTGAAAATTTGATTTACTTTTTGCTTTTTGATGATAAAATATCCACAAAATTTTGATACATCCCGTTAGTACGGGCTCGAATCCCTTCAACACTACCAAAATTTTTGATTTTTATCATTTTTATTCTTTATGTTTTGAACAATGTCATAGACCTAGTACAAACAAATTCATGTTTGTCATAAATTACTTATTGTAAGCCTTCCTAAGTCTATTTTATTGTAATATAAAACTTTGGTAGACTGTTCTGCGTACATCCCACAAAGGGTCCTGACCTCGTTTCTAACGGTATGACAAAAATAAAATGAAACAATTATGTACTATCAACACCAACTGATTTTTATTTTATTTTAGCTCTTTACGCCAGCTCATGTTCAGGCATTTTTACAAATCGCTCATTGAATGCAAAACGGCCACATTTCAAAAAATTTAGAAAATGTTTTATTTCTCATAAAGTTTATCTTCTTTTGAAAACATTTCATTTCAATATTTATTTCTTTTTATTGGGATTATTATCTTAACTTTGCTTCAAAATTTGAATGCAAAAAGGGCTTTTGTAGTTTTTATCAAGTTGGGTGATAGATATAACAGCGACCATTATTTTAAAATAGAGCAAAAAATTACGAAAACAATGATGAATGTGATGAATGAAAGAAAAACATTTTTTCAAAAAAATCATGTTCAAAATTTTGTTTTGGCTCCTGTAAAAAGTGACGATTAGTCCAATAAAATAAAAAAAAATATATAATTCCGGACAGTCCACACAGCATCATCTAGCCCCAAGTTGAGCAAAGCTTGTATTATGGGTACTAGTTGACTGATAAACTTAATACAATACATTACATAGATAGATATTTTTTTTCTAAATACATAGAAAACACCCAGACCAACGGAACAAATTTCTGCAGATCGTACACAATTTTTTTCCGACACGGGAATTGAACCCGCAACCGGTCGCAGGCGGACCTTCGCCCACTGCGCCACATCGGTCGTCGCTGATGAATGAGCGAAATGCTTTGCATACACTCTGACACGTCTAATGCTGGGGCCACACTATCGTGATATGCCGATAATTATTGCCATAAGTTATACAACACCTAGGTGTAACCACGATTTATGGCCATAATTTTACAATGCCAATCAATATGGCAAATGGCGGTAGGCAATAGCTCCGGCGGCGGTCTTGTTTCGCACATCAAAGAAGATTACCGCAGTAATTAATGCGTTTGTGGCCACTACCGTTTGTCCAGTGTGCAATATGAGCCCACCGGCGCGGCGACGCACGTGATATTTTTACCGCCTTATTTATTGACATATCTAGGTAAACTCTAGTGTAACCACACCAGTTCATGCAGTAATTTAAACGGTAATTTAATGTCATAATTATTGCGGTAACAGCCCGGTAGACGGTAAGGTAGTGTGGCCCCAGCGTAAAACTCTCTAAACTGGTATCTATAAGCAAACATTTTATCTGTTTACATAGTGTCATTTATTGTTGTCATGGGAACGGCACGTAGGCTTCCTAGATCTTATTTGACATGCAACAAAAATAGAAGGGAATAAATACTTGGACGATGGAAAAACGCTTTGAGAACGTAAACTATGGTATTATTAGATGATTCTTTAGATAGCACAGAGATGGCGATTTCGTCGCCGCCGTCACACTCACAAGTTCAAGTAAGCGGGCGTACGACACTATCCGTGTTCACTCACGCATTGATAGAAATGGCCTAAAATTTTCACGTTATATCTAATTATACCGAGTGTTTTCATGAATCAAACACAATTTGCCGCAAATAATGACGAATAACAAAGCCAAAAACAGTTATTTATTTGTTAAATTATGTCCACATCGCTCATATTTGGGAAAATACAAACGTATGGAACTCGGATCACCTTAAAACACTTTCGGTGTCCATGTGCATGCCGAAATACGGAATTATCCTAACATAATATTCAGGCCATCTGACATTTCTCGCATTGCGTCGCGTTAGTTTCGTGGCTTGGGTTCAGTCGGTTACTAGCTTTATATCCCATTATTATTAGAATGACTACCAAGTAAGAAAGCCTCTGGTCGATGCGACGCGCGATTTCCGTGTATAAAGCAGCCAGAGTCGGTACGCTTCCGACTGGTGTTTGCGGTTTAAAGGTGGAATTCCCCCAAATGGTTACAGGAGAAGATCTTCCCTGCACCGGGTAGGTCCAACTGGCCCACTTACCCGGGGTCTTTCGACCGACAGTTGATGTCGGAAAGTTCTACCTATACCTCTATAGGCCAGATGTTGTTGAAACCAACGTTTGCGCGATCTAGGAATATGGGTCACGTGATCTACTTTTTGCACTCTGAATTTTTTGTTATTTCATTTTGTAGTTCAGCTCCCATCATGCTAGATGTCGCTAGAATATGCATCATTTGAGCTACGTCTAGACTATTTGCAATCGTCTGCAGTTAGCTCAACTGTTTGAATTGAATATTCTAGTCTTAATTTGTTTCTATTTCTTGAACACCATAATTCTTATATTATTTTAAATGCTTCTAATGTAAGCAGAAATAAAGTTTTTGATTTCTGATCTTATAGCAAATCTAGTCTATTCTATTGTTACCTAGACATAATCTTTTTGTTTCCCAAATACCTACATAAATAGATGTTTCTAGAGATCCGAGAGTGCGACTGGCGGCTGACATCGCGTTTGCGGAGATCAAAGGAAACTTCGTGTCTGTGAGCGACCTCCTTAACAAACTGTGTCCGCTTGCGTTTTGTGCCTTCGCACCGCATTTGCCGATATTCCAGAGGTATTATGTTTTAACTAGTATCTAAGCCCGCGGCTTCGCACGTGATATTTCTATGGAGACTATACAATGTCTGCAGAAATTTGTTCCGTTGGTCTGGGTGTTTTGTATGTATTATAAAAAATATCTATATAATGTATCGTATAAAGTATATCAGTCATCTTGTACCCATAAACAAGCTCTGCTCAGCTTGGGGCTAGATGATGCTGTGTGGACTGTCCAGAATTATTATTATATATAGATATATAAGGCTTTTTCGTGGGCTATTTCTATCCTATGAGAACTGGTTTATGGGATTAAAGAAACTATGTTATTCCAGGTCTAGGAACTCTTTTAAAAATTTCAATTAGTCAATAGTTTTTTCGAGAAATAGGAAGAAACATCCATACAATCTTTCGCAAAATGAGTAAACAGATGCGTTTATTTTTTGTTACAAAAGAATATTCTATGATTATTATCGACCTGTATTATAAGACAGGACAAAGTCTGACGAATCAGCTAGTTTTTTATTAAAAAATAACCATAATAATGTGGACGACTCCAGACGAGCAATGTCGTGACGGATCAGCTAGTTTAAAATAAGTATAATAATGGTGTGATGCTCTCTAGCGGTACCACGGTCTGGATCAGAGGCTGTTTATACAAAAAAAAAATCTTCGTTCTAGCTCCTAAATTGTAAGTCTAAAATAAAAAAAAATATTACAAGTTTTCGTTCAAGACTAGAATAATAAATAAATATATCAATAAATAATGCTGGACAATCCACACCATCTAGCCCCAAGCTAAGCGGAGCTTGTGTTATGGGTACTAGATGACTGATATAAGTACATATTGTACATTACATAGATAGATTTTTTACATAGAAATACCCAGACCGACGGAACAAATTTCTAAAGATCGTACGCAAAATAGTTCCGAGGCGAGAATCGAACCCGCAACCTCCTGCATCGCAGGCGGACCTGCGCCCACCGCGCCACATCGGTCTTCGAATGTCGGTAAGATACCACCTAAAACGTATTTTTTTTTGTGTATAAGCAACCTCTCATCCAGACCATGGTACCGCTAGAGAGCATCACACTAAATAATTATAAAAAATCTATGTAATCTATGTGTATGTATTAAATATATCAATTATCTAGTACCCATAAAACAAGCTTTGAGTAGCTTACTTTGGGGCTAGGTGGTGTTGTGTGGATTGTCCAGCATTATTTATATATTTAAAACTAGCGACCCGCCCCGGCTTCGCACGGTTATTATACGTATAAACCTTCCTCTTGAATCACTCTACCTATTTAAAAAAACCGCATCAAAATCCGTTGCGTAGTTTTAAAGATTCAAAGGGATATAGGGATATAGGGACAGAGAAAGCGACTTTATTTTATACTATGTAGTGATGATGTGTTCGATTCTAGACGAGCTATCCACGTGTTAGCAGAAGGGTTCAACAGCAAGCGACTGGGGCTGCCGCCGGCGAAGGTCTGCCAGTGGGCCTCGTTCGCAGACGCGGCGGAAGCGCTGGAGGCCTGTGGACACTACGGGATGAGCGTGCTGCGAGAGGATGACCTTGTGGTCTTCGATAGAAGCAAGCTCAAGGCGGATGCGACGATGGTGAGTATTTTCAACCGTCGTCAAATGTTTTTTGATATTTGTGTAAAGGTGGGTACTGACCTACGTTACGAGGTGTAATATGTTACATTACACCTCGTAACGTTGGTCAGTACCCACCTTTAAATTATGCGACGTCATAAATGATAGTCAGTTGTCGCTCATTGGGGGAGGCCTATGTCCAGCAGTGGACTAATATAGGTTGATGATGATGATGCGACATGAGATTTAAAGTCAGTTTTAAATTCACAAAAGCTAAATATTGACTTCAAATTTCACTCATCAATTCAAAAACTGCAGGTTAGATATTGATCAAATTGAAATGGGGAAAAAAAGAGGAGCTAAGATTCACCAATATAGATACACACAGAAAAAGTTGTGGTAGGTACACATACTTATAAAAATTCAGTTTAATTGTCAATTCTAATTCTTGTTTTATTTCAGACTTACAACTACGCTATTCAAAATTTCAGATCGACCGTTCCGTAGTTTTGGCGTGAAAAGTAACAAATATCCATCCATCCAAACATTCGCATTTATAATATAAGTGGGATACTAACTCGAACCGAACATGCCCCTACTGTATCAGAACATCGCCCACTGCGCCATAGTTCTTAGAACAAAAGTGTGATATTTAATTATATTTAATCTGTATTTTATGACGTTTGCAAGAGTCCTGTAAGGAAATAAAGCACTTTGATTTTATAAAGTCAAAAACGTAGGTATGACTTCACTGACTACCACTCTCTAATCTTTGTCATGTTGTTCCAGCACAAATACAGCATTCAGCGGCCTCGCGAGAACCTCGACATGCCATATGTGTTCACTTACGAAAAGTGAACACTCTAGTGCATTTATAACCAAGTCTCCCCCCGGGCAAAAAGAGAGGTTATATTGTCTAGTATCTCTTTCTGTGCCATCGAAACTCTCAAATGAGTTAAACAGTTGTCAAGTTTTTCTTGATTGTTTTGTTACTTGAGTGTGCAAACCTAGAATGGTGCTACCGTTCTAGGTTTACTGATTCAATGGTGTTTGTCTTCCTAATATTTATTGCAATAGTCTGAATCAGAGATAAATCTTACAGGGGTTTAATATTTTATGTGAAATCAGGTTGTATTTACGATATAATCAGTCCTAGACATTGTAGGGTATGTAATGTAAATACTGATTCTATGTACTTAAGGGCATAGATACACGGGCAGCTGGTGCATTAATGGGTTGCAACTTGAAGCTGCCATTTGACTGCTGAAGCAGTCGGTCTGACTGAACTAATAGATTAGTCACAATTTTAATTAGTTTAAGTTCGAAACACACAGAAGCCGGAGGCGGAGCTGAGGCGAAGGCGTGCGAGTTGTGTTCTATGGAATCCTATGAAAGCCTACACACACACCGCAGGCCGTGGCGACGCGGAAAAACCGCGCCATGCCATAGGAAAAACCGCCACGCCTTCGCCTCCGCTCCGCCTCCGGCTTCTGTGTGTTTCGAACTTTAGGGCGGGAGGCACGCGGAGGCGGGGTGAGAGCGTAACTGTGCGAGAAGTCAGGGACTATATACCTGGCAACTGGTTGATACGGTTCCATATATATTAATAGAAGACTGAAGTTCACCATGTAGTCGATCCTGACTCCTTTAAGCTGCCCGTGTATGTAGGCCCTTAGAGAATAGGTTATCTACGTCTACCAATCAAGACTTATATATACATATACAGCGTGTAAACAGACAACTATCGAAAACGAAGGGGGATGGCGAAGCACCTTTAAACTTATACAAAACAAAAATCCGCAGGCCGAAAAAAAAATTCTAGCCGAAGATAAACATGTTTTAAGATTTTCAATTATTTTGTTTGCAAGCAATGTACGCGTCCACTTCGATACCTACGCCGCCGCGCCGACGTGAGTCGCGCGCGACGCATCACTCACTCACTACATAACATAAGTACATCACTACATAGTATAAAACAAAGTCGCTTTTTCTGTCCCTATGTCCCTATATCATTATGTCCCTTTGACTGGTTTATACGTATAACTAGCGACCCGCCCCGGCTTCGCACGGTTTTATTATACGTAAAAACCTTCCTCTTGAATCACTCTATCTATTTAAAAAAACCGCATCAAAATCCGTTGCGTAGTTTTAAAGATTTAAGCGTTCAAAGGGACATAATGACATAGGGACAGAGAAAGCGACTTTATTTTATACTATGTAGTGAAGTGATAAAACCGTGCGAAGCCGGGGCGGGTCGCTAGTTGTATTATAAAACTAAGTCGCTCCCCGCTGTCTGTCTGTCCCTATGTTTAGTACATAGGGCTCTGATCACTATTATTATCATTAAAACTACTCAACGGATTTTGTTGTGGTTTTTTTAATAAGGTGAAATTAAGAATTTTAATTGAAGAGGAAGTTTTATAAGTATAACTAGCGACCCGCCCCGGCTTCGCACGGTTTTATTATACGTATAAACCTTCCTCTTGAATCACTATCTATTAAAAAAAACCGCATCAAAATCCGTTGCGTAGTTTCAAAGATTTAAGCAGTCGAAGGGACATAGGGATATAGGGACATAGGGACAGAAAAAGCGACTTTGTTTTATACTAGGTATGTAGTGATACACCCGTGCGAAGCCGGGGCTGGTAGCTAGTAAAGTTGTAAGTCGTCAAAGTTTATGGTAAGGTCTTTATAGCAAGTACCTAGGCTGTCGGTACTCTCTAGATATTTCACCACTTACCTAAAGACACGAGCATCAGCTGGGGTTTCGCAGTAAATGCGCAACACTTCTCGCGCATTTCCTAGAGCTTCACCATAAGAAACACAAACATTTGCCCATACATACTCCATCGCACTGAACATTATGTTGGCAAACTTGGCAAATAAAACACACTTACTAAACACAACCGATACCAACATCTACCTACTTTACAAACACACACAGACCTCGGACACAGACACGCACTAAAAGTCAAATACCTGTTTAACTACATAAAAACATAACGTTAGTAAAGTTGCAAATTGCAATTTACATGACCACCCGGCGCGGTGCATGTGTTCACTACGAATACTAAACACCGACTAGCTAGACGACGAAACGAAATAAAATAATAGGTACATAATTCCGCAAAATTAAATCCTTTTATAAAACCCGAATAAATCAATAGCCGAGGTGTAATAAGACTTGTTTGCGCCGGAGTGCGGGCTAGGTGACTTGAAAGAGCCGATCACAGAAAAACCTCAGAAGTGCAAGACAAATCGCGTTCACTTACCCGAGACCGCTTGGACTTTCTCTAGGACTCCGAACGTGGTGGGCAGCAACAGGATAACAGCACCAGAACAGCACTTACACAATAACACAGTCTGTGAACAGTTTTTTTAGATAGCGTGGGTCAATCACTAGAGAATGGACCGCGACCGTACGTACGAAGCGTCTTCAAGCAACTGGCTCGCTTGCTACTGCGGCGACGTATGTTTAGATTCATGGGGACACACCGCGTCTCTATCCTCCTCTCGCTCGCTCATATGGGTTCGCGAGTTCGTTTTCTTGCTCACATCCCGACAAACGGTTCGTTCTCGACGACAACGGCAGCGTGACGTCCTCGGCTCTCCCCGGCTCGGTTCGCAATTACGAAGAATCCTACCCAACTAAAGTAAATCTATGATCTGGCTCAAACAAGACTTATGTCGAATGGAATAAACATGAGATTCCTTTCCAAGCACTGCGCCACACCTGTGCGTATCAAAGGGAGCCGAACCATGCCGAACCTGGCCTTGTTTTGCCGACATAGAAAAATACCGCTGTTATAAACCTTATGCTGAACGGAATAAGGTTTTCGTTTATCTAGTTTGCGGGACAAAATTCCATTGAATTAAGATTCAAAATCGGGCCTACTAATTTGCGTGTTGCGTATCTCGCTCTCGTGTTAGTGCACGTGACCTTAAACAGCTGAGTGAGTTGAGGTCGATCACTTTGCGCTGTACTTTGGGTACAAAATACATGGCGTTGTTTTTGTAATTTATTTATTTTTGCTTTTAAAAATGATTTATTCGAGTTGATATGTTTTCCTAGTGTTGTACTATAGGTGTGTAACTAGATAAAAAAATAAAAAAATTAAGAAAGGTAAATTTTTTTTTCGCTTTTTTTTTCGATAAATATGTTCAGAATAATGGTCTGATTGCTACCCTTCATTTTTCGATAGTAGTCTTTTTACACCCTGTATACATTTATAGTCCAGTCATTTAAGCTTAAATTAGGTAAGAATCTCGGAATTCGAGATACCCAGCTGTAAATCTGTAAATACTTGTATATTGACACCCTAAAAGTTGTCTCAAAACCTACATATGGGGTAGGGTGTGCGCAAGGGTGGGCGAAGCCGCGGGGCGCAACTAGTCTATATGGCGCGTTTTCGACCAGAGGCACCGGTTGACCTGAAGTGATGTGACCGCGTGCTCTCCGCCCTCTATCTCGAAAACGGATCACAGTATAAAAAAAAATCTGAACAAAAAATTTGTAGAGAATTTTGTATTCTACAATATTGACAATAAGTACAAATAGCAAAAAACCCATAGGAAATGAAATATTTACAAAAAAGTGAAAAAATTGATTTTTGTGACTTTTGACCTTGAAATTTAATTGCGCACACCCTACCATATGTAGGTTTTGAGACAACTTTTAGGGTGCGAATATACAAGTAATTACAAATGAAATGAAATGAAATTTATTATATTGTTGAAACTGTGTACAAAAAAGGTCTTAAAAGCTAGGTAGAACAACAGTTTATCCATTAATTATGGACGTATAATATTTAACTTATTTATTACTTATTAGCTAGGTTATTTATTTACATGATTATAATATTCTTTTATGTCATAAAAACATTTTTCCAAGAGCCACCTTCGGAGTTTTGTCTTAAATTTACAAGTGGGCAGTTCTCTTATGTCTTTTGGAATTTTGTTAAATATTTTTACGATCATGGTAGAGCAATTTTTACCACACAGTGCAGTTTTATGTGAGGCCAGTATAAGACTAGTAGGATCTCTATTTTTTAAAACCGAGTTATTTTTATCCTTATAATGGTTAAAGAATGAAGAGTGCTCTTTTACAAAACAACCGGTTTGGTAGATGTATAAACAAGTTAACGTTAGAAGATTATGTTTCTTAAAGAGAGGCTTGCATGACTCTAAGGGGCCGATTCCAAAAACAGCTCGTACACACTTTTTTTGAATAATGAAAGCTCTTTTAATGTGCGTAGAGTTACCGAAAAGCAAAAGACCATAGCCTAGTACTGAGGTGACGTAGCCATAGTACGCGGTTAATGCAGATCGTTGGCCTGATGTTCTTCTTAATCTTTTCAAAGCAAAAACGAAACTATTAAGTTTTTTTTTCTCCATTTTATATGTTTATCCAATGTTATACCTAGAAATCTTATTTCGTCAGTCTTTTCTATTACTTCATTTCTACATGTCAAAGTGCTATTATATATATTGTTATTAGAATTAATTTTATTATTATAATTTTGAAAATGTACATATCTAGTTTTTGAAATATTAGCTTGTAAGTTATTACATTCTAGCCAGTTCACCACTGATTCAGCCTCCGAGGTAAGACACTCAATTAGAGTTCCATCTTTCTTCTCATTGGCAACTACAATAGAGACATCGTCAGCAAAAAGGACACATTTATTCTTTGTGATATTTGGCAAATCGTTTATATAAATAGAAAATAGTAACGGACCGAGAATACTGCCCTGTGGCACACCAAATTTATTCAATTTAGCGGCAGATTTAAACGTACTCGATAGCATTTTATTATTACTTAAGTTTTTAACCTCTACATATTGTTTCCGCCCAGTCAGATAGCTTTTTAGCCAATCTAGAGCAAGGCCTCTTATTCCGTATTTTTCACATTTTTTCAGAAGTGGATTATGGTCTACAAAATCAAAAGCTTTGCTCATGTCAAAAAATATAACTGAAACTGGTATACGCCTGTCAACAAAATCAACTACATTGCGCACGAGGTCAAATGCTGCTAGTGTAGTCGACTTGTTCTTCTGAAATCCGTTCTGTTCTTCCGCTATTACCGCGGCTCCACATTTGTGCCGTGAATTAACGCGCGAATTCTCGCCGTGAATTCACGGCACAAGTTGTACCCTCCACATTCACGGAATGCTCACAATCGTTCGTGAAACCCGCCGCGAAATGGACGTATGTAGGAGCTGCTGCTGCAATAACTTTGCTGTAGCTTTGTTTGCTGTGGCAACATATCACTACCTAAACGTCCAAAACAAGAAAGTTTTTGGATAAAATGTAGCCTAAGTCAGACTATAATCTATCTCTGTGCCAAATTTCATCCAGGTCCGTGCAGCCGTTCTGGCGTGATTGAGCAACAAACATCCATCTATCAATCCATCCATATAAATTTTCACATTTATAATACTAGTGGCCCACCCCGTCTTCGCACGAGTAAATCATAAGTAGCCTATGTGCTATTCCAGACTATACCTTTGCGCTATCTATCTCACTTCCAAATTACATCCCGATCCGTTCAGCCGATCTGGCGTGATTGAGTAACAAACATCCATCCAACCAACTGAGCGACTGAGCTTCCTAAATGTGATTACACCCTTCCGATTTAGGAGCCGATATAGATTTAGAGCGTCGGAAGCCATTCTCCTTCCTAAATCGTTTCTTAAATCGGATGCTACCTTCCTAAATGCTATTGAACTATTCTGAATTCAGGAACGACTAAATTTAGTCTCCGATATTTAGGAAGGTTTAATACCCCTTTAACCGATCAAGGATGTTTGTTGTTCACGCTCGACTCCATAGCGCGCGCGATTGCACACGTCCGTATACCCTTGTAGTCTGGAGTAAACTGGCACGGGGCCGTGAATGTGGATGTGTACGCGTGAACGCCGCGCGAAAGGGGCGCGAACCCTTTGTCGCGGGATAAAATACCGACACTGATCGGGGAACAGGCGTGAAAACGCGTGAACCCCGCGAAAACCATCCACATTTACGTTCACGCCTGTTAACGGAGCTTCACGGCACAAATGTGGAGCCGCGGTTATGTTGTATTTATCAAGAAATTCAGTCAAGCGACGGTGAATAGCTTTCTCAAAAATCTTAGCAAAAATAGGAATAAGCGTTATAGGTCTGTAATTATTTAACTCATTGTAACTTCCTTTTTTATGTAAAGGTTTTACGACTGATAGTTTAAGCCTTTCAGGAAAAGTACCCTGAGAGACAGAGGTTGAGGAGATACTTGAGAACAGGACAAATTATGAAAACACAGAGTTTTAATATGTGAGTAGAAATGTTATCAAAACCTACTGATTTAGTATTATTTAACGAAAGTATAATCTTTAAAATTTCTGTTTCGGTTATTGGCTGAAGAAAAATGCTGTGAGAGTTTGTGTTAATTCTAGGGAAATCATTATGTTTGGGATTTTTTTTCATTTTAGCTTCTTGATCTTTGTTTGTTAAATTAATAAAATAATCATTAAAACATTCAGCAGTAAGTTGAGGTACAGACTTACAGCTGGGCATCTCGAATTCCGAGGTGAACTTACTATAGTGACTGGACTATTAGGTAAATCGCAGTTTTAAATAAACAGTGTTTTTTTAACTGAGAACAGTATGTGGCACCCCTTACTAAGGTTTAGATTTTTTGAACATCAGCTCTTTTTTGGAGAAAACCATATTTTACAACCTTTAGGAAGGCATATTCTAAATGTTTTTTTTTTTATGAGTCACGTACTTGAAATAAACAATTTTTATTTTATTTTATTTTATTTATTACTCCACAGATGATCACATTAATGACGTTAATGCTTGGCCATATGTTGCTCAGTTACACACCAACAATCTTTCTCCATGTTTGACCATAAAACGTTTTAGGCCAAATGGTCTCCAAAAATGAGTTGATGTTTCAAGTCAAGTCAAAGTGCTTTATTTCCAGGACACTTGGACACGTCATAAAATTCATGTTATTAACAAGTGTTTCAAAACCTCATTTGTTTATAAGTTCTCTTTTATTGTCTTACCCTATTTTTATACACACACTGTATTTAGATCTCATTGTTTGAAAGGATTGTTTATTATGTACACTTGTTGCGTATAATATTTTATCAATAAATAAAACTAAAGTTTACAAAGGAATTCTTTATTTAATTATTTACATAAGAAAATTCTCCTAATTATGCAATAACTAATTACAATGGACAACAAAACTATCTAATATCAAATGGTTGCGTGGCTCCCAATGTCGACTTCATTTACGAAAATTAATAACGAATATGCTGGTCATTTCTTCCCACCAGCATTTAATATATTTTTGGTAAAGACGGCAAATTTTCACTTTCTACGCCTAAGAGGTCGTATTTTCGTCCATCGAGATACATCCACACCGAAGTTACTTTTTGTTATGTTTGGGCAACAACAGATAACAAAAAGTTATTTGAAAAATAGCAAATATATTTCTGAGCTCAGACTTCGATCACATCTGTGCGCGCGTATAAAACTCTGCGACAGCCTCCTGGACACGCAAAATATTGCTCCAAAAATGTAACTGATGTGGATGTTCCTATAAAGACAAAATAACTTCTACATTCCGAATCGCTCCAGACCATAAATTCATTAATATAACATTCAAAGTGAGGCCTAACTCTACGGTAAATTCACAATAAAATTCAGAGTAAATTATAAAGTTACGTTTTAGTTTCTTAGATATACGACCCCTACAGCACGAATGAAAAGTAGTGCGAGTAAAGAAAGAGTTATGAAGAAGCATCAGAGGAATCAAATGATCACCGTTACGCGCACAGCCGTTACAATTTCATAGAACTAAAAAGATGTACGCTCAGACACTAAACACAATACATCGAAGCTAAAAAGCGTGCTCGTTCTCCGTTTTTAGAGCTACGCCACACAGGTTTGATAGAAAAAAACTCTTTTCAGGGTATATTCATGTACATATTCTATTAGATAATTTATTGAGTATGTACATAAAAGGATTATAATTCACACCTGAGTATTAAATTTTTGAGATTTATAAATCTTTGAACTCAAGGACCCTTTTAGTTTTTAGTTAAGCTTTTGTCTTTCGTCCAATGTTTTGTGATTAGTCAGTTTGAATGTATCACCTAAGATATCCGCAATATTGACTTTTAACATTTTTTGGGATGAAAACACTTAAAATCAATCATACACCAAATGATATAAAAATCAAAATACACTTGGTGTAAGTCAGTGTAGCTCAAAAATGAAGAAACCAATACCTATCACTATTTTTGGAAAAACAGTCCAATGAAATATCACAGTTTCACTTTTTTAAACATTCATGGCCAATATTGCGGATAAAGCGTTGGTAACTAAGATTGAGATCCAGATTTAGCTAGATTGATTGATATTCTAAAACACTCTTTGCTGAGCCTTTAAGCGTAAGTTTATAACAATGCAACACACAAATACATAATTCAATTGATGATTGCTTGGCCACTATAGCATTCACTTAGGGATAGAACTTGCTTAGGGCTAATAGAGTGCCCTAAAAATCGATCACCATCCCAAACGATTGCCAAGTAATAACGACTGAACCGAATATAATAATTTTCGTAAGATACATTTTCCTAACTTTTTAAGTTAAACATTTCATACATACTAATACATGTGTTCTTGAAAAAGATAACTGGGCAATTACAATTTTATTGATATTTTTGCCAGAAGTTTTCAAACATCAAAGTTAACCAACAAAGCTATTAATTGTCCGATTATCTTTTGTGATTGATGGACATTGTACACCAGCCTAAAAAGATTATCCAATGCTATATATCTGTTTCTTAAAATTCATTTTGTTAGTAGTAGAAGGTTTAAAACAATAAAAACAAGGAACCAACCAAACCTAAAAAAATGTAGTCATACCATAACATAGTTTTAAGACCGTGGTCCTACGCGTGATTTCATTTTAAAACAACACGTAAAAGATATAAAATAACTTTAAAAACAACAACAAAGTAATAATTTACAGATATAACAGTAATCGTTAACTGTACATGAAAACCGCACACTGGCGTGAGTAAGTCTAAGCTATTTTTTCATGTAAAACTGCAGATATGGTTTTTTAATTAGGTTTTTTTAATAAACATTAGAAAATTAATTGTGCATAGTTATGCATAAGCAGAGTAAACTTAAATTTTGTCAAAATGAGTTTACAATCACATTCCGATTTTAAGATTGATATTGTGAAATTACTATTCTGCTTATTTTTTGTGAGAGAGACCATTTTGCATTTGACTGGTGTAATACCAGTTTTTGTTAATTTTGGATCAAATAGAATGAGACTTTTAAAATGGCTTCTGCAGTATGGAATTCCTGAACTGCCACTCGTAATCTTATTTGGAGAATAAGAAAAGTGGTGAAATATATACTGTTTGATGATCAACTCTTGGTCTCATGTTAAACCGGCTGTATATAATTTTTTAAAGCAGTTTTTTAATACTTTTTGGTGTGCTTCTGCATAACTACGCCCAATTGTTGTTTGACACAAATAGGCTTTCATAAGAGACATATAGCGGAAATTAATTTCAAATAATAAAGTACCTATAAAAAGATGACCAGCTGATACATTGACACAAGAATTTTTTTGTTACCGAATTAAAACTACTATTTTACACTAAAATAACAATTTTTTGCTTCATAATAGTCTTATAAACAAAATCTAATCGTCATTAATAAAGCCTGTAATTCGAAAGTCACTGCATGAGGTGCGTTATAAGAAATTAATCAAAAATTAATGTAATCTCATGCTTAAGGCCATAACTAAAAATAATAACATACACACAACATTGAAATAAATAAACATCGAACTATTCCACTATCCACATTCACTTTCCTTGTTATAACCAAAAATAACACTACCTACACAATTTTATCTATTCACTGCTGGTTATTCATGACCTTGCATCGGATACAAGCCGTTTGCGGCTATTCTATAGGAGGGTATTCGATGGATCAGAACCAAACTAGTTTTGTATTAGACTTTACCTACGTAAGGTCCTCAAAAACGGGTAACCTCAAAACGCGCTCGCAGGTTGCTGGTTTCCTTCAATCCGTGCAGTCAGCTGTAACCCCAAGGTACCCCTGGATAAGGGGGGGGGGAGCCAGTTTGTTCGGTGGAGCGTTGCGGCGCTCAGCGGTGAACGCACTCAAATGCACGCACGTTGTTGAGCCGGAGGCGCGCCCGTTGGTACTGTTTTATTGCACTTGTACCTGAAACAAAAAGCATTATCTAGCAAGTTTATTTGGTATATTAGTATTTAAATAGCTTTACTCTTCTTAGTATATTTTGGCTATGGGCCCACGTTACCCGGTATTTGTGGTAGTGTTAGACGTAAAACGAAACTTCACGAAGTAAAACGTAAATTAGGTAAAAACAAAGATGTCATACATTTGCATGCATCAGGCTCTGATTTTAACATGTAAAATGTAGCAGTAGTTGATTGCTCCAATTTTGAAATACACACTACGACTTTCTTGATGTGCCAAAACTCACACGTTCGCAGGTATGTAAATGACATGCGGCGATATAAAATTCGTTTAGGGTAATTACATAGATAGTGTTATTGAATACATACAGCTTACTATTTGGAAGAGATACCAAATATTTAACTGCTTATATTTTACGAAAGCGACTTCGAACAGCTGTAGATCGTGGCCGCGGCTGTGTCTAGAAGCTACAATAGCTAGCTACTCTAGTATTACCTATGTGTTAGTCGTCTAGTTATGTTTGAGGAAAGCGTCTTCGAAGAGCTCGAGCTCGTGGCTGAGGTAGTTGGCCTGGTTCCTCAGCTTCTTGGCGGAGCTGGCGGCCGCGTCGAGCAGCGCTATGGAGTCGCGGTGCTCCGACAGCTCGGCGTCCAGCTCCGTGCTGGCCTCGTCGATCAGCCGGCAGAGGCGCGCGAACATTGTCGACAGCTCTCTGAAACATATACGAGTATTACCGACTCATGCTAATGTGTTCTTCTTATTTCTGAATCTGTTATTTTTCAGTAAATCAGTAAATCAATATATGTATTTCTTTAGGCTTACAAAATAAGCACTTAGACAAGACAATTTATATGAAAGAAGGGCCAAATAAACAGATTTTTTCGTTCTTTCCTCATTTTTCAACAGAATTCAAATGGAGATTATCAATTAAATTCCGGCCAGGTGGGATTACGATCTGCGAAAGACTGTTCTGCGACCAGGGCTTGATACCGGTACCAATAATACCGGTACTTTTACGGTAGTAACGGTACTTTCATTTCGTTAAATTCGAGTATCGATACTTTTGAAGTACCGGTACTTTGCCTAAAAGTACCGATATTTGAAGCGGTTCTCGCGTCGTCTCGTTGGTCTTTTCTAATCAGTTTTCTCTCTCGCTTGCACAAAATAAAATTCTTGAAAAGTAACGTTACTCTTGAGCATAATTTCGGTAATTTAACCATACTTATAGAAAATACCGATACTTTAGTACGCAGCTTCTTGCTGGCGTGGTTCACGTACTGCGCTTGAACATAAGAGTAAGAGAGGAGACTCACTGCTGCACCTGGTGGCTGCAGTTGGCGGAGGTGAGGTCGACGATGAGTCTCAGCTTCTTGCTGGCGTGGTTCACGTACTGCCGCTTGAACACGCGCTCCTGTGCCTTCGCCGTCCACGTGAGCCGCTCGTACGCGTATAGCGCGCCGTACAGCACTCCCGTCACCGCCACTATGCGCCACCCCACTGTCTTCAGCAGCTGCAATATACATAATTACATTCAATCATCATCATCATCAACAACATATTAGTTCACAGCTAGACATAGGACATAGACAGGGCGCTATGGCCCAATGAGCGCCATAGCACCCTGTCTTCAGCTTGACGCATCCAGCATCTGCCAACAGTCTTTCGCAGATGGTCATCCCACCTGGCTGGAGGGCGTCCTACACTACGTTTACCGAGTTGCGGTCTCACACTGGACCCGTTCACTCGTGGAGGCAGCTGATGGAACAACATATTACCAGGCCGGAGAGCAGCAGACCACCCATGGTGCCCTGCGAGGTGAGGGCTCCGAGCGCGAACTTGGAGACCATGCCCCACTCCTCGGCGCTCAGCGGCCCGATGGAGTGCGCCGCGCCGATCAGGCTGGACCCGTTCGCTCGGCTCATCTCCGTTGAGGGCACGGTGCTCATTTGAGGCGGCAGCTGATGGAACAACATTGTATGTTTAAACATTTGACTTGTCTGTGTGAAATTTTTTTTTTTTTTATTTTTATTTTTATTATTTTTTATTTTTTTATTTTTATTATGTACAGGCACAACAAACAGCTATATTTTAAACTTAGTTATACAATTTAAATAATATTACACTTGCTAAAAATATAGCCCACTACGTTGTACTCATATAATGGTAACAAGATTATCAATACTTATCGCTAGAGGTTGCTGACTCTACAAAAAACTTAATATACTTATATAACTTATACAAAATTATGTTATAATATGAAAAATCTTAGAAAGGGTCTGAGTACTACACAAAGAATATGTACGTACATACTAAATAAAGAATAATTACAGCTAGTATTTCTTATAAAACCTTAAATAACAACATCATTAGATAGTGGATAAAACAAAACGAATGAGAAATTAGATGATATCCTTAAATAGAGAGTATGTTTAAGAATTCTGCAATGTTGGTAGTAAATCGACAAGTACTATGATTTACTGTTGATGGCTGCTTTGCTTGCTTTGTTGGTAGAGTTTTTCGAGATCCTGCTCTGTGCGGATGATGACAACTGAGCTGTCATCTTCTTCCCTAACAAAGATGGCAGAGTTCCTGACCCATGCGTGTTTGTATTGGAGCTGCTTGGCGACTTCCCGACATTTTCGAAATAAATGTTTCTTCTTTAGAGTAAGGTGTTCGTTTATGTATACTTTTGTGGACGTACCAGGAATATTTAAGTCGTCTGTGGTTAAAGTATTTTTAACCTTTCGAAAAGCACTTAGCAAGTTGTCTCTCTGAATACGTGTTGTGAACTTTGCTATTATGTTTTTCGGTCTGTCGCCCCCTTGCTGTGCTTGAGGAACCCTATGAATGGATATTATATCGTTAGGGGAGAACGATATCTTGAGTGCCGATCCAAGAGCTTCCATAATATCCATCAGGTTTTCGCCGCGTCGCTCGGGCACATTACAAATCTCTATATTGCACTGCCTGGCCTGCTGTTCTAGGTAATCTATCTTTAACTCAAGATCTGAGTATACTGAGCTATGTTGATCAAGTATAGTGGCCCTGTTTTCTATATCGTCCACACGCTTTTTCAACAAACCATTTTCAGAAGTTTGATTCTGGACGGTGTTTTGGAGGGACTTTAGCTCGGACGAGATATGTGAGATATCTTTTTTCATGGTGGTTTGTTCCAAGCGCAAAGACCTCATATCGGCTTGTATTTCAGCGAGAGTTCCCTTTATATCGTCTCTAATATTCATCGCATTTGTGTTCATATCAACGCGCCACATGTTGATGGCCTGTAGTAATTGATTGAATTGTTCGATGGTGACATGCTCAGACTTAGACGTGGATGCCCCTTGCGTAATGCACGGCACAGGCTCAATCGTACTAGTGTCTAGGAGATCGCACGACATGTCCAATGATTCCTCAGCAGGCAGGGGTGCGTGTAGCTGGCGTACAGGTGTATCCGCGTTGGTCCTGGGACGGCGACGACTGGTGTTGCAACACGGAGGGCAGATCCAAGTTGAGCAAAATTCCTTGGTCAATGACATGTATTGGTCTAATTTCATGCCTAGACACTGAAAATGGTAATTGCCCTTACAAACAATGCATAAAAGTTTGTTGTCATTTTCTATTTCACTTCTGCAGCCATTGCATAAAGGCATTTTTAAAAACTTGATTTAATTTCTTTTCAGTGCAATTATATCAGCGCCTCTGGTGGCAGAAATATGCAATGATGTTAAAATAAAAACCCAGGTATTTAAATTCTTACGAATTGACATGTAACGCCATCCAGTGTATTTTTGACGAACTAGGTAGGTAAGCAGCTTTATCAATGGAGAATCTTGCGCAGATCGACGACGACGCTAGCGATGACTGGTGTCAAGAAGCGGTACTTCAACTGTCAAAACAGTTATGACTTGCGAATTTGATTTACGATTCCTTCAGATTGATAGTTCAAATGTTTTATTTAGAAAGAAGTTGTTGTACAGGTAATATATTATTTCGAGATGTTGTTGCTTCAAATGTTTTGATATATTTCTCACTCACAGTGGGGTGTTTACGTTTTGGTATGAGTTCCAGTGTAATTTGATCTTTCAACAAAGTTCACAACACAGCTGATTGAGTGGTTAGGTATGTAAGTAAAATTGTTTTTACAATTATTGTCACTGGCACTGGATGTCACTGATAAGCAAAATTGATAGGTCCCAAGTCCTTTGATGTTATTTTTGGCACTTTATAGCTATTGCTTTCACTGTTTTATTTAAATAATTATTTAAATACGAGAGGTTATTCAAAAGGTTGTACTGAGGTCAGCGCCCTCTAGCGATTGATTGTGAAATGCTTATTTAGTAAGCTTATTTAAGCTCAGATTGTTATTAACCAGAAAAACAGAACATTATAAACTTTCTTAGCGATCTTAATCAGTAAATCAAAAACTTTATTTATAGTTTATAATGTTTTGTTTGTTTGTGTTTTTCTGGTTAATTACAATCTGAGTCTCTTTAAGACGAGATTGGGTAGGTGTCTTCGAGACATTTGTGATACATCAGTGGAGGTGATATAGTGATCATAGGAATAATTGATGTGTATCAACTTACCGGTGTATATCTAGGCGGATTGTTGAGTGCTATCTTGTTTGTATTCTTCCCTTGGAAACGTTGTATCAGAGCCGTTATCCCGTACGAGAATCTACATAAAAAGGGAAGTTATTATTATCACTACATAGTTTAAAACAAAGTCGCTTTCTCTGTCCTTGTTTCCCTATTTCCCTATGTCCCTTTGAACGCTTAAATCTTTAAAACTACGCAAAGGATTTTGATGCGGTTTTTTTTAATAGATAGATTGATTCAAGAGGAAGGTTTATACGTATAATAAAAACGTGTGAAGCCGGGACGGGTCGCTAGTTTATTTTATAGTTATTATATCATAAGTTATTATTTACTGTATTACAGTGAATAATTGCCAAATACATAAGATTTACTAGCATCTGCTCGCGCTTCGCACACTTTATTTCAATGGAATCGTTTCAAGGCTATAATATCCAATGGAAACTGTTATGGGATGAAAAGTAGCCTATGTGTTAAACCAGGGCTAGAACCACGTTTATTTAAAATTTCAGCCCTATCCGTTCAGTAGTTTTTGCGTGAAAGAAACAATCAACTCATCCATACTGACGGAAGACCAGCATTGGTTTGGTGCCTTACGGGGCCTAAGCCCGCATTATGCTGAGTTAAGGCGCTATTATAACAATGTTGTTTTTACCTCCTATTTATAGGTGTGTTATAGAAATAAAAAAGCTTAATTTGTAACTCAAAATCAAAAGAAAGAAAAGACAAAAGCATAAAATACAAAAAAAATCCCGGCAAAGCTGTGTTGTATCTGTCGTTGTTAAAAATAAATGACTTTCTATTCTATTCCATATATCCGGCCAGGTGCGATGACGATCTGCTCTATACTGCTAGCAGATGCTGGATGCGGCAAGCTGAAGACAGGGCGAGGGCGCTATGGCGCTCATAAGGGGAGGCTTATGTTCAGTATTGGACTAATATGGGCTGATGATGATGATTCCATAGAACCTTTCTCGTTTATAATCTTAGTGAGGAGGTAAGTATTAGAGTGAAGAAGATACCTGAGACAAGCAGACGATATTATGAAAACCGCGGGGCGAATCGAGACTGGCGCAGGACCGTGTGGAGGCACAAAAGATTGGAGGCCTATACCCATCATGATGATGAGATACCTGAAGGAGAGGTCCTCCTGGAAGTCTGCGCAGAGGTTGTCGCAGTTGAGCCGGTACAGCACCTCGAAGGGCTGCTGGTGCGGTACGATGTAGCTGGCGGCGGATCATGATGATGAGATACCTGAAGGAGAGGTCCTCCTGGAAGTCTGCGCAGAGGTTGTCGCAGTTGAGCCGGTACAGCACCTCGAAGGGCTGCTGGTGCGGTACGATGTAGCTGGCGGCGGATCATGATGATGAGATACCTGAAGGAGAGGTCCTCCTGGAAGTCTGCGCAGAGGTTGTCGCAGTTGAGCCGGTACAGCACCTCGAAGGGCTGCTGGTGCGGTACGATGTAGCTGGCGGCGGCCGCGCGCTTGTGGAGCGGCAGGATGTTGTACATGCGTTCTGTAACAATATATTAATATGTTTGGATGTTTGTTCCTCTTTCACGCGAAAGCTACTGAACGGATTGGGCTTGTAGTAGTTCGAGGGACTACATAAGTTACTTTCACCCGAGGTAAACACTGTGCATTACGAATACAAGAAAATATAAATAAAAAACATGGGAAAACAAATTAATCAAATTACCGCTAATTTTTTTTTCATATATTAGTCCATCTAGGACAGGCGAAAGCCATAAAGCCATACTGCCTTGTCTTTGGTATTCTTTGAATTCAGTGAATTGTCGCTAAAGGCATTTTTTTTTTAGCTTCAGCATTTATTCTACCACTATCATCATGGTTCAATAGTAACGTTATAGCTATCAGTTGAAAACGATTCTCCCTAGGGCGAAAAAGTATCACTTTCAACCCGCTCTTCAGGCATGTTCAGGCTTACTTTCCGAGTATGAGTAATGAAAAAATACATAATCAATAGCCACAACGAACCAGCCATCTCCTTCTGCGCCTCATCCATCTCGTTCCCTATATCGCTGGAGAGCCTCTTCTTGAGCCGCGAGCCGAGCCCGGCCTCCACATGCCGGTGAAGCGCCTTCTTGTAGGCCTCCAGCGCGCCGCGCTCCGTCCGGAACGGACTGTCGTACTCGTCGATCAGAGCCGAGAGACGTCGGATTTCTTGGCTTAGCGTTAGGGATACCTGGGTACAACACTTAGGAATGAATGAATGAATGAACACTTCATTGTACTCAAGAAATACATTTAAAGAGCTAATTAAAGTAATTAAAAAAAATAAACATAGTACAAAAAGGCGGCCTTATCGCTGAGAGCGATTTCTCCCAGGAACTTATAAATATCAGATAACAAATGCATGCACTAAAAGTATGATATATCTGATGACGACCGATGTGGCGCGGTGGGCGAAGGTCCGCCTGCGACGCAGGAGGTTGCGGGTTTGATTCCCGCCTCGGAACAAATTTGTGTACGATCTGCAGAAATTTGTTCCGTTGGTCTGGGTGTTTTCTATTATTATACATAGAAAACACCCAGACCAACGGAACAAAAAAAAAATCTATCTATGTAATGTATTGTATTAAGTATATTAGTCATCTAGTACCCATAACACAAGTTCTGCTTAGCTAGATGATGTTGGTGTCCGGAATTATTTATTATTTATTTTATTATTTATCTATCTATAAATTTATTTATTAGGGCTTACAAAATTGGCACTTAAACAAATTTATACTATTAACAAAGTTGCGTTCTGACTCAGTTATTTTGCGTATGATATTTTTGATGATATTTATATTTATCATATCTATTCATTTGTATCGATTTACATCAAAATCTCTTAACTCTTAAATCTAACAGTAAATCTAAACAGAATTTCGACAATTCATAAAAAAAATGAGATAAGTAATAATTTACTGGTGATTTGGTGATATCTAGATAGTACCAAGATCACTTTGTTCTTATCATTTTAACCATTCCGAAATAAGGTGTTAATTAAATTTTTGTACACTCTGGAAAAATAAAGATGGCGAGAAAATCATCTGGAATAACTTTCAAAATAACAACTATTATTTAGAGATGCAAGAGAGGTCTCTTGCAATAGCTGTTATTTATAATACCTTGCTGGCAGATGCTGGATGCGGCAAGCTGAAGACAGGGCGCTCATGAGGGGAGGCCTATGTCCAGCAGTGGACTTATATATGCTGATGATGATAAGAAAAGCTATAAATAATAGTTATAACAGCTGTACCAGCACGTACCTTGTGCTCGACACTCTCCACCATGCGGTTGATCTTGTCCTTCATCTGCCTCGTGATGGTGGTGAGTTGCTCCTCGATGCAGCTCATATAATAGTTATAACAGCTGTACAGCACGTACCTTGTGCTCGACACTCTCCACCATGCGGTTGATCTTGTCCTTCATCTGCCTCGTGATGGTGGTGAGTTGCTCCTCGATGCAGCTCATATAATAGTTATAACAGCTGTACAGCACGTACCTTGTGCTCGACACTCTCCACCATGCGGTTGATCTTGTCCTTCATCTGCCTCGTGATGGTGGTGAGTTGCTCCTCGATGCAGCTCATATAATAGTTATAACAGCTGTACAGCACGTACCTTGTGCTCGACACTCTCCACCATGCGGTTGATCTTGTCCTTCATCTGCCTCGTGATGGTGGTGAGTTGCTCCTCGATGCAGCTCATATAATAGTTATAACAGCTGTACAGCACGTACCTTGTGCTCGACACTCTCCACCATGCGGTTGATCTTGTCCTTCATCTGCCTCGTGATGGTGGTGAGTTGCTCCTCGATGCAGCTCATATAATAGTTATAACAGCTGTACAGCACGTACCTTGTGCTCGACACTCTCCACCATGCGGTTGATCTTGTCCTTCATCTGCCTCGTGATGGTGGTGAGTTGCTCCTCGATGCAGGTCAGCTGCTCGTTCAGAACGCGCTGCTTCTCCACCTTCGCTGATTTTTGGTCCGTTGATGTGTTGTACACCTGTGCATTTAAGTCATAATATATGATCCATTTTACTGCATTATTTGTCATTTATACTAAAAAAAGTTCGTCCTGAAATCATCATCACCGTCAACCTATATTATTCCACTGCTGGACATAGGTCTCCTCTAATGAGCACCAGAGTACCTAGGAACAAAATAAATTGGTATTTCCTATAACTTTTAGTAATATATTATTCGGCAAAGATTGATCACCAACCCCGTCCACACCACAGAAAAGCTGTCAATCACCAAAAGACCTGTTCCGGCACTTCAAGGAGCTGGGCTGGTTAGGGCCTGGGACAAAGCACAATGCACTCTCATGCGAAATGTCAGTAAAGGTCCCCCCCACTTAGAACTTGGTGCGCACGGCGCGCTGCGAGATGTACATAAGGTCGGAGACACACCTGTTCGAGCGCCTGCATGACGAGCGCCGCGATGTTCTTCCCGCGGCGCGAGTGCTGTGCGAACTTGGTGCGCACGGCGCTCTGCGAGATGTACATAAGGTTGGAGACACACCTGTTCTAGCGCCTGCATGACGAGCGCCGCGATGTTCTTCCCGCGGCGCGAGTGCTGTGCGAACTTGGTGCGCACGGCGCTCTGCGAGATGTACATAAGGTTGGAGACACACCTGTTCTAGCGCCTGCATGACGAGCGCCGCGATGTTCTTCCCGCGGCGCGAGTGCTGTGCGAACTTGGTGCGCACGGCGCTCTGCGAGATGCACTCCTCGAACTTGCGCTCGAAGTCCACGAACTCGAAGTAACGTATCTGGTGCCCGTCCGCTAGGATCGGCGCTGGAATCACATCGCATTCATTGCACACATGGTACCTACTGTTTATACAGTCACACAACACACTATAATTCATCATCATCAGCCTAAATTAATCCACTGCTTGACAAAGGTCTCCCCTAATGAGCGCCATAGCGCCCTGTCTTGCCGCATCCAGCATCTACCAGCAGTATTTCGCAAATCGTCATCCCACCTTGCCGGAGGGCTTCCTACACTATGTCCATAACAAAATTAAAAAAAAATTAAATACAAAAACATACATAAAAAAACAACAACATAAAAGACACTAACAATCCTACTAATATTATAAACGAGACAGTTTGTAAGTATAGATGGATGGATGTTTGTTATTCTTTCACGCAAAAACTACTAAACGGATCTGGATGAAATTTGGCACAGAGATAGATTATAGTCTGGAATTACACATACGCTATATTTTTCCTAGGCTATAGTGACTCGCGAGGCGCTGCTAGTCAAAGAATAAATTGTTTATATTTGTTACAAAGTTGTTAACTAATGCTAAACTCACAGGAGACGGGCTTCTCTTTCTCCTTCATGCGGGTGAGCAGCGCCTCCATGGCCGAGATGAAGAAGATCCGCTCCTCGGCCTCCTTGGGCGTGCACACGCGCAGCTCGCGCGACAGGAAGTCCACGCAGCGGTTAACTAATGCTAAACTCACAGGAGACGGGCTTCTCTTTCTCCTTCATGCGGGTGAGCAGCGCCTCCTTGGCCGAGATGAAGAAGATCCGCTCCTCGGCCTCCTTGGGCGTGCACACGCGCAGCTCGCGCGACAGGAAGTCCACGCAGCGGTTTGCATGCTGAGTGCGGACCTGCATGCAAATTAATAATAAATAATTCCGGATAGCCCACACAGCATCATCTAGCCGCTAGCCCCAAGCTAAGCAGAGCTTGTGTTATGGGTACTAGATGACTAATATTTACTTAATATAATAATATCATTACAACCAAGTAGTGCCTCGCAAAACGTCTCAAGGCTATTTCTATCCCATGGGAATTGATTTATGGGATGAAAAGCCTATGTGTTATTTCAGGGCTACGTCAATTCCAAATTTCAACCCGATCCGTTCGTAGTTTTTGAGGATTGTTCCTATAATAGCGCATCCACACATACCGCCGGTTTTCAGACCGCCTTGCCGCTGAATTTGCCGCCGGCCTTTTGTTATATCCATTTCGTTATTTATATGAATACGACCACACTACCACTCCGTATCAAAGCCGCAAGCAAACTGCCGCCGGCACCAAAAGCCGCGCGTGCCGTAGGTAAAAGATGCATGTGCCGGCGGCATGTCGGCGGCCTGGCCGCCGGGTTGGCCGCCGGGTTGGCCGCCGGCCGTGCCGCCGGCATGTGTGGATGCGCCATATTTGTATATTTATACAAACTTTCGCATGTATAATAATAATAATATAGTAAGGATAACAACCGGAACAATTCAAATCAATTTAAAACTTCGCAACGGATTTTGATGCGGTTTTTTTAATAGATAGAGCGATTCAAGAGGAACGTTTATACGTGCGTGCCGTGCGAAGCCGGGGCGGGTCGCTAGTAATAAATAATTTAAGAACGTCATCACTACACCTATAGCTTATGACAATGTGTCGTTCTATTTAGTATTTTTTTTATGATCTTGACCTTATTATTATGTCGGGATGCAGGCGGGGAGACTACGCCGCAGTTTTAAACTTTTGTAACTTACGTTCAACATGTAACCAATTTTGAACGAAAGTTACAAAAGTTAAAAACTTTTTTTTATACAAAATACATTGAAATCGAGAACCACCATCTTTTTCTTAAGTCGATTAAAAATAGTAGCCTACGTTTTATTTACAAGCCTAGCTAGATCTATCTGTATACAAAATATCACCATTTCGATTGCGTGAATATTTATTATTATAAAAGAGTCTCATTTCACTCACTTGGTCCAAGTATTCTGGTTCAGAAGCAGAGGCGTCCCATCGATTGTTCAGAATGAAAATGTTCGGTTGTGATATTTTCGTCGAAACTTTGTGGAAGAAGTTTTTTTCCTGAAACAAACAAGTGTAACACATACTAAAGAAAACCAAGCTACAGTTACACATGCTCATTACTAGCACGAAAGCCAGCTTTTATTGAGCAAATAGCATGTGTATTGAAACATTGCTTATAATGAGCATCATTTCATCATCGTTCATTAGCAAAGCGAGTTTATTTTTATTTCTAGTATTATGTGTATTATGTATAATTTCTATTTTTAGGGAACCGATTGATATTTCTATTCTACAAGAGGTTTAATAACAGGTATAGTGCACTCACAGTGACCATGAGCGTAGACTCTGCGTTGGCGACGAGCACGAAGACGTCCGCGTCGAGGCAGTACTGGTCGATTCAGTCGTCGAGGTTGGGCGTCACGTCGACGCCGGACGAGTCCACCAGCACCACGTCGTCGCGTCTAATAGGTATAGTGCACTCACAGTGACCATGAGCGTAGACTCTGCGTTGGCGACGAGCACGAAGACGTCCGCGTCGAGGCAGTACTGGTCGATCCAGTCGTCGAGGTTGGGCGTCACGTCGACGCCGGACGAGTCCACCAGCACCACGTCGTCGCGTCTAATAGGTATAGTGCACTCACAGTGACCATGAGCGTAGACTCTGCGTTGGCGACGAGCACGAAGACGTCCGCGTCGAGGCAGTACTGGTCGATCCAGTCGTCGAGGTTGGGCGTCACGTCGACGCCGGACGAGTCCACCAGCACCACGTCGTCGCGTCTAATAGGTATAGTGCACTCACAGTGACCATGAGCGTAGACTCTGCGTTGGCGACGAGCACGAAGACGTCCGCGTCGAGGCAGTACTGGTCGATCCAGTCGTCGAGGTTGGGCGTCACGTCGACGCCGGACGAGTCCACCAGCACCACGTCGTCGCGTCTAATAGGTATAGTGCACTCACAGTGACCATGAGCGTAGACTCTGCGTTGGCGACGAGCACGAAGACGTCCGCGTCGAGGCAGTACTGGTCGATCCAGTCGTCGAGGTTGGGCGTCACGTCGACGCCGGGCGAGTCCACCAGCACCACGTCGTCGCGCAGCAGCGCGCACTGCTCGCGCGGCCAGTACACGTGCACCAGCGAGCACTCCTGCAGCCGGGACTCGCACAGCGCGTGGCCCAGCTGGCTCACAGACTGACAAACAAATGTTATTAAACAATAGCCCTTGTAATCACAAGACATAGCTAAACTAAAACCTTTCGTTAACGACGCAAAGAAAGGTGGAGACGGCGCACCACACAGCTGCAACGTCATAGCAGTCTTGCAAACTAGTGTGAGCCACCGCACATTCACTCCCTTTATATCGTACAAAATAACAGTCTCCGCGCACGGCGCAAGTTCATTTCAATATAAAACAATTTTTTAAGCATTTCTTTTTTCTTATTATATTGTAAACATGAATATAAGCTCCAAAGACCACCGCGCTTTTATTTCCATAACTAGCAGCGCCTCGGTGTTTTCACCCGCGTAATTCCCGTTACTGTGGGAATTCCGGGATAAAATATAGCCTATGTGCTATTCCAGACTACAATCTATCTCTGTGCCAAATTAAAGCAGACCCGTTCAGTAGTTTTTAAGTGAAAGAGTAACATCCACCCATCAATCCATAATTATAAACTACTTATATATCATCATCATCAGCCTATATTAGGCCTATATCCAGCAGTGGACTTATTTATATATACTTATAAACGCGTTTATAATCCTGGTTATCCGAAATAAAGAGATTTTATTTATTTATTTTATTTTATAACATTAGTAAAGGTACTCCTTACCTGTACATTAAGCTTTTCCTCCGAGCCATCCGTCCTGAGGAAAGCCTCATCCGTGTCCGAGCCCTCGACCTGCAGGAAACAGTTAGTGGTGTGCCCGATGCCGGAGGGGAGGATTTTGTCGTGCAGCATCGCGTTGATTACCGTGCTTTTGCCGTTGCTTGTTCTGAAATATATACACATTTGTATAACATACTAGGTACCAACCAATAAGAATCTATATAGATATCATTTATTGACCCAAAGAAATACATGTTTTGTTTAGTAGTATCTTAAATCCTACTGTCCACTTTATAATAGACAACTGATATATTTAGTACAGTACAATACAAAAAAAAGATATTTTTTATCGTAAAACATCCACAACATCCTGAACAAACATCTGCAGATCATACTAACATAAGACCCAGGCGGGAATCGAACCCGGAACCTCCTGTTTCGCAGGCGGAATCTCGCCCCCTTCACCACAGAGGTTGGTAGAATAAACATGGTAATCCAAGATACGCCCTCCGGCAAGATGGGGTGACGATCTGCGAAAGACTGCTGGCAGATGCTGGATGCGGCAAGCTGAAAACATGGCGCTATGGCGCTCATTTGGGGAGGCCTATATCCAGCAGTGGACTAATATAGGATGATGATGATTATATCCATTTTAATAAATAAAATACCTGCCAAAGAAGGCGACTTTCATATGGTCTCGCTTGAGCACTTCCCGTATAGCTTGCACTTTAGACACATATCCCTGGACGCTGTCCACCTCCGCCGCCGAAACGATGCCTTTATCGCCGGACACCGCTGGAAGTTACGAGTAACGATAATACTAATAATAATGATAATACTAAACAAAAAAGATAATACTAATTAGCAGTCCCCGCTACACATGGGAGCAGAACGGTTTAGATCTTAAAAGAGGAATAGTAGTTCTGTAATAAATAAATGTTGGGGTGCATGCAAGTACAGCTCGGTTAATTTTATATTTCATCCAATATACACAAGTCTTAGTGAATTACTAAAACTTTTCTCATTTCTTCCATTGGTATAAACTGTATAATAAAATCGGGTTGGTAGTGTTTGCATTTATCTCTTTTTAATTCTTCCCTAAATACTCAAACACAACTCAGACAAGTCACAGTTTTATGATAGATTTATCAAGAAATTTCACAACATGAACCATGCTAAATTTTAAGTTGAATTTGAGTATTCGGGGGAGAGTTTAGGTAATTGATTGCTACATTATATTGCTTTTTGTGCAAGATATAATTCCAATTTTGATGTTTACAGTAATGGCTTAATTTCAACTACAAAATCAGCAGTTTGTTAATAAAGTTTTGCTAATCTACACACTTATACATAAGTACTAGTAGCAGTCTGAGTAAGCAAACAATAATTTGGTGAATGAATCCAGTTTCCTTTGACTACATCATACAATCAATCAACTCATAGTAGTGGAATGTGCTGGCTTATGTTATGTAACAATCAACAGTAATGGGAGCTTGCAACAATTGAAGGAAAACAATGCAGAGGCAAATTAATTACTCTGTGTTTAATATGAAAATATATATAAACAAATTATTATAACCAAACCTCTGTGATGGTGATGCCAAAGTTTTAGCAATTATTCTTTACAGGCAAGGCTATTTAAAACTAAGTTTTAGCTAATAAACATAAGGGTGTCATTGGATAAACTTTTAAGCTTTGTTTTGTAGATGAAATATGGTGCAGTTTTTGAAAAGCTCTGGATTCAAGAGCTTTCTTGTATTAAAATAACTTTTAGTAGGATATTTTTACCTACAACCATTTGGGTCCATCATATCTATATTATTTATATTGTATAGTACAGTAGAACTCCAATTATCCGAATTAATGGGGACCGGGACCCATTCGGATAATCAAATATTCGGATAATCGGATTTTAAAAAAAAAAATTGCCATTGGAGAGAATAAAAGCTACGTTTTGATATTGCACTTTTTTTTATTGAATTAAATGAAAGAAACATGAAATTTTCACATGTTTTAAATATAAATAAAATGTACTTATGTACAAGTTTAGAAATAAAAATCATTGTTTTTAAAACATCTCCGTCAATTTAAGCTGTTTTGCGGTCTTCAACCGTTTTCGGGCAGCCAGGTCACGCATTCGCTTGACGGTGAGCAGTTGCAAGTGGTCACACTTGGGCTGACGCAAGACTCGGCAAGACTTGTTTGTGATTCGGATAATCGGCGATTCGGATAGTCGGAGTTCGGATAATTGGAGTTCTACTGTACATCTACTTGCACTTACCATGCATAAATGTGACAGCATCCTTGACATAGTCATCAATCTCGACAAATATGTCATTGATCTTCTTTTTGGCCCTCACGAAGATCTGCAGCGGAGAGTCCACATTGGTCATGTTGACACGCACACCGTTGTTCAGTGTCACGTTGTGGGGCCCGTCGCCCGCCATCATGGATATGGTACGGTTAACATAAGCAGCCATACGGGAAGGAAAGCACTCTGGTCGTTACTTGAACCTTGTAACCATATAGTCACTGTACAACTTCTTATAGTTAAACAACATGCACGGTACAACTGCAACAAAAAATAAAAGGCTTTGGAGTGCAAAAGCAACACACCACTCAGTGTAATCTAAGAAACAGTTGAGTTAAAAGTAATCTGTAGTCTGCATTTAGAATCAGAAAGAAATAATAAGAGTATGGAGCAAAAGATTTGCTTTTCTATGTCACTGTTTTCGTGTAGCCAATTTTGTTTAACACCAGTGTAGACAGCATTTATAAAGAAAAATAATGTTTTAGATCAGTCTGAAGCTCAGTGATCTTTAGAATTAAATCTATTATATTCAGGATTTTACTTTATTATTATTATAACAGAACAGGACTATCATTACAGCTGTGATTTTTTGTACATAAATGAGCTGGTTTGTTACCATTGAGGTTATGTTTGTGTCTACTGAAGCAAGACAAGGAAACTGTGTAAATATGGATTAGAAAATAAAAACAGAATAGCTAAAGCACAAGGTGGGTACATACATACAGTCAAACAGGCATTATCTAAACGCAAATAATTTGCACCTTATCATCTCGTTGCATCATCGAATTTGATACGCATCCCTGCAGATTGAGCCGCATGAAATTCGTACAACAATAGGCGATAATTTTGATCAAAATTCACTACAAATATAGTAAATTAAGACGTAAAACAAGTGACAGCCGCAATTTTTTCAAGATTGAACAACAATTCACATCGAAATATCGAGAAAGTATGTACGGCAATATGCAATAAATAATACATATAGTATTGAGGCTTACCTGCACTTAAGAATATGTTAAACTAACATTTTAGTTGAATTAGAATTTTAATTCGGTAGGTATGGATTTACCAAATAATTTTTCGTTGATTTTTTTGTTTTCTATTTGAGACCAACTCTTGGTCTTTTGACCTTATTCGACTATTGAAATAGAATCAGAAAGAACTTAACTTTGATAGGTTTAACAGTTGTCATAATTTATCAATCACCAATCAACTGCTGCTACTATCTCCAAAATCCAATAAGACAATACATCACGTTTCTAATGTGGGTGGACTTCTCTTTCTACTATGTGGACTGGACAGTGAAAATCAAATCAAACGAAACGCATTTAGACGATGCGTTTCGTTTAATTTTCTTTTCGTGAAATCAGAAAAAAATATTTTAATAATGAACCGTCAACACGTGTTGTTTTAGAAGAATCAAAACAGCTGGCCGGACCGAATTCAAAAATTCTTTCATCATTATAATGCTATATAATTATGGAATCTATAGGCTTTCATTTAAAGTCTCTACACACAAAAGCTGGAGGCGGAGCACAATGCTACAATTCGCACGCCTTTGCCTCCGCTCCGCCTAGGCGCCTCCGGCTTCAGTGTGTGGAGAGGAGACCTTTATTCCTATGTAATAAAAGTAAAGGGATCCTTATGCGATATTCCACTACACGATATTCAGGGCCCGGTAGTTAGGGCGATTAAAGGCTTGCCGGGTCCGTCCGGTCGCCCTAATTAGGGACCGCTCTAGATCTTATTATTACACCTCTCGTTAGGGTAAGGGTCCATGAATCTCGTGTTGTGGAATACCGCTCTATTAACTATTAGAGCTAGGTGTGTTAACTCATGGTGTAATAATTTGCCAAAAGTCTGTCATCTCATGCTCTGCGGAAACTATTAATGATAGAACAGTAAAATATAATAGTTTATAGAAAATTCCAACATAAACCTAGAAAAAATACTCTGAAATACCCAATGTGCGACTATTGTAGGTATTTATTTTAATTTAATTCTCTAATTTAACGTCGTGCCCAGTGTGGCCCACCTAATCCCAATGCAGGTTGCAACGCGGGAAGGGAGCATCTAATATTTACAAACTCAGTGTTTATCCCAAAATTCTTCCAAAAAGTTTTAAAAAATTCCGGCCGGGATGCCGGCTTCGCACGGTTTTATTATACGTACTTACCTATAAACCTTCCTTTTGAATCACTCTATCTATTAAAAAAACCGCATCCAAATCCGTTGCGTAGGTAGTTTTAAAGATTTAAGCATACTTCGCGAATATTCGGTACATTTGATTCCGTTCCATCGCACAAATGCAAGTCTAAACTTGTTTACGCCAAGCGCGCGGATTGCCGCCAGATCCACCCGCCCGCTATCCCCGCAGGCCCCGCAGCGCTGAAGTTCTCATTATTACGTCATGCCATGCAGTACCATTGAGTACCAGCTTGAAATACCTGTATTAGACCTGGTAAAATATAGATGTACTACCAACACACTCTACACTCTAAAATACTTAGGTACTTTATTACACTGTACACTCAAATCATGATAATACACGGGTCTTAACATATGGTCTTAACAGTAGAAACTTTGAGTATCACTTTGCCGAACAGTGATTCAGCCGAATATTTGGCCGAATATGAATATTCGGTAAAGCTGCCGAATTTGCCGAATACCGAATATAAAAGGAATATTCGGCCCATCTCTAATAGGGATATAGGGACAGAGAAAGCGACTTTGTTTTATGATAGTAGGTATATAAGTAGTGAAGTCGCTGCTGGTCACATCTATAATATTTATACAAGGATAGAACAGACATCGCATATATATTATATAGGCGATGTCTGTTCTATCCTTGTGCGCTCCTAAAGATATTGTAATAATAAATATCTTCGAAGATATTTTATATAATATATCATTGCTTAGACGTTCTTCCCTCGTTCAACTATTCTAACAAATTATCTAAAAAATCCAATAATTAATTATTACAATTTCAATATCCTAAGTATGGCTCTGCGTCTAGTTCAGTCGTCATTGAATGTTAATGTCGTCGTAACGTAACGTCAGTCAAGTTATGGCAAAAGTCTAATGCTGGCGCCTCACATTGGCTTATGACTTGGTTCCAACGTTGGCTACGAATAGAATGGACGGACGCAATGTTCCGTTTTTATCCAATAACGTTCAAAGATCGATCCTCACATATTGGTGTGTTGGATCCAACAGTATAACTTGGAGCCAACATAGCCAATGTGAGGCGCCAGTATAAGGGCGGAAACATATTTACGTGTCCCGACATAACCCCCACCACCGCTCTGGCGCAATCGGCGGCTAGCAGTCTGCGACACGATAGACCGTGTCGCGACACGACACGCCATACAAGTATGTCCCTAACCATACTAAATGTATGAAACCGATATGCTTCTGGCGCGCCCCGACACACCGCGACACGCAAGTATGTTTCTGGCATAACAAAGTTTATGTAATATTTAATAATCTGTAGTTGTGAGTTACTTTAGTTCTATATTTAGTTTATTTCCTTTTATCTTTGTAGCTCATAGTTTCTTAAAGGTTTTTGTTCTAATGATTTTTTCTTCTTTATTAAGTATAAATATTGCTTATTAATATTCGTATATTTCTCATTACATAATAAATAAAAGCTTGCGATGTTTTCAAAACGGTCATTGGCAAAATTGCGTCAAGCCAGACGCAGAGCCATAATCAAGAAGTCAAGTCAAGTCAAGTTTAATGTTATGTACCAATCAAATAATTTTTTTAATGGCGGCGCTTGTTGATCGGGCTTACTTACCACCAATTGGTGAATTTATTTTGTAAATAAACTTTCTCATGGTTCTTGATATTTTTCACACTAAATTCTATACTTCTTGCTAAAAAGCTAAAGAAATGTCTCGATCTGTGCGAGCCGAAACAAGAAATCGTGTGAAAGATGACATCAAAAGGGTCATGCAGGCTGTTGAAAAAGTTCGCCATTGGTAAAAACTCATCATGTTTTACTTTTATTTTTGTTATTTTATTTCCTTAAGCAAAACATTTTACTATTAACAATTTATTATTACAGGGAAAAGAAGTGGGTGACGATAGGCGAGACTACCATGAAAATATACAAATGGGTACCGATCTCCAATAATGAGCAGAAAAAGAAACATGCGGCGAAAAGAGAAAATAAGGAGAATACTTTAACTCCCAAGAAAACACTCGACTCATCTAACTCCAACTTCGGCATGGCAGAAGACTCAAATACATGTAAGATACAAATTTAAAAAAATACTATTTCAATTTCAAACCTTTTGAGACTTAGGTCAAGGACAGAATGCATAAAATATTAGGTAGGTAGGTATATACTTGTCGCACAGCATAATCTAGCCCTAAGCTATTTTTAAATAGAAAACAACCAGAAAATCCTGTACAAATATCTGCAGACCATACAAACGCAAGGCGGGAATCGAACCCGCAATCTGTGTTACAGGGAGACTTTCATCCGCGTGTAAAACACTAGCAACCCGCCCCGGCTTCGCATGGTTTTATTATATGTATAAAGGTTCCTCTTTAATCACTCTATCTAAAAAAAAACGCATCAAAATCCGTTGCATAGTTTTAAAGATTTAAGTAGTCAAAGGGACATAGGGACAGAGAAAGCGACTTTGTTTTATACTATGTAGTGATAATATAACTTGATTCACACACAAAAATAGCCACTTGCAGATACTACAACACTTAGCAGCACACACTAAAATAAATAAAAATAAAATGCCCTTCTCACCACAGAATCAAATGTCTTTCTCAATTTTCCAAAGCCATATTGTTCTTCATTTGACACATAAATTGCAGTGATATAAATATTGCAGAACATTTGATTGCATTTCCAAAGAAAGCAGATCTTCTGCTAGTTATACTTGAATGGTATAATTTGTATCTATCAAAACTGTATGAAAATTGTCACAACATGTTAGATATAAAAATTTAGAATGAACACATTTACACTGCTTAGCATTGCTCCACTGTTATCGACATAGCTCAAAGAATTAGCAAGCTGAAGTGGCAGTGGGCCGGCCGTATCTCGCGAAGAACCGGCAACCATTGGGGTAAACGTGTTCTTGAGTGGAGACCGCGACTTTGCAATCATAGTGTAGGACGCCCCCCCCGGCCAGATGGGATGACGATCTGCGAAAGACTGCTGGCAGATGCTGGATGCGTCAAGCTGAAGACAGGGCGCTTTGGGGAGCTCATTAGGGAAGGCCTATGTCCAGCAGTGGACTAATACATATAGGCTGATGATGATGATGATGATGATGATTGCTCTGCTGAACTACAGAAGGCCATGGTCAATGAAAGTATTAGTTCATGGATACTTTGTATACTTGCAGGTTTCTCAACTGTGAGTGACTCCCAGGGCCCTACAGAGTTCACATCCACACACTTCTCTGAGGACTCCAACTCTCAAAGCAGCGGGACTACAACTCCGGCAAAGAGGTTAAAAACCGATTGAGGCTAGAGACAGCCTCTTAACCTTTATGACTGGGATGGTTTTATGCCCCAAATAACAGCACGACTAAACATATATTGTTTTTGTTGGTACACCACTTTTAATATTAAATATTATTAATATGCGACTTAGGTTTTTGTTGACTCTGAATCCTACAAAAGGTTTTCTACTATGTGCTAAAAGTGAAACAAGCAAAGGACATCAACTGGTGAAACACATTGCTTAACACATTTAAGATTTCTAGTATATTTCTAAAGTATATATTTATTTAAAAATATAAGTTAAGTTCATTTGTACGTTTGTTATAAATCTTATTGAAATTAAGGGTTTTTCTAGTATAAATTTTAATTGTGAATAAGTTCTAAGTAACTTTCGTTGTTTATTGTAGTAGATGGTTGTCTATCTCGAAATGAGCTCAAGATAAATAAGATTTTAATTAAAAAAATTAATTCAATGAATAAATTTAGGTAATTTATTCTGGAATAATGGCTTTGTATGTATGAGTTAGCTTTGTAAGTAAGTATGCTTCTGTAATTTATCCAAACTGACATCAAAAACTGATTTTTTTCCCTGTCTGTCCTTGACCTTTTCACGCTAAAGGTCTCCACACACTGAAGCCGGAGGCGGAGCGGAGGCGAAGGCGTGCGAGTTGTATTCTATTGAATCATATGAAAGCCTACACACACCGCAGGAGGTGGCGGCGGCGCGGTGCAATAGGAAAAACCGGCATGCCTTCGCCTCTGCTCCGCCTCCGGCTTCAGTGTGTGGAGACTTTAGATGGATCTCAATGATATTTGGCAGAAATGAGGGTGAAAAAAAAAATTTTTTTTATCCACGTAAAGACGTGCGAAGCCGGGGACAAGAGCTAAGTAATTTATAAAATACCACTTCTCTTGCTTATAATTTATGAATTGAAGCTGCATTTGTAATAATTATTGCATTTTGACAAGAAAAAGTTAATGTAATGTGTGATAATAAGTAATGTATTCGGTGAAATGTGGAGTTTGCGTTTGTACCTACTTACTGTGGATAACTTGATGGGAAATGTTGAAAATAGTCATAAAAATATTTCAATAAATAACTTAGAATGGAAAGTGATTTATTTTGTTAATTTTTACCCCTAATCCATATAATAGACTAATAAATAAACAGATACAAAACTCCTTTATCCTGTTTCACTTATATTATCAACGCGAAAGTTTAAACGGATGTTAGTTCCACTTTCAGGCAAAAATTATAAGATGAACTATAGGATAAGGAAATAGCCTTGAAACGTTTCTATAGAAACAACGCAGGCGAATCCGCAGGCATATAGGGTAGACTGGGTACGGTTGTGCCAATTTTCACGTGATCGCCCATAATTTTGTTATTATTCAAATTAGTTATGATAACAAGTCCTGAACTTAACAATCATCACAAACTGTTCATCAGTCTACAATCATCATCATCAACCTATATTAGTCCACTGCTGGACATAGGCCTCCCCCAATGATCGCCATAGCACCCTGTCTTCGCATCCAGCATCTGCCAACAGTCTTTCGCAGATCGTCATCTCACCTGGCCGGAGAGCGTCCTACACTACGTTTACCGAGTCCCGGTCTCCACTCAAGAACAAATTTACCCCAACGGTTGTCGGTTCTTCGCGAGATATGACCGGCCCATTGCCACTTCAGCTTGCTAATTCTTTGAGCTATGTCGATAACTTTGGTTCTCTCTCGGATGTATTCGTTACGAATTCTATCCTTCAGAGAGTCTACAAGTTTCATGTAAAACTTAAATGCTATAAAGGTAATAACGAATTTGATAACTAGATAATTATGAAGTGATTCATATCACTTACATAATCAAAGCTGGCAATAAAACATTTATGAATTATATTGAATAAACAAATATAATACAAATGAAAATACAAACAAAATAATGTTATAACGTTTTTTTCGGCATCATTAAAAGATTCTATAAGATAAGATTCTATAAGTTTCTATAAGATAAGATTCTATAAGTTTCTATAAGATAAGATTCTGTAAGATAAGTTTCTACAAGATAAGTTTCTATAAGATAAGATTCTATAAGTTGCTATAAGATAAGTTTCTATAAGATAAGTTTCTACAAGATAAGATTCTATAAGATAAGATTCTATAAGTTTCTATAAGATAAGATTCTATAAGATAAAATTCTATAAGATAAGTTTCTACAAGATGAGTTTCTATAAGATAAGATTCTATAAGTTTCTATAAGATAAGATTCTATAAGTTTCTACAAGATGAGTTTCTATAAGATAAGATTCTATAACATAAGATTCTATAAGTTTCTATAAGATAAGATTCTATAAGATAAGATTCTATAAGTTTCTATAAGATAAGATTGATTCTATAAGATTCTATAAGATAAGTTTCTATAAGATAAGATTCTAAAGATTAGATCTATAAGTTTCTAAAAGATAAGATTCTATAAGTTTATATAAGATAAGATACTATAAGTTTCTATAAGATAAGATTCTATTAGTTTCTATAAGATAAGATTCTATAAGTTTCTATAAGATAAGATTCTATAAGGTTCTATAAGATTCTATACAGCAGTGCCTCGCGGTTTCACCCGCGCTATTTCCCGTTCTCGTTGGAATTCCGGGATAAAATATAGCCTATGTGTTATTCCAGACTATAATCTATCTTTGTGCCAAATTTCATCCATATCCGTTTAGTAGTTTTTGAGTAAAAGAGTAACAAAAATCCATCCATCCGTCCATATAATTACAAACTTTCGCGTTTATAATATTAGTAGGATAACGCATTCATGACACGGGCTTTTTAATTTCGGTTCATTCCTGCTTTTCCCTGGTAGTAAAATTAATGAACATAGATTATACAAGGTATAACATATTACCCCTACTAAGCCGAAGGGGGGGGTTTCAGGAACCCATGGTGATCAGTTGTGGGGGGGAGATAATTAAAAATTCCTATTTTCAGTTTCCCATACAAAAAGTTTTCATTTTCTAGTGCCAAAATAAAGTGACAACCCTATTCGCGCAACCTGTACGTACTTACCTACTAACTTTACAGGTATGTAGGTAGGTATTTATCTTCGTAGATTTCAGCTATGGCGGGAGGTTACTAGACGAGCTAATAAATTCGTGATAATAATAAGATGCTAGTATGTAAGTTCCTAGGTAGTGTTGAGAAAATCTTAAAATGCTGAGTTAGGAAAGTTGTAAGTGTAGGTACAAGTTACAAACCTCATATTTTCTCGCTTGTCAGCTGTCTAGATGGCTTCTTACGAAGGGATTTATGTATGTTTTGGTAGGTCACTTGTAGGTACACAGTCACAGACAATTCACACACTTCAGCACAAGGTAGGTTTCTTTTTAGGCATTAACATGTCTCACTCACTTTAGCACTAGTTAGGTTAGTTAGTTAGTAAGTTACACATGCATGACGTAGGTATCGATACCTATGCATGTAAGTAAGGTTCGATATGCCTCCCTTCTTCCAAACAACACACATTTTATGGAAGTAAGCACACGCTTCCAACACACGCCTCTTCATCTCTTCAGCTCTGTGACACTCCGATGCATACACCACACCCTTAAGGTATTCTTAAGTCCTAGTTACTTGTTTGTTAGGCACGAAAGATAAAAATTGTAATTATAGCACTACACGGCACCGCGACGAAGGTCACACTAAAATAGTTCATCATTCATTCTTTTGATTTCGTTCGCCGAAAAGATGGATAATTTTTAGGGTTCATTTTCAATTTTAATAAATCCAACATGAGTAGGAGATATTAGGATCACAGTCGTGAAATAATAGGTATGTGGTAGAAAATTGTATGAATACGTAGGTAGGTACCTGGTCTTATTTTACATAGGTATTTCACAATGTAGGTACCTACCTGCTACACACACATACACTTTGCGTGAATTCTGATAGTTGGTATACCTAATACAAAATCCCGTAGAAAACGGATTTAAGCTTTTTTTTTTATTTTATGATTTTAAACAAACGAACTTCTTTAAATTTTGGTATTAAAAAAATTACGGAACCCGTAAAAAAATATTCCGGCCCGCTTGGCAAATACAGCACCGCCATGTGGTGAGCGGAAATGAATGAATGAATGGTTCTCTAACTTGTCTATGATTGGCGGTTGGCTGGTTGCCATGGTTTTGCATAGTGCTACAGCCAATAAAATTTAGTCGCGTTCCTTTGTGGAAATACAAGTGTCAAAGATTAATGTAGGTACAGAACGGACAGATAAACTACATAATGACGGAAAGAGTCATTTGGTAAAGTTTTTAATTAAGTTAACCGACCCCTGCGACTCAGCTCGTCGTATGTCGGATGTCGTAAAAGTCGACCAAGGGGCTTCGCCAAATGAAAGGCAGCATTTTTATTGTGTGAATTACTTATACCGTTTCTTTGATCAGCAATCCCCAGCAAAGTGATTATGGTAATACCCGCCAGATTCACAGCTCTTTTCAGTAGTGGACATCAATGTGTATTCAGTCAGTAGGTTATTATGATTAGATCAACACACAAGAAAGAACAAACAGTTAGAAAAAGACATAACTGTGTTAGCGTAGTTTAATTCGTATGTTTAACTACACGTAACTCAACCTTCAAATTGAAATGTGATTTTAGCCATGACTTACGACAATTTGCCTCAATGATGCTGTAGGCGTTTTTCTATTTCAAGAATATGAATCTGTCACTCTTTTCTACATCTATTCTGTGACCATACTGAGGTTATCGTCGCAAGTATAAGAAACAGCAGATTTTAGGGTTGTCACTTCGTAAAAAATCAGCTGGCCATGTGAAAACTTTGTTTTAGTTTTTTCAGAGATACCAATCGAAATTAGAAAAGTCGTTGAACAAAAGTTGTTCCCCGGGGGGGTAGAAATACCCAGCTTTTCGCTTAGCACATGTATATTGTTACACCATGTATAAATACCCTTAGGTGGGAATCAAACCCGCAACCCGCTGCCCCGCCGCCACATCGATCGTCAAATTAGCAAACCAAAACTAGTTAGTGAGCTTCCAAACACTGAATTAAATCCGATCCACGGTCTGCTGATCATTTCTGATAGTTGGTAGCTCCATTTTTAGTTTTACCGCAGGCAAAAATTTCATTAAATGCTAATCATGATTTGCTGATGCATAAAAAATAATTTACTGCACAAATATTTTTTAAATAGCCCGTTGTTATTTTTTCTTGTTAGTACCCAATTTTTTTTTTTGCAGGCCCTTTGTTGCGGGCCCGTTTTATTTATTCAGATTACCGAATTGATTTTTTTGTTCACCAAATGATACCCCTAAATTACTGTCAAAACATGTCAGTTTGCTTTACATGTCAGAAACGTAAAGATTTTATGAAATCTACGCTAGTAATAATAATTCAGTGATTAAATCATAATAATTTAACTGAATCAGGAATCCTGATTGTAGTTAATGAGATCTTGTTTATGAAAGCGAACTTATCGCTTTATATTGCTATTATTGTGTCTGATTGTGGAGCATCAATATGCAGTTTCCCGGTCCGGAAAAGTACAGTTCGGCGCCCAACCTGGGGGGCGGGTCGGGAGGGGGGAGTGAGCTGGACGTGCGGCGCCTCTACAGCCTCTCTATGTCCCAGCTCAAGAAGATCCCTGAGATCAGCTCGTTCAGTCATAAGCCTGCGCCATTTGTAAGTTGGTTTTATTGACACGTTACCGTCCCAGTAGGTCCCAGGTTAGTTTTCTCGACTACCTACTTTTTAGGATTTTTAGATAGACGCCTTAACTCAGTTCTTTCAAGGAAGTGAAGAGGAGATTCAGACTAAAACGTCTCAGAGAGTTTGGCTTCATCAGTTAATTACAAAAGGTGATAAGAAAGATTTTTTTCCATGTGCCGATTATCTTCATAGTATAGTTTAAAGAACACTTAGTTTAATATAAGGTATTCGCGATGATATTCAAATCGGAATAACAGAATAAAATTATAGTAACAAGCCCTGAAAGTTTAAAACTATTTTATGTTTTTCGTTTTCGATTAAATCGGTACACCAACCGAACTTTTATAGAACCTTCGTTGGCTGCACGGCTACAGCCCGAAGCCCGGGGTCATCAACCTAAACAAAGAGGGAAGCACCATCGCGTTCTACGCCGCCTCCAACTGTGGGATCCTCTACAACTGGACCGCCCACAGCATGCGGATCCTGCAAGGCCATGTGAGATCTTTCACCATCATTTCGTATGCTCGTTCACTCCAGTTACAAACAAGACAGGAAAGACGAGAGAATAGTCTAATTAAGTAGGTAAAAACAAACACGAAGAGAACAGAACTTGGATAGGTGCACGACTTAAAAGCAAACGTTTCTCCACTGTCCACCGCTGCACCGGTAGCAGCCATGGAAGCTAAATTGTATGAAACCATGCAGTTGCCGGCGCCGGTACGTGAACATGCCATGTCCTTAATTTTGCTTTCTCGCCTGTCGGCGCTAACGCGTTACCGTCGTTCAGTGGAATAACAGTGATAAAGTCCCATTAGACCCTAGGACATTCATTAAACATCCTTGGATCAAAGTAGCCTGTGCCTTCCCCGGGATACGTAACTAACTTCAACCCGTAATCCATTTCCTTGCCTTGTTTTATGTTAGTTGCTACCTAGCTGAAAATGAGTCGAAATGCGGCTGTAAATAGCCATACCCAGAGACATATGGGAACCGCTTCAGACTTTCCCAATCAACTAACATTCTGACCAGCGGCACATGATCACCTGCATCGCCACGGACGTGTCCGGCAAGTGGCTGGTGACAGCGGACAGCGGCCCCGAAAACGTGGTCATCGTGTGGGACAGCGTGGACTGCTTCCCGCAGCGCACGCTGTTCGTGCCGCACGGCTGGGCTCGCCTCGCGAAGGTCGCCCTCAGCGCCGACGCCAAGTACCTGATGACCTTCGCTTACGCCGAGAAGCCCACGCTGTATTGGTGGATCTGGTCTTTCGGGCAGAGTGAGCCGCATGGTTGGTTTGTTACCTACTAATAATAGGTTACGGGTCCCATCGCTGTGATCGCTTCAGCTTAGCAGTGTTAAGACACCGGTTTCGTAGGTTGCAGCAACAAATAAGTTACTACTAGCAGCTCCGTAGCTGCGTCGTAGCCACTCCGTAGCTATTTCGTAGCACCTCCGTAGCTATTTCGTAGCACCTCCGTAGCTATTTCGTAGCACCTCCGTAGCTATTTCGTAGCACCTCCGTATCTTTTTTGTAGCATCTCCAAAGCTATTACGTACATCTCCTTATCTATTTCTTAGCACCTCGAAATAACTTCCGTAGCTATTTTGCCTCCATAGCAGCTATTTCATACGTGCTTCATAGCAAACCAAAGGCATGGCGTAGCAACTTTGTACCCACCCATAAAAGCTTCTTGACCAGCAATAAAGTGTATTGTAATTCCCTCAGGGAAAGTACTTATACTACGTGACCCGTTCAGAGGGGAGGTAGCTTTTAAAGAAAGACGAGGAGAAAGTGTTGTTTTTTGTCACGTATTCGATATCGTCTAGCGAAATCTCGTGCTTGTTTGTAAATAAGGCAATGTAAAATATTTACAATTTATTCAAGCTACTTTTTTTTTGTTTTTGTCAGCAATAAATTATTTCAAACCATTGTATATGAACCGAGGGGGTCAGGTATCAAAATAATTGAAAAATGGGTCACGTAGTAACACACGTAAAGTGCTTTTCACGAAAAAAGTCCCTCGGCAACTGGTGGAACTAAATTTGACAGATTGCCATATGCTTGCTGGCTTCATTCGGTCGCACTACTACAGCGCCGCGTCTAGGGGACTTCTTTCGTGAAAAGCACTCTAGATACGTTCTCTAAGTTTGGATCTTCCGACTTAAAAGTCAAAGTAATTTATTGGCGTTAAAAAAACCCTCTTTTCTTTACTTATTTGTAAAGCTCACTCATTGTGTATCAATTATCACTTTATTTCTTAGATTATTTTGATAATTATGTACCTATAGTTAAAATTTTACTTGGCTAAGTGCTTATTTTGTAAGCCTAAAGAAATAAAGATATTGATTTACTGATTTACTGTATTCCAGCGAAGTTGTCAGTGAACGTTCCCAAAGAAAGCGTGCTGTCGCTGGAGTTCAACCCGCATGACTCCACGCAGTTCCTCCTCATGACCAAAGCCGATATTTGGATAGGAGTCTCAAGCGTTAGTTTGATATTTTTATTGAGTAATGAAAGATAGTCAACATTATTTTAGATATCTAGTTTGAAAAACCTTTTAAGTATAATAGAAATACTTGTGATACTTGTTCTTGAGTGGAGACCGTGTCTCGGCAAATGTAGTGTAGGGCTCCCTCTGATCTGGTGGGATGATGATCTGCGCAAAACTGCTGGCAGATGCTGGATGCGGCGAGCTGAAGACAGGGCGCTATGGCACTCATTAGGGTAGGCCTATGTCCAGCATTGGACTTTATAGGTTGGTGATGATAATGGTGAAGGTAGCTAAAGCTTTTTTATTTTTAATATTTAGGGACTTTGGGTCTTTAGTAAACCGTGCAGTCCCGTATTTTAACTAGGTACCTACTATACAAATATCAAAAACTAAATTAAAGTTAACATTAATCTAAACAATTTTATAGCCACATCAATTGTGGTGATTACAAAATGATTTGGATAACAGATTAGACATACCGACTTTTGTTTTGGACAATTTGAACCTAATAGTCTGAACCTAATCTAATTTTTTTTAACGGTTATCAGCATTTTAGTCGTACTTAACGTTCACAGAAAATATTCGTTATGGAAAGAGGCCTACTGAAAGAAACGGACGAGTTTCAATTGAACATTCGTAAGGTCCCGAGGAAGGTCCGCCCCGAGCACGGGAAACTGACTTGTTTCACGTTCGTGGAGGCCACGTGTCAGGTCAGTGTTTCAATTGTTATTGCGTACTACAGTTTTTTCCATTGATAATAAATAATTAACCCTCGTATACACACGCAACTTTACTAAGAATGCACTAAAGCATGCTTCAATTTATAAATAACACTATATATACAATGTGATTATGTGATTTTTCGAACCTTGATCAAACGAAATGTGCGGATACACAACACATATTTATAGATAAAAACGGGATAAAAAAATTATATGTTATTTATCTCAAAAACAAAGCAGTTTTAATATTTTTAAAAATGAAGACTACTTCATCTGGTTTTTTCTTAGTTTCTTTTTGAGTAAATGGTGTATTTTATTCAAAGTAGTCTCATTTGAAAGCTAGATAGTTTTCCTAGCTAATAAAATAAATATAAAATACAAATTCGATACATAAGCGTTGTAAAAACAATATTTTTTTAGAAATAAGAAAAAAAAACGATTTAAAAAAAAAAACGATTTTTAAAGTACCTAATTTAAATGGTGAATAACATGACAACGGAAAGAGTTAAACCCCCAGTTTTTGGAGGATTTGTAGAATCAATTATGAAATTTAATACAACATGCAAAAAAGTACACCTTAATAACCCAGTTTAAAGGTTACAGAGAAAAAATAAAATAAAAATCGCTTTTTACTGTCTAATTTCTAAAAAAAAAACTTATCCGCTCCGCTAAAACTCCGCTTATGTACCGAATTTGTATTATTTATTTATTTTATTAGCTAGGTAAATTATCTAGCTTTCAAATGAGACTACTTTGAATAAAATACACTATTTACTCAAAAAGAAACGAAGAAAAAACCATATGAAGTAGTCTTCATTTAAAAAAATATTAAAACTGCTTTGTTTTTGAGATAAATAACATAATTTTTTTCCCCCATTTTCTTGATAAATATGTGTCGTGTATCCGCACATTTCGTTTGATCAAGGTTCGAAAAATCACATTGTATATGAAAAGAGCACGTTCATCAAGAAGTATGCTACGCTACTTAATCGCGAGTGAGATTTCTTGAGCTCTGTGTTTGATCTGAACGCTTTGTTTACGAGCAAGCTACTTGCCACTTTTATATAGCAAATGTGAACGCACCTAGAGCATGCTATAAAAAAGAATGCTCTACCTAGTAGCAAACAAGCATGCTGTTTTAGCAGCAAGTGTATCCCAGGCTAAGCTTGTGGCAGTGTGTCCTGCCAACGTATGTAGGGCCTATTCTATACTACATAATTTCAAACTAAAAACATAATTTCAACTGTAATATTTTCAGTCTTATGGATCTACTATAGCGATCCGCCCCGGCTTCGTACGATTTTATTATACGTATAAACCTTCCTCTTGAATCACTCAATCCATTAAAAAAACCGCATCAAAATCCGTTGCGTATTTTTAAAGATTTAGGCGTAAATACTAAACCGCGAAAATAAGATAGGAAATGCATCATTCATTTGATACAAGGCTACTTATCGACTTTAAGTTTTTAAAAGACATTTCTTGATAATTTAGTAGTATTGTTATAATATTGTAGGTGCTGGTGGCCACGAGCCGCGGGGCACTACTAGTGTACGGATACACCATAGAGTACCAGGAGAACGCGAAGGCCAACAGCTATGAACTGCTGAAATACATCAAGCCGCTCAAGATAGAGACACATAAGATACTCGTCATCAAGAGTGTGGACGAGTGAGTATATCCTAGCTTCTATGAATACAAATATTTCCGGACAGTCCACACAGCATCATCTAGCTCCAAGCTAAGCAGAGCTTGTGTTATGGGTACTAGATGACTGATATACTTAATACAATACGTTAAATAGATAGTTTTTTTTATTATACATAGAAAACACCCAGACCAACGGAACAAACTTCTGCAGATCGTACATAAATTTGTTCCGAGGCAGGAATCGAACCCGCAACCTCCTGCGTTGCAGGCGGACTTTCGCCCACCGCGCCACATCGGTCGTCAGTCGGTCGGCAGCACATCTCCGTCTCATCTTCTTATCCTTCCTAATATTATTAATGGATAAGTTTGTATGAACGTATTGATGGATGTTTGTTCCTTTTAAATGAAAAAACTACAGAACGGATCTGGCTGAAATTTGGAATAGACGTAGTTCTGGCTAGGAATAATACACAGGCTACTTTCATCCCATATCACTACATAGTATAAAATAAAGTCGCTTTCTCTGTCCCTATGTCATCGTGTCCCTTTGAACGCTTAAATCTTTGAAACTACGCAACGGATTTTGATGCGGTTTTTTTTAATAGATAGAGTGATTCAAGAGGAAGGTTTATACGTATAATATAACCGTGCGAAGCTGGGGCGGGTCGCTAGTGAGAGATTATAGGAACAACGCGTGCGAAGCCGCGCGCCAGATGTTAGTATAGGCATTATCTACTTGTCTGATAATTTTTATTTATTGGTGTTTTATTTGTGTGGTTTTTACTTTGTTATTATTCTTTAAGTACAGGTAACTAAAATAAAATAGTGAAGGTCTACCTACACTATTTTATTTGTTGTAATTTTGTTTTTTGTTTTTTACGTAGGTACCTAATGCAACGACTTTGCTGTAAAAATTGTAATATTTTCCACATTTATGATTGTATATGATTTTAAGTTACTATTAAACTAAACTATCCTCAATTGTAAAAATAAAAAATATAGCAAAAATGTTTGATTCCTGTGGGACTTCCTTATCCTCAATTAGTAACGATAGTTTATTGTGTATCCCTCTGAAAGCACTCTATTGGTCGTTTTACACATCTCCGCTCCGTATCAGCTGTAAGCCTTATTATTATACTAATTTATATACATCATATTTATACATTATAATAAAGTGATGAATTAGTTGAACTACAAAAAACCCGACTACAAGTCCTCGTTTTGGAGATCTGATGATAATGTGTGGATTGTCCGGCATTATAAATGAATTCTGAAAAGATCTGTAGAAATTTGTACCGTTTGTCTCGTTTGTTTTCTATGTATAATAAAAAATATCTATCTATGTAATGTATTGTATGTAGTATATCAGTCATCTAGTACCCATAACACAAGCTCTGCTTAGCTTGGGGCTAGATGATGCTGTGTGGACTGTCCGGAATTATTTATTTTATTTATCTCCTCAAACGAAATGTGTTTTTTGTCCAGTGTGATAGTGACCGGCAACTCTGCGGGAGAGATCCACTTCTACGACGAGCAGGTGAAGCTGCTGTACTGGGTGCACAACTTCCGCGTGGACTGCGTGCACGGGATGAGCTTCAACCTGCTCCCGCGCAGCTACCAGGTCTTCGACCCTGCTTGTGAGTGCAAGTGAGGAGGAGCGGCCAGCCGCGCCATAAGCTGCTGCGCCGGCAGCTGCCCTCGGGCGCTAATCTTACTATTATAATAAACTAGCGACCTGCCCCGGCTTCGCACGGTTATATTATACGTATAAATCTTCCTCTTGAATCACTCTATCTATTAAAAAAAACTGCATCAAAATCCGTTGCGTAGTTTTAAAGATTTAAGCAGTCAAGGGACATAGGGAAATAGGGACAGAAAAAGCGACTTTGTTTTATACTATGTAGAGGTAGTGATGGGAAAGTGTGAATGTTTGTTATAAGTAGGTAATCTTTGTAACTACTAAAGTTATTTAAATGAAATTTGGTATGTAGTTAGTTTAGGACCTAGAATAGGATATAAGCTATTAAAATTTGGAAGTTTTTACCTCTGAGGGGGCTAAATAGGGTGGTAAATTTTGTACGGAAAATAATTTTTCCTTAGTTCGATTCACTTAAAACTCGGTATAAATAAACTATGAACTGAATAATTAAACATGTATTTTTTATTTTTACACAATAACCCCTAGGGGGTGTGCAAAATATTTCTGAAATTTGTACGAAAAAAAATCTCTGGTTCGCGGGCGAAGCCGCGGGGCGCAACTAGTAGATATAGTAAGTAGTAGATATATATATAATTAGGAGTTGTGAACTTGTCAGGCGGCAAGCCGTGTCCGTGCTGGGAGCGAGTGGTGACTGAGGAGGACCCCGCGACCGGCCAGCCTCGCCAGAAGCTGATGCGCCGGCAGCTGCCTTTGGACGCCACCACGGGCGGGAGGCCCTTCGTCGTCAGGGACTTCATTATCTGTGAGTGTGTTCTTTTCGCAAGACCGCAAGGCCGCAGGGGCCTGTGGTTGTTCTTGTCCTGCTCTAGGCTGAATAACAGCGTCTATTTACAAACGTTGACATTATGATGAGCCTAGCTAGACCCATTTGCTACTGCAGCGCACATTACACATTTTAATTTTAATTTCAGTTCTTCCTATCAACATATTGTATCTATTTGTAGTTTTAGAATGATTTAATATTTCATTGTAATCTTATTAAAAACTGGCAATCACGTATTGGTAGATTAGGTACTTTTTTATTTTAAGTTCTATCGCTCAATATATTGTCTCTATTTATAATTTTAGAATGATTTAATACCTCATTGTAATCTTATTTAAAAACTAGTGACCACACATTGGTAGATTAGATACTTCGTTTTATACTATGTAGTGATAATATAATAATTGTGTTTATGTATAGGATATGCCTATGTCTCAGTTTGATTGAACCAGACAAGTCCAACAGCTCTCGTCTCCGCTGGGTCGAACGCGTTGAGACCTAAAAGGAGAATCGATCTGGCAAAAAGTGTACGAGAGAACACCACCTAGGGCCTAATTCTGCTAACCAATAGCTTTTCTGGGACTTTTGTCACACACAGTATGACAGTAATATCGTCGGGAATCGCGTCGACCTTTTAGATAGTGCACGTAAAGGGGAGATTGATAGAATGGTTTAAAAGTTGTCATTTTTGGAGTGCGACTCTCTATCATCATCTAACTAAGGTTAGTTCAAGATCGATCTTGTACCAAGAAATTACATTATATGACGATACCATTGTCATCGTGAGGCGATTACTTCCAATCATGAATTTATATTTATTACAAAGAAAAACTAGACATAAATTACAAGGAAGCTTACCTATCGAAAGTTTTCACGGTAATATAACGGAATAGTATGATATTAATTGACTATGAACATTTATGTTTCTGACTAATCTATGTGCATCATCTATGTATAAGTATATTCAGTTCATAGAAAGACAGGTAGAAAGGTCTTTTTTTAATGTTAAGGCTTAACCGCACTGCGCTGTAATATAGCGGCGAAGTTCGGCGGCGCGACACAATATTATTTGTATTGTTTCATCCTACTAATATTATAAACGCGAAAGTTTTTAAGTATGGATGGATGGATGTTCGTTACTCTTTCACGCACAAACCTACTGAACGGTCATGGATGAAATTTGGAGAGATAGATTATAGTCTGATAAGACAAAGGCTATATTATATCCTGGAATTCTCACGGGAATGAGAATTACGCGGGTGAAACCGCGAGGCGCTGCTAGTATGAATATAAAAGCACTACATTTCCTATTTTTTTATTTTTGTTTTTAATTCTAGTTTAGGTTAAGAAATTTATAGGCAATAAATGATTTTCTATACTATTCTACAACAGCAGCGGCGCGACAGAAACGGCACGGCAGAATTGCATACCGGAGATTATTGCGGCGCAGTACAGCGCAGTGTGGTTCCGCCTTTAGTCATTGTATTCGTTTCTACAGGGACACATAACGACGGAGTCGGGTTCGTCGACTTTGCAACCGAAAAACTAAACCGAATACTGAACAGCAGGACCTCTCCAGCTCTTTCACTCACAGTCCACCCCGAGAAGTATGTCTGAGACCAATTTAGACTACCTCTTTCTGATTTGACGACCGATGTGGCGCGGCGGGCAAACGTCCGCCTACGACGCAGGAGGTTGCGGTTTCAATTCCCGCCTTTTGACAAAGCTGTTTGTACGATCTGCAAGTATTTGTTCCAGAATTCTGGGTGTTTTCTATGTATAATAAAAAATATCTATCTGTATAAAAATATCTAGATACCTATATCAGTCACCTAGTACCCATAACACAAACTCTGCTTAGCTTGGGGCTAGATGATGCTGTGTGGATTTATAGTAACTTAAGGTCATCGAATCGCTTATATTTCCGCGCCACATCGGTCGTCTATTAGGTCAGTCCACGCACCTTGTATATGCATATATCATAACCAGTTTGTTTTGGCGAACACCATCCTTAATACATGACGTTTTGCAGACCTCTCCTGTGCATCGGCTTCACCGACGGCTCAGTGGAGATGCTTAACTTCCTCCAGCACAGACTGTTTGCCCGGATCGACCTTAGAGACCATTACAAAGTCATAATCCCGCCCAAAGACGACTCGATAAAGTGCGACTACGAAATATCAGTGCCGGAGCTCTCTGTGTCCTGTCTAAAGCACTCTCCTTCAGGTGAGGATGATAATGTTCTTGCCATGCGTTCTTTGAAACTCAAACTCAAAAAGAAAAAGAAAAGTTCGTTTGGGTGAATTAGTTACTACAAAATGCACAACGCGGCTTTATAGGTGTGAAAATGTACGAAATGTAGCCTGATATTTAAATAGACGTGTTCCAGGACTAGAACGACGTCTGCTTTAAATTTCAGCCTGATACAATCAGTAGTTTTTGCGTGAAGAAGTAATAAGCACTCATCCATCCAAATTTTCGCTTAATTTGCGATGTGAATTTTTCTATACTTACATTAGTGTAAGGGGTCAAGTTGCCTGCCAAATCCAGTACACGCCCGCGGCGAGGATTCCTTTCTATGAACAATTTCAAGGCACTTCAGCTCAGCTATCGATATGTTTTCAAGTACCTAAGCTCGTTCCCATTTGTCGTCTGTAGGGTCCCGTTTTTAATAGGATGATTAAGTGGCAGTAACCGATTTGTTGATATTAGGTTCCAATTCACGCAAGTCGCAACGTTTGGTAACATGCGAACAGTAGCCACAGCACTAAATCCACGACCGTACAAATATTTCGGTTTGAATGCTATCAAGAATCGTTGAACGATTGACCACAATCTAGGAGCTCAGACGATGTCTAAGAGTCCTCAATGAAATTACAAATCATTCTCCAAGCATCTGCAGTTAACACAACGCTCCCATTTGTTTTCTGAGGCTCTTACCGCCCCTCTTTAGGCCTGCAGCGCCCACTTTGGGAGAGGCTGCTTTAAGTTGTTCCTACGTGTATCATATTAGTGTGAGCCAGGGCTTCACCTGGCCTGCGGGTTGAACACGGGCCAGCTCCTGTTCCTGGACGCCACCACGCTGACCATCGTCACCGAGACCCCCTTCCACGACACCAAGCACCAGCTGCAGGAGATCAGCTACAGCCCCGACTCACTGATGCTCGCTACAGCTGTTAGTTACAACTTAACGCCCTTAGCACACCGACGCATTCGTATGCGAAACTTCTGCGTAATTTGGCAGTTCCTTGCGTAACAAAGACGCAACTATTTCATTTAACCATGTGAGACATATTGTTTCAGTTTTTTCGTTTCGTTCGCTGCCGCATGCGAAAGCGTCGGTGTGCTAAGGGCGTAAGGCCCTAATTTATTACCCAAAAACCCAAAAATGCACTTTTTCGTCGAAATTCTATGGCTTTCGTTCGTTGCTTGAAATAACAATTTTCCCTTTAATTTAATACTTATAATTATTGTTTATCAGTCGACATAACTAGATAAAAACTTAACTAAAACTGATAACTAAAGGCAAGAGAAAGTGGAGCAAATGCCACTGAAGTCAGTAGAGCCAAAGACATTTCCAATAGCATACTTATAGCTAGAGATATAGCATAGAGATGCGACTGCTTCGCTACCTTAAATCCCGAGCTAGCGAGAGCTGGGGATTCAAAATCGCTACTTCACTACATAGTATAAAACAAAGTCGCTTTTCTGTCCCTATGTCACTATGTCCCTTTGTATGCTTAAATCTTTAAAACTACGCAACTGATTTTGATGCGGTTTTTTTTAATACATAAAGTGATTCAAGAGGAAGGTTTATACGTATAATAAAACCATGCGAAGCCGGGGCGGGTCGCTAGTTCAAAAATAAATCAGCTTGCCCACATTGAACAAATAACTACTTATTACCTGTTGTAACAAGCGAATATTAAATTCCCTAGTTTTCTACACAACAAAATGCTTGCTATTATGATCTATGATCCACCTAATAACAAATTTACAAGATTTTACTTTGTATTTTCCCTGTAGCTTACAAAGCCCAAGAAATAAGGATTCAGCACTTGGTTACCATGTATCTAAAATATTCCGGCGTGTCCCCACCTATGATCACCTTTGTTTGGCAGGACACCGGTAAGACGGTGTGTATCATGCCAGCGCATGTATCTAAAATATTCCGCCGTGTCCCCACATTAAGATCACCTTTGTTTGGCAGGACACCGGTAAGACGGTGTGTATCATGCCAGCGCATGTATCTAAAATATTCCGCCGTGTCCCCACATTAAGATCACCTTTGTTTGGCAGGACACCGGTAAGACGGTGTGTATCATGCCAGCGCATGTATCTAAAATATTCCGCCGTGTCCCCACATTAAGATCACCTTTGTTTGGCAGGACACCGGTAAGACGGTGTGTATCATGCCAGCGCATGTATCTAAAATATTCCGCCGTGTCCCCACATTAAGATCACCTTTGTTTGGCAGGACACCGGTAAGACGGTGTGTATCATGCCAGCGCATGTATCTAAAATATTCCGCCGTGTCCCCACATTAAGATCACCTTTGTTTTGCAGGACACCGGTAAGACGGTGTGCGTGTATCGATACGACTGCGCTGAGTTCTGCTGGACATTCTTGGGCAAGCACCGAGCTCACTACCAAGACATATCGACGGTCTTCTTCCTGCCTGACAAGTACAATGGAGAATACAGACTACTATCTATCGGTGCGGACATTTTATTAATTTACACAAAAATACGATACCAAAAAACACAAATATTTTTCTTTCAAGTAATATGCAGCAGTCTTGTCCGCGTTTTTTTATCCGATATAGTTTGTTCCCTAAACTAATAATATTAACCGTTTTACCTCAATAATATTAAACCATGTACATTATTATTATTTGAGATGTAAAAAACAACGAGTTATGAAAAATCACGCACTACGGCTGGTTTTGCTAGAAAAGGAATTTACCTACTTTCCAAATTTCAACTTTCTAGCTTCAGCGGTTTCGGCTCTGTGATGATGAATCAAATATAGATAAGGTCCTTAGTCAATAGGTTAATTAAATTAAGTTCAATTTATTGATCTTTTGACATAATTTACGTATTTACATTTTCTTAGATAAGTAAGTCATACATACATTTCAACTTAACATCTATCTAACTTAGTAATAACCTCATCACAAAATATATTTCTATCGGCCAAAGCTTCGTCAATTACTGTGTAATAACTCTTATTTAATAGAATGCTTTTAACATATGCAAATAGTTCACTGTCATTTTTGTTTCTAACTTCTAGAGGTATTTTATTAGTATTATAATTTTCGCCCCGCGAATGAAAATCGCGGGGCGAAACTGGATGAGACTGGCACAGGACCGTGTGGAGGGAGGCACAAAAGTTTGGAGGCCTATACCCAGCAGTGGGTGAAGTCGGGCTGCGGATGATGATGATGATGATTATAATTTAATAGACAAAAATCTTTTTTATTTTGGAGTCTCGTATGTGGTAATACAATACATATTTTCCTTACTTCTAGTATTATAGCCATGTACTTCGATATTTCTTAAAGTATGATTCAAATTTTTCCTAAGGTAGATAATCATTTGGTAGATTTACTCGCAGGCCATTGTCATTATTTTCAAACTTCTGAATGTGTTTCGGAATGCGATTTCAGAATGTTACAAAAATAAAAGCGAGACAGGTTTCTAGAAATTGCGTCACTTGTGTGAACTACATCTGCCTATAATCTTACATCCTTGTAGGTATTTTCCGTACTTGTAGGTATTCTTATAAGAAAACCTATAAGTCTGCTATACATCGGCAGCATACTATTTGTTATCGGCTTTCTGTACCTGTTCCACGCCTCTGTAATTTCTCTACCTCGCGGCCTCGTTTATACCTGTGCTCTTCTTTCATGTTTAATACAATGTATATATTGATATCTGTAGGAACGGACCGTATAATGGTAGAGTACGACATATCAGCCAGCTCGGAGGAGTTCCTGGAGGTTCTGAGCCTGGACCGCGTGGAGCAGACGGCCGTGCCGCTGTGCGGGATAGTCTGGCCCACGCCCCCCGACTTGGACCCCGAGGGCTGTCGGCTGGACCTGCCTATGATCCTGCTAGCCAACAATGAGGTTATTATACACCCTACGACAAAGGCCCTGTCAGAAAAGAAGAGTTTTCAACTTTATCATAATCATTGCATGAAAATTGGCTAAAAGTTACGTTTAGTTCACATAATTAACCTGTTAATTCGGCATTCAAAATAGACACGAAATATGTATTGAAATGAGCAAAAAATAAAATAAATGGAAATTAAATTAAAAGAAAATGTAAATTAGTTAATCTTAGAATGTCAGTGAATTTTCATCATCTCAGGATTATAGAGGAGGTATTATCAACTCTGTGTTACTTCCATACTCGAACTTTATGTAAATACTAGCGACCCGCCCCCGCTTCGCACGGTTTTATTATATATATAAACCTTCCTTTTGAATCACTTTATCTATTTAAAAAAACCGCATCAAAATTCGTAGCGTAGTTTTAAAGATTTAAGCATTCAAAGGGACATAAGGATATAGGGACATAGGGACAGAAAAACGACTTTGTTTTATACTATGTAGTGATGCATCACACAAATAATTTATTGCTCATGTAATTCCGATCACTGGTGAATGAATGAACGATTTGATTTGCCAGCACAAGTACAAGATAGTGAACTACGAGACGACGATGACGCTGTCAACGGTGCTGGGCCCGCGCTACAGCGCGCCGGTGCGCTGGATGCAGCTCGTCTCCAAGCTGGAGAACACCCAGCGGCGACAGTACCTCCTCTTCGCCACGAAGGACGTCATCGGCCTGCAGAAGTTGCCGCTCGATGGCAACCCCTGGAAGCATGTCGGGATGCTCGGACATCCGGTTGAGGTATGAACATCTAGTCATTCGGTGCATGATGCGTAATTATGCACCGTACTGTATGCACCGTATGCACCGTACCGCACTCTTGCATGCCAAGCGAGGTTTTTGCTCTGTTTTAAGATAAAGCTCTGTGGTTACAGTTCATGATATTACGCTTTTTCATTTATTCGGATTTCTTAAAAGTCACGACTGGATGCTTAAATATGTTTGCATAAAATACGACATATGACTGAAATTTATTTATTACTTTAAGCAAAGCAAAATGATTGTTATCACACAATACTAGTGACTCGCACGGGCTTCTCACGCATGTATTATACATATAAACATAGATCTTGAATCACTTTTCTGTAAAAAAAACGTTTCAAAATCTGTTGCATAGTTTTAAAGATCTAAGCAATAAGCATACATGAGAGCAGACAAACAGACAGCGCGAAGCGACTTTATTTCATACTACCTATGTAGTGACGTTACGATGTCTTTTGTCTATCCTAACATAGACAACTAGACAACAATACCTGTGCTTGGCCTACATATGTTTTTTTCTCTATTGTTTTAAGGTGATACAAATGTGTTACCGAGAAGACTTGGGCATCTTATTTACCATCGGCTCAAAGGACAGTGCCTCGAGCCAATGGTCTGCGAATTTCAGGTATGTCCTACTCGGTGACGAACAGCAGAATTACTTTATAATAGTTACGCAAAAAATACAATTTTACGCGGGCGAAGCGTGAGTACAGCTATTCTTACTATCCTATCTTACTATTATAAAAAATTGAATGGTCTGTGTGATTTTTTGGTATAAGTGAAGGCGCGAATTCAACGAAGTCTGAAGCGCTAAGATTGTGTGCAGCACACACAGATGAGGCTAAACAGAACCACGAACAAAAGAGTGTGAAAAATAAATACCGTGATCTACCGTAATGTTTTTGTAAATGAGCGCGTTTAAAAAAAAATGCCAAAAAAAGAAAGCGGTTTTTGGTTCCGGTGCTAAGCGGGACTAATATTTCTGGCAGAAAAAGAAAGCTGGAATTTTCTTTCCTTACTATCCGAATTCGTAGACTTTAATCACAATATCTATGTAGTGAGACCTTTCTTTTACTATGACAACGTTATGTCCCTTTAAACTCGCACGCGGTTAGTACACCTTTATGGCTAGTTATGCTTCTATGTCTAGGCATTGAGTAGCACGAACCAATAAGCATATCACTGGGAGTATAAATAAAAGTACCATCTTTCTGCCAGAGCTCCGGATCAGACTACTGAGGCCGGCGGCAGCGAGCTCGATCCGTACTACTGCCTGATCGAAAACGGACGGCCAGGGTGGCTGTTCCAGGAGGTGAGTATCAAAAGCGATTACCTATCTCGAGCCTTTTCAGGATACTCTGGAGTACCACAAGAGCATCCTCCGTGTTTCTTGTGGTACTCCAGTGTCTGGAGTCCAGACACTCCAAGGAAAGTAAGCGGACGGCGCAGTACTTATCAGTCACCATTGTAGATATCTCTTACCCAACACAAAGCGTCATTCTTTAAGTTTGTCAAGGTATGTTCTCGCCTGCCATGCGCCGCGTGCAGGAATACATCCCAATCGACTCGCTGCTGGACCTCACGCGGGCGCTCGGGTTCTTTCCCTCGAGTATAAGGCGACATTAACGTTTAGTTCTGGTGTCAGATCCGGGACCTGTTCTACTACATCCAGATCCTGTGCCAGGGCACGTTCTCGCCTGCCATGCGCCGCGTGCAGGACTACATCCCAATCGACTCGCTGCCGGACCTCATGCGGGCGCTCGGCTTCTTCCCCTCAGAGTATGAGGTGACCTTATGTTTTAATTTTTTCTATTCTACCCTCGACAACAAACGCTGTGCTTGGCCTACCGGATGTAACACCTATTTAAATTCCATTTTTTTTCCTCGACGAAATTTATGGCAATTGAGTTTGGGCCCGTCAAATTAGAATGGGATACCATGGCAATCAATGCTCGGTCTATTGTACCGTGTGATGCTCGGTCTATTGTACCGTGTATAACACACGGTACAATGCAATAGACCGAGCATTGATTGCCATGGCATCCCAATGACACTATTCTTCCGCGAAAAGTCCTGCCCTGTATTGAGTACCTACTATGGTAAAAAAGTGTTTTTCTTTTCCTGTTAAACGCCTCATTGTGAGGCAATTGTGATGTGCAGGTAGAGAACCTGATAGTGGAAGCCAAGCTGAAGGTTTTCCTGAAGAACCCGGTCACTGAGATCGACTTCATGGAGTTCGTGAAGCTTTACCTGAACCACCGCCCGGCGCTGGGAGACTGCTTCAGGTACCCCATAAAAGAGCTGAATAGAATAAAAGAGATAGGGCCCTTTCGGCCCCTTTTGTAAATAGCTACTTTTCTAAATAGTAACTCTTTGTTTTCGGGATTCTTCTCCTTGTTTCTGTACATGTTAAATGTGTTATTCATATGTAAAATGGTTAACGAAACGAATTTTCCTTCTTTCTTTCTTCTCTAATAGCCTTATGCCTAACTAGTTTCCCACGGCTTCGTAAGCCATTTGCGGGATCAAAATAAGGTTTGATATTTTTTCGAGTGTCAAATAAATGTGTGCAAATAAATTTCAGCCTTCTTTGTTTTTAATTTAGTTTAGGCGATAAAGTAAAGTTAATAAACATTTTAACTTCTTTCACGTTTAGTAAAATTAGAGTTAAGTATAATTATTGTCATTTCTACCAGATACCTAAATTATGAGATTTATGAGCTACCAGCAAAATTTTAGAATACTTATGTACCTTAGGTACCAGGTAGGTACGGTTCCAAATTAAATCAGGCAGTAGTATAAATTTTTTGTATTCTATGTTTTACAAGTCTTGCTTTGGGGCGTGCGTGACGTAGTCTAGCTCAAAACCAAAGAAATGAAGGGGCATATGCGCAGCAGTGGGTTGACAAAAGCTACAGTGCTGGGGGCCTACTTGGGAAACAAAATCCAATGTTTCTTTCTCTTTTTTCTTTCTCTTCTTAATCGTTTTCATACAAAACATACTCTTATGTCACCCACATAAGAGAGAAAACACACAAAAACGTAAAGCTTTTTAGTTAAACGAGTATTGATCATGATTTTTTGTCGTTCCAGTCGGCTGCGCGACGCGTTCGGCACTTTCGCGTCCGTGCGCCGCGACGAGGTCTTCATGACTCGGAAGAACTTCATCGACATGCTGGCCAAGCACGGTACTACACATTACACTCACACATTTGCTTGTCCAAGTGGTGTGGTATAGTTCGGCCTGACCTAAGACACCTACCTACACATATAAGACATAATTATCTACGTAGCGTGAATAAAACCTCGCTTATGCTCCAAATTGAAAGATGCTGAGACCTGCAGAATTTACCAAAATAAAAGTAGCTGACATGACACCCCAGTTAGGATAAGTGACATATAAAATGAATGTTTATAGCAAAATTGCGGTATGACTAATACGTTACAGCAGGTTACAGCCTTCACCATCACATCGTTCCATGATTTGCCTGTGAAGACGATGTCATGGCAGTGTCATCTACGTAGGAGAATGTTTCGGCGTCGTTAAGTTAATGGAGTGGTCAATATTTAGACGTAGACGTTAAAAAGAGTTGGACCTAAGTACCTACTTCGGTTTGGTACTTCATAACAAAATATGTCTTCGTCCTGACTGACATCATCACCAACTTTAATCCTTGTTTACGTTCTCGGAGGTAGTAAGATAGCGGAGAACTTCGTAGTTCCTCGTAGCTATGAGTTTCGAAACTACGAGGAACTATAATGTAGTCAGCCCTCAATTGTACCGTAGACATAAGTTCTGTTCCCAATAAAGGTTTTTGTATTTTTGTATTTTGTATTTTTTATTTTTTAATGTAACGTAAGAAAAGAGGGGTCGCGTTGATGTCTTTGGTTTGCTCCGCAGCGCCATCGTAGCACGGTAGCACGAAGTGCTACGAAGGTCTACGTCAAAATATCTTTCTACTCAGGGGTAAGAATCAGCCAGTTCATTTAAAATAATGGACAAAAGCTTCATAATTAATCGTACTGAAAAGCTTTACTCTTCAAGTTTTGGTAGTTTCAAAGCCACGAGGAATTATAGGAAATGTGGGGTCTCGTTGAAGACTTTTGTATGCTACGCGACGCCATCGTAGCACCGTAGCTCGTGCTACGAAGGTCTACGTTAAAATAATGTTTCTCGTTATGGGGTAGAAAGGGGAAAGGGTATGGGAAAGTTATATTATGTCAGATCAGAAAGAATCAAGAAAGAAAAAATATCTACGTAATGGCGAAATGTCTATTTCGAGAGGTTTTAAGAGATCCGTTGCGTAGTTTTAAAGATCTAAGCAAACATAGGGTCAGACAGACAACGTAATAAGCACGACCAGAGTGTGGAATTAGCTTTCTGCGTCGTTTTCCCGCCAGAATACGATCTCTGAGTCTTTCAATCAAGAGTGTATAAGTTCCTTCTGGGAAAGCGTGCTCCGTCTTAGGCCACATCTTTACTTACGTGAGATAGTGGCCAAACGCCAATTAAAAAAAACGGGAAGCGACTTTGTTTCATACTATGCAGTGATAGTGAAACTAGTGTTATACCTAGTGTTTGTATTTACAGGCGAGTGTTTCTCCCACGAGCTGGTGTGGTACCTGCTGTCCATCCTGTGGGGACACAGCTTCGAGGAGCGCGTCGCCATGCAACCTCAGGACTTCTCCTTCTTGCCAGATGTAATAAAGTTAACACACATTAGACACATAAGGGATAGTACACAAAATGGCTGCTTTATCACTACTTACAATAGTAGTAAAAAAATTGAAGTGAAAAGAAAATCAACGCTATTTTTGTAATATTATGTTGATGATAATTATTTAACCCTAAAATTTGTTCTTATTTTATGAGCCCAAAGAAATAGAGTTTTATATCCGCTAGCAACAATTGCAAAACGCGCTCCAGTTGTTCTAAAGTATCATTTAGAATTTATTTTGATATTGTTGCTTGGTAAGGAGGAGTACAGATATTAATTAGATTTAAACTAAAATTAGAAAAAACAGGCATTTCCTTTTCTTATATCACATATTAAAATCACCTTGAAATTTATATTTTTAACTTAACTCATACATTATACTATAACTTAAAAGTAAGTTTACTTTTGTAATTTATATTTAGTATATAGGTAAATAAGTATCATTAGATTAGTTAAGTAGATAAGTACATTAATTAAGTTCCAAATGAGCACGATAGGTACTGCCGACAAACAGTTACACAGTTTGGCAGAAACGGTCTAATGTAATGTACTATTATTTGATAATAAATAAAATAAAAATACAAAATTATACAAGTGATGCTCAAACTTTTGAGTGAAAATTAAGGTTGAAGATATCTAGAAAATTACTGAGCGAATAGTTATCAAAACATTTAAAAGGTTTATGAGCAAGTTTTTTTTCTAGCGATAATAAATATAAATATGAAGTAATTTAATAAATTGTGGACATGGCATGGCGCCCAAAAACGACAACAATGTACTACGTCGTTTTCTAAATTTGCTTACAACTCCCAAACGAATCAACTTCAATCAATTATGGGAGGTTTCCCATAGTGAATATTGTTTCCTATAATGCAGGGTCCTAAAACATTAATTTACTTCAGTAACTATCTGCCCTTCTGAAAAAGTCTAGGATTAGAGACCTAGCAAAAACTGTTTCAAGTGACCCCAAAGTATTTATTTGCAGAAGATAACGTTCAGCAACCTGGTGACGACCATCATGGGTATCCAGGAGCTGGAGGATGAGCAGGAGCAGCAGTCGCAGGCCCCCTCCCACTACTCGCAGGCCCCCTCCACGCTCGACTCCTTCTGACCAACCCACCCCGGGCTCTACTAGGACCCCATGCTATCTTTCATCTTACAGATTATATTTTCAAAATGAAATAAAAGAAAAAACTGGAAGTAAAATAAAACACAATGGGCAGATTGGCTTTTTATCAAAACCTATTAGTCTTTATATCATTGACGACAGACGGTTGTAACAGCAAAGATGTCATAGCAATAGTTGTTCCGGTCGAATAGACCTATCCAAAGACATATTTTTTTTTGCTATTGGAGGGTTGTCACACATTTGATCAAAACTTATAAAAGTCCTATATCTGTGAGCGGACAGTTATAACAGTTAAGCTTGTATAGCAAAAGTTGTTCCGGTTGAATAGACTTATCCAACGACATACATTTTATTACTATTGGAGGGTGGTCCCAGGTTTTTATATATTTTTGCCCATTGTCCTTTACTAACTAGGTACCTACCTAACAAGTGGTTACCTATCTATGACGTCACTGGACCTAATGGCATTATTCTTTCATTAGACAAAGTGAGAATAACACTAGTTGCAGTGGCATTACTTTATATTATGAGTGCATTCGCGATAGGAGAGTACACCAATACCGGTTAGTGATACAACGGTTGCCTAAAAGTTGATTGATTCCATGTTTATTAAATAAAATAACCTTAATAAATAAAACAAATAAATATATCTATTTACTTTCAAAACATATTTACATCGATCTTATTACTATGTAGGAGTTACCTGAAACATTTAATTGAATATTACGATTGTTTTTCCTTTCAATAAGCGACAACAATTGTTAATAATTGCATAATTGCCACTTAACTACAATAGACATATACGCAAAGAATAAATATCACCCAAATCCGTTCAAGTGTCATATGTTTGTTACTTCTTCACGTTTGAGCGTGAAGAAGTAACAAACGTACGCACATTACGTAAATCAGACACACAAGAGTTTTCTTAAATTAGATACAGAAGAGGATTCTTCAGAAGATTCAGTCGTGCAAGCTTCAACAGGAGGTCAGACACATCTTTATTATTTAACTAGAAGACAATTCTTCAAAAGATTCAGTCGTGCTAGCTTCTTCAGGAAGTCAGATACATCTTTGTTATTTTACTAGAAGAGGATTCTTCAGGAGATTCAGTCGTGCTCGCTTCAACAGGAGGTCAGACACATCTTTATTATTTAACTAGAAGACAATTCTTCAAAAGATTCAGTTGTGCTAGCATCGTGAAGATGATCAATGTTCAACAATTTAATGAAATCTTCAAAATCATAATTTTCATTAGATTGGTTCTTGTTACTAGAAAAGGGTTCTTTCGGAGATTCAGTTGTGCTAGCATCGTGAAGATGATCAATGTTCAACAATTTAATGAAATCTTCAAAATCATCAATAGACAAGGGTTCTTTCGGAGATTCAGTTGTGCTAGCTTCGTGAAGATGATCAATGTTCAACAATTTTATGAAATCTTCAAAATCATCAATAGAGAAGGGTTCTTTCGGAGATTCAGTTGTGCTAGCATCGTGAAGATGATCAATGTTCAACAATTTTATGAAATCTTCAAAATCATCAATAGAGAAGGGTTCTTTCGGAGATTCAGTTGTGCTAGCATCGTGAAGATGATCAATGTTCAACAATTTTATGAAATCTTCAAAATCATCAATAGAGAAGGGTTCTTTCGGAGATTCAGTTGTGCTAGCATCGTGAAGATGATCAATGTTCAACAATTTTATGAAATCTTCAAAATCATCAATAGACAAGGGTTCTTTCGGAGATTCAGTTGTGCTAGCTTCGTGAAGATGATCAATGTTAAACAATTTAATTGAATCTTCAATATCATAAATTTCATTGGATTCGTTGTTTTTACTGGAAGAGGGTTCTTTTGAAGATTCAGTTGTGCTAGCTTCGTAAAGATAATCAAAGTCTAACAAATTACTCATATCTTCATCGCTAGTTTGTAGGATAATGTCAGCATTGTAGAGGCTAAATAAGTATTGTTTGTAAGCAACGTCAATGATTGAGTCCTCCAAAGCACCTGTAATATCTGTAACAAATATTTATATTGAATGAATTAGTAAGTGCCTACTCATTAATGAAATCATAATGATTAGTATCTTTTTACATTTATTTTTGGAGGGACTCTGGGGAGGCCTTTGCCCAGCAGGCTAATTGTGAAACTTCTGGTCCCTACTTGTTTGAAATAATTTATTATTATATTTAGCAGGCATTAGATAAGCCATGATAAAAAGGGTCCAGTAGACTTTAGTAACTATGTATGAAAGCCGAGACACTTTGCTTTACTATTGCTAAAGGCAAGGCTGATTGATGAACTCACCGTATAGTTCACGCATTCGCAATTTATCATCAATTTGTAAATCTGTCAACGATGGAGCTGTAATATCTTCGGTTGCGGACATGATGGACCGTTCGTTGCTGGAGTGCTCGAGTCCCAAAGCGTGTCCGAGCTCGTGCAACAAGACCCCGTAGAACTGCACGCAGCCGGGCACGAACTGCAGACTCCACTCCTCCTCGTCATGGATGTGCACCTCCACACTCTGCGTCCACTTGCTTGGAAAGTCATTAACGTGTGCCAGAACACCTAATGGCCCATCGACTTCGTTTGAGCTAAAAATAAAATCACGTTATAACTAATAGATGCGAAAGTTAGGTTACCATGGATACTTATTTTTAGATTTGTCTGGCTCTTCACGCCAAAACGCTACTGAACTGACTGAAAATTTGCATAAATAAATTAATTTAGTTTCAGGTAGGCCTTCAATAACGCCTATCGCATAAATTGTGAGATAGAAATAGTCAAATCTTTCCTTAGAAACAACAGATGTACCTTTAGAAGAGTATCAACGTGTATGCGTCACAAGCAAGTGAATTGACACCTACCACCCGTCGCCGACAAAGTCTACACAGGCCTACAGTTATATCAAACCAGTACGCCCTGCACCTGAACTTTGAAACATTCTGTGACTCTTCATTTAGCCCAAAACTTTACAAAAATGTTTTTAAAAAATAATGTCTACACGTGCATGTGGGGATCTCCCCATAATATTCTATTTATATGTTTATGGCACTCCAAGACCTTTCGTCACCCAACTCCTGCGAAAGCAAGTCTTTGACAGCCTCCACTGCTTGAGTCACCCTGGCGCAAACGCTACTGCTAATCTAATAGCGCAGCGTTACGTTTGGCCAGGAATCAGGAGAGACTGTCGAAATTGGTCACGAGCGTGCTTGGATTGCCAGCGCTCAAAGATCAACCGACATGTTTCCTCCCCATTAGGTTCTTTCGACTTGCCGAAAGCTCGATTCGCCTACATTCACATAGACCTTATTGGCCCTATGCCAATCTCCAATGGCTTCCGCTATTGTCTGACTGCTGTAGACCGCTTTACCAGATGGCCGGAGGCCATACCTATCGCGGACATCACAGCAGAAACGGTAGCCAAGGCCCTGCTTTCCGGGTGGATCGCCCGATTTGGATGCCCAACGGACATCGTTACTGACCGTGGGCGACAGTTTGAATCCGAGCTATTCGGATTCCTGGCTAAACTGGCCGGTTTTAAGCACCGCAGGACGACTGCATACCATCCGGCGTGCAATGGTCTTGTGGAGAGATTTCACCGCCAGCTAAAGGCAGCAATCACTTGCCATGCTGACAGTAATTGGACAGAATCTCTCCCATTAGTCTTACTTGGCATACGTAGTGCAGTCAAGGAGGACCTAAAGTCATCGTCGGCCGAATTGGTGTATGGTGAGCCCTTAAGACTCCCTGGTGAGTTCTTCTACAGCGCCATTACCGGTACGACCGACATTACAGACTTCACCGCTAGGCTGCGCTCTATTGCGGGTAAATTGCAACCTGCTCCTGCGTCTCGCCATAGGGGTAACAAAAGTTTCGTTTTTAAAGACCTCGCTTCTTCGTCGCACGTATTCCTTCGGGAAGAAACGCAGCGAGGAGCTTTCCAACCTGCGTACACCGGCCCACACGAAGTCCTTCAGCGTGGAGACAAAGTCTTCAAAATTTTGTTTAAGGGAAAATCGTTGAATGTGTCGATAGATCGCCTAAAGCCGGCTTACATCTTGTCGAACTTCTCGCATCCCGAGCTTATCCCAAATCCCGAGCCTATCCCGAATCCCGAACCAATCCCAGTTCCCGACCCTTCCCCACCCGAACGTACAACACGTTCCGGTAGAAGAGTCCGGTTCCCGGATTTCTATCGCCCGTAGTGACGGTCTTCGGAAGGGAGTGATGTGGGGATCTCCCCATAATATTCTATTTATATGTTTTATTTAAGTACATAATTTATTTATTTATACATTATATAATATCTACATTATATATTTACACGTTCATACATTGTTCATACATCGTTCATACTCTGTCCTTACAATTTCATGTTCATACTTGCTTATCGTTCGTACTCATACACTCTGTTCATACTTTCTACTTTAACATACTTACTTCTTGTTTCTCTTCGCTACCCTCATTTATTTTGTACACATATTTTATCACAATATTATTTATTATTTACACATAGGTTTGCTACCTGGTTTGTTAGATAGGTATGTAGGTATATCGTTTAATGTAGTTCATACGTAATCGGTATACCTAACGATCTCGATGATCATACTCGGCCGCTCGCGTCGGCCGACCGGTTTTGTACCAGCGGGCGGGAACCCCCGCGCCTCATACTTCTTTCCGCTGGTAACTCGAGTCAGTCGTATGGAAGCTACTTACCGCGCGCACTACCTTGCATTTCGCTGCACCGAAAAATCTATTGTCTCGTACCATTCTCGCTATTACTTCATTCTATTTTCATTCTACCTAACTACTGTGAACTTTCATCTATACTGTTATCTGTGCCTTCCACTCCTTCTATCTATAACTGTAGTCTTCAATAAATCCTGTGACCTAGAGTGTGTTCAATTTTCTTCTATAACCACCGCATCACCTGGACCCCGCTACAGTGCAAAGCCGGGACGGGACGTTTGTTTATTAAGGAGTAACTGACCGACAAACATGCACAATGATACTTGAAATTTGGACTGTTTACTGTTTATTCCATAAAGGGTTTAGGGTACTTAAACAAAAAAAGATATTATGAAAGGGGTTTTAAAAAGGAAATAGATAAATGAGAGTTAAAATACTATGTATTTCAGGAAAAGTAAGTATTAGACTGTCAAAATTTTACATTCAGGTTTCCCTTGAAAAATGAAGGACCACATGTTACAGCGTTTTCTCCTGAAAAAAAGGAGGTTTCTCAAATAATTAAAATTTGACGTCATAACGTCAAAGATTGATAACATCATCATTGTGATATGCACACATCATAATGATGATGTGTGCGTAGATGATGTGTGAATATACCATTGAACCTGTTGTTTTATTATTTGCGCCAACTTACCAATTCAAATGTGGTGCTTGTACGAAGGATATAGTGATGTTCGCCTCCCCGGAGTGTATTTGTGTGAAGTGCAGGCCGCAGTGCGGCGCCCACTCCTCAAACGCGAGCTTTACCAGTGCGCCGAGGTCTACATCCTTCAGGACACCGTGTGTTGGACCTCTCCCCACTCTGCATCAAACATTAACTTAAAGGTCTGTTCAGACCTACGCGGTATTCGCTAGCTAGAGCTTCGATTATCATCATCATCATCAGCCTATATTAGTCCACTGCTGGTCAAAGGCCTCTCTCCTAGTGAGCGCCAGAGCGCCCTGTCTGCAGCTTGCCGCATCCAGCATCTACCAGCAGTCTTTCGCAGATCGTCATCCCACCTGGCCGGAGGGCGTCCTACACTACGTTTTCCAAGTCGCGGTTTCCACCCAAGAACACGTTTACCACCACAACACAACGGTTGTCGGTTCTTCGCGAGATATGGCCGGCCCACTGCCACATCAGCTTGCTAATTTTTTGAGCTAGGTATGTCGATAACTGGTTCTCTGTCGGATGTATTCATTACGAATTCTATCCTTCAGAAAAATTCACGAGCGAGCATAGCTCTTATAGAGAGAGCGAGCTTTGATAAGGCTTGATAAGCACCCACAGATTTCAGGAGAAGGTTATGGTTGAACTTCGTTGCTCAAGAACAGAAGTAATAATTAAAAAGTGGCCAGGAGCGTGTGTGTGTTAGTGAGCCTGGTTTTTCACCTGTATGTGAGATTCGCTCCAGAAGGCCATCGATTATAATCTTCTGCGTCTCTCCGTCTTCTGATACTGACATTGTCTTCAAACCCGCAAAAGCGCTGAAAATAAAAAGAAAATACTTTTTGATCATTGCATTATTATTATACTTGGTGAATGGGTTAGTATTATTTATTATACAGGATGGAGATAACGAAAGTTTCGAGGAAGGCGATTGAAGGAGGTGACCAGAAACATTCGTGATGGCTTCTCACAGGGCACATTGTGAAAATTCATAAAAATTAAATGACGAAGAAAACCCCCACAATCGCTCTTTATTCCGTCTGCCAGTGGGCTGTATTAAAATTTCATGAACTGTAAAATGGTGCCTTGCCATCAACTAAAAAAATATTGACATCAATAAAATAAAAAGATAAATAATACAAAAAACATGACAGAATGCGGAGTCGTACGGTAACTCAAACTGAATAACTAAGTACTTATCGACCTATTATCCATACTCAAATAACATATTGACTAACTGTTTTTGCTTTCACTGTAACAAGAAGACTGAGCGTGTATGGAAGGAACGTGTTGATTTCACTAGGAGTCAAATGTTGAAATGTTTAATTGCTAGGGTAAAGGGCTAAGGGTAAACCACTTAAGTCTAAACATGTATAAGTAAATAAACTTTTATTCTGACTACCCGAGTCCTTTGTTATTGAATTTTTTAATAGATCGTACTTTGTTACCCCAAACAACATACCTTTTTGGATAGCTAAGAAAAATGTAGATTTTTTTAAATATATCTGCACAAAATAATAAACGGCGAAATTTATCAGTTGATTAAAAAATACTTGGTAAAAAATGTAATCTCAATTCAGATTTATGTAGGCCTTTGAACTAAAAGGTTTTGAAAGTCCTATGAAATATATTATGTTTAACACTTGAATAAATTCAATAATAAATTCAGATTTAAAAGGAAGGCCTTTTCAATCTGAATTTAAAGTAAAGCTATAAAAATATTTCTTAGACTTTTAAAGCCTATTCAAATGAAATAACTTATACTTTACAAAAAAACACTGAAATATCTACAAAAAAGACGTTATTTAGAAAGTAGGTAAGTATAACAAATCGTCGATTTAAAGGGACACTTTCATTGAAAAGTAATTATATAATTATTTAAATATCTCGAAAGCTTAATCTTCTTACTTCTTACTATTATAATAAATGAGAAAGTCTGTGTGAATGTTTGTTATAAGTAATCTTTGTAAGTACTTAAGTTATATAAATGAAATTTGGTATGTTGATAGTTTAGGACCTAAAATAGGACATAGGCTATTAAAATTTGTAAATTTTAACCTCTCTCTACCCACTGTAAATAGGGTGGTAAACTTTGTATCGAAAATAATTATTCCTTGGTTCGATTCACTCAAAACTCGGTATAAATAAACTATGGAGTGAATAATTAAACACGTATTTTTTTATTTTTACACAATAACCTATAAATGTTATGTGTGCAATAAGTTTCTGAAAATTGGACGAAAAAAACTCTGGTTCGCGGGCGAAGCCGCTGGGCGCATCTAGTATTCAAATATCTCGAAAGCTCTTAACTTTAGACCATTCTCATTGTCAAATTGGAATCTACTGAAGTCTACTATCACGTCCTGAAAGGCTCGGGTCTACTTACAATTAGCCCTGTAATCGCGAATCGCGCTAGCTGAAGTGTCCATTCGCGCAAATGTCCTTCGCGCATGTCTTACTTTTATGACTTACCGTATCTGGTCGTGCGTTTCCCGCAAGAGTCCTGCTTTGCACTTCACTCACTAAGACCATTACACCCACACAGAATAACCAAACCAGAAGCTTAAACAACGTACTACTTGAAAAAAACATTTTAGTTTGTGATTAATGTAGAGAACATGAGATTTTTTTTAATTTATATACACATTTAATGTTTTATAGACCGTTATTCCTGTCTAACTGGCATTCAATTGATTCGCTTTATATACCCTACCACACCGCTGCGCCGGCGTGAGATGTACCTATGTAAAGCACAAACTTACCCAAATCTGTTATCTGAAAGTAGATAAGGACTTAACCTACCTTACCTACCTAGTTAAGGCGCAAGCTCGCAAATAATTAAATTTAGCTTGACTTAAGGAGTGACTTAGGTTAGTAGATTCATAATAAATAAATAATGTCGACGACCGATGTGGCGTGGTGGGCGAAGGTCCGCCTGCGACGCAGGAGGTTGCGGGTTCGATTCCCGCCTCGGAACAAATTTGTGCACGATCTGCAGAAATTTGTCTCGTTGGTCTGGGTGTTTAATATGTATAATAAAAAAATATCTATCTATGTAGTATATTGTATTAAGTATATCAGTCATCTAGTACCCATAACACAAGCTCTGCTTAGCTTGGGGCTAGATGATGCTGTGTAGACTGTCCGGAATTATTTATTTATTTATTTAATGTTGGACAATCCCTACAGCATCATCTAGCTTTATTAGAGCTTGTTTAATGGGTACTTGATGACTGATATATTTTTGATTTACACTAGCTGCGCCCCGCAGCGTCGCCCGTGTGGAAATTAATTTATTTGTCAAATATCATATTTTTATACTTATTTATTATCCTATTGTAACGCTTTAGAATGTGTGGGGGGAAGGGTCCTATAGTTGAGAGGTATGTTTGAGGAAAAGAAATGACAGTTTAGTTAGGGTTTCACAATAAGCATAGTTTTATTAAATTTTACAAGTACAAAGTTTAGATTATGTTGGGCGCCTTATGGTAAAGTAAATTATGTTCAGCAGTAGAGCATAGAGTAAAATAACAGGTTGTGGTGGCCTACATTCAACTTCTTAGCAACCAAATATTTAGGGAATCTACAGTTAAATTACAGAACGGATGATATTCAGCGAGTGGAGTGTGCGACGGAGTGTTCCGGATGGTTCACTGTCCCGCGGTAATCATTATTTGATTTTGATTTTCAATCCTTTTCTTTATCTACACGACTTATACACAATTTAAGTACTGAGTTTGATTTAAAGCAAAAAAATAAATCATAGATCTATATCTAGGTGCTTACCTGTAGGATATACAACAGTAGTTTGGGCGTGATGCGCGGTCAAGGAATTTTAATTTCATCATCTCTCCCAAGGGAACCTTACCGAATTCCGGGATAAAAAGTATCTCATGTCCTTCCTTGTAGTATGAACTCAAATCGTCCCGAGTTTCATTATAACTCATTCAGCAGTTTCGGCGTGATGCGCGGTAAAGGAATTTTACTTTCATACCCTCTCCCATGAGAACCTTATTGAATTCCGGGATAAAAAGTATCCTATGTCCTTCCTCGTAGTATGACCTATAATCATGCCGAGTTTAATTTCAATCCATCAAGTAGTTTCGGCGTGATGCGCGTTTACGAAACAGACAGACAGACAGACATGAATGAAAAAAATTACAGTTTTAGCTTGAGTATCGATATAAGAGAGCCCTCCAAAAAAAATTTTCAAAATATCTTCAATGTACAGATTTGGACCTGTTACAGTTTTATTATAAGTATAGATGTAAGTATAATAGAAAACACCCAGAACCCGGGAACAAATATTTAAATCGAACCCGCAACTTCCTGCGCTGTGGCGGACCTTCGCCCGACGCGCCACATTGGTCCTGAAAAGGTTCTTATTTTTCCTGCGTTGTGCAAGAAATAAAATGACTTGGTTAGCCAACAGAAACCAAAAGGAAAGTCGAGCTGTCGAGAAGGCATATGAGGGAAAACCATCGGGGCATAGAACATTCGGCCGCACTAGGAATCGAAGCCGATTTCCGCGAACGCGCCGCGAAGCTGTAGCTGCTAGCGAAACTAGCGCTAGATTCGCGCAGGTTTCGATCCCAGGTGTGGGTCGAGCTTTATCTGTGATCAATGTGATCATTCAGAATCATTCTATGGTAAAGCAATTCATTTTGTGCATGTGCGGTAATAATAATTAGTAAATTTTTGACTTGTCTTAGGTTTTTTTATTTTCTAACCTAAACGCATTTGGGTTATATTTTTTAAAACACTAATATTATAAATGCGAAACTTTGAATGGATGGATGGATTATTGTTTTATTAGCTCAGTGTGTACATATTTGTTCAATTAACTAGAGAACCTACTGCGCCTTAAACCACCAGCTATCGGGATGATAACGGGCCTATAAGGAGTTTACAAACAAAATTACCCACGTTTGGGTTGTTCCCGAGATAGGTTTTTTATTGATTGAGGAAACAGCTCATTTTGTAATTAAGATTTAAACATAACCTGAACTTATGATTAAAAAAACTTAAGCCCTCTACACACTAAAGCTTTATAATATTTTTTTTGGACCTCTCAAGACTGTTTCTATCCTGTGGGAACTGATTTATGGGATGAAAATCCTATGTGTTATTCCAGGGCTAGAACTACGTCTATTCAAAATCCGGTAGTTTTGGAAAGAGGAACAAACATTTGCATATCTATGGATTTAAACTTTCACGTTTATTATTTTAACAAGTACATAGTTATATAAGTTAAATTAATAAGTAAGGAAGTTCATAGTAACGAATACAAAAAAATACCTCAAAGGGATAGGTATTGTACAGTTAGAAGCTGGGTCTACGATAACTTTTTGACGAGCGTGTGACTTGAGAACATTTTACATAGGTACTTGATGGGAGCTTCTATTATTCGTTTTGTTATTAAGTAGGTAGGTATCTAAATTATCTACTTATTAGAAATAATTTATACTTATACTTTGTTGTGTCGACTGTAGCTAGATACCTTCCTACTTAAAGTTAGTCACAGAATAGATAAGTAGTAAAGCTCAAGTTCATTGCCTACAATTCTTTATACGGCAAACAGCGGTGATAATACACAAAGAATGCCTAATACAAATATACGTAGAAGTTGGTAGCTACTGCTGTTGTAGGTACCTATAGCTTGATTCATAGCCGCACTACGGGTAGTGTTCTTCAGAAGATACTTAATACTTAGCAGCTGCGTGGGTTAACTGACAGAAAACTTCCGACAAAACGTCGATTAAAATGTAATTGTCCGATTATGTTTTCGAAGAACTCGTGCCTAAAGATATCAGCTCAGCAGCCATAGGTCAATGTGTCTCGCTATCAGTTCAGTTCAGCATGACGCGGTGGTGGGGACGCTTGTGGTGGTGCCTGGTGGGGCTCGGTGCGGTGCTCGGTGGGACTATTTACTTGGAGACCAACGAACCTACTTCTGATGAGGTCTGTTATGTCTAGTCTATTAGTTACTGGTCCTTGAGAAATATCTGATTATTTTGATGATAACAAAGCTTGGAACGTGTTTGCCCCAAATCAAAAACAAACAACCTAACAAGGTAAAGATTTCTTTGCACTAAAAAATCGAAGTGAAAATCAAAGTGAGCACTTATATTTCCGAGTTTTTATTAATAATATTTATTTAATGACGTTTCCAAGAGTTCTGTAAGGTCTAAGTAGGTATCACTACATAGGTAGTATAAAACAAAGTCGCTTTTTCTGTCCCTATGTCTGTATGTCCCTTTGAATGCTTAAATCTTTAAAACTACGCAACGGATTTTGATGCGGTTTTTTGTTTTGAAGTGATTCAAGAGGAAGGTTTATATACTTATAATAAAACCGTGCGAAGCCGGGGCGGGTCGCTAGTAGGAAATAAAGCACTTTTAATTTTGAATTTGTATATTTTACGCAAACAGATGAATATTATTTTAATAGCAAAAGTAATTGTTTGAAAGTAAAACTACTTCTTACACCTTACTTAACTCTACCCTATGTTCATTTGTTAAATATTCTGAACTCTGTTAATTTGCTTACTTGTTTTACATTATTTACAAAATATCTTTGCATGTAACTAACTACTTAAGTAATAATAGTTTAGTATGATATTGAAGAGCGTTGTCTCTAGGTACCTATCTAATACTTAAAAGGAAGTTCTGACTGAGCATATTAGGTATAACATTTTGTATCATTCTGTAATAAACAGAAAGAAAGAAGGAAAAAAGAAGAAAAAATAAACATTTGTATGCTATGCTTAGGTAGGTTCGTGCTTTTGTTAACGGAGTATAGGAATTTGACTATTGACCGAACACAACGATTTTTAGTAGGTAACTATTGACTTCCACATATTATATTACCCAAGTGTACATTTACTATATATTGGTATACGAGCGTAGCTTCGCACATGCCTACCATGCCGTACGATTCACACGGCATCATCTTGATCCAAATTAGGCAGAGCTTTAATAATAACTATATTACCTAGGTACTTAATAATATATTAATATTACGTTGATATATATTTTTTATTTTGCATAGAAAACCACCAGTAGGTACCTAACTCTAGAGTATTCTACCATATTATACCTCTATATTATATTATTATTCTACCATGAGTTTTGACATTACAATCGCCTGACTTTACTATAGTAGTTACGTAAATACGCAGATAGCTTTTTTACGCGCATTTTTAGTACCCAACTATCCGCAAGAGGCGCTGTTCAAGTTTTCATACATTTTTTAACTTCAGTCGCTAGCGAGTATCGTAAGAATAAACTCATGGTAGACGTAATTAACACCCTGAACAAATATCAGCCCGTCCCGAGGTGTGTTCTATTCGGGTTTGTTTGTTTGTCTGTGTCAGATCTCGTTCATGAAGCGGTACGGCTACCTGCCGGAGGAGCAGCCGGGCGAGGAGTTCTCGTACACGCCGCAGTCCCTGTCCGAAGCCCTGCGCCGCCTGCAGGCCTTCGCCGGCCTGCCGCAAACCGGCGCCGTGGACTCACACACTAAACAGGTCATCATCATCAACAACCTATATTAGTACACTGCTGGACATAAGCCTCCCCTTAGAATAATTAGGCTAGTTACTATAAGGGCCTCCCCTAATGAGTGACATAGCGCCCTGTCTTCAGCTTGACGCGTCCAGAATCTGCCAGCAATCTTTCACAGATCGTCATCCCACCTGGCAGGAAACAACACGTCAGGGAAAACTTCTCTGTATTTTTTTTTTCGTGGTTAAATAATAACTTTAGCAGAGCTTTGCAAGTTTTCATGTGTAACCAGTCGGGGTATTCGATTAAGGCTGTCAAGGGTTAAATTTCATTTTTCATTTTTAGTTATTACAAAAGAAATACCTAATAATGGTTTCGGACTTAGCCATCGCTGCCCTTCTCAAAAAACAACCCTTTATGTAAGTATAAATATAGTTTGTGAACACGTCCGAGCGAGAGGACTATTGATCATAGTTCCTATGAAATAATAATTTCACCCGAGAGCTGGTATCTGGCGCAGCGCATCAGCGTTGCCATACAGCGTGGCAATGCAGCCAGTGTCTTGGGGACGCGACATGGATCAGTTGAGCTACCTATAAACAGTTTGCAACCGTCTACAGTTAGCTCAATTTTGTTTCAATTGTTATAATATAACTAACTATATAATTGTTATAATATAATACTAGTTTTCATTTTTTGTATTCCTTGATTGTAATTTTTGTTGTTAATTTCAGTTATTTAGTATCTAAAGTTCTGTTTTATTGAACTAGCTTTTCAGTAAGAAAAGATGTGGCGTCAGGGACTTGGTGGAGGGTTCGAAGCCCGGCAGGTCTCGGCGCTACGTGGTCCAGCAGGGATGGGATAAAAGAAGCATTACGTACAGGTACGAGTATCACTAGGTACATAGTATAAAACAAAGTCGCTTTCTCTGTCCCTATGTCTATATCCCTATGGCACTTTGTATGCTTAAATCTTTAAAACTACGCAACGGATTTTGATAGTTTTTTTTTAATAGATAGAGTGATTCAAGAGGAAGGTTTATACGTATAATAAAACCGTGCGAAGCCGGGGCAGCTCGCTAGTACTAGCGTTGAACAAACATTGTATTAGACACAAGAGTTATACAAGTGCTAGGGCTTTATTTTTCGCTTCTTCCACTAGTGATACAAAAAATTATAGCAGAGTAAATCAAAAATCATTTTATTTCTTAGGTATATGTATTACTAGCGACCCGCCCCGGCTTAGCACTTTTTTATTATACGTATAAACCTGCCTCTTGAATCACTCTATCTATTAAAAAAGACCACATCAAAATCGTTACGTAGTTTTAAAGATTTAAGCAGTCAAAGGGACATAGGGAAATAGGGACAGAAAAATCGACTTTGTTTTATACTATGTACTGATACTGATTTTGATAATTATGTACCTACCTTTACTTAGTTAAAATAATGTGCTTATTTTGTAAGCCAAAAGAAATAAAAGATATTGATTTACTGATCATTCCACTGCTAACTCTACCGATTAGCACACATTACGTTCATCGTCCACCACCACTGAGCATGCACATGTAGGGTTGCCATCCGTACGAGTTTCTCCAGATGGGTCCTAGTGTAGAGGACGTCCGCGGAGCGTCCAGGCGTACTACAAATGGAACCCCCATTTGTAGTCCGCCTGGAAATGAGGTTTCCATTTGTACAAATTTCTAAAAATAGGTATGGAACCCCGATTTGTAGTCCGGGATTTAAAGTAGTGGCCCCAAATCGCAAAAAAGCTGTCTACGATACTTTAAAACGGGAAATTCAAAATTTTGATTTTGCCATTCGATAACTCTACTTTTGTTATAGGTAACTACCTATTCAACTTTTCGATAGGTATAGGTTTTCACGCGTCTTTTCCTGGTTTCAAATTTAGAGATGGCAGTCCTACCATAAGAATAAATAATACCTAGAAGCGACTCTTCTTTGATCTAGTCCCAAACGCCGAAATTTATATACCTACTTCCCCTTTCACCTTGTTACGCCCCTCTGTCGTCCAGGCGTTTTGCCAGGGTTGCTACTGCACTGTACCGCCGCGCCCCGCCGCCGTCGCGTCGCAAGGCGAAGCGAGTGAGAAAAAGTCAACGACCGATGTTCACGTTCCTTTGATTAGGTACCTACCTAATTAGTTAGATAGGGACCTACAAAAACAATAATATTTAGAAAATATTACTTACATAGATACATACATATAGGGTGCGTATTATCATTATCTTTTAGCAATCTAAAAAAACTTAAATTTGTCTTCGTTTTTGAGTTATTGTCACACCACAATAACTTGATCGTGACGCCATATTATAGAGGTGGTACCTAACTTACATAAATATTTAAATCCGCGTGCGGCTTCGCCGGCTGTGACAGTCCTACTGAATGGGCCCGCCCACTGCACGTTTAACGTGCAGAATCGCGTAGGCTAATACCGTGACCTTGAGCGCGTTCGGAGCGATTCTACTCTGTTAATGTCTATTCTTATGGTCCTACCCTGATTAGGAAAGGGTCCGGTGACTACCGCTCGCAAATATCGTCCCAAATATGGAATAAAGCTATCTCTGTTTAGCTAATTCAGGCGCGTGATAGCAATACCAAGTAGCTACTTATGTTCCCAATCAAACAACACGTGAGATTTTATCGTTTTTAAAACGAAACAAATAGGAAGAAAATACGAAACAAATAGGAAGAAATCAATAACTTTATTTTTTGAGGCTTACCAAATAAGCAGAACTATTAATATTATAAAAATAACATAAAAATAAAATGTTTACTTTCTTCTATCACGAACTCTGATTTCTTGATGCGTCAGGGTAGTAAACGGGTCCAGCACGCTCGGCCAGCCGCAGGTGGAGGAGCTGGTGGCGCGAGCGCTGGCGGTGTGGGCCCCGCACGGGGGCCTCAGCTTCTCGCGGTGGGACGCCGGCCGCGCAGACATCATGGTGTCCTTCGCAGCGGGGAGCCATGGGGACGGGTGAGAATAGACAACACACCACCGGAGCTGGTGGCGCGAGCGCTGGCGGTGTGGGCCCCGCACGGGGGCCTCAGCTTCTCGCGGTGGGACGCCGGCCGCGCAGACATCATGGTGTCCTTCGCAGCGGGGAGCCATGGGGACGGGTGAGAATAGACAACACACCACCGGAGCTGGTGGCGCGAGCGCTGGCGGTGTGGGCCCCGCACGGGGGCCTCAGCTTCTCGCGGTGGGACGCCGGCCGCGCAGACATCATGGTGTCCTTCGCAGCGGGGAGCCATGGGGACGGGTGAGAATAGACAACACACCACCGGAGCTGGTGGCGCGAGCGCTGGCGGTGTGGGCCCCGCACGGGGGCCTCAGCTTCTCGCGGTGGGACGCCGGCCGCGCAGACATCATGGTGTCCTTCGCAGCGGGGAGCCATGGGGACGGGTGAGAATAGACAACACACCACCGGAGCTGGTGGCACGAGCGCTGGCGGTGTGGGACCCGCACGGGGGCCTCAGCTTCTCGCGGTGGGACGCCGGCCGCGCAGACATCATGGTGTCCTTCGCAGCGGGGAGCCATGGGGACGGGTGAGAATAGACAACACACCACCGGAGCTGGTGGCACGAGCGCTGGCGGTGTGGGCCCCGCACGGGGACCTCAGCTTCTCGCGGTGGGACGCCGGCCGCGCAGACATCATGGTGTCCTTCGCAGCGGGGAGCCATGGGGACGGGTGAGAATAGACAACACACCACCGGAGCTGGTGGCGCGAGCGCTGGCGGTGTGGGCCCCGCACGGGGGCCTCAGCTTCTCGCGGTGGGACGCCGGCCGCGCAGACATCATGGTGTCCTTCGCAGCGGGGAGCCATGGGGACGGGTGAGAATAGACAACACACCACCGGAGCTGGTGGCGCGAGCGCTGGCGGTGTGGGCCCCGCACGGGGGCCTCAGCTTCTCGCGGTGGGACGCCGGCCGCGCAGACAAGTAGTAACTGTAATGCAAACTATAATTAGGTAGCTAGTAAGGCTAATTAGTAAGGTAAATATATTGTCGTAGGTTCCCTTTCGACGGGCCGGGGCAGATAGTAGCGCACGCGTTCCCGCCGCCGCACGGCGTGCTGCACTTCGACGACGAGGAGCTGTGGGCGCGGGAGACCAGCACGGAGGACGAGGACGCCACCGACTTCTTCGCCGTGGCCGTGCACGAGATCGGCCACGCGCTGGGCCTCTCGCACTCCGACGTGGGGGCCTCCGTTATGTACCCCTACTACAAGGCGGGCGTGGAGGCCTTGCATATGGATGATATTTTGGGCATGCAGGAGCTTTATTGTGAGTAATTAGGTCTGTTTGCAGTTGGTCGGTAAGTTCTGGTAGCTAGTCTTACTGACCAGTATTACTGACCTACTCTCAGGCGGATTAATGACCTGTCGTCTTGTCATGATATGACCAGTAATCCGCCAAACAGCCTGCTTAAGTGACTGGCAACCAGAGCCAACTATGACCAATTGATTTATTTATATAATGATTACTTATAAAAATTTATTTATTATCATTATCGTTAAAAAATATTTTTTTAAGTACAGAAAATACAAAATTATTATAAACTATTCCACAGTAAAAATATAACTAAGCGGTGGATCACCGGCCGCGAGGCTCAAACAGCCGATGACTTGGACTAGGTTGCAGAGAGAGTAACTTCCTGACGATACGCGCCGAATCCAGGGAACCGCTTTTTGGATCTGGCCCTTGATCCAACTTCCTAGCGAGTCTCTTGAGATGTTTATCGAGGTTCTTCGCTATTACACCGTTAAAACGGCTATCGACCTATAAGTAACCCATAACCTCTACTTGACGCTAGATGATTACAGAATCATAAGCAGACAAAAAAAAAAGAGAGACAAATAAAACAATGGAGAACACAGGTTCTCCATTGTTTTATTTGTCTCTCTCTGCTGTATTTTAAGACGACGAGACGAGATAAATGATCATTTATTTCCATACAAGTGCGTGAGAAGTCAGAGTCAGTCCCCACGGAGGGCACGCCGCCGCCGGCCGCGCCCGGCTTCACGAAGGCCGAGGACAGCGACGAGGAAGACTTCCCGGATCTCTGCATGACTAACTACGACACGCTGCAGGTCATTCAGGGGAAGATCTACGTCTTCGAGGAGGAGGTAACATACTCAGTATTTGTTCATAAGGCCATATCACATGGTAACTATTTCGTAATTTATTGGACACCATCACTACATCTCCTGTCTCCTGAGTTTATAACAAAGTCGCTTTTTCTGTCTCTATGTATGCTTAAATCTTTATCACTACGCAACGGATTTTGATTCGGTTATTTTTAATAGATAGAGTGATTCAAGAGGAACGTATACGTATAATAAAACCGTGCGAAGCCGTGGTGGGTCGCTAGTAAGTGATGTACCTACAAACGTGCTATAGATTTCTTTTTCAGTTCTTCTAGAAAAACAAACACAAAAATTCTAGATAGGGGTCAAATTCATTGCAAGTCGATTCCGACTCGCACTTTGCCCGTTTTATTTTATAAGTTCTTGGATGTTACACTAGGTAGACCTACCTAGTTTTCATCAAGGTTTTCTGTACGCATGACGATGTCAGTTGGGTACCTAGGTACTTCTTGACGCCAAGGCAACAACTAAAACAAATTAACTAAGTACTAATCTGCGTCAAATTTAAATTTTACGCATTCTTAGGAATATCATTAAAAACGGCCCACGGGACAACAAGGAAATTTAAGATGATATACGTACACATATAACAAAATACAGTCGAATTCAGAATATACTCCTTTTCAATTATAGGTTCGAATTCTAAAAATATTCCAAGGTCCATGTTAAGTAAGTAGTCCCTTGCAGTGGGTGTGGGTGCTCCGCGACCGCAACCAGCCGGAGCCCGGCGCTCCGCGGCGCTTCCACGACGTGTTCCGCGGCCTGCCCGCGCGCGTCTCAGTCGTCAGGACCATCTACGAGAAGGCTAACGGGAATGTCGTCATATTCTCGGGTGAGATCTTATAGAAGTTCACTTAGAACTAGACGCTTCAGAAATAACAAAGATAATAAAAAACTTATAAGGCTTTGGATACGAAATTGTTCATGTTTCGTACGTAGATAGATACGTACGGGGTGAATGATGATGTGGGTGGAAATCTCCTGTGATATTTACGTATTTTTTTATATGGTCAAATAAATAAAAATAAAATCAAATCGCCCATAATATCGTGGCGATTCTCCGGCAGGAGGACAAATGCGCTGACCAAAAAAACTGAACAAAAAGTTACATGGGAGTTTTTTGGTCAGGAGATTGTGGGTTAACTACTAACAAATAATGATGGACACACCCCACACAGCACCATCTAGCCCCAAAATAAGCTACTCCAAGCTTGTGTTATAAATATAGATAGATTTTTATTAGAGACCTACTTATTATAAGAAAACACCCATCCCAACGGAACAAACTGCAGATCGTACACAAATTTGTTCCGAGGCGCGAATCGAACCCGCAATCTCGCGGACTCTTGCTCGATGCGCCACTGAGGTGGTCGAAAATGTGGCTTTATATCATGGTGAAACAATTCTATGTCTAAAGATCATTTTTCTCCAGGCCGTCATTTCTGGGAGTTCGACCCTTCGTTCCGGCTCCTGAAGCGAGGCAACTACTCCAAGCACTACTCCATCCCGGCGCGCGTGCCCGAGCTGACCAGCGTCTTCATCTCCAACTACAACAACAAGACGTATCTAATCGAGGAGGAGCGGTTCTGGCGGTACGACGAGCAGGCGACGAGGATGGACAAGGGGTATCCCAAGTCCATGTCTGCGTGGAGGAAGGTCCCCTACCCTGTTGATGCTGCTATTGTTTGGAAAGGAGGTAGGCATCTTTTACGACTGTGGAGCCCTTTGGTACCGTATCTACTTGATATTTCTATGTGCGAAGAATTATAACAATCTAAACTAAATTACTTTGACAGAAAATATGCTCTTGTTTTAATGCTACACTGATCTGATCAATGTGTGTTTTTGTCTGGTGATGGATTTACGACAATTACGTTCAAAATTTAAATATTCATTCAAAATATAAATACTTAATAATTTAAATGTAGGCTAATGATTTTAAAATGATAAGGAAAGTGTAACTTGATTCTCTTAACTTCACTTTTTGGTCACCTTGTGAATGAGAAGAGTTCATTAGATTGACCCTCTTAGGCCCATTTATGTCTCCGTAAATAATCTCCATCAAAGCATGGCGTCTCGCCGCACTGAAAAGCCCTAGGACTTTCTCCTATTTTAAACGCAAACGCGTACAAAATCCTAATCACATCTCTCCGCTAACCTCTTAAACACTCCACTGCTGAAGTAACTATAAAGCAAGGAGGTGGTATGCCATAATCCACGCTAGGGTTGGTGACCACGGCAGATGTTTTAAAATAACTCCGAAGAAGTAAGATGCTCAACCCATAGACTCCAGAGACGGTCAACCATTTTTGTACCCTCATCTCGTATAATAAATGGGAGTAAATTTATTGGTAGTTATTTTAAATATTGGGGTAAGCGGTAAAAATCAGCTAAATAAATATTTGGGCAGCTTAATAAATTTTGGTCGGATGTAAAATAAAAACGACCTGCAATACTTGGCTGACAAATATAAAATTTTTGGTAAGTGAATAAATAGCGGTATGGTCTATGAAATTAATACTTTTGGGCAACTGAATAAAAAAATCATGGGCAGTAATAAACCGTTATTATGTTACAGCAAGTAATTACATTTTTGAGGTGCATAATAAATGTTATGGGCAAAAGAATTGTAAAAAAGTAAAGCAGAAAAAAGCGAAAATAAGCCGTAATCACTGGTACTGCGTTTGAAATCTTACTATTTTAGGTAGATACTATTATTGAAAGTCTGTGTAAATTTTTGTTATAAATAATCTCAGTAGATACTTAAGTTATTGAGAACAAATTTGGTGGTGGTAGGTATGTAGATACTTAGTATTTTAGATGAAATTTGGTATGTAATTAGATACTTTAAGACCGATAATAACTTAAGTAAATACTAAGCAAAGTTTAAAATCTTTGGGGCTTTCCTACAGATGATCTCTATCTGTCAATCTTGGAAATAAAGAAATAAAGTTATATCCCAAAATGTGCTGCACAGAGTGCGAGGACTTACACACATACTGTCATAAATTTTAATGTTAACATTCATATTTCATTGTTTTATTTATTTTCCCAATTAAAATAGTAGGTATAGGTACTGTTTCACCCGCGAAATTACCGGAATTTTCCGTGGGAATTCTGGATAAAATATAGCGTATGTGTTATTCCAGACTATATTTAATCTATCTATATTCATCCAGATCCGTTCAGTAGTTTTTGTGTGAACGAGTAACAAACATCCATCCATCCATACTTACAAATTTTCGCGTTTACAATATTAGTAGAGGTGGCGACAAACGTTTCGGATGCAGGTACCTAATTACCTATGTAATCAATCAGAGAAATAACTTTTCTAGTGCTAGGATTTCTGTGGTCAGGAACCTTATTTACAAGCAAGCACACAAAAAGTAAGGCTCAAAGTTGATTGGTGAAATCAAGTAGCGCGCGTCCGCTCCCTGCCGCCGCGCGCCCCGCCGCGTCGCGCCGCCCTGCCACAGCTCTAAATGCAAAAACCCAAATTTGCTTTCGCGATCCAAAACGCTAATACAATTTTCAAAAATTAACTTCTGATGGGGTTAAAGTTTGTTTAGAAAATTATTTTTCCTTGATTCAATTTACTCAAAACTCAGTATAAATAAACTATAAAATAAATAATTTGACATGTATTTTTTATTTTAACAAAATAACGCCTAGGGATTGTGTTATAAATTTCTGAAAGTTGTATAAAAAAACTCTCGTTCGCGGGCGAAGCCGCGGGGCGCATAGTGTAATAAAAAAAGTTTAAAAAAAATAAAAGTTACCTATGTGATGTAGGGCGTCACTGGGGTACTGTGGGGAGTCAGAGTCAATGCTTGAAATCGTCTGCGTGAGTGTGTATACTAGGTAGGTACATGTTAAAATTTATAATATATATAAAATTTTCGTTAAATACCTACCTGTGCCCTGTGCGACGACGCCGGGCTGCTTAGGTATATATATATATATTACTAGCAGTGCCTCGCGGTTTCACCCGCGCTAATTCCCGTTCTCGTCGATAAAATATAGCCTATGTGCTATTCCAGACTATAATCTATCTCTGTGCCAAATTTCATCCATATCCGTTCAGTAGTTTTTGCGTGAAAGAGTAACAAACATCCATCCAGTTACAAATATCCATGCATCCATCCATCCATAATAATAATAGTAATGACTCGCACGCCGCCACATCGATCGTCAAATTAGCAAACCAAAATTAATTGGTGAGCTTCCAAACACTGAATTAAATCCGATCCACGGTCTGCTGATCATTTTTCAAAGTTGATTGGTGAAGTCAAGTAGCGCGCGTCCGCTCCCTGCCGCCGCGTCGCGCCGCCCCGCCACAGCTCTAAATGCAAAAACCCGAATTTGCTTTCGCGATCCAAAACGTGGCCTCCCATCTCATCACAAAATCAAACGTGTTATTCTCAGTCTTCGATATCCCTAATGTTTTCCATATTAAAAGAGTAACAAACATCCATCCATCCATCCATAATAAAAATAATAATGCCTCGCACGCCGCCACATTGATCGTCAAATAAGCAAACCAAAATTAATTAGTGATCTTCCAAACACTGAATTAAATCCGATCCACGGTCTGCTGATCATTTTTGATAGTTGGTTGCTCCATTTTTAGTTTTACAGCAGGCCAAAATTTCAATAAATGCTAATCATGATTTGCCGCTGCATGAAAAATAATTTAAAGCCCAAATATTTTTTAAATAGCCCGTTGTTATATTTCTTGTTGCCCAATTTTTATTTTTTTGCAGGCCATTTGTCGCAGCCCAGTTTTATTTATTCAGCTTACCGAATTAATTTTTTTGTTCACCAAAATCTGTTTAATTCACTGACCGATTAAATGATACCCATAATAAATCCCCCGAGACCCTAACGAGAGTATGCTATGTTCTGCTTTCAGACACGTTCTTCTTCCAAGGGCCGCGGCACTGGCGCTTCGACAACGAGCGGGTGGCCGCGCACGAGTACTACCCACTGCCCGTCGCTCAGATCTGGTTCGGCTGCGAGCCCAATGCTGAGATGAACCTTTACGTCTCTGATGACTACCCATGATCAAAGGCAGTTGAGGCAAACTAGCACAGAAAGCCGCAAACCAAAGTTGAAGTTGACATTTCAATACCTTGATTCTAGAATCCAAGATATTTTTTGTTTAAGAGGGGGTATACAAAAACTTTATTTAAAACTGAAAACATTAACAGAAAAATCATTTTAGTTCAGAGCCCTTAGTACTACCAGACTACCGGTTGTGCGTTCGTCTCTTTCCATGTACATTTGGCGTCTTGCAGCGCCTCTACGGGATAGAATGGAACTAACGAATTTTAACACTTTGTCTCGTACTAACTCGATTTTCGAATAGTTTTGAGTGATTTTACGGAGCCTATTTTCATGGAATATTGTATTTGTCTCATCATCATCATCAGCCTATCAAACTGTGTAACCTAACTACTGCGGTACTAACAGACAGAGGAACGAAATAATCAACCCATTTGCTCCGATGTCTTAAAATATTTTCCACGAATATCACTCTGAATTTGTAACTCCTTTTACCTATTCACAAAAAAAAAATAGGATTCTAGAATGCAAATTAATAGTAATAATATAATGTAGAGGGTGGAATTTTGGACTAGACAGTAAGGGCAGATACCTTAACCGATGTATGTACATAGCCCTTAGGAGACTTATCCATATCTTAAACATCTGTGGACTATCACGAACTATAAAAATGGGCATTTTGTTCTGATAGAATTTACAGTCAGCAAGAAAATGGTTATTTTGATCTCAAAAGAAATTCTAGATCATTATATGAAACTGGATCTATGACTACAAAAAAAATGTAAAATGCCCATTTTCAACTAAATTTTTGTCGAAGTCTGTTAGTTTTTGTAAAAACATAAAAAAAATATCATGCTATTATATTTATATATTTATTTGTCATACATTTACAGTACAATTATTAAATTGCTTTAAGATCTGGCCAGTACCTACTATTTCATTTATCCTATTTAATGAGTTAAATTTTGAGGTCTGTTAAAAAAACATTTAATAAATAATAAAATCATGTTGTTTAAAAATATATCACTTTATTAAAAGTTCATTAAATCATTAGTATTATGGCGCCCGGAATGTTGACAATAAAAAAAATTGTGCAGGAAATAGCAGAATAATTTTTAATACTGTGATAGATGTCGTATACTTTGTAATATTAATAAATTACCTATTTATGGTTATTTCTGTGTTTGTTCGAAACTATTTTCAGAAGGTTATATTTTGTGCAAATACGTACTTATCTGAAAGGGCAAGAGTTAACAGAAAAACATCCCAACTACAGGCATCCAATGCCTTATAAAGAACAATCTTATCGTCTGTTTTACTATATAAATTAAGTTCAATATCGCATCCCTGTTTTGAGACCCCACGTAAGCTAATCGAATGTGACCGAATAAAGGTAAACGAAAACAATGCTATAACATCGTAACGATTTGAGTAGGTACAATATAAATACTAGAACATTTCCCGAGTGGGGTGAAAATGAGAGGCTTCCTTTTAATCTGTAACGCGTTTAAATAAGGTTTATATTCCTGTACCACCAACTCACTCGTGGGGCAATTTAGATTGTACAATACTACGTATCTTAACATATTATGACGTCATCAAATACTGTTTGCTGGTAAGTAAGGAATACTGCTTCTTGGAAACATTATTCATATTCGTTTTATATTATAAACAGTATATTAATTATTGACTTTTGTAATACATTGTGGTATGCCCAAGAAATAAATGAATGAGTAAGTTGAAAGCGTGTCAGATAGCAGGAGGCTTCTCATGTAGTGCATACGAGTAGTGTGTGTGTTTAGCTGCAGCAGGAGGCGGGGTTGGGGTCCTTCCCCGAGCGCTTGGTGATGTTGAGGCGCGTGAACTCCTCGGCCACGGTGGGGTGGATGCCCACCGTGCCCATCAGCGTCTCCATCGTCAGCCCGCATCTGGAAATGTGCCGTCTTTAGTAGAGCATATAAAAAGTGCAAACTTTAGGACAATGTGGATATTAAAATGCTTGACAATCCACACTGTACCATCTATACCCAAAGTAAGCTACTCAAAGCTTGTGTTAAGGGAACTAGATAACTGATATATTTAATATATTATAATATAAACACATATTTATTTTAAACTAGCTGACCCCGCAGACTTCGTACTGCCTCATATGGGGTTTTCCCGGCAATTCGATTTTTTTCACCTTTTAAACCTTCCCTAGACCTCCACGAACATTTCAAGACCAAGATAAGATAAATCCGTTCAGCCGTTCTCGAGTTTTAGCGAGACTAACGAACAGCAATTGATTTTTATATATATAGATTAGGAAACACCCAGACCAACGGATAAAATTTTTGCAGATCATACACATATTTATTCCACCGACGACGCGGGATATTTTAACCACTGAAATTTTATTACTAGACTCACTGATTTTAACAGACTAAAGTTATTTATTCAAGAGTGTGTGTCCAAGACAGAAAACAGCCACAAGTGGAGCCATAGCATCTGTGGGGAAAACTCTTCCCACGTAAATGAAACTTGGCGGATATGGAACACTGTGTTTATTAACGTCTTTTTTTTTCCTTCCGTTTCATGGGTTTTACAGTCATAACAAGTTATATGTCGTAGGATCGTGGTGCCGCCTCAAGCGAGGGAAAAAATACCGACCGATTCTGTCAACTGTCTGTCACCCGACTAGGGATGTACCCAAACAAATAGGGTTGTGTGAGGCGATCGATTCGCCACACATCTTAGGCGGCGCCCCCCGCTGTCAGCTATTATAGAGTACACACTTGATGGCGGCCGCGAAGCCCTGGATGATCTCCCCGGCGACAGGGCCCACAAAGTGGAGCCCTAGCACCTTCTGCGGCGGCCCCCGCAGCGCCACCGCCTTCAGGTAGCAGTTCTTGATGTTTCGCTCCGGGATGAAGAACTCGGTCGGCTTGTAGTACGCGTGGTATACTTCCTGTTTGTGGTATACGCGTGGATCAAGGGTCAGATCCAAAAAGCGGTTCTCCTGGATTCGGCGCGTATCGTCAGGAAGTTCCTCTGTCTGCAACCCTAGTCACCGGCTGCTTGAGCCTAGCTTCGCGGTCGGTTATCCACAGTTTTGATATATTTTTTACTGTATAATAGTTTTATATTTCTTTTTATTTATATAGTAAAAAATGTATTTTTTAATGAGAATTAAAATAAATAAAGTGTATAATAATAATAATAAGTCCGGACAGTCGACACAGCATCATCTAGCCCCAAGCTAAGCAGAGCTTGTGTTATGGGTACAAATGACTGATATACTTAATACAATATATTACTTAAATAGATATTTTTTTATTATACATAGAAAACACCCAGACCAACGGAACAAGTTTCTGCAGATCGTACACAAATTTGTTCCGAGGCGGGAATCAAACCCGTAACCTCCTGCGTCGCAGGCGGACCTTCGCCCACCGCGCCAAAGTTTGTTTTATACTAGTACTAGCGACCCGCCCCGGCATCGCACGGTTTTATTATACGTATAAACTTTTCTCTTGAATCACTCTATCTATTAAAAATAACCGCATCAAAATCCGTAGCGTAGTTTTAAAGATTTAAGCATTCAAAGGGATATAGGGACATAGGGACAGAAAAAGCGACTTTGTTTTATATTATGTAGTGATACTCGTACCTGTACGTAATGCTTCTTTTATCCCATCCCTGTTGGACCACGTAGCGCCGAGACCTGCCGGGCTTCGAACCCTCCACCACGTCCCTGACGCCACATCTTTTCTTACTGAAAAGCTTGTTCAATACAACAGAACTTTAGATACTAAATAACTGAAATTAACAACAAAAATTACAATCAAGGAATACAAAAAATGAAAACTAGTATTATACAATTGAAACAAAATTGAGCTAACTGCAGACGGTTGCAAACTGTTTATAGGTAGCTCAACTGATCCATGTCGCGTCCCCAAGACACTGGCTGCATTGCCACGCTGTATGGCAACGCTGATGCGCTGCGCCAGATACCAGCTCTCGGGTGAAATTATTATTTCATAGAAACTATGATCAATAGTCCTCTCGCTCGGACGTGTTCACAAACTATATTTATACTTACATAAAGGGTTGTTTTTTGAGAAGGGCAGTGATGGCTAAGTCCGATTAGGTATTTTTTTTGTAATAACTAAAAATGAAAAATGAACAGCCGTAATCGAATACCCCGACTGTGATTTGTAACCACATGAGAACTTGCAAAGCTCTGCTAAAGTTATTATTTAACCACGAAAAAAATAAATACAGATAAGTTTTCCCTGACGTGTTGTTTCCGGCCAGGTGGGATGACGATCTGTGAAGACTGCTGGCAGATTCTGGATGCGTCAAGCTGAAGACAGGACGCTATGGCGCTCATTAGGAGAGGCCTATGTCCAGCAGTGGACTAATATAGGCTGTTGATGATGATGACCTGTTTAGTGTGTGAGTCCACGGCGCCGGTTTGCGGCAGGCCGGCGAAGGCCTGCAGCCGGCGTAGGGCTTCGGACAGGGACTGCGGCGTGTACGAGAACTCCTCGCCCGGCTGCTCCTCCGGCAGGTAGCCGTACCGCTTCATGAACGAGATCTGGCACAGACAAACAAACAAACCCGAATAGAACACACCTCGGCACAAATATTAATGTTTGTACGGTCGGCTGATATTTGTTCAGGGTGTTCTGGTTGTTTTCTATGCAACATAAAATATATATATCAATGCAATATAGTAGGTATTAAGTAGGTACAATATCAGTTATTTAGTAATCATAAGCTCTGCCTACTTTGGGTCAAGATGATGCCGTGTGAATCGTACGGCATGGTAGGCATGTGCGAAGCTACGGGCGTATACTAGTAGATAGTAAGTACACTTGGGTAATGTATGTAGAAGTCGATAGTTACCTACTAAAACTCGTTGTCTTCGGTCAATAGTCAAATTCCTATAGGTACTCAGTTAACAAAAGCAAGTACCTACCAAAGCATAGCATACACATGTTTATTTTTTCTTCTTTTTTCCTGTTTATTACAGAATGTTATAAAATGTTATACCTAATGTGCTCAGTCAGAACTTCCTTTTAAGTATTAGATAGGTACCTAGATAGAGACAGCGCTCTTCCATATCATACTAAGCTAATAGGTACTTATGTAGTTAGTTACTTGCAAAGATTCATTTTGTAAATAATGTAAAACAAAACAAGTAAGCAAATAAACAGAGTTCAGAATATTTAACAAATGAACATAGGGTAGAGTTAAGTAAGGTGTAAGAAGTAGTTTTACTTTCAAACAATTACTTTTGCTATAAAATTTTTCATCTGTTATTGCTTAGGTAGGTACGTAAAATACATAAATTCGAAATTAAAATGAGAAAAATTAATTGAAGTGCTTTATTTCCTATAGGTACCTACTTAGACCTTACAGGACTCTTGGAAACGTCATAAAATAAATATTAATAATAGAAACTGGGAAATATAATAAGTGCTCACTTTGATTTTCACTTCGATCTTTTAGTGCAAAGAAATCTTTACCTTGTTAGGTTGTTAGTTTTCGATTTGGGGCAAACTCGTTCCAAGCTTTTTTATCATCAAAATAATCAGATATTTCTCAAGGACCAGTAACTAATAGACTAGACATAACAGACCTCATCAGAAGTAGGTTCGTTGGTCTCCAAGTAAATAGTCCCACCGAGCACCGCACCGAGCCCCACCAGGCACCACCACAAGCGTCCCCACCACCGCGTCATGCTGAACTGAACTGATAGCGAGACACATTGACCTATGGCTGCTGAGCTGATATCTTTAGGCACGAGTTCTTCGAAAACATAATCGCACAATTACATTTTAATCGACGTTTGTGTCGGAAGTTTTCTGTCAGTTAACCCACGCAGCTGCTAAGTATCTTCTGAAGAACACTACCCTTAGTGCGGTTATGAATCAAGCTATGGGTACCTACAACAGCAGTAGCTACCAACTTCTACGTATATTTGTATATGGCATTCTTTGTGTTTTATCACCGCAATGAACTTGAGCTTTACTAATTATCTGTTCTGTGACTTTGGTGACTAACTTTAAGTAGGAAGGTATCTAGCTACAGTCAACACAACAAAGTATAAGTATAATTTATTTCTAATAAGTAGATACCTACCTACTTATTAACAAAACAAACAAAAAAATAATTAAACATATATAGAAGCTTCCATCCCATCAAGTACCTATGTAAAATTTTCTCAAGTCACACGCTCGTCAAAAAGTTATCAGATCTCATGTAGACCCAGCTTCTAACTGTACAGTAGGTACCTATCCCTTTGAGGTATTTTATTTATTCCTTAATATGAACTTCCTTACTTATTCATATCCTATAACGTATAACTACACTACTCATGTACCTATTACATGTAAAAATAATAAACGCGAAAGTTTACATCCATAGATATACAGACGTTTGTTTCTCTTTCGGGCTGAAATTTTAAACAGACGTAGTTCTAGCCCTGGAATAACAAGTAGGATAGGATAGAATCACCGCCGTAAGGTCGCTTGCCTCTCGATCTTTTATAGGTTACATTTCGGAGAATGCTCACAGGAACTTCCACCATCTCCCTTCCACTCCAGGACGAGTACGGCGCATTACCACCCTTTCCTGGTGGATATTCCATCCACCCGAACTAAGCGGTTCTCCTCCACCTTTATCATTCGTACCGCTAAGGAATGGAATGCGCTGCCTGCTTCAGTTTTCCCGGCCAACTACAACCCGAGTCTCTTCAAGACGAGAGTGTCTTCTAGACTTTCGTGATACATCTTCGGCCACGTCGTCACTTACCATCAGGTGAGAATGTGGTCAAATGAAGGTCTATTGTTGATAAATAAAAGGATTTTCAGCCCATAAATCAGTTCCATAGGAAGTCTTGAGACGTTCCAAAAAAAAAAAGCTTTAGTGTGTAGAGGGCTTAAGTTTTTTTTTATCATAAGCTCAGGTTATGTTAAAATCATAATTAAAAAATGAGCTGTTTCCTCAATCAATAATAAACCTATCTCGGGAAACACCCAAACGTGGGTAATTTTGTTCATGTTTGTGAACTCCTTATAGGCTCGTTATCATCTAGCTGGTGGTTTAAGGCGCAGTAGGTTCTCTAGTTCTGAGTTATTCATCATCATCATCATCAGCCCATATTAGTCCACTGCTGGACATAGCCTACCCTAATGAGCGCCATAGCGCCCTGTCTTCAGCTTGACGCATCCAGCATCTGTCAGCAGTCCTTCGCAGATCGTCATCCCACCTGGCTGGAGGGCGTCCTACACTACGTTTACCGAGTCGCGGTCTCCACTCAAGAACATGTTTACCCCAACGGTTGTCAGTTCTTCGCGAGATACCTATGACCGGCCCACTGCCACTTCAGCTTGCTAATTCTTTGAGCTATGTCGATAACTTTGGTTCTCTGTCGGATGTATTCATTACCTATTCAGAGAAACTCCTCACATAGCTCTTTCCATAGCTCGCCGAACGACTTTGAACTGATGGACCAGCCCTACCGTGGGTGGTCTGAGCTATTATTACGATAATAATTAACTCAGTGTTCACGCAGCACATACATGGGTTTTGCGGTTTTCGTCGGGCGCGGTAGGAAAGTATATTTAGACGGGTGTGTACTGTCAATCTGGGTAGGTGCAGAGTGGTCGTACCTATTGCTTTTCGGTTTTGTTCGATTCCACAGAAAAATATCATTTTTAATTTGGTATCAACAAAGCATCTATGATATTATGCAGATTGCTAAAAGTATAAAAAAATACTTTTCTAACTACGGCTTCTAGAGCAAGCGCCGAGGACGGCCAGACTAGGTATTTTTTACAAGTCTTTCGTTGTAACGAAGGTCTGGCAGTCCCCGGCTCTTAGGCTATTCACCCGCGTGAAAATTGATGACAAGTGCCTAGGTACTTATCTTTTACGTGTGTTTTAGTCGCCTGGAATAAAACATCTTAGAACTACTTCCATTCAAAATTTCATCCGTTTAACAGTTTTGGCGTGAAAAGGTAGCAAACATCCATCCATCCATCAATCCAAAGTTTCGCATTTATAATATTAGTGTGTTAAAAAAAATAACCCAACTGCGTTGAGGTTAGAAAATAAAAATCCTTAGACAAGTCAAAAATTTACTTCAATCCTCAGACTACCCTTCAATCCTTAAATATAAGTTACCTACTATTTATATTTAATACCACGTCCTACATAATAATAAAAATATCTCTCTGTGATCTAATGAGGCGTTTTTTTATAGTAGGTAAATACATAATTAACTATTGATGCATTATTACGTATTGATGCACAAAATAAAATGCTTTACCATCGAATGATTCTGCATGATCACATTGATCACAGATAAAGCTCGACTTTGGATTTGTCTTCGTCTGGAATAGGATAATAAGTATAAAAATATGATATTTGACAAATAATTAATTTCCACGCGGGCGACGCTGCGGGGCGCAGCTAGTGTAAATCAAAAATATGTCCATGTAATGTTTTATATTAAGTAGGTATATCAGTCATCAAGTACCCATTAAACAAGCTCTAATAAAGCTAGATGATGCTGTAGGGATTGTCCAACATTATTTATTTATTATGAATCTACTAACCTAAGTCACTCTTCAAGTCAAGCTAAATTTAATTATTTGCGAGCTTGCGCCTTAACTATGTAGGTAAGGTAGGTTAAGTCTTATCTACTTTCAGATAACAGATTTGGGTAAGTTTGTGATTTACGTAGGTACATTTCACGTCGGCGCAGCGGTGGTAGGATATATAAAACGAATCAATGCCAGTTAGACAGGAATAACGGTCCACAAAACATAAAACGTTTCTTTAAATTAAAAAAATCTCATGTTCTCTACATTAAGCACAAACTAAAATGATTTTTTCAAGTAGTACGTTGTTTAAACTTCTGGTTTGGTTATTATGTGTGGGTGTTATGGTCTTAGTGAGTGAAGTGCAAAGCAGGACTCTCGCGGGAAACGCACGACCAGATAAGGTAAGTCATAAAAGTAAGACATGCGCGAAGGACATTTGCGCGAATGGACACTTCAGCTAGCGCGATTCGCGATTACAGGGCCAATTGTAAGTAGACCCGAGCCTTTCAAGACGTGATAGTAGAATTTAGTAGATACCAATTTGACAATGAGAATGGTCTAAAGTAAAGAGCTTCCGAGATATTTGAATACGCGCCCAGCGGCTTCGCCTGCGAACCAGAGCTTTTTTGTACAAATTTCAGAAATTTATTGCACACATAACATATATGGGGTATTGTGTAAAAATAAAAAAATACGTGTTTAATTATTCACTCCATAGTTAAAAATTTAAATTTCCCATTTTAAATAGATAAAGATATAGATACATAATTAGATCACATAGCTCACTAGTATATACAATTATAACAAACTCTTAAAAATCTAAGCCGTCACCAGAAGGCAAAGTACCCAGAATGCTGGCAGCATTGCCACGTTGAATGGCAATGCTAATTCGTTGACCAAAATAGAAGCCAGCATTCTTATCTCCTGTGGACTCTATGAGAAGTTTCGTCAGATCTTTAAAAATTGTGTGTGCCCCAGGACCCCAAGGACCAAGGGTTTCCACCCCAAATGGCTCAAATAGGTAACCTCGGTCAAGATTAGCATATTTTCGCCGTTTGAGGGACTCCGCTGATGAAGCTGCGGAGCCAGCCCTTGCTGATGTCCCTCCATAGTTTATTTATACTGAGTTTTGAGTGAATCGAGCGAGCCAAGGAATAATTATTTAGTTTGAGTTACCGTACGACTCCGCATTCTGTCATGTTTTTTGTATTAATTTTATTATCTTTTTATTTTATTGATGTCAATATTTTTTTAGTTGATAGCAAGGCAACATTTTACGGTTCATGAAATTTTTATAGAAATTTTAAGCCCACTGGCAGACGGAATAAAGAGCGATTGTGGGGGTTTTATTCGTCATTTAATTTTTATGAATTTTCACAATGTGCCCTGTGAGAAGCCATCACGAATGTTTCTGGTCGCCTCCTTCAATCGCCTTCCTCGAAACTTTCGTTATCTCCATCCTGTATAATAAATAATACTAACCCATTCACCAAGTATAATAGAGGAAAGTAACTAATTATGGAATAGTATCCCTAATTTGGAATACCGGCATTTCTCGCAAACTAATAGGTATTCCTAAACGCCAGGGGATGCGATCGTCTATCTCTTTTAATTGCTAAACTCGCGTACAGGTTTCGACGTATCAGTCGAGCGAGTCCTTTGTCCGTGGTAAGAGCGTTTTGTTTTGTCGCTGTGACAAAACTTTTTCAGGTACGTAATTATTAAGTACTAGCTGGTGCCCGCGACTTCGTCTGCGCATGATTAGTATTTGGAGTACTCGCGATTTTACTTGCGTAATTCCCTTTCCCGTGGGATTTTCGGGATAAAATACAGCCTATTTCTTATTCCAGCTTATAATCTATCTCTGTGCCAAATTTCATCCAGATCTGTTCAGCAGTTTTTGCGTGAAAGAGTAACAAACATCCATCCATCTATCAATCTATCCATCCATCTATCCATTCATACTTACAAACTTTCGCGGTTTATCAGTTCAATTCAGTTTGGTTCCCCTGGGCTATACGGGTTTTCAAAAATTACTCACAGCATTACTGAACGACGCGTGTGTACGCGTCGTTCAGATGCTGTGAGTGTCAGGGGAACCAAACTGAATTCCGGGATAAAATGTATCCCATGTCCAATCGTCCCGAGTTCCATTCGAATTCATTCAATTCCGTCGTGATGCGTGGTTAAAGAATTTCTCTTTCACCCTCTCTCCCAGGGGAACCTTACCGAATTCCGGGATAAAAAGTATCCCATGTCCTTCCTTGTACTATGAACGCAAATCGTCCCGAGTTTCATTCCAACTCATTAAGCAGTTTCGGCGTGATGCGCGGTAAAGGAATTTTACTTTCATACCCTCTCCCATGAGAACCTTACTGAATTCCGGGATAAAAAGTATCCTATGTCCTTCCTCGTAATATGACCTATAATCATGCCGAGTTTCATTTCAATCCGTCAAGTAGTTTCGGCGCGATGCGCGTTTACGATACAGACAGACAGACAGACAGACATGAATGAAAAAAATTACAGTTTTGGCTTGAGTATCGATAATAGAGCGCCCTCCAAAAAAAATTTTCAAAATATCTTTAATGTACAGAATTGGACCTGTTACAGTTTTATTATAAGTATAGATTTTTCGTAAAAATATTACAAATAGGATTGTGTTTATTGCTTTTTTGTGTTGTATACATATTTGTTTGAAAGTGTTAAAGCAATTTTATAGGATAAGTTTATTAAGTATACATGTATGAATATAAGTTTAAATTAGTTAGAAATTCCAAATATGGACAAGACATGGGGTCCAAATATGGACTATTCCATACTTGGATCCCAAACGTCATCACCATATACAAATGACCTCCGGAAAAAGTAAACAGAAAGAAGATAAATACAATAAATTTACAAAGGCAAAAAATAAAAAACAGAACAAAAAGAAAACAAAGGGAAACAACCAAAAGGAAAGACCAAGACTAAGAATGTTCCAGCAGATTCAGATGATGACGAGATGGTACTGTTTGACTCAGATAGTGAACCCGATGCCATAATAGGATTTGAAGCTCCAGACTCAGAAGAGTGTATTATCTGTCATAGATATGCTTTATTCCAAGGGGAAACCTGGATCAAATATCTCATGTGCGGCCTCTGGGCACTTATTGATTGCGCTGGTGCAGAGTTCGACACCTGGAATTGTGATTTTTGCAAATAATTGAAGTTACGTTTAATTTGAACAAAGTTCCTAAAAAGTATGATACAATTTCAGGTTGATTTTTGATAGTTTTTATAGTATTCCATATTTGGGGTACCTATTCCATTATTAGACACCTTTGTGTTGATTTTGTTTTTGAGAATTTTTAGTACCCATAATTAATAATGATAATACAAGACGAAAACAAGATTACCATATAAAAACTAAATATATGATTGTTTAAAATTACCATTTTACCACCAAGTTTTTTTATATTTTGTTTTGTTTGTTTATTTTTTATATTTGTTTCATTAATGCCTAAAAAACAAAACGGTATTCCATATTTGGTTACTTTCCTCTAATAATGCAATGATCAAAACGTATTTTCTTTTTATTTTCAGCGCTTTTGCGGGTTTGAAGACAATGTCAGTATCAGAAGACGGAGAGACGCAGAAGAAATTAACCGATGGCCTTCTGGAGCGACTCTCACATACAGGTGAAAAACCAGGCTCACTAACACAAACACGCTCCTGGCCACTCTTTAATTATTGCTTCTGTTCCTGAGCAGCGAGCGATGTTTAACCACAACCCTATCTATAGAGCGCACCCTTAGTGATTCGATACCCGGTGCCTTGTTCTCAACCTTCTGCGCCAAAGATTCGTCAAAAAATCTGTGGGTGCTTATCAAGCCTTATCAAAGCTCGCTCTCTCTATAAGAGCTATGTCGCGATTTTTTCTGAAGGATAGAATTCGTAATTAATACATCCGACAGAGAAACAAAGTTATCGACATATGTACCTAGCTCAATAAATTAGAAAGCTGAAGTGGCAGTGCGCCGGCCATATCTCGCGAAGAACCGACAACCGTTGTGTTGTGGTGGTAAACGTGTTCTTGAGTGAAAACCGCGATTTGGCAAACGTAGTGTAGGACACCCTCCGGCCAGGTGGGATGACGATCTGCGAAAGACTGCTGGCAGATGCTGGATGCGTCAGGCTACAGACAGGGCGCTCTGGCGCTCATTAGGAGAGGCCTATGACCAGCAGTGGACTAGGCTGATGATGATGATCTAAGCTCTAGCGAATACCGCATAGGTCTGAACAGACCTTTAAGTTAATGTTTGATGCAGAGTGGGGAGAGGTCCAACACACGGTGTCCTGAAGGATGTCGACCTCAGCGCACTGGTAAAGCTCGCGTTTGAGGAGTGGGCGCCGCACTGCGGCCTGCACTTCACTCAAATACACTCCGGGGAGGCGAACATCACTATATCCTTCGTACAAGCACCACATTTGAATTGGTAAGTTGGCGCAAATAGTAAAACAACAGGTTCAATGGTATATGTACACATCATCATCATAACGTCAAACATTTAATTATTTGAGAAACCTCCCTTTTTTCAGGAGAAAACGCTGTAACATGTGTTCCTTAATTTTTCAAGGGAAACCTGAGTGTAAAATTTTGACAGTCTAATACTTACTTTTCCTGAAATACATAGTATTTTGACTCTCATTCATCTATTTCATTTTACCGTAAACCCTATCTATAAGGAATAAACAGTAAACACTCCAAAATTCAAGTATCTAGGATCAGCGATTCAGGCTGTGTATGTCTATCGGTCAGTTACTCCTTAATAAACAAGCGTCCCGTCCCGGCTTGGCGCGGGTGAACATTATTTTTTAAAAATATTTTAGTAAAATTTTGGGCTAAATGTAGTCACAGAATTTTTCAAAGTTAGGCGCAGGGCGTACCGGTTTGATATAAGTGTAGACTTGGTCGGCGGCGGGTGGTAGGTGTCAATTCACTTGTTTGTGACGCATACACGTTGATACTCTCCTAAAGGTACCACACCTGTCGAACTTTATACACCAATAGTCATACAGAATCTTTGCAGTACACACACCTATAAACATAGAACTGTACTGTCCATCATCTTGTGTATTTAGAACATAATGATTTTATGAACTAACAAGTTTCTACCATTACCTTTGCACGCGTTGTTTCTAAGGAAAGATTTGATTATTTCTATCTCACAATTTAGGGGATTGGAAGTTATTGAATACTTAAAACTACATATATTTATGCAAAATTTCAGTCCGTTCAGTAGTAATTTGGCGTGAAGAGCCAGACAAATCTAAAAATAAGTATCCACCCCAACTTTCGCATCTATCTATACTTATAATAAAACTGTAACCGGTCCAATTCTGTACATTGAAGATATTTTGAAAAAATTTTTTGGAGGGCACTCTATTATCGATACTCAAGCCAAAACTGTATTTTTTTTCATTCATGTCTGTCTGTCTGTCTGTCTGTATCGTAAACGCGCATCACGCCGAAACTACTTGATGGGTTTAAATGAAACTAGGCATGATTATGGGTCATACTACGAGGAAGGACATAGGATACTTTTTATCCCGGAATTCAGTGACTAGACTTCTCATGGGAGAGGGTATGAAAGTAAAATTCCTTTACCGCGCATCACGCCGAAACTGCTGAATGAGTTGGAATGAAACTCGGGACGATTTGAGTTCATACTACAAGAAAGGACATGGGATACTTTTTATCCCGGAATTCGGAAAGGTTCCCCTGGGAGAGAGGGTGAAAGAAGAATTCTTTAACCACGCATCACGACGGAAGTGAATGAATTCGAATGCAACTCGGGACGATTGGACATGGGATACATTTTATCCCGGAATTCAGTTTGGTTCCCCTAGGCTATACGGGTTTTCAAAAATTTCTCACAGCATCTGAACGACGCGAACACACGCGTCGTTCATTCACTTCCGTCGTGATGCGTGGTTAAAGAATTCTTCTTTCACCCTCTCTCCCAGGGGAACCTTTCCAAATTCCGGGAATTGAACTGATAGACGCGAAAGTTTGTGAGTATGAATGGATAGATTGATAGATGGATGGATGTTTGTTACTCTTTCACGCAAAAACTGCTAAACGGAACTGGATAAAATTTGGCACAGAGATAGATTATAAGCTGGAATAACACATATATTTATTTTATCCCGAAAATCCCACGGAAAAGGGAATTACGCAAGTAAAATCGCGAGTACTCGAAATACTAATCATGCGCAGACGAAGTCGTGGGCACCAGCTAGTAGTTATAATATATCTATAGTTACCTATATTTTTTTTTAGCTCTGTTCAACTCCATGGGCCATTTCGTGTTGTGGCTCACGTTAATGACTTTCCAAGCAAGGAGACGCAGAGTGTGGAGGTGCACATCGATGACGAGGTGGAGTGGAGTCTGCAGTTCGTGCCTGGCTCGGTGCAGTTCTACGGGATCTTGTTGCACGAGCTCGGACACGCTTTGGGACTGAAGCACTCCAACAACGAACGGTCCATCATGTCCGCAACTGAAGATATTACAGCTCCATCGTTGACACATTTACAATTTGATGATAAAAAGCGAATGTGTGATCTTTACGGTGAGTTTATTAATCAGCCTAGCCTTTTAGCCATAGCAAAGCGACGTGTCTCGGCTTTCAGACATAGTTACTGAAGTCTACTGGACCTTTTTTATCATGGCTTATCTAATGCCTGCTAAATATAATAAGAAATTATTTCAAACAAGTAGGGACCAGAAGTTTCACAATTAGCCTGCTGGGCAAAGGCGAGTCCCTCCAAAAATAAATGTAAAAAGGTACTAATCATTATGATTTCCTTAATGAGTAGGCACTTACTAATTCATTCAATATAAATATTTGTTACAGATATTAGGGGCGAGTACGGAAGATGTGGATACTTTCCAGATTATTTATATGTGATTTTAGGAAGAGGGGGATGGAGATTTTAGGATTATTTGTAGTTGCCCTAACTACAACTGTATTGTCCTGCCTATAATAAGGTTCACAAGTGAGCAAGGTAAATGAATAAACGTAATTACACTTTTAAATTTGTATTGAAGCCTATACTTACCTACCTACCTATACCTACCTACCTACCTATACCTACCTACCTACCTATACCTACCTATACCTACCTACCTATACTTACCTACCTACCTATACCTACCTACCTACCTAAACCTACCTACCTACCTATACTTACCTACCTACCTACCTAAACCTACCTACCTACCTATACCTACCTACCTACCTATACCTACCTATACCTACCTACCTACCTATACCTACCTACCTATACCTACCTATACCTACCTACCTACCTATACCTACCTACCTACCTATACCTACCTACCTACCTATACCTACCTACCTACCTATACCTACCTACCTACCTATACCTACCTACCTACCTATACCTACCTACCTACCTACCTACCTATACCTACCTACCTACCTATACCTACCTACCTACCTACCTATACCTACCTACCTACCTATACCTACCTACCTACCTATACTTACCTACCTACCTATACCTACCTACCTACCTAAACCTACCTACCTACCTATACCTACCTACCTACCTATACTTACCTACCTACCTATACCTACCTACCTACCTACCTACCTACCTTGCGTGCGTGTAGAATCTTTTTTCATAGTAGGTAGATATCTATCTCAATTCAGGTCAAATAAATGATTATGATAAATGATTATTGATTATTATATACCTACCTACCTACCTATACCTACCTACCTACCTATACCTACCTACCTACCTATACTTACCTCCCTACCTATACCTACCTACCTACCTATATCTACCTACCTACCTACCTAAACTTACCTTGCGTGCGTGTAGAATCTTTTTTTCATAGTAGGTAGATATCTATCTCAATTCAGGTCAAATAAATGATTATGATAAATGATTATTGATTATTATTAATTAACAAATAAGTTTTTGCGAGATTCAAATTGGGCTGTAACGAAATGACGCGACGCCACGCAAAAAACAGATCTCGCACCGGTAAGTAATCGTTCAATCGGTCAATCACAAAATGCATGATCGATTTTTAAACGAAAACTCGAAGTGAGGCTATGATAGGCTGCCGGCAAAATCAATCATTCAAATGAACGGGTCTTATGATCCGGATCATCTTCATACTAGGTCATGATTGATATCGATCATTGTGAATGATCGAATGACACCAGAGGCACTGATTTGTAGTGGTTAATTATTTGTCAAAACTTTCTCACGATATTGAAAATCAAGTATTTCTTTTCATTGAATTCATGTGCATTCAGTTAACAGAAATACTTCCTACTACGACAAGCTTGCAGCACCTATAGGATGGACCCTTCAAGCACGTAGGTAGCATCATTCAGAAGCAATGCCTACTCATGAAAGTAACAAAACTACTTATATTTAGTAATATACATTGTACGGTGTATAATATCCATTTTAAATTATTTGTTGTGTGTGCGACTGTACCAAAATGCATTTGTTACTAGAAGTTCACATGGACTTTTTACGTTGTTTCACTAAGAATTTTTATAAAGAATGACTACTGGCAGAGGGTGTATTTCACGCACTATTTATACATATATCATTTATAATCAGTAAAATTCATTTTCTATAAGATCGATTAGGTTTTTTAATGTGTACGCTGCCATAACGCTAGCTCGGAATGTTTTTGTAAGTCTTGTTTATTATCTCCGTTCCTATAAAAGCAATCATTATGAAATTTTGCATAGCTAGAGCTCTATTTGTAGCGTATTATTTGTGTAAATTTCGTTTCTGTAACATGAGTCGTTTTTGAGTACGGTCATGTGTACGCTAGCTTGATCGTTATGCTAGCGTACCCACTAAGAATGGTCATTATTTTCGGCTACTTGACTCTAATCTAAACAAGTTCTCAGAAGAGCTCAAATAGCTACGAGCATTATTTATTACTCTAAATTGTGTTGACAGTAACCCTTTGTTCTGCGCGCGCGTCACGTGTGACGTCATGCCACTTGAGCCGTTTTTTTTGCGTGCGGTCGGGCGCACCAGCGCGGTTAGGCATAACAACAATCGTGAATTCGATTATGGGTACGCTACCATCACGGACACAATTTGTGTACTATCCCTTATGCGTCTAATGCGTGTTTACGTTATTACATCGGGCAAGAAGGAGAAGTCCTGAGGTTGCATGGCGGCGCGCTCCTCGAAGCTGTGTCCCCTCAGGATGGACAGCAGGTACCACACCAGCTCGTGGGAAAAACACTCGCCTGTAAATACAAACACTGGGTATAACACTAGTTTTACTATCACTGCATATCTAAAACAAAATCGCTTCCCGTTTTTTTTATTGGCGTTTGGCCACTATCTCACGTAAGTGAAGATGGTGACCTAAGATGGAGTACAAAAAATCAAACAAAAACCAAAGTCAATTTGACACAGTTTAACATGCAGTAATCTACATGTATCCATAGATTCCCGAACTAGTAAAAACTGTATTTCAGAAGTCAGTGGCTTCTCCCATGTAATTTACATATTGTGTACTTATACTTAAATGAAAAAAAAATACAAAATTCTATAGAAATCTAATTACATACAAAAAGTAATAATGTTTCTTAGTATTGAGATCTTAAATAGTAGGTACTTATAAGTGCAACTCATTAATGTTTACGTGATCTATAAACAATATCTTAAATAAAGTGATGGTATAGATTATAAATAAGTTTACTTTTCTATGCTAATGACATCATGTTGATAAACTTATTAATTTTATCAAATTGAGCTAAACTAAAAACGTTTTCAAATCTAATGGCGTACATTCTGAAGCATTTCTTCGATATCATCGCAGTCAAAATCTTTCAGCCAGTACGTACAATTTTTTTGAGTTGGTTGGATCGACTGTAAACGCGCACGCTTTCCCAGAAGGAACTTTTACACTCTTGATTTTTAAAGACTCCGAGATTGTTTTCTGGCGGGAAAAAAGACGCAGGAAGCTCATTCCACTCTCTGGCCGTGCTTATTAAATTGTCTGTCTGACCTATGTATGCATAGATCTTTAAAACTAAGCAACCGATTTTGACGCGGTTTTTTCAAAGATGTATGTTTATATGTATAACTAAAAATAAATAAATAAATAAATAAATAATGCTAGACAATCCACACAGCACCATCTAGCCCCAAAGTAAGCTACTCAAAGCTTGTGTTATGGGTACTAGATAACTGATATATTTAATACATTATATACATACATAGATAGATATTTTTTATTATACATATTAAACACCCAGACCAACGAAACAAATTTCTGCAGATCGTGCACAAATTTGTTCCGAGGCGGGAATCGAACCCGCAACCTCCTGCGTCGCAGGCGGACCTTCGCCCACCGCGCCACATCGGTCGTCAATAACTAGCTGCGCCCCGCAGCGTCGCCCGCGGAGAAATTTATTTATTTGTCAAATATCATATTTTTATACATAATATGCTATTCCCGATGAAGACAAATCCAAAAACACAAAAATCATAAAAATCGGTCCAGCCGTTCTCGAGTTATAAGTGTTGTAACAAACACGACTTTCTTTTATATATGTATATAGAAGAGAAGATACGGTCTGGTATAGGTCGCGTCACGTAAAAAGAACGATGGAAGAAAATGGAAGGGGTATGTTCGCGCATGGGTACACTCGCGTACGATAGTACTATACCAATTTGCTATGCCTATTTTTAGCTAATATTTCACTCGCGACTTGGTGTTGGTTATTCGAAAATAATATAAGATAAAATTAAAAACAAGTTCGATTCAGTTTAGAATGTTTAATCTAATTACAAAAAAATAATGTAATGTAGCAACTCCATCCATTAAGTCGTCTTGGGTGACGTGAAAACCAGATGAGGACGCGGGATTGATACTGGAGGTGGCTATTTCATCATCGTCGCTGTCGTCAGAAGAGCTTACTCAACCAGCCAAGTCCCGGCTACCGAGGACAGCGGAAGCGAACCGAGAGGGCACGCACAGAACACCCAGAGACAAAGCCGTAGGCAGCCAGGCTCCACAGGAGAACGGCTTCCCGAAGGCCCAGAAAGGGCCGCCCCAATGACCCCTCGTCAGTAGGCGAGGGCGGATGAACTCCGCAGTAAAAGGTCGCAGACCTGAAACTGCCTCCCCCACGCCGGCTCCGCCGGCGTGTGAGACGACAACGCAACGGTGGCCGCCAGCGTTCTTCTTACATGACGCGAACTATACACTTGAGCGAATGATTCTTTCACGAAAGACACTTCCGCGAGTGACCATTTGCGCGAGTTACCACTTGCGCGACACTTGTGGACACTTTCGCGAAAAAGCAGAAATCTCTTAAATTTCTCGAAATAGACATTTCGCCATTATGTAGATAATTTTTTCTTTCTTTGATCTGACATAATATAACTTTCCCATACCCTTTCCCTTTTTACCCCATAACGAAAAACATTATTTTAATGTAGACCTTCGTAGCACGAGCTACGGTGCTACGATAGCGTCGCGTAGCATACAAGAGACTTCAACGAGACCCCACATTTCTTATTACACTATAATTCCTCGTGACTTTGAAACTACCAAAACCTGAAGAGTAAAGTTTTTCAGTACGATTAATTATGGAGCTTTTGCCCATTATTTATTTTTTATTTTAAATGAACTGTCTGATTCTTACACCTAAGCAGAAACATAATTTGACGTAGACCTTCGTAGCACTTCGTGCTACGGTGCTACGATGGCGCCGCGGAGCAAACAAAAGACATCAACACGATTCTCTTTTCTTACTACACTTTATAGTTCCTCGCAGGAATCGTAGCTATGAGTTCGAAACTCATAGCTACGAGGAACTACGAAGTTCTCCGCTATCTTTAACGTCTACGTCTAAATATAAATTGACCTCTGTAACCTTCAACTTAACGACGCCGAAACATTCTCCTACGTAGATGACACTGCCATGCCATCGTCTTCACAGGCAAATCATGGAACGATGTGATGGTGAAGACTGTAACGTATTAGTCATACCGCAATTTTGCTACAAACATTCATTTTATATGTCACTAATCCTGACTGGGGTGTCATGTCAGCTACTTTTAATTTGGTAAATTCTGCAGGTCTCAGCGTCTTTCAATTTGGAGCATGAGCGAGGTTTTATCCACGCTACGTAAAAATGTCTTATATGTGTAGGTAGGTATCAGGTCAGGCCGAACTATACCACACCTCTTGGACAAGCAAACGTGTGAGTGTAATGTGTAGTACCGTGCTTGGCCAGCATGTCGATGAAGTTCTTCCGAGTCATGAAGACCTCGTCGCGGCGCACGGACGCGAAAGTGCCGAACGCGTCGCGCAGCCGACTGGAACGACAAAAAATTGCGATCGTGATACTCGTAAAAATTTAAAATTTTCGGATTAGTTTTTGTGGAAGTAGTTCTAGGATGTTTTATTCCAGGCGACTAAAACACACGTAAAAGATAAGTACCTAGGTACTTGTCATCAATTTTCTCGCGGGTGAATAGCCTAAGAGCCGAGGACTGCCAAACCTTCGTTGCAACGAAAGACTTGTAAAAAAATACCTAGTCTGGCCGTCCTCGGCTCTTGCTCTAGAAGCCATAGCTAGAAAAGTATTTTTTTATACTTTTAGCAATCTGCATAATATCATAAATGCTTTGTTCAAACCAAATAAAAATGATATTTTTCTGTTGAATCGAACAAAACCGAAAAGCAATAGGTACAACCACTCTTTTTTTTTTATTTATTTTATGGTATACAAATAAACACTTATTTTATTCAAAAAGCTTAACTAAAACCGTGATTCGGTTTGTCTGAAAGCCTCTTAGACCAGTGTTCACCAAAGGACAGTCGGACAGTTATCACTTATAAGCTTCATTGATTTAGCTATTAGGTAATAAAATATTATTTACTTTATTAATAATTTGAGTCCGACTGAACTCCGGAGAACACTGACCCTAGTCTCTATTTGATACTAAGTGAGTAGGTAGCTAGGTAACTCTGCACCTACCCAGATTGAACCTACTGCACCTTAAACCACCAGCTATCGCCGATAGCTGGTGGTTTAAGGCGCAGTAGTTTCACAAATATGTACACACTGAGTTATTATTACTATAATATTAACTCAGTGTTCACACAGCACATAATCAGTGACAGTAAATATGTACCTGTACATGGGTATTGCGGTTTTCATCGGGCGCGGTAGGTTAGTATATTTAGACGGGTGTGTACTGTCAATCTGGGTAGGTGCAGAGTGGTTGTACCCATTGCTTTTCGCTTTTGTTCGATTCAACAGAAAAATATCATTTTTATTCGGTTTGAACAAAGCATTATCGGGATGATAACGGGCCTATAAGGAGTTCACAAACAAATAAAATTACCCACGTTTGGGTTGTTCCCGAGATAGGTTTTTTATTGATTGAGGAAACAGCTCATTTTTTAATTAAGATTTGAACATAACCTGAACTTATGATAAGTAAAAAAAAAACTTAAGCCCTCTACACACAAAATCCTATGTGTTATTCCAGGGCTAGAACTACGTATATTTAAAATTTCAGCCCGATCCGTTCAGTAGTTTTTACGGGAAAGAGAAACAAACATTTGCATATCTACGGATTAGTACGGATATATACTTTCACGTTTATTATTTTAACAAGTAGTTAAATAAGGTATATGAATAAGTACCTAAGGAAGGAATAAAAAAACATATACCTCAAAGGGTACATTTAGAAGCTGGGTCTACATGAGATCTGATAACTTTTTGACGAGCGTATCTGGTATCGTCATGGGAACATTTTACGTAGGTGCTTGATGGGAGCTTCTGAATATATAAACCTATACTTTTTGTTTGTTTTGTTATTAAGTAGGTAGGTATCTAAAGTATTTACTTATTACAAATAATTTATACTTATACTTTGTTGTGTCGACTGTAGCTTCCTACTTAAAGTTAGTCACCAAAGTCACAGAATAGATAAGAAGTAAAGCTCAAGTTCATTGCCTACAATTCTTTATACGGCAAACAGCGGTGATAAGACACAAAGAATGCCTAATACAAATATACGTAGAAGTTGGTAGCTACTGCTGTTGTAGGTACCTATAGCTTGATTCATAACCGCACTAAGGGTAGTGTTCTTCAGAAGATACATAGCAGCTGCGTGGGTTAACTGACAGAAAACTTCCGACAAAACGTCGATTAAAATGTAATTGTCCGATTATGTTTTCGAAGAACTCGTGCCTAAAGATATCAGCTCAGCAGCCATAGGTCAATGTGTCTCGCTATCAGTTCAGTTCAGCATGACGCGGTGGTGGGGACGCTTGTGGTGGTGCCTGGTGGGGCTCGGTGCGGTGCTCGGTGGGACTATTTACTTGGAGACCAACGAACCTACTTCTGATGAGGTCTGTTATGTCTTGTCTATTAGTTACTTCATCAGCATTGCCATACAGCGTGGTAATGCAGCCAGTGTCTTGGGGACGCTTCCGACTGGTATTGACATGGATCAATTGGGCTACCTTTAGACTGTTTGCAACCGTCTGCAGTTAGCTCAATGGTTTAATTGTATGTACTAGTTGTATTTTTTTCTATTCGTCGATTGTAATTTTTGTTGTTAATAAAGTCATTAGTTACTGGTTATTATGAAATATCTTATTTTGATGATAAAAAAGCTTGGAACGTGTTTGCCCCAAATCGAAAAATAACAACCTAACAAGGTAAAGATTTCTTTAGACTAAAAGATCAAAGTGAACAAAAATCAAAGTGAGCACTTTATTTCCAAATTTTTATTATTATTTTTAGTTCCGAGTATTTATTTTATGACGCGTCCGTGAGTCCTTTAAGGTCTAAGTAGGTATTACTACATAGTAGGTATAAAACAAAGTCCCTTTTTCTGTCCCTATGTCCTATGTAATCTTTAAAACTACGCAACGGATTTTGATGCGGTTTTTTTAATAGATAGAGTGATTCAAGAGGAAGGTTTATACGCATAATAAAATCGTGCGAAGCCGGGGCGGGTCGCTAGAAGGAAATAAAGCACTTTTAATTTTGAATTTGTTTATTTTACGCATAAAGATGAAAATTATTAATATAGCAAATTCATTTGTTAAATATTCTGAACTAGATATGTTAATTTGCTTATTGTTTTTCATTATTTACAAATGTATCTTTGTAAGTAACTAACTACATACATAATAGTTCAGTATGATATGGAAGAGCGTTCGTTGTCTCCAGGTACCTAATTAATACATTAGGTATAACATTTTGTAACATTCTGTAAAAAACAGAAAGAAAGAAGGAAAAAAGAAGAAAAATAAACATTTGTATGCTATGCTGAGGTAAGTACGTGCTTTTGTTAAGGAGTATAGGAATTTGACTATTGACCGAACACAACGATTTTTAGTATCTTCATACATTACAAGTAAATGTACTACTATCTACTGGTATACGCCCGTAGCTTCGCACATGCCTACCATGCCGTACGATTCACACGGCATCATCTTGACCCAAGGTAGGCAGAGCTTTGATAATAACTATAATACCTACTTAATAATTATATTAATATCACATTGATATATATTTTTTATTTTGCATAGAAACAAATATCGCCGACCGTACAAATATTTGTCCCGAGGTGTGTTCTATTTGGGTTTGTTTGTTTGTCTGTGTCAGATCTCGTTCATGAAGCGGTACGGCTACCTGCCGGAGGAGCAGCCGGGCGAGGAGTTCTCGTACACGCCGCAGTCCCTGTCCGAAGCCCTGCGCCGCCTGCAGGCCTTCGCCGGCCTGCCGCAGACCGGCGCCGTGGACTCACACACTAAACAGGTCATCATCATCAACAACCTATATTAGTCCACTGCTGGACATAAGCCTCCCCTTAGAATAATTAGGCTAGTTACTCTAAGGGCCTCCCCTAATGAGTGACATAGCGCCCTGTCTTCAGCTTGACGCGTCCAGAATCTGCCAGCAATCTTTCACAGATCGTCATCCCACCTGGCCGGAAACAACACGTCAGGGAAAACTTCTCTGTATTTTTTTTTTCGTGTTTAAATAATAACTTTAGCAGAGCTTTGCAAGTTCTCATGTGTAACCAGTCGGGGTATTCGATTACGGCTGTCAAGGGTTACATTTCATTTTTCATTTTTAGTTATTACAAAAAAAATACCTAATAATGGTTTCGGAGTTAGCCATCACTGCCCTTCTCAAAAAACAACGTTTTATGTAAGTATAAATATAGTTTGTGAACACGTCCGAGCGAGAGGACTATTGATCATAGTTTCTATGAAATAATAATTTCACCCGAGAGCTGGTATCTGGCGCAGCGCATCAGCGTTGCCTTGCCATACAGCGTGGCAATGCAGCCAGTGTCTTGGGGACGACGCCACATGGATCAGTTGAGCTATCTATAAACAGTTTGCAACCGTCTACAGTTAGCTCAATTTTGTTTCAATTGTATAATACTAGTTTTCATTTTTTGTATTCCTTGATTGTAATTTTTGTTGTTAATTTCAGTTATTTAGTATCTAAAGTTCTGTTTTATTGAACTAGCTTTTCAGTAAGAAAAGATGTGGCGTCAGGGACTTGGTGGAGGGTTCGAAGCCCGGCAGGTCTCGGCGCTACGTGGTCCAGCAGGGATGGGATAAAAGAAGCATTACGTACAGGTACGATACGAGTATCACTACATAGTATAAAACAAAGTCGCTTTCTCTGTCCCTATGTCTATATCCCTATGGCACTTTGTATGCTTAAATCTTTAAAACTACGCAACGGATTTTGATGGGTTTTTTTTAATAGATAGAGTGATTCAAAGGAAGGTTTATACGTATAATAAAACCGTGCGAAGCCGGGACAGCTCGCTAGTACTAGTATAAAAAAAAAGAAAAATAGCAAAGCTTTTGACAGAATTGATCACGTGCTACTTTTGGGTAAACTCCGCTCCGTTGGCATACGAGGTGACCTACTGAGGTGGTTTGCCTCGTATATCAATAATCGTTCCCAGGCTGTTGTAATCAGTAACTATATTTCTAGCTGGGTTTCCATTCCCAGCGGTGTACCGCAGGGTTCATTGCTGGGACCCTTGTTATTCTCAATATTTGTCAATGATATTTTCTCTATTTTTCTTAAAAGTCGTGTACTATGTTTACTACTACGTACGTTTACGTACTATGTTTTGCGGATGACATGAAGATTTTTAAAATAATCAAATCTCAGGATGACGCATTCGATCTTCAAACAGACCTTTCAAGGCTGGACAATTATTGTCTTATTAATAAACTGGATTTAAATCAAAAAGAAACGATTAATTCCATTTATGTATTCGTTAAAATCGCAACCATTGCAGAAAAGCAGTGTGGTTAGGGATCTGGGTGTTTTACATGACTCAGAGCTTAAGTTTGATGAGCACATTCAAGCTATTGTCTCAAAAGCCTCCAAGGCATTAGGTTTTGTTATGAGAAGTGCGTCTTGCTTTAACCATGCTAAAACATTCAAGATCCTTTACTGCACTTTCGTTAGGAGCATTCTCGAATACGCATCTCAAATTTGGAACCCTCGCTATGATACCTATATTGCTAGGATTGAGCGTATCCAAATTAAGTTTGTTAAGTACCTTTGCTTCCGTCTTAAAATTCCGTATAGCTCAACTAACTACCTTAAATTATGTAAAAAATTTCATATCCTTCCTCTTTCTAAGCGGCGAGAAATTGCTGACTTATCCTTTTTGCTTAAAATCAGTTCTAATAATGTTGATTGCCCCGATTTGCTCCATAGAATAAAATTAAATGCTCCCCTCAAACCTACGAGATCTATTTCTACTATATATATACCTTATACTAGTACCAATTATCGGCAAAATTCTTTTTTGTGGCGAGCAAGCGATAACTTTAATACTCTGTGTAGGCGATTTGACCTTGACCTATTTTGCACAAGTATCCCTTCGGCCAGGCGGCGGCTGAGCGCTGAATTTTTTGGTGATGTTAAAGATGCAATAAGTTGAGTTTGAAGTCTATTAATAACTCATTCATACATTGTTTCATTCCTTTTTGACAAATTCATGTTAATTAGTAGATATGTTCAGTTCATAGCGTTAAAAAATTGTTACTATGTTTCTTATCCGTGAAAACCTTAATTTAAGCTTTCTAGGATATATTTCACTGTTATTCTGTGTAAATAAGCTTGTGGTTTTCTAATAAATAAATAAATAAAACAAACATTGTATTATCAAAAATCACTTTATTTCTTAGGTATATGTATTACTAGCGACCCGCCCCGCCTTAGCACGGTTTTATTATACGTATAAACCTGCCTCTTGAATCACTCTATCTATTAAAAAGACCACATCAAAATCGTTACGTAGTTTTAAAGATTTAAGCAGTCAAAGGAACATAGGGAAATAGGGACAGAAAAAGCGACTTTGTTTTATACTATGTACTGATACTGATTTTAATAATTATGTACCTACCTATACTTAGTTAAATAATAATAAAGTCATTTATTTCGGACAATATTAGAACAAGTAAAAAGATCTTATATAACTTATTCTACGGTCCATATCAATATATAGGTATACCTTTAAACTAAAATACATATTCAAGTATAAAAACTAATAACTAATGGACACGCGTGGTCGCCGGCGTGTCTCGGCGCGGGGTATCATGTGATACATAGGCGGTTAAGTTAAAATAATGTGCTTATTTTGTAAGCCAAGAGAAAAGCTAAAGAAATAAAAGATATTGATTTACTGATCATTCCACTGCTAACTCTACCGATTAGCACACATTACGTTCATCGTCCAGCACCACTGAGCATGCACCGTAGGGTTGCCATCCGTACGAGTTTCTTCAGATGGGTCCTAGTGTAGAGGACGTCCGCGGAGCGTCCAGGCGTACTACAAATGGAACCCCCATTTGTAGTCCGCCTGGAAATGAGGTTTCCATTTGTACAAATTTCTAAAAATAGGTATGGAACCCCGATTTGTAGTCCGGGATTTAAAGTAGTGGCCCCAAATCGCAAAAAAGCTGTCTACGATACTTTAAACCGGGAAATTCAAAATTTTGATTTTGCCATTCGATAACTCTACAAAAACTTTTGTTATAGGTATTCAACTTTTTGATAGGTATAGGTTTTCACGCGTCTTTTCCTGGTTTCAAATTTAGAGATGGCAGTCCTACCCTGATTAGGAAAGGGTCCGGTGACTACCACCGCTCGCAAATATCGTCCCAAATATGGAATAAAGCTATCTCTGTTTAGCTAATTCAGGCGCGTGATAGCAATACCAAGTAGCTACTTATGTTCCCAATCAAACAACACGTGAGATTTTATCGTTTTTAAAACGAAACAAATAGGAAGATAATACGAAACAAATAGGAAGAAATCAATAACTTTATTTTTTGAGGCTTACCAAATAAGCAGAAGTCTTTGAACTATTAATATTATAAAAATAACATAAAAATAAAATGTTTACTTTCTTCTATCACGAACTCTGATTTCTTGATGCGTCAGGGTAGTAAACGGGTCCAGCACGCTCGGCCAGCCGCAGGTGGAGGAGCTGGTGGCGCGAGCGCTGGCGGTGTGGGCCCCGCACGGGGGCCTCAGCTTCTCGCGGTGGGACGCCGGCCGCGCAGACATCATGGTGTCCTTCGCAGCGGGGAGCCATGGGGACGGGTGAGAATAGACAACACACCACCGGAGCTGGTGGCGCGAGCGCTGGCGGTGTGGGCCCCGCACGGGGGCCTCAGCTTCTCGCGGTGGGACGCCGGCCGCGCAGACATCATGGTGTCCTTCGCAGCGGGGAGCCATGGGGACGGATGAGAATAGACAACACACCACCGGAGCTGGTGGCGCGAGCGCTGGCGGTGTGGGCCCCGCACGGGGGCCTCAGCTTCTCGCGGTGGGACGCCGGCCGCGCAGACATCATGGTGTCCTTCGCAGCGGGGAGCCATGGGGACGGGTGAGAATAGACAACACACCACCGGAGCTGGTGGCGCGAGCGCTGGCGGTGTGGGCCCCGCACGGGGGCCTCAGCTTCTCGCGGTGGGACGCCGGCCGCGCAGACATCATGGTGTCCTTCGCAGCGGGGAGCCATGGGGACGGGTGAGAATAGACAACACACCACCGGAGCTGGTGGCGCGAGCGCTGGCGGTGTGGGCCCCGCACGGGGGCCTCAGCTTCTCGCGGTGGGACGCCGGCCGCGCAGACATCATGGTGTCCTTCGCAGCGGGGAGCCATGGGGACGGGTGAGAATAGACAACACACCACCGGAGCTGGTGGCGCGAGCGCTGGCGGTGTGGGCCCCGCACGGGGGCCTCAGCTTCTCGCGGTGGGACGCCGGCCGCGCAGACATCATGGTGTCCTTCGCAGCGGGGAGCCATGGGGACGGGTGAGAATAGACAACACACCACCGGAGCTGGTGGCGCGAGCGCTGGCGGTGTGGGCCCCGCACGGGGGCCTCAGCTTCTCGCGGTGGGACGCCGGCCGCGCAGACATCATGGTGTCCTTCGCAGCGGGGAGCCATGGGGACGGGTGAGAATAGACAACACACCACCGGAGCTGGTGGCGCGAGCGCTGGCGGTGTGGGCCCCGCACGGGGGCCTCAGCTTCTCGCGGTGGGACGCCGGCCGCGCAGACATCATGGTGTCCTTCGCAGCGGGGAGCCATGGGGACGGGTGAGAATAGACAACACACCACCGGAGCTGGTGGCGCGAGCGCTGGCGGTGTGGGCCCCGCACGGGGGCCTCAGCTTCTCGCGGTGGGACGCCGGCCGCGCAGACATCATGGTGTCCTTCGCAGCGGGGAGCCATGGGGACGGGTGAGAATAGACAACACACCACCGGAGCTGGTGGCGCGAGCGCTGGCGGTGTGGGCCCCGCACGGGGGCCTCAGCTTCTCGCGGTGGGACGCCGGCCGCGCAGACATCATGGTGTCCTTCGCAGCGGGGAGCCATGGGGACGGGTGAGAATAGACAACACACCACCGGAGCTGGTGGCGCGAGCGCTGGCGGTGTGGGCCCCGCACGGGGGCCTCAGCTTCTCGCGGTGGGACGCCGGCCGCGCAGACATCATGGTGTCCTTCGCAGCGGGGAGCCATGGGGACGGGTGAGAATAGACAACACACCACCGGAGCTGGTGGCGCGAGCGCTGGCGGTGTGGGCCCCGCACGGGGGCCTCAGCTTCTCGCGGTGGGACGCCGGCCGCGCAGACAAGTAGTAACTGTAATGCAAACTATAATTAGGTAGCTAGTAAGGCTAATTAGTAAGGTAAATATATTGTCGTAGGTTCCCTTTCGACGGGCCGGGGCAGATAGTAGCGCACGCGTTCCCGCCGCCGCACGGCGTGCTGCACTTCGACGACGAGGAGCTGTGGGCGCGGGAGACCAGCCCGGAGGACGAGGATGCCACCGACTTCTTCGCCGTGGCCGTGCACGAGATCGGCCACGCGCTGGGCCTCTCGCACTCCGACGTGGGGGCCTCTGTTATGTACCCCTACTACAAGGCGGGCGTGGAGGCCTTGCATATGGATGATATTTTGGGCATGCAAGAGCTTTATTGTGAGTAATTAGGTCTGTTTGCAGTTGGTCGGTAGGTTCTGGTAGCTAGTCTTACTGACCAGTATTACTGACCTACTCTCTGGCGGATTACTGACCTGTCGTCTTGTCATGATATGACCAGTAATCCGCTAAACAGCCTGCTTAAGTGACTGGCCACCAGAGCCAACTATGACCAATTGATTTATATATATAATTATTACATATAAAAAATTATTTATTATCATTATCGTTAAAAAAAATTTTTTTAAGTACAGAAAATACAAAATTATTATAAACTATTCTACAGTAAAAATATAACTAAGCGTTGGATCACCGGCCGCGAGGCTCAAGCAGCCGGTGACTTGGACTAGGTTGCAGAGAGAGAGTAACTTCCTGACGATACCTACGCGCCGAATCCAGGAGAACCGCTTTTTGGATCTGGTCCTTGATCCAAACTTCCTAGCGAGTCTCTTGAGATGTTTATCGAGGTTCTTCGCTATTACACCGTTAAAACGGCTATCGACCCATATGTAACCAATAACATAACCTCTGCTTGAGGTTAGATGATTACAGAATCATAACAAGACAAAAAAACAAGATAATTTGTTGCTGCCTGTATTTTAAGATCTTCATAAATGATCATTTATTTGCATACAAGTGCGTGAGAAGTCAGAGTCAGTCCCCACGGAGGGAACGCCGCCGCCGGCCGCGCCCGGATTCACGAAGGCCGAGGACAGCGACGAGGAAGACTTCCCGGATCTCTGCATGACTAACTACGACACGCTGCAGGTCATACAGGGGAAGATCTACGTCTTCGAGGAGGAGGTAACACACTCAGTATTTGTTCATAAGGCAACTATTTCGTAATTTATTAGACACCATAAAGTTCGAAACACAGAAGCCGGAGGCGGAGCGGAGGCGAAGGCGTGCCGGTTTTTACTATGGCACCGCGCCGCCACCGCCTGCGGTGTGTGTAGGCTTTCAAATGATTCAATAGAATACAACTCGCACGCCTTCGCCTCCGCTCCGCCTCCGGCTTCAGTGTGTGGAGACTTTTAGTGATATACAAACGTGCTATAGGTTTCTTTTCAGTTCTTCTAGAAAAACAAACACAAAAATTCTAGATAAGGGTCAATTCATTGCAAGTCCATTCCGACTCGCACTTTGCCCGTTTTATTTAACAAGTTCTTAGATGTTACACTAGGTAGCCTACCTATCTAATTTGGTCAACGCGAAAGTTTGCATCAGGGTTTTCTGTACGGATGTCGATGTCAGTTAGGTACCTACCTATCTCTTCATGCCAAGGCAACAACTAAAACAAATTAATTACTAAGCTGTGTCATGTTCAAATTTTACGCATTTTTAGGGATATCATTAAAACGGCCCACGGGACAACAAGGAAATTTAAGATGATATACTTACGTACGTACACATATTACAAAATACAGTCGAATTGAGAACATACTCCTTTTCAATTATAGGTTCGAATTCTAAAAATATTCCAAGGTCCATGTTAAGTAAGTAGTCCCTTGCAGTGGGTGTGGGTGCTCCGCGACCGCAACCAGCCGGAGCCCGGCGCTCCGCGGCGCTTCCACGACGTGTTCCGCGGCCTGCCCGCGCGCGTCTCAGTCGTCAGGACCATCTACGAGAAGGCTAACGGGAATGTCGTCATATTCTCGGGTGAGATCTTTGAGTAGTTCACTCAGAACTAGACGCTTCAGAAATAACAAAGATAATAAAAAACTTATAAGGCCGCACTTTGGATACGAGATTGTTCATGTTTCGTACGTAGGTAGATAGATACGTACGGGGTGAATGATGATGTGGGTGGAAATCTCCTGTGATATTTACGTATTTTTTTATATGGTCAAATAAATAAAAATAAAATCGAAATCGCCCATAATATCGTGGCGATTCTCCGGCAGGAGGGCAAATGCGCTGACCAAAAAAACTGAACAAAAAGTTACGTGGGAGTTTTTTGCTCAGGAGATTGTGGGTTAACTACTAACAAATAATGATGGACAACCCACATAGCACCATCTAGCCTCAAAATAAGCTACTCAAAGCTTGTGTTATAAACATAGATAGATTTTTTATAGATACTTATTATAAGAAAACACCCATCCCAACGGAACAAACTGCAGATCGTACACAAATTTGTTCCCAGGCGGGAATCGAACCCGCAATCTCGCAGACTCTTGCTCGATGCACCACTGACGCAGTCGAAAAGGTGGGTTCATCTCATAGTGAAACAATTCTAGGTCTAAAGTTCATTTTTCTCCAGGCCGTCATTTCTGGGAGTTCGACCCTTCGTTCCGGCTCCTGAAGCGAGGCAACATCTCCAAGCACTACTCCATCCCGGCGCGCGTGCCCGAGCTGACCAGCGTCTTCATCTCCAACTACAACAACAAGACGTATCTCATCGAGGAGGAGCGCTTCTGGCGGTACGACGAGCAGGCGAGGAGGATGGACAAGGGGTATCCCAAGTCCATGTCTGCGTGGAGGAAGGTGCCCTACCCTGTTGATGCTGCTATTGTTTGGAAAGGAGGTAGGCGATACTTTACGACCGGAGCCCTTTGGTACCGTATCTACTTTGTCTGGTGATGGATTTACGACAATTACGTTCATAATTTAAATATTCATTCAAAATAAAAATACTCTGGTACTTAATAATTTAAATAGTAGGCTAGTAGCTAATGATTTTAAATGATGAGGAAAGTGTAACTTGATTCTCTTAGCTTCACTATTTGGTCCACTTGTGGAAGAGAAGAGTTCATTAGATAGACCCTCAGGCCCCATTTATGTGTCCGTAAATGAGGTCTAAGAGGCGTCACGTGTGGCGAGTAATTGGGACTGTTTTACCATTTCAAATGCAAACGTGTATAAAATCCTAATTTCATTTCTCCGTAAAACTCTCACAACACCACTCCTGAACTTACTTTATGACAACGGGGTGATATGCCATAATCACGCTAGGTAGGCGGATTGGTGACCGCAGTTAAATTAAAATTACTCAGAAGATGAATTTCTCCGCATAGATTCCAGAGGCGGTCAACCATTTTTGTACCCTCATCTCGTATAATAATCTCCCGAGACCCTCACGAGAGTCTGTTCTGCTTTCAGACACGTTCTTCTTCCAAGGGCCGCGGCACTGGCGCTTCGACAACGAGCGGGTGGCCGCGCACGAGTACTACCCGCTGCCCGTCGCTCAGATCTGGTTCGGCTGCGAGCCCAATGCTGAGATGAACCTTTACGTCTCTGATGACTACCCCTGATCAAAGGCAGTTGACGCAAACTAGCACAGCAAGCCGCAAACCAAAGTTGAAGTTGACATTTCAATACCTTGATTCTAGAATCCAAGATATTTTTTGTTAAAGAAGGGCGTATACAAAAACTTTATTAAAAACTGAAAACAATAACAGAAAAATCATGAGCCCTTAGTACTACCGGACTACCGGTTGTGCGTTCGTCTCTTTCCATGTACATTTGGCGTCTTGCAGCGCCTCTACGGGATAGAATGGAACTAAGGAATTTTAACACTTTCAGCCAGTTTCTAGAAGGCTATTCAAATGTCAAATCAGTTGACAAAGCGATTAATTTAACACACTGGTCAATTCAAATCGGGGTGCACGAACGCTAATTAGATAATAATTTACTAATCATTGATCATCTTACGATTGTCATTCTTTCAGTTCAGTCATTCACTCCTAAACTTCAATAAAACCATCCAAGGGCGAGTCAGACTCGCACTAAGGGTTCCGTACCATATTTTTTAAAATTTTATTTTTTATTACTTAAGTAAAAATATACTTACAATTAAGTATTTTGTGAATATTTCAAGTGGTAACAGGTAGGCTGTTACCATTGTTACCATGTTACCATTTATTAATATCGACCAAAAATAGTAAAAAAGGCGTTTTAATGGGAGCCCGCCTTAAATATTTATTTTCAACGGACAGAAAGCGAAGTATTAATAATAGGGTCCCGTTTTTACCCTTTGGGTACGGAACCCTAAAAATGACACTTGTGGGATAAGAATAAGTAAATAGTAGTAAGTAAGAGTAGAAGGGAAACGCGCTCAAGGTCAAGATATTAGCCTACACTATTTTCCACGTTAAACGGGCATATCGGTCGGGCTGCCACAGCCGGCGACACTGCACGCGGTTTTTAATGATCATTCATTTATGTTTACGGATCGCGGCACGCGGTGGCGGCCGCAAGTATTAGTTTAAATTATAGTTATGTTGTCCGAGAGCCCGGTGCGATTTTGAGTTGAGTATCATGAATTACCTCGAGGTTTTTTTTTATGATGCATTCTTTATGTGCTCTCGTTTAATAAATAATTCAAACTGACGTGTACCTTTGTGAAATAATAGGTACCAACCCAATACGTAGGTAACTAACCCAATTTTCTTTTTTTCAGAAGAAAAAAGTGGATTGAACTGATGGGTCGTACGTAACCTATATTGAATATACTTATATCCGAAATAGTTGGTGTGTTCTGAACATTATTACAAAATATAAATAGTGCATTCTAGTGCCCTGAGTAAAAAAAAACATGTCTGGACTCGATTAAAGAAGAGTCCCTTCTACCCAGTTATTATTTATGCTTATGCTTGTGGCGCGAATACTTGTTTGTTTACGTTTGAAAAAATTCAAAATTGTAAATTAGATAGGTAATAATAGATTGTTTATTATGAAGAAAAAAACTATACCGAAATAAAAAAAATAACTTTAACTACTTTAGTAGGCAAGTAGGAACCTTTTTACATTGCTTTATTACCAATATTTTTTAATTCCTGTATTTCACCAAGTTTTTTTTATATTATTTATATGTTTCTAATATGCGGAAGCAAAACGAAGCATCCTAGAATATAAGAGGTAATTTAATTTATTTTTATTTAATGGTAAAACGATCCTTATGTTTAGTAATACATAACAAAACCGCTTATGGAGTACCAACCTGTTGATTTTTTATATATATTCGATTTAGAACTTGGCAAAATACAGCACATTGTTGTAAAAATTTCAACTAATTAGAGCCAAATCACCGATTAGCTAATTATTGATTTGACAAGAGCTTGACCAAAGAATCATGCTTAATTATCGTTCCAGAAACCCATTTTGATATTTGACAAGAGTTTTGCTTCAATGAGTTGACAAGCTTGTTAAGTAATCACTGTCAAAATCTAAGTACGTAATCAACGTTCGAGAAACCCAAATGACACTTGAATAGAGATTTGAACATTGATTAGTAAATTATGAAGTTGACATGCGTTCCAGAAATCGGCCGTTTGTCTCGTACTAACTCGATTTTCGAATAGTTTTGAGTGATTTTACGGAGCCTATTTTCATGGAATATTGTATTTGTCTCATCATCATCATCAGCCTATATTAGTCCAGTCGCTGGACATAGGCCTATTATTTGTATTTGTCTCATTCCTTCTTTATTGTGTAAGCGAGATAGAAATGTTTAACTTATTCATAATCAAACTGTGTAACCTAACTACTGCGGTACTAACAGACGGAACGAAATGATCAACACATTTGCTCCGATGTCTTAAAATATTTTCCACAAATATCTGAATTTGTAACTCCTTTTACCTATTTAGTACAAAAAAAGTAGGATTCTAGAATGCAAATAGGTATAGTAATAATATAATGTCGAGGGTGGAATTTTGGACTAGACAGTAAGGGTGTATGTACATAGCCCTTAGGAGACTTTATATCTTAAACATTTTATTTTAATCTGGACTATCACGAACTATAAAAATGGGCATTTTGTCCTGATAGAATTTACAGTCAGCAAGAAAATGGTTATATTGATCTAAAAGAAATTCTAGATCATTATATGAAACTGGATCTATGACCACAAAAAAAGTGTAAAATCCCCATTTTCAACCAACTTTTTGTCGAAGTCTGTTAGTTTTTGTAAAAACATAAAAAAATATCATGCTATTTATATATTTATTTGTCATACATTTACAGTACAATTATTAAATTGTTTAAGATCTGGCCAGTACTATTTGATTTATCCTTTTTAATGGTTTAAATATTGAGGTCTGTTAAAAAACATTTAATAAATAATAAAATCATGTTCTTTAAAAATATATCACTTTATTAAAAGTTCATGAAATCATTAGTATTATGGCGCCCGGAATGTTGACAATAAAAAAAATTGTGCAGGAAATAGCAGAATAATTTTTAATACTGTGATGGATGTCGTATACTTTGTAATATTAATAAATTACCTATATTATGGTTATTTCTGTGTTTGTTCGAAACTATTTTCAGAAGGTTATATTTTGTGCAAATACGTACTTATCTGAAAGGGCAAGAGTTAACAGAAAAACTTCCCAACTACAGGCATCCAATGCCTAATAAAGAACAATCTTATCGTCTGTTTTACTACATAAATTAAGTTCAATATCGCATCCCTGTTTTGAGACCCCACGTAAGCTAATCGAATGTGACCGAATAAAGGTAAACGAAAACAATGCTATAACATCGTAACGATTTGAGTACAATATAAATACTAAACATTTCCCGAGTGGGGTGAAAATGAGAGGCTTCCTTTTAATCTGTAACGCATTTAAATAAGGTTTATATTCCTGTACCACCAAATCACTCGTGGGGCAATTTAGATTGTACAATACTACGTATCTTAACATATTATGACGTCATCAAATACTGTTTGCTGGTAAGTAAGGAATACTGCTTCTTGGAAACATTATTCATATTCGTGTTATATTATAAACAGTATATTAATTATTGACTTTTGTAATACATTGTGGTATGCCCAAGAAATAAATGATTGAGTAAGTAGAAAGCGTGTCAGATAGCAGGAGGCTTCTCATGTAGTGCATAGTGTGTGTGTGTTTAGCTGCAGCAGGAGGCGGGGTTGGGGTCCTTCCCCGAGCGCTTGGTGATGTTGAGGCGCGTGAACTCCTCGGCCACGGTGGGGTGGATGCCCACCGTGCCCATCAGCGTCTCCATCGTCAGCCCGCATCTGGAAATGTGCCATCTCTAGTAGTGCATAAGGTTTAAGGTTTTATACTTAGGCCGTTCAGAGAATGCGTTCCTGACACGTCGCGATTGAACTGACGACGTAACTTTGTAATGGCTAACTGATAGGTGTCGAACGCATTCTCTGAACGGCCGAACTATAGTACTCTAATTTCCGCATTTAGAATCAATTTGGTCCATTATGCGTATGTTTTGCTAGAAAAGCCATCCTAACTCCATCCAGAAGCGCAGAATCTTCATGGGATCTTCACAGGCTTCGCGGAGTGACCGTTTATTAGTGCATATAAAAAGTGCGAATAAATTAGTTAGGACGATGGAGATATTTATAATGCTTGACAATCCACGCAGCTATCTAGCCCCAAAGTAAGCTACTCAAAGCTTGTGTTATGGGTACTAGATAACTGACATATTTAATACATTTACCCATTTACCCCAACTGTTGTACCTTTATGAATAACTAGAAATATGTAGATATTTCTTAAATAATCTGAATGAAATAACGGGGGCTACATTTTTGACAAAATGTTGATTAAAAAAATAGTTTGTAAATTTTTTAATTTAAATTCAGATTTAAAGGGCCTACTGGCCAGATTTCTCAGACTTTCAAGCCTATTCTAATTAAGTGATTCAGGCTTTACAAAAAAACATTGAAAAATCTACAAAAAGATATGTAATTCAGAAAATATCATCATTCTTCGATTTCAGGTCGCATCAAAAATATCAAAAACTCAAATATCTTGAAGACGTTTAACTTTACACTACCTCAGAATAAAATGTGTGTGTACTGAACCCTACTGTCACGTCCTAGCCTTCTTTTCCCCCGCAGCGCAGTAAGCTATTCAAGTGTACTCACTTGATGGCGGCCGCGAAGCCCTGGATGATCTCCCCGGCGACGGGGCCCACAAAGTGGAGCCCTAGCACCTTCTGCGGCGGCCCCCGCAGCGCCACCGCCTTCAGGTAGCAGTTCTTGATGTTTCGCTCCGGGATGAAGAACTCGGTCGGCTTGTAGTACGCGTGGTATACTTCGATCTCGTCGGCGCCGTGTCTGCGGAACGAGTGTATAGTGCGTTAGTGCGATGTAGCGCTAAAGGATCACTTCCTTTTCGTAAAATATCGTTTATAAATTTCTGTTTGTATTTGTTACACATGTTACCCAATCTGTTACCAATAAAGAACTTGAACCCCATGCCAGAGACTGATCAGAACTGAGACGTCTGGAGAATACTTATACCAGGCTGAGGCCAAGATGTACTTTGGTCGCTGAGATACAGGACCGTTTACAAAGACAGGGCATCTAGCTAGCTCGTCACAAACTGGGCAGAGCTTGTGGTATCGGTACTTTCATTGTTACCGGTACTAAAGTATCGGTATTTTCTATAAGTATCGGTAAAATTACCGAAATTATGCTCGAAAGTACCGGTACTTTTCAACAATTTTATTTCGTGCAAGCGAGAGAGAAAACTGATTAGAAACGACGAACGAGACGACGTGAGAACCGCTTAGAATACCGGTACTTTTAGGCTAAGTACCGGTACTTCAAAAGTATCGATACTCAAATTTAATGAAATGAAAGTACCGTTACTACCGTAAAAGTACCGGTATTATTGGTACCGGTATCAAGCCCTGGTTGTAAGTACCTCTGGATAGCAGTCTCCTCGCTGAGGCCCACGGCGCCGTACTCGAGCGGAGTGAAGACGGTGGTGGCCACGTTCTCGTAGTCCATGGGCTGGCTGGAGCCCCCGAAGAGCCTGCGCGCGAGCAGCCGGCCCGCGTGGATGGCCACGGGCGTCAGCTCGGGCCGGCTCTCCAGCACGTCGCCCACCGCGTAGATGTGCGGCACGTTTGTTTGCTCCGTCTCAGCCACCACCTTGCCGCTTTCGCTGATGCACTGGAGTATAACAATCATTTATGTCATAGAACGTGAGTGTTAACATGGTGCGAGCATGCAATTATTTTACAATATTGATTTATTAATTGTAACATCATAACAGGTTTCTTTCTTTAACTCTATAGACCAAATGATGAAAAATGAAATAAAATAATAGTAGGATGAAACCCATTGTAAAATGAGGAGAATGTAGTAAAAATTTAAGGAAAAATAATTTACAGGCGATCTGAGGTCGGGAAGGGGTAGGGGGTGAGTGTTTTAGGGTAAAAAACGGTTAAACGCGATTTCCGGCAGAACTACAAGTCCTATGGAAAAAAATCAAATTGCAAAGTTGTAGGTAATAAAAAGATCTACAATTTTTGTCTACACAGTTTTTTTCACATAACCTCAAAATACAATGAGAAAAATTCAAAAAACCAAGATTTTGGTTATTTTTTTTTATCTTTTACAATAAATGTTTTCGTTGGTAAAGCAGGACGACAAGGTAAAGGCACTCACGTTGACCCCCGCGGCCTCCAGGTTGAGCTGCTTGGTGAGCGCGTAGCGGCCCGTCGCGAGCAGCACCGTGTCGAACACGTCCTCGCTTCTGGACATTGATCATTTATTTTAGTAAAACAGCTAGCATTGCGGGGCACCTACCTCGTTTTAAAACTCATCACTAAATTAAAACAGGGGCACCTATCTCGTTTTAACTCATCACTAAATTAAAACAAAGTCGCTTTCTCTGTTCCGGTATCCCTGTCCCTTTGTATCCTTAAATCTTTAAAACTACACAACGGGTTTTGATGTTTTTTTTAATAGTGATTCAAGAGGAAGCTTTAAACATATAATAAAACCGTGCGAAGCCGGGACGGTTGCTAGTGAATTATAAACAGAAATTATTATGATTCTAGTATCTGCCCGCGGCTTTGCATTGTTTTTATGGAATCTTCTCAAGGCTTTTTCTATCCCATGGCAACTTATTTATAGCATGAAAAGCCTATGTGTTATACAAGGATCTATTAAAAAATTTAGCCTAAATTTTTTCTGTTCAGTGGCTTTTGCGTGAAAGGGGAACAAACATCAATACAAACTTTCACATTAATAAGTTTAGTAAGGATTCCTAAATTAAAATTAAGTATCAAGAAGATAGTACAAATCAATATCTGCAGATCGTTCAAACATTTGGCTTGAAGCGGGAATCGAACCCGCACCCTGCGTCCTACGCCCGCCGAGGTCGTCAGATATGGACTGGACTTTACTATTATTGTACTATAAAATAAGTTAACGTTAGTCTTATAAGATTATGTAAAGAACCTTGTAAGATTATCGAAAGAGGTCCCCAAGATACAGGTTTATCCTAGTTTGGGGACCAATGATGTATTAATTTTAAGTTCTAAATTTTTATCAATAAACGTTATTATTATTATGGACTCACATTTGGTCAGTCTCGTTGTTGACCCAGCGCGCTTTCAGTCGCCCGTCGTCGAGTTTCTCTACGGCGAGCGGCACCGCCTTGTGCTCGAACTTAACCCCCCTCTCGGCCATCTCGTTAGTGACGGCGGCCGCCATTTGCTGGTCGAACCCTCGCAGCGGCACCGAGCGCACCAGCACCGTGCTCGGGTAGCCCATCGAGTTCAGGAAACCCGCGCATTCGAGACCGATATCTGATCACTAGTCAAGGGAATTTTGGTAATGACGTTGTAGAGACCTCTAGCGTTACGTGAGCTTAACCAAGAGGCTTACGCGTATGTACAAGGTGCTCAATAAAAACCTCGGAAGTCGAAGCTAGCTACCCTACCATAGTGATTCAGAAATACTCTGCTAGATGGCGTGAAGACAAATTCTGAGGGCAAAAAGAAGATCACGTGACCTGTATTCTTAGAACTTGGAACCTATTACAACTATCCGACATCAACGAAAGACCCCGAGTATGTGGGCTAGTTGGGCCGACCCGGTACAGGGAAGATCTTTCCCTGTAACCGTTTGGGGGAATACCACCTTTACCCTTTTCATATTCCTTCAAATGGTTACAGGGAACGATCAAAGAGGTCATGTATAATTATCCGATAATTATAAAATTTAGAATAATAAAATAAATACATGTAACAATCAAGGAAATCAGCTTTATAAGCTTTAATTTATAATTTTGTGTAAATTCGTGTTCTGACACCAATACAATACGAAAAATTTGAGGGGCAATTTAAATATTTCCGATTACATTTATCAAAGATAAATATCAACGTATATTTATCTTGATAATTATCAAGATAATATCAATGATAATTATCGCTTTGAACCCTGCTATTTTACTGTTCAATATTGTCACTGTGATTCTAGACTACGTTCTTATGCATTGCAATCTAGCGCGTTTAAACTTATACACATTAGATTACGCATTCTGAAAACTCTCACGTGATATAGCGGGGAGGGACCAAATCGCACGACATCTCACTCAGTAGAGAGGGAGGAAATCGAAATGATGACAATATCATTTCAGTAATTTATAGATACCCCCTTAATGAAAAATGTTTGTAGTATGTAGGTAGTAAAAATGTGAAGTAGGTAGTAAAAATGTGTAGTAGTTAGTAAAAATGTGTAGTAGGTAGGTAGTAAAAATGTGTAATGGTAGTATGTAGTGAAAAGGATACATCCAGCGCCCACGACCAGCGTCTTGCCGGGCGGATGCGACAGGCTGAAGATGTCATCGCTGGTGATGCAGTACTCCATGGCGCCCGGGATCTCGGGGTAGTGCGGCCGCCCGCCCACCGCGATCAGGATGTTCTTGGCCGTCAGGGTCTGTGGGGAACACACAACTTGTATCACTACAAGCAAATAGCCCACATACAAGCAAATAGCCCATCAGGTGTAGTGCACCCGTGATCTATATATCATCATCATCAACCTATATTAGTCCACTGCTGGACATAGGCCTCCCCAATGTGCGCCATAGCACCCTGTCTTCAGCTTGACGCATCCAGCATCTGCCAGCAGTCTTTCGCAGATCGTCATCCCACCTGGCCGGAGGGCGTTCTACACTACGTGCTCTATATCTACAATAGAGCAATATCCCGCTGGCAGAACGCACTAGCAATGACCTCTGCGCTGAACTGCCCGCATGCAAAATATCGACAATCAGCTGTGCGATTACGCTAAAACCGCCCATCCAAATTGATATAATTGAGCCATTTCAATGGCCATCGCGGCGTCCTCTCCATACAACTTCAAATTACGAAGGCCATTAGAAGGGCTTTCATATTTCAATTTTGGATGGGTGGTTTTAGCGTAATCGCACAGCAGATTTTAGTTCATTACGAATGACAGCGGTTTATTGATAACTCGCACTGCCCGCAGCGCCTTCGTTAAGGGATGAAACTTGGATGCTCTTCAAACATAAGCTAGGTTCGTAGTAAACCTGCTTACATTTATAATTAAATCGTCAAACTATGAATTTATTCAGCTGTGCCTACTATGATATTTGTTCAGCTTTTATAGTACATACTTATCTATATACATATAATAAAATCGTAGAGGTCGAATTCCTGTACAATGAAAAAAAATGCCATAAACCGAGTCAGGGAGATGTAAGAAGTCTGAAAAAATTCATTTGGTGTTATTCAATTTTTTTTGTTTCTCTGTTTGTCTGTTTGTCTGTTTGTCTGTTTGTCTGTTTGTCTGTTTGTACGGGATAAACTCCGTAACTACTGGACCGATTGTTATGAAATTTTGTATGGTGGTAGCTTATATCCCTGGTCAACATATAGGATACTTTTTATCCCGATAAATAAAAGAGTTCCCGTGGGATAGCTAAAAAACTTTAATTGAGTAAGTACTGAATACTTATACTGCCATTATCATGTCATTTAATATTAACTTCTTTTTTGAAAGTATACTTATGGTAGGTACCTATACCAAGAGTGCTCAGTTCGGCGCTGAATATCACAAAGGCTGCCTGTCGGCTGTCGCGCGGGCTCAGAACGCGCGAGCGGGCTATTGCGGACGACTCAAAGATTTTAAAAATAATTTGTATTCTATCAGTAGAAGAAATATTTTCTGTTGAATTCATCACCATCATCAGCACATATTAGTCCACAGCTGGACATAGGCCTCCCCTAATGAGGACCATAGCACCCTGTCTTCAGCTTGCCACATCCAGCATCTGCCAGCAGTCTTTCGCAGATCGTCATCCCACCTGGCCGGAGAGCGTCCTACACTACCTTTGCCAAGTTGCGGTTTCCACTCAAAAACACGTTTACCCCAACGGTTGTCGGTTCTTCGCGAGATATGGCCGGCCCACTGCACTTCAGCTTGCTAATTCTTTGAGCTATGTCGATAACTTTAGTTTTCTGTCGGATGTATTCATTACGAATCCTATAGTTCAGTGAAACTCCGAGCATAGCTCTTTCCATAGCTCGCTGAGGAACTTTGAACTGGTGGACCAGCCCTACCGTGAGTGTCCACGTCTCAGCTCCGTAGGCCTGTTGGATTAGTAAGTAATACATATCTTAAATTTAAATTGTTTTCTTACGTTTTCTTTATTTGTGTAGGTAAAAATAAAAAAAATCTTTGTTTAACATCGTAAGGTATTCTTTGATAACAATATTCCGTTTTTTAAATAACTTAGACATAATACTTATGGTATAAATAGACGTACTTATGATATAACATTTATTTAAAATTCTTAGTTGTACACCATGCCTAGAAAAAGGTCGAGTCGCTCTCAGTACTCAAGAGAAGATAAAAATTAAGGATGATTAGATCCCAAGAATCTAATGAATATTGTGGGACATGACTCTCTGCGGCTCGAAACGCGAGGCTACTGCCCGCAGTATGGAAAGTTCTTCTCAACGATAAGCCTAACTAACAGCTCATCTTGAACGCCATACGTTGTCTCAGAAAGTAGTGGGGTAAGGATAACTCGATTGAGCGCTGACCGTGAAAACCATAAACTGTCTCGAGTCTTTGAAACATTCACTGGAAGAGTGGCCCAATTGAGCTCTCAGCGTAGAGACCTTACTGAAAGACAGTCTCACTTGAGCTCTCAGCGTCGCCACACAGCTGCATCTCATCATCATCATCATCATCATCAAAAACCTTAGTCCACTGCTGAACATAGGCTTAATGAGCGTCATAGTCTTCAGCTTGCCGCATCCAGTATCTACCAACAGTATTTCGCAGATCGTTCCCACATGGCCGGGGGCGTCCTACGCTACGTATGCCGAGTTGCGGTCTCCACTCAAACACATTTACTCCAACAGTTGTCGGTTCTTCGCTAGATATGGCCGGCCCACTGCCACTTTATCTTTATCACTGCTACTTCTTTGAGCTCCGTCGGATGTATTCGTTACGAATCCTATCATTCAAAGAAACTGCGAGCATAGCTCTTTCCATAGCTTGCTGAGTGACTTTGAAATGGTGGACCAGCCCTACCGTGAGTGTCCACGACTCAGCTCAGGTCATTGCGGGAAAGACGCTCGATTGAAAACTTTAGTTTTCAAACATTCCGGTATAGATGACGGGAAGACCTGACGTAGTTTCCCAAATGCAACCTAGCTGGATCTTCCTTTTGTCCTCCGTCTCAAAATTGTTTTTACCTAACTGCACAATCTGCCCAAGGTAAGTGTACTCGGAAACAATTTCAAGAAGGTGGTTATTTACGACGGTTGGTCCTGCAACAATTTGGGCATTGATCATGACTTTGGTTTTATCCAAATTCAAACCAAGACCGATGCATTGCGGGGCTGAGGCTAAGCCGTTCAGCATGTGGGTCAGCTCCTCTAGCGACTCCGCCATTACGACTATATCATCAGCTCATCAGCAATTGCAGCTGCGTCTCGATCTCTTGAAACCAGCCAAGAAAGAGATGTACGGCTTACAGCTGATGGAGAATGCCCTAAGTTGTCATATGTCTTAAAGACCTTACTGACAGAGAGTCTCGCTTGAGCTTTCAGCGTTACTGCGGCGTCTGCCTCTAGATCACTGGAAACCAGCCAGAAAGAGATGTGATGAGAATGGCTTACAGCTGCTCGAGAACGCTATACGCTGTCACAAGTTTCGAGAGACCTTTACTGAAAGAGAGTCTTGCTTAAGCTCTCAGCGTAGCAGATCAACGTCTCGATCGCTCGATCGCTGAAAACCAGCCAAGAAAGAGAAACATGACTTACAGCTGATCGTCAGAGTCATTCATTATCTTACGCCTCACAAACTTTATTCCAGCGTGAGGAGAAAAGACGTGATGATCGACACCAGCAACGATAAGATTTAGCATTACATTTACATCAGGAATGTGATATCTATACTTATAATAAAAACTGTAACAGGTCCAATTCTGTACATTGAAGATATTTTGAAAATTTTTTTTGGAGGGCACTCTATTATCGATACTCAAGCCAAAACTGTAATTTTTTTCTTTCATGTCTGTCTGTCTGTCTGTCTGTCTGTCTGTCTGTCTGTCTGTCTGTCTGTCTGTCTGTATCGTAAACGCGCATCACGCCGAAACTGCTGAATGAGTTGGAATGAAACTCGGGACGATTTGAGTTCATACTACAAGGAAGGACATGGGATACTTTTTATCCCGGAATTCGGTAAGGTTCCCCTGGGAGAGAGGGTGAAAGAAAAATTCTTAAACCACGCATCACGACGGAAGTGAATGAATTCGAATGGAACTCGGGACGATTGGACATGGGATACCTTTTATCCCGGAATTCAGTTTGGTTCCCCTGGGCTATACGGGTTTTCAAAAATTTCTCACAGCATTTGAACGACGCGCGCGCGTCGTTCAGATGCTGTGAGAAATTTTTGAAAACCCGTATAGCCCAGGGGAACCAAGCTGAATTAAACTGATAAACGCGAAAGTTTGTAAGTATGAATGGATAGATGGATGGATAGATTGATAGATGGATGGATGTTTGTTACTCTTTCACGCAAAAACTGCTGAACGGATCTGTATGAAATTTAGCACAGAGATAGATTATAAGCTGGAATAACACATAGGCTTATTTTATCCCGAAAATCTCACGGGAAAGGGAATTACGCAAATAAAATCGCGAGTACTCGAAATACTAATCATGCGCAGACGAAGTCGCGGGTACCAGCTAGTCTATTATAAAAAGATAACTCAAACACTACAGGTCAAATTTAGATCAAATTTAAAAGGAACCCGAGAAACTTCAAATAAAATAGTTATGGCACTTATTAATAAATACAGATTTGAGAACAGAGGTTCTCAATATTTATCAAATCTACGCGACTTATACGTAAATAGTATACTATAATCGATATACTAATCCTATATGTAGATAGGTATCAAATATTCTCGATACAATAACAGAAAAGATCAAATCAGAACCAAAACAAATGCAAAAGAAAAACCTTCGTAGTTCCATTCTTCAAGGTCGCAACAATAGTGTGGGGATCCTTAAACTCCCCGAGTCCGTTGATGTACTCAATCTTCTTGTCCCTTAGGTCGACCCTGGTGACCCAGTTGACAGACTTGATGTGGTTCTGAACCGCGTCTGTCAGAGCAGACCAGCTGATCTTGATGGCTTCAGGAGACGGGACCTGCCATCCGTACTTTACTGCTTCCTAAAATTAACACGGGACTTGTAGTTATACGATGGCAGCTGTCATTTTGATCTTAGTAGAGTTGAGCAATAATTAGGAGCACGCTGCAGGGTTACTATATTTAAAAGTGTGATTAAAACAGTTGAAAAGTTGCTGTGGTATACTATTGATGTGATTTTCATGTAGATTGGCATTTCTTAGTAAATATCTAAACTAAAGCCATTCTTAAGATCCAATGATCCGTAAAGAGGCCCTCATGCCTTATTATAAAAAATTGTGAACAACTAGCTATCACAACACACAAAAACAAAATACTTTTTCGGCGTCGAATTTCAAAAATCTTCCCAATAAAGCATTTTGCTAGTGTGAGGCATGTTAACTATTTTATCTTGAGTTTAGCCGGAGTATGTTTAGTTCATTCAATTTTTTTCAGCCCACAGCTGGACATCAGCGCCATAAACCATACATTGAATACAACCTCTGTGGCCCGAAGGTCTATGAAAACCAGGCGAAGGTACGCCTGCGACGCAGGAGGTTGCGGGTTCAATTCCCGCTTCGGGACAAATGTTTAAACGATGTGCAGATGTTTTTTCTTTTTTTTATCAACAATAGACCTTCGTTTGACCACAAGGTGTTCAAGGTGTTCTGGGTGTTTTCTACGAATAACAACAAATATTTACCAATTTAGCATATTAAGTATTTCAGTTATCTAGAACTTACCTATAACACAAGCTCTGCTTAACTTAGAGCTAGTTGATGTGTAAATTCTCCAGTATTATTATAATTTAATTATAGTATACTCCCTACACTGGGCATGCGGACTAGGGATCGCAGACTGAACCTAGAGCCTTAGAAGTCTCTAGTTTATGCAATAGGTACTACCTACCTAATTTTCTTCAATATAAACTTGTAACACTTGTTGTACTTGTGCGTAGATGGTACTGGATAGTAAAAACTATTGATAGATTGTTAGTATTTAACATAATATCTAAATTATAGTACCTATGTCACAGGATCATTTATGATTAACCCAAAAATAAAATAGATATTTATCAGATAATAATACCTATACCTACTCGAAAGATTAATGATTTCAACTCGTAGGCATACCTACTTATAAAATGTTATTTAAATAGCATTAGCACACAATGATATTGATCGTTTGTTTTATCGCAATTTACATAGTATTTGTAACAAAAAACTTGAGATCATAGAACGCTATCTGCTAATTACTAACTAATGGTACCTATCATAGAAGCATTCAGAGCAGACGACAATAGATTAGATAAATTAATAAACAAATAAATATAAATAATAAGGCATCTTATTATTTATATTTCAGTAGATATATAGCGATTTATCTGCAGGCTAAACCGGGCTTAAAACTGATAGATTAATAGAAACAACCAACTTCTCGGATTGCTTTTTTAAAAATATTTTTAACAGACCTTCGTTTGACGACAATATCAGTTGATGGTGACGATGTATCAAGAGGGTCTACAAGACAAGATAATGCAATCTTGTTTTGAAGAGACAGTAGACCAAGTTCAACGATTGTTGTCTAGGGTAAAATAGAGAATACTTCACATCGTCATCGACTGCGTAAAACGTTTCATATTAATTCCTTCAACTCCAATGTATGCTTAAGCGATGTCATTTTGTCTATTGTACCCTAAACAACCATCCCTGAGTTTGGCTTACAAGTTCTTGGCCGGAAAACAGCAGCCGGCATCGTGCAAGCACATCATACGTTTTGCTTTGTAAAAATAAATATTGCGCAACATGACGTCACTCATATCAGTACATGATTATGACATTAACCAGCTGAGATCTGAGCAATGCGATGACTTGACTAAATACAATATCGTCAAGTCATCTGCATTAAAATCAGTTCATACTGATTGACGATCTGTTTATATTTTTGTGACTAGCGGCCCGTCCCGTCTTATCACGGGGTGACTGGACGGACATAGACTTTTAAACATTCTGGATAAATCTATACTAATTTTATAAAAAGGAAAGATTTGTATGTCTGAAACGAAAAAACTAAAGAAAAAATTACATTCCAATGGTGAAAGATACATTGAAATCATCGATCAAACCGTTTTCAAAATTTTTGAATTTATCCTTATAAACAAACAAACATACAAAAATCCAAATCTTTTCTCTTTATAATATTAGTATAGATGACTAGTTATCGATGATGCTAGGGCCACACTATTACGATATGCCCTCGATATCACGATAATGGACGTTGAACAGTGGTGTAGTAGTCAGTCACCACTTCTCGTGATTATTTTACATCGGCCCTTACATTGCCGTATGACGCCGAGTGACCGACGGACGATACATCAAAGAGACTTCGCGACGATCATTGCGATGAAACGGCCGCACTACGTATGCATATGTGTACCGTTAGCTCGACGGGTCGCATCGTCTTTTATCGATGCTAAAAATATGCGTTAATGGAGTGCACTAACGAAAAATTTATAACGTTGCGAGATTCTGCAAACTGAACCATGTTTGGGATCCGAGGCACATCAGTCATAAGAGTCGCGGGTCTCAGAGTGCGCAAGGTACTTTGTTTATTGAAACACAAAACCGATATCGAAGAAAGAAAAAAGAATCTCTAAGAGTTGTTATCTATTTTGTCTGAACTAATATAAGCAAGTCTTTGAAGTCTGGAGTATTTCGTCCATTATTTTCCCTTGACTTTGACCATTCAAGTGTGACCACTGCACTGCGCGATGTCAACTTTCGCAATATTCATCGCGATGATGCAATGGGCATTGCCAGTTCCCTATAGTGTGGCTATAGTTTGGCCCTAGCAATTAGCATGATAACCGATGATTTCATTCGCGTGACTCGAAGTTTCCGTTTTTTTTACCACTATGGCGGACCAGGTACTGCAATATCATCAAGTAGTGATGAAATTGCAGTGAATTTTGTAGTAGCCATTTCGAACAGTTTCAAATTACCTATTGTAAAACAATTGTACATAGATATTTTATAAAATAAGTTACTTAGTTCATTCATTATTATAGTGAGGTCAAAAAAGGCCATTTTTTGTCGCGGTAACTAGATCAACCGGATTCTATACGTAATACTGCGACGTAGGAATCAACTTCATATGTCAGACACGCACACACGGTGAGACATCGCTGCGAGTTGTCTGGCGGCGATTCACGATCTCCTCAAAGCTGGTGCATGCAATGGGGCCGGCTGTTTATAACCACCTTCCGTCTACAATCTTCATGCATCCAAAACGCAATTCTTCAAAAGGAAAATAAAGCTCTGGCTTATTGAGAAATGTCTCAATCCATTACGTGAACTTTTTGTGTTTTTATATGATTTTTATGGTAAATCAATGTATTTTTGCCAATGTATATTTCAATTTGTTTCACATAATTGTTAATTTGATTACAATTAAGAACATAAAACAAAACATTATGCTCTAATATTTAGATTGAGACTTTGTATGCATCTAATAATGTTTTATTCTTGCAAATAAAATTTTGAAATACCAAACTTTTACATTGAAAATTATATATTATCTCACAAAAAATACGTTGTAGTATTCTAAATTATAAGATTTTATATACAATTTATTAAATTGTAACGACCATTATACCGTCGCGTCATCATCATAGTAGATTAATGAATAGGTATTTTATAGAATGGAGGTAAAACCATTTTAATTAGTAGGTAAGGAAATTGTAACGATGACTCTTAAACCATTATACCGTCGTCATCATCATAGTAGATTTATGAATAGGTATTTTATAGAAAGGAGGTAAAACCATTTTAGGGAAGGCATTATATGGAAATTGTAACGATGACTCTTAAACCATTACACCGTCGTCATCATAGTAAATGTATGTATTTTAAGTATATAATTTTATGGAAAGGAGGTAACACCAATTATAAATATATAGGTGGGGTAAATTTTTTCGATGACTAGAAAACCATGATACCATTACAGTTTGGTTGTTGATATGTCATTCGAGGATATGACCGAAAAACCGCCGCTTGACCGCTTTAGGCCTTTCTATAGATTCTAACGAGCAACAAGAACCTTGGGCCTTGGAGCTTTTGTAGTATAAAGCAGTGTTCTACGCGCAAAGGCGCGTATCTACGCATATTACTAGAAACTCTCAACAGTGAAACATTCAGTGAATTTGTTTCTTTCATTCTTATTTTTCTTCTTGTCTCAAAATTTCATGTGCTACCACGGACACAGCACGATGAAAAACAAATTATATAGGTACCTACGTACGTACATTGTAATAAAATTATTTAAGCAGGCGTACATTGTCAAATAATTAAATCTCTTTATGCGCACAAAATAGATTCTAATCAGCTTTTGAATAAGCAGATAGAGCACTTCGAATTCTAAGAAGTATTTAGTACTATTTTATATCTGTGCTATAAACTGGAAAATTAACTTTATGTATATTTTCTGTTTGTCTCTATGTTCGTTCGGTGATTGACAACAGACTTTAGCAAGATTTTTAACGAAAAACAAAATGGTAGCAACTAATTATTTATTGATCGACAGTTGTCGTAGAATCCACGAGTAGACGTAGGTGTACCTACGGGAGGTCAAGGCTACATCGGACATTATTTAACGGAAAACGTCGATTCTTCCTATGTACCTCTACCTAGTACTACAGTATAAATAAAACACAGTAGGCTGTACTTGTATAATATTCATCAACGAACTGGTTTGGTTTACTTCTGAGGTTTTGCTGTATTACCTCTAATCAGTTAATCATGAGTACATTTCTAACATAGTATAGAGACACAGGAATAAGCTAATTTCATATACTGATATTGAAGATTAGATAAGTCTATACTCGATTCTATAAGCCAAGAATGTTAAAAAAGGCATTCAAGAATTTAAACTTCAACAAAAATGAAAAAAAAATTAAATACAAAACATGCAAAATGCCCATTCGTATTCAAGTTCGAATACGGACTTCTAGACGAATGAAAGCTTTAAATACCATAAATTATTGCAATTTCATTCATAGATATATTGTATCATAAAATATATTGCAACAAATAAATATTTAATTAAGTATATAACTGGATTCTAGAAGAGGGTAAACATTCCTTTCTTCTAAGTTTTCATCCTTAGGTAATTTTATTTTATTATCTCTCAACTTTGAATGGATACAGTAAAACATTGTAAGCAATATGTTTACATTTTTTATTGTCTATTCAACCCTAGCTTGACATCATAGTAAGAATGAATTTCACGTTATACTAATTGGTTCAAATGATTGGATATTCATAGTTGAGACGTACATACCAAAACTTCAGGAGGATTCCCACTCCTGAGTCAGTGACGCTGACCATCGGCGCTGACGCTAAAGCAGTTAGCTGAAGTAGTCAGCACGAGAATAGATAAACGGTCAGAAACGAGGAGGCAACGGATATGCGAGCGCTTTCAGCGACCCAGCTAAGCTCTGAGCGATCCGTAAAACTAGTATAATATCAAACGTAAATTAAACACTTTTTTGTATTGAAATAAAGAATATATCAGCGCCGATTGTCAGCGTGAGGATAAGGCCAAATATAGCGTATGTATGTTAATTTAAAACTATGCTGTGGCTAACTAAACTAACTAGGTACTTCGATTCTACCTACAGCCATCATGATTCTGGTGTGATGATAAAATGATAAAACGGTAGTTTCCTTTGTTCATGTGAGTCAAGATGGGCGGATAAGGCCGGCGCGCAGCCGAGCAGTTTTTAATGATCACAATGATGGGAACTAACAGATGATAATACTGCACATACAAAAGTCAACCTATAGAAAAAGCTATACTTTGACTTTATTATGACGTTGGTACTTACTGAATTAATGAAATTTCAATTTAATTATGAAAATTTCTAGGTAATCAAACTATTCTTGAAATGTAGGTAAATTCTTGAAGAATAGTTGAATATGTCTGTGTAAAATCAAATGAACAAATGAAACAATGCTAAAGGAAGGCTAACTTCAAGCTGATGAAAAGTAAAAGGACTAGCCACACCAAGAATATCCAATGAGCACTTCAGTTTCAGCATTTTTCAGACAGCCCGGCATGCCACTTACCAATTTCTATAAACAAAACCAATCATATCATTGTGTGCCAAATGCTACCTACCTACCTATAACAGATTTTCATGAAGTATCCAGTTTAATTAATATTTAGAATATTGTTCACTATCTTAGGATAACACACATTATTATGAGGTTATTGTATCTTCTAGAAAATATATTCATGAGTCATATGTAGAACTCTAGAATGATTGTATCTAGAATGAATAAGCTAATTATGCCCAGTCATGCCATACTATGAAATCTGTGAACTAATTTGCATTGTCTTGCTTATTAGTTTCACAAAATATGAACAAGTCCAGATTATCACCTATGATATATGTAAGATAAAAAGATATCATGAGTAGATTGAGAAGTCCAAATGGAAATTAAATTTAGACTTAACTAAAGTTATGAATGTACCTATAACAAATTGTATGTTTAATGGTTTTCAGAAACCATCAAATATACAAATGATTTTAAATGCTTTGAAGTTATGAAACAGTAACTCACATGAATACTCTCTCCCAGCAACGCAGCTTGATGCATCAGCTTCTTGGGTATACATCCAACATTCACACAAGTACCACCGATACCCCACTTGGTGCCCTGTGGTGACGGCTGTACGAAGTCCAGCACTGCCACTCGCTGGCCGAAGCTGACGGCCTCCTTGGCGCATGCGAGGCCCCCAGACCCGCCACCGATGACGGCCAGGTCATAGTCGAATGATCCATCTAGAAGATCCCACTCTCTATTTACATGTGTTTTCACTATTGTGTATTATATTATAATATATGTATTCAAATTGTGGTAAATAAGAGGTATTTCAGCAGGAAACAACATATACTACTCACAATAAAGAAACTTAACTTACATTGAGCACTTGTGACACTATTAGAAAGTAGGAATTGAAAGAATGCAGTACTAGAGCTCCTTACTTAGAATATGGACAAATTATGGCAAACCAAATTAATATTACAAATCTTAAAAGTAGGCTGATGTAATGCAACTATAAAGTACCTTGACTGTGAGGTTAGGTGATTTGAATATGGTTACCTACAATTCAAGGTCAAATACTTAATAGATTGGTCTTGTACTCACTGAAAAAAGATCTTCTCGCCAAGATTTCCACGCTACCGGTTGTTTTTACAGGTTTTATCAAATTATTTATCCTTACAATATTACTCAAAAACGTCATTTTGACGTGAAAATGTGACAGAGACAAACAGAAAGTGCACTTTACAGTTTATCAGCCCATACGGGCAGTAGTACTACCGAACTTGTAACGTTGTAAAATTCGTCAAAAGTACAGCCTCAAGATGAACTCCGTACTGATCACAGGCGCCAACAGAGGCCTCGGTCTAGGAATGGTGAAATATCTCGTCAACTCAAAACACACGCCGCAGAAAATTATCGCGACATGCCGCAAGGTTTCGGAAGTAAGTATACCGACACTGATGTGACTTACCTATTACAGGTGCCATGCTATTAACGAATTATTCTAAATCACACACTTGCTAATTCACTTAAATAATTAACTGTAAAAATTCAATGAACGAAGCGTTTGGAGACCGTGGTAAAACGACTAAAATGATTTTGATACATACAATACACTGCAGACTGCTAAACTACCTGCTTAGAAACGAATGCTGTCTGTCTCTGTCTAAGCCATAGAACCACTTAAGGAAAAGAGATAGAAACACCACCAATATGACGTCACCTCAGTGACGGACAGTAGCGGTAGAATCATTTTGTCACTGTCATTTCCGGATGACGGATTTTTTGTTATCACTACACCAGCGGGTGTGGCGGCAATTTTAGTTTTCTTTTTTGCCAAACGAATTTGGCTTTGAGGAAAATTTTTATCTCGCAGCATCTCGCGTCGGTTTCTCTACATCCCAAGTAGGTAGGTAGATACCTAATCATGTTCCCAATGTTTTTTTTGTTTTTAATAAAATTAACTAGCTGCACCCCGCGGCTTCGCCCTCGTGGAAATTTACCTGTGTGCCAAAATTGCCAAAACGAGAATAATAAGAAGATTTAAAATATTGGTGGGTCTGATGACCTAGCGAACGAGTGGAATTCGAGGATCGGTAACTACCTACCGCAAGTTCCGCTATTGCTCCGTGCGTGGACACAGCATTGAAAACGTGACGAAAAAAGACCCTCGCTTAGTTTCGCCATGACGACGACGACCACATTGGTTCGTTCGGGTTTAGCCTTCGCTCGCTGTCGTTCGCTTGGTCTGGTCTCCAAAAGACGTTTGATTAATTCTGTTAAGTGGTAGGTAGGTAGGTACCCTAAAATCTTAAACCCATGGTTGGCACATTCTGGATTGTGAAAGTTTATCCGGGTTTTTGCATTTTAGAGCTGATTATTTGTTTGTTACAATCATGTTGTAAGTATTATAATAAATACTAAGTAAATGTTTTTGTAGGCGTAAGGAAACACGAGTGTACCTATTAATAGTGCAAGAATAAAGTTAAGTACCTACTTTTGTTAGCAAACTTAACTACCTACTTAGGTAGGTACTTACAATGTAGGTACAGACAACCAACCACCAATATTGTTTGATAAAAATAAAAAAAACACCAATATGTAGGTATTTAAAGAATGAGTAGGTACATAAGTATTTAATTTTATTTTTCAGGAACTACAACAGATAGCTAACGAGAATAAAAGTATCACAATCGTAAACCTAGGTGAGGGAAGCTTGATTTTATTACGAAAATTAGATTATGGTAGCTTTGCCAAAAAGCGGTGAAACCGTTTTTAACAGTACTTCGCATGCATAATGTCATTATGCGTGCGAAGTACTCCCGCGCACTCACAAAAACCCAAACACAAAACATTGAAGCGAAGGGAAAATCAATTATTTATCACTTTATTTCATAAACTATTTTGATAATTATAAATGTACCTATGGTATTAAATTTGACTTGTCTAAGAACTTATTTTGTACCTAAGCCTAAAGAATTACACTAAAAGATTTACACTAAGCAACCTGGCTGCGGCAGCCAAAATATTTAGATTCACAAAAAAAGGCCAGTACTTATAGGTTCCACTGGCAGACGCAACCTGGCTGCTGCCAGTGCGCGAGGGGCCTTACGCGTTTGATTCCCGCAACAGCTAGCCGCAGCAGGAAGTATGTGTACAGAGGTATTAATTAAATAAATTGTACCTTATAAGATTACAATTTTCTTGATATTTAAGCCCAAAACTTGTGAGTTAACAACCATTATAACGATTTATTTCAGCGCTTTCAAGCACGTAAGCGCACCTTTCTTTATGAATAGGAAATTGAGAAGTATTCACTCTAAAAAAATAAACGATTTCGCTCTTTTTTGGCTACATGTCGTTAGTGTATCACAGCTACCATTTCACTAATTAGGTCGGTCTTAGAGGAAAGAGCATACCGAACCTAGGTTGCACGTTACAGATTTATCGCAGATATCGAGTTTCGACGCCATAGGGTCCCAGATCAAAGCCGCCCTCGGTGAGCATGGTTTGAACTTGCTCGTCAACAACGCTGGCGTCTCCACCAAGTTCACCAAGCTCGGGCTCGTGAAGGCAGACCAGCTTCTGGAGAACCTTACCGTCAACACGATTGCGCCGATCATGCTGACCAAGGTTAGTTGCTGACCACCATTTTTTATCGAAGCTCTCGATACCAATCAATGAAGTCACTTTTCATAAATTCAATACATATTATAGGTATTCAATAGGTACCTATCTAGTTAGTTAGGTACCTATTTACGAATTTAAGTACAATTATTTTAAGGATAGGGCTCGAGATGACTAGTTACCTACACGTTTTCAGCAGTATTACAGACTATACTGGCTACGATAAGTTCCCTAAGTACCTAATAATTAAAAAAACTGGCCAAGTGCGACTCGCGCACTAAGGGTTCCGTAGGTACGATATTTTTAATTTTATTATTAACTAGCTGCGCCCCGCAGCGTCGCCCGCGGGGAAATTTATTTATTTGTCAAATATCATATTTATATACATAATATGCTATTCCCGACGAAGACAAATCCAAAAACACAAAAATCATAACAATCGGTCCAGCCGTTCTCGAGTTATAAGTGTTGTAACAAACACGACTTTCTTTTATATAAATAGACTAGCTGGTGCCCGCGACTTCGTCTGCGCATGATTAGTATTTGGAGTACTCGCGATTTTAATTGCGTTATTCCCTTTCCCGTGGGATTTTCGGGATAAAATAATCGCCTATTTCTTATTCCAGCTTATAATCTATCTCTGTGCCAAATTTCATCCAGATCCGTTCAGCAGTTTTTGCGTGAAAGAGTAACAAACATCCATCCATCTATCAATCTATCCATCCATCTATCCATTCATACTTACAAACTTTCGCGTTTATCAGTTCAATTCAGTTTGGCATCTGAACGACGCGTACACACGCGTCGTTCAGATGCTGTGAGAAATTTTTGAAAACCCGTATAGCCCAGGGGAAACAAACTGAATTATGGGATAAAATGTATCCCATGTCCAATCGTCCCGAGTTCCATTCGAATTCATTCAATTCCGTCGTGATGCGTGGTTAAAGAATTTTTCTTTCACCCTCTCTCCCAGGGGAACCTTACTGAATTCCGGGATAAAAAGTATCCCATGTCCTTCCTTGTACTATGAACTCAAATCGTCCCGAGTTTCATTCCAACTCATTCAGCAGTCTCGGCGTGATGCGCGGTAAAGGACTTTCATACCGTCTTCCATGAGAACCTTACTGAATTCCGGGATAAAAAGTATCCTATGTCCTTCCTCGTAGTATGACCTATAATCATGCCGAGTTTCATTTCAATCCATCAAGTAGTTTCGGCGTGATGCGCGTTTACGATACAGACAGACAGACAGACAGACATGAATGAAAAAAATTACAGTTTTGGCTTGAGTATCGATAATATAGTGCCCTCCAAAAAAAAATTCAAAATATCTTCAATGTACAGAATTGGACCTGTTAGTTTTATTATAAGTATAGATTATTAAAGTAAAAAACAATTACGTATTTTGTGAATATTTCAAGTGCTATCTGTTATTATTTATTGATATCGAGCAAATAAGGCGTTTTATGTAGGGGCCTTTTTTTGTTTATTTTAATTTTATAATTCATTATTAAAGTAAAAATACAACTGAGTATTTTATGAATATTTCAAGTTTCTACCTGTTGCCATTACTGTTGTATAGGAGCCCCCCTTAAATATTTAATTTATTTTGTTTTGAACTGAAATAAGTACATAGGTAATTAGTAAAAATGTCTAAGTACCTAAATCAATTTACGAGTAAAACAATATCTTTTTAATTTTTTTTGTAAGTAGGTAAGTCACTATAATAATTTATTTTTTTAATTTTTGTAATCGCGGTCCTTGAGATACATGCCTGGGAACGAACGGACAGCGATGTCTGTCCGTCTGTCTGTTAGTTTTAGGTCCCGTTTCACCCTTTGGATACGGAACCCTAAAAAAGCCGTTATATATTATTATGTAGGTAATAATTTAGATTTACCTATTTTCCTACCTACAGAGTCTGTTGCCGGTCCTGAAGCAAGCGTCGGACGCGAACAGCGACAAGCCTATGGGAGCCCAGCGCTCTGTCGTCGTCAATATGAGCTCTGTGCTCGGCTCGATCGCGCAGAACGATCAGGGGGGCTTCTACCCGTACAGATGCTCCAAGGTAACTTAAATAACTCCTCCAAAGGTAGTAGTAGATACCTACTACCTAGTGTTCGAATCTTGCTACCAACTCCTCTGCATTTCTAACGCATAGTCTCTTTTTGTAGGCAGCGTTGAACGCAGCGACAAAATCCATGAGCTTAGACCTCAAAAAAGATCAGATTTTGGTCGCTAGTATGCACCCAGGCTGGGTGAAAACAGAAATGGGCGGGAAAAACGCACCGTTGGATGTCAAAACAAGCGTAGAAGGCATCTTCAATACCATCTTCAAACTCGGCGAGAAAGATTCTGGCAAGTTTTTGCAATATGATGGGACGGAGTTGCCTTGGTAGATGAATGATGCTGAAGCTTGCTTATTTGTTTTACAAACGACATTCGTAGTCGTAGCGCTGGGTGGTTCCTGTGGGTATACCTACCAATACTCGCAGTAGGTGCTAAGTTTAGTTACTGTTGAATAAATATTTTGTACCTGCATTGTACCAATAAAATATATACTTACCAATAATCAGTCTCTCTCTTAATTTTCATGAAGTTAGCAGCCTCCTAGTCTTTAAGTATCAGAAGCGCTGCCTGACTATATTCCACCATAAAATAACTGATTCCTGTAAACCTTTTTTCTTAAAATATAAAATTCTGACTCTACCCTCACTGTATATTTTGGAGACAGCTATGTTTGTCAAGTGCAATCCAGATCTCTTTTGTCGACCCTCTGTTGTCATAGTCCGAAACAGGCGCGACAACCATACATTCTGTCTTCCAAATAGAAATACCACAATGATGAGCAAGAGTATCTTTTCGTATGGCTCCATCTATATATAACAAATTACCACAGTGTATAAGGATACTGCCAAATTTGGAGTTCAAAAGAAGGATTAAAACGATACCTTCAAACAAATGTTATTAGGTACTTTTACAGTGTAAATAAGTTTATTATGGACTCTGATTTTACAGTTAGGTACGTGACATTCGTAGTGTTTAAGTTTTATTGCAATGTAAATATTAATCACAGTTTTAACATCATTCTACATATTTTGTTTATTTTATTTCCAATATTATGTTCAATTTTATTTTAATATTTAAATCTCTATTATTGTCTATTGTATTTTCCAATTCTCCTTAATTTTAATCACCATGACATTGTAAATGAGACATTGCATATGTAACAGTAGAAATACATTGAATTACATTTATATAACTACCTAAAACAGCTTTGACATACATGTAACTCACGCAATAATTTTTTTTTAATTTTCTTTTACTTTACTTTCGTAAACTTTAGCAACTTACCTTGTTGCCATGCAGGCCGGGGATTGGTGCTCACATTCACACCTGATGTCGGTTCATTGGTTTCTGATCTTCTTGCCCCTAAAAAAGTATCATAGTATTTATATACCTCCCTACTTAACATTGGCGATCTGGTAGTTTGCAAAAAACTTGTGAGCCACTTGGCTGGCCTAGCACGGCGTCCATCCAACCGTTATAGCTTGAAGGTAATTCAGGTTTACGCACCGACCTCAGCACACTCGGATGATGAAGTGGAGGATATGTACGAAGACATATCCAAAGCCTTACACAACACCACTAAGGCTCACTTCAACGTTGTTATGGGGGTGACTTGCGGACCGGAACGGTCCGTTCCCATCCAGACTGGTAGGTAACCGAATAGGCCCGCATGGTTATAGAGTTAGGAATCACTAGGGGCAAATGCTTGTCAACTTCCTTGAGAAAGAGGGATTGTTCTTAATGAAATCCTTTAAGAAACAGCCACAAAGGAATTGGACATGGCATAGCCCCGCCACTGTGACAAAAAATGAGATCATATTCAGAGATACAGGAGCCACCTGACGAAGCGTAAAACTCACGACGACGGGAGGACCGTATTGTCGAAACCGGAGATCTCAGCCGAGATGGAGGATTTTTATGGCCGTTTGTACACTGCACATGCCCCTCGTTCCAGACGAGACGACCATGATTCTCGAGCCACCCTGACACGCCACTATACCGACGAACTGAACATCAGTAGGTAAAGACGAAATCGTGTTAGCTGGGCAGTTTAAAAATGAAGATGAAATTTGGAACTTATTACTGATTGAAAATTTATTATCACTAGCCGATGCAGTTTTTTTTCCTGAGTCTGTCTACATATAACTAATTTTCCCTATTTTTTGAGATGAGTCACTATTCTGGAGGTGCGTTAACTGCCATTAAAACTCACTCGCAGTGACCTCAGTTCTTTCGTGATCATGGAGCTTGAAACGGTGCCGAAATATCGGAAAACTCAAAAGAAATCAAATCATGGTAAATATCCCGTTTGATGTTGTTGTTAAAGTGTTGTGAAAGTTATCGACATAACTCAAAGAATTAGCAAGGTGAAGTGGCAGTGATATGGCAGTGGCCGGCCATATCTCGCGAAGAACCGACAACCGTTGGGGTAAACGTGTTCTTGAGTGGAGACCTCGGCAAACGAAGTGTAGGACGCCCTCCGGCCAGGTGGGATGACGATCTGGGAAAGACTACTGGCAGAAGCTGGATGCGTCAAGCTGAAGACAGGGCGCTATGGCGCTCATTAGAGTAACTAGCCTAATTATTCTACGGGGAGGCCTATGTCCAGCCGTGGACTAATATAGGTTGATGATGCTGATCTGATAATGATGAAGGATTCACTAGTACCTACCCAGTCCCGGGGCGATCTAGGAAGGTAGGTACATATCACATGATCAGACAATCATGTGCGTCCTATGCTACCCTTATCCGTTACTTATGTGTTAAAATAAATAAACAAAGCACCTTTAGAAACATTCTGACCGCGAAACCTGTTGCATTGGTTCTTATTTAAACATATAAATTTAAGGTCCATAATAATTCACGATTTTATAATTCGTCGCTCCATGAAACAGCTAGCAAAATAAAATATTGCTCTAAAATACCTACCTACATAACTTGACCATTAAACACTAAAAAACAGTCCTAGATTTTTACGATTTGCTAATCAAAGAGAATATAAATATGTATGTTGCTAATGATGAATATGACATGCCCAAAGAGAATAAAAATGACATACCTACAAAACCACTTCTTAGTCAAAATAGCTACCCGGACTTATTTGATCAACAAAGAGATTTTATTGTAGGTAGGTACCAGGTACCTACATACTTACCTAATTTTATTAATATTCAAGGAATAGAAAAAAATACATACAATTATTATATTTTAATAGTTTATACAATTGAAACCATAGACAGATTTTTTTCACTACCTTCAATTGAAACCATTGAGCTGCAGACGGTTACAAACAGTCTAAAGGATGCATGGAGCTAATGCATAGATCCATGTTAATACCATTCGGAAGCGTCCCCTAGAGTAGACACTGCATTAGGTACCTACAAATGTCTTTGGTACCTACGGAACGTAGTACTTGATCTTAGGGTACCTATTACGTATGGCAATGCTGATGCGCTGAGCCAGACACCACCTTAATGAATTCCATATGTAGGTAACCTTACGTACCTACCTATCTGGCGCAGCGCAAAGCATCAGATTGCCATACAGCGTGTTGGTAATGCAGAATGTAGGTCTGCTCCATATGCCGTGGGAATCTTCAAAAATTATAAAATGTTCTGGGCTTCTTATTTTAATGTATAGGTATAGTACCAAGTAAATTTTATTCGTAACTAGAGAGCCACTCCGTTTTCTCACGGGGGTGTCTACAAAGATAAACCGAATAACTTCATCCACAGAGAACCAAAATTGTCGACATAGCTGAAAGAATTAGCAAGCTAAAGTGGCCATTCTTGACTACGAACGGCCGCCACGTCGGCCACTTCAGCTTGCTAATTCTTTCAGCTAGGCCTGTAGAGACCGCGAGTCGGCAAACGTTGTGTAGGACGCCCTCCGGTCAGGTGGGATGACGATCTGCGATAGACTGAATGCAGATGCTGGATGCGGCAAGCTGGCGACAGGGCGCTATGATACTCATTAGGGAAGGCCTATGTCCAGCAGTGGACTAATATAGGTTGATGACGATGGTCTAAGCTTTTATTTAGGGCTAATGTGTAGGTACGTAACTTTGCGTAGTCCCTGGGACCTAACAGGTAAAGGAAAAGAAAACGCTTTCATGGTATCAAAAATCGGATTTATATTTCCGTTTGGCTGCAGTTGGTGAATGCCACTCACAATCAATTGAAATGAAATGAATGTATCAAGCATAACATGTACTTTTTTATAACCATGATACATTTTTTCGGACCTAATAACCTAAAAACTTACACAAACTACCTACAAAGATATACAGGTAAAGCCTAAAGTATCTACAATCAATAAGTTATATACAGGATAACAATACAGTTTAAGTTATGTATATACAAGTCATTGGAAATTATCTGTAACCTGAAAAATTTAGATTTTTCCTACATTCAGGACAGTACCATTTACCTTTAGGCGGTACCATAATGCCGACGCATTCGAAATGAAACCATTCGATGGGACACCCTTCTGCGTCGCACGCGATCATCTCTGAAACTTCATCGTACGGACAACGACAATAACAGTACACGCTCTCGCCTTCGCGCGCCTCGCGCACCGGAGGTCTCTGGAACGCGTACGGCAGGCTCGAAGTGCCCGAATTCAGGTAATTAGGGGGAGGAATAGGCGGTTTACTCGGTTGATGAATCTCTAAGTTCCCTTCGTCGCTTGAATCTGAATCGCTCGACTCCATGGACTCTGAATTCATTAATATTCTTGGAGGCTCAGGGTCTGGGATCGGTGCAGTCAATCTTATGGGATCTGTGTAATGATTGTATAGTCGATTCGTGAGAATAGTTGAAGGCATTTCTTTTTTGACTCTGCTTGTAACTGGTGAGGGTAAGTCTTCTTTTCTCCATTCTAGTTTCGGTGGTTGTTGAGGTTTTAATGCAGATAATGTAGTAGGTGTGAGTTGTTGAGCTGAATGTTCGTCGTCACTAGAATAGCCGTAAAACTTATTCGGCACTCTTCTTCGCTTCGAAGCCCTTTTATTTTCCGCAGACATGGTTGCAGCGGTGGTGCTGCTGGCTGTTGGCGTAACGAAAGTTTGTTTAGGAGTCTCTGGTAATTGTACTGTGTTTGATTGTAAAGATATAGTTATTTTGTTTGGGGGAAGAGGTTGTGGTGAATTTATTTCAGATTTCGCAATCACATCTTTAGGAATGTTAATTTTAATAGGTGCGTGTTTTTTAGAGCTTTTTGATTTTTTCTTCTTTTTGCTCTTTTTCTTTGAACTTGCGGGTTTTTCCTCGGGATTCATTTCAACAGGTTTTGCTTTAATATCTGTTTCCATTTCAGCATCTTCTTTGATTGGTAATGGTGTTACCGGGCGGCTTGTTTCTCCTGAAACAGAACCTCCTTCAGATTGCGCAACTGTTGCCAGAAGCATAAGCTGGTTTCGCTTTTCTTCATGCAATTTATTTGCTATCAATTGAGGATTTTCATCGTAAAACTCTTCATCAGTTTCACTTTCAGCGGTTTCTAAATCAGACTCAGCTATAGGTGGTTCTACTTTTTCTGGAATTAATATTGGAGTCTCAGACATACCCATAACGTCGACGTTGGAACCATTACTAAGTCGTCTATTTGCTAAAGATTTTTTTCGTACGCGTTTCATCTTTTTCTTTTCATTGCCTGAATCATCTGAGGAATCTGTATCTGACGAGCTGGACGAGGAGGACCCACTGCTTGACGAACAGCTACAATTTGATCCACAAGAGCAACTCGAATCACTATCACTGCTGCTGCTACTAGACGATGACAACTCACCGCCACGATTCTTTTTAGGTGTTTTCTTACTTTTCTTTTTGTCAGGATTGAAAGTGTCTTCATCTCCATTTGTTTCAATTGGTACTATGCAATAGTCGTGATCAGATTCACACACATGTTTTTTGATGGGAACTAAAGGAGGTGTTTTTTGTTTTTCTACTTTAGCCTGATACTTTTTGAAGTTGTCCCATATATCCAGAACAACTTGCTCACTGGGTTTTTCATCTTCAACAGGCTCTGGTGGTTTATCTTCTATTTTTACAGCTGGTGCTGGTGGTTCAGTAGTTGATTCTTCATTATTGGCATTATTTTCTAAGCTGTCTTCAACTTTTATCATTAAATCTTCTGCTTTGACTTTTAAATCATCTTCGTGTTTATCTTCCTTGCTTGGCGGCGGAGGTAATCCACTGTCTGATTCATCACTACTGTCACTTTCAGATAGATTAAGTGCAGGTAGATTAACATCTAACAAAAGAGCATCCTTATCTTTATTTTTTTTCTTTTTTATTTTCTTTGCTGACAGTTGAGGGTCTACCTCTTCTTTGATTTCGGAAGTGCCTGCTTCCTTGGAAGGCTTATCATCAATTAAATCAATTACAGGTACAGTTTCATTTGGTGATTCTGATTCAGGTTCAACAGTGGCAGGTTTAGCATCATTTAAATCTTCCGAAGCTAATTTCTTTAAATGTTCCTCAGCATGTTTGGAAAGAAGTTTTTTAGATACAAACTTTTCAGTACAGTTCTCTTCAGTGCACGCATGGGGATATTCTTCTGAGTGAAATCTTTTATGAACTTTTAAATAAACTGGTTTTGAAAATTGAAAATTGCATTCATCACATGCAAAAATAGCTGGAGGATTGCAAAAATGATATACATGTGGCCATTTCTTCTGCATACATTTCTTGCACAGTATGCTTTCAGTGCCATGTTTCCAAAACAGATGATTAGTTATATCTGGCTTATTCCTATAAGCAATGCCACATCGATAGCAGAAGTGGTGTAGCTTATGTTTCCAAACATGGTTTGATAGGCGTGCCTGGTTATGACAAAACTCTAGGCATACATCACATGTATGATGAATTTTTCTTAGATGAACCATTAGCCTAAATTGTGATGGTATGGAGTCTACATTGCAAAAACAACACCTAAACTTATTTTCATACTGTGAATCATATGTCCCAGGACATAAATGACATAGTAATTCGCTATAGCTAAAAAAGTTCGTTTTACACATAACACACAATAATATTGTTTTTTGGTGCATTTTACGATTATGGAAACAGAGATCTTTGTGAACTGCAGTTTTAAAATAACACTGAAAACATTCAAAAATATGTTCATATTGTACATTTTCACTTTTTTCTTCACTGTCATATGAGTCTAAATTGATATACACTCTGCTCAGTTCTGCAGCTCCAGACTCTAATTTTGCAGTAATGGTTTCTGGCATTAGCTCTTCAGCAGTGATACTGTCCACAGTAGCAGAGAAGCGGTGTTGCGCAACCATGTGCAATGACAGCTGTTCACAGTTTACTGCAATCTTACGAGCATGGTTGCAAAAGATACAGTTGAAAACTGTTGACGTCAAAAACACTTTTAATAGATCTTTGAGTGGATATCTATCTAGGGGCTTATTGAGAGACAGTTCAGTTACAGGTATTTTAGGTTCTTCAATGATTGGCTCCAGTGGGGGTTCTGGTTCAGGTAGTTCAGTCTTGGGCTCAATTTTAACTTCTGCTTCTTCATTTGGAACTGGCAAGTTTTCTGTATCCTGAGCTACTTCAATAGCAGCATCTTCCGAAGTTACATTCACACTTTCTGTTGGTACTACATTAACTGTTTCCAGTTTCGGTGGATCAGGATCTTCTGCTATTGTGGTATTATGTTCATCTACTGTCAATTTGTCACTGCCATCACTGTCAGAAGAGTAATCACTGGATGAATCTTTATCTAGAAGTTCTTTTGGAACTCTGACTGTCAATTTTGGTACTCTATTTAGAGTATTTTCATCATTTTCTGGTTTATTGTCATATATTGTTGTCTTTATTGCATTATCTGGTTTGTGCTCTGGTTGTTTTGTTTCAGTATCTAAGTTATTATTGAGTATAGGTTTGACAGTGGTTTCTATTTTATTATCATAAATAGTAGTTGTTTTAACAAAGGGACTGTCAGCTCTATCACAAATTGTCATTTTAATTGAAGGTGTTTTAGGTAGAACTGTTCCTGGAGATGATTTGTCTTTTTCATATCTTTTAGGTGGTCTCCTGTTTCTTGTAGGAGGTTTATTTGCAATTTGTTGACCAACAGTTGGATCTACAGTAGAGTTTATAATAACTGGTGAGTTGGCATTATTCAGGCTCAGCTTCAATTTTATACCACACTCTTTTTCAATGGGCTTTTCAGGGATATCCATGTGTACATTTCCTTTTGATTGGTCAGCCACATCAGCGGGGCTTGGAGAATCGCTTTCATCTGAATGACTTTCATCTCCATTAGGCAGCACATTCTTGGTTGGTTCTACATTATATGCATTCCAATTTAAAGGACTAGGTGCTGGTTTGCTGACTGTATTATTAAGTTCCATTTCAGAGTCTATGTTCACTTGTTTGTTCACTGTAGTCAAGTTGTCTGCATTCATACTTGTGCAGTTGGGTGTAGTATCACTAGACTTGGGCTCAGGCTTTGCTGTCACTGATTCTACTAGATTCTCTTTGATGTCTTTCTTTTCATGAGGTTGTATTGTTACATTCGTGGAACCATTTATTGTTAACTTATCATTGCTGATTATTGTACTTTGAACACTATTTGGCTTAACTGCATTTTTACTGACAAGAAGAGGCACTGGTATAGACTTGATATTACCACAGTCATGATTGAAGAAGTCGTCTTGTTCACTACATATACTGTCACACTCACAGCACATGAGATATAGGGTGCCATTATAAACATTAAAGAATTCTTCTTTGCTGTCATAATTAAACTCTTTCACATTGTGTTTGTTGGTGAGATGACTCGAAAGTCTTTCAGCTTTTGAAAACATTCCTAAGCAAAACAGGCAAATGTGTCTTTTGTGTTTTTCTCTCATGTGCAGAAACAGATTCCAGTTCTCATAGTAAGTTCCACAAGCTGAGCACAGATAAACTTTTCTAGTAACTCTTGAAGGCCCTCCGCTTTTACTCTCATTCCCAGTAAGGTTTGGAGCTGCTTCAGGACTAAGTGTAGGCTCCTTAGACTGTGCGCGGCAAGCTAACTGATGTTCTTTCAACATAGCCAGGGTCTTGAATGACATAGAACAACACTTACGACATTTAAACTTCACCATTGGCTGTAAGCCTAAGTTTTGACCATGTTCTTTCGTAACAGGGGCTTTCATCTGTTTACTTTTTTCAAGTTTGCCTCTTTTGTACTGCATTAACTGACTTTTGGGCACAAGCCGAGGCACCGGCTTGTCCTGCTCATTATCAATACTGCTGTCTATGTGTGATGTAACATTTTGAATTTGACTTCGCTTCGGAATTAGTTTTGGTGCCCTTGGAGCTGGTGTTGGTGCATGAGAATCACTACTTTTACTAACAAAGGGCTTCTTTCTCTTCAATGGATTGTAATACTGAAGTGAGTTATCAACAAACGGTCTTTTCCCAAGGTGAATTCTGAGGGGATTGATACGCTTAGGTTGCTTGTCATCACTAGCGGCGTCACTGTTCTGGAGGCGTTGTTCGAAAGGCTCGCTTGAGGGACTAGATGACTCGCCCCCAAAATCATGCCCATTTGTAGGGAATTTGGCGGGTCTTTCACCAAACAAGTTTCCAAGTGATGTTGAAGAGATATTTTCGTCTCTACCATTGTTCGTATTACCATCTTCCATAGTTTTCTGAAAAGATAGAAACACGTGCTTTGAGTCAATGGAAAACAAAAGACGCTCAAACTCTAAGAAATCGAAACAAATTGAATTTCCCATTGGATGGACAACACTACGTAACAATAACATATACCATACCTCTGAAATCGAACGTCCAGTACGTATACAAGAATATAGATTCGTTTCCATGCATCCGTTTGGAAAAAGCAATCCTTACATCAGGCCTATGAAGCAGCCGCGGGCTGATCATTCCCGTAAAATGGCGTCACTTCGCAGTCCGAAGAATGGTGCTATCAAAAGCTTAGCTTTGGGTTTAAACCACTAAAATCACAGATCACATTCATTTTCATAGGTTTTTTTGACACAATTATATTGGATTTTCGTTGGAATAATCACAATAAATCATTTATTTCCAAACACACTATCAAAAGTCGCAGCGCACAGAACAGAAGCTAATTCATGAACCATAGACAAATCACAGATAATAGATTTACTCGTAAATTTCAGTTTGAGACTAGAGTTGTAGTATACACGTGTTTGTTAATTTAGGTCATAGACAATTACTCAATCGGATCGGTCTTAACAATCGACTAAAACAGTGTGACTATTTCACATCGAGCTCGCAGCTTTAATTGATTGATTCAAAGTGATTGCTCGATCGGCCAACACTATTTTTCAATTTTAGAAAAAAAAGGAGATTCGTCAAAAAGTGCTTACGGACGGGTTGTAGTTTTCTGTTTTTCATTTTATTTTGTGAATTTCAGTTTGTTTAGTTGTTACTTGGACAATGCTGATTCAAGATGATGTCTGAACAGTTTAGAAAAGTAGAACCTTATTCTCCTAAGTCCTCTCCTCGAGGAGCGAGGTCACCAGTTGTCTCTCGCCAAGACTCCTCTGGTACTCTGAAAACTACAATATCACTAGGAAAGAACCCATCCATAGTGCATAGTGGACCATTCTATTTGATGAAAGAGCCTCCAGGTAACATTTTATCTTCGTTTAATAAAATATACGTCCAGTGCAGAATCGTAAATAATGGTACAATTTATATCCCATTTCAGGAGAATGTGAACTAACAGGGGCTACAAACTTAATGGCTTACTATGGACTAGAGCACTCGTACAGTAAATTTAATGGAAAAAAATTGAAGGAGTCACTATCGTCGTTCCTTCCTAATCTGCCAGGGATACTAGATGGCCCAGGACAGGAAGATAACAGTACCCTGGGATCTGTAATAGCAAAGAGACCTATCGGAGGCAAAGAGTTACTGCCTCTGACGAGTGCTCAGCTGGCTGGGTTCCGCCTGCATCCGGGCCCCCTTCCCGAGCAGTATCGCTATGTGAGTGCCACTCCTCCCAAACGGCATAAGAGCAAACATAAGAAACACAAGCATAAAGATGGAGCACCCCCAGGACAAGAAACACCATTGCAAGGTATGTTCTCGATACTGTTTTCTGATGGATGAAATACAATCAATGACAGAATTGAATATTTAAAAAATAATTTTACATATGAATAGTATGTGCAAAACATTCAACTTCTTCATTTCATTTGTAAATTACAGATTCCTCAAACCCAGACACATATGAAAAGAAGCACAAAAAGCAGAAACGTCATGATGATGACAAGGAACGCAAGAAGAGGAAAAAGGAGAAAAAAAGGAAAAAGCAGAAGCACAGTCCTGAACACGGCGGCCTCACACCCAGCCAACACCCTCTACCTTGACACTAGTGTTGTAAGATGTAACCAATGATTGAGCCCAAAGAGAAAGTCTACAGAGCTCGTTGGAAGAAATGTTTCTCAAAATATTTATTTCAATATGATCATGCACTGTAAATAGCACTCATGTAGCTCTAAGAATATGTAGGACTTAGAAGTTTCATCATAAATATACTTTCTTGTATTGAGGGAATGATTTTGTATGAATTGAGAGATAATATTAATCAGAAAATATGAATCTCTATGGTACTTCCAATATGAGTTCGTGACCATATCACAGAGAGTTTGATCTTTGTGACTTACTTAAAGAGACAAAAGCTCTGTTCTATGTATTCTATACTTTCAGTGCTTATAGTGAACACATTCTGTAAAAGGTGGCCCAGGGCAGGGTATCCCTTCGGTATTAATAATTTAGGGGTTTGGTTGTGAAAATAATTTCAATTTAAAAATAATTATATTCATTTCTGCCTCAACCCAATGAATGAGCAAATGAAGGAAATGTCTCTTTGGGCTTGACACATATTTGTAAGTCACATAGCTAAGTAAATTAAATTAATTATTTCTACCACTTCATTGTTTCTCAAGTTCATTGTAAATAAGCATTTTGTTTTGTTAGATCTTCTCAACCATAATAAATCATGGTATCTATCTAAGAATACTTTTATTTTACCAACTCTTCTGAATTGAATTTCTCTACACAATCAACATGATCTGTAGGTACTAGCCTTCACCAACTCCTAGGCCAATGAAGGTGTTGCTGTTGTATAGATAGATGTACCTGATAGTGAATGGAGTAGCTTCTAGGTACCTACATGTTGCAGAAGTTCCTAGCATGAATCATAGTTAATTTATTTAATTAAGTAGGTATAGTTCGCGTCATGTTAGAAGAACGCTGGCGGTCAAGCTGCGCAGAAGGCGATTTATGGGTCTATTTGGAGGTAGGCGGTGGGGCGCGGGGTGGAAGGGTCATGCGCCGTATGCTTGCCGGTGCGCTATTGGTTCGTCAGTTGACATTTGCTGTCACACGTCACGTTTCTTGTCAAAATACCATCGCGCACAAAAGTTTACGAAATGGTTTTACATTTTAATGGTTTTTGGAAATTATGCACAAAGGTAAAGGAAATAGAGGTAGAGACCGATTACTGTAAAAGCGATCATTTGGTAGATATGATTACAGAAACATTTATTATTCGTGTAGGGGATGATGATTCTGACTCTGAAAACTCAAGTGACGACAGCGACGGTGATGAAATAGCCACCTCCAGTATCAATCCCGCGTCCTCATCTGGTTTTCACGTCACCCAAGACGACTTAATGGATGGAGTTGCTACATTACATTATTTTTTTGTAATTAGATTAAACATTCTAAACTGAATCGAACTTGTTTTTAATTTTATCTAATATTATTTTCTAATAACCAACACCAAGCCGCGAGTGAAATATTAGTTAAAAATAGGCACAGCAAATTGGCATAGTACTATCGTACGCGAGTGTACCCATGCGCGAACATACCCCTTCCACTTTTTTCCAGCGTTCTTTTTACGTGACGCGACCTATACCTACCTACCTACTCTAGGCAATGGTAATTTAATGAAAAGCTTAATTTTATTTGAAAGTACCTACCTACCTATTTTTCTAACTTGAAAAATGTTGTAACAACAACTTATCACGATGCATGCTTGATACCGCTAAGTTAATCTAAGACCTACACAGCATCACTACATAGGTACATAGTTTAAAACAAAGTCGCTTTCTCTGTCCGTATGTCCCTTTGTATGCTTAAATCTTTAACTACGCAACATTTAGCACGGTTTTATTATACCTACGTATAAACCTTCCTCTTGAATCACTCTATCTAGAGTGATTCAAGAGGAAGGTTTATACGTATAATAAAACCCTGCTAAACCGGGGTGGGCGCTAGTGTAATAATAAAATAAATACCAAATTTAATCTAGATAAGTAAGTAGTTACGGAGATAAACGTGACAGTACACAGACTTTCACATTTATTATATTAACTAGCGACCCGCCCCGTTTTCGCACGTTTTGTTATAGGTACTTATAAACCTTCCTCTTGAATCACTCTATCTATTAAAAAAAACCGCATCAAAATCCATTGCGTAGTTTTAAAGATTTAAGCAGTCAAAGGAAAATCGGGACAGAAAAAGCGATTTTGTTTTATACTAAGTAGTAGATATTGATTAGGTTTTTGAGCGCGACTGTACCTGCGCAAGATACCCTCTACTAGCATCTCATGTTTGGCTGCGCGCATAGCACGTAGGTACGTAGATCGCATTAAGAATCTTGAAACAAAACATTCAGTGACCAGAAAAAATTAGAATGTTTTTCCCACAAAAAGATAATTCTGGACAAGGCATTCATCAATCAATCACCTTGATGTAGGTACCTACTTAATTAAAAATTAAATTAAATTCATAAATTGATTCAGACACAAAGATCCATAGATAAGAGTAGTAAATGTCACACCGATAATCAAAAAATAGAGGTAAGTATACAGTCAATAACAAGTTCCAGAAATGACTACGATACAATAAACAAATAGGTACATATAATTTCCAGACATCAATTAATATAGTTTAGAACATGCGTTGATTAGGCTTGACGTCCAGTGCCTTTGCAGTCCACTGCAATGTCTATCGGCCAGTACCCCTATCAGACTGTTGGTGCTGCCCAGTATCCTGCGTTTTATAGATATTATTTTATTGCGAATCCAGCGTAAAAGTTCTTTACATGTGCGTCAGCAAACATGCCAGACGCACTACAGTATCTGGCATAATAATTTGTTTACAGCATGGTGGGGCCATTGCTGTAAAAACAAATTATTATAGAGGACACGTAGGGCACTGATGGACGCCTTGGTATAGTAGGTAACCCACAAGCCGCTAGTATGCATAGATCATTTATAGGTCGATCCGCCTACACTACGCCGCGCTACGCCCGCGCGCCCTGTCCGCTGCATGCTGTGCAGCTCGCCGCTGCCGCGACGCCCCAGTGCATTCCGTTTACCGCCCCGGTAGTTTCGCTAGTCTACATAAACAATAATTCATTTATTGTTATACCTACTACCTATCAATCTGAACTGCGCCAGTGGAAATTTGCTAATTATCGCTATGGGACAAAGAAATGACACAATACTGTTTTTAATCAATATTTATTACAACTATACACTAATAAAACAAGTAACAAGCACAATTACATTTGGCCATAGAGAGATTACACACATCAAAAATTTAAGATGTAGTTAGGTACCTACCTACGTACGTAACGTAACATCAAGTATTTCTAAATGCAACAGCAGGTATTTAGGGTTAAATAGGTTGTTATATAGTAATTGTACCAGTAGTTACATAAATAAGAAGGTAATACTTATAATATTATATTATATACTTTAACCCTACCTAAGTGGGTTAAAGTAGAGCTTGCTAAGCTCAATTTTGCAAATTGCGTTAACACACCGTGTGATTTTTATTCGTGATTTTATTTTTCTATCTTCCTATACCTACCTATTTATTGTAAAAGATATTACGCTAATTACATACATATTAGAGCGTATAATTAATTGGGAGAGTATTTAGTTAGATTCTAACTAAGGTGGGTTGTTTCTGTGTTTGTGCATAGGTACCTATATGAAAACCTGCTCCATTTAATATCTCCGGAAACTGTTCAATACGGTTGAACCGCAGTGAACAATTTTCCAGGTAATGGTGTCAATTCTGATAACGACATCAATATCGATCTATCGTATCTGTGATGATAATTAGTAGGCCGTCCGTTCTAAAGCGTTCGTTCGTAAAGCCGTTCTAAAATTCTGAAGGTTTTGTTTTTTTTGTTGCTAAAATCGTCGGGGTTTTTCCTTTTTAAATCATCTTCATACTCAATCTTGGTAAATCATAGCACCTTCAAAAGGCGCAGTGGCAAATAAGTATTGTGGTACATTTTTTCTTTCGATGTCAAATCGTTTTATGTAAAACTCAGCAGTTAGGTAATTAATGAATGCATTAACTTCTTCCACGCGACATATCGCAACTACGAAACCACCCCAGCCAGCCCCTGTGAGACGAGCACGAATACCACCCTGCATACACAGATCTACCAGTAAATCTAAATCGTCATGCGAGCAGTCGTAAAGATTCTTCAGGCTATCATGGCTCTGAGACATCAAATTTCCCAGAGTTAGAATCACATCATCGTGTTCTGTGGATTCCATGCACACCTTTCGGAATTTCTCAACTCTGTTCGCTTCTTCATAAACATGGAGAGCTCGCTGCTTGAGTTTAAAGTTTTTCAAACCCTTTGTGCATCCCGATAACAAAAATAAATCTCCCAGTGCTGATTCTTCAATCTGCAAAATACTGCATACTTCTTTCAAGGTATAATTATCTTGTGGCAATGCCCTATGCACCATCTGTATCATCTGTTCAAAAGAACTATCCTGGGCTTCTTTCAAATCTCTTAGAGTTATAGTTTTACCCCCCGTTATGCCCGTTTCAATCTTTTCGACAACTGCCATTACATTTGCGGCCAGTGTACATTCGAGGACACGAGTATTAAACTCATTGTTTGCAGCCTTAGCTTCTACTAAACTATGGGCGACTACAAACACAACACCTGGAGGTAAAGCAACTTTGGATGCTTTTAAGGGCTTAAATGAAATAAGTTGTGCACTGTTTTTTTCAGCAAGAAATGCTATCGCGTGGTCCTTTTCTCTCCCGCCTGTTCCAATAAATCTGTCACTAGAGGCACACACCGAAGCGATGTCGAGCTTAGAAATCTTGACACCCTGTGCATGCAGAAATGCAAGGCATGATGCACTTACTAGAGCCGATGAACTTGAAAGTCCTGCAGCTTGTGGAATATTTCCTGTCACAAACATTTTTACTCCACATTCTTTTTTATCATTCAAATATTGAACCGCGCCCTTAATACCGCACATAATGTCGTTGTACCAAAATGGCTTTCCATCTGCATCGGGTTCAATCTTAATCTCTTTGAATTTTCTTAGTGACACCTATAACTGGGAATATTTTGCATCGTGATTGATTATGTGTATATGTTTCTTAGGCGTTGTAGCGACGGCGATTAATATATTTTGTTCAATGGCCATTGGTATCACTGAAAAGCCACTGTAATCGATATGATCTCCGATTATATTCACGTGCCCCGGCACTTTTACAAAAAACATCGGTTTAGCACTAAATACATCAGCGAAAATTGTATTGATAAGGGAAATTCTTTGGTCCCATGGTACTCTTACTTGGGGTACTGCATTTGTCACCTGCAGCTCCATGTCTACTGTAGAGATGGAGTCCCTAAAACAAGATGAGAAACACGACACGTTTCCGACACGATCACTCATTGCCACGGTAGCCAGCAGACTTCTTCTAGCGATAACAATAACTGTATGATGGGAAGAAACACTCGGCCACAAGATAATTTCAAGGAAGAAGAGACGTTCTTTCTTTAGTCAGCATCTCGAGGTCACACCCACCTCAATAACTCATTATCGATCCTGCCGATACTTTGTACCTACAACAATAGCTATACGCAATTATCAAGGTAGACATTGTAATTAGCGTTCGTTGTAGACGAAATGTAAGAAAGATAGCAAACCAAACGAAAAAGACTTTCACTCTTTTAAAATTTTGTTATTAGATGCTTCATCATAATGGCTAGTTCATTATTATTCAGAAATATTTCATTTTCCAATACACATCGATGGTTGTAATAGTTCTAGGTACCTATCTAACATATTTGAGACAGGTATTTTTTCGTAGATAGGTATATCTAAATAGATTAAATGTAAATTGATAAAAATGTTTCATTATAGATACATACTTAGAGGAATAAGGCATATTCTAAGGATACATAGTAAACTCCCAGGACACATATACTACCGAACGTCATATGAACAAATACATCCAAAAACTTCGGTCCGGCCGGTCTTACAAAGTTTGTTCCAAGGCGGGAATGGAACCCGCTATCTCCTGTGTGTGTCTCAAGGGGGACCTTCGCCCACTGTGCCACAGAGATCGTCAATAAAAAATACCTTCCTACTCGCATTGCCGTAAATCCGTATCATGCATGCCTCACGGTCGTGATAACAGACATCTAAATAATTATTATTTATATTTCGTTTGGTAGCCCCTTAGAGGAATAAGGCAGCCCCATCCATGCTGTGACCAAAGAAAATGGTTAAGTATTTCCTACGTCCACGGACCAACTAAAACCAAAGATATCATATCCAAAGATTCTAATATAATTATCTATGATCCGTAGGGTAGATGGAACGTTATTTGAATGAACTAATTGTTGTCATCGCTCTCGTTTTTTCTTAAGAGAATAGTCATCCTCTTGGAGAATAGTCTCATGTAAAAGAAAGTGACGACAGTCTAACGTCTGTGCCAGCTTTCATGGCCATGTGCGCACTTTGGCTTTGTTTGATATTCGCCACTCACCGAGAGATAGGTCGAAGATTTTAACCCAACTGGGCATAAAATTGAAACATTTTAGTTAGCTGCAGAAGCAGTCCTGGATTTATAAATAGGCCGTATAGGCCGCGGCCTAGGGGCGGCTGATTTCAGAGGACGGTCACTCGATTGCAGAAGATAAAAGTCAGATACGGTCACTGGTTTGGATTGGAGCGATTTTGCAGTTTTAATTGCTGTTATTTAATTTTTGGGTTCCTTATGCTTTGATAAAGCAAAAATATAAATCCGGCACTGTACAGAAGGTAATTAATAGTGTAAAGGTTAGAGTCCGTTTCACGAAAAACTGATCCATGTCAATACCAGTTCGAAACGTCCCCAACCAAGCAAGACACTGGTATAACAAGTATAACTTTTTTACTTTTTACTTTTCACAGAAAATTGAATAATATAAAGACATCCCTTTCTTTTACCCATTTTACTAGTCCAAAATTGGGGAAAACACATAATTAACACTTTCATTACCTACAACAACGATCATCTATTTGTGAAAGTAGTCCTTCAAGCCACGCAGCGCGTGCCAAATATGCTAAGCAGTAAATGAGTTAATACATTTCTATGGGCCCTTTTACTAAAAGAAAACAACAGTTTCAGAGCGAAATTTATTGAAATACCCGAATTTATACAAATTTAGACTGTTTTCGCTTCATATAAAAAGACAGGTTGGTCATACTAAGTTACAAAAACAAAATAAATTAGTTGTACAGCACCAAAAATAGATACATCATAGTATCATAATTACAAAATGTCAAGTCCTACTTAAAATTATGCTGACTTACATACATTCACTTACACACGGATTATTGAAGAAAACTGGCACAACCAGTATACTAGTCACTTTGTCAGGATCCAACAAAGTTTAGAATAAACGAGAAAAGCATTGAAACACACTTTGCACTTATATTTCCAATTTAAAATGTATTGATATTATTTTATAATAAATATTGCACTAAATAATCTATTTTGCTGTAATGCCAGACCATCAATAATAAAAAATAAATACAATGCTGAGATTTAATGGTAACTTCAATAAATAGTACAAATATAAAACAATAAAAGTTTTTCATAGATCCACACCAATTAGGGATTCGGAACACTAGGACAATCACAATAAACTATCATGGTAGGTATTACTATCCAGAAACAAACATATTTTTTGTGAACAATTTTTTATTTCGACATTTCACTTGCCTCCATTTTAAATGTGTCATATTTTTTCTCTCTTTTTTTCGAATTGGATTATAATTATATGCTAATTGGATTATAATTATACGCTATGCTTGCGCTATTATTCGTTGTTGAAGTTTTTTGTTTTAAATGATTACCTCTTACTGTCTGTTAATATGTATTGTCAGTAATCTGTTTTCGTTGAATATTCAAACAACAATTTTGTGTACAAAAAATATCTTGGATTCTGGAACTGAGTAGTGTCCTTCATATGATGTTTTAATCTCGTTTTCTGAGTGGAATTAAATTTTACGCAATTTATAATTGTCCGCAAAAGTACCTAGTCGATAATATTTTTAAATGCAAAATATGTCAGTAGCTTCAAATCAAATGTTTTTATAACTTAGTTTGTGATAACATTGGCAAGTTAACTAATATTATATAATCACTTTACTTAAAACTGTTACATTATTAGTCATTTTAAATACAAAGGAAAATCGGCAAGCTAAAATAAAATTACAGTTAAAATGTACAAAGTATGAGCATAAAATAAATTAATTGTTTAAAAATACTAAACAACTTTAAATTTACAAGTTATTAGTTATAATTATAATACAGAGTTAAAGCAATATACAATTACTGTTATATATCAGTCCTATCCAGGGACGAACCGACCGCAATTTACAAAATATTTGATTCGTGGATAGTTGCCGGCAGAATATTGAATCAGCCCGTCTGTAAAATGCCTAGGCCGCTTACAAAAAGAAAGCTGATTTGTTGAGAGTACGTAATTAATTTCATTCGTCGATAGCTATATTACGTTCCGCAGTACTGTTGAACGTTGACCATTCAAATCGGCATAGGTAATTGAATGAGTGCAACCCTTTTGTAAATCACCTAGCCGTTCTACAAACGGGCTGATTCTACGATTCGGCGGTGACCGATCTAAGACAAGAAACAGTAAACATGTCTCGTGCACAAAGATCGTGTCCGTATAGGCATAGGCCCCTGCCTTTGCTTGCGCATGACAAAGATGGATCAAACATTAAAAAAGCAGTAGAATACATTGGATCACCAATATTTACACAAAAAGAAATAATATGGCGCAGCGGCGTCCACGGAACACCGTTCAACTCGAATATCAAATACAACAAAAGCGTACACTTAGATACTTAAATAATAGATAATGACGACATCTCTCATATATATAAGTACGCAGGTTATGTACAACTTAACAAATTCAACTTGAATCTGAAAATCTAATACATTATAATTATATATTATATTATTTATTACATATATTTGTGCGACTGCGCGCGGATAACACAGATCTCAAGTCGAATTTGCTCGTTGTCCTAGAATAAGTAAAACTAGCTAGTCAGTGCATTTGGGTACCCCCTACACTTGTCAATAAGTTCCTCTGATATTTAGCCCTACATTCTACAGTTGTCAGTACAAATGGACACTTATTTAAATACATGTTATCATTTCTAATTAATCTTACTAATACCGCATTTACTAAATGTCACAAAATTATAAAACTTTTCATTAAAATGCACTTGATATTTCCAAATGACTATTTTTTTCATTTGTTTATATTACATACTTACTTGCCCATTAATAAACTTTTAGCAATACCTGATTCACTGCAAACGCTATTATGCAACTACAAATTATACTGTCATATACATGATCTAGGCTTTACATTATACTTTCTTGGTTTGAGCCATTTCCATTATAAATACAAAAGCTACTTCACCGGCAACCCAAATCTACAGTTGGCAACACCAACATCCATGTTGGATTTCACCCCTGTGTTTTCTTTTTGTATCGACTGAAGTTGTAACTGCTCCGTGTCGCAGCGACGAGGTTCAGTTTGTCACAGATCCTTGAGAAGGGCAGATTTAGCGTTTTTCAGTTTATCGAGTCGCTTGGTGAGGTGGCTATTCTCCGTCTCCAATTCTTCAACCCGGTTGAGTGCTTCTCGCGCCTGCAAATTTAAGCGCTATTAATATGGAGCAGATGATCTAATTTGACTAAGAGAGGGACAGTACGGACATGGGTAAATATTATATTTCATGCAAAACGTTACTCTGGGAGAGTTATATACAGAGTGCTAAGTAACATGTGTAAGCCTAAAGGGGATTTCTGGACCCTATGGGATCAACTTGGTTTGAGGATTTTTAAATATTAATAAGAAAAGGTCAATTCTTCGTTGTAATTTTTTTAAATATTTTTGTAGTATTTCCACGCCAAAACACTGTTGTAAAAAAAATCTTATATGATTATTCTTTTAATGTTTAATAATGCCAGAGTGGGTGTAAATAACACGAGTAAGAAAACAGAAAAATAATATTCGAAAATAAATGTGTCTCAGCTAAGTACACATGTTATGTGACACGCTGTATAAGGCAGGTTACCCAATTATTTACATTAAAATTCCAAAACATTAAATCTCGGGACCACATTTCTATACAGTTCTGGGATTGCCATTGTAACATCATGCAGGTTTGATAGAACGCTTATTAACAAAGTAGAGCTTAATACAGCTGTACTCTATTAATGGATAAAACTTTTGAAACTTTCACGATTTGTTAGTACAATAACGATTAATTATCGCGTAGGGGAAATAAAAATACAAGGTATGCGATATACAATCGTTAATAATTTTATTGGATGTTTCCATTCTTTGATTAAAAGGTTTTAATTCCATTTATGTGTATATTTACAAAAAGGTATATGTTACAACATGTACAATAGGATTCACACAGCGGTTATAAGGTGAACCAGTACCGTTAGCTATCACCATTATTGATAACGGCCCAGAAGTCAACGACTTCCTGTAAAATAAACCACAAATGTGTATATAAACTAATGTTATTCTTTTCTAATTTCTGGCATATTCAGCACCAGGCCAGGCAGTCACTGCTTGAGCAGTGACCGCGACTGAGTAACAGACTGTGTGACAGTGACGCGTGAGTGCTTGAGCAGAGAACTAACTACAGGGTTAAACGTGTTCTTGAGAACAAGTTTACCCCTGTGGTAGTTAGTTATCCGGGATTTAAGACTGCTGCCACTTCAGCTTGCTAATTCTTAGAAATGCAATACAATGACTTAAACCTACGTAAAGATGCTAGCTGATGCTAAATCATATTTTCGCACCCGCAGCGGTTCGCAAGTAAGCCGCAGTTCGATCGGCAGCGCGCCGCCCACTTGATACGGCTCGAAGCTACGTCGTCCCGTGACGTCGTTCCGTTGGTGCACGCTCTTTACTGAGTCGAACCATGACATTGCGCCTTCATATCTATGTATCTATAGGCGTGTGTGTGTGTGTACATACCTCTCTCTGCAGCTTGCGGCGCTCCTGCTTGAGCTGCTCCTCGGCCTCGTCGTGGTCCCCCTGCCGCTGTATCTATGTATCTATAGGCGTGTGTGTGTGTGTACATACCTCTCTCTGCAGCTTGCGGCGCTCCTGCTTGAGCTGCTCCTCGGCCTCGTCGTGGTCCCCCTGCCGCTGTATCTATGTATCTATAGGCGTGTGTGTGTGTGTACATACCTCTCTCTGCAGCTTGCGGCGCTCCTGCTTGAGCTGCTCCTCGGCCTCGTCGTGGTCCCCCTGCCGCTGTATCTATGTATCTATAGGCGTGTGTGTGTGTGTACATACCTCTCTCTGCAGCTTGCGGCGCTCCTGCTTGAGCTGCTCCTCGGCCTCGTCGTGGTCCCCCTGCCGCTGTATCTATGTATCTATAGGCGTGTGTGTGTGTGTACATACCTCTCTCTGCAGCTTGCGGCGCTCCTGCTTGAGCTGCTCCTCGGCCTCGTCGTGGTCCCCCTGCCGCTGTATCTATGTATCTATAGGCGTGTGTGTGTGTGTACATACCTCTCTCTGCAGCTTGCGGCGCTCCTGCTTGAGCTGCTCCTCGGCCTCGTCGTGGTCCCCCTGCCGCTGTATCTATGTATCTATAGGCGTGTGTGTGTGTGTACATACCTCTCTCTGCAGCTTGCGGCGCTCCTGCTTGAGCTGCTCCTCGGCCTCGTCGTGGTCCCCCTGCCGCTGTATCTATGTATCTATAGGCGTGTGTGTGTGTGTGTACATACCTCTCTCTGCAGCTTGCGGCGCTCCTGCTTGAGCTGCTCCTCGGCCTCGTCGTCGTCCCCCTGCCGCTGTATCTATGTATCTATAGGCGTGTGTGTGTGTGTACATACCTCTCTCTGCAGCTTGCGGCGCTCCTGCTTGAGCTGCTCCTCGGCCTCGTCGTGGTCCCCCTGCCGCTGTATCTATGTATCTATAGGCGTGTGTGTGTGTACATACCTCTCTCTGCAGCTTGCGGCGCTCCTGCTTGAGCTGCTCCTCGGCCTCGTCGTCGTCCCCCTGCCGCTGTATCTATGTATCTATAGGCGTGTGTGTGTGTGTACATACCTCTCTCTGCAGCTTGCGGCGCTCCTGCTTGAGCTGCTCCTCGGCCTCGTCGTCGTCCCCCTGCCGCTGTATCTATGTATCTATAGGCGTGTGTGTGTGTACATACCTCTCTCTGCAGCTTGCGGCGCTCCTGCTTGAGCTGCTCCTCGGCCTCGTCGTCGTCCCCCTGCCGCTGTATCTATGTATCTATAGGCGTGTGTGTGTGTGTACATACCTCTCTCTGCAGCTTGCGGCGCTCCTGCTTGAGCTGCTCCTCGGCCTCGTCGTGGTCCCCCTGCCGCTGTATCTATGTATCTATAGGCGTGTGTGTGTGTGTACATACCTCTCTCTGCAGCTTGCGGCGCTCCTGCTTGAGCTGCTCCTCGGCCTCGTCGTGGTCCCCCTGCCGCTGTATCTATGTATCTATAGGCGTGTGTGTGTGTGTACATACCTCTCTCTGCAGCTTGCGGCGCTCCTGCTTGAGCTGCTCCTCGGCCTCGTCGTGGTCCCCCTGCCGCTGTATCTATGTATCTATAGGCGTGTGTGTGTGTGTACATACCTCTCTCTGCAGCTTGCGGCGCTCCTGCTTGAGCTGCTCCTCGGCCTCGTCGTGGTCCCCCTGCCGCTGGCGCAGGCGCTGCACCTGCGCCTCCAGCCGCGCGCTCGCCGCCGCCTGCAGCGCCGCCTCGGCCTCCGCGCGCGCCGCCCGCGCCTTCGCCTCCAGAGACACCTTGCGGAGGCTCTCCACTGCGGACGAAACAACTCACTTTTAATTATTATACATAAACTAATACAAAACCAAGTAGCCAAAATTATACATTAACAGCTTGATCTCCGATATGGCCCTACTGGTCCTGAAGTTCCATACTAAAAGTACACACCGGTCCAATGAACTATGTCAACACGTGCATTATTTAGTGTCGGTTGAACAAGTTGTTTATCATCAGATTTTGTTATAACTGTTGTATCGTCGGCAAAAAGTATGCATTTATGTGAGACTGAATCTGGTTGGTAGATCATTAACATAATAAATAATAAAAACAACAGGGGACCTAATATGCTACCCTGAGGAACTCCGCGATTATTTAAAACCTTTTCTGACCAAAATGCCTGCTTTACAAAATTCTTTTTGTTATTTTGTAGTAGGTACTTTGGTGATTTCAGTACATTGTTGCCTGTTATGTAAATAGCTAGTCAGCCAGTCATGTGCTTTACCTCGTATACCATGATAATCTAGTTAACAATCCATCGTGATCTACAAAGTCGAACGCTTTACTCAGGTCCATGAAGAGTCGGGATTGGGCTGCTTCCCCCGTTTATACTCCCAGTAATAAACTTTACCAAATTAAAGCACGCAAGTGATGTAGGTAGAGCTTCCCTTACAAAAACTGACCTTACAAGACTGTATGCGTTCCCTAGAATTCTACGTGACCTAAATAATTTCCCTCATTCTCTATTTTACGCAAACTACGCACTACTTTAATTTGAAAACGAACCTGATAAACCTAACCTGTTGGATGCAATCTTGTATCCAACTCAACTGAGACAGAGCCAATTGTGTAGGCAGACTGAGTTTATTTGTATATTTTTTTTCTCGTGTTTACCTTAGTTTGTTTCTAAAATAAAGATGATTTTACTTTACTTTTTTTGCTTTTACTTTGATATATCCCATTGCTGGGCAAAGGCCTCTTATGGGTAAGTATACAGTGTGGTTGAAGGAAAATCCTTCAATAAATGTATTAGCGTTGAAAACAGATGTATGGAGCAGTTGGACTCAAAAGCTTAATATTTGAGTCATTAACAATCTAGTTGTGTAGGCAGTAGGACTCACATTCGTTCTCGTAGTGCTCGTCGTGATGCGACGCGACGCCGTTCTGCCGCGCGGCGCGTTCTTCGTTTAGTGTCAGCTTCAGTTTGCGCACTTCGCTTTCAAGAGACTGTTTTGCGGTGATAAGATTCTGCAACCGTACGTCTGGAAAAAAGTATTGATACCTATTAGTAATGTACTCACTAAATTACTGTTTTGCCGTGTGACGCTATAGATGGAGCAGTCGCTATCTATTGTGAAATTTATTGAGGCGAAGATCGACTTCAGTAGTGACAGTATTGTAAGCCCTCACCCCGCGCCCCTCAGACACTCACCTAGCGTGGCCTCTCCGTCGCCCAGCAGCGTGTCCACCTCCTGCGTGAGCAGCGCTAGCGGCGCCACGTCCCCTCAGACACTCACCTAGCGTGGCCTCTCCGTCGCCCAGCAGCGTGTCCACCTCCTGCGTGAGCAGCGCTAGCGGCGGCACGTCCCCTCAGACACTCACCTAGCGTGGCCTCTCCGTCGCCCAGCAGCGTGTCCACCTCCTGCGTGAGCAGCGCTAGCGGCGGCACGTCCCCTCAGACACTCACCTAGCGTGGCCTCTCCGTCGCCCAGCAGCGTGTCCACCTCCTGCGTGAGCAGCGCTAGCGGCGGCACGTCCCCTCAGACACTCACCTAGCGTGGCCTCTCCGTCGCCCAGCAGCGTGTCCACCTCCTGCGTGAGCAGCGCTAGCGGCGGCACGTCCCCTCAGACACTCACCTAGCGTGGCCTCTCCGTCGCCCAGCAGCGTGTCCACCTCCTGCGTGAGCAGCGCTAGCGGCGGCACGTCCCCTCAGACACTCACCTAGCGTGGCCTCTCCGTCGCCCAGCAGCGTGTCCACCTCCTGCGTGAGCAGCGCTAGCGGCGGCACGTCCCCTCAGACACTCACCTAGCGTGGCCTCTCCGTCGCCCAGCAGCGTGTCCACCTCCTGCGTGAGCAGCGCTAGCGGCGGCACGTCCCCTCAGACACTCACCTAGCGTGGCCTCTCCGTCGCCCAGCAGCGTGTCCACCTCCTGCGTGAGCAGCGCTAGCGGCGGCACGTCCCCTCAGACACTCACCTAGCGTGGCCTCTCCGTCGCCCAGCAGCGTGTCCACCTCCTGCGTGAGCAGCGCTAGCGGCGGCACGTCCCCTCAGACACTCACCTAGCGTGGCCTCTCCGTCGCCCAGCAGCGTGTCCACCTCCTGCGTGAGCAGCGCTAGCGGCGGCACGTCCCCTCAGACACTCACCTAGCGTGGCCTCTCCGTCGCCCAGCAGCGTGTCCACCTCCTGCGTGAGCAGCGCTAGCGGCGGCACGTCCCCGAAGCCGGGCGCCTGCGCGCCGGGCGGCGCCTCGCAGAACACGCGGCCCGCGGCGGCGGCGGCGGCGTCGCGCGCGCGCACGGCGTCCCGCGCCGCGGTCAGCTCGCGCTCCACGCACACGTGATCTCGCTTCAGCCGCTCGTAGACTGAACATTTCTCTCGGTGTTCTCGCTGCAATCAATACAGAATACATATAAGTATTTGAGGCATGCAAGAGTTGCCGGGATATGGGAATATCACCTTCTAAAGACAAAACCTTTAAAATACTTTATTGTTCGTTTGTACGAAGCATTCTTGAATATGCATCATAAGGTTTGGAACCCGCGATGACTGCGATGCAGTGTCTATAGTGATAGAACAGAAAGAATTCAAATTAAACTTATAAAATATCTCTGCTTTCGTCTAAAACATCTGTATAAATCCTTCGGTTATTATTATTCACTCTGTAAAAAAATACACTTTCTTCTACTTTCAAAAAGGCGTGAATTACTGATCTGTCTTTCCTACTTAAAATATCTTCAAACATAATAGATTGTCCTGAACTACTTATACTAAAATTTATCTTCATGCCCCGTCCAAAAACACCCGATTGAGTCCTACCATTTCTAAATCTATTGTTGACACCAACCATAGACAAAATTCATTTATAATTATTATGGCGAACAAGCGATTTTTCCAATAATTTTTGCAGGCAGTTGTGTTGTGTTATGAGTTTTTGTTAGCTTGCCACTTATGTGTTTGTTTTCATAAAATAACTTCAAGATTCTAGATATACTTCAGAAGCACGCCACCGATACGCCACGAGGTCGTCAAAATAACTATATTAATATTTTGATGCGGTTTTTTTAATAGAGTGCTTCAAGAGGAAGGTTTAAATGTATAATCACTCGTGCGAAGCCGCTAGTTTAATATATTTTTTTACTTATTTTACTAGACATTTATTACCACACACACATATTAACACAACAAGTAAATACTAAGTAGTTACTTATTATTGTGTATGATGAATTTATTTATATCCTACTAATATTATTTTATTTTTATATTTATTAGTCTTTCACGCAAAAATTACTGAACGGATCTGGATGAAATTTGGCACAGAGATACATTATAGTCTGGAATATCACAAAGGCATTATTTTATCCCGGTATTCCCACGGGAACAGAAATTACGCGGGTGAAACCGAAATACTATCCATCCTGCGCAGACGAAGTCGCGGGCACCAGCTAGTAATTCTAGTATAATATAATTTCAACAAGCCATTCATAAAGGAACGGCTTTTCAAAAATTTCAATAGGTTATGGGCCCAGTCCACTTTCTGTGGTACTTGGGTGTGTTGATTTCGAACACCATTGCTGTCATGTGAGAAAGCCGTGCGTTCTCGTCAGCGCGATCTAGAGCTCGTACACTTTTACTAGCGACATCTAGTTAATTATTGAGGCAACTTTTGAACAAGGCCAGAAGTACTGTTTGAATATGGAGCGTGGTAAAAATATACCCACATGCAGTAAAGAGTTCCATTGATATTTTATAATAGGGGAGTAGCTATGTATTTAATTTTTTTTATTCAAAGAATAAATAAAAGAATTCGCTATTTTAGTTAAGACTCTTCTTTTCAAGATGGAAATTTGTATTGTGTTTTGTAATTTATTTCGATAAAGAGCAGTATTTTTCTAGATGCGTGTTTATATTTAAACTAGCGACCCGCCCCGGCTTCGCACGGTTTTATTATACGTATAAACCTTCCTCTTGAATCACTCTATCTATTAAAAAAAACCGCATCAAAATCCGTTGCGTAGTTTTAAAGATTTAAGCGTTCAAAGGGACATAGGGACAGAGAAAGCGACTTTCTTTTATACTATGTAGTGATAGAAGAAAAACAGAGGATGTCAGATTGAGAATAATAAATATGTAATAAAAAGAATTATACAAACACAGAGACCATCTTTTCATGGTTGGGCACTGAGCTTTACCCAATACGGTACTAAAAATGGCTGTTTCTTATTTCCAAATTGTGAAATGTAAGGTCCCATACATTCCATCTTGCCCGAACAGGTTTCCATTTTGCCTTCAGGTTGAGAAAAAGAGAGAATTTTTCATAGTTTTAGAATCGATAAGGGATTGCCTCACTAGCCCAGCGAGGCCTTGTCGTTGTCCAGCTGCGCGTTCAGGATCATCGCCTTGCGGAACTGTGTGCGTGTGTAAGACTCTAACCTGCAACTGTGCGTAGTCCTCCTGCAGCTCGTCGATGCGGTCCTTCAGCAGCTCGAGCTGGTAGCCCAGCGAGGCCTTGTCGTTGTCCAGCTGCGCGTTCAGGATCATCGCCTTGCGGAACTGTGTGCGTGTGTAAGACTCTAACCTGCAACTGTGCGTAGTCCTCCTGCAGCTCGTCGATGCGGTCCTTCAGCAGCTCGAGCTGGTAGCCCAGCGAGGCCTTGTCGTTGTCCAGCTGCGCGTTCAGGATCATCGCCTTGCGGAACTGTGTGCGTGTGTAAGACTCTAACCTGCAACTGTGCGTAGTCCTCCTGCAGCTCGTCGATGCGGTCCTTCAGCAGCTCGAGCTGGTAGCCCAGCGAGGCCTTGTCGTTGTCCAGCTGCGCGTTCAGGATCATCGCCTTGCGGAACTGTGTGCGTGTGTAAGACTCTAACCTGCAACTGTGCGTAGTCCTCCTGCAGCTCGTCGATGCGGTCCTTCAGCAGCTCGAGCTGGTAGCCCAGCGAGGCCTTGTCGTTGTCCAGCTGCGCGTTCAGGATCATCGCCTTGCGGAACTGTGTGCGTGTGTAAGACTCTAACCTGCAACTGTGCGTAGTCCTCCTGCAGCTCGTCGATGCGGTCCTTCAGCAGCTCGAGCTGGTAGCCCAGCGAGGCCTTGTCGTTGTCCAGCTGCGCGTTCAGGATCATCGCCTTCCGGAACTTCTCCTCTACTTCTTTAAGGTCGTGCTGGAAATTATACAACGCTATGTGAATCTATCGTCTGATGGAGGAAACGAGGTCCCTAAAGTGTGCCGAGGGTTTCGACACTGGATGTATGGGTTTCGAATCTGATCGGAACACTAAAAAGGAGCATTTTGTATACAGTTTAATCATCGGCGAAACAGCCGAATTGGCATTGTAATACTAGATTCGACCCGCAGCTCACACAATGAATAAATATGTCATATTAGTTAAGTTTTTCGAATAAGTTTTTTTGTTTGTTGTGTAGTCTTAAGGTAAATAAAAATATTTTCATTCTTTCTTTCAACATTCCTTCCCCCATATATTCCTCCTCCCAATATAAACTTCATCTGCAACGGTAGACAAAAGCTCTGTTCCACGAATGCTCGATACCGGAATATTTGGGGAGGTGACTAAATGTTCTATCAATTTATCCAGTGGACTAGTACTATAGGTTGACTTACCCTCAAGTCCTTGATACTGAAAGACTCGTCCACCGAGTCTTCTGAACTCCGCCGCGGCGAATGAGAGATCGCGGGACTGAGCGCCGCCAGCCGAGGACCCCGTCGGCCGACCGTCTCTGCGGAACCAATCACGAAGGTTTACAACCACCCGTTTGCAAACACAAGGCAACAACGTGAGATCAAATAATGAGATGAAATCAGAAATGTTTTCGATTTATTTTGACAGCCATTGACAATTTCAGAAAATATTGTTGTCAAAAAGTTTCAAAAAAGTTCAAAACAAATACATGTCACACCGAGCATTTGTTGTTATCAACAATGAAGGCCAATGCGTTGCCTTTTTAAAGTACCCTATGTTTTATTGGCCGCATCTGCAGTCTTTGAGAACTGTGAGAACAGCTTATAGATGTGGCTCAGGCTAAAATCTAGCATTACTACGTTCCGTAGTTAGAACGTAGTAATGCTAGATCTTAGGGCTCAGGAGTGTGTTGGGTCTGTGGTTTTCAAGGTTTTTTTTCCCTTCTTTAAAAGAGCACCACCAAACAAGTTTACGTACCTGCATACATGTCATACGCCTTGTCAGCATGGTCCTCTTGCTCCCTCTGCTGCCGCTCCAACTCTCTCATGCGGATCTCGCGAGCCTCGGCGCGCGCCGCCCTTCGTGCTGCCAGGCGTTGCTCCGCCTGGAAACAAATATAAAACCTCTTACAATCTTCTGATTGCCTGGTATCATGCGGCTAGTTTTTTTCCTACAATATTAATACAAACCAAAAACGAAAGCACTTGGAATCATTACCTAGTACTGGTACCAAAAGGATAATCATTTCTCTTTCAATTCACAATGAATTTCAATGCAAAATAATTGGAATCTTCTGATAGCCGTCTTTAGCTTTCGGCTGATTTATTAATGTCCTCTATTGGATAATAAGAAGGTAACATGGTACTTGTGCATTTGTAACTACTCACTAATCTTGTTATTAAATAAGAATGATGCCTATTTATCTTTTTTAATTACTGATGCAAATGAATACGCACAAAACCAGGTCGATACATTCGAAACCGCTCAAATATTACATTATACGAGCCCAAGGTCGAAAGATCACGTCGGAATTAATTATCGCTTTGACATCCCACGCGAACTGACATTTAAATCAGTAAACTGTTGGGAGATGGGATGGCTGTAGGTACCTAATCCTGATAAATCCTGCATCTCTTAGTTAGCATAGACCAACGACTGAGCTAGCCCTTTTACGTACTTCTTTATAGTAAAATTTGGAAAACTTAAATTGTAGAGCAAAATACGATTCGTTTGGTTAAGGAAATGAAACCCAGCAAGCGGCGGGACATGTCAGCATATGTTTAATAGGTTTCTGTATTTTAGGCATTTATATTCTTTTATTTTAGATATTTTTTAATTTTGATTTTTTTTATCTTACTGATAAAAAAATTACCACCATTTATGTGTTTGTTGTACAAATAAACGCGTTACTTATTTTTTTATAGGTGACTACATAAAATTGCCAAAACTAATATATCACCCATAACGTATAGATATAAAATTAGATTATTTATTTATTATAGAGTAGAACGTGCAAGGTGGCGATATTATTCATAGTGATTTGTTTCACTAGCTAATGAAGATTTCAAACACTTCCACCAGCCTAACAACCAGCGGGTATTATACAAATAAAGTACAGCGTTTTTGTTCTAAGATACTATGCCTATCTACATCCTTCAGTTGCACATTGTAAGGAACATGACTTTTTGTATGAACAAAGCTATGTTTAGACTTCAATGGGCATATTATATCAACTTTGATGTGATGAAGAGTCAGCGGAGACTTGCTCAATCGCGTGGGCGCGCGGTATCATCACCTTTAAATTACCAGCTGTGACATTTACCACGTGCAATTAATCCCAGGGCAGTCACATAGTTCAGAGCTAAATGTTTCGTAACTAGATCAAGCGTTTTAAAATAGGCACCCTATAATTTTAAACGGCGCAGATAAGCTAAATTGCTTTTAAATTTGACATCGTATCATATCGCAAATTAGATAATTGTAATTATAGGTGAAATAGCTGTAGACTTGTAGAGAATTTGTGTTCCTTATAATAATAGACTGGGTAACAGGCTAACTTAGAGTAATTGGCTATCACTCGAATTCCATGATTCTTGTTCATACGATAGAGCACGCGAGCTCCTTCAATGTTACTCCTAAACTTGAGTGATTAGGAATTCCAAATATTACTAATATTATTTGGTTTCTTATCAGCACACGGCTGCTGTAAAGGAACTTAAACCGTTATATTTGGAAAACCTAATCTCAATCTATTCATTGAGTCATTGCCACATCTACGACTAGTGGTAGTGAATCAGGTCAAATCATCAAACAAAATTGGCCTCTATTGAAGTAGTGATTGACAAAATGGCCCGAAGAACCGGATTGAGTCATATAAAAACCAATTTCCGATGTATGTTCTGTACTAATTTGTTGAATTCACAATAGAAGCATTGCACGATCGTATCAATCGTATTCTGGGTGTAGCTTTTTAATCGGATTTTAAATTTAATTCTTATGACGATAACTAATTGAACACTACCCGACTATCTGCTAATTAAGTGTGTTACCAACGAATGAATGTACGAATGAACTTTTGCTAAAAGTTGCTTATCTACGACATTCCGGTCGTAGATAAGTAATGCGTACCTACCTTTGATGAGTGTACTAGGTACTTAGTTTTTAAGAATGTTTGTTTAAGATTATATGTATCATCATCATCATAATCATCAGCCCATATTAATCCACAGCTGGACAAAGGCCTCCCCTAATAAGCGCCATAATTTTTAGGTAGGTAAGCATAGTAATGTTAACTACCGTTATTAGTAGAACTATAGTTTAGCAAGATGCGGTAAGGCACTGCTAACTAACTTATGTTACGAAATTGTATTTAATATAATCATGTTTATATCTAAACAAAGCGTGAAGAAAGCCATTCAAGAAGTTGAAGAGAACTGCGACAAATCAGAGAAATCAAACGCGTCGGACGAGTGGTGACATGCACCGTGTCGAAAACTATATGCGAATTGCTACGAAGAAATAATAAGTATATTGCTTCGGCTAATTGAAGTGATCCAGTCGATAGAACCTATAGAAGCAATAAACCGTGTCCGTGGGTGTGTGCTCACTTCAGCGGTGAGTAACGAGCCACTCCCATGTGGGGAACCCCTTGTCTAGACTAGGTGTAGAGCACATAAGACCCTTTTACAAGAGAGCCTTTATCCGCAGACCATCATGATTTTGCCGCTTTGTCCTTCAGGAGGGCTTGGTGAAGATGTGTGTGAACGTTTCGTCACGTGTGTTAAAGTGGAAGGGATAGTTTCGTTCCAAAATGTTAAGAATACATCTTTGAAGTGGGAAAGTCTTAAAGTTTAACAACACAAAAACTCAACACACTTTCTACGGTTCATCGTACAGAATTCTCGAGATAATAATGCAAATGTTAACAGTAGCTGATGCCTTAACACATGCGTATGGAAGTGGTTACTGTTTTGTTGATAGTGACCTCAAAATTATGCGGGCGTCAAGTGTCGAGCTCAGCACACCGTTAAATGCGGGCGACGGGAAACGGTGGCGCAATAGAGGCGCTTGCGCATCCTTACTACCGCTTACAAATTGTTTGCGAATTCAGACATTAAACCATCTTTATAGAACTACTAGCGACCCGCCCCGGCTTCGCACGGTTTTATTATACGTACATAAATCTTCCTCTTGAATCACTCTATTTAAAAAAACCGCATCAAAATCCATTGCGTAGTTTTAAAGATTTATGCAGTAAAGGACATAGGGATGTTGGGACAGAAAAGGCGACTTTGTTTTATATTATGTAGTGATAGTATTCAGCAAGGATTCTTAGAAGATATTTTGAATAGCCTATAGGCGACGTGTAGTCGTCAGGGAAGATTTTTAGTTGTTTTGTCCTCAACAAATCACCAATCATTCCGACTTCAACAACGCTGTATCTTGACAGCTTTGTTGAAAATAATACAATCTGTAATGGAACAACCGATTACCACACTCCACACCAATCAGCGACCGATAACAAAACAGGCGATGAAAACGCTTTGTTCCACGAGATTTTATATTAAAATTTTTAATTGAACGACCAGACTTAGGTCAGAAGCGGCTACAGTTTATTGATATTAACACATATGGAAAGGTAGATCAAACAGACTTAGCCAATAGCGTCCGAGATAAGCTGTTTGCTAAGTCAGTACATGACGTCATGAGTCTACGAAGGTCATTTCCCCAGTCGCTGATCCTTAAGCGTCCTGTCTGACTTTGAATAATCCAATATAGTATTTTCAGTGACTCCAAGCATTGAGAATAAGATATTCACGATAGGAAGATATTAAGTCTAATAAATGTAGAAAAATATCAAGGTATTTAAGTAACAAATGAATCGAACGGCAAGAACATAAACAGATAAGCACATAAACGGTGTTCTAGTTAAAGGACGATAATCTCAAACCGGTATGTCATACGTCAATATTAAATTGAACGTATATTTATCAGCAAATACAAAATTGGAGGAGCTAGGATATTTAAGGTAGACTAGATTTTATACATCCTAAAATTTGCAATGATAAGACTTCAATTAATAGTCTAGATCTAGATACATAGCTCTACAAATAATGCTTAAACTGTATACATTCTGCGACTTTAGGATATCATGTATGTACTTACATAAATATCCTCAAGTTTCACTTTAAAAATTACTAGTGTTTCCTCAAACGTTCCTCAAGGTCAAAGTTAAGCCCACAACAAGAGGATGAAGTCTTACAAATATGTAAGCCCGTTAAGCGGCTAATGATGTCTCATTATAAGAATACATACTCATGGCGAAATTACTTCACTAATGTAAACTCGACTCTTGAAAGCAACACAAGATGTAGATATTTATTTAGAAATTATTTATAATTTATAAGAGCTTTGTTTCTTTTTTTAAATCGGATTGAATCATGGTCATCATAACACTATCTTCTAGGCTAAGCAGAGCGGCAAAAAAAAAAAACTAAGGGCATTTTAAACAAATTTTCTTTTAAATCTACTTCTTATGCGCATAAATTATCACTTATTAGGTCACCGTGTCGACATTTCCAAGAATGATGCAAATTTTCTTCAAAGAAGACGCTTGTACCGAATATTATGTTTTGGAATGTCACAAAACTTGTTTTTGTGGTCTTATTGTTTATTTATAATGTTACTTCTGATGATACAGGTTAGACAAACATCAAGGCTAGGTTGTTATATAAGAAAATAGTAGATATCTTGCGGTAGGTAGAGCCTGGCCTTAACTAAAGAGACACAACTGTATTGATACGTAAGTAATCGACCGTCCTCAGATTGGCTTTTAGAATGTAATCTAAGAAACAACTAGTTGTGTGTCGACCTCTATACAATAAAACTTAAAAATATAAGCAAATAATTCTAAGTTATTTGGACGAATTATAGTTAACGATGACCTCATCGAGTATTGCCATTAAATAAACAATACCTACCGCGATAATAATTATCTCTGTTCTCATTGGCAGCAATGACATCCAAAAATAACGATTAGGTACTTTTCGCAACCAGCCCGGTTGATATTTAGGATCGGCCAAATGCCACCTTAGTGCAAATACGACAAGATGCTGCATTTGCGAATGGCACACATTAGTTTAGATACAAGTCATTATCATAAGAAACACTCACGTATAGTACCGATATGTAAGCGAATGTTCGCAAAAACAGTTCTAGCGGGGACATGGCTGCGAGGGTTCGAGCGTTCGAGGCCACATCTGCAGCGGTGAGGTCACCGGTCACCACATGTCATCAACGCCAGTCAACACAAGTGATCATAAACAGCTTTGTATTCGCACTGATGCTTCAGCTTCGGCTTGAGGCTTCGATGACGCGAACCATGAATAATTTCAAGTTCATGAATGGCAACAATTGATGTATTTACTTGAAAGGATTTGAAGAGGCGAGATTTGAATTGTAATAAGCACTTACGTAAAGCAAGACGAGCCTGCTAGTAAGGGCTAGCAGGCTCTCCGGAAACGACATATCTGTATGCAGATCTATCGCCGCAAGGCCGAGTCACCGCGACTTGCCCGCATGTATCAGACCGTAACACTTACTGAACTGACCACTGCCCTAAATTACCCTCCTATATTCCTTACATTATGAAGCAATCACGACCACTTCATTATCACATGTAGGCTCTAGTGGTATTTTATAGAAAAACACTTGAGTATTCTCGCACACAGAGAAGCTGATGACTAACGCAAACAATGTTCACCTGTGACAACTTTACTGAAACTACGGCCTCAAGACGGAATCACGATAAGATAATATTTGAATCGACCTTGGTTACCCATTATAAACCATGGGAAATGTTAATTACGAGTATAATGGAGATAAAGGAGCCAAGAACAAATAATAACTAATGGTTGCGATTCCGAAACTCGAAAAGCAAAAAGGTTTTGTTTGGAATTTCATGAATCACCTGTGAATCAGTAAGGAAATCCGAAAAGGACACTGATTTCTCAGTAAACAAAGAAAGACGCGTAACGGATACCTACATGGCTGTGCTGATCTCCGATAATCCCAACGATTGAAGGGTTCTGGTCGCCGTGAGAATCCCGCCTTATTGCTGCAATGCTGCTTTCCACATCGCTAGATGGTTCACTTTTTATACGTCCGTTAGTTTTTGGTTCATCGTCCAACTCTTTATAGCCATTATTTTGTGAATTACCATTAGTTAACTTTTGCTGAACTTCTTCATTCACAGTTTCGGTGACAGGAATATCTTGGTTCACGCCGCGGTCCTGGATGGTCTCGTCATCGGAGTCCCCGAAGTCCCCGTCAGTGAAGGCATCTCCGCTCTCTTCGTCACTGTGATCTGGGGTAGCCATTTCTGAACGATGTCCCATCATCAATGTAGCGCTTATTTGTTGTTCCGCGGCAACAATTCGAGGAAAACAAACAGACAATTCCAAGCTCTGTTTACGAATTCCCACATTTGTATCGAGTTTCAATGCAATAATCCCGTCACTTGTTCCACATCAATGAAAAGGGCACTGCGTTGTAATTGTAACTGCACTGACTTCACCGATAACGTTAGCTGGCACTTATTAAAATAATCTTATCTTTGATATTTTCCACTTTAGGCACATTATCACTCCTTGACCAACATTCTTTGTTTCAGTCCCAAATAAATAAACAATATTTTATGTAGCGGGTTAAAAAAAATCAATTTTGATAGCTGACAAAAGTTATCAAAACAATTCAAGAGAAGACCTTAATAAAATTCACTTGGGTGAGAAACATATGACAAATAATAAGCGATAGTATTAGAACACGTGAAAGGCAGGTGAGGAGAACGTGAAGCGCGCGCGGGCGTCTGCGGCGGTTGCAGTGGTCGACTGTTCGCAAACAGCCCAATCACCCAGCCCGCTGGTAGTTTGTGGTACTGTGCGGTATGCGTACGCTATCGCTCTGGGAATGAATCGCACCGCACCGTTACGTGACACGCGGAAGCGGACGCGGGAGCGGGAAACTGCATCATACAACGTAATTCCAGAGGAAGGATTAAATTGCACTTGATGGCGATTAATTGAACGACCGCATGGTAAACACACAGGGGTTGTCCCTAAACACCTATGACTGAATAATGCCTTATAAGGTTTTTAATAAAAATAAGAATTTAATGCATGATTTTGCAGTAAAAAAAATTGCATAATAGCTTAACGCAACTACTGAAACTTAGGGCCGGAAATGCTGATATGATTATTTAATTGTTTCCAATAGTTTCAGCTAATTGCACAAAACAATACTTGACGCAGCAACAACCGCGCATTGACATTGAACAGAGAAGGAAAACAATATATCACTCGTATTTTATGGCAAACTTGTAATTGATAAAAGAGAGCTAATGTGTCAGAGTTATTTCTGTAACCAAGCGGTTAATAAAGTTTGATTGATGATGATTTAGACGTCAAAAAGACTCATCTTAAGACTACATGCAAAAGGAACAAGTTAGACATACAATATCAAATGTATTTTCTAATCTATCTCTTACTACGGCGATAAAATTGAGAGGGCCTTATTTATTAAATAGTTTATAGTATATTTTTAATCATATTCATATTTAATATAATGCCGCCGAGTATTTTAATGCATGCCAGCATTGCCAGCCATCTCTACGCACGCAAGCAAAGAGCAAAAGAAGACTAAGAATAGAGTTGGTCAAGATTATCTACAATAATGTAGGTAACCGATTGAAGACCACAAGTTAATTACTACTAACCACTATTAACTGGTCTAGCAACTTCTTCATCCGCGGAAAATAACTCTTTCCGGGAAACCCAACTACTGCTGGTTTCCCACTTGCAAACTAATCAGTCCCGAGGAAAGAAATCGTGTTCCGTTTAGGCAGCATGTTTCCAAAGCATAAGATCATAAGCTGTCATGTTTCTCACGCTTTCTATCTCAATGCAGTTATGACCAAAATAAAGGTGTTCCAAATGACTGTAGCATTAGGAGTGGTGAGTGAGAAACATGAGAAAGTTAAAATTAGATTTCTGGGAGCGTAAAGAAATTGATGGAATTTATATCACATGCCTAAGGGTATTACAGTGTCATGCGAACAAGGGTGAAGGTAATTATATAGTCTGGAGATAATTCTTTGAAATCAGAGTTTTATTTTATAACTATCGCCTATAACATAGAATACTTAGCAGGACACACACACTAGGACCTTGCGTACGATGCACTGCAAGTGTCAATGGTATACAATAAAGTTCTATCCACACATATCAGTGAAGCCACAGTATCAGCGAATCTCTACGTACCGTTGACTAACCTACAATATTCTATACGGAATTAGAGATTCACATTACCCTGAGACTTTACTGATATGTGTGAATCGGCCTTAACAAGTTAACCTTAGCGCTCAGAGAGAAAAGACACTATCCTCGGACAGTCCACGGCACGGAACTTGAACAAAGGTGCAAGGACGTCACGGATTAGATATTATGTAGTCACGGCTCTGCCTCTAGCACAATAGCACGACTTGCGTATTGCGACAATGCAATGGAATAACATCAGAGACAGAAAACCTAGGTACTGTCTTTCCAATTACTCACATAATGCAAGTTTGTAACATGTGTACTTCCAACCGTAGACATAGGCTTACAAATACTTGTTGGTGGGCTCTCTCACTTTCACTTCTTATAAAATGACCCCATAAATAAATAAAAACCGGTGGGAATTTATTAAGTTGTTATTAAATAAATTCATAAATTAAAGGTTAGCAATTAGTCTAAAAATGTGAAAGCATAATTTTAAACGACCGACAGAAAACTGGTTACGGGTCTACACTAGATACTGCCTGCGGCGTCGCACGCGTTATTTCTATGGAAACTTTCGAAGGTTCATTTTATCCCATGGAAACACATTTATGAAACAAAAAGCCTATTTGTTACTCCAGATCTAGACCGATGCTTCCAGAAGTTTTTGGGTGAAGAAGTAACAAACATCCATCCACACATTCGCAAATATAATTTTAAGTGTGATGTCATATCTTGAACGATGACCTTCACACAATTCTTTTTGAAGTTGATGAAACGCCCTAAAGCAATTTCGAAAGCAGGCTGACGTTAGTTTGCTAGTGATTCTGCCGAATGACGTCACTTGCTGCATAAGGCAACTTGATTTCGCATATTTGGGTTACTGTATAAGTTTAGCGAGTTGGCACCACTGAAATCACTCAACCGGAAAGAAGCTGAGTCTATTCTATGCCAAACTTAACAGTTACCATCCTATTACATCCAATTCACGGAATAAAACTGGACCAAATGATCAACTGCTCATTAGTACCGAAGAAAACGTGAGCAAAAAGTACACGAGCTCATCTCAGGTAAAAAAGTAATTGAGGTATCGCCACGCGACAAACGGACGCGGATCGATGCCGGAGCGATGCGGCAAAAACCTATCTGGAGCTCATTATACGATGCCATTTATAGGGCCTGCCGCAGGCTGCTTCACTTTTTAGATTTTAATAGTAAAGTCTCGTGCATTCTTTGATCAGAGAAAGCCAGGCCAAGCTTGTACTAGTTCAAATGGTTAGACATGTTCTTGAATCCTAGTAATCACAGAATCAATACTATGTTAATTTGTACGAGATAAATACTTTGGCTCACGCACCAGGAGGCTGGTATTGGAAATCGTACGGGACGTTGAACGATGGATGCCGCTGGCCGCTAGCGCATGCGACGTACGCGGACGTAAATATCTTGACATTTGCGGGACGCATCACACGCGATACCATGCGCATCGGCGCTTTCGTAATAGCAAAGGTGAACGATCGATGTTCGATTTAATTATGTCTATCGATTGATCGGCGGGAATGCGACGAGAATATGGACGTGATTCATCGGAGCAAATAATTGACAGGCAGCATGGCATCGATTTCAGAACGTTTTTATTGATTCGATCTATTTCATCTCTATCTAACAACAGTAGTCTGACCGGTGGGAATCAACGAATCAAAACTCAAAACATAAGTAGCAAAAAGTAGATAATACTTTAAATTATAGCAAATCAAATACTTAGATACCAGGTAAGCAGGTTATTTATCGTCAAAATTCATTCATTACCGTCCCATTCAAAGGCATCAATAATTTCCCCGAATCAAGTTCATTCCAATAGTCATCAACGTCCATAATTTAGAGGAAAACACGTCGTTTACAAACATTTATGGAGCTTTAAATCATGGCGACAGGGGAGTTCTTCCGAACTATATTTAGAAGTCATTGAAGTGCCCTGGGTGAATCAGCTCAGACGCGTCTGTCGCGTCGCGTGGCCGCACTTACGTTTGATTGCTTAAATGGGATAGGTCGGGTGGAGCGGGATAATGGAGAATATTGTTTAAATATGCAGGAGCTGTATGACAACTACTATCCTTGAGTCTTTGGTGAAATAAAACATTGAGGGCTCTATTAGTATTAAAAGTACTTTCGTTCTTTTAGCCCTTACCACAGAATAGATAGCCCTTACGGCACCCTAGTTATTGGACACGTCAGAAATTTAAATTTACGCAAGTAAAAGTATGATACAAAGTGATCACTTTGATTGTTTGCTAACTTGGGTTGTCAGTATTCGTAACGAATTTTATTTTAGTTCTATTCTACAATATAACATATTATATAGAGCTATGTTTTCACAGAACCTTGAACTTCAGCAGCGGATAATAGAAACTGCATTGAAATGGAATCGATCCATGGTGATTTGTTCAGTTTATACCAGTACCTACCAGTTTATAATAAAGTTAGATATTCGTAATCACGTAGCACTCATTCCTATTTGCCAATGAGTATTTGTATCTGATGACATGACGATTTAGCAGATTTCGCAACAATGTCGGATATTATGCAAAATGTTAATAACAGCTTTCACTAAATACCGGTTTGGTTTTTACTTACGGACATCCAAAATCCATAAAGCCATCTGAACTGTACTGTAAAGCACGAGCTGATGTAATTTTGATGTAATCGCATGAAAGTAGAGTATAGTTTATATAAATAAATAATACTGGACAAATTTACAGCATCATCTAGCCCTCGGCTAGAGATTGTGTTATGGTTGCTAAATACCTGATACACTTAATTCAATACAGATTTAAAGACATTCTACGATGCAAAAAAATATCTGCAGGTCGTACAAATATTTGACGGAAATCGAAACCCAGCCTCCTGCGGCGCAGTCGGACCTTCACCTTGAATATGAGCACAAGGAAGTCCATGCGCTGTGGTGTATTTAAGTTTATCGTGATAGTACTTAACTTCAAAAATAATATCATTTGAACAAACTAAAGGACTTACAACTTTAGGTCTGACCAAGCAGACAATCGATCTGGCAGAGGAGGAATCCTCATCGCTGCTGCTCTCCAGGCAGTCGGATAGAGAGGGCGAGCGGCGCTGCGGCCAGGCCTTCAGCGGCCGCTCGGGGCTCAGCCCCATCAACGACTTCTCGGCCGTCGGGCTCACCAGCGGCGGCAGCCACGGACCCTGCCCGCGCCACCACGACACCAGCGCCGGCGCCACGCCGACCACCATCGCCAACCCCAAACGAACCATCTCCTTACAAAAGTCTCACTTCTCAAAAGTCTTACAAGTCCTTTGTTATGTTCAATCTATCACCGCACTAGGAAGCGACCGCTCCAGCGACGCATTGTTCATAAATAAAAACGTCTATTTTAGATCGATGCAGTCTCACACTTTCACACCGGCAATGTGTCGCCGAGACCGGCGAGCGGACGCCGCGGATTATCCATCAACGCGACAGCGCGGAGGTGCAAGCACGTGCTTTATTATTATAATCGGGAGGATGGCGCCGATCGCGTGCCAAATGCCGAGAGACGCCGCCGGCTGCACGCCGATGCGGTCATCATGCACTAAATATTAATTCGCAATCCAGTGACGCAATATTACAGCGAGCGTCCGTCGATTGCCCAACGCCGAGGAACTACGCTCACCGCGCAAAATTAACCGTTCTATAGAAATTCACGAACCGAGAATGTAGAAAGTAAATTCGGGTGCAGCATGGGACGGTGTTCCCTCGCGCTCACAGACAGACGAGTGGCGGTCGTTGACGCTGGAGCCCCCCTCCGCGATCCGCCCAGGCGCGCGCCCCTCCAGCCGCCCGCCCAGAATCCTACCACCCCTTGATCCTGTAGGATTTGACCCGGCCAAATTACCACACACTGAGACTAAGATATTCCAAATATGTGGTGAATCATGGAGATAATAGCATCAAAATATTTTGTGCGCCTACATAGGGATTGCTGCGATTTATTTCTGAACACGTATCAAGTAATACTTTGTTAGAATGTTTCGCTTTCAACATAAACACAATCTTATAAACTGGGTCAGGCACGTAAGAAGTGTATGCAATAGCAAATTTTAGAGGTAATAAATGATCCATGTATAATTGAAATCATTAAAAAAATATACCAGTCAGAAACCTGCGGAGGAAATGTTGCATAAAGCTCTGAAATAGAGTTACAAAAACTTTTATGAGGAAATAGTTTTAACTACTGGTTTCCTGGTTTAAATTATACCTGGCTGTTTATAACAAAAGGTAACTATTAATGATAAGATTTTTACTTTGCGATAATTACAAGTACCGTGACTCAACTACAGCCTGAGGAATACAAACAAATTGTTCGATAACGAACAAAAGATGATAAACATTTTCGTCTGGAAGGGGAGTCCAGGAGTGGGCACGATCGATAGAGTTGAACAAACCAGACTATTCATGTGCACTATGCACTTAGAAAGGTCCTTGAACCGTCATTGTTCATCACAAACTAGACAGAATATCTGGATTTAAAAATTATTTTAACATTCATATTAAGTATCTTCTTTATCTCCGATTATCTGAAGTCGGATGAAATCTTACAAGAACAAAGCATAAATAATAATAACGCAAGACACGACCAATCAGAATTCTACTATGATTTACGATGCTTTTTCCAATAAAATATAGTACAGTATAGATAAAGGTTTGTTTTTTTAAAACCCTTAGCATCATCAGCGTCGATATTACCTAACAATCAAGAAGAGGTGTCATTATATTCTCAAGTAGTACACGGAAGGTACGCAAAAACGGCCAGAATTGCATAAGCCAAGCTTGGATGAGGAGGCGGGGATGGAACCGAAGCAGACAGATCGATACCCTCTGACGTCAAAGCCAGACTGGCTACATGATGGTAAGGAGTTTATAGATCTAAGTAACAGTTTTTCATTGCTTGTATAATTTCAAAAAGAATCCCGTAAAAGTAGCTCTACCGCGCATAAAAACAAAAGCAAAAATATTATAACGAATTATGATTGAAATATTTTACGATAGTATCTGCCAGCGACTTCGCTCGCGTTGTTTCTATGGAAACATGATCTGATCTGATTTATGGGATGTAAGCCTATGTGTTATTTCAGGGCTAGAACTAAGTAACTACACCTAAGTATTTAGCCCGATCGGTTCAGTAATTTAAAAAAAACACGTTTATAATATTACTAGCGACCCGCCACGGCTTCGCACGGTTATTATACGTATAAACCTTCCTCTTGAATCACTCTATCTATTAAAACAAACCGCATCAAAATCAGTTGCGTAGTTTTAAAGATTTAAGCATTCAAAGGGACATAGGGATATAGGGACATAGGGACAGAAAAAGTGACTTTGTTTTATACTATGTAGTGATTAAGGATATTAGATGTAGATTTGGGTTGATTGATTGCCTGCCACCTTAAAACAGATTTATTAACAAGCAGCATTAAGATCACACGGTTTGCATAGTAAAACGAATATAATTAAAAGGTAACCGAAATTCAAAACAAAAAAACATACATACATAGTTACTCTCCAAACATTGTAAAGAAAACGAAATTATCATTTGAGAGAAATACGCAAAGGGCTGATGTCTTTCGAATTGCAGTATTTACTCCTGCCAATATACACCCCGCAATCACACTGCTGCACGATCATAGAATTGCTTTAATAACTGCTCTAAAGGCAGTCTAGTACGCAACGCACCACACTCTCGACACTTTCAGAATCACACCACAAATTACAAAATCAGCTGACAGTCTACATTCATTCATTACGGCCGTAAACCCCGTACACAAAAACCCATCGCATTTTCAAAGTCCGCGTCACCGTTTCCGAGATCTTTGCAACTAGTTTCCTCAGAGCTTCGACGCTATGGGCCATTCCCAACACTTTAAAACTACTGGCAGGTCAAAGCGCAGCCTGTTCCAGAAGCGGGGCACTATCGACCGACCTGGAACGGGGGCACCGACCCTAGTAGTGGCCTGACCTATTTACAATACTCCCTATTGGCTTTGGCAAGCCTGTATATTTTTGCAAGGTGCTGGCATAATTTCGAATGCCAATCACATTAATAGAACGTCAATACATTAAACTTTACAGATAGTTGCAGTCAGCGAGCCAATTGCCGTAACAATTCGAATAGGAGTTTTACGTGAGTGAATACCTAAGGATTCCGTTATGATAGACTATAGTGGAATTAATAATCTTCTAATAAGGTCCCTATAGGGACCAAATGTTTGTACGATCTACAAATATTTGTACCGGGGATCTGGGTGTTTTCTATGCAGGTTTCATAAAAAATATCTATGTAAGTACATGTAATGTATTATATTAAGGACATAAGTCATCATCAGACCCTTAACACAAGCTCTGCTTAGCTTGGAGCTAGACGATGCTGTGTGGATTGTCCAGCATTATTTCGGGTTATTAGTGGCCCGGTCCTTTGGAAGGCATGCGTGGGGCCGAAGACTACAGCACAGAGGCCTTTTTGTTTTAGGATATTCCTACCAAAGTACGTAATACGTACTTGATGTCATTGAGATACAGCATGACGGTTAGTAAATGGACCGCGCTGACCCGCGCCATAATACCTATGCGTTTTGCAAAAAAGGAAAGGTCATTTGTGTCTAAGAATGTAATCCATCGTGTAGTCGACAAAAATGTTTCCGTGTCGTTACGTCCTTATCTTACGTATACTTACTCGAACGAATACCATACGACGACGATCATCTGATCACCAATTGGTCACTATTATTGTCGGATTAAAACTAATAGCATGCGGCGTTAAAATAGTACTTTAATAATACTTTTTTGTTCTTAAATTTTTAAGACTAGATGCGCAACGTGGCTTCGCCCGCGACCGTTTTTTTTTTCGAACAGATTTCAAAAATGTATTACTCAAACCCCTATGGGTTATTTTGTAAAAATAAAAAATACGTGTTTAATTATTTATTTCATACTTTATTTTTACCGAGTTTTGAGTAATTCGAACCAACGAAAAATAATTTTCTATACAAACTACCACCCTATTTAAAGGTTAATTTTTGATGATTGTATTATTCTAGGCCCTAAACTATCTACGTAACAAATTTCATCTAAATAACTTAACTATTATAACAAACATTCACACAGACTTTCCGATTTATTCTAATATAGTAAGGTAATATTTATATTCAAAATTATTTGTTTTTTTCCATTTTTTAATCAGTAAACCTATTGTATGTAGTCATTTATATTATAATCCACACAGTATTGTCTAGCCCATGCTTGTAATGGGTAACGATCTGATAGAATATCTATGCTGTGAATTGCTGTGTAATCTACATAAATAGCTATTTTAGGGTGTTTATTATGAGGTAAATAAATGATTTACTTTATTATTATAAAATAATAATAATATAGTAGGTCTAGATATTAATAAGTACCCGGCATATCACACCAGCACCAGTATACATTATAATGGAAACGAATTCAAAGGAATCAGTTTCGAAAATACTGTCACATGATTGGTTGTCAAGCAAACTGATGATATCCAATTAGTGGACTTAAAGAGAACTGGCTCCCCATTAATCTTTCGGAGAAGTTGAAACCAGCGCAATCCGATTAATTTAAGATCAATAAATGCATTCAGTTAAGCGATTGTCTGGCCAATGATCTTGGTAATTCAACATTGTTTTGACCAAAATTTTAGTAGTCCTTTTTATTAAACGCAGAAACTACCGTGTTCGTTAAACATCCAGTGGATCTGGTCTAGAATAATACGACAAGGAAACATACACGGAAAACAAACTGCGGCTGGAGGCTAGATATATGATAATAGGTAATTTGGCACCTCATTGCTCCTCGAATATGCGGCGAGTGAACGCGCATATTTGCAGCGTAATTATGCAACAAAAGAACAACAGAAATAGCAAGATGATGTTTCTATTCTCGTTTAAGTATGTTATACTAGTAAATAACTGCTACTAAATTCCTGGTTTTTGAATGTAGGTAAAATAATTGAGTGAGCGTCATTTTCAACATCATTTCAGCCGAAAGACTGAAGCTGTACTTAGGCCTCCAATGCCTCAATGACAAATCAGCGGCTACCTCATTTTTCGTGTATGTTTCTACTACGTAATGTCGTCCGAAATAAAGAGATATATGCGCAGGACAAAGAATTGAAAAGTGTGTACACAAATACAGATGCATTAACTATTACCTCTTAAATTTCATGCACGTTATATCGCAATAATGCCTATGTCCAGCAGTGGACTAATATAGGCTGATGATGATGATGATGATGATGATATCGCAATAACAATTTTGGCCCGACCTGAGAGACAATATTTTTTATTGTATCTTGATCTCAATCAAGTCATCATTGTCTATTCAGATAGTGAGTTTATAAAATGCATTGCACAGTATCTGAGCACTAGCTGAGCCCCTATGAATGAAATAAAGGCCATGTACTCCATCTAGTAAAATATACTGCAGCTTGATCAACTGCAGAAATGCTTTGCCAAGCAATGATTTATATTTTTTTAGTAAAGAAAATTTTCAAATGTATGTAACACATACATAACACATTAACAAATGTAAGTCAACACCAGAAACCAGTATGTTATGAAGTGTGCCCGTGTTTATAGTTTATATTGGTTAAATGTAAACATCATTAAAGTTTAATAACTGTAGCATGTAGGCTCTTGAATATAAATTGGCTACTATTGAAATACAGTATAATGATTCATCAACATTTGTATAGTAATCAAACTAGTTATGAACTTATTATATGATAGATGCGCCCCGTGGCTTCGCCCGAACAAGAGTTTTTTTTTCATACATTTCATTTCAGAAATTTATTGCACACTACAAAAATAAGTGTTTAATTATTCATATCCATAGTTTATTATTACAAAGTTTTAAGTGAATCAAACCAAGGAATAATTATTTTCCATACAAACTTTACCACCCAATTTAACCCCTTCAAAGATTAATTTTTCAAAAATTTGCTATCCTCTAAGTTATTCTAAGTCTTAATCTATTTACATACTAAAATTCATCTAAATAACTTAAGTAGTTACGGAGATTACTTATAACAAACATTTACACAGACTTTCCCATTTATTATAATAGTAAGATTTAATTGTGAGTGAGTCTTCTAGACTTTCGTGATACATCTTCGGCCACGTCATCACTTACCATCAGGTGAGACTGTGGTCAAACGAAGGTCTATTGTTAATAAAAAAAAAAAAAAATGTTATCTGCAGTTAGCTCAATGGTTTCAATTGTAAATACTAGTTGTAATTTTTCTATTCCTTTGCTTGTAATTTTCGTTGTTAATAAAGATAGTTAAAAAATATATGTATATATATTAAAAGAACTAACTTATTGTTTATAAACAAAATCAATAATATTTTTTACATAAGTAGTTGAAATTATCAATTGATATTTTAATATTATCTGTATTATTGAAAATGCATTTCTAGTATTATTTTCATTTCAAGCTATGTTTTTAGATCAGTATTGTAATCAAATCTACTTTCTTACCTTATAAGTTTTTTTCTAAATCAACATTTTATTCAAGCACTAGAATTTTAAGATATGATTATAATATAAAGTTGATTATTTTGTTTTCTTTACTACACAATCTCGCTTATTGGAACGTGACAATGTTGCTACCTGCACCGTCAATCCACATGGGTTTAAGTTCCCCTAACTAAGCTTAGAAAAGCTAGTTTAAGATTACTTGAAGAGAATGCACTCACCTCTTTAGCAATCTGGTCAAGAGCCACCTCCTCGGCTGTGGCCCTCGTCTGGGTGCGTTGCCGTCGAGATGGATCCATCACCGCTCATTCAATTTCACTTATTCTGGAAATAAACAAACATTTCATTTCAGTCAGAACAAATTTGTGTACGATCTGCAGAAATTTGTTCCGTTAGTCTGGGTGTTTTCTATGTATAATAATAAAATATCTATATATGTAATGTGTTGTATTAAGTACATCAGTCATCTAGTACACATAACACAAGCTCTGCTTATCTTGGGGCTAGATGATGCTGTGTGGACTGTCTGGAATTATTTATTTATTTATTGCATGAAATATGGTCATAATACAAGGTCTACTTAAAATTCTTAGACTTCTGAGTTAGCACGTTTACATTTTAAGTGAAGGCATAAGATTGGTTCTATATTACTTGGGAAGGCTTGGTTCCTAAGTTATTGGGCTGCAATAATTACACTGTTTTATTTTATTACTTAGTAATGTTTTAGTATTTTATACAAATGTTGTTGTTGTATGTATTTCCTCATATTATTTTATATGTGACAGATAAACCATTATTATTAAGCAGATGGATATGTGAATAAGGTCACAAGGACAGTGAAGAACCTTGGATTAATTGAATGCTATGTCAGTCACACATAATTGCATTAGCTGTGCATGCCTTATCTACTTGTTGCAGGAATTATTGTTGCAAGGTTACATCTTCTGACTTGGATAAATAAGCATTGGTAATAAGTAATTAATTCATATGATAAGGTACTGCTGGTACTATAGTTAATATTTTTGAGGGCTTACTATTGATTTGTGGATATTATTCCGGCAGCTAGTTTTTAAACTATTTTGCTCAGGTCAGCTGTATTTTATTCATAATCACTTGTATGATGAAAAGGGAGGATTATTTCATAGCAGGAGCTACCCGTCAGTCAGAATAGCTCGCCGAAAATTCGTAAACAAAACAGGTTAGCATCTGGAGGGACACTAATTAGCATAAATCAGAAACTGGTTGGCCATAACCTAAAGGGTTCATTGTGCTTTTCCGCATGTTTATCACCCTAAATATGTGATCAATTGTAATATGAGGAAAACGGGTGGGCACAAAGCCAACATATTTTTTTGTGAGAGTCAATGCTATGACATCATGTACTTACTGGTACAGTTACAGATGTAAACACATCACTGCAACAGGCCTTGTAGGTGCTGACCGGTCAATAGTTCCCAACTTAATGAACGAAGGCACTTAAAACACTAACAAGGACAATACACTCAAAGAAATAACAATTATTCTGAGCAAATATACGGCGCCACAAATTCACTACCTACACGATTTATGTAAAAAAGCACTATAGAACACACTTCCTTTATTCTTACTATTGAGCAGCCTTTTGGCAATTAAAGTACTAAATTTTTAGAAAAATATTATTGAGTTTTGATCAGATTTATCGGTAAAATAAACGATAAAAATTATTTTTTACAAAAGCCATTGACATGCATGCCATTTCGATTTGGAAACGGCTGCGTTCGAGGATTGATCAAAAGTAATGACATTTGGTTAGAGACGCGTTCAAAATATTTAAATAAAAATTTATAAAAATTTAAAGGCGGCGGTCGGATACCGTGCGGCCGCCGCCACGCGCCGGCTGCTGTCGTCGCGTCTCGTCGCTTTGTCATGTCGTCGTCGCCGCCGGTTCCAAAGAGAATATAGGTATAAAAAAAAAATACTACGTAAAGCCGGTTCTTTGAGCTGAAAATCAATTATCACTTTATTTCATATATTATTTTGATAATTATGTACCTATAGTATTAAATTTGACTTGTCTAAGTGCTTATTTTGTAAGCCTAAAGAAATAAAGATATTGATATACTGATTATAGATATTTTTTTTATCATAGTACATATTAAACACACAGACCAACGGAACTAATTTCTACAGATCGTACACAAATTTGTTCCGAGGCGGGAATCGAACCAGCAACCTCCTGCGTCGCCGCGCAGGCGGACCTTCGCCCACCACCATACTTAATATGCAAAATGTCTTTATTCACAATGTAAATTATTATTTATATTACATATTTGTAGGAATAGAAACAAATTAAACAATAAAGCTAACTGAAGATGGTAACAAACAATCTAGAGGTAGCCCAGCTGATCCAAATCATGCTGTATGGCAATGCTGATGGGCTGAGCTAGATACCCACCAGCACTCGCTCCGGTGATGCGTCGCATCGACCAGCCAGAAGCTCAGATAATTTTTTAAAAACCCGGAGAGCCTCGGTACCCCACGGACCTAGGGTCTCGACTTCAATGGGAGCAAATTCGTAGGTTGTCCAGTTGATACCTGTACATTTGCGCCTCTTGAGATCCTTAGCCAAATCTGATGATGTTTTATACTATGTAGTGATGAAAATATCAAGACACAACGAGGAAAGAAAACAAGATCTATTTAAAACTATTTATTACATTTATTCTTTAAAAACACATTTTAAATACAAAATTGATTCACAAGTTAGTTGTGACTAGCCCCATGGCTTATTCGGTCTTAGACTTAGGCAGCTCATCCTTATGGTAAAGGAAGACGAATGAGAATATGAATACGCCGACCATCATGGAGAAGGCGCTCACGTAGTAGGGATAGGCGCTGGGGATGAAACGCTCATACTGGGTGTGTTGGAGAGGACGCACTGACACCTGGGGATAAATTAATTGCAAATTATTGTAAATCAATTGAGGACCGAAGTGGCACGGCGGGCTCCGCCTGCGACGCAGGAGGTTTTGATAACCACCTTCTTGGGACAAGTGTTTGTTCCATCTGCAAATATTTGATACGGGATTCTGGGTATTTTCTATGTATAATAAAAAATATCTAAGTATTATAATCTAAGTTGTGTTGTGTATTAAGTATATTGACATCTAGTACCCACAACAAAAGCTCTTCTTAGCCTGGGGCTAGCTAGATGATGCTGTGTGGATTGTCAAGCATTATTATTTTATTTAATACTGTCAATATAAAGCTAGAATGTAAGGTAGCAATGATTTTCTTTTACAGTGGCAACAATAGTAAGTAACAAATAAAGCCGGATAATCCACACAGCATTAAATAGCCCCTGATCATCATTATCAGCCTATGTCTTCAGTTTTTTGAAGTAATTAGTAGAAATCTTATCATTTTCACTGATAATGCAGTGTTGATTTTTTGCAGGCTTATTCCATCGAAAGCCTAAAAACTTAGTCTAATGGAGGACTAAACAGAATAGCGAAAAGAAAGGAGGCGAAAAAAGTGGTTCAAAGGTTGGTGGTTTTAACATGACATGGTAAAAAGGTTTAATTACAATTTTGTCAACTCACCTGTGTGGTATGATACAGCCTGGTATATCCAACTCTGTCATAATCAACCTTGAACTGGTAAACGCCCCACACATCAGGCACCTTGAAGATAGCTTCATACACGCCGTTGGGTTTCTTCTGCAATGTCGTGCGGATGAAGGGGTCGATACGAACAAACTCTAGCTGGACGTCAGTAGCCTCAAATGGCTGCCACTTGCCCTTCTTCAGTTCTTCAATCTCGATTCTGTAGACCTGGAAATTTTGATTTAGTAGTTGGATTAGATATGTTATTGTTTGGTAACAAAAGCGTGAGCTACGCAAGTATTCACGTCATTTTATTAACATTAGCGGTAGTTGGGCAAAAATTTTCAGTCTAAGGTATGATGTTTTTTTCTGTTTGTCATGCTCAGCGAGTTGTTCGATTTAGATTAGATTATAAGTGTAGTCTCAAGTGCCAATGATCAACTCCCCTGTGGAGATGGGACTCTCATACAATGTCCAATGAATGGATCTGAAGTTGCAGTTGTGTTAGAGTGAACTTCTATGGTCACCACAGGACAGAAGGTCGAGCACTCTTCTAAGGTTTGCTCAGCAGCCTATGGTGTCGATAAAATTGTACACAAACAGGCTGTTCTCATCTTATATTTACTAGCGACCCGCCCGGCTTCGCACGGTTTTATTATATGTATAAAACTTCCTCTTGAATAACTCTATCTATTAAAAAAATCCGCATCAAAATCTGTTGCGTAGTTTTAAAGATTTAAGCATACAAAGGAAGGGACATAGGGACAGAGAAAGCGACTTTGTTTTATACTATGTAGTGGTGATAGTGATTCTTATCAAATTCAATGTTAGAGATCCAGCTTTACGAAAAACGATTTACTTAGGTAGGTGGCATAAGTTTGATCAGGGACCTATTTATAAGACAGCCAAGTTATTAAAAAAGCAAAAGAAAGTTGGAAAAGACGAAAAAAGGTACACAGTGGCATGAGTGTACTTACAACAGTGTCAGTAATAGTGTAGGTGTTGGAAGGCTGGCTCTCCCCCTGGCGGTTGTGTCTCACGCGGCGCACGCGCAGCTGCCCGCGCTCGCCGAACGCCCACTCGCTCAGGTGCACTGCGAGGGCCTTGTTGCCGGACAGGTCTGCCTTGATCTTGTCACCCTGGAGGGAATATTCAGATTATTAATTGATTAGTGCCTTGGTCATCTCACATGCAGAATTATGAATTGAAGGTTAAAAAAATTATGATCTTGTCAGTGGCAGCTCTATTATGTGGTGGATGATTGTATAAAAAGAAGAACATACAACTGGAAAGTATTTCCAAGAATCACATTACTAAGATAAGATACATTTTAACTAAACAGGTGAATGTGTGAAGGCAAAATGCATATTGAGGATATGCCTTTTGCCTTCACATTCACCTGAATTGAAAAATTAGAAATTTGGAATTACAACAATTGGAAAATTAACAATCTTCTGAAAATAATTGTCCTAAAGTTCTCTCCAGTTAGATTCAAAGTATTCAAGTCCTAGTTTAATATGTTAAGTTATACTTACTTGAACCTTAGCAACAGGAGAATTGAAAGCCTCATCAGAGAAGAAGAATAGAGATCCGCTGAAGATGATGCGGGCATTGTTCCTAGCTTGCAGGGCAGCAATGAGGACAGTCTTCTTGCCTACAGCGTGAGGGTACTCCTTCACCTAAATAAATACAAATGAAGGGACTTCAGAAAATATGAAAATAAAATAATTTCTCTTTTAAAGAGAAATTACTACTCGACTAGTCTTAACCTTATTGTGATGCAATTCTATTTGGCCAAATTTGTGACTTCCAACTCATTGGAGAATCATTTATTTCAGACAACAGAAGAACACTAGTTGATTTTATTTAACTTGTTCTATGGACTGAAACATAGAAAATAGGTTCTCAAAATATCAGACAAGGCACAGATCTGTGCATATGCAAGCAGGGAAATTATATTAACTAATATAAGTATTTTACAATTATCCTGTATGTTTACCTGGCTTTTAGGGTTATAACTGTAGGCAGTGGAGTCAGCAGTCAGGATAGGCAGCACCAGGCTATTTTCCTTATCCAGAATAAGACCAGTGCCTTCGAAGAGCAGAGGCTGGGTGTTGTACTCGCCGACAATGGTGGGAGATTTGATCAGGTTCTTAGGAGATACAACAATCTTTGTGTGCTCTCCATCGTCTGATGAGTCGTAGTTGAAATGGTCAATTACTGCAGCTGATTCTTCATCCATCTATAACAAAATAAGCATAAGACAGGGTGGTCAATGCAAAATTCTGCTTGTTGAGTAATGTGAGTAGGTTTAATATCAGCTATTCTTTACCTCAAAGCCACATTCAGAAGCAATTTCCCTGTAGACATCACCAGCGGATGCTGTGCCCGCCATCAGTAGGTTTCCGCCGTCATCAATGAATTTTGTAATGGCCTCCGTGTCCACTTGCCCACCAAATTCTAGCACGGTCGGTGCGAAGATGACAAGATTCTTGTACAGGTACTCTCCATACTTCGACAGGACTAGATTACTATCGTCGGCAAGCTTGAAAGTGAGGGTGTAGCCACGGTCTAAAAGATGAGACGAGTATGTGAAAGAAGATAAACTTTGAGTTGAGCTAACAAGTAAGAGTTTGGCTATAATAGGACCAAATAATATCTTTTGTAGTCGGATTACACAAGGAAATAGTATAAACAAATTTAAAACCGGCATCTTCTCAAGTTATCGATTTCATACCTTGCAGGGATTTGAAAAACTGCGAGTGAGTTTCACGGACATTTAGGTTGTCTACTAGTACCAGTGTTTCATGTTGAGCTAATGCTATTGAAAAGCATGATATTAGCCCTAAAATTACAGAAATCTGCATTTTGTAACTGAAAATAACCCCTCTACAAAATAAATTTCTCAGTTTTCTGATTTTGTTCTGACGTGGATGGATTCATAGACAAAATGATAATAGTAGAACAAATGTTTACCTTTCTCTAGTCTATGACAAGGTTTATTATTTGTCTATGGTAGAGACGACGAAGACAAATGGACCGATTCTGCTTGATTCGTTGTTTTAGTCGATTAATGGAACATCTCTAGTTGATTGCTAACAAACAAACCAAAGAAAGCAAAAAAAAAATTGTCAATTGTTTTATTTTGATTGACATCTCCTTGATGTAAATTTATTTTTGTTTAAAAATAAAAACTTCGTAAATGGCTATAAAAAGTTGATTGTTACTCTTACAGGGCTGTTGATAACACGTCTTCCTAACAAAATGATATTATCTAGATCGAAGCACCGTTCAACGGTGGATATATGTGCTGATTGCGGGGCATCAGGTCGGGCGCTGTTCCTGTTCTAATTATTCGTAATTGGTGTCACCGTGGTTGCTAAGTGGTTTATTGTGATCGCAGATCCTTCGTGGGCGTCTATAAACCGTGGGCTGCTGCTCTGCGCGGAGTGTTGTAGCGTGCACCGGAGCATGGGTCGTCATATCTCCCATGTCAAGTCTTTGCGCCAGGGATCCTGGCCTCCCTCGCTACTAGCAGTAAGTTCTATTATTCAATAATTACATACATTAAGCTGAAGATAGTAGGGCGCTATGGAGCTTGTTACGAGAGGCATATGTCCAGCTCTGGACTAATTTAGGTTGATGAGATGTGTTACTGCCCTGAACCATATTTCTGATAACCATAGCAGTTTATGTTAAGATTACATCTAGGAAAGATGATGTGGGTAGGTGAAATTATTTTACTGAACCAGCCACATACCTACTTTATAGGCATAGGCTTATCCTTAGATTCCTAAAACAAAATTCCAAAATTCCTAAAACAAAGTTCCAAAATTTTGTCAAAGATTTCCATACAATTTAATTTACTGAATTATTGAAAGAGAAGAAAGGCCTTGTTTTTAACAGTTATTGCCAATGAGGCACATGTCTGTCTTTAAAATCTGTGCTGGGCAGTGAATGGGTTAAACAATTGGTTCAATTAGCTCATTGTGTAAACACTAGATTACCACATAGAATAACAAACCTAATGTACCTATGTAAACAAACTTTGTTGATAGTATACTCCATTGAAGATTATGTTATTATATTGCATAAGCCCCTCATACTCTGAAATTTAATCATCATCATCAGCCTGTTACATATATTAGTCCACTGCTGGACATAAGCCTCCCCTAATAATAAATTTAATAATATCTCAAAAATACTGAGGGCACCGTAAATTCAAGTCCATACAAAGACAATTTATTTTTTACATTAAAGGACAATGGGCAAAAATGTATGGCGCTTGTCCCATCGGCGGCCACATCTGTCCTATATATTTTTTAGTCGACAATTATGTATAAATTAAGACTGCAAAAAATTATTTCGGCAACTTGTTTAGATAAAAAGTTATAAAGCGTTGATCATATAAAAAAATCGAATGAATTAAACCGAAAGTACGTAAATGATAAAACTTAATGCATGTCTAAGTATAAGATAATGATGGATTAAATAAAACTAAAGGTTAATTGGTTATTAAATACATCGATTTATTGACAGACACATATACAATGCTCGTATATAATGCTAGTATTCCTTTAAAAAAGAAAATGATGGGATTCAATTGTCGTCTACAATAATATCGTTTAAAAAATGAGCTGGTAAACGGATATCTTCCTCTTGGTTTCTCGCCCACCCTAAATACCACACTACACACATAATGTGGGCACAGCAACCAAGAGTGCGCTTACCGCTTAGACAACTGCAATAGTAGTTTTCTATGGCTTCTCTGCCGCTTTTCTCTCTATCTACTATAATGTACGAATAATATATTTTTGACCTAGTATGTCTAGATTGTATTCGACATCTTAGCAGCCAAACATTTGTTGCTGTGATGCCGCACCTGCCTAGGCCTGTAACATCGGGGTCCCTATACGTTTCTATATTATAGAGACCTTGTCGCACATGCTCCGCATAATAGCTGCGGGCTAGCTTCACTTGGTATGTACCAAATGCAAAAATGGTTAAATCGTCCTCAGTCAGCAAAGGAAAATCACTTATGTTAGGTTGGTTTCCTGTAATGCTATCGAAACTAGCCCGTCTACGATTAAGTTTGTTGGCTAGGACATACTCTGCTAGGTTATTTGGTTGGTTCACTCTTTGGTTTATAACTTCTATAAATGTTTCAGCGTGAACGTTATCTGACAATGGTTCTCTGCAAGCATTCAATAATGCAGCACCTATTCTAAAATCTGTCATCATATGAGGCAAAGCACGATTGAAAAAGTCTTGTCGGAATAGTTTAAAATCGCGTTTGAACCAACCATTTATAACTTCAACAACCCAGCGGCACATAGTAACCAACCTAGACTTATTCGCTTGTTCTGTCGTCAATTGATCTTCGTCTCGTTTTTTTGTTTTCGGTAAGTGAGCTTCATAACCATAGGCATGTAAGTCGTCGATTACGTCGCGAAACCCACGGTCTAAGATGAACACATCTCCATGTTCAAAAAACCAATGGAAAGGATTTCCTTCGTCGTCAATCATATTTTTCATTATTTGTGCATCTGATTCTATGGCTGAATATGGCCCAAAGGCATCTAAAATGTGGCCATCGCAGCACACTATTAAAAACGGTTTCAACAAATTCTGTATTTGTGTAGACTATATGATCGCTTTTGGAATAAATAGTTTGCGGACTTTTGTATATATATATAAGTGGCGTCTGCTATTACAATTGCCTTTCTGTTTAAGGCATTTGCATTTCCAAAAATTGCATTTGGAACTTGTAGGTTTCGGTTAGCTACATCAATTCTATTGAGATGATCATAACCAAGATGCCGGGGAACGAAGTCCAGTAAAAGAGTCTCTGGCGAACGTTAAATGTCGTTCTAGGGTTCTATCTACGGCTCATATTAAAAAGCGTCGCCAGCCTTTCATTTGCTTCACCGCTTCGCAGGTTCATTAAGTAGCATGCCAAAGATGTTTTCGGGCGTGTTGATACGTTCGACAATGAAGGAGTTTGTTCCAAAATATTCATAAATTGGTCTCGACTAACGCCTAATCGGATGTATACTTCATTTGGGTCCATGTCATCTATATTATCAAAATCTAGTATAGATCCTCGAAGCACCGCGATTTTCATGAGGCTCATGATATGCACAAAATGTGTGGCATTGAAGTCGTGGAGCAAGTTAGGGCTGTCAATTATTTGATCCTATATACATAAATAATAATGAAAAAAAAATAGTATTTCAATAATAGTATTTTAACTATATTTTTTTTCCCAAACGGTATTTCATAGTACTCCTTGAACAATATTTGTTGTCAAAGATCTCCCCTTTCAAATGACACTAGTTTCATTGATGGCCGCTCATGGGCCGCAATGCCCATTGTCCTTTGTTCAATATATTTTATTTTTCAAATTAGGGTGGGTGTATCAGTAACAAACCGATTAAGCAACATTTTAAAAGTAATTTTGATGTTGTGACTTAATTAAATATTACTCAACCATAGCAAAAAAAGAATAACCTGCTTCTAGTCTACCATAGAATAAAGTAGCTTATTCGGATTTACTTTAGTTAATAGGTTTTTTTTATTTAATAATTAATGTGAAAAGTCACAATGTGCCTAAGGTGGACCAGCTTGTACCAGCAATAGACCAGACCTTGTGCCAGTAGTGAACCAGGAAATAAAACAATTGCTTTAAATGAACAAAATTATTATAACAAGTCCTGAACTTAACAATCATCACAAACTGTTCATCAGTCTACAATCATGATCATCAACCTATATTAGTCCACTGCTGGACATAGGCCTCCCCCAATGAGCGCCATAGCGCCCTGTCTTCAGTTTGACGCATCCAGCATCTGCCAGCAGTCTTTCGCAGATCGTCATCTCACCTGGCCAGAGGGCGTCCTACACTACGTTTACCGAGTCGCGGTCTCCACTCAAGAACAAATTTACCCCAACGGTTGTCACTTCTTCGCGTTTTTATCCTTCAGATCCTTCAGAGAGTTTACAAGTTTCATGTTAAACTTAAATGCTATAAAGGAAATAACTAATTTGATAACTATACTGCGATTCAAAATTATAGATATTTTTTGTATACAAACAAAATCAAAGGAAAATTGGTCTAACATATTTTACGATGCTGGTATGATCAGACCAAGCTAAAGGAGTTACAAACAATTCGTGGTTTTGACAGTTTTCATTCATCATTCCATTGGTCTCTCATTCGTTATCGAACTCGAACCTGCATCCTTTTAGCTGTGCTTGAGCAATTACGGGTTGTTGAACTTTTTGTTTTGGTTTTTAGTTGTTAGCTTGCTGTTACCCTGCTGTTGTCTGTTATACTTATCAGTATTAGTTAACTTTTCATTCATAAATGGCATTGTTTACTAAAAATATCTATGATTCTAAATCAGAGTATAGATAATTATGAAGTGATTCATATCACTTACATAATCATAGCCGGCAATAAAATATTTTATGAATTATAATGAATAAACAAATATAATACAAATCAAAATACAGAAAAAAATAATGTTATAACGTTTTTTTCGGCGTCAATATGTCTGTTAAAAATAAAGGTGGTTTGTTACTGGTACAATCTCGTAGTATAGATATCACCAGTAACAAACCACTGGTCTACAACAGGAATATTGTGGAAATTTTAAGATTTTTTTAAAATAATGAATACAGTGTAATTAAGTAAACATAAATGTAAAAGAAACAATAAACAAATTGTCAAAAAGGGAGCATCCAGGAGGTGTCTAGGATGATGGAGAGCATCCAGGAGGTGACTTTGATGATGGATAGCATCCAGGAGGTGTCTAGGATGATGGAGAGCATCCAGGAGGTGTCTTTGATGATGGAGAGAATCCAAGAGGTGTCTTTGATGATGAAGAGCATCCAGGACGTGTCTTTGATGATGGAGAGCATCCAGGAGGTGTCTTTGATGATGGAGAGAATCCAAGAGGTGTCTTTGATGATGGAGAGCATCCAGGAGGTGTCTTTAATGATGGAGAGCATCCAGGAGGTGTCTAGGATGATGGAGAGCATCCAGGAGGTGTCTTAGATGATGGAGAGCATCCAGGAGGTGTCTTTGATGATGGATAGCATCCAGGAGGTGTCTTTGATGATGGAGAGTATCCAGGAGGTGTATTTGATGATGGAGAGCAACCAGGTGTCTAGGATGATGGAGAGCATCCAGGAGGGGTCTACGAAGAATTAGAATATCTAGGAGGTGTCTTTGATGATGGAGAGCATCCAGGAGGTGTCTAGGATGATGAAGAGCATCCAGGTGGTGTCTCTGATAATAAAGAGCATCCAGGAGGTGTCTAGGATGATGGAGAGCATCCAGGTGGTGTCTCTGATGATGAAGAGCATCCAGGAGATGTCTAGGATGATGGAGAGCATCCAGGAGGTGTCTTTGATAATGGAGAGCATCCAGGAGGTGTCTTTGATGATGGAGAGCATCCAGGAGGTATCTAGGATGATGGAGAGCATCCAGGAGGTGTCTAGAATGATGGAGAGCATCGAGGAGGTGTCTTTGATGATGAAGAGCATCCAGGAGGTGTCTTTGATGATGGAGAGCATCCAGGAGGTGTCTTTGATGATGGAGAGAATCCAAGAGGTGTCTTTGATGATGGAGAGCATCCAGGAGTTGTCTTTGATGATGGAGAGCATCCAGGAGGTGTCTTTGATGATGGAGAGCATCCAGGAGGTGTCTAGGATGATGGAGAGCATCCAGGACGTGTCTTAGATGATGGAAAGCATCCAGGAGGTGTCTTTGATGATGGAGAGCATCCAGGAGGTGTCTTTGATGATGGAGAGTATCCAGGAGGTGTATTTGATGATGGAGAGCATCCAGGTGTCTAGGATGATGGAGAGCATCCAGGAGGTGTCTAGGATGATGGAGAGCATCCAGGAGGTGTCTAGGATGATGGAGAGCATCCAGGAGGTGTCTAGGATGATGGAGAGCATCCAGGAGGTGTCTTTGATGATGGATAGCATCCAGGAGGTGTCTAGGATGATGGAGAGCATCCAGGAGGTGTCTTTGATGATGAAGAGCATCCAGGAGGTGACTTTGATGATGGAGAGCATCCAGGAGGTGTCTTTGATGATGGAGAGCATCCAGGAGGTGTCTAGGATGATGGATAGCATCCAGGAGGTGTCTAGGATGATGGAGAGCATCCAGGAGGTGTCTTTGATGATGAAGAGCATCCAGGAGGTGACTTTGATGATGGAGAGCATCCAGGAGGTGTCTTTGATGATGGAGAGCATCCAGGAGGTGTCTAGGATGATGGAGAGCATCCAGGAGGTGTCTAGGATGATGGAGAGCATCCATGAGGTGTCTTTGATGATGGAGAGCATCCAGGAGGTGTCTTTGATGATGGAGAGCATCCAGGAGGTGTCTAGGATGATGGAGAGCATCCAGGAGGTGTCTTTGATGATGGAGAGCATCCAGGAGGTGTCTAGGATGATGGAGAGCATCCAGGAGGTGTCTAGGATGATGGAGAGCATCCAGGAGGTGTCTTTGATAATGGAGAGCATCCAGGAGGTGTCTAGGATGATGGAGAGCATCCAGGAGGTGTCTTTGCTGATGGAGAGCATTCAGGAGGTGTCTTTGATGATGGAGAGCATCCAGGAGGTGTCTTTGATGATGGAGAGCATCCAGGAGGTGTATTTAATGATGGAGAGTATCCAGGAGGTGTCTTTGATGATGAAGAGCATCCAGGAGGTGACTTTGATGATGGAGAGCATCCAGGAGGTGTCTTTGATGATGGAGAGCATCCAGGAGGTGTCTTTGCTGATGGAGAGCATTCAGGAGGTGTCTTTGATAATGGAGAGCATCCAGGAGGTGTCTAGGATGATGGAGAGCATCCAGGAGGTGTCTTTGCTGATGGAGAGCATTCAGGAGGTGTCTTTGATGATGGAGAGCATCCAGGAGGTGTCTTTGATGATGGAGAGCATCCAGGAGGTGTATTTAATGATGGAGAGTATCCAGGAGGTGTCTAGGATGATGGAGAGCATCCAGGAGGTGTCTTTGATAATGGAGAGCATCCAGGAGGTGTCTAGGATGATGGAGAGCATCCAGGAGGTGTCTTTGCTGATGGAGAGCATTCAGGAGGTGTCTTTGATGATGGAGAGCATCCAGGAGGTGTCTTTGATGATGGAGAGCATCCAGGAGGTGTATTTAATGATGGAGAGTATCCAGGAGGTGTCTTTGATGATGAAGAGCATCCAGGAGGTGACTTTGATGATGGAGAGCATCCAGGAGGTGTCTTTGATGATGGAGAGCATCCAGGAGGTGTCTTTGATGATGGAGGGCATCCAGGAGGTGTCTAGGATGATGGAGAGCATCCAGGAGGTGTCTTTGATGATGGAGGGCATCCAGGAGGTGTCTAGGATGATGGAGAGCATCCAGGAGGTGTCTTTGATGATGGAGAGCATCCAGGAGGTGTCTTTGATGATGGAGAGCATCCAGGAGGTGTCTTTGATGATGGATAGCATCCAGGAGGTGTCTAGGATGATGGAGAGCATCCAGGAGGTGTCTAGGATGATGGAGAGAATCCAAGAGGTGTCTTTGATGATGAAGAGCATCCAGGAGGTGTCTTTGATGATGGAGAGCATCCAGGAGGTGTCTTTGATGATGGAGAGAATCCAAGAGGTGTCTTTGATGATGGAGAGCATCCAGGAGTTGTCTTTGATGATGGAGAGCATCCAGGAGGTGTCTTTGATGATGGAGAGCATCCAGGAGGTGTCTAGGATGATGGAGAGCATCCAGGAGGTGTCTTAGATGATGGAGAGCATCCAGGAGGTGTCTTTGATGATGGAGAGCATCCAGGAGGTGTCTTAGATGATGGAGAGCATCCAGGAGGTGTCTTTGATGATGGAGAGCATCCAGGAGGTGTCTTTGATGATGGAGAGTATCCAGGAGGTGTATTTGATGATGGAGAGCATCCAGGTGTCTAGGATGATGGAGAGCATCCAGGAGGAGAAATATTTGAACTATCTGCAGATATTTGCTCAGGGTATTCTGGTAGTTTTTTATGTACAGTGGGTTGCCATATTAATAGGGACAGTCACAAAAATAGGGTATTTTTAAAGTCAGTGTCTAAAATTTATTAAAAACACAGATTCCAGAACAATAAAGCTTTAATAATATGAAACAGGTATTATTAAATTATTATACGTAAAATAAACGGAAATTAACAATCAAAAAATTAAAAAGAATAGTAAAAATAATTCTGCGAGTTGTAGTAGTAGCCGAGTTTCCAGAACTTGCCTTGTCTCATTGTTCCCTGGACGATTTAGAGTCGTCCAACCCCTTTTGTGCTTATGACAGGCCACACCATGATTATAACAGGTTATTTAACCCTCTCCAAGATGCAGTCAGGGTAGTATTTTTCACCTGGACGTCGTTGGACAAAGCTGCTCTTATCAGCCAAAATCTTAAATTTTACTCATCTGAGAAACACAACTGAAAAATTAGAAATTTCTATATTCTTTTGGAAAAAAATAAGTTTAAATAGCTTGAAGAATGTTAACAAACCTTACTTCATTGTTCAGCAGTCTTCAGGCAGTGCTCACGAGCCCAGGCAAGTCATTTTTGCTTCATCGAACAGTCAACCGAAGTTTCTTCACAGGACGATGGCCTGTCAAGCCTTCCTCTGCGAACCTTAGCTGTACAGTTCTCTTGGAAACTGGTTTTCCAGATTCCTGAACCATCTGAGCTAAGAGTCCAGCACTCGTCTTTCGGTTTTGTAAGCAGTTATCTCTGATTTTTCTATCTGATCGTGGTGTCGTAATGCGTTTTCACCCACTTTTGCCTTTTCTTTGAGGTGAAAGGGTCTGATTTTGGTCCTAAAATAATTTTATTTTAATGACAGCTAACTTAAAAACTCCAGCAAAGTCTACTATTTTCCTCTGGTAATGGTTTGTATGCTGGAGAAGGGTTTTAACCTCCGCTAATTTTCGTGGAGTCAAATCGCACCCTTGACTCATACTAAAAGCGAAAAAATAAAAAAATAAGAGCAAAATCAATTATTTTTACAATTTTATAAGTAATTATAAATAATAGTAATATAATACTTACATTTTACAAGTATTTATTGCACAAAAGTTCAAATAATTTCGTGTAAAATATTCGATTTCGTAGTCACTCTTATGAGCGTTTAGGCGTCCATGCGTCTCTTTCGCTATTAAATATTTGTAGAAAACAAACAAATATAATAAACACTTTAAATCAGTTTATAAAATATTTTATAAACATGTGGTAAACTTAAAAAAGTATTCCAGTAACATTTAAACCACTTAAAACTGCAGTCGAGTGCGCCCAAAGAGCAAGATCGAAAAAATGTGACTGTCCCTAATAATATGGCAACCCACCCACTGTATAATAAAAATATCTTTACATATGGTATAATGTGCTTGGGGCTAGATGATGCTGTGTTGACTGTCCAGATTTATTTATTTATAACTAGCAACCCGCCCCGGCTTCGCACGGTTTTATTATACGTATAAACCTTCCCCTTGAATCACTCTATCTATTAAAAAAACCGCATCAAAATCCGTTGTGTAGTTTTAAAGATTTAAGTAGTCAAAGGGACATAGGGACAGAAAAAGCGATTTTGTTTTATACTATGTAGTGATGTACCAAGTATATCAGTTGTCTAGTACCCATATCACAAGATTTGCTTAGCTTTGGGCTAGATAAAGCTATATATTATATTGTTCAGCATTATTTATTTATTATTGTCATGTTATCATCTATTCAATCTATTCTTCTTTGTAATTATTATAAAGTGAATTAATGTAGGTAGATTGATAATTGGTTGTTTTGTCATTATGATTTTATTTACGCCTACCCTCACTTCTGTTAATCAGCTCCCTAGCTGCAATACACGTCTATATCACAACAATGTGTTTTAATTGATTTCATAGACATAATAATTATTTATGAATATGTTTTGACTTTTTGTAGATGGTCCAGGCACTGACAGCCCAGAATGTGAACTGCATCTGGGAACACTCCTTGTTGGACACATCAGCACCAAAACATTTGAGGAAAAAGCCACAGCCAAAAGATCCATTACAGTAAGGAAATTATTTAAATCAATAACTTGAAGATAAAATAGTTATACAGGTTGGCAGGTTGATATGTGTACTAAGCCGAAAGGGGGGATTCTAGAGTCCAGAATCCCCCCTTTCGGCTTAGTAACACAAGGAAAACAACTTCTGATATAATATTTTTTATGAATGTCCTAAATTTATCTAATAAAACAAGAATTGGTTTTATATTGCAAAGGACATACATGGAATTTTTGTAATAATTTCAGGTCAAAACACTGATTGTGCCAATAAAAAGCAAAAAAGTTATGAAATACAAATAATAATGTTAATGATGCAAGAATGTGTGTAAAAAAAACGCGAAAAGGACAAAAAAATATATTATTTTATGGAAAAATATATTATATTCTAAATAAAAAAATCTAATATTAGAAATGGATCCCTTCAGGACCCAGAATGTCCTGTCTGCTATCTGTAGGAGAAACTCTATTTATACAAGATCTTGCTAGATGATGTGAGTGATTGTTAAACCAGTGTTCTTTATTTCCAGCCCAATAAAGTCTGAATTTATACAAGCAAAGCACCTCCGGCTAGCATATGTGTTGAGAGCGCGAAGGGACGAGCCCCCCAGTGAGCTCGGCAGACAGTTGCACAGCGCTGTTAGGAGCTCCTCACTGGACACCGCTATGAGGTTGTTGGCTCAGGGAGCTGATCCTAATTATTACAATCAGGTATGATATAATATGTCAATTAACTTGTATATTTATAGGTTTTTTACTATGGAATTTTCTGTTATTCTGCACAATAATAATTATTTATTTTATTCATAGACCACAGCTGGACATAGAGGCCTCCCATATTGAGCGCCATAGCGTCGACCTGTCTTCAACTATAATAAATTTATTTAAAAAGAAAATGCAATTCCTTAAAATTTTACCAGAAGGCCACATTTAATTATACCTACTTAATAATACTGTGACCAAAAAATTCCAAAAAGAAGCCAGTTTTCTGATCACCAGTGGAAAATTAATAAATTATTTCATTGGATTCACGTAATTTTACAAAATAAAGTTTACCTTAATATTAAATGCTGTTGCTGTTACTATTTTAAACTGTTCTCTCCCAAAACCAGGCCAATGCTCTCCTTTTCCTTCCACATCTCACGATTTAACGCGATCTTAGTTCTCAAATGTTCAAGGGCCGTTTTCACCAAAAGATAATCCATCACGAAGCTGCCTAAGCTTCGTCCGGTTTACATTGACGTTTAATAATGTGTGAACATTTGTGACAAAAACGTCTAAACTACCGTTTAAAATGTAAGGAATTGTGAAGGGAAAAATATTCATTTAACATTACATGACTCAGCATTACCTACAAAAACCATAAATGTAGTTAAGGAAAATTAAGGAGCTTACTTATTGTCATATTAAAAACATATTGGGTTAGAAGGTTGTGCAAATAATCCAGCATTGTTTATTACTTACGTTTTTAGCATTATTCATCTTGCCACTGTAAAAAAAATGCTACTATTTGTGGTTCTGCACAATTGAGCTATCTAATCGTGGTTATGTTATTAAAGTTATAGTAATTTCCAGGAAAAGGGTACATCGTGTTTACACGTAGCCTGTCGAGCGGGGCAGCCGGCGCAGGCGGAGCTGTTGGTGGCGTGGGGGGCTGACCCATCCGCCAGGGACCACGCGGGGCTTACTCCTGCTGTTTGTGCTAGGTAATATCCTCCATGCAAGCGTCCTAGGGCGCCCTGGGCTTAGACTGGCGCAGAGCCGTGGGGAGTGCTTATTTTGTAAGCCTTAAGAAATGAATTGTTATGAGTGACACAATCATTTGGATGCCTAAACCAAGCAGTGGGTAAAATCTAGCTGCATATAATTACTAGTATTTGCCCGCTGCTATTTAAAAACGTTCGTACTGATGCTTATTATTGCCAATTTAGTTGAAATGACAAAGAGGAGGTGCTTTTCTAGTATGAATTCAGACTTTATTGGGCTGGAAATAAAAAACACTGGTTTAATTTTTTAAACCACACATCATCCAGCAAACTGTTGTCAATTTAGTTGAATTTGGCAACAAAAAGAATCAATATATCACAGCTCTATTTGTTAAGGTCAATCTAATCTAGTGTAGGTGACCTTCACTTTTTCTTAATCATTATAGTAACACCCACTTTATAGTTCAAGGCTCATAAATTTATGCCTATTAGGAATGAGAAACAGTGTTTTTTTTTTGTTTGTGAATGATAAAAAAATCATCTTGTAATTTACGTAGGCAAAACTTGTTTACCTTAAACGTTTTTCATCTAAGTCCTAAAAAGGAAGGCTAAATTCCCAGGACCTGAGGCGATTAGCTTAGCACATTGTGGTTGTCTCCCGATCGGACCTACTTATTGGGCTCGGCCAAGTTATAAGACAGCGGACACTAACCCTTAAAAAATCCATTTAATCCCCTTCCGACTAATAATGGATAAATGCCATCTTGAGGGAGGCTAAGTGTAGGAGGCCCTCCGGCCAGGTGGAATGAAAGATTGCAGGCAGATGCTGGATACGGCAAGTTGAAGAGAGGGTGCTATGGCGCGAGTCAGGGGAGGTCTATGTCCAGCAGTGAACTAATATACAAATTTTAATGGTGATGACGAACTTCCGTCTGTGTGGGTGTAATCCAATGCGTTGCATGGAACTATGAATTTATAAGACCTTTTGTCTAATAAATTCATAGTTTCATGCAACGGTAGGTACGAAGAAGTGATGTACGTATGGAGCGGCACTCGCAGTTCTCGCATCCTCAGTTCTTTCGTGATCATGGCGCTTGAAACGGTGCCGAAATATTGAAAAACTCCAAAGGAAACAAATCATGGTAAATATCCCGTATTCAATGACTTTAGTGTTACAAACCATGATAGTTTTAAAAGTTATAACGGTAGGTATGTAGTTTAGTCAACTCAGGAAAATACAGCAAAAAAACTCTTTCCAGACAGGGCGGCCACGTCGAGCTATCCGACAGAATGACAGAGTTGGTCCACGAAGCCCCAGACCGCATGATATACTTCCTGACGGGGTCCCGGCCCGCGCGGGCCGCCGGCGCGCCCTACAGCCTGCCGCCGCCGACCAACGCGCACGAGATGACGGACGTCGCTAAAGCAGCACGAGGCAAGCTGCAGCTGGTGAGAACTCATTCACAAGCCGCAGACCGCATGATATACTTCCTGACGGGGTCCCGGCCCGCGCGGGCAAACACCGGATTTTTATATAATTCTGGGTTTTATTACATAAGTACCTAATAAAAAAGGGGGGAAAAAACTAGACTGACTTTGTCTGAGAAACTATGGCGAACGAATCCTAACTGGTCTAGGCTACCTCTGTCTTCCAGTTTTGCACCCATCTTCCAAACATCCTGTATATTCCAGATATAAACAAGGGGTTATAGATAGTGAAATAATCTCGTTTATTATTATAAATGTCCAAGTAAACAGTATGTGGAAGGCGCGGGAAAATGCTAATGGATAACGTGTTTGTTGCAGCTACCGAACCACCTATTTGAAGAACTAGTTATGGATATCTACGACGAAATCGACCGCCGAGAAACTGAAGCGAGTAAGTACAAAGAGTTTTCACATAATATACCTACTTGTTTGTAGTATGTACCAAGCTAAGAGACCGACAAATTTACTATTTTCTTTACAATTTTGTGACTCTTTAAAGCAAATATAACATGGGTCGTCTATCTCCTATCACATGGGAACCTATGTGTGGAATAAAAAGTAGCCTAGGTTTAGACTAGCGACCCGCCCCGGCTTCGCACCGTTTTATTATACGTATAAACCTTCCTCTTGAATTACTCTATCTATTAAAAAAAAACCTCATCAAAATCCGTTGCTTACTTTTAAATGTAGTGAGGACCAATAATGTATTTATTGTAAACTTTGGCGCAGGGTTCGTCGTTCATCGAATAAAAACACTAGCATTTCAATGTCACCATTTATTCACAAGCATAGACACCTAAAATTCGTTAAATTATTACACAATCCTGTGGCTTTGGTCGGTAACATTCATAGAACATCCGCATTATTGCTCTCCCGATTGCGACTAGTGCCTACGGGAGCGTGGCCCACGCTCAGCCCGCACGGGGGGGTGTAACCCCGCGCGGCGGGCGACGATGATTGGTCGCCCGCGCAGTGACACGATCACGAGGCGGCACACGTGACTTAGGTTCACAACAAATTCAAAACCGTCGTTATTTTCACATTATTAATTTTAACGTTATTATGATTATAGTATGGCAGACGAGCGCGACCGGCTTGGAGCGGAACGGCGTGGCGTTCCTGCCCGTGAACCCCGCGCTCTCGGCCCCCAGGAACCAGGGCCGCCAGAAGCTGGCGCGCCTCTCCGGAGCGGAGATAGCGGCGCTGCTGAGGGACGTGCTCGTCGACGCCACCCGGAGGCAGCATATAGCTACCTTACAGCCTAGAGGTATGTGGCAACCCTGCATTATAACTACTAAGATACAATTGACGACCGATGTGGCGCGGTGGGCGAAGGTCCGCCTGCGACGCAGGAGGTTGCGGGTTCGATTCTCGCCTCGGAACAAATTTGTGTACGATCTGCAGAAATTTGTTCCGTTGGTCTGGGTGTTTAATATGTATAATAAAAAAATATCTATCTATGTATATAATGTATTAAATATATCAGTTATCTCGTACCCATAACACAAGCTTTGAGTAGCTTACTTTGGGGCTAGATGATGCTGTGTGGATTGTCCAGCATTATTTATTTATTTAATTACGATCAGCCTGGTGTGCTGGGCAAAGGCCTGATCCAGCTGGTTCTAGTCCCTCAACAACTAAGATATTTCAGAATAATATTTTAGTACTATACGTATTTTGTTCCCTGTGTTTTCACTAGCCATAAATTCGGATTTCATAATTTGATCTTGCATGGGAATTTGATATTTCACCTGAACAAAAAGTCTGTGAAGGTGAAAATAGACGGTTCAACCAAATTGAATAAATTGAAAAAGAACCGTGATTGAACGCTAAAAGTGAAAAAATTGAGCATGTTTAATTCTTTCAACGCCGTAGAACGACAACATTCAATGACATTGAATGATTCACTTATAAGTTTACATGGATCAGTTTGGTTGCTTCATCCAAATTGAAAGACAAAAGCGAACCGTCTATTTTCACCTTTACTCTCTATCCTTTCAACTGGTCGCGTAGGATGGGTTCGTTCCCATACATGTAATGTAATGTAATGTGAAGTATGACCGATCTGTTCCAGCGCTGGGAGTCCTCAACCCGCTGCTGTCCGCGAGCCACCTGAAGCACCTCTCGCAGATGTCAGACGACGAGCCGCTCTACGACTCCGTGGCCTCCGACGAGGACTACGCGCATCTGACGCCCCTACATCTAGACGTGAGTATACAGCGTGTCCAGCGCTGGCATGTGAAAAAATAGTATAATTTCAAGTCTTCATGATCATCTGATTCAGATGTAGCTTAAAAAGCACCAAGGACTACGAGAATATAGATTTGGAGCTAGGTAATGCTTCGTAAATTGTCTAGCAAAATTTACACAACGCTATTCTCCAAAGAATTGTATGTATGTATTGAAACAATAACAAAACGACTAAGTACAGCTAGAATTTACAATTATAAGAAACTTTTAAAAATCTAAGCCATTACCAAAAGGCAGATGGGCATGCCCAGAATGTTGGCAACATTACCACGTTGAATGGCAATGCTAATTCGTTGACTGAAATAGAAGCCAGCATTCCGATCACCCGTAAGATCTTTATAAATTGAGTGTCCCCTAGGGCCCAAGAACTAAAAATTTCCAACCCAAAACGGCTTATATTAGTAACCTCGTTCAAGATTAGCGTATTTTCGCCGTTTGAGGGACTCCGCTGATGATTCTGCGGAGCCGTCCCTTGCTGATGTCACTGCCATTTTCTAAAGTAATTTACAATGACTAAGCACAAATAAGTAAAGTGTATTCTACAGCAGAAATAAATATGTTCTAAATCCCTCAACAGCTATCAAACATCCCGAGAGCCGGCGAGACAGTGTCATCCTCGTACAACCCCTCGCTCCCCGCCGAGCACCCCCTCCCCGCCGAGCTGCGCCGCCCGCTCTCCCCCGCGCCCACGGAACACAACGAACAAATAGACACGCTCAAAAAAGAACTCAACACTAAAGACTCAACCATCACAGAACTCAAAAACCAACTAAAGAACCTACAAACAATCGTCGAACAATTGACTAAAGAGAACAGCGTCCTCAAAACGAACAGCATCGACGACGATCACAGTATGACGTCACAGCTTTCTATGAACGAAAATTTATCGACGACCAGTAATGTGGTGGATAGCGTCAAGTGTCAGGAGAGAGGGAGAAGTCTCGAGACAGATGAGCTGACTCGCTCTGACGAGACGGACGCTAAGGCTCTCAGAGCGCAGCGACCGGTCAGTATGTTTGAGGCTAGGGAGGGACCAAAGAATAACTGGCAGGTTACTAAACATCAGGTACTAATCACGAATAATTTTACTAATTTTGTGGAATGGCGTCTAAATAATCAATAAACTGAGACTAAAATAAATATAGTCAATTACTCATGACTTCTTCTATAGAAATAAGTCGTAAGTGTAGTTTAGCAGCTCTTGATTATTATAGATACCCTTTATTAGAAAGAGATTATTGGAATATTTTTAGACGCCATTTCTTGGAATTTTAGATTAACAAAGTAGTAGTAATGAGAGGTGTGTGAGATCATTGTATTGGGTTTTGTAGTGAACATGTAGTTTCATCGATATATAAATTCCATTTAACCTGGTTAATGTCTAGTTCATAATTAGTGGTACATACTAGTAAAGTCGAGCTATCTACAGTAAAAGCGTTATTTGAGTAACATACATATTTAAAAAGTCTTTATTGGAGAAAGGTACAGAAATAAGTCATTAAAAAATTACTACAGTATCCTGCAATCGGCAATCCTCTTATTCTTGCAGGGTTTTTGTCCAGACCCTATTATATGGAGCCTTATATCCAAGGCTACCTAAACAGCCAGCTAGTTAAGCTAGTAATATTTTTACCTCAACCTTTTTGTGTTCAGCAATCAAAGTAGAACGTGTCAAATCAAATCTAATGGATTGTACACACCAAAGTCAACAAGACAACTGACGTCTTTACTAAATATGTTCAATATATTATCATAGCGTAGCGATCCAACTCTCTGTGTTTGACTTGTTTCGCCCCCTTATATCTACTCAGCTTTGATGAAAAGGCAAAAGCACCCTTAGATTGTCTCCTTTTAAATTTAATTTTCCTCACACTATATCCCTCAGCTGACAACCCTCTCAAGCCTGGACCGCTCACTGACCCAGAGCGTCCTGGAAGGCGGCTCCGAAGCCCTGCCGCCGCCGGACATGGTGAAGCGACGCGCGGAGGCCGTGACCCGCGCCATACAGGAGCTGTGGGCGGCCGCCAGGGAGCGCCACGAGCTGAACGAACGCGGCGAGGGGATCAGGCAGGCTGTGAGGCTGCTGCTGGCGATATTCCCTCAGGTAAGACCTCATTACGTATCTCTACCTAGGTGACATCCCACTCTAGTTCAACTGGAGTCTCTAGAAGGTTCTGGAACCCTGGATCTGAGCTGAACGAACGCGGCGAGGGGATCAGGCAGGCTGTGAGGCTGCTGCTGGCGATATTCCCTCAGGTAAGACCTCATTACGTATCTCTACCTAGGTGACATCCCACTCTAGTTCAACTGGAGTCTCTAGAAGGTTCTGGAACCCTGGATCTGAGCTGAACGAACGCGGCGAGGGGATCAGGCAGGCTGTGAGGCTGCTGCTGGCGATATTCCCTCAGGTAAGACCTCATTACGTATCTCTACCTAGGTGACATCCCACTCTAGTTCAACTGGAGTCTCTAGAAGGTTCTGGAACCCTGGATCTGAGCTGAACGAACGCGGCGAGGGGATCAGGCAGGCTGTGAGGCTGCTGCTGGCGATATTCCCTCAGGTAAGACCTCATTACGTATCTCTACCTAGGTGACATCCCACTCTAGTTCAACTGGAGTCTCTAGAAGGTTCTGGAACCCTGGATCTGAGCTGAACGAACGCGGCGAGGGGATCAGGCAGGCTGTGAGGCTGCTGCTGGCGATATTCCCTCAGGTAAGACCTCATTACATATCGCTACCTAGGTGACATCCCACTCTAGTTCAACTGGAGTCTCTAGAAGGTTCTGGAACCCTGGATCTGAGCTGAACGAACGCGGCGAGGGGATCAGGCAGGCTGTGAGGCTGCTGCTGGCGATATTCCCTCAGGTCAGACCTCATTACATATCTCTACCTAGGTGATATCCCACTTTAGTTCAGCTAGAGTCTCTAGAAGGTTCTGGAATCCTTCCTCTGAGCTGACTAAACGCGGCGAGAGGATCAGGCAGGCTGTGAGGCTGCTGCTGGCGATATTTCCTCAGGTAAGACCTCATTACATATCTCTACCTAGGTGACATCCCACTCTAGTTCAGCTAGTCTCTAGAAGGTTCTGGAATTCTTCCTCTGAGCTGACTGAACGCGGCGAGAGGATCAGGCAGGCTGTGAGGTTGTTGCTGGCGATATTCCCTCAGGTAAGACCTCATTACAATATCTCTTCCTAGGTGACAATCACTCTAGTTCAACTGGAGTCTCTAGAAGGTTCTGGAACCCTGCATCTGGACTGAACGAATGCTACGAGGGGATCAGGCAGGCTGTGAGGCTGTTGCTGGCGATATTCCCTCAGGTAAGACCTCATTACATTATCTCTACCTAGGTGACATGCCACTCTAGTTCAACTAGAGTCTCTAGAAGGTTCTGGAACCCTGGATCTGAGCGGAACGAATACTGCGAGGGGATCAGGCAGGCTGTGAGGCTGTTGCTGGCGATATTCCCTCAGGTAAGACCTCATTACATTATCTCTACCTAGGTGACATGCCACTCTAGTTCAGCTAGAGTCTCTAGAAGGTTCTGGAACCCTGGATCTGAGCGGAACGAATACTGCGAGGGGATCAGGCAGGCTGTGAGGCTGTTGCTGGCGATATTCCCTCAGGTAAGACCTCATTACATTATCTCTACCTAGGTGACATGCCACTCTAGTTCAGCTAGAGTCTCTAGAAGGTTCTGGAACCCTGGATCTGAGCGGAACGAATACTGCGAGGGGATCAGGCAGGCTGTGAGGCTGTTGCTGGCGATATTCCCTCAGGTAAGACCTCATTACATTATCTCTACCTAGGTGACATGCCACTCTAGTTCAACTAGAGTCTCTAGAAGGTTCTGGAACCCTGGATCTGAGCGGAACGAATACTGCGAGGGGATCAGGCAGGCTGTGAGGCTGTTGCTGGCGATATTCCCTCAGGTAAGACCTCATTACATTATCTCTACCTAGGTGACATGCCACTCTAGTTCAGCTAGAGTCTCTAGAAGGTTCTGGAACCCTGGATCTGAGCGGAACGAATACTGCGAGGGGATCAGGCAGGCTGTGAGGCTGTTGCTGGCGATATTCCCTCAGGTAAGACCTCATTACATTATCTCTACCTAGGTGACATGCCACTCTAGTTCAGCTAGAGTCTCTAGAAGGTTCTGGAACCCTGGATCTGAGCGGAACGAATACTGCGAGGGGATCAGGCAGGCTGTGAGGCTGTTGCTGGCGATATTCCCTCAGGTAAGACCTCATTACATTATCTCTACCTAGGTGACATGCCACTCTAGTTCAGCTAGAGTCTCTAGAAGGTTCTGGAACCCTGCCTCTGAGCTGAACGAACGCGGCGAGGGGATCATGCAGGCTGTGAGGCTGCTGCTGGCGATATTCCCTCAGGTCAAACCTCATTACATATCTCTTTGTACATATACCTTTTCGAATTATTATAATTAAGTAGTTATAAGCTAGATTAGAAGTAGATTAATATTTTTCCTTTTCCTTTTTTAAGATTCTGTTCATTATATCAAATAATTTGTATGTAATGTCTGATATAGAAGAGCAAGACCTTCTAACACAAGTATTTTTACTTAAATGAAGGTCTCCACTACGGCTATATTCATTATTTTAATTTTGATTAAAAATTTAAATTATTGGTACAGAAATAAATTTTATTTTATTTATTTTTATTATTTTTTTATCTCTACCTAGGTGACATCCCACTCTAGTTCAGCTAGAGTCTCTAGAAGGTTCTGAAACCCTCATTTCATATCTCTACTTAGGTGACATGTGACATCCCACTCTAGTTTAACTAGAGTCCTTAGAAGGTTCTTAAGCCTGGCAACATTCCGACTAAGAATCAACCTCTCTAATACACGGTTGGTAAAAGAGGATGCCATGGCAACCTATCAGAGGAATAACATAATTTATTTTGCGTTTTTTCAACACTTTTACTTTCATCACTAATCCGTATGTCAAGCGTGGTAGTGATAGCAATCCTTCCCTTGTTTGGCGGAGGCATGTTCAGCAGTCTGTGGGTTGATATGATGAGTTATATTGTAACGTGACTTCTTTACAACATAAAGCTAGAACCAATAAAACATACACAACAAACAATAATAATTTGATTCTAATCATACTAAATGTATGAAACCGTTGCTTTTGATGCGCCTCAACTCACCACTCCACAAAGTCATCATCATAATGTTACTCACCAGCCGCTTCCTCCCGCAGACGTGTTCAGACCCGGAGTTAGACAGCCAAGTGTCCTCTCTCCGGTCGGCGTGCGGCGCCGTGTGCTCGGCCTGCGCGCGGCCCGCCCCCGCGCTCGACGAGGTCCGCGCCGCGGCCTATGACCTGGCCAAGGCGACCAAACTACTGCTCACACACTTCCATCTCGACTCCTAGCGAATGGAGACCACACGCTACTGTACCTTGTAGTGTGCATCTACGATCTAACGTCTAAGGTGACCAAACTACTGCTCACACACTTCCATCTCGACTCCTAGCGAATGGTGACCACACGCTACTGTACCTTGTAGTGTGCATCTACGATCTAACGTCTAAGGCGACCAAACTACTGCTCACACACTTCCATCTCGACTCCTAGCGAATGGAGACCACACGCTACTGTACCTTGTAGTGTGCATCTACGATCTAACGTCTAAGGTGACCAAACAACTGCTCACACACTTCCATCTCGACTCCTAGCGAATGGTGACCACACGCTACTGTACCTTGTAGTGTGCATCTACGATCTAACGTCTAAGGTGACCAAACTACTGCTCACACACTTCCATCTCGACTCCTAGCGAATGGTGACCACACGCTACTGTACCTTGTAGTGTGCATCTACGATCTAACGTCTAAGGTGACCAAACTACTGCTCACACACTTCCATCTCGACTCCTAGCGAATGGTGACCACACGCTACTGTACCTTGTAGTGTGCATCTACGATCTAACGTCTAAGGTGACCAGACTACTGCTCACACACTTCCATCTCGACTCCTAGCGAATGGTGACCACACGCTACTGTACCTTGTAGTGTGCATCTACGATCTAACGTCTAAGGTGACCAAACTACTGCTCACACACTTCCATCTCGACTCCTAGCGAATGGTGACCACACGCTACTGTACCTTGTAGTGTGCATCTACGATCTAACGTCTAAGGTGACCAAACTACTGCTCACACACTTCCATCTCGACTCCTAGCGAATGGTGACCACACGCTACTGTACCTTGTAGTGTGCATCTACGATCTAACGTCTAAGGTGACCAAACTACTGCTCACACACTTCCATCTCGACTCCTAGAGAATGGTGACCACACGCTACTGTACCTTGTAGTGTGCATCTACGATCTAACGTCTAAGGTGACAAAACTACTGCTCACACACTTCCATCTCGACTCCTAGCGAATGGTGACCACACGCTACTGTACCTTGTAGTGTGCATCTACGATCTAACGTCTAAGGTGACCAAACTACTGCTCACACACTTCCATCTCGACTCCTAGCGAATGGTGACCACACGCTACTGTACGAATATTTAGTGTGGTCAAATAAGTACAGAAAGTAGCAGTAAGTTTACGATTACCGACACATCACCTTACCAAACACCTTAGACTTATGTAAATTTGTGAAAAGTTTAGGATCAATCCATGGATAGCGAATAGTGAATACTAGTTTATGTACAGAGCTGACAAGGTATACAGTAGTACTTCTTCCGTAGATTTTTTACCACCACGTAAAGAAGAATCCAAAAAAAATCCCAAAAAGGTACAACTGTAGAGGAAAGTTATCGAGAAACTGAGCTCGAGATACTTAGTGACCGAGTTTATTTAACTTTATTGATTTGTTAGTTGAACAGAATATCAGCGCTTTGACAATGAATCTGAACTGCAAATTCATGCTAAAACATTTTCGAAGACCGTTTCGATAGTAATTGATTTTTAAAAAATGTTATACATTGTTTGCGAAACCAAGAAAAATGAATCACTTGCCAATTTATGAATACTAGGTAAATAAAATTTGTGTATTTGTCAATAACAGTGCACAATACACAAGTGTCTCATTTGTGTCTTATTGTCAAATTGAACTCTAGTGCTGTTCAAATAAGACGACAATTTGGGCGCACGACTTTAATATTAGTTTAGTAGTGGTGGCAATTCAGATGTTGTCAAAACTAAACGAATGTAATTTGCCAACATTTAAAAAAATATGCGATCCTTTTTATTTTTAACTTTTTCTTTAAAAAAGGATCTCAATTATTGGGAATATTTTTATGTATGTTCATCGATCGAAGACACCTGAACCGATTTGGATATTCTTATGTTTTAAAAGTAATCTTCCGAGATGGTGCCATTTAAATAATATCGAAATCGGTCGAGTTTTCGAAGTTTTATAGAAATCAGTCAGTGAATCACAAAGATCTAAAAATTGTAATTGACGATATTTTCTATGGTCAACTACTTATTAGTGGTTTTATTCTTACCTTGGTAAGTAACGGGCGTAAAAAGAACGCGAGGAATTGATGTCGGTTTCTAGTTTTTGTAAAACACGTGAACTTGTGATTATTATGAAAGGGACGTCAATATTTGAAGTGTTGCCACATGAATTCAGTTTTGGTGACATCTGAATTGAACCCAATGTCTTAGTAAATGTAAAAGATCATCTGTGAATATGGTATCAACTTTAATTTAGTTTTGATAAGAGTATTTTGAATAATTTGTAATTGATTTAATATTTAATAATAAATAATAATTAATAAAATTTAATAACGTATGTGTTTTCCAGATTATGTGTATGATTATGTGTGAATCAAATCCAAAAGTTTATTCAATTTCGTAAGTCAATTTACTTTTTAAGATTTCTTATAATGTAACAAAACATAATTATTTTGTATCAATTTTACTGCTTGACTCGTCGATATGTACCTTATTGTTATATGGCTTTGTTGATTAGATTAAAATATATAAACATTATATAAAAGTACGTTATATGAATACATAATAATAACGCCTTACGACACTGCTTAAAGATGGCATTATGTAAAAGTGTTGAGTATCAGCTTTAGAATCCAAGAGTGCATTATGGTTGAAATTATACACATATATTGTTGTGGTTAGGATAAGGCGTCACCACGATTGTTCAAATTGGTGTAACCAAAGCTTTTGTTATAGTAAAATGTATTTAAATACTCCCCCTTACTTATATTAAACCTCTATTTCATTCTAACAAGGCTTTTTGTCCTTTATTATGAGTCTGAGTGGGCAAACTAACTAGTAACAACTAACCTTGTTTGTGCTGGAAAAACATCAATGTTTCAACTCTATACAATGAACATCTATACACTAGCCAAACTCGATGTAGAATGTTTGTAAACAAACCACGACACAAAAAACTAAAATTCACTTGCTTGGCGTCGAATTTTAGATATGAGTGTACGAAATATTAAGTGAAGGAAGGATCTTAAATCGACAAGTAATGTAAATTGCGTATTAAAAGGCGCGGCAACAGAGTGTATTTTAGGTTAAGTATGGGCGGTTTGTTTACAAACATTCTACATCGAGTTTGGCTGATCTATAAGTTAAAAGATTATCTCAAAATGTATCTTACGGTATTGATCTTTACCTCATTTGACACAAAACAATATTAAAATTATGATCTTCATCAAACTATATTAGTCCACTGTCACCAAATTAAGAAAAAGAAACAACTTTCTTGGGATCGCTAAAATGTCTAGAGGCATAGTATAAGTAAGAGGGTGCTATATATATACGTGTAGGTGTAACTAAACTAAGGAAATGTAACTTGAAAGGTTTGTAAGTTATTTTACTGAACTAAACATCGCGCACGTGTTGTTTCACTGATGATGTGTTGTATACAGAACAATTTGAGATTATATGAAAAGGCTTTAGTTTTTAAGTTACTTATGTCTTATTTAAGTCACGTCACAAATCAGCATTCTTATCAACTTAACTTTGTCATTCCACATGTGTTCTCTTCTAATTCCGATTTGATTTGTTAATAGTAATAAACATTTCCATCTATTCATTATCATTCATAGATAGTTAATTCTTTGTCCGTGTTCTCAAACGATGTAATAAAATAATACGAAATCAGTGAGATTGGAATAAAACTTAAAGATTGAGCTTTATTTGCATGTGTTGAGAATACGGACGTACGAAATCATTAAAGTAATGAGACTAGAATAGGCGAAATATAGTAAATGCCTTCGAAGATGATGTATATGTACAATATTTATCATAGTTTTAAGATACAGTTATATAATAGTAATAATATAATATAAGAGTACACAATGTATCTAGAAACACTTTCTAGTTCACGACTTCTGATGAATCTAATGTTCTGTAGACAAATAGTAAATTCGAACTGTGTTTGGAAATGCTGCAGAAATGTCATAGGTCCATAGGCTGCGGTAACCGTTTTCCATCAGGCGGGCCGCATGCTTGTTTGCCACCTTGGTGGTATAAAAAAAAAGAAAATTGTTTTCCGCTTACCACTTGTCTAGAGGACATTAGGCTTAAATCTTTCCGTACAAATGTCTAATGAAATCAAGGTGCTTGTTAGTGTTTTGCCCCGTCCAACTCCAAGATTGCTATGTATACCAGAAACCTATCAATTATCTTTACAAGCAGTACAATAGGTACCAATATTAGTTGTTTTGACCTCCTATAGTATATAGAAAGACTATAAAACCTAAGAAATTAATCCCTAAAATGGTTCGACGGGACTAGAATCCGCTACCTTCCCTTTGTAATGTCTGGTTTACACTCTGTATCATCATTATCAAATGCATGTGACATAATGATTTCCGATAATTGTTCACGGAACACTTTGAACTAAGGGTCAAATCTACATCGAGCTATGCTGCGCTGTACTGCGCTGTGCTGTGTTTGGTGAAGTCGCTCGTCTAATATTTTGATGAGGATACAAACAAACCATGCTGTGCTGCGCTGTGTGAGGCTACGCTCTGTTTACAAACGCAGAAGTCTCGAGCGAGGCGCGCTAGTACAGCGCAGCATAGCTCGATGTTGATTTGTCACCATAAGACGCATGCCATCTTTCACACATCTGCGCGCACTTAACACTCGCACTTGATACTTAACAAAGTGTAAACCAAGCATTACATGTTCAAGTAACGGACGAGTCGAAAATCTATGGAACTTCTTACGGACTCTAGCGCAGTTAAAACCTTTTTTGCTGAGGTTTTAAAGACATCTTTTAAACTGATTCATCTCCCTTTAATCTATGGTCTTCTTCCTGAGCGAGTTTCCTATATAAGATGTATGTAATAAAAAACGTCGTGAGGAAAACTCCCTATAAATTCTATTGCCCTATGTAGATCCTAATTACCCACCAGTGAAGTACCCAGTACACGTTGAATTTGATAAAATTGTGCCTAAAGATGTATATCCAATTTGTTACTCGAAATTAAAACAGTTGTGTAGATTTTATAAAGGTTGTTTTATAATAATCTATTTATATTTACGTTGGTAGGTACTTTATAATGAATTTTATTATTGTAGTTTTAACGTAACTATTTGTATTAGCTTTCTTACGAAAGTAGGTAGGTAATACGCATTAGTATTATGTGATGATCACTATTATGTGCCAATGTTTTTGTGAAGGCTAAGGATGCATTTGTGAGAGATCCTGTGTTATTAAATCTATCTGTATTGCACGCTAAAGGTCACAGCTCACTACAGCCACCGCCAAGCCTCGAGTGGTTTGTATTCTTGGACCTGTAAAGATATGCACTCACTAAAACCTAGATCATTTATTTATTACAAATTTGTAGTTAGCAGTGCCTTAAGCCTTTGTATATCTATCTAAGCACTGGTTCTCTTCTATACTGGCCTGCATAAAACTAGAATTCTAAACTATAGACGTCGGAAATTTTATAAATTTTATCTGAAACTGACCACGTGGTCCACTCGTTAACAACGCGGTGTCCACCCGTGGACCACCTGTCACGAGTGGACGCTCGAGAGACGAGGCGCAGCGGCTCTTATGAGCTGTGGCCATAAAACCACAGGTTAAAATAGTTACTCTCTGATATAATATGCACATCTCAGTAAATAAAGTCGTAAATTGTATTCATAAGTTTAGGCCAGGATCTCGCGACTTGCCGATGTTAACAAAGTTGTAATAAATATTAATTTTTGAAGTAAGTTTTCTTGTTTTATTGATAATTTTATCTATAAAAAATAATGAACAAAATGTATCTACACGCATAAGTTCACAACGGCTGCATCAAATTGGATAATTATTTTTCAACCGTTCTCAATTTCACGGTATTTTTTGTGTTGTTTTATGTGATAGCTTTTTTTCATGGTGGACCGATTTTAATCTTTTATTTGAAAGCTGGTACTGACCCGTGCAGCTAAATAAGTTGTCTATTTGAAGTATTTTTAAACAATATCGTTGCGTCTGAGGTCGTCATAAACGTGGAAATATCCATTAGGTATTGATTTTGTTATTAAGTAATATACATAGATATTTTTTATACACTCGCAGCCCGCCCCGGCTTCGCATGTATACCTAATGTTAATTAGCAAAACGAGATAGGTACAATTATTTTATTATTAATCATACGAAAATATTTTTAAAACTAGGTATACATGCGAAGCCGGGGCGGGCTGCGAGTGTATAAAAAATATCTATGTATATTACTTAATAACAAAAACAATACCTAATGGGTATTTCCACGTTTATGCTAATCTCAGTTTGCTCTAAAAGAATCTCACCAGAACGGAAGTCAGGTTCATAGGTAGTCCCCTACTTACTTACCACCATTATCCTTTTACTGTACCTACTTCTGTCCTAAAACGAATCTGTAGTTATCAGAATCTGACTAAAACAGAACAGTAGGAGGGTCATTGCCGTTACGTCACTACGTACGTGATACTAAAACTGCAGAAGATCTGAAAATCACTAGGTACGTTGTTTTGTTAACTTACGTAAGGTACCCACATACCTACGTGATCTTATTAAACCTTATACATTTTTGGCTCGGTTAATTCTTGAATCAAAGGTATAAACACCTGGACAATTATCTAGAGTTCAGTTTTTGTAGCCATAATTATCTACAGGCTCAATTTGTCCCACGCATAGCCTTGCTCAATTTGTTATGAAAATGTCTGTAGAAAAAATAATGACACGATTTAAATAGAGTGAGTGGGGGGAAGATGAAAAAAGGGATAAGACAAAAAGTCTTCAATAACACCAGATTTATAGTACATATGACTGTGCTGGCAACATCGTTAGGGCCACCAATTTGTTACTTATCACAACTCAGTCAGCGGTTGCGGCTGAGAACGCCTGGTTGTGTGTAAAGTGCAATTTTCTAGGACAGTGTGTTTTTCAGGATTCACAAAAGTGATTTCATCTTGCCCCGTGTCTTGTAAATTAAATTACAAGGCAGGTACGAGTGTTTCATTGAAACATCTGCCTATTATTTTTTGTACATATTTATGTAATTACTTCTAAATCTCTCTATTTCTCGTATTTTAGAATTTATTTCAACTTTTCATCTTTCCCCATTTACATTTAACGGGGTAAGACAAACATATCAATGTTTAAATTTTGACCCTTTTTCAGATTTCATACTAAAAGCCAGATGTTCTCAAACTGTATCTTTGTGTAAGTTTCAGGAAGAAAATAAGAAATAAGAAAACAATTGCTGAAAGTAGTAAAACAAAAAATAACAAGAATGCTAAGAAATGTGAAATAAAAAAAGAATCCAATAGAAAAAGAAAATACCTTAAAAAGTACAAAAGAAAAAAATTAAGAATTATTTATGGTGATGAAAAAGAATATTCATATAGGTTTCATGTGAAATAAAAAAGTTTTCAGTTTTTATTTCATTTTTCATTAACAGATAAATTTTTTTTTCTTCATTCAAAACATGTGCCAATTGGCTCCAAAGTTTGAGAATCTCTTCTTCAGTCTTCCCCCAGTGGGGTAAGTTCAGAATATATATTTTTTTTAAATTTGTTATATCTTTGTTAAAAATAGGTATTTTGGCACTACAGTCAGTTACAACTTTTTAAATTACTTAACACTATAGACTAAGGACCATAAACTTTGCCTAAGACCTACCTAAGACATGTTTTAATGATTTTAGATTTTTATTCGATCTTACCCCGTCACCTTTTCATCTTCCCCCTGTTTCAATTAAGTAAAAATAATATTTTTAATTACAGTTTTCTACTATTTGGACAGCTTTATCAGGCTGTTATTGACATATAATAAAAATCTAGTCTTTACCCTTTAATTATGTCCAATTTACTTTTAGCTAAAGTTAATATCTATTCTTCTACATGGATTCAAAAACAACACTGACCATCTCATCAAAAAACCGTTCGATCTTGCCCCCACTCACTCTACATAAGTATATCTAAGCACGAACCAAACACAAGGAGAACCTAAAGATCTTGAACAAGCGTCATGTCATGGCCTCTAAACTAGCGTTTTGTTGTTTGTTCATGTTCCCAAGCGCATCTTTTTGACCCAGATTGGCTTACCAAAGCAAACAGTTGTTATGGAAGAACTCTTGACCTATTATTGCACTTCTTGAATAAGTACAAAACCAAAGCTACCGTGTCTTCTGTAGTTAAATGTACATACGTATGGATGTATGAATGGATGTTTGTTCCTCTTTCACGCAAAAACGACTGAACCGATCGGGATGAAATTTAGAATAGACGTAGTTCTAGCCCTGGAATAATAAGAATTCATAAATCTTTTTCATGTGATAGATATACCCTTGAGACGTTTCCATAGCAACAACGCGTGTAATGCCACAAACAGAAGCTAGTCTTTTATAAGTTAACTACGTTACCAAAACATAAACTAACATGTTTATTGAAGTAAGCAAATTTATATCTTTAGCCCGTATCAACCGAACCGACAAAGCAATATCTGTAAACCTTTCAGTAATCGTATTTATTGGAGGCGCAGACTTGCTTCCCCTCCATATTATTAAAACGATAATAAATATCACCCTTCGATTTCGAACCCTCAACGCTTTGTTACTAGGTACCTACTACTTAGGACAACCTCTGTGGTGCAGCGGTGTAGGAGGTTGCGCGTTCGATTCGCGCCTTGGGAGAAATGTTTGATTGATCTGCAAATTTTAGTTATGGGTGTTTTCTATGGGAGTCAATTTATTGGTGTTTATTTTAAATATTTGATCAGCCGTAAAAATCTGCAAAATACATTAAGTATATTTGATATGCTTAATATCTTTTGTTCGGCTGGAAAATATAAAAAACCGGCAACAAAACAAACGCAATAATAATACCTAGGTTTACAATTACTTATGTATAAAAATTTAACGGGAATTTATCTCGTTTATTTACCTACCTTTACAGCCGCGATATTTCATTCCGGCTGGATAAGTGATGCCTCCCGTGATCGAATGGCGTCGACGACGTAACGAGAGACGTTGTTGCAGGAATCAAAATGACGAACGATTCAACGAAACATCGTCGTCGCCTATATACAAACTAATATAAGGGTAATTCTACCAGGGCTCAAAAATACGTGTCCGGCTCGAAAAATCATACAAAAAGTATCCCTAGCCCTTTGATTTTTTTTATGATAGTAGATTAGACAAAAATAATAGGGGAGGCCTTTTTTAGTTTTTTAATATTCTTATTTTAAGTACTTAAGTAAAAATAATTAAAATCCTTGGAAATTCTGACTTCCGTGGTGCGTCCGGACCTCATGTTCCTGTGTTAATAAATTTTTATATCATTTTCTAAAAACACTAGTACTAATTTACATAGGTTCACAATAATCCAGATAGTTACTTGCTTATTTGACGCTATTACTACGCAAAACTAAGCTTTAGTTGACAAGTTACAACGAGATAATTTCGCGTCCGTCGTTTAGCTCTGATTCCCCTGGTGCGCACTAATTCCATCATAAATACTGTACTTTAATATCTGCGTAAATAGTTGTTAGATCGAGACAAACTATCAGTCACGCCCCATCAGTGGTGTGTACAACAAGTGTGTATGTCTCCACGTCACTCTGTTATTTCGGTACGTAATCACTTTCCGTGGCTTGGTATCTAGAAATTCTGATTACCATGTTGACTATAAATTTGTTCATACTAATTCTATTGTTTTAATGATTGTAATAATGTATGGCTTTTGTGTTCCTAATTTCGACTGCATATTTCAATGTAAAATAAACCATCAAATTAAGAAAATTTCTAGGATTTTGTTCTTATTTTTGATTTCCGTGGTTCTGATTTCCGTGTTTTCCGTGGATTTTGCGGGTTGATTAACATCTCAATTATAATTTTTTAATGCTTTTATCGGTGTCCTGCTCACACCAACTCTGAACTTTGGTGTCTTTATTGAGTCGAAGAGTAAAATAGCAGCCATGAAGCTAGGAATCCTAAACAAGGTTCAGCGATAGTAATCCGCTATATCCCACTGATGGATGGTCTTGTTCTTGGTGGATATCCTTTCTAATGCTAAGTGACATTCGAACACATGATTGGACTTGCAGCTGTTACCTTCCAGGGATCTCAGTATGGCATGGCAGCGCTGTCAAAGAGAATACATCCGCCTTAGTCGCTGATACCTCTATTCTGTAAAGCTCTCTGGCTTATTGCTACACATTCACATTGGAATATGGAGCTGTGTTCTCCTAGCGTTGCTGATATTATCATGTTATGTTTATGAGGTCCATAGAGTGAACGCCGGCTCCCGTCCCAGTTACGGTTTTGAAGCCAGCTCTGTAGATTCTGACTTCACGGGTTCCTGATTAATCTTTTTGGTCCTCATATAGCTGTATCTCTACAGATACAGCTATATGAGGATCAAAAAGTAGTAGATAGTGACCGGATTAAATAAACACTACTGTTTATTTAGAAACCAGTCACTACCCGGTTAATTATTTTGTAATTTTACGTTGATTTTGATTGATATGGAAGATATTAAAAAAAACCGTTGTAAAATTAAAATTCAAAAACCTAGTACTTTTATAATATAACCTATGTGATTGTATAAACTAATTAAAAACTAAATGTTTACAGTAATGATTTAAAGGTGTTTTAGTAAAAACTGATTGAAACTACAAACGTCAAATAATTTTTCCTTAGTTTTAAGAAACTTAATAATCTACTTACTACCGAAAGCACATATTTTTATTGATAAACCAACCCATATTTGATTTCGGTGATATAAATTCTGATTTCCGTGGACACCATATTTTTAAAATTGAATAACTTCGTAACCATAAAGCCAATAAAGTTCCCTTCACTACCAAAAAATTTAAAATTAAATCTTCATTTAGAATATACCACCACTATGTGCAATTTCAACAAAAAAAAATGTGCCACAAAAGTCAGACAAAAAACGAGTTTTCGTAGAATCACCCATAATATGCATAGACCTACGATACGAAGTATTTTACGCTAGATAAATACTAGTCTAGTCGGAAGAACCGTGACAAATCACTCTGTTATTATGTTAATCGTACTGTCTAACTAAAGAAATAAAAACTTGTCAAGTTAAAAATGTTTTGTATTCGAAACTTGATAGAACAGCCTTGTGGCCTTGTGACACTTGAGAACTACGAATTCAATAATGGACGTAGACAACTAACATGATTCTCTTATTAAAAAATATAAAATAAATCGTATAAAACTAGATAAGTAAATCTATTTACCCACTTATTTTAGTAGCTAGTTTAACCTAATAGAAAGACAAAACAGGTGTGACCATTTCATAAGTAAACTCTGAAATTACCCTACCATTATCTATAATAATATACCCTACTATATAATTTAAAGTATAGTACACATACTTAGTTTTAAAAATGGCTGTTTGAGGAGCAAACTAAGGCTAGGCAAGTTATATTGCTTAAACTGGCTTTTTAGGTACTGGAAGTCTGGTGGCTCACTCTCAGTTTAGTTCGAAACACAGAAGCCGGAGGAGCGGAGGCGAAGGCATGCCGGTTTTTCCTATGGCACCGCGCCGTCGTCACCGCCTTGCGGTGTGTGTGTAGGCTTTCATATGATTCAAAAGAAAACAACTCGCACGCCTTCGCCTCCGCTCCGCCTCCGGCTTCTGTGTTTCGTACTTAAGAGCACTTCCACAAGACAATCGCCTGGTTCCCGCCGAAGTAGAGATAGCAGATGGTTGTACACTCGTAGGTGATCTCGAAGCCGTAGCTCTCGCCGACCACCACGTGGAACGCTGGTCCGAACTTCTTGTCCATGCTCTCCTTGATGAGCTTCGCAGCCAGCTCATTGTTGGCGGCGTACTTCTCGCAGGCTGTTATCGACAGCTCCACTGCCTCTTGGCGCATTTCGTCGTTCATGTCAGCGAACTGGGGAAATGAGAAGTTAATTAGTTTTATGAATTACTAGCTGGTGCCCGTGACTTCGTCTGCGCAGGATTAGTAGACTAGTCCCGTTCCCGTGGGAATTCCGGGATATACTATGACTACAGTCTATGCGAGGTTAGCTTCGGTTCTCAATTTTGCGGTCCGAAGTAGATAGATATACAAAGGTACTTGTACCTATCTTGTTATATACCTACAGTATAATCGGTAGATACTCATAAGGGTGTAATTACGCCTGTCGCAGTAGAACAATTTACTTAAACTCTTACAAACAATGCTTTTTTTTCCCATGAGACATCTTAATCGGTTGGTAGGGTGAGTAAAACTAGTTATTATTTTATGTATTCACGGTAAAGCCTTGAATCATCAGAAGTCGTTCCTTCTAGAACTATCTGTTAGTACATAGGTATAAAAAGGGATGTTAAAAACGTAGGGATGAGATAAAATTGTACCTCTCAAGTGGTATCAGACAAATTGGCTTGCATACGAGTATAATGGTACTATTATTTTTATATAAGGTACTTTTATAAAGACAAAAGATTTGGATTTCTATTTGTTCTTAATGAATAAACTTAAAAACTGCTTGACAGATTTCATCAAATAAATTCTTACGCCATTTAGAATGCTGCAGTACATATCCATCAAGTTACATAGCATAGGCTATAGGTATTTATAACGATAAAAAATAAGGCGAAAAAAACCAGTATTTCATAACATGCTTTGTGGAAATGATGATAAAACAAAAAAAACCACTATAATAAACCACCATGCAACGCAGCAAGACAGGGTGCTATTTACTAGTGCTCTTAAGGGCCTATGTCCCGTGCGAAGCCGGGATGGGCCGCTAATATTAGGCTGTCTGTAGCGGTTGAGGCGTAAGAATCGAACCCTTCCAAGTTTCCAACTCAGGAAATCTGCCAAAGGATCAGGGAAAGGTAGAGCAGCTTCAAGGCGATAACCAATAGGTATATCTATCTACCAAGCGTATGATCAGTGTAGAACCCCCTTGTTTAGGGGAGGTTAGTCCAGTTGTGGACATAGGTATCTATGTGTACTGAAGCTTGGGACATAGGACAATACAAAAGGTTTTTGGAAGGGTGTTGAATTATGTGTTAACTCATCATCAGCCTATATCAGTGTACTGCTGGTAGAGGATTCGATCCCGGTGTTTATTTTCAATCCCGGGATTTCGGGATTGGTGAAACACGATCCCGGGATCCCGGGATAATCCCGGGATCGTAGATGAAGTAAGAATATCAAAGTAATATATCAAAATCAGCTTCTATTTACTTTCAAAAACAAAGTAATAATCAATTGAAATAACACTAAAACTTATATAAAACTTATTTATTCAGTTAAATAAGGCGCAGAGGGGCAATTATGGCAGGGGGATTATTATGGCACATGGTCATATTTTTGGTTCGGTAGCTTTTACTCAAGAGAGACCTCTATGTTCGGGTAGAGCAACAACCGGTTAATTCAATCACCTATAGAAGGAATTGCTACCGCGTTAACTGATCGATATACAACATCATTTTGTCAGTCAACATTTTGAGTGCGCACGACACCTGTGACAAGGTCTTAAAATTTTACAGAATTTTGTGGTTTTCGCGGGTTTTTTGCTGATTTGACAAGGCAATGAATTATATTTGTTTTAGACTGGAAATTCTTTTAATGTAATTGTTTCGTTCCTAATCTTTGTTTTTCATAAGTTATTGAGCCTGGTATGATTACCCCACAAAATTGTGATCGGAGGTTATTTTTTCGGAGTTGACTGCCCAAATTGCCTCACTGTTTTTATATGAAGTTATAAAAAACCAGTGATGTCCACAGCATTGAAGTAAATGTCGATAAAAAAATGCAAGCTCGTGGCAACTGAGAGAAATACTGACACTTTAGGACATTATGTGATTGAAATTTGTCTAAGTGTCCTCTATCTGAATACTTATATTCAGTTAATATAATGAAGTATGCTTTTACTACCTACCTAAATTATTAAATTAATGGATAAAAACTTGTTGTTTTTACTTAACATGAAATCAACAACCCTTTCCTTCTTACTTTCAAAAACTAATATAATTAATATCCACTTCTTTTACCGAGTTCGTTATTATCGATGTCGATAGTCAGAGCCTCAACACTAGCATGTATGGGAGACTAAAAAGTGGTGCCCGAATTACACCGCGTCAACTCTCAGGAGTTTAGAAGACTCAAATTCGGATGTACTGACTTTCCAGTTTGTAAAGCTTCTAGTTTTACTATTATAGCATCATAGGCTTAAATAATATTACCACCTGCCAGAAAAGCCCCGCTGAGGGGCAATTCGGACATTTACCAGTTTTTTGTCTAATTAGTTATAGTTCACCATTAATTTCAGCATTTTCTTATATATGAACACTATTAAGAAGAAGTCAGATAAAGATTAGTTAGCACCAATTTGCCAGAAATCACGAAACTCAATCACGGAGAATACAACGATTGTTTAAAATTTTGACTGATTTCTTTTGTACAGAATTGCCCCTCTACACCTTATACAAAATTTAAAAAAATACTTTTTTTAATGTCTAATTTTCCTCGGTAGATACCTACATAATACTAATTTAATTACCTAACCACATAATGGTAACGTTATCGGCAGTGATCGGATATTCGGGCGCTTATTTACCTTAACTTTGAGCGACGACACAACGTGAGTTATTAAACCAAACAACACTAAATCTTTTTTAGGGAATTCATATAAATTCCGAAGAATCCCAAAATATCGAGTGTTATTTATTTTCCCTGGCATTTTATTTATAGGTCAATCAAATATAAAACACACTTTTTATGACGCGTTTTTCACTTAAATTGATATTTCCGGAGTAGTAATGATTTTTATTTACGATATTACAAAAAAAAAAACAAATAGGTAAATGTGTCTTTTATTTTGTTTAAAAAAGATTCCGGCGAAAAAACATCATCATTCTAGAAATTTCTGGAAGTTTAAAATTAGTGGTAATTCATCAGGATTCCTGAAAAAGTTGGTTTTAAAAGCTCCTTTTTGTGTCTTTGCCCCACCTTTAGGTATATAAGCAACCGAATATCTAATCGCTAGTTATCAGTCAGAAAACAAAGTTTAATGATCATTAAACGTATTGTTTTAACTAAAAAGCAAATCTTGATTATCGACAAAAAATAATTTTAGATCAATTTTGACCACGATGCGACCGAGGATGCGATTGATTACTTGTTTAAGGAATGCTTTTTTTGTGAACAGGTATATGGTATTTTAAATGCTTATTCTGATAACAAAATGCAGGAATAATAATTCCTGTTTTTAGTAAACATAATTTAAAAATAAAACTAAACCGATGTCAACCGACATGATCAGATTTTTGTTATTTTTAATGGTGCCGATAAGCAATTGGTATAATTTTAAGTTTATAATATTGTGTTGTGTTTATAATAAATTAACGCGCTTCATGTTTTATTATTTTTAATGATTATTATAGTATTTTTCTCAATCCCGAAAATCCCGGGATTTGGAAAAAATAATCCCGAAATTTTCGGGATCGAAAATGGGCCGGGATCCCGAATCCCGGGATCCCGGAATCGAATCCTCTAACTGCTGGACATAGACCTCCCTTAATGAGCGCTAAGCCGCCGACTTCAGCTTGCTGGCAGATGCTGGAGTGGCAAGCTAAAGACGGGTTCAGATTGCCCAACCATTATCTGCCAGCAGTCTTCTTCAGGTCGTCATCCACAAGGTCGGAGGACGTCCTACCTACACTACCATATAAGAACACGTTGATTGACCCCTTTGTGCCCATGTTTAGGTATTAGCTTACCTTACCTACTACCTATAAGTAATATTCATCATCCTTCCAACTCTTCCAAGTAGGTAGGTACCTTTTGTTCAAGACTAAGTAGTTACCGTTATAAGATTCACAGTAACGGAGTGCTATCCAAATCCGTAGCTACCCGCTGCATCCAGCTGGCAGTAACAAAACAAATATTGATCCGGTTGAAATAGAATGAATTGAAGAGTGTGTTTTTATAATATTTACATTATTATTATTGAAATTTGGAACCGAGCGAGGATTTGGATAAGTACCTACCTACATTATGTTATTATAATCATGATGATGATGTTATGTTAGCCTAGTGATGACGTATCCGAGACAGCGAATTTCGTAATTCAGTTTAACTACCTCTACTTATAAGGTTTTACTCGAGTTTAAAAGAACAAGCGATTTGAAAATGCCACCCCGAAAGGGATGAAAGGTCGAAGTTTTTTTGATGTTTTTTGTAGGTAATTCTAACCAGAGGCTCGATTTTCTTGAAACTTGCAAAGAATACCTTAGTATAATAACTGATCACAGTTTCTGTGTTACGATTTTTCAGTAAAATCCTGAAAATAGGTTAAGACGGGTTATTAAAGTTTGAGGTACCTACGCAATTTTGAATTCAGTAGGTATTTGAATGTTAGTAATTACCTAACCTATTAATGCGACTTGAAATTTATAATAAGTGTCTTTTAAAAATGCGCGTTTTAGGATTATTGTTAAACTTTCCTAGAAATTTACAGTTACCGCGAGCTTTCTGCGGTATCTAGGTAAACATAACAGACGGTCTATCGACAGTTTGTTTATTTGAAATGTGATCTACCAAGTGTTCCAGTGGTCGAGTGTGCCGCTCCACTGCACGCGACCATCACTGTCCCGGATCTTGACTTCACCGAATTTGATATCAATAATTTCAATTCATTTAATTTTTTAAATCATCATTTGTTAACGGTACTGCGTCTTATTAGGTTTATTTAAAATATCTGAGAAAGGATGGGAGAAAAGCCACGCTGTTTTGCCAAAGGCGTGGCTTTTCTCCCACTCTTGGAAAACAGCAAAAATATATTATATATTTATTATATATTATTTATAAGTACCTTATTTTCAATGTTTGCCCCAAAATGAAAACGGCGCGGCGGCGGCGGCGTCGCACTTAAAAATGACCTCACTACATAATAGAAAACAAAGTCGCTTTCTCTGTCCCTATGTCCCTTTGTATGCTTAAATCTTACTAATGTAATTAGTAGTTCTAAGACAATATATAATTTTTCTTTCTTTAAAATCTTTGAAACTACGCAACGGATTTCGATGCGATTTTTTTTAATAGATAGAGTGATTCAAGAAGGTTTATACGTATAATAAAACCACGCGAAGCCGGGGCGTGTCGCTAGTAAACATAGGGAGTAAAATATAAATATAAATAAGATTAAGACTTTCTTAGAATGGATAAAGAATGGACAAGACTAACGAGCTAATCTACTGCAATCTCAGCAACAATATTATTTTGTTGAACGCTTGCATGCAGAAGCAGATAGCCTAATTCTTAGAATTTCAATTCCTCTAGGGCCTAAGCCTAATTATTCCAAGCAGATAGGTATGAAAACTCACCCTGACAAGAGGATATGTATGAACGATTATCTCTGCCTTCCCTGGACCTGCGGCCACACCTTCTCCATCAGCCATCGTTGCTATTAATCACTCAAATATTATCTACAAACAAAGAAAATAATATTTTTCAAAACTAGAAAGCTGGATGCTAAACGTCTCGCCCGTCTGACGTCTCTCCGCTGTTTACGCGTTGTCAGGGCAACCGACAGAAAGCGGGAAGATAGGTACATAGAATAGGTTGGTTTATGATTGATTTTTCTAACGACTGGCGGATGGAGAACCAGCCAGCGTCACATCACAACACAACTCACACATAAACTAGAGTAGGCACACGCATACCACACTCAAGGCACAGCATTGCTCAAGGCTAGGAAGATTGGGCATATTTATTGTATAGCTAAATAAGCTATACGTCGTCGTTGTGAGAAACGAAGTTCTTTCGGTATAAAAAATGGGTTACGTTACAATTTCGCTAAACTTCATAACCGCATTAACCACTCCCTTTAACAAGCAAAAATATTTCAAACGGAAAATATTTGAATTTCCCGCCACTCAATCAAATTTGTCATTTATCTAGCTAGATCCTTACATTTTGTTTGTTGTTTCTCCCATGAACTCCCCATGAAAAATTATCTGAAACATTTTAACTTAGATAGATACCACATACTACAAGAATAGATACTTAAGTCACTTAAGTTCTTCTACAGGCATTTTCACAGAATAAATGATACTTAGCTAATCAAATCTGTAATATTTTTGATAAAATCACGCTCATCATCATCAGTATCAGCCTATATTAGTCAAAGTTTGACATAGTCCTCCCCTAATGAGCGCCATAAAATCACGCATATATTGAAGGTCTCCACACACTGAAGCCGGAGGCGGAGCGGAGGCGAAGGCGTGCGAGTTGTATTCTATGGACTCCTATGAAAGCCTACACACACACCACAGGCGGTGGCGCGGCGGCGACACGGTGGTGCCATAGGAAAAACCGCCACGCGCCTTCTCGCCTCCCCCCGCTCCGCCTCCGGCTTCGGTGTGTGGAGAGTTTAATGTAGATTCGATGTGGTAACATTTTAGAACCCAATCCATGACAAAACGTCAAAAAAAAGAACTTCTATTTTGTCACTGTCAAATCAGTTGGCTGTCAGAGGAATTGTGAAATCAGCTGTTTTGTGTTGTGATTTTAGTCATTTCTCATGTAAAAGTTAAATTGAACATACTCAGCATTTATATAAAGAAAACGATGGCTTCAAGATTTAGTGGTGCCTTACAACTAACAGATCTCGATGATTTCATCACACCCTCACAGGCAAGTCACATAACATGTTATAACATTTACGAACTATATCGAAACCATTTGTTTACTTTGTATTTTCATACAGGAATGCATAAAACCAGTAAAAATTGAGAAGACAAAGAATAAAACAGGCGCTAAAATCAAAATAGGCGAAGATGGGTACTTCGATATCTCGTCTGGTAAAGAGCAGAAGCTACAGAAGGTTGAGATCACTTTGGCAGACTGCCTCGCTTGTAGTGGGTGCATTACATCTGCGGAGAGCGTGCTAGTCACTAAACAGAGCCAGGAAGAGTTGCTCAGGTATGTTAATGGTATTTTACAAATTTTAAAAGTACAACTGGACTGTACCTATAGTTGCTATGATTAGATTTGATCAAATCTAAATGATGAAAACTTGTATCTTTTTTTTCTGTTTTTACTCGCATTGTTCTCTGTAGGTATCCACAGTTTGTTAAATAATCAAGATATTAACCAATTTTTTAAATTCTGTAGTCATATAATAAATTGATAAAATTAGAATAGGTTGGTTAAACTGTTCAGGAGATTCAGGATTCAGGAGACACACCAATACCATGCAAATTCCAAAATGTGCAGTTCATGAATTCAATTATGTTTTAAAATGAATTACATTGGAAGAACAGTTATTTTTATTTTTGTTCCATGCAAATTAGGACCTTATTTATTTCGGTAGCATTACCCCATACCATATTGAAATTGCAACCCTAATAGAGTGGCTATTCATTAAAAAAACTGAACAAAACTCCGGCCCTTTATGAAGGTAAATAATAGGTTGCCTTAATTAAGTTGTTGACATTACAGAGTGTTCTCAGAGCGTAAGTACACAGACAACAAGGGGGCAACCAAGGATGTACAGCTCATAGTGGTGTCTCTGTCACCACAGCCCACTCTCTCACTGGCTGCTAGGTACAAACTGTCACCTGAAGAGGCCACTAAGAAGCTTGCAGGTAAGCCTTTTATTTATATTAAACTAGCGACCCGCCCCGGCTTCGCATGGTTTTATTATACATATAAACCTTCCTCTTGAATCACTCTATCCATATAAAAAAACGCATCAAAATCCGTTGCGTAGTTTTAAAGATTTAAGCAGTCAAAGGGACACAGGGAAATAGGGACAGAAAAAGTGACTTTGTTTTATACTATGTAAAACAAAGTCACATTTGTCAAATGATTCTGTGTGAATAAAAATAAAACTAATCAATCCACACAGTATCATCTAGCCCCAAGCTAAACAGAACTTGAGTTATGGGATAGAGATAACAGACTTAATACAATACGTTTCATACATTGATATTGTAGATAGAAAACACCCTGAACAACCGGAAGAAATATTTGTAAATCATACTATCTGTTTCTTAGGTAAGCATGGCTCTAGAAGCTGCTGTCAATTGTCGAGCATTAATTATTTGTCCCCACTTAGGAACCTAACGCACATTTCCTGCGTTGCAATGGAACCTCTCCTGCCGCGTCAAATAGATTGTCAGAATTAAAGTATTTTGTCTGTATCTGTGTGCAGGATACCTCAAAAGCCTTGGAGCAGACTTGGTCCTGGACATGACGGTGGCCGAGGACCTGTCCCTACTGGAAGCCCAGCAGGAGTTCATTCAGAGGTACCAGGAACAACAGAATGACCCCACCGCCAAGAACCTTCCTATGCTCACTAGTTCCTGTCCAGGTGAGCTTTAGGTTGAAGTTATCTTGTTTCCGCATTTGGACTTAGTTTGGTCCATTTTTTGTGCTAGCATAGCCAGCCTACTCCGAGGATTTCGCGGAGTGATCTTGGTAAGTTGATTTCTGTTTGCTGTGCCATTTACTTCCTTAGATTGCCCAGGTGAATAGAAATATGTTTAAATTTTGATGTTTTTACAAAAACTGTTTTATAATTCCTGAATGTTACTTAAAATTAGGGATAATTAAAATCCCTCGGGAATAAAACTTTTAGGGACTACCTTGTGATCTTGCTCTATACAAGTGAAAAAAAATCACCAAAAACTGCTTGGAAAAATTTGTTCTTGAGTCCAGGTGGGTGACTCATGTGACGATCTACAAAAGACTGCAGGCTGATGCTGACTCCTGCGAGCTGGCAGGGCACTATGGAGCGAGTTAGGAAAGGCCTCTGTCCAGAAATATATTTGAATCTTTACCCAGGCCATTTTTTTTCTCACAAAATATTTTAATAAAAAAACAGGTCAGAAGAATGGATAAGAAAGGTCCCTGCCTCAGCTTGTGCCTCATTTGGCTGCGCCAATCCTACGCTGGTTTTCAGGTACACCTCGGCCAGTGGACTAATATAGGATAACTTTAAAACTTATACTTACAATAAGTAAGATTATTGTATAGTATATATAGTCTTTTAAATAAATAAAGATAATTTTGTTCTCAGGCTGGGTTTGCTACGCGGAAAAGACCCACGGCAGCTTCATCCTCCCCTACATATCCAGCACCAAGTCCCCCCAGCAGATCATGGGCTCCCTGGTGAAGAGCCACCTGTCCCGCGCCGCTGGCCTGCCCGCGGAGGCAGTGTACCACGTGACCCTCATGCCTTGCTACGACAAGAAGCTGGAGGCGTCGCGGGAAGACTTCTACAGCGATCTGTTGGGGTGTCATGATGTCGACTGTGTTATTACTGCTAGTGAGTATTGACGTGCTGAACCAACTTATTATTCATTGATGACTGAAGTGGCAACTGAGTTCCGATTTAAGTATTTCGAGCCGACAAAGTATGCAACGAAGTAACTTCTATTACATTGTACAAAATACTAACAATTTCTGAAATAGACATTTTGATTTTATTATGTGTCTTAAAAATAACTAATGTTGAGCAAAAGTAACAAAATCAATAACAACTTCTTTGTAAACCAAATCGATTGTCATAAAAAATCATATCGGTAAAGCTTAGTACATTAGTATTCAATTGTCAGTCAAAGTACTTTCCAAAAAGAAAATAAATGCGTGGACTGAGTACCTCATCATCAGCCTATATTAGTCAACTGCTAGACTTAGGCCTCCCGCAATAGTTTTGCTCCAACTCGAAATTTAACAACCTAACAAGGTAAAGGTTTCTATTCGCTTCTTTACTTTACCTCAAAAAGATTGAAGTGAACAAAAATCAAAGTGAGCAATTTATTTCCTAGTTTTAACATGAATTTTATGACGTGTCCAAGTGTCCTGTAAGGTCTTAAGGAAATAAAGCAATTTGACGTTGACTTTGAATAAGCGCCATAGCGCCCTGTCTTCATCTTGGACTGAGTACCTAGGTATAATGAACTCCACGTGTCCTTCCAGTCGAGCTGGAACAGATGCTCACCAGCTCCAGCAGCAGCCTGTGCTCGCAGCCGGCCCAGGAGCTGGACTGGCCGTGGAGCGAGGCGGGAGCGGGCGCCGTGCGGCGGCACCGGGGCTCTGGCTCGGGAGGATATGCGGACCACGTGTTCCTGTACGCTGCGGAACAGCTCTTCGGGGACAGTGATGCGCAGCTGTCTTATAGAAATTTGAGGTGAGGATTTATTTGAATCTGTAGGAGATTATGGGTAGATCTTTTAAGTAAAACCACGATTTGAGGATTTTAAATGTAACTGAATTTATTATCCTCTTTTAATAGGTTATGGTATACGTCTGTACTGAAGCGCAGTTGAACAGAAAAGTGAGAAGGTAGAACAAACACGAGTAACCAAGTAGACTACGATAAATTACCAACCTACCCTATAACTTTCATTGTTGATTATTTCTTTTGCAGGTACTTAAAATTAAAGAAAACTAACACGCCCCCTCAAAAAAAATAATCATCACATCAATGGATATTATACATTTTATATAAACATAACCATCCTAAACAGATCGTATACCAACCATATCTTCTCTGGGGTACATAATGGTCCAACATTCGTTGCAAGGATTAGGGAAACCCAGTAAAACCTAATCAGACCAATAATTCCTTAACTAAATATAATATAGATTAATCTTAGTTATTTAAGTATTCAATTTGTATCCCATTTTACTTCTTATCGCCTGAAGGTGTCACGAACGCAACGGCTTCGTCAACGCATACGCCAGCTGTTGACCTGTCGGAATGGAATATTTTAATGTTATTATATTTTCTATCATACAAAATATTTTCTGTAGAAAAACTATACATAATGGAAATGTTATCTTAGTGAAAAAATTCTTTATTTTAATTTTGCTTTAAAACCCCACTGCATCATCTAGCCCCAAGCTAAACAGAGCTTAGGTATGTAATGGGTACTAGATGACTTATATACTAAGTTTTGTCATCTTATGATTAGTCGGATTATTAGCTATGCCTATGCAGCCGATATTATCTTCAAGAATACCTATGGTTTATCAAATTCTATGTTCATACTAATTGCTGATGATTTAAGCCAAAGAGCCATAATACTCAGCCTCAGTGGCGGAGTTTGCCACAGAAATTTTATTAGTATTCCAGGTTATTGTCAAGAACTTTAAATTTTAACTAAACACCCGGATGTACTCTTTCTGACTTTTATGTCCTGGCCACTTAAATGTGAATCATTAAAGTCATATAGAATATTATTGTACGCACACCTATTGTAACACAATTTTGAATGTGCTGTGCCTTTCAAGTACTATAGAACTCGTTTAAGACACTTCCACAGTATTTGTTATTGAATTTAGTATACCTACTCAATATATTTACACTTGTGCTTAAATAAGGGTAAGTACACAGCACTATAGCAACCAATAACGTTCCAATATGGAGCGTTGTATTTTTGTTTGAATTTAATTCGTTATGATTATGAAGTTAACTTTCCAGAGGTGTATTTACAGGTATGCATCCTGCATGTTAAACTTACTTAAAACTGTTTTGATGTAATCAATCATGTACTTTAAGCATTTATATTTACACTCACCAGAAGGCAGAATACTGGCAGTATTACCACGTGGAATGGCAAAGCTACTTCGTTGATCGAAATAAAAGCTAGCATTCCGTTCAGAATGTTGTCCTTTGAAAAGTTCAATTCTAGTTATTTTCACGCCAAAAAGTTTCTTTTCATTAAAGTTAGTCATTTCAAACTTTCTCATTAAATGATTTTAAAATTAATCATTCTTTTCTTTTCCTAGCATGATATTGCTAAGTCATAGAATGCATGAACCTATCACGTAAATGTTTCACGATAATCAGTTAAGTACTTTTGACTGATACTTCGAGATACCTACTAATCGCGCCTTATAACGCTAAGGTTTTCAAAATTCATCGTTTTTAATCGTAAAGTTATACAACGATATATTTTTACCTTTCGGTCATGGTAGGTACGTGACGTGATATTCATGTTTTGTTTATACAAAGAGAATTTAACTCACCTTTAATAGTGCCTTCCCACAAAGGTCTATCGTCGAGAGTTAGAATTTCCTCGAACGATAAAGGCAACCTTAGGTACACATGATTAAGCACACATTAAATAATCCTTTTTTAATTTTAAGTAATATTATTGTGTGTACGTCAGTGTAAGACTTTTAAGCCTATCACTCCTACCCCCCATTCTCTATTGTTTCTGTATTTATTTGCGTTTCAGACAAAGTACCAGACTTACTACTTACAGGTAATGAGTTCTACATTATCATGGTTTACTAGGGCTCAAATACTTATCAGATTTCGTAAACATCTGATTTATAGCTGTCAGAGTTCCAAGACTTTATTAACACTGATTTCAGAGTAGTATCAGTTTCATCACGAGAATTTCCGACATTCTCTTCAGGTTCTTTAAGTCTTGTTTCATGCAATCCAGGCCGAATTGCATTAAACAAGTCTCGTCTACGTTAACGTCTCTGACTACAACATTTTTCTTTCCGGTAAGGTCCCAAACTTTAACTATTTGGTTCATAACCTACCAGAATGCCCATTCCATGATTTTGTGTCGAACTTTCATTTATTCATTTTGTTATGAACATAAACAGTTGAACCAAAAACCTTTAGATAGTTTATTTGTGGTTTTTGTATGCCACAATTCATATGGTGTTTTAGCATAATTTCAAACTATTATGTAACTAGTATGTTTTTATGTAAGGTTTATCAAGGAAAAACCCAAAAAATGCTTTGTCTAACCGAGCACCATTCATCATTAGTAAACAAGATTATTCAACTACCTACAGTCCGAACCACCCGCTCAGATAAACTGTTTATTGCGGAGTTCTAGATACCATTAAATCATACGTGATACCTTTTTTTTTTTGACACAATAACTTTTGGTTTCATGGGATATGGCGGCACCATTATCACCATATTATAAGTTACCATATGTGTTGAATTTAGACTAGCTTAGTGTTGAATTTAGACTCGCTTTTAACTGCAAAATCTTTGAAGGCAGATAATGTATCTGATTTATATGTCAGTGGGTGTGGGTACGCAGTAATGGGTCTACTCATCAACAAAAAGTACAAAGTTATTTTTGTAAGTTGAAGGAGTGATTGGGCCGCAAGCATCAAAATGAACAATTTTAACTCATGTGCACAGTAACTCATGTTCATTTACTTAAAAGACCTAATCGTTAATGGCATAATTTATAACTGTCTTTATCAGTAGTGCACATTTGGTAAGCTGAGCCGGTCACATTGACACAGCTATCAAAATCTACAGGAATTAGATTATTGACTGCCTTACTTTGCATCATGGGCCCTTGCGTACGTCGTCGGTGCCTCCGTGCAGTCCAAATACTACGGTAGACTGGGTACTCGCAGCGCGCTCCAGCATGGAGCCCGATAGCAGGTTGGAAAGGCACCTCGCCGCAAAACAGAACGCCGTCCAAAGCTCCGTGAATACCCAAGTTGGTAGTAACCTGACGCGTTCCCCTTTTTCTAGCTGAAATAAATTGCATAGTTTTAGTTACCAATATTCAAGGGATAAATTCAAGACCATGTGAGAAATAAAAAGATCTTCCCTGTTTATTATGTGGTCCGATTTGCCAAAATCCAATTATAATTTAATTTTGTTGCCTTGGTCCTGGTTTGAATATTCGCAGGCAATATTCACCATAAAGTCAAACCCAAAGAATTCATTGGACTTCTTGTCGACTTCCACCGCTTGAACAGTTCTTGCTCTTTCCAATTTCAGTTGCTGATCCAGATTGTTTTTACTTGTAGTAGAAACAGTCATTCCTTTATGTCCCTTGCGTCAGCAATGATAACACTAGACGTTGTTATTCTGCATCTTCTTTCACGCCTTGTTATCTTTCCAGTTGTTCTGGTTTAGTTTCTCTGTTGTCTGTGTATTACCGAAGCTGTAGTTGTTTTTTTTTTTTTTTAGCCAGTCAATTTGCTTATATTCCATATGTCGCGAAGAATCGAAAACCGTTGGGATAAACTTGTTCTTGAGTGAAGACCGCGACACGGCAAACGTAGTGTAGGACTTCCTCCGGCCAGGTGGATTGATGATCTGCGAAAGACAGATGCTGGATGCCGCAAGCTGAAGACAGGGTAAGACAGGGCGCTCATTGGGAAGGCCTATGTCAAGCAGTGGACTAATATAGGTCGATGATGATAATGATGATCCAAAAGTCGCCTTTTCATCAAAGCCAGAGTCAGGTTATCTTCAGATAGTGTTTCGATAGCTTTAATAACACAATTATACATTGAGGGTAGCATTAGAAATAAATGAGTATTTCGTCGATTTCTTCTAACTTTGCGTCCGCAGCAAGCAATGCGGTAATGAGGTCATCGAATTTCGTTGATATTTTTCAAGGGTCTGGTCACCTGGTAGTTTTTAGCTGCAGTAGCTTCTTACGTAACGCCGACAGTGTCTCGATGCTTTTTCCCTCGTAAAATTTCCCGCGCTGTAGGTACTGTCCTCCTTTGCAAATCCGAAATAGGAATCAGACAATACTCCACGATAGTATTCTTTACAATTCGATTGCTTTTATTCCACTAACTGCAACGTAAGGTAGGGTCCTCGCCGATCACTTTTATAACGTCCGTCTCAGATAATACGAATCCGTAACTTCCACACGCTAACTATATGTTTCGCTTTCGAAAGTCTTAATATTTCACTGATTTTCTTTAATCCATTATTGCGTTGAGCAAAACTTTACTTTTTTTTTTTTTAGATACGGTACACAACACTTTAGCAGACTATTCTGGGCACCATAACCTGTAGGAGATTATGGGTAGATCTTTTAAGTAAAACCACGATTTGAGGATTTTAAATGTAACTGAATTTATTATCCTCTTTTAATATGGTATGGTATACGTCTGTACTGAAGCGCAGTTGAACAGAAAGTGAGAAGGTAGAACAAACACGAGTAACCAAGTAGACTACGATAAATTACCAACCTACCCTATAACTTTCATTGTTGATTATTTCTTTTGCAGGTACTTAAAATTAAAGAAAACTAACAGAATCTACCCTCAATTATTATTTTTGCTATATTTCTGGGTTGGCCTAAGTTCGAGCTGATACAACTGCAATGCAACATCACTACATAGTATAAAGTCGCTTTTTCTGTCCCTATGTCCCTTTGAATGCTTAAATCTTTAAAACTACGCAACGGATTTTGATGCGGTTTTTTTAATAGATAGAGTGATTCAAGAGAAAGTTTTATACGTATAATAAAACCCTGCGAAGCCGGGGCGGGTCGGTAGTTAACAATAAATAAAATCGTAAAAAAACTGTTTATAAAATTCTGGCTAATGTCATTAAGGTCTTCCTCAATGAGAAAGAGGAAAGAGCAAAACGTTCAAATCGACAGGTCGACATTCTATCATCATCATCAACCTATATTATTCCACTGCTGGACATAGGCCTCCCCCCAATGAGCGCCAAAGCGCCCTGACTTCAGCTTTCAGCAGTCTTTCGCAGATCATCCCACCTAGCGAGAGGGCGTCCTACATTAAGAGTCGCGGTCTCCACTGAAGAACACTTTTACCCCAACGGTTGGGCCGGCCATATCTTCGCGAGATATGGCTGGCCCAATACCACTTCACCTTGCTTATTCTTTGAACTATGTCGATAACTTTGGTTCTCTGTCTGATATCATTACGAATCCTATCCTTAAGAGAAAGTCCTCACATAGCTCTTTCCATAGCTCGCTGAGCGACCTTGAACTGGTGGACCAGCCCTACCGTGAGTGTCCACGTCTCAGCTCCGTAGGTCATTACGGGTAGGACGCACTGATTGAAAACTTTCGTTTGCAAACATTGCGGTATGGATGACGTGAAGAGCTGACGTAGTTTCCCAAATGCTGTCCAGCCTAGCTGGATCCTCTTGGCCTCCTTCTCAAAATTGTTTTTTCCTAGCTGTACAATCTGCCCAAGGTAAGTATACTCGAAAACAGTTTCAAGAAGGTGACCATCTACTATGGACATTCTATACTGTTATGTAAATAAATCCCCCCCCCTCCTTCCCCCCAGGAACCCCGACTTCCGCGAGGTGGTGCTGGAGATGGACGGCCGCGAGGTGCTCCGCTTCGCGATCGCCAACGGCTTCCGCAACATTCAGAACCTGGTGCAGAAGCTCAAGCGAGGCAAGTCGCTCTACCACTACGTTGAAGTTATGGCTTGCCCTTCAGGTTTGTACCATCTTTGTTTAATTCAGCTTTGTATTCAATCGTGTTTTCATCTTGATCAATCGAAAGTTTGGATGGATGGTTGTTTGTTACATCTTCACACCAAAACTACTGACTGGATGTATGGAAAATGATTTTTCCTTGGTTCGGTATGAAACTCGGTATGAATAAACTATGGATTGAATAACACATATTGTTTTATTTTTACACAAAAGCCCCTAGCTGGTGTGCAATAAATTTCTGAAATTTATACGAAAAAAACTATGGTTCGTGGGCGAAGCCGCGGGGCGCATCTAGTAATCATTAAGACAAAGTCTCCAAACAGGGTAACAAGCACATACCTCCATTCCAGGTTGCCTCAACGGCGGCGCACAAGCCCGCCCGGCCTCCGGCGAGAGCGGCCGAGAGCTGGTCTCCCAGCTGGAGTCTCTCTACGCGTCCCTCCCCCTCGCCTCCCCCGCCGCCAGCCCGCTCGCGCGCGCGCTCTACGCCGAGTGGCTCGACGGCCGGGACTCCGACAAGGCACGCGCTATGCTGCATACAGGCTATCACGCGGTCGAGAAATCGGATGTAGCGTTAAATATCAAGTGGTGAATTATGATCCCTCTACTCGTCTCTCTCTATAGTCATATCCGGTAGTTAAGTAACGAACTTGCAAGGACGCTGTATACAGGGTTACAGGAAAAGTCGTGCTAGATCCGTTAAGGGCGTGGAGTACCCATCATTCCTGACATATTTCACTATGAAACACCCTACCCTAAACTAAACCCTTTTCGAGATATTCGACTTTTAATTTTTTTATTGAAAATTGCCGATTTTTAGGCAATTAAATTTATTTTTGGTTGTTTTGTGTATCTTATTATTATTATTATTGCATTTTTACATGTGTAATTAGATGCTTTAGGACGTCAATCATTAAAATAGTGCATAAGTTAATTGAATAGACCGTAGTAGACAAGTGAAAGTTAAGAAATAAAAAAAAAATTAGAAAGTTTATTTTTCTCTAAGGGATATCTAAAAAAAATATTATGGCAATTCTTCGGCAGATGTTTTTAAAAATATCTACGTTTCATCAGCTATCTAACGAGGTATAATAATCTAGGGTTTTATTCAATTGCATTGAAAAAAAATTAGTTTTATAGGCGACAGTGGAGAAGAAAATTTATACTTAGCCCTAAAAAGTAAAAGTAAAACAATAGGTAAGCATGAAATGTCATTTATTAAAGGTTTTCACACAACTTTTTCTTATTCTACAGTTCATGTTCAACATGGCCGCCTCTATTTCTGATACATTGTCGCATCCTTCTACGGAGACCAGTCTTCACTACTCCAGTGGTCAACGTGGTCCTCATTTTATTTGCTGCATCCACAATCCTTTCTCTTAGGTCTTCCACAGACGAAACTGGATTCGGCTCGCTGTACACAAGACTTTTCATGCACCCCTACACATGAAAATCCATGGGGGTTAGGTCCGGACTTCTTGCTGGCCATGGCAACGGCCCACCTCGTCCTATCCATTTGTTTGGATAATTTGTGTCCAGCCAGTCTCTGACACTTCTCCTGAAATGGGCAGGGCAGCCATCGTGTTGGAACCACATGTCCCTGATCAGGTTGAGTGGCAGATCATCCAGCAAATCACTCAAGTCTGCTCTCAGGAAATTTTCGTAGCTTTCCCCATTTAAATTATCCGGTAGAAAGTAAGGTCCAATCAAATGATTGGAGATAATGCCCATCCACACATTCACGCTGAATCTTCGTTGGGACCCCTTCACTTTTTTCTTATTGGGATTCCTTAGTGCTTTTGGGGCCCAGTAATGGGCGTTGTGATAGTTAGTTATGCCATCTTTATCAAATTTGGACTCATCCGTCCACAAGATATTTCTTAGAAAATCTGGGTCTTCTACGTCAGCATTTAGCATAAATCTGCAAAAGTCCAATCTTCTCGCGGGGTCTCCTTCTTCAATAACGTGTACCGGCGTGTAATGGTATGGGTATAGGCCAGCAGTATGCACTGTAAACCACACTCTCCATTGCGAAAGTCCCAGATCACGGGCAACAATATTAGTGGAAGTAGTCGGATCCGCTCGAAAGCGTTGCACTATCTCATTGTCCTGTTCTTCGTCGTCAATTCGTGGTCTACCCATGTCTGTATTACGTCTCAAAACAGAGCCAGATTCTCGAAGTCTTCGATAAACTCTGTCAAAAACGGCCACATCCGGCACTCGACGACCGGGGTAGCGAGTTACGTATTCGTTGCGAGCTTGCGCAGATACACAATCGCAGTATCCGTAACAAATAAGCATATCAGCATATTCCTCAGGTGTGTAGGACGTCATCTTCAACACTTCCGTATCACAGGTACAAATCAGAGTCCGGTTAACAAGTATAGTAGTCACAAATCAGAAGAAATAGTCCAGAATCACAGCCAAGTCGAGAAAAAGAGCAAAACGATATCACATCTACTATGTACGAAGCACAAAAGCAGACTGACAACCAAAACAATACCCCCTGTTGTATTCCCAGCCCTAACCGGTCTCTACACATTTTTTCTTTCATTCATACCTACATAAATCGTCACTTGTCTCGCTCTCACGGTGTGTCTGAACTTGAAGGACAATAGGCGCGGGACCGTTAGAACTGCTACCTGGAGCGTCCCAACTACTTTTTTTCCACGAAATGTAATACAAACCCTAGATTGTTATACCTCGTTAGATAGCTGATGAAACGTAGATATTTTTAAAAACATTTGCCGAAGAATTGCCATAATATTTTTTTAGATATCCCTTAGAGAAAAATAAACTTTCTAATTTTTTTTTTATTTCCTAACTTTCACTTTTCTACTACGGTCTATTCAATTAACTTATGCACTATTTTAATCATTGACGTCCTAAAGCATCTTATTACACATGTAAAAATGCAATAATAATAATAATAAGATACACAAAATAAACAAAAATAAATTTAGTAGCCTAAAAATCGGCACTTTTCAATAAAAAAATTAAAAGTCGAATATCTCGAAATGGGTTAAGTTTAGGGTAGGGGGTTTCATAGTGAAATAAGTCAGGAATGGTGGTTACTCCACGCTCTTAACGGATCTAGCACGATTTTTCCTGTAACCCTGTATAGAGTGGCTCGACGGCCGGGACTCCGACAAGGCACGCGCTATGCTGCATACAGGCTATCACGCGGTCGAGAAGTCGGATGTAGCGTTAAATATCAAGTGGTGAATAATGATCCCTCTACTCGTCTCTCTATAGTCACATCTGGTAGTAAAGAACTTGCAAGGACGCTGTATATAAAGTGGCTGGACAGCTGAGCTATGCTGCATACAAGCTATCACGGTGGAGAAGTCGGATGTAGCGCTCAATATCAAGTGGTGAATAATGATCCCTCTACTCGTCTCTCTCCATAGTCACATCCAGTAGTAAAGCACTTGCAATGACGCTGTATATAGAGTGGCTGGACTATTATCTGGCCAGTGAACATTGGCTTTCACTCTAGTAAACAACTGTTGAAAGCGTCTACATATTTTAACTTATGGGTGTAGGAAATATTATTAATATTTAAGCTATTCAATGATTAATTGCTAAGTTTTTCTGTTGTGATGTAAATAAGTTTACTTGTAGCTACAAGCCATAAGTTTATTTCTTACTGTGTAAAATAATATGAGGTTTGTACAGTGTATGTATTGTTGTACATCTATTAGTTATTTAAGAACAAATATAACAATATAATTGTTTGAAAACGTAAATTGATTTTGTTTGATTGTGGAGTGACTGGACTAACCCAGTCATTATAAATAATTAATTGTCTTCAGAATGACCTCGCTACAAATATGTTGGTACCTACTTGCACCGTCACTTACGGAGTCGTATTTTTAAAGGTTTTATGTAGAATTGATTTGTGAGTTTACTTGTTAACACGTGTCAGGAACGATAACGAGAAAATTTGTAAACACTAATTACATTCAAATAATTTTGCGACTAAAAGAATAATGAAGCAAAATAACATAGACCCAAAAAGGAACACCGTTAGGTATGCTGTATGTTAAAAAAAAATTAATGTAGGTAAGTATATCGTAGACTTGTGATCCTATGAATCGTCAGCTCTGTCTTAAATAATTAGTTTCGGTAAATCTGAGCAGCACCCTCCCCGCTCCGTTCCCGTGACGTGCCGCCGCAACAACAAAATCTAATGAATAAACGATAGAATCAAGTCGACAGTGGTGTAAAGTGCGCGCGCGCACCAACCGTGTTGAACAAACGCTACAGTGTTTACATAACAAACGATACCACATCGCTGCATCCACACGAGACGAGGATACTAAGCAAGAAGACTCCAAAAGAACTTCCGCCATTTAAGTAAAAATAAAAAGTTGTAAAAAACGCACGCTCATTACCGGCTCAGAGTGATAAGAACTACGTATTAGATTGTAAGCAGTGATGGGTGATTTCAGAATGAGCTATCCAAAACTGTGCTTAATAGTGTTCTATACGACGGTCAAAGTGGCTGTGAGCACGGGGTTTGGGAAATGTCCCATCTACCCGCCGCTGCCGGGCTTCGACGTGCAAAGGGTAAGTTTGTTAACATCTGATACATTTATGTGACTTGCTTTTCTGAAGTAGGTAAAAGAATTAATAATTTATCATAATTTTTTGTAAAATTAGGCACAACGAGTACCTAATACATGTAGGAGACAACCAAATGCAAGAGATAATTGTAGAGAAGACGGTGTGCTAAGCCTTACAAAAAACCTTTTTGTATCTCTTACATTGTAAATCAGGTTACAATGCGCCCCCCGGCTTCACCCGAGTAAACATTTATGATAAGTACCTTACCTAGCCTTGTTTTGTTACTAAGCCTAGAACTAAGACTATTAAAAATTTCAACCCGAACCGTTTTGTAGTTTTTAAATTTTCGCATTTATGTATAGGTGTGATGTGAAATTGGATTGACTTATAGGTAAGTTTTCGACCTAAAGGTGTAAAAAGCTACTCAATACCTAGTAGGGTTATGCTATCAACTTACATCGACGCTAAAGAAGAAAAAAAGACACATAATGGTCCTGCGCAAGGCGCTGTACTGGGTCCTTTTTCTTATATCTCCTGATCACCTCTTCCACCCATTTGCATACCAAATAAGTAAAAACGCTTGTTATTTGCAAAGAAATTTGGAAATTTATATTGTAACTTGTAAAATATGTTTGTTTATTTAAATTACCCTAACGAATGTAAAATTGATTAAACGCATGTAACGTTCATAGTCAACAACTTGATTAATTAGATACCTACCTAGTTAATGGACGCGTGAGAAATCGGGCGACTGGGTATGGGTAGGTCACACCAGCTGAATCTAAATTGAACGTTACCGAATCAGTGTGAGAACTTTTAACATAACATCGAACAAGATTTCAGTATTGCAGCGGTGGTATCTAATTACTAACCTACTGCTTGTGAAATATATATGTTTACGTGTATTGAAATGGAGGTGTGTCCACGAAACGGATGACCTCCTGATATCGACAAATATATTAAGTAGATACGTATGAATATCATGATTTGAATACAATGTAGGTACTTCTTTGTCATTGAACGCTCTTGCAAGGTGGCCTGCAAATTCCCTTCTGAATGTGACCCAAAAATTTACGTAATTGAGGTGTAGGTAGACACCTAAAAATATAGACGAGTACTAGCGACCCGCCCCGGCTTCGCACTACACACGTTTATTGTAGGTACAGGATGATTGGAAGGTGGGTGCAAAGCTGGTGGGCGAAGGTAGTGTGGACTATTTGACTCAGATACCTAAGAACATGTTTTGTTAGATTGCTTACACATTAGCTTTACCTAAATTAAACAAAAAAAAACATTGGCCTTTTAAACTGGCAATGATTAGCAACTTACTGTAAAATTTCGGGTATTTTCCTTGCCTCCAATAAAAAATTGGTAAAAAAGAAACAGTCAGACTTCATCTAAGACAAGTATGGCTTAAATGGTTCCAAATAGTCCACACTACCTTCGGCCACCAGCTTTGCATCCACCTTCCAATCACCCTGTATAAACCTTCCTCTTGAATCACTCTACCATTAAAAAAAACGCATCAAAATCCGTAACGTAGTTTTAAAGATTTAAGCATACAAAGGGACAGAGAAAGCGACTTTGTTTTATACTATGTAGTGGTAAATAGGTTGGTGGTGATGTTTAGAAAAACCGCGTTTTAGAGCCAGAAAACTGAGATAGAATCTTTAAGAAAGGGCACTCACAAAATTGGCCCTTTAACTGTACTTTCATAATACTATTTCAAAAAAACGAACTTACAAATCTACTTATAGAACAGGGCAGGGTGCAATTTTTTTTTAAACAAAGGAAAATGCGCCCTTTCATAGTAATTTAAACGTTTAATAAATAGCCCTTATCAAAATCGTTCTAAATTTATTGGCATTCAAAATAACAGGAGGGGGCGGGCGAGTAATGATGAAACATGGCTGTTGCAGATGACAGGAACATGGTATGAAGTGGAGCGGTCTTTTTACCTGGTGGAGATCTCCGCAAGCTGCACCGAGCTGGACGTGGCCCTCAACGAGCGGGGCTTTCTGCTGCTTACTATCAAGACGATAAATAAGTGGTAAGAGATCACAAGAGGTATAGACAGCCGCGAATACACGGTTGATCCGATGGTGACCTGATCTATGAACGCTCATTGCTCTCATAGTGATCTCGTAACAAACTCGTTTGTAGGCTAGTTATAGTGATGGATTAAAATAAGCTAATCATGCAATTTTGAAGGGCAGTTACCTTCACGGATTTCAACCTAAACTCGCTCAGATATTCGATTACCTCTGTGGTTCAAGGGGCGAAGGTCCGCTAGGATGTTGGGTTGTGGGTTCAATTCTCACCTCGTAGTTTGTACGATCTGCACATATGTTAAGGGTGCTCTTTAGGTATCTATCTACCTATAATAAAAAAAATACCTATCAGTTAAATAGTATCCTTATCCTTAACAAAAGCTTCACTTAGCTTGGGACTATAATGTTGTTTGAACTGTCCTAGTTATCATTATTATTTTAAAGTAAAAATAGGCTTCAAATTATAAATGCACATACTCTATGGTGGCTATGAATTATGCAGAGTGCTTTCAGAACTTTTTAACGCTTGTTTGTACCACGGGCACCTGCCAACACTGTGGTAGTTCCTGTCCCTAAGAATAAAACGGGTGACCTGTCGAAACTGAGTAATTATAGGCCAATCTCACTTGGTACCATAATAGGCAAGATCCTAGAACGACTTCTGCGTCCTGCACTGGTGAAGGAAATTGAATTAGATGACGCACAATTTGGTTTTCGTCCTAGTCTCGGGACGGATTCAGCAATATTTAGCCTGAAACATACCGTTAAATATTATATCAAGCGAGAAACCTCTGTGTATGCATGTTTTCTAGATCTCAGTCGCGCTTTCGACCTAGTAAATTATGATCTACTTTGGAAGAGAGAGAAACTTGAAAGAACGAATGTGAATGGGAGTATTGTGAATCTGTTGCGGTACTGGTACGAGAACCAAATTTGTATTTTGTATTTATTTCAAAACATTACATCTATTCTTACAGGTATTACCTAATTCAATAGAGTAGTCAAAAACATTAAAAAAAAATCATAAACACAATAAGCAAATAATTAAATAGGTATCAATAGAAATTATCAAATTACAATTATTAAATATTATATATACAATACAAAATTAAATGTCAAAAAGCAAAATAAAATAGAAATAATTCGGTCATATCCTTAAGTAAAAATAATTCTAGTCAATATTTAAAATAGGTACATAACTTAAAAATCAATAAATTTATATCACAAGTATTAAAAAATAAATATTAACAATAGCACAAATTGTAAAGTAAAGCCCTTGCGAACTCGCTCTGTGAACAGTGGAAAACGTCAATGGTCGCCGCCGCTACTAGATTAAGTGCTTTTATGGTGCGCGTCAGGGGTGCCATGTTCAGCAGGTTAGTCCTGCCACGAGGCACTGCGAACAGAGGCGGTCTCCTGCGACGCCCAACATACTCGTCCGGTACGCACAGTCTCATCATCTCCAGGATGGTCGGATTGGATACCATCCCCCGGAACACCCGAACCACATACAGCGCAAGTGCCATCTCCCTCCTAATTTCCAGCTTGTTGTATCCAACCATACCCAAGACGAATAAGGTTGGATACATCAAGGGATAGAAAGGATAGACGCCGTATGACTTAAAGTACAGATGTCGCGTAAACTTGTTCTGTATGCGCTCCAACATGAGGGTATATTTAGCTTCATGTGGAGCCCATACAGAAGCTGCGCTTTCCATCTGACTTCTGACCAGGGCATCATACATTGCAGTCAGAGCCCTTAAGTTTGTGAAACCGTTTGCTCGGCGTAAAATGAATCCTAAAATTCTATACGCCTTTTTGCAAATGTTCACAACATGGACTCTGAACCTCAACTCAGTGTCCAGTTGAACCCCAAGATCTCTGACCGATTTCACCCGCTTCAACTGCGCTTCCTCTATCTGATAGTTGTAGTAGATAGGGGCCGTTGCTCTACTAAAAGTTATTATGGAACATTTGTTCACATTAAACTCCAGCTTGCTTCTCCGGCCCCACTCCACTACCCTATCCACATCTTCTTGAAGACGGACGCAATCTCTTTCTTCCTTTATTGGCAAGATTAGCTTTAGGTCATCGGCGAAAAGAAGACACTTGGCCGCTGTTACAACTTCAGGCAGATCATTAATGATCACGATAAATTCAAGCGGCCCTAAATTGCTGCCCTGACTCACACCTGTTTTCGTGAAGTAAGGTACCTACAGATTTGTGTCCCGCGTACTCCACATACTGCTGCCTGTCCTTCATATCAAATTAATAATGTAAGATGGACCGGCGGCATGTCTAGCGACTATAGGTTAGACTGCGGAGTTAGGCAGGGAGGGATAACCTCTCCGGACCTCTTTAATTTGTATGTCAATGACCTGATCGGTGGACTGAGGGCGGCCAGGATCGGTTGCCATATAGGTAACGTATGTTTCAATAACTTTAGCTATGCCGACGATATGGTCCTCCTCAGCCCATCGATCAGGGCATCAGAGTGCTTCTTGACATGTGTGTTAACTACGCAAAGTCACATGGTTTTAAATATAATGCCAAGAAGACCGAAATGTTGATTTTCAAGTACAAGGGAGGCCCGGAGAGAGTACCACAGGTTTTACTGGATGGATCACCAGTGCAGGTTGTGAGAAGATTCCGGTATCTGACACATTCTTACCGATGACATGAGAGATGACGAAGATATGGAGCGGGAGCGGCGCGCTCTGGCAGTGCGGTGCAACATGCTTGCGCGTCGATTTGCTAAATGTATTGATCAAGTTAAACTCACTCTTTTTACTACGTATTGTCAAAATTTATACACTTGTCAACTTTGGATATTATACAATAAAAAATCATATAGTACATTAAGAATTCAATTTAATAATGCGTTCCGTATCTTAATGAAAAAGCCGCGCTATTGCAGCGCGTCAGGCATGTTCGCCGACGCCAGAGTGCCCGACTTCTTCGCCATACTCCGAGCCCGAATTGTGTCTTTTTGGGCACGGTTAAGGGCTTCAAATAATAGTATCTTGAGGACGATCACTGAATGCCCGGATAATTGTTTTTCCGACACTGGTTGTCTGTGCACCACAGTGGGAACCAAAAGTGAGGCTATATTATACTATAAGGTATAATTTTTATGTACGATTAGGTATCCTATAATTATGTTTTTGTAGTACCTATGTAGTAAGATGTTCTTGTTCCTGTTCTTGTTACTACTTATATTTTTGACCATATGGACCTGTTCTGAAATAAACGTTTATTATTATTATAAAAGTAGGTAGTTAGAACCTAAGTAGTAGGTTGTAGATACCTTGTGTTGGGAGGCTTGATAGTAAAATGAACTAAAGTGTAATGTTGCAGGACAGGCAGTCCATCGACAACGTACGGGCTGGGCATCCTGAGCCACAACGGCTCGTCCACCTTCCGCTACAAGCTGAACAACCGCATGCCGTACATCATCGGCCGCCTGCTGCCCGGCGCCGGCCAGTACAACATCCTGTTCACGGACTACAGCCAGTTCGCGCTCATCTGGTCCTGCACTAGCCTCAGTGTGGCGCATTCAGGTAATATGTAAATGCTTTGCTATTTTTCGCTTTGATAGATAGGTCTGACGTACCTAACGCTACGATTTGCGGCCATTCTTAGTGCTTTCATCGTAGGAAGGTATATGCCAATAATATACCTACCTATCCAGTAGTTACTTTCTGCTTTAAGCTGCTGCTGACAGCGATTGAATAAATGCAGTCCTTAGATCAGTCTTAGGATTGCATCACTGTCATTCAGCTCAGATTTCATGCGGTTCCCTCATATTTATTTATAGCAACCATGATGTGGCTAAACAAGAAAACAGAACAGCTAAACAGAATATTTGGGGTTATATATCCCACTTCTGATTTCTTGAAATTTAATATTTGTAGGTAGCTTTCAAGTGGCAAGGTAGGTACTTACCTACTTAGCTTTATCAGAGACCTACAATATAGGTAGGAACTTACTACTTCTAAAATACCGACTAAATTGGTCATCAATGTATCAAATGTTATCTTGATTTCTAGACCGCATCTGGGTACTGGGCCGCGAGCGTGAGATCGAGGCGTCCGTCCGCGCGCAAATCTATGCCCTCATGGTCGAGCTAAACCTGGACCCGGACAGACTCATCATATCCAAGAACAATAACTGCACGGCTGTCGTTACTGATGACGCTGTGAACTAACGACTATAGACTTTATAGAGAAACAGATATACATAGTTTTAACATCACAGAAGTCTTTAAATTATGGAAAAGATTTGTTTGTAAGCCCTTGTCGTCGTTGGATCCAAATTTTACCTTGCTCTAGTTATTCATTCAAAAAGTTAACAAAGTTTTTGCTTGGCGGGGAATAAAGGATTTCATTGATGACTGCACCAATATTTTCCTTTCTCATTATGACCGCGCTATTCACCAAGGCAGCCAGAAGGCATCGTCTGTCTAAATATAGCATAGGGTGTGGTGTAAAATGAAAAATTTACATGATAAAATACTTAGATGTTACATATTTATTTACAGTCAAATAAATTAAAGTTAGATAGGGTTTTGATATAATGTTATGTAGTATTAATGGAATGTTTTTTTTTATGATCTGTAGAGTCCACACTGTGGCTGTGATGTTCCCTTGACTTCAGGAATTTGGTCTTTTGATACTGATGAAATAGTCTTTCATAGTGTCAGCAAGTACACAAAGCGGCAGGCTTATGAGAGTGTTGAATACAATTATACACATAATAAAAGCTATGCTAAAGACCGTAAGAGAACTTGAGGTATATATATGTAGAAATAATCTAATACGAAAAATATTTGTGATGCTTGAGGTTGTGCTAAAATAAAATTAATTTGTACCTTTGAATATTTCATAAAATTACATGTATTTGGTATATTTTACATAAAAATTGGTAGTTTGGTTTAAAGTATTTGGCGTAGAAATTAACTTCATCCTAATAACACATTTCCATCCCACTTTATATTTATATTGATTAACATCCGCACTCACTATTGTCATTACTTATTATTACAATAGGATAGACTTAATACTTGAAATACGGTAAATTTATTTTACCCTTGTTTTATTTAACATGCATAGACTTAAAGTTCTTATGTATAAATATTACAGATCAAAAATACGGTATCAAATATAACATTAGGCCATAGAGACACTTAAACGAAAATAGAATTTGTAAACACCACAAAACCTTTAACATAAACTGCGCAAACAAAAACAAAGTGCAAAATAAAAATAAATAAACAATTAAGTACCTATCTACATATAGCAGCACAAAAATGCTGCCAGATCAAAAAAAAACAGACAAAATTGAACTGTTTATAAAAATACACACACTTAGTGAACACATCAAAATTGCTATGCAATCACAAACAGTCTGTGATGATTTTGAGGAAAAACAGATTGGAAGTGAGATTATCTATTGCTGGTTGGCAAACAACTCCTGACATCACCTATATTGATGCACTCTGCATCTCTGGCCTTGTAGTTGTAGGAAGATATACTGTCCTCGCTGCCAAGGCTGGCGGGCGTGTGCTCGGGAAGGGAGGGGTATGAGGTTATGCTGCTCATGTTCGAGTTCTGAAGCATCCACAGCTGCTTCTGCTCTACTTCTTGACTCACTACTACAAATATTTCTTTCTCTTTGCTTTCTAGCTGCTCTTTCAGGTATGCTATTAGATCTGAATCCTGAAAAGGAATTAATTAAAATAGTAAAGTAGAATATAGTGCACAATTTCTAGGGTTTGTTACTCCTTGATGCAAATAGCATAGAATAGGAAGCTTTTAATTAGGGGAGGGCCAAGTGTTCATTATACCTAGCAGTTAGTAACAAGGCTAATCTGCAAATTGTCACCAAATACTTTGCCTTATCTAATGGTCCATAGAATAAATCCTAATCAATTATACAATGAATTATAGAATGTTTGTTTGGAAACTGGTAGTTATACACACAGATACAGGTGATGTAAAACCAAAAAGTAAAAAATATTTACCGTGCCTATTAGCTGTGGGCTCTCTAGCTTTGAGTCCAGGTTATAAAAGTTTCCCTGGATCTGTCTAATGGCGATCCAGTGCCGGCGCTGCAGAGGAAGCATCACAAATCCCAGTTTGTAGTCCGATGGCACATTTAATATGAATCCACAGATGTTAGATAGGTCTAAGCAGGCAGGGTCTCTGTAAATAAATAAAGTAATTATTTTGTAGATAAATTAATGAACCCTTTATTGTAACTTCTTTGGACAACATCAATTAAATTAACATCTAAATCTTATCTAAGGAAAACAGAACAAGAGGCTGCAGATTTGAAATGACTACCTACTTAATTTGTTTGGGGAGGCACATGTCCAGCAGTGGACTGATATAGGTTAACGATGATCTATTTGGTAAATAAAGAATATTTATTTAATTGTGAGTTTATTTAGTCATTTCCTTTTCAGTACTTACTTTCTTTTATCAAACCAGATTGCTTCACATCCTTTTTTCTGTAGTGCAGCCATAATAACATTGATATCATAATTGCCAAGGCCTAACAGTGATCGGTGAGGGTTGATCCAAACATTTGGGGATAGACTACTGCATATTGCATCTAATTCTGATTTTGAATATGTATTGCGAGTCTGAAAATAACGAATGAAGTTGTTAATAAGGTTGCTAATCGTAATTCATAAATTACTTAGGTCTAAATAGTAAACAGGAAATGATTAGGACCAAATCATCAAAAATTATGATCAGTCTATACAAGCCATATTTACTTCAAGGGCATAATTCGGTAATATTGTAAGTCGCAGACAAGGTCGATCGAACTTACCTGGAATAAATTATTAAGAGCGTGTAAGGCGCACAATTCTTTTACTTGTTTTTCGTGGTAAATCATCGGCTTGGAAGTCATCTCGTCGGCAGTCTTTTCGACATGATCCCGAATCTAAACTTTTAATCCAATGGTTGGCCTGAACGAACTTGTGGATGAAACAAATATTCACGCTCTGAAGCTTTTATTTTAGAATATATTATACTTAAAATTACGGAAAAAGCAAAACCAGAACCCAACCAAAACAACTTGACAATTTTTGTAATGATGATGAGATGAACAGTGTTGCCAAACCGGTGACAGGTTTTGGGGCTAAATGGAGTTCTAAAAAGGGCTAGATTTAGCCAAATAAATTAAGATATGAAAAGTTAGTTTTTTTATTGATATCAAATAAAATAAGTGATTTTTTAACAATCGTTTACTTAATATTGACCAAAAAACTTAAAAAATCAACTTTTTTAATATTAAACATACACCTTAAAACTCAATCGCCTCATCGGAGGAGGATTTTTCGCCGTACAATTCACTTGTACTTTGCGAAGTTGATGGTTGAAGAGATTGATTATTAGTTCTAGCAAGGGCCTTGTTCAGAATAAACTTATATTTTTCTTTAGATCCAATCTTTTTTATGGCATCTATTGGGATATCATATGTGTAGCAAGTTTGACCGAATTTTATAAGCCCAAATCGTATTTGTAATATAGAATTTTTAAATATTTTTACTGTACCATATAAAGTTTTCTTACACGGTTTCGGGCTAGAAATAGGGCTAGGGGCTAAATCAACATTTTAAGGGCTGAATAAGCCAAAAAAGGGCTTGATCTAGCCCCGAATGGGCTAAATTGGCAAAACTGGAGATGATTGCTGCCAGATTAGAAAAATTACAAATGCCAGGCGCGCGCCCCCGCGCCGCCGCCGCCGCGGCCGCCGCCGTCATCGTCCGTGCTGTGTAGATTTTTGGTGATTTCGTCTGTCCAAATCTGTCCGGCGATTGCCAGTTCCAGTCACTTTTCACATCTCAATAACTTTTTTATAAGTTATCTACGGCTAGCTAGGTCCAATCAAACGAGAAAATCTTCTGATTGGTTAAAATATTGCCGCGAAACATTTTTTTATTTTACCTACTCATCACTCACTTAAAAAAATAAACAAACAAACCTCTGTCCTTAATTTAACTTTATTAATTGCTCTAAGATTAATTGTGAACGTATGCACGCAGTGTGTGGTCTAAAATAATCATTCTCTAACTAAAAACTTTGAATTCTAAGAGTAACTAAGATCAGTGAATTTAATAAAAACTATCCAGACAAAATAGGCATATTCCGAGTCCCACCGACATGTATGACGACAAGAGTGATAATGTTTTTGTCTCCCACTTGCAACAACTCAACTATTCTTATAAAAAGTAAACTTTTATTCCTTATCCAATCCTCTGACGTACTTGAGACCTGACTCCAGCCAGACAGTGTTTAGTTATTGATTGTACCTTTAATATGACTTTCAGCTCAACCAATGAAATATCAAATATACTGCACAAGAACTTGTGGAGTTCCAGCAGTGTTTCTCTATCAAAAGGAGCAGTTGATCAAATTGTGGATGAAACCAGAAATTTAGTGCTAAATGCTGATACAACCAACATAAAAAATTGGAAAAGCTCTCTAAGGTGTCGCTTAAAATTTCAAAATATTTTTTTATGACGTTTTTGTGACACTATATTTCTCAATCAGTATTTTAATTTTTCAGTACCATTGATCCAGTCTCTTTGTTTGAAAACTCAGTTCCATATTGTGCAATATGTATGGCTGCTACTGTTAATACAGGCTTTGAAAAATTCAAAAATAATGATTGTAATTGCAACTTGGGCTTAGGAGTTTCCTTATTTAGCAAAAAGTCTAGTGGGAGCAGCACAAACCAGAAAAAAACACTTTTTGGAAGGACTGTAAGTTCTGAAAGTTTGAATGGAGATGGACACTCAAGTGATGGCACTCCATTCAAACCCAAATTTGGCCGTAAAAGACCAGCCGACCAAAATGTCAACCCAACTGCTCATACGGCCTCAGAATCTGATTCAAATTTTATTAATGAAGATGATGACAAAGCTCATAAGAGTAATGTCGCCAAAATTACTTTTAAATCGGCCAGAGAGCATCTGCTTGCCTCAAACCCTGCTGCTCGACGGACTCTGGGCGCCACTCGGAAAGCAAAAGCCAAGTTTGTGTCTCCGATGATTGGAGCACAGGAGTAAGTAAACAGAAAAGTAACACAATACAGTATTCTTCAGTTGCCTAATTAATATATCAAAAATTTATCTTCTCCAGAGAAGAACAAAGAAAACAAGAAGCGAATGAACCTGGAATTGTTGATGAAAGATTAAAGCACCTTGATCCAAAAATGATAGAGCTGATTGAAAGTGAAATTATTGACAAAGGCACTCCGATAAGTAAGTCACATCATTAATTGAAAATGTAAACTAAATGTTTATTAGAATGTGTTTCATTGATTCTTTTAAGAGTTAGTAAACATTTTTATATTAGAATATAAAAATGTTTACTAACTCTTAAAAGAATCAATGAAACACATTCTATGAGTTTCTCAGATTTTTTTGTTTTAAATAGCTGCTTTCTGATTTGTCTATCTGATTTTCAAATTAATGATCCAGGTATAACAGTGATCAGAATTACTTACCTGAGCATATTTACCTAAAGCTCAAGTGTGGAAGCAACACAGAGTTGATAATAATTATAATCCCAAGATGATGATGTTCAAATCCCGGGATTCCAAGATCATGAAGTACTTTTATTACGTAAATATAAGTCAGACCTGTTGATTTGAAGTATCTATCATATCCAGTTTTTGGATTCTGACGAGAATCCCATTTATAAATCCAAATTACATTTGGGATTCTCGTCGGAACCCTGATGACTTAGATAAGTTGATGATTCAATAAGGCATTTGCGGTACAAATCCTAGGTTGGGAGGATATAGCAGGGCTGCAGCTAGCCAAGTCAGTGATCCAGGAGGCTGTGGTGTGGCCGCTGCTCCGGCCAGATATCTTCACAGGCCTGAGGCGACCACCTAAAGGAATCCTACTCTTTGGACCTCCTGGTACTGGGAAGACTTTAATTGGTGGGTATTCCTATACTTTTGTTCACAAACTTCAAAAAAAGAGGAGGTTCTCAATTGGAATGTATTTTTTTTGTTTGAACCGCAGAACTTTTTTCTAGTGAACCAATATTGATAATTTAAATTTTATTTTAAGTTGCTGATGTTTGATTTGAGTTAATAATGCGTATGTTATTGATTTGGACATTAATTTATTTAATTAGGATGCCTTATCTTAACTATTTACAATAGTATAGTACCTATTTAAAGTAGACACAGAAAGCTAATAATATGACTTCAGTAATAAATCATATCATACTACCTTAGTGTGAACACAATTTACTTTCCGTCGACACTTGCGTACCTACTTCATAAAATAATCAACATCAGCCTATATTAGTCCACTGCTAGCTAGACATAGACGTCACCTAATGAGCGCCATAGCGCCCTATCTGCATAAAGTAATAAATTATAATAACTAAGTAAACTTAAAAAAAAACCTTTAAATACGTAATAATAATTAAGAGTAAATTTACTTAACGATGTGCAAAAAAAATTGATAGTCATCAGTGGCCGTAGCTTCATACAAGCCAAAAAGCCGGGCTTGCCCTACTTCAAATTCCATACCGACCGAAAACATTGACTACCATATTTAAATTTTCGCGCGCCAATTCTTTCACTTCATGCTCACAAACCATGATAGTTTTAAAAGTTATAATGCTTCTGTTTGCCAATGGTTGAATGTTACAGGAAGATGCGTAGCGGCGCAGTGCAAAGCGACATTCTTCAGTATCTCGGCCTCTTCGCTGACGTCCAAGTGGATCGGCGACGGAGAGAAGATGGTCCGCGCCTTGTTCGCGGTGGCGAGGTGCCATCAGCCGGCGGTAAATACATATACATCACTACATAGTATAAAACAAAGTCGCTTTCTCTGTCCCTATGTCCCCATTTCCCTATGTCCCTTTGTACTCTTAAATCTTTAAAACTATGCAACGGATTTTGACGCGGTTTTTTTAAATGATAGAGTGATTCTAAAGGAAGGTTTATACGTACATATACCTAATAAAAACGTGCGAAGCCGGGGCGGTTCGCTAGTACATTATAAAGTTTCTTAAACTTACGCGATCAGAACTCATTATTATAAATATTTATGTACGGTTATTTATCGTGTTAATTTACCTATTTTATCCGACGTTTCATGGTCACGGGATTACTCATCATCATCGGTCATCCCTTGACCACGACAGTGTGTAAACCTGTTGAAACGTCATCGGCAAAATCACTACATAGTATAAAACAAAGTCGCTTTCTCTGTCCCTATGTCCGTATGTACCTATGCTTAAATCTTTTAAACTACGCAACGGATTTTGATGCGTTTTTTTGTTAATAGATACCTAGAGTGTTGAAGGGTAAGGTTTCTACGTATAATAAAACCGTGCGAAGCCGGGGCGGGTCGCTAGTATATATATATATAAATAAGACAACATTATAGGTATATCCAATTTGATGCAGTGTTTACTGCATCAAATTACCTACGTTCTGAACTCGACGCGCATAACGCGCGTACCGACATAAATTTCGACGATTGTTCATTTAAAAAATACACAGATATCTACAGGTTCACCTAAATCCAAGTCGCACTTTTAGACATAACTTTGTATGATTTATATTTTACACAATCTAGACATGACGGCGCGGCGTTAACCAGAGTAAGTTCGATAAAAAAAGGAATTAAAATATGAACAAATTGTAAGTACCTAAGCTTCATTGTGCCTGGATATGATAGCGAATCCTTCTCTTTCAGGTGATATTTATAGATGAGATAGATTCCTTGCTGACGCAGCGCAGCGACAGCGAACATGAAGCCACGCGGCGCATCAAGACTGAGTTCCTGGTGCAGTTCGACGGCGCTGCCACGGGTACACTCACTTATTATTCACTAGTATCTGAGCGCTTCGCACGCAATGTTTTTACGTCTCAAGTTCTATTTCATGGGATCAACAGGGCAACTGATTTATGGAATTAAAAGCAGCCTATGTGTTACTCCGGGGCTAGAATTACGTCTATTAATAATTCAGCCAGATCCGTTCAGTAATTTTTGCGTGAAAGAGGAACAAACATACAGGATATCTATCCTAACTAATATGTTAAATGTGAAAGTTTGTGTGAATATATGGATGTTTGTAGCTTCACCTGCGAATTTTCACCCTACCTATATAGGTACCTACTACTAACGGCTGCTTTTATTTGGATATTTTAAGCCTAAATCTAAATGTTTTGTCATCGTGCAGCGGAAGAAGACCGCCTGCTGATAGTGGGCGCCACCAACCGGCCGCAGGAGCTGGACGAGGCGGCGCGCAGGCGGCTCGTGAAGCGGCTCTACATACCGCTACCCGAGGCGGACGTAAGATATATAATATTACAGAGATAGTGGGCGCCACCAACCGGCCGCAGGAGCGGGGCGAGGCGGCGCGCAGGCGGCTCGTGAAGCGGCTCTACATACCGCTACCCGAGGCGGACGTAAGATATATAATATTACAGAGATAGTGGGCGCCACCAACCGGCCGCAGGAGCTGGACGAGGCGGCGCGCAGGCGGCTCGTGAAGCGGCTCTACATACCGCTACCCGAGGCGGACGTAAGATATATAATATTACAGAGATAGTGGGCGCCACCAACCGGCCGCAGGAGCTGGGCGAGGCGGCGCGCAGGCGGCTCGTGAAGCGGCTCTACATACCGCTACCCGAGGCGGACGTAAGATATATAATATTACAGAGATAGTGGGCGCCACCAACCGGCCGCAGGAGCTGGACGAGGCGGCGCGCAGGCGGCTCGTGAAGCGGCTCTACATACCGCTACCCGAGGCGGACGTAAGATATATAATATTACAGAGATAGTGGGCGCCACCAACCGGCCGCAGGAGCTGGACGAGGCGGCGCGCAGGCGGCTCGTGAAGCGGCTCTACATACCGCTACCCGAGGCGGACGTAAGATATATAATATTACAGAGATAGTGGGCGCCACCAACCGGGGCTGCTCCACCAGTTCAAAGTCGCTCAACGAGATGAAGAGCTATGTGAGGAGTTTCTCTGAAGGATAGGATTCGTAATGAATACATCCGACACTTGCGGGCAACACAGTGTAGAACACCCTCCGGCCAATCTGCGAAAGACTGCTGGCAGATGCTGGATACGGAACTTCAGCTTGCCGCATCCAGTATCATACAGGGCGCTATGGCGCTCATTAGGGGAGGCCTGTTTCCAGCAGTGGACTGATATAGGCTGATGATGATCTAACGCAACTCTCGCACGTTAATTGTTCCCGATAATGTGAACAATCACTAAGTAATTCTTAATTTTTCGATTGTAGTCTTTTGCACCCTGTATATTCTATGGCGAATAATTATAATAAACTGCCTTTTATTTTTAATTATTCTTAAATTTTAATAATTTATAAAGTGACTGCATAATCATAATCGGACCGAATTATGTAAAATACAGTTATTGATAAATTAATAAGGAAAAAATCTCGACACAGCATCATCTAGCCCCAAGATAAGCAGAGCTTATAATTCTAGATTTATTAATTATCCATAACATTGACCACGACTGTAAAATAAAATGTGTTCGTTCACAGGCGCGTCAGCAAATAATAGTGAACCTGCTTGCGAGCGCGCATAACGACCTAACTCCCGCGCAAGTGTCGGAGGTGGCGCGGCTGACGGCGGGCTACTCCGGCGCAGACGTCAAGTCGCTCTGCTCCGAGGCAGCCATGGGGCCCATACGAGCCGTGCCTCTGCATCTCATTGCTACTATTGATACTAATAAGGTAAGGCAATCAATACATCTGTCCGCTTACGAACGACGACGAGCGAACCAAAACGAGAAGTGAACGAATAGCGCAGGAGCCTTACAAATGGCACAACTCGTCAGAAAATCAAATCAGTGGATGAGGTCTGAATATGGGTGATGTGATTCACTCTTTGGTTTCAAGACAAATAATAGAAGTCCGTCGGGACGCTCTTCTTTTGTTATTATTTTAATTAAAGAATGTTTTTGACTTGCAGGTGCGTCCGGTATGCTTCCAAGACTTCACGAATGCCCTGCAAAGAGTGAAGCCGAGTGTTTCCCAAGACGATCTGGGACAGTACGTGAAGTGGAACAATACATACGGACAAGGCTTTTAATAAATTTAATTTGTTTACTTAAATACTTTTGTTTCTATTCACCCTACTACTCATTGATCAAGATTCAAGGTATAAGTGGCTAATTCTCATTGATCAAGAGAGATTCAAGGTATAAGCGGCTAATGGCGGCTTTTAAAACCGCCACACACAGAAGCCGGAGGCGGACAGTAGCCGAATCAGGCGCCATGCGCCATACCACCACCGCCTACGGTGTATGTGTTGGCTTTAATAAGCTACAATACAAAGATCCTAGCATGACTACGAGATACATATTTGCTATTGTACAATAGGATACAACTACAACCCACACTCCGTCTCCGGCCTGGCCTTGGCGGCGGCGGCGGCGGTTCCGTGTATAGTGGCTTGGTTCTGTTGTTTGGCCTTGAAATAGTAGGTCCTGTCCATCCAGGAAAATGTCATTGTCACACTTTCTATGTTACTGTCAAAAACAGCTGTGTTTATGTTGTTGGAAAGCTCGTGGGAGGGATGTGCTTTGCAATTTTACCAATAAAACATTTATTGTGTTATTGTGGATTGGATTATTTAGCGAATGCTTGCTAAAATGGTTTATATCACAATAAATTCATAAAGATTGAAATATCCTGAGTGGGACACATATAAATAAGTGATTATGGAGTCCGACAATAGAGTGGTCGTTCTCATCGACATGGATTGTTTTTACTGTCAGGTGGAAGAGAAACTGAACCCTGAAATAGCGGGAAAACCTATAGCTGTGGTCCAGTATAACCCTTGGAAAGGCGGCGGGTAAGTGTCAAGCGTTTTGATTATAAAGAAAGTTTGACCAGCATCATATTATAGTGGATTAAGGCATTTGGTGCCTTATTCCAATAATACCCGGCTATTTTCCACTGCGCAGGATATTTCTGCTCTGTCCAGAAATCCCCTGTTCAGCTTATTTACACCAAGGAAGTAGATTTAAGTATACTTAATATCCTAACATATTCAGAGTTTTTGTTTTATTTTGTAGGATTATTGCTGTAAACTATGTAGCAAGAGCCATGGGCGTCAATCGGCACATGAGAGGAGATGAAGCCAAAGAGAAGTGTCCTGAAATAGTACTGCCTACGGTTCCATGTACAAGAGGAAAAGCTGATATTTCGAAGTAAGTTTTGGTGAAAATCCTGTTTAAATTTTTGTACTACCTTAAAGAAAAATTAAAAGTTTAGCTGATTTTTCACATTTTTTTACTTACCTATTTGTTTTCTCTACGAATTTCAGGTATAGAGAAGCTGGTAAGGATGTGGCAAGAGTTTTACAGAAGTTCACGCCTCTCCTTGAACGAGCTTCAATTGATGAAGCTTACTTGGATATCACTGGTACAGTAAGTAAAATACAACAATATCTATCAGTTCTATAAGTAGTAATAAAGACCAACCTTTGGGACTCAACACACTGATTAATTACATTATGTTTTAAAATTTCATTCAGTATTATATTATTGTTTTCCGCTTTAATTATTTTGCATGAGTGTGTGCTAGAAATAAATTCTTTATTCTTCTTTATGCTAATAATTTAACAGTAAATACATTGTGTTTTCAGGTACAAGAAAGACTAAAAACCCTGAACCCAAGCTCAATAACATTAAGTCTAATTCCCAACACATTTGCTCTGGGCTATGATAATGTGGCACAGTTCCTGGCTGATGTCCAGAATGGTGGTTCAGAGTTCATAGAGTTTGACTACGAGCATGCATCTCGGCTGCTTGTGGGGGCAGTTGTAGTGAGCGAGATCAGGGCTGCTGTTTTTGAGGAGACTGGTGAGAGGTTACACAGTCATGCATTGTTTGAGTACATTAATTCAGTTCGGTAATATTGCCTTTTGTCCAGACCACAGATCCAGACAAATTTATTTGCATCAAACATAAAGGAAACTCAGTTATGGTGTGAATATAAATAAAGTCCTCCCTCATATATCTAGGCATTTTTTTTATTGCAACTTCATTCAAAGTTGAGGAAAGCTTTTTCGTTCCTTGTTCCAGGATACAGATGCTCAGCAGGTATAGCCCACAACAGGATCTTGGCTAAACTTGTCTGTGGAATGAACAAGCCCAACAAACAGACTGTCTTGCCAAAATATTCCATTGATATTCTTTATAAGTATGTAATCAGCATTTATTCTCTATTTAGAACTTGCAAAATAACACCTTTTTTATCATCCTGTGGGAAAGGTGCTCGCATAGGTATCGCACTGCCGCATGGGGCGACGGGAAGTATGTGGGACTCCAACCGACTAAAACTCTTAAGTATTTAGGCTTCTGTCGCTTTTGGTCGTAACATGGGGACGCTTTCGCTTACTTCCACGAACCTACTGCGGCTGCCCGATATCGATCGGGCCTCATGTGGAGCACCATCCTTCGCGACGCGACCACCACGAGCACCTTACCCGCCTAATTGGCACCAGACGTGTCCGAATACGGTCCCCCTGCGACGCGACGAGGTCCCGCCGCCTGCTATTCGGTGGTAGACTCGCAGAGGAGGAGCAATGTCAGTATATTGCTCCTCCCATGCTACCGAGTGGCAGGTGAAATGGCTTCCACCTCTGCGGCCATACCACGGCTATACCTACCTGTACAATTAGCCCTACTAGAAAAATAGACCCAATTTTAGGCAATAGCCTCCCCCACGCATTTCTAGCCACTGGATATATTAAAATTAATGTTAACTAAACCTATTGTATGAATACGTTTCAGGACCCTTCCTGTAAAGAAGGTGAAACATTTAGGTGGAAAGTTTGGTTACACTGTTTGTGAGCTTCTGAACATAAGCAATATGGGAGAGTTGCAGGTGTTTTCTGAAAAGCATTTGCAGCAACTGTTTGATGAAAAGAATGGGTAAACCTTGACATTCTATTGGAACTTTAACGCTGTGAATTTAAAGACGTATTTTATGAAAATCTTATGATGACTAATCTAATTGCAGAACTTGGTTGTACAACATAGCCAGAGGAATAGATCTGGAGCCAGTCCAAGCAAGATTTAACCCTAAAAGCATTGGTTGCTGCAAAAATTTCAAAGGAAAAGCGGCGCTATTGGACTTAGACAGCATTAGGAAATGGCTCAGAGATCTCGGTGACGAAATAGAAGATAGATTAGAACAGGATGCGTTAGAAAATAATAGAACCCCGAAACAGTTGGTCGTCTCTTTCTCGACGCAGATGCCTGACGGGCGCGACACCAGTTCCTCTCGCTCTTACAATTTCGGTTTTGACGATGAATTGTGTGGAGAGCTGTTTTCTACGAAGGCTTTGGAACTGCTTATGGAGAGTGCTGAAGGAACTAAAGTCAAAGGTATATAGAATACTTTATCATTTTAAATGCACCGGCACTAATGTTTTTCATCATTACTGTAAAAAGTAGGTAAGTAAGTACCTATTTGTAAAAAACCCGTACCTACGAATATGATGTTTTATTTTTGCAGAAGGGGAAAGCAACAGAAGATTAAAAGCGCCTATCAAGTTCCTGGGCATCAGTGTTGGGAAATTCGAGGACAATGCAGATGTGAAGAAAACTAAGAAAATCAAAGATTATTTTGGTGTAGGAACATCAAAAGTTATCACGCAAAAACCAAAAGAGATCATGAAACAAAATAATGAAATACAGATTAAAAATGGAAACAATGACAAAGAGTACATTATGAGAAAGTTCTTTCAAGTTAATGAAAAAGTAAAATCAGAAAAACCTAAAGCTGAAGCAGAAGTTTCCCATTCAGAAGAAAACGAGGCACAAATTGAAGCTCAAAAAATAATACCCGAAAATATTGCACCACCAAGAGAAACGGATGTGCAGAAGCAAGAGTCATTCTTCGCAAGATTGTTGAGCAAAAAAATAGATGGTGACACCAGAAGCATAGATTCGGATTCTTCACAGTTCACCATAAACAAACCAGTCAAGCCAAACACTCCTCTTTGCGAAGTAGAGGCTTGTGGGGATACCAGCAATGATACAAACTACTCTGGGTCAACTATCAATGAAGAAATCGACAAAAGCATTGCTTTGTTTGACGACGATCCTGAAGAAGTAGACCGCGTGGAAAACATGCGGAAACTGCTCAACTCTACTATGGTAACAGAGCGTGGCACTGGAACAGAATCTCGCATCGCCAATGATGATGATGAAACTAACGATGGAATAGCTGAAGAGACAAAGCATGACGAAAACCTACCCTTAATACATGTAGTAACTGAAAACAAAGACACAGTATTTAACTGCTCAGAATGTGGGAAGAATATTCCAATACACATGGTAGCGACCCACGCGGATTACCATCTCGCGCTAAAACTGAGAGACGAAGACAGACAACAAGTTAGAGCGGAAATCAGAGAGAAAAAGCTAACTGTCCAGGAAGATAAGAAACATAGAAAACCCCCAGAGGAAAGTACATCGAGAAATGACTCTGTGGCATCTGTAGCTAGCTTTTTAGTAAAAATAGATAATAGTATACCCACCGAAATTTGTACAGAATGTAGGAAGAGAGTACCCATCGAGAAGTTAGCAGAACATTCTGATTTCCATGAAGCTCAAAAATTGAGCAGAGAGATAAATAAAAGAGCGACTCTACCAGTTTCGGTGTTAACTGAAACTAGTAAGAATTCCAATGTTTCAAGTAGCAGCGTGAAGAGGAAAAGGAAATCCGTGTCACCTGTAAAGAAATCTAAAATTCCTAAGTGTAAATCTATTGACTCATTTTTTCGATTTACATAAATCAAATTGTGTGCGTTGGTCACAGCACCGCTGTGGTTGGGTTGCAGGATCGACTCAAGATGACTAATATCGATGGACATTTCAACATGGTTTATCAAAAATCGTCACGAGAAGTCATTGTCCTACTGAGATGAACATTAATATTTATTTTGTAATACACAGTCATTTATTAGTTCTTCATTCTGGAGCTGATGCGTGTAGGTACTTCTTGTCACTGCAATTTATTTCAATAAATATCTATGAATACGTATTCTAATAAGATTAGATCTGATTTATGCTGCAAGTATGCCTGCCTTTCTGTGATATAATTTCGAATAAAAAAATATGAATGATCGAATTGTCTAAATTTTTTTCACTCACTAGGTAGGTAGGTAGGTATTTTTTGAAAGTAAAAAAACCTATGAGTCAGGTTCGGGATGACCAAAAACGCATTTAGTTCAGAAAAGCCGAAAATACATTTTCGTTATCCTTTATCTAACCTAGTAACGTAGTACATGGATGGGATATTCAGATACTCCGATTCCCATTCACGGACACGAAATCTTACGCAGATTCGCCCGATATTCAAATTTCATACAGTTAATATTTTATGCGCTCTATAGGGAATATAAATAGCGATAAAGTTTCTACTTTCTCGTAATTAGTAAAACCTGGAATAATTATCAGCAGTTCATACAATCGTTTATCCCATCCCAATGCGGGAATCGAACCCATAACCTCGTCAACGTCACAGGCGGACCGTTACGCGTTGCCTGTTCTGAACATGAGATTCAAACATAAAAAGATAAAGCATTTAGAGTAGATAAATGCCAGATATAGTGTACCGACCGTCCAGAAGCCGCGAATCGTTTCGGTGCGTTAGTGAGGGTACTACTGTACCTCAGTGGCGAAGGGACCCTACACGTATAACACGATTACTGTCGGCTTCCCTTTTGAAATTCCCATTCGGGTAGGTACCTACGTAATACCTAACCTACCTATCTGATCTGCCATCTAGGTACCTACTGGGCGCCTCGCATTGCGCGAATTCTGAATACGCGCTTAGTAAATCTCGTGCCCTTCCCCACTTTCGACTCGTACGACATATTATGTAATACTACATACGCGAGAGCTGAAATACTTGTCGCCTACTTTGTTGGGCCTGGTTCACGCGCGGACTTCAGAGCAAGTGCATGACGACTGACAAATTCGTCTCCATATACTGGCGAAGTCAAACTCGCCCTCTCTGGACAAGCTAAATAAATGAATAATGCTGGACAATCCACTACCATCTAGCCCCTAAGTAAGCTACTGAAAGCTTGGTTTATTGGTACTAAATAACTGATATATTTAATACATTAAATTCATAGATATTTTTTTTGTAGAAAACACCCAGACCATCTGTACAAAGTGTACACTGTTCCGCGGCGGGAATCGAACCCGCAGCGGGCGTGAGTCCGCCTGCAATGCAAGAGCATTGCAGGCGGACTCACGCCCGCTGCGCTTCTGACATCGTCGGTAGCAGCTGAAAAAAGCTGTACCTACTGTAAGCAGGGCTTGATACCGGTACTTTTACGGTAGTAACGGTACTTTCATTTCCTTAAATTCGAGTAGGTATCGATACTTTTGAAGTACCGGTACTTTGCCTAAAAGTACCGGTATTCTAAGCGGTTCTCGCGTCGTCTCGTTCTTCTGTTCTGTTTTCTCTCTCGCTTGCACAAAAATAAAATTGTTGAAAAGTACCGGTACTTTACGAGCATAATATCGGTAATTTTACCGATACTTACTACCGTACCGGTATAATTTGTATCGATACCAAAGAAGTAGGTACCATGTCAAGGTCAGTCGAACCGGTATTTATAAATACCGGTATTCCAAGCCCTGACTGTAAGGTAGCAATGAAATCAAATCCAGCAATACTTTTTACAAAGGTTTATTGATGTAAGTCTAAACACTGAGAATCTCAGCCTGGAGTTTCCTCCACACGTCGAGAGGCCCGTGCTCGCGCTGGTATTTGACGTTGCAGCCGTCGTTGGTGAATCGCCCGTCGTCGCGCAGCTTCTCGTATTCCTCACGGTCGTACTTGGTGAATCCCCATCTCTTGGATACATAGATCTGGAATAAAACAAAAGCTACATTAGTACTTCAAGTCCATTGTAAGTCTAGGGCCGTACTGTAATACCTGAAATCGAACTACCGAATTTTAAATCGCGTGCACATGTTACTTAAAGATTTGAAAAAAAAAACGCATTTTGAATGATGGCGCAAGACTTTTTTATCATGAAAGATGTGTAGCTTTAATTTTTAATTCATACTCATATTCAGTTTTACTGTCCTTTGAAGGGGGGCCTTCATTATAAAACCATTTATGTACATGCCTGTGGTTCATGTGTCCATATCTCAGTGTTGAATTTAGTAATTGCTCTTAGTTTGTATTGTTGTATCAGAACCTTATGTTTAATCTTGAAGGTGCTAATTCTCATGATAGGTTCCAATTCTTTATTCTTTGCTGAGCAGTTGGCACCACATCCCTGATAGATTAACACATTCAACATCCAGTGCCCCATATATGGGTCACTTTGAACTGGTTCTACACGTCCGTGTCCCACATATGGGTCACTACGGAACAACCAGGTACGCACTAAGGGTAACTTAAGGGGTAAGGGCTCTTGAAAGTTCTGTATTTTCATGGTACTAAAAAATATGGTTTACTTCCTATTGCACCCAATAAGTATTTAGAAGTGTTTCGATTACATGCCTTATTATTTACATCTTTAACAGGATGCACTTTAAGACTAAGGTAATATGCGGGACTTACAATGAAATTAAAACATTTTTTATGGGGACTATTATCATGTTAAGTAGGTATTAGGTAATGTTAATTACCTTCTGACGGCCAGGGAACTTGAACTTGGCACGACGCAGAGCTTCGATGACCGCTGCCTTCCAGCGGTCGCTGGAGCGCACTGACATGATGGGCTGTCCGATGCGCACACGGGCTACTGTGCCTTGGGGTTTACCAAAGGCACCACGCATCCCAGTCTGGAGCCTGAAATTTTTCAACATTTTATATTCTGCAAGCCTCCATTTTTCATTAATTCAAAAGGAAGGAAGAAGAGCTAACATTGATCTATAACACAATGTTTGGCAACAATTGCAACATCTTTTGCAAGTGGACTACTTTTAAAAAACGTGACAAACAGTGTTTGGGTTGAAACAAACAATTAAACAGACTTGTTTACATTGATCATCGTAAAGTGCTATGAAAGTTTTCACTCCTATTTAACTGTTATGACATATTGAATCTGCTACTTCTTCAATCACTTTCTTTATTCAAGTAGGTCGTACCATACTATCACACTTAGATCTCACTTTTGTACTTCAATACAGAAAACCTTCTCAATAATTTTCAATTTCAAAGACGGGAGAGTAACTCACCTATCAGCTCCAGCGCACGATAACATTTTGTTGATGCGGATGACATGGAATGGATGCAACCTCATGCGGATGTGGAACTGATCTTTTCCGCAGTTCTTCACAAGGTACTTGTTGCAGCAAATACGGCCTGCCTCCAGCGCTTCCGAGCTCAGCTGCTCGTATTCGTCAGACACCAAGTGCACGCATAGTGGGAAGTCGTCCACGGCAGCTTTCTTCTTACCCAAGTCGAAGATACGGATCTTCGCGTCGGGCACACCACGGCAGAACCGGGACTTTGGGTACGGTTTGTTTTTACAATACCGGTAACTGTAACACAAATAAAACACATTTTAGCCACTGCACTTCACTGAAATCCACAATTTCGGGGACGAAGAGGTTGGAATGCAATATTTACCATCTTGCTGGCCGGCGCCCCATTGTGATCTGAAATATACAAATAATTCAGTTTGAAATAGGTCATAGGGTTGTTTCACTAATTGTTAAACTAGAATATTCAACACTTCCTCAGATTCAAATAGATTTTTAGATTTACAAAAATAAATCGCACCTTCACAAAGAGACTCCGTTGCTTGAAAGAACTTGACAATGACAGTTGTTTTGTTATCACAAGACGTTTGACGTAACTCAACTTATTGACGTATTACAACAACAATTTAGTATTGCCAGACCGTCGAATAATCAAATCACAAAGCAACACGACGTACATCAGCCTTCCTCCAATGACCAATGACATGTTGGGATGAGAATGAAGGAAAATAATTTCATGTTTTACTAAGAACCGACTTCAAATTTATTATTATTTTTAAGGATAAAGCAAAAAGTACTAGTCCATCTTGATCAAATTCAAATAGGATTACAAAAGAAGCACCCAGAATAAAAGTTAAGGATGTTTATACACAACAATACCTACAGTCGATTTGAGAACCTCCTCCCTATTTTGAAGTCGGTTGAAAAGGTTAAGCTTGTGCATGCTGGAAGCCCTAAGTAAGGGAACACATAGTTCTTAAGTGAAATTTATTTTGATGCTTGTTTTCTTGTATTGTGATTCTTTTGTTGGGTTTCCATAATAAATAAATAAATTAAATGGGGTTCGAACATTTTTGTATGGAGGCTGGCATACCTACTAGTTGGCAATTTTGAAAAAATCGTGATTTGGCCGCCAGTGATGAAACCCATGTCAATCGACAGATTAAATGATTACAAACAAAAAGTATTCCATGATCAAATATCCTAAGTGATACAGTTTTTGAGATATTTGGGTTTGAAAAAAGAAAAATAAAGTAATACGATACGTTTACTGTCGTATACCTAACCACCATATAAAGTATATCGTCGGCTTATTGCCAGAAGTCATTAGTCGCAAGAAGTCACTAACTGCGTTAAATACACCAATGAGTTCGTCTCGATGAGCTCTACATTTTGGTAAAACTCAATAATTTGTAGCTTTTCAAACTTAGAAGTTATGGCTTGGTAATAAAGTCGATAACTTCATTTTTGGTACATCTGGTTTCATGAAATTCATTAACTTACATTAATAGATTTTAACAAAAGAAAAAAAAGAAAATTGTCATTTTTACTCAACATTTTAACAATACCTTTACGTTCACAAACGTTTGAATAGGTTTCGCTTAAATTCATTAAACGGTTTGAAATAACTTCTATCAAAACGAGTAACGTCTACACTGAGTTTTTTTTTTATAGAATTCATTATTTACACTTAATTACTGTTTTAGAAACATAATTAGTGGTAAAAAATACTGTTCGCATTAAATGACTTCTTTCAAAACAAATAACTCCAGTTTAGTTAAAACTTCTTTTATCTTTGCATTTTTAGCTTTTAAAAAAATGTCAATGGTTGAATTTGTCCTGATTTCAATTACTTTGAAAGATGCCGCAAACCTTCATAGTGTGAGAATTTCAGTCCCTGGCTTTTCAAGAGCTTCGTATAGGTACTTCGTCATTTTGCGTTGTAGCACAATGTAATGTCCGTGATGGTTTACATAGAATAAACATAGCAATAATTAGATCAGATGTTTTGCGTAAACTGCAATGAATATTTATATTCCTGCTGCAGTAGGTACACTTACACACGTACACTCGTACACTTTGGTCGTGTGATGAAAAAAGTGCGGACTCATATATTGAATGAATTTGTTTCATTACATCTGGGTCTTTCCCGGAATAGAGAAACTGAAGAATATCTTGAAGAATTACGTCAAAGAATTTTGTCTTTACCGATTTTTTTATATGGAAGTCCTGAACAACCAAACTTATATAATATACTTATAGGTATATAAACTTATATAAACGTATATTTTAATAAATAACCTCATGGAGGGTAGAGAAAAAGTCGCGGGATGGTAAGTATTGCTCGTGCATAGTGGGGAAAATAATCTTTGGCTATTGTTCCCATAATATAATCTGCGTAATATGGTTTATGGCATGGGTTCATACCCTACCTACCTATTTAATAAACATTGAGTAAGGGCTCCTACACAAAACTGCGATTTGATGCGATGCGATGCGATGCGATGTGATGCGATGTCACACGAACTTGAGATGCGAATTTCTGCGATGCGATTTTGTGCGGCGAACCGTTTGGTAGGGTAACCATACCTTCAAGTTTAGTCAGCCGGATTGGACGTGTTTTTAGGAAGCGTAAGATGTATCGCAAAAAGATAATTGCACTGCTGTTATTGTTAAATAGATATAAAGGAAAAAGAAGATTCTGGGTTTATCCATTTATTACGATTATGAACTCTGAAGGGAACTATTTTGCTCGAAAGTACTATGGGTTGAGAACTGAAGCAGATTTTTTTTTACAATACAAAGAAGGCGGCTCAGGCGCCGTGCTTCTTTCTCTAAAGTTGTCTCAGAGCGGACTAAAAGGGTGGTCACCAAGTATGACGTAATATGGCAGGAATGCGCGATGCAAATGAGATCGGACGTTATCGTGCGAGCTCGCAGATATTTGCGATGCGATGCGAGTTCGCAGTTTTGTGTGGGAGCCCTAAGGTAGAAAGTAGCTCAGGAACAGATTTTTTTTATAATTTTTAGACCCAAATATCTCAGAAACCGTATCACTTAGAAGGTTTAATCATAGAATACTTTTTGTTTGTAATAATTTACTCTGTCAATTGACATGGGTTTCATCACTGGCGGCCAAATCACGATTTTTTCAAAATGGCGGACTAGTAGGTATGCCAATATGTTCGATGAAAGAAGGCATCATCGTGCCGTCACTATATTATTAATCTGGGGTGCCGTCACAAAGTTGGCAACATGAAATTTGAATAATTTGTCAATGTCAAAAAGAAATGACAATTGTTTGATTTGACAACCTTCAATTTATTAGAAAGAAAGCTGATGGTATTGTTTTTCTGGGGAAATAATCAAAACATTTATACGTAAACAGTGAAAAGTGATAAAAATGGGTGCTCTAACCAGCCGTCAACATGCTGGCGTTGAGGAAGCTGATGTAGTATCGAATCACGCGTACAAATATCCACCTCGATCAGGCAAGTACCTTCACCTTTAGTTCTCACCCACCACCACCTATGGTAAACACTAAACCAAGTGGCAGTACAAAGAATAGCCTTCCATTCTATTCCATTAATACCGTCAATAAACTCTTGCTTTTCCAAATTTGGGAATTTAAAAAACAAGTTTACAAATAACTACAACATACCTAAAAAATTGCAATTAGCTACACTTGTAACTGCCATCTACAATCTACATACATTAGGATATTAGTTCCTGCTATCACAGCCTTAGCTTTTACTTCATGATCACCATCAAAGAATCTTTTACAATTCTGTTCACTGCTAATGTCTTATTAATAAAATAAAAATCTCTTTGTTATAAATTGTACTTACAAAATTAATATGTACTACAAAAATCAATAAAGTCTTCTAAACTGCCTTGAACAGGTAACTACTTTGGGAGCCACTTTATCATGGGAGGAGAAAGATTTGACACACCACAGCCCGAGGCCTACCTGTTTGGTGAAAATGCAGATCTAAACTTCCTGGGCAGCAAACCCACACCAGTAAGTGACACTGTTGTACTAAACTCATACTATCTTAGCTCCACTAATAAAGATAGAGTGAATCAATAACCATGACATTGCATATTTTACTAGATAACTAGAAATACATGGTTGGATTACTAGATAGTTGGATTTGTCAGTGTGAGTTAGTTTCACACACTTATGAAATTATATTTTGATACTGCCATGACTTGCAGTAGTTAAATGATTCTTCACAAATATAAATGTTTGTCATCAATATCTTAACATTAACCCTTAATCACCACAGAAATTTGAAAATTTCAGTTGCTGATGTACATTTATTTTATTTCAGTTCCCCTACCCCCCACCACAGTCAAATGAACCAACCAAAACACTTAAAAGTCTTGTAAACATCAGAAAAGAGTCTCTGAGGTTTGTGCGTTGCCCAGAGCCTGTGGGCAAACTCTCCGATTCTAACAACAAAATAGATGGAGCCGGTGACGGAACCTTGAAATCAGCTGATAATAATGGGAAAGGCACATACTACAACATTGAGTTTACATTTGACTGTGATGTGAGGTGTGCCATCACAATATTCTACTTTTGTACTGAGGAAATCACTCCTACTGGTGTGGTGTGAGTATTTTACTTTTTTCTAGCTTTAATAATCTTTCTGTCATAGTTTGCGAAGGTGCAAAATAATGCTCTACAATGATTTATAATAAATTTAAAATTTTAAACTAATATAAACTTTTTTTTCATTGTTAGAGAATATTTCTGTTAGAGTAGATAGTAAATAAGAAGTAAAAAACTAACTATTTTTTTTCTGTATCAGTATAAAAATACTAATAGTACTCAAGTAAATCAATATCTTTATTTCTTTAGGCTTACAAAATAAGCACAAGGACAAGTCAAATTTTAAACGATAGGTACATAATTATCAAAATAAGAAGTGCTAATTGATTTCCCCTTAGCTTAAATTTTTTGTCCACTAGTGGAAGAAGCTAAAAATAAACCACTAGCATGTGTATAGCTTATGTGTCTAATACATGTTGGTCTTACTGTTGTGAAGATATCATAATGATGTATTATTTTTTGATTCTAATAATTTTATTAGTAAAACTATTTTGACTAGGGACACAGTGGACCTAACCCAACAATGTAAAAAGATAATTGCTAAATTATTAGCATACAATATTTTTGATCCCGTTATAAGTAGTATAACGCAGTTACCTGACGAGCCTGTACATGTAGTTAGTAATAGTACTAATGAGGGCATTAAAGCTACAGTGTCAGTAAACTCAAATTTAAACTGACCGCGATGACAATGGGAAAGCAAAAAGCCATGTTTCACATAGTCCATCAGAATATACAAGGCTTACCCAGCAAAATCCTAGAATTAGAATTATTTATGAACCATTTAAATGTAGATGTTATGTGTGTAACAGAACACTGGATTGTAAAGAATCAGTTACTGCCGTTTTATAATAACTATTGTTTTGTAAGTTCATATAAAAGAAAAGCTGCAATACGTGGTGGCTCTCTTATTTTAGTAAAAAATAGTCGTAAATGTAAAGAAAGAAAAGATATTGTAAAACTTTCTATTGAGAGGACTATTGAACTTTCTTGTGTGGAATTGGAGCGACATATCGTTGTGTGTGTATACCGCCCTCCTGACGCAGATCAGGTTGCTTTTGAATGTACTATGGAAGAAGTTTTGCTGAAAGTATTTACTTGTAGGAAGGATCTCATTGTTTGCGGTGACTTTAATATAGATATTTTATCAAATCCCCTTGCCGACAGATTGCTTAATTTATTCAAGTGCTTCAGTTTACAACATCTTTTTAATGACCCCACTAGGGTAACCCAAACATCTGCCACCTGTTTAGATAATATTTACTGTAGTCAAACTCCAACCAGCAAAGCAGTAATTAGGCATTTCCAATCAGACCATTATGGTCAAAGTGTTAATTTTAGCTATAATGATAGAAATAATGTAGAAAAATATACCTGCAGGCCAATAACTGAGAACCGTATTAAGAATTTTCAAAGTAGAGTAGAACTAACAGTATCTAATATATCTTGTTCTGATGACCCCAATGAATTATTTTCCACACTTTTGAATGTCATACACAAAGAACACAGTGAAGTATTCAAACTTAAAACATGCACAGTGAGAGATAGGGTCGGATTTGTTGATTGGGCCACTCCGGGTATTTATAAAAGTAGGAATAGACTCTATGACCTTTATGCTTCTAGAGAAACTATGTTACATGATCCTGCGTTTCTATTGTATGTAACCAACTATTCTAAAACATTTAAGAAAGTCTGCAACACAGCCAAATGCCTGTTTTTAAAGAATGTTATAATAAAATCATCTAATAAAGTAAAAGCAACATGGAGACTAATAAATAACGAAACAGGTAAATCAAAGCCACGTTATAAAGAAATAAGGTTAAAAATTAATAATTCAATTCTTATACATGAAAAAGATATTGCCAATGCTTTTGATGCATTCTTTTCTGCTATTCCTAAAGTTGTTACCCAGTCTCTAAACTCCTCAGCATCAATGGCTGTTAAATTTTTAGAATCTTCAGTTGCTAGATGTAATGAGAGTTTTATCTTTAGTTATGTAAATGCTGATTATGTAGTGAAAATCTTTAAGTCCATTAACATTAAAAATACTGAGGATCTCTGGGGTATATCAACAAAAGTATTAAGTTCAATTGTTAAGGAAATGGCTCCTTGTTTGGCCTATATTTTCAATAGTTGTATCGACGCAGGAGTTTTTCCTGATCTCATGAAATATAGTAAGTTAGTTCCTCTTTATAAATCTGGTAGCCACACTGATCCGGCCAATTACAGACCGATTTCAATACTTCCTGCAATGAGTAAAGTTTTTGAAAAAATTATTCTCACCCAGTTAACTTCTCACTTCAACCTTAATAGGTTATTTCATGAAAACCAATTTGGCTTCTCCAAGGGTAGATCGACAACGGATGCTGGTACAGTTCTATTAAGGCATATATTGGAGGCCTGGGATAAAGCCAAAAACGCTATTGGTGTATTCTGTGACCTTTCTAAGGCTTTTGACTGTGTAGATCATAGTACATTAATTGAGAAACTGAAACACTATGGAATAAACAACAAGGCACTGGATCTTATGCAATCATATTTATCTGATAGAGTTCAAAAAGTAGACGTTGGTAAAGAAAGATCTACGGGCTCAAAAATTGAAATAGGCGTCCCCCAAGGATCTATATTAGGACCCTTTTTATTTTTAGTATATGTAAATGATCTCCCCTTTTTAGCAAAAGACCTTTGTGATATAGTTTTATTTGCTGATGATACTTCACTAATTTTTAAAGTTGACAGAAATAAATATAATTTTGACGATGTAAATAATTCGCTGTCAAAGATACTAAATTGGTTTACCGCCAATAACCTCTTACTTAATGCTAAAAAAACAAAATGTATAAAATTCATGTTACCAAATGTTAGAGAACTCCCAACTCAAATCATGTTAAATAATGAGATTGTTCACTTCGTAGACTCTACTGTATTTTTGGGGTTGCATATTGATTCAACTCTTCAATGGCAACCGCAAATTGATGCTCTCGCGGGTAGGCTTAGTTCAGCAGCCTATGCAGTGAGAACAATTAGACATCTCACTGATCAGGACACAGCTAGGTTAGTTTATTATAGTTACTTCCATAGTATTATGTCCTATGGTATTTTGCTTTGGGGACAGGCAGCTGATATTCAGACTATCTTTGTTCTTCAAAAAAGGGCGGTGCGTGCAATTTATAAATTAAAGCCACGTGACTCATTGAGGGAATTATTTAAAGAAATAAATATTTTAACTGTAATTTCGCAATATATTTATGAAAATTTAATGTATACACACAAAAACAAGAGTAACTTTTTGAAAAATTGTGATGTTCACAATAGAAATACACGAAACAAGAACAAATTACACATTCCTTCATTTAGATTACGAAAACTGGGGAAATCATTTATGGGTAATTGTGTGCGCTTCTATAATAAGCTTCCATCTGAAGCAACTGAACTTTCTATTCGTAGATTTAAACAGTACATAAAACTAAATCTTATCAAGAAGGCATATTACTCCATAAATGATTACATCAATGACGTTAGTGCTTGGCCAGATGTCGCTCAGTTCCACATCGACAATAGTATGTAATTATTTATAAGGCAAACATGTATTAGACACATAAGTTTTACACATGCTAGTGGTTTCTATTTCGCCTCTTCCACTAGTGGACAAAAAATTGAGGCGAATTAAATTTGACTTGTCTAAGTGCTTATTTTGTAAGCCTAAAGAAATAAAGATATTGATTATTTGATTATAGACCTTCATTTAAGTAAAAATACTTGTGTTAGAAGGTCTTTAACTATAACAGACATGTCAGATAATGGATGAGGCTCACACAAGACTGTAAGCTGGTATGTAAAATAGGAAGCCTTTACAAAGCAGAGTGTTTCAGCGGGCTGATGGATGAATGATGATATTATAAATACTAAATAATAAAAATACAAATAATGATAAAAATAATATTTGTTTCTCATCCTTATCGTGATTATAACTGCCCATGATGAACATTTAATGTTGATGAAAAAATTCGTCTTTCCGCGTTCAGCAAGGCTTAGACATAAGCAGCAAATGCATTACCAGTACTCATTGTTAACCATCCTACAGATACTACCCCCGCGACCCGACAACAAACTCCCAAACATACCACTACAAGAAAGGCGCTAATCAGCAGTTCTGCCAGTTAGCGCACGTGTTTGACCCCTCCAAGCACGCGGAGGAAGACTTGGTCTACAATGCCGATAGGGAGATCATACCTATCGCTATTTACTGCGTCGTGGACGAAGGGCAGGAAGGTAACTGTTGTTTATGTACAGTCTGACTATTCAGAGAGAGAGGAAGGTCGTGTGACGAAAAGTCTGTTTTTTTTTAAATAATGCTTGTCAATCCACACAGCGTCATCTAGTCCCAAAATAAACAGAGCTTGTGTAAAGTTCGAAACACACAGAAGCCGGAGGCGGAGCGGAGGCGAAGGCGTGCGAGTTGTATTCTATTGAATCATTTGAAAGCCTACACACACACCGCAGGCGGTGACGGCGCGGTGCCATAGGAAAAACCGGCACGCCTTCGCCTCCGCTCCACCTCCGGCTTCTGTATGTTTCGTACTTTATGGGTACTGGATGACTGATATACTTAACCTTTCTATACCCGCGCCAAATAAAAGTACAAATATACCCGCGCACGGTGCCTGGGACCGAAAGTTCGAGTCCTTGTTTTTCTGCATTTTGAATAGAAAGCTTACTCAAACTATATTTTATCATTATTTAGGGATGTGTTTGCAATAAATAAACCAATGACATAGAAAATATTTGCTTTATTAGTAACTTACAGTCTTTTAAAACAGTCTCTGAAAAAATGCCTTTTATTCTTAGTAACTACGAAAACTTGAACACAAATATACTTATTCTCAAAAATACTAAAACAAACGCTAAAGTCTTAAAGATAACAAGTTGAGGAACATTATAAAAGTCTTAGTTGTCCGCAGACGTCTCACTATGGCAGTCAGAGCACACCATAACTGCATGCTTCATACAAAAATATTTTGTTCCATTTTGTTCGATTATCTTTGCCGATGTAATAATATCTAGAAGTTGGCAGCTCTGCCAGTTCATCATCAGAATCACTATCCTGCTCAGTAGTACTTCTTTGTTGTTGCATTTTAACGTGATCCTCCACCTCACAGTCGTTGTCATCTTCGTAGTTGGAATCCGAATGTTCGTCCTCCAACATAAGTCTTATGCGATCTTCGTCTATTTTCCAGTGAAATTTCTAGCTAAAAGTAAGAAATATTTCTATAATATACCATACATATAGTTGACACACAACTCTTTTAAAAAAAACCTGTAATTATATGAATAATAGAACCGATCACTTACCCAAAATTGTAACGCCTATACTCGCGTCGGTCCCACGCACCGATCGACGCCGTGTACTGCGACACGCGCTATCCGCACCAACGCTCGTGTCGCACAGAATTGAAGTTGGCAACGAATCATGCAGCTACTAGGAAGCTCCCAGCGCTAGAGTTGTCCTGGCTTCAAAAAAACACGAAAAAGTAATTTGTCGGTCTAATAGACCAACGCGCGGGTATAGGAAGGTTAATATACCTATACCTAATTACATAGATGGATATTTTTTACTATTCATAGAAAACACCCAGAACCCTGAAATCAAATATTCGCAGATCATACAAACATTTGTCAAGGCGAGAATCGAGCCCTCGGTCGTCAAATTATGACGAATAATTCAAGTAAACATAAAATAGGAAACTTTATACCATGTACATTTTACACTTCTAACACAAAAACAAAACCTAAATATTTTTGCGTAATATTTCCAGAGATAAGACAGTCTCACACCACCATAGCAGTGGTGGAGAGGCACTCGGACGGTACCTATGTGCTGAAGGCGCTGAAACAGAAGCTCTTCGTGGACGGACTGTGTTACCTGCTGCAGGAGATCTACGGCATCGAAAACAAGAATTTGGATACAAAGGTATGATTACGTAATTTGGCGTCTTTTAAAAGCTGTAAACCTACTCCATAAAGTAGGTACTATGATGGCGAAAGTTCAACTTTGTCTCACTCAAAACGTAACGTCTTGTCTCTTCAATTTTGATTAAAAAAAATTTACTTGCTTTCCTTTTAGAAAGCTGATTACTTTATACAAGAAAGTACTTACGATTTATAGGAGTCATATTATAAATAATGACCTAAAATGAAAAAAAAACATTATGATAAATTTTAACCATCCAACCGAAAATTCTCAAATAAACTTAGCCGTAAATTCTCCAATAAATGCTACGAAAAATCGGTGTACATTAATGAATGGGCTATTTTCTAGTACTCTCGGGGGTGATACATTCTTTTTTTATGACGACACTGTATGGTCCACCCTGTATAGACGTATGTATATATTTCAGCCGAGTTCAGACGAGGAGACGGAGGACGGCGGCTCTGAGTGCGTCATCTGCATGTGCGACGTGCGCGACACACTCATACTGCCGTGTCGACATCTCTGTCTGTGCAACTCCTGCGCAGACTCCCTCAGGTAACTTAGAAGTGCGTCATCTGCATGTGCGACGTGCGTGAAACACTCATACTGCCGTGTCGACATCTCTGTCTGTGCAACTCCTGCGCAGACTCCCTCAGGTAACTTAGTAGTGCGTCATTTGCATGTGTAACTTAGTATTGCGTAATTTCAGGTGTAGTCTAAATGTAGCCTATGAAAACCCAAAAAGTGGAAAGATGTCATAGAAAATACGTGTTATGTCTTTTAAAACATATTGTATTATTTTATCTCTGCCCGCGGCTTCGCACGCTTTGTTTCTATGGAAAAGTTTCAAGGCTATTTCTATCCCATGGGATCTGATTTATGGGATGAAAAGTAGCCTTCTATTCTAGGACTAGAACTACATCTATTCAAAATTTCTGTCCGAGCCGTTCAGTAGTTCTTGCGTGAAAGAGTAACAATAACATTCATAAAGCCCTACACAAAAACTTCGGGTTTTTAACATAAATAAGGATCTATCTGTTTTGTACTGAGAGTGAGCAAGCAGTGAGTCAGCAAGATTTAACCATTTAAAAGATGCCTTTTCAATGAGCACACGTAAGTAGCCACCCACAGAATGCACTCCGCATTCTGTGGGTGACTTCGGCAATCAAATGGACAGAACTGGTCAAATTTTTCGAAACCATGTAGTCGATATTTGTAAAAACAACATTTATAAATAGGAGATAGAATACCACGTTGATATAAAAGGGCCCTAAGTCAGCATAATGCTGGCTTAGGCCCCGTAAGACGCCAAGCCCGCGCAGGTCTTCCGGTAGGACCCGAATATTGAGTCAATCTGGCGACGTTCCCAATATCGACACATGTACTACTGGCCCGCTGCTCCCACAAACTGCCGACAAACTGTTTCACAGTTTTGAAGAAACGGTATGAATGTAATTGAGATGTAAGGAAGGCTCTTCAATAGAACTCTTGATAATTTTTAGAAGTTGCACTTTGTATTTCGACTTCCATTCTGATGCCCGAATGACAGCTCTCTGGTGTTGCCCGCTCGGCTAAACCAATAATGTTCATACACTACAGTAATGTACTATTATTTAAAATAAATAAAATACAGGTACCAAGCCAACAACTGCCCGATATGCCGCGCGCCCTTCCGCGCCCTCCTGCAGATCCGCGCGCTGCAGCGCCGCGTCACGCCGGCGCCCAACGCGCCCGCGCTGCCGCCGCCACATACGCCCGACGTACGTATCGCTACAATCCATATACTTTCAACTACTACTTGAAAGTATACCTCCAGCTTCAGTGTGTAGAGACCTTTATAATTGTCAGAGTATGAGTAAAAAAACGTCCCCTAAGCAGTTTAGTTTGTATCGTTGCTAGTGGTACATTACATAGTCAATGTAGATCAATAATTCAATAAACAATATGGGTTATGTTCTCTTTTAATTCAATATATATAGAAAAATTATACATACGTGCTTAATTATCCTGAACTGCTAGACATATAATAAAATGCATAAAGGATCAACAAAAGACGGTCGGATCAACATGTGTTTTTGGATCAACAAAGTGCTCGCTATAAGTCGCGCCTGATCAACATTTACCGCAATGTGTGTGTAAGAGAACCTCGCTATACCTTCATTAGATTACTTACAAAAATTAAATAATTACATAAATTTATTTTATTATATTGCTCGGACGATGATATTTGAAGTGTATGAGTATAAACACACTTCAAAGTAGTAATCCTGTAATGCATACAGGGTAGCATGGAGAACATACCGGCGGGGTACGAGCCCGTGTCTCTGATCGAGGCGCTGAACGGCGTGCACGCGCCGGCCGCCGCGCCGCGCCCGCACCCCGCCATCGCCAGCCCCGACACCGACACCGCCTCACAGGTACTACATCTACACGGGGTACGAGCCCGTGTCTCTGATCGAGGCGCTGAACGGCGTGCACGCGCCGGCCGCCGCGCCGCGCCCGCACCCCGCCATCGCCAGCCCCGACACCGACACCGCCTCACAGGTACTACATCTACACGGGGTACGAGCCCGTGTCTCTGATCGAGGCGCTGAACGGCGTGCACGCGCCGGCCGCCGCGCCGCGCCCGCACCCCGCCATCGCCAGCCCCGACACCGACACCGCCTCACAGGTACTACATCTACACGGGGTACGAGCCCGTGTCTCTGATCGAGGCGCTGAACGGCGTGCACGCGCCGGCCGCCGCGCCGCGCCCGCACCCCGCCATCGCCAGCCCCGACACCGACACCGCCTCACAGGTACTACATCTACACGGGGTACGAGCCCGTGTCTCTGATCGAGGCGCTGAACGGCGTGCACGCGCCGGCCGCCGCGCCGCGCCCGCACCCCGCCATCGCCAGCCCCGACACCGACACCGCCTCACAGGTACTACATCTACACGGGGTACGAGCCCGTGTCTCTGATCGAGGCGCTGAACGGCGTGCACGCGCCGGCCGCCGCGCCGCGCCCGCACCCCGCCATCGCCAGCCCCGACACCGACACCGCCTCACAGGTACTACATCTACACGGGGTACGAGCCCGTGTCTCTGATCGAGGCGCTGAACGGCGTGCACGCGCCGGCCGCCGCGCCGCGCCCGCACCCCGCCATCGCCAGCCCCGACACCGACACCGCCTCACAGGTACTACATCTACACGGGGTACGAGCCCGTGTCGCTGATCGAGGCGCTGAACGGCGTACACTGGTGGCATTTAAAGCATTTAAAAAGCCCGATTAGTACATCACTTCTATGGTTTTTTCACATCCGCACAGCAGGGTTCCAGATAATTAGAAACCTTCTATGTGAAACTTTAATGTGGGACCCTGTTGTACGGATGTGTTAAAACCAAATAAGTGATCTACTAATCGTGCGGCCTTCGGATACCGTCAATGTAGTGTGTCGTGATCGAGTTTTCTTTCGTGATCATGGCGGATAAAACTTTGCCTCAAAACAAATCAAACTCATGCTATATATCCCGTTTTAAATGACATCATTGTTATGTGTTATCAAACATGATAACTTTAAAATATTTACAATCACTGGTGTTGGGATATTTTCCTTATTTTGTATTTGCCTTTATGGGAGCTGAATAAAAACATGTCCTTCTTGCTGAGCTGATTTATTGCAACTTCTTTATTTTTACCTACACAAAATTTTGACAGATCTATTCGAATGAAATTGACTATGTCTCGACACATGTTGCCATTAACAAGAAATCAAGCCAAAAAAATATCTCTAACATAATCGCCCACCAAAGAACAATAGTTCTTTCTTAAATGTAAACAGCAAATTACATTAGTATGAAATCAACAAATTAAATTGCTAGAGAAGCTAGCAATCCTTAAATAATAAGTGGATTGAACTCCTTACATACATAGAATGTTCATAGCTGAGGGCTTCTAACTAAGCTTAAAGTAAAATTACAGTCTAAACATGAAATTATCTTACAAGAAAATAAAAACATAACTACAGATTAAGTGGTAGTCCTACCTAGTTATAGGTTGATATAGATGCAAACAATCATACATAATCATCTGTAGATAATATTGATTGACACAAACACTGATTTTTATTATCAGTTTAGGTTACTTGCTGGTATTCAAAGTGAGAACTTATTTTACAATATAGTATTAAAATCACAAGGAATTATGTAGATTATGTATGTTTGTGGGAATCCACTTAGTATAAATACACACACAAATAAGTTTCACATTATTAGCAATAAGTGCACAAATAAGTTTTACATTATTACATGAGAGTAAATACTCTTACATCATTATGTTAGGTATGATACACAGAAAAATAAAAATTTTAACCACATGAAATTATAACATTATACATGTTTCAAATGAAATAACAAAATTAGGTAGTTTAATCACTCTTATCAATGGGTAGTTTACATAGTCGAGTAATTGTACGTTTTATAATGTCACCGCGACACTTAAGGCTATAAACTCGAGTATTTCCGTCAGGACCTACATGTTTTTGAATTATACGACCTAAGGACCATTTACCAGGGGGTAAACCGTCTTCTTTAACTATAACTATATCACCAAGCTCAAGTTCATTTACATGTTTCATCCATTTTGGCCTCTCTTGTAGTCTTGTCAGATATTCTGTTTGCCAACGGTGCCAAAAATCTCTCACTAGCTTCTGAGTATATTGCCAACGTGATAGCTTGTTAACATTAACATCTCTTAAGTCAGGGCTTGGTATAACTACAGGGGGTTCACCTATCAAAAAATGTCCAGGTGTAAGGGGTTCAGTACAGTGAGGGTCAGAAGCATCAATGGGAGTGAGAGGACGTGAGTTTAAACATGCTTCGATTTGACACAAGGTTGTAGTCATTTCCTCAAACGTGAGGTTTTTAGTTAGAATCCTTTTCAGGTGGAATTTTATGGACTTGACTCCGGCTTCCCATAGTCCTCCAAAGTTTGGGCTATAGGGTGGGATGTTGTGCCACTGAGTACCGTCTGATGACAGCAAATTGGCTAAATCTCCAGGTAGTTCTAGGCTAGCTTGTTTGAATGCTTCAGCTAATTCCTTATTGGCTCCAATAAAGTTACGACCTTGATCACTCCAAATATGTGTACACTTGCCTCTTCTGGCAACAAATCTGTGAAAGGCTCCAATGAAAGATTCGGAAGTTAAGTCACCTACTAACTCTAAGTGGATAGCCTTTGTAGCCATGCAGATAAAGATGGCAACATAAGCCTTGATTGTCTTTTGTCCTCTGCCTTTTGACATTAATATTTGCAAAGGTCCACAAAAATCGCAGCCGCTGTGCACAAAAGCTCTTGCTTTGGTTACACGGGCCCTTGGATATTCACCCATTACTTGGTTTCGGATTGTGGCTCGATGACGACAACATATAAGACACTTGTGAATATATGCTTTCACTGCATTTTTGGCGTGGATAATCCAATATTTAGATCGAAGGTAGCTAAGCATGAGTTGTACTCCGCCGTGGAGCGTCTTCCTGTGGGCGTCTGCAATGATCAGGTTTGTCAGATAAGTATGAGTACCAAGTATGATTGGATGCTTCGTTTCTACATCTAAATCAGAGTTTTTCAGTCTGCCGCCCACCCTGAGAATATTATTCTCTTCTTGCAGGAATGGATTAAGATTCAATATTTTACTCTTTTTCTTCAAGTTCCTTTTCTGTTGTAGTCTTTCTATTTCTAGTCCGAATTCACGTTTTTGTGCTATTTTGATACACTTGATTAGAGCTTCTTCATATTCTTCAGTAGTGATTGTCGCTTGTAATTTTTCTGGGTGTTTTTTACATTGAAGAAATCTCTTTGCATACACTATTGTTCTCTGTAATTCTTGTAGGGTGTCATAATCTTTAAAATCAATTAGTTCCCTTTCTTCTTCGTTGATCTTCATGTTTACTTGTATTGTTTTCTTTTTCTCTATTTCTGTTGCTAAAATGTTAGGTCTTGTAAATTTTATATTATTTGTCTTAAGCCATTCTGGCCCTTCCCACCAAAGTTTGTTTTCTATTAGAAGGGGTAGTTCCTTTCCTCTTGATCCTATATCTGCAGGATTTTCCTTTGATACAACATGGAACCATTGTGTGTTTGGGACATTATCTAGTATTTCAATAACTCTGTTGCTGACGAATAGCTTCCATCTATGAGGATCTCCAAACAGCCATGATAGGACTACAGATGAGTCTGTCCATGCGTAGATCTTGTCATGAGGAATTTTCATTGCCTTGCTCACTTGCGTTAGAAGTCTTGCCAACAATAATGCTCCACAGAGTTCTAATCTTGGGAGGGTCACCAATTTTACAGGTGTTACTCTCGTCTTTGAAGCAATAATTGTGGTTTTGATGTCACCGTTTTTGGTTTCCACTCTAGCATAAACTATTGCACAGTATGCCTTCTCCGATGCATCACTAAATCCATGTAGAGTTATCTTGTCTGTATCATCACTATCTGTTTTGATCCATCTGTCAATAAGAATGTCGTTGAGTTTTTCAAATCCACTTCTTAGTGCGTACCATTCTTTTGCTATAGATTCATTGACAGGATCATCCCATTCTAGTTTTTGAAGCCAAAGTTTCTGAATCAGCATCTTTGCCAGCACTATCGCAGGACTGATCCATCCCAGGGGATCAAAAAATCTTTGTATGTCTGCCAAAATGTTTCTTTTTGTGATCACCTTTGGTATTGTTGGTATATCAAATCTGTAATGCAGTGTATCAGTTTTTGTATTCCATGATAAGCCAAGTGTTTTGATCATGTTCTCATTTTTTAAATCTTGTGTTGCATATTTGCTTCTTAGCATTGGATCTATTTGTTCCATCAATTCAGGACTGTTCGAGGCCCACTTCTGGAGTGTAAATCCTCCCCTTTCAAGGACTCTCATTATATCTTTGCTCAGTTGAATTGCTTCCTCTGCTGTAAAGCTTCCGCTCATACAATCATCAACAAAGAATTGTTCCTTTATAACCTTAGCTGCTTCTGGAAATTCCTTACCTTCATCTTCTGCTATCTGCATTAGTGTCCTTACCGAAAGGTATGGTGCTGCTGCAGTTCCAAATGTCACACGTAGAATTCTGAAATCCTTAACTTCTTCATTGGTATCTTTTCTCCATAGAATTCTCTGTAAATCTGCATCTTCTTTTTTCACCATAATTTGACGATACATCATTTTGACATCTGCTGTAAAACAAATTGGCATCATACGCCATCTCATTATTAAATTTCTTAAATCGTTCTGCAGTTGTGGCCCAACTAGAAGTTCATCATTTAATGATTTTCCTTTTGATCCTTTGCAAGAACCATCAAAAACAACTCTTACCTTTGTTGTCTCCTTATCTTCTCTCACAACTGCATGGTGTGGAAGATATACAGCGGCTTTAGATATTTCTTCCTTTGGTACCTCTTCCATGTGGTTGAGTTGTAAATATTCATCTATTACCTTGCCATAATCTTCTTTCAAATTTGGATTGCCTTCTAACCTCTTCTCGAGTTGATAAAATCTCTTCAGTGCAATATCTTTTGTTGTACCAATTTCTTGTATTGGTTGTGCACTTTTGAGTGGTAGCTTCACTACATAACGTCCATCAGGTGCCCTGGAATGTGTTGTTGTGTATATTTCTTCACATAGCCTTTCATCAGCAGTCATACTTCTCTTATCTGTTTCTTCTATGTGCCACATGTTCTTCAACATGTTGTGTATGTTTAAGTTTTCCAGGTGATGGTGAACAATGATTCTGTCATCGTGTGATTTTTCACTTACCTCGCCAAATAGAATCCACCCCAGGCTGGTTTCTTGTGCACATGGATAACCTGTGGGACCCTTGATAACCTTTCCTTTCACGATGTCAGCATAAACCTTGACTCCGAGTAGCATGTCAATCTTGCCTGAAATATTATATTTAGGATCGGCCAAAGTTAAACCGTCTAAGTTTGCCCATGATATAGGCGCGATTGTTTTACTAGGTAACTGTTTAGTCAGTTGCATTGATACTATATATGCCTCAACATTGAGGCTGAAAGAAGCCTCATATCTAGATAAAACCTCAAGTTGAGTGGAATGACTGACCTTTGTTTCTGAGGAACCTATTCCTGTTATCCTAGCATGTGATGGAGTTTTGATAACCTTTAACCTTTGTGCTGCCCTCTCACTCACGAATGATGCCTCTGAACCTAAGTCAATAAGAGCCCTGAGTAATATAGTTTGACCTGAACTACTTCTGACGGGTACTACAGCCGTAGCTAGTAATGAACTCTTACGATTTGTGAAGTGTGATGCAAAGTGTGATGCTATGTCAGTGATGTCGTGCTGCAGCTCCTCCGTAGTCTCCTCCTCAACACTGGCATGCATTGATGAAGCTGGAGATGTTACTTTCTTCTCATCGGTGTCCCTCCTTGTGACTGAATGAAGTAGGGAGTGATGACGTCGTTGGCATACTCTGCAGGAAGTCTTGTGTCTGCAGCTCATTGTGAAATGCCCAGGAGCTAGGCAGTTGTAGCATAATCTCTTCTGTTTTACATATTCACTTCTTTTCTCCGGGTCCAGCTTTGCAAATTCTTTGCAGTGACATAGTAAATGTTTCTCATTACACAGAATGCATGTCTGTTCTGAAGTTGTGTTTACATGAAATGACTTTAACTTATCCTTACTTGTTGTTGATGATGATGTCAACTCCAAGGTACATATGCGGTTATCCAGAAAGTTAGAGAGGTTTTCAAAAGAAGGTAAGTCTCTACTGTGTTCTCCACTTACATGTGATTCCCAAGCTCTATGTGTTTCACTGTCCAATTTTTGAATCACCAAGAAGATAATAAAAGGATCCCAACTTTCTGTGTTAATGTTGGAACTGTTTAGGCTGTTTAAGCATTCCTTTGTGTCATCAATTAGAGTTTTCAAGTGGACTGGTGATGGCGTTGTTACTCGTTTTTGTGAGAACAATTTTCTCAAAATTGCATTTACTATGAGTCGTTTCTGACTATACCGGTGTTTCAAATTGTTCCATGCAGGTTCATAATTGCATTCTGTGATTTGAAAGTGTTTGATTGTGTTCTTCGCCTCACCAATAACACATGACTTCAAATAATGGAGTTTCTGTACATTGTTTAGTATCTTGTTGTTGTGGATTAATGATAGAAATGTGTCTTCAAATGATTGCCATTCTTCATATGCGCCTCCAAAGGATGGTAGGTTTATTCTTGGTAACTTTACTTCAGGTTGGCTCGCTGAACTAGTGTAGGACTTTGTACCCGGACCAGATTCAGTCGATTGTGTGGGTTGCAATCCTTGTAGATGGTCGATGATGTCTGCTTTTAAACTGGAGTAAACTTCCTCTATGTTACTATACATATCATTTGTAAAATATGGCAAATCACGTCTGTTTGCGCGCGGAGTGGTTTTCAGTAACAATAGATGCGTTTCGCGAAACTTTGTCCAGATTTCTTCAACACTCTGCACACGTGCTTGTAAATAACCTTTTGTTTTACGCGCTGGAGGACATTTTTTGTAGTTTGTTTGAGACTTTTCTATTAGTTCGGCTAAGTCCTCGAGTTCACAAATGTATTTTTCCGCCATTGCTAATTTGGTTAGGTTTGGTTACGTGCGACGCAATAGTTTCACAATTCACAATAATAGTTCACACAACTTTGTAAAGTTTTGTAAGATTGTCACTGCAGTTCGAGAGTAATACGTAGGTTGTTTTTTCAGCCGGAACTTTGAAAATATAGGCAAATTGTTTTAATGTTCACTTTCACAAAATGTATTGCACACTCAGATTTACGAAAGTCTTTTCACTATGCGTGATTTTCTTCGATAATCGCAGGCACAAACGCCGTGAGGCACAATATGGCTCGATTGGACCACTATGTTGGGATATTTTCCTTATTTTGTATTTGCCTTTATGGGAGCTGAATAAAAACATGTCCTTCTTGCTGAGCTGATTTATTGCAACTTCTTTATTTTTACCTACACAAAATTTTGACAGATCTATTCGAATGAAATTGACTATGTCTCGACACATGTTGCCATTAACAAGAAATCAAGCCAAAAAAATATCTCTAACAACTGGTATGCAGAATATCCCTTGGCCTTGCCACTGATCTACATCTCTTTATGCCACAGCAAGCAGCAGAGATCCTGAACCGCTGTAACCTGGAGCGTGGGTCCACCATGAGCCTGGGCAGTGCGGCGGGCGCGGGGGGCGCGGGGGGGCGGCGCGCGCGCTCCACCTCCCGGGACGACCTCAGCGCGCGGCATCCAACCAGTGAGGTAACATATGCACTGCTGTAACATGACACTCAGCCAGTGAGGTAACATATGCACTGCCGTAACATGTCAGCCAGTTAGTGATGTAACATATGCACTGCTGTAACATGTCAGCCAGTTAGTGATGTAACTTATGCACTGCTGTAACGTAACAGCCAGTTAGTGAGGTAACATATGCACTGCTATAACATGACACTCAGCCAGTGAGGTAACATATGCACTGCTGTAACGTAACAGCCAGTTAGTGAGGTAACATATGCACTGCTATATCATGACACTCAGCCAGTGAGGTAACATATGCACTGCTGTAAATTGGGAAATAGCCAGTGAGGTAACATATGCACTGCTGTAAATTGGGAGTTAGCCAGTGATGTAACATATGCACAGCTGTTACATGACAGTCAGCCAGTGATGTAACATATGCAGTGCTGTAACATGACAGATGTCGCTTAGTTCTATACCGACATATAACTAACTATTTATAAAACAAACATGTTTTAAAGACATAAGTTATACACATGCTAGTGGTTTATTTTTCGCTTCTTCCACTCGTGGACAAAAAATTTATGCGAAGAAAAAATCAAGTAACACCTTATTTCTTTGGTTTTATAGATAATTATTATTTGGTTTAAAATTTGACTTGTCTAAGTGCTTATTTTGTAAGCCTAAAGAAATAAAGTTCTTGAATTCTGAAACAAAATCTTAAGACAGCGCGCGAGGTAACATAATATGCACTACTGTAACATAACCGGCCTTACAACAACAGAAAAAGTTACGACTTAGACACGTGTTTAATAGTTGTTTAACATGGTTTTATAGGATGACTTTTGCTAAACAATTGTTAAACACGTGTCTAAGTCGTGATTTAGTTTTTTGTGGTAAGGCTGTTAATGTTTGTTTTAGTTCCGCATGTCGGTGCTGTTGGCGCGCGAGGAGCAAGCAGCCAAGCTGGCCGAGGAGAAGAGCACCGCGGACAGTCCGCTTCTGACCAATCACAAGCCCAACCATGTCACTAAGGTGAGCGACAGGGCTTGAAGGATCATATACATTTAAGAAGTGTTATGCAAAAGAATTAATCTGAAGACAGGGCGCTATGGCGCTCATTAGGGGAGGCCTATGTCCAGCAGTGGACTGATATATGCTGATGATGATGATTATGATGATGCAAAAGAATTAATATCTAAATTCAAATAACACTCAACTCAAGGGAAATGAAAATACAAGATACGCGATAAATACCCGATAAATATATATGATTATTATCAGCAACAGATTAAGACACTTTTTTTTCCTGTATACCGTAATAAGAGCATCAGGGAAGCCGTCCTTTTGTAGAAGATGGTATTAGTGTTATTCTTCTAGTTCATTTATTTTAAATCATAAAAATCCATACTTAAAACTATGCACAGCATGAAAAAATGGTTATGACGCAATATATGACACAAGCGGAACTGCCCGACTAAGCTATACCAGCGTCGTTGTCATTAATCAAATACCTTCCTTTCCAGTCAACCCTCAGCCTCAACCTACCCAGTGAAACGCGTCGCTCGCTGGAAGCGACGTGCTCCTCGGAAGATATAACCGAAGCCAACACGCCGCGCGATCCCTTGCCCACTGCTGACGCGCACGAGACCGAGCTCGACAGCGAGACGGAGCGTCTGTCGCCGCTACTGACGCAACTCAACGGGGTGAGTGGGAGGGTGTAGCTAGTGTTAACGAACATGTCTCCAAGTAGTTAAAAAAAACTGCTGACGCGCACGAGATTAGATAGAGATGAAATAATAATTAACCATTGAAATAATTATTAAGACTAGATAGTATGTAAGCTTTCGCTAGTAGGTATGACACCTTTTGCCTTTGGTGCTCCCGTAATACTCGTAACAGCTGCACTTTTTATGAATTAATAAATAAAAACATGAGCAATTTTGATGGTTCGTTCTAATGCCACTTGCAATCTCCAGGTTATAAATAACTTGCAATCCCCAAGTGATAAATAACTTGCGATCCCCAGATGATAAAGAACTTGCTACCCCCAGCTGATAAATAACTTGCGATCCCCAGATGATAAATAACTTGCAATCCCCAGGTATTAAATAACTTGCAATCCCAGGTGATAAATAACTTGCTACCCCTAGGTGATAAAGAACTTGCGATCCCCAGATGATAAATAAGTTGCTATGATAAATAACTTGCAATCCCCAGGTGATAATAACTTGCAATCCCCAGGTGATAAATAAGTTGCGATCCTAGAATGATAAATAAGTTGCTATGATAAATAACTTGCAATCCCCAGCTGATAAATAACTTGCAATCTCCAATCGATAAATAACTTGCGATCCCCAGGTGATAAATAACTTGCGATCCCTATAACTTGTAATCCCCAGGTGATAAAGCAGGGCTCCTCGCTGTCGCTGCCGGACGGCACTTCGGCGCCGGAGGCCGGGGCGGAGGGCGACGCGCTGCGGCTCGCGACGCCGCACCTCGCGCACATCGACGATACCGACACCGACGAGCCCGACCACCAAGACTGTCAGTAACCTTTATATTATTACTACTTTACAATAAACTGACGACCTCAGTGGCGCAGCGGGCTAGAGTCCGCCTGCGAAGCAAGTGGTTGCGGGTTCGAATCCCGCTTTGGAAAAAAAATGTGTACAATCTGCAGTAATTTGTTTTTTTTTCTTAAATAAATTCTTTATTTACAACGAAATTTACAATCAAGGAATAGAAAAATTACAACTAGTATTTACAATTGAAACCATTGAGCTAACTGCAGTAATTTGTTCCGTTGGTCTGGGTGTATTCCATGTATAGTAAAAAATATCTATCTATGTATATAATGTATTAAATATATCAGTTATCTAGTACCCATAACACAAGCTTTAAGTAGCTTTCTTTGGGGCCAGATAGTGCTGTGTGGATTGTCCAGCATTATTTTTTTATTATTAAGATAGTATTGATAGATTCAGTATTTTGCTTTCCTTTATTTCGATCGTAAAATAACATTTTAAGACTAGTTTTTTTTATGTGCTAATAGAATCGTATTATATGATATCGTCAAGACAAACAATCCCCTTTTCAGCGGGAGAAATAGTCGATAGGCAGGTAGGTTTATTTGTAAAGAATAAAAATAAAAGGGTGGATTTACTTTACATGAAAAGCGCTGGTAATTAAAATAATTGTCTAAATGAGTCAGTTAAAAAAGGGAGCTGTGTTGATATAAAAGGTAATCCATTATTAGTCGTCGTCATGCTTTTTATACTGAATTGCGGTTTATCTGTTTCATACAGTACACACTTTCACCAACATCTTAAAACTGAGCCTCTTCAATGAGGCGTTTTCTTAATGTCACAAAATAGTTTGGACATGGTTTGATATTTTGTACAAAAAACTAAGAACCGATCAAAAATTAGGTACATTATTAAGAATGACTCTGGTCATCTCGGCTTCCTTCACCACTTCGGAATCATTCTCATAACTACTGAACAAATTCTGATTAGATTTGTATGTGACACGAGAAGCGTCAGCTTTTAAGTAAAAATCGGTCTGACCAGAAAAAGTTAAATCAAAAAACAGTCAAACTGAGAACCTAATCCTTTATGTAGAAGGTTGAAAATAACACAGTAGCGTAGAGTGAATAAAACTAGTCAATAACCACAGCGCCGTCGGCGGCGTCGCGCATTGACGCGGACTCGTGCGCCGGCGAAGACTCCGACTATTTCACCCCCGAGGACGGCGCGGCCACCATACTGACCCATCCCAAACAGATCAGACACCCCGTAAGTGCAGCCTGTTGCTAGAGCTTGTCTTTGTCTGCCAGAGAGTCAGCGTTTTGGTTCTTTTCGAGGCTGACCACATATTAGCTACTACGTCATACTTTCGTCTATAGTTGCTTAGCACATCCACTGATAGGAAAGACTGAAAGAATAAAAAGAAAATATTTTTATTTGTGCTAAGAAATACACAACCAAAACTTGTTGTAACGACTTAAAAAATTCTAACACACTTTTTTGTGAGCGCAGTTGAGTCTAAGGCAAATATGGCCTCCACTCAGCGTTCTGCTGGATAAACACCAGTGTTTATCTACAGAAACTGCATTTGTATCCTGCCTGTTCTAACGCATAAAGAGAGAGACAGAATCATTTAACTTGCCGCTCAAACATCCATTGTTTTATTTTATATCAGCTTTACATGCTCAAGCGATAGTAGCCAATGTGCGGTCAGCCTTAATGTAGTTGCAGCTCTAAATCAAAAACTTGTCGATAGACTCGTCGAATATCATTGATCGTAAAAATAGTTGGATTATATTAGTTGTTTACCTACTTAGTCTTGAAATTGCAGTAAGTCATGAGCAGTGTAGAAAAGGTAAGGTATCTATGACATTATGAAGGTTGGTTTACTTGGTTATTAATTAGGCTGGCTCTCTGTCGTGCTGTAGTGTTTTTTGTTCTGTGTTGGTTTTGGATTATTTGGTTCGCGTTGTATGTTTAATTTGCACTTTCATTATCATTATTACTGTCACTCTGTTTGTCACTGTCCAAAGTCAATAGGTAACTCTGAGGCAAATATTTCCTGTCACCGAAAATCTACTACACATGTGTTCCCTACTTCGTTGCTTAGTTAAGGTATTTTTAATGCACATACTTGTTTATAGCTAATGGCGGTAGTAAATTAAGCAAAAAGGTGAACGCGATATGGGTTTCAAACCGTTTATGGAACAAATCATTTCGATCTTTAGCCATTATTTTATTTTACTGGTCTGACATTTCCCAAAAATATTTTTTTTGTACTCATTATTTATTACTTATCTAAGCACCTACCAAAAATATATAAACTACTTGCACGGGGTTCGACCTCAGTACCACTACCTGAAACGCGTTTTGGTATTGACTTATTTGCGTGAATAAGACCGTTTGTTATCGATTCGATATATTGCCACAAACGAAACAAATTAAAAATAAAATCGTCGCCTTTAAACTTACCTACTACTGATAAGACGTTTAGAGCGAGTACACATTATGCCTTTTGAAACGCCTCATTTCGGTATCGCGCGTTTTAAGAACCGACTGCTCCGAATTCCGATACATCATTGATTCCCTCGGGCAAATGTTAGTAGGTTAAATCTGCAAATATATGCTCCGGGTTTTTGTTTATCAGTTATCTTTAGTACCCATTTAACACAAGGTTTTCTTACCTTAGCCTATCTTACCTTTGGGCTAGACTGGTTGCTGTCTGAATCGTCCAGTATTATTTATTTATTGATTCCAGGCTAATGTGTACTCGGTCTTGAAGAAGTTTCACAATACGAATTGCATTTATATGGTGCATTCCATGGAACGTGCATCAAAGTTTTTATATCTGTGTTCGCAGGAGGGAACGGCCAATGGCGAATGTACGCCGCAACGCTGGGCGCTGCCGCATCACGTCACCTCGCTTCCTGGTATGCCCGGTAGTGTAAATTTATTATCTATTTATTTATAACACATATCTGAACAAATTATTTGGCCACTGCAATGAATAAAATATTATTGACTTATGCAGTATAATCTCTTTTTATACTAATTGTATTATAATAGGTGTGGGTTGTACGAAGCCCAGGCTAACTTCAAGTTCTAATAAGAAAATTATTCTCTACAGGCACTCCCCTATCCCAGGCCAGCGTGCGTTCATCCGGCGACTCCTATAGCTCCAGCTCTTCCACTCGGCAGCTACTGGCGCGCGCGCCCCGCCCCGCCTGCTAACTGCTTACCTATATACACATAGTCTTACTTAAAAACCTCTATCAACTCATAGCAATGTCTAAAGTTCGAAACACACTGAAGCCGGAGGCGGAGCGGAGGCGAAGGCGTGGCGGTTTTTCCTATGGCGCCGCGTCGCCACGCCCTGCGGTGTGTGTGTAGGCTTTCATAGGATTCCATAGAATACAACTCGCACGCCTTCGCCTCCGCTCCGTCTCCGGCTTCTGTGTGTTTCGAACTTTAGAGTCTCTTGTTTTCAGAAGCAATATAGTTTATTTGTTGTTCAGATCTACTCGGTATTCGTATACCTTCCAGGACAAAGATATTTAATATCTTCTGGCACTCTCCTATTCCAGGATAAATTCAAGTTCTAATAAGATAAGAGCACTTTGGGTATGTGGTTATCAACGGAATACCGCACACCGCTCCCAACTGAATAGAAACTACCGCTGGGGTTGTGAATAACGCTTAGATTTGAACAGGCTTTTAAAAACTAATCAAACTGATAAGACAAATTTCGAACTAAGCTATTTTTCTGCTGAAGACATACATTAGAATGTTAAAAAACACCGCTTTACCATTGCTGTGAATTGCTAGATTTTTTAAAGGGGTTAGTTACTAACTACACTCTGTGTTAGGTATCTTGGCATGTGCCTCATAAATGGTAAAAAAACGTTGTAGTATGCTGAGCGCAAAGATATATCGAGTAGTTTTGATTAATTCTAGCTAGAGGTTAAACATATGAACCAGAAATAGAGTAGATGCAAGTGTTGAACCTTGTGGTACTCCTAAAACAGAGGAACCTGAGTTTGTATGGCTCAAGCTAAAACCCATTTCGGTTCCATGCTATGAATGAACTAATGGCGGCGCTGCAAACCATGCTTTGATATCTGGCACTGAATTAGTTTATTTCCCGTAGGTTACGGAGTTTATCTCCGCCTTTAAGATTATGCACGAGCCTAGAGGTAATTTGATCATATATTTTATTGGTAGGATGTGGGTTTTGAGTAACATAATATGAACATAGAAATAATATACTAAATGAAGTAGTTTTAGTACGACTGTAAGCAGGTTAACATTATTGATGTATTCGTCGAACTACGAAAGTTTGTAGATACCTACTTGTATTATGATAGTTTATTCCAAACTTTATTGTGCTGATTTATTAGTGTCCACTAAGTTAACAGCCCGGCCATGAAATCGGCGATAGCCATGAAACTATGCCAATTAATTGTGCAATAATATTGTGATATTTGTGTACCTACATATTTCACTGTGCCCCTATCTTGAAGTCAAACTGCCAGCCAGCTCCGCTGATACTGATGCAACCATAGCGAGATTTGAATCATAAACTATGACAAATATCTGATCCATATGGTATCAAGTTGACTGGCAAGCAGCAGGCAATGTATATAGGTAGGTACTCACAAATCTGAAATCATGTGGTTTATGAAATATTGGGCTCCAAACATCTACACCTACATATTTTAGAGTAATAATGAGTACATGAGTTTCGATTGCCACTTGTTGCTAGATTGCGTTTATTGCGGCTAAATTGTTTGCTTGTTTACAAATAATACTTGGTTGATAATTGATGGACACCTTATTTATTTGTAGATGGACATGATTAAAGGTATTATATATAATATCATTATTACATACATTATGACATAAACTTATTGCTTATTATTACTTACATATTTGTGTACCTATTATGACTAGTTTGTTTTGTTTAATTATTTTCTGGAAATGTTCCATATAAAAAGGTATAGGTACCTATACAATGCAACAAAGTAAAATTCTGTGATCTTTGCTTGGGGTCTTTACAGTGCATTGTCTTGTGTTTGCTATTGTTATTACACTACACTTTTCAGAATATAATTAAGCAAAATTAAATCATTATTGAAACTATTTTTAAAATGAAAACTGTAACACCAATCACAAATAGCAGCTCCATTCAGTTGTGTAATAAGTAGCTCTATGTATAAAAGGGCAAAGCTCTTCTCTTATGGTGATGGTAGTGCTTTATATTTAAATCAGTCCTATATGTTTAGTGTCTATCTAATCTAAGTAATTTCAAGTTAGGTTTGGCATTCAGATTTAAGTCATAATTTTGTTTTACTATCAATAAAATTAATTTATTATTATTTTTAAAAATGAACTATATTCTTTAGCTAGGTCCATATGAAAAGTATATGACTGTATATATTTTTATTGTAGACTGACTTAACATTCCTTTTATTCTGAATCTCAGAAAATTATGCTGAAATTTCTAAATATACATATTCAAATGTTTTTGGCTCTTAATAATATAAGATATATATTTCAAACAGGTTGTTTTATTTAAAATGCAATCATTGATTAGAAATATTAAAATACAACAAATATCATTAAAAATATCATTGCTAGGGCTTAAATTTAATAAAACACAATTATTATAATTTTTTGTAGAAATTTCTACAAAATCTGCACAACACAACTTAAATTCTAGTTAATAATATTGCTTTAGTCCATAGAGGCAAAAATAAAATCTAATAGAAGTAGTTGCATTATTATAATATAAATTCTTAGTTAGCTGTGACATTTGTACTACTTTCTCCAGATGATATATCATCAGATATACTTGTTGTTTTCCTTTGAATAGCAGCATTGTGCATCTTTTTCTCAGCATGCCTTCTTGCAGCATATGCAGACATTCTCGTGAGCCTCTCTTGCCTCTGTTCAGGCGTCTCTTTTGCTAATCTTCTAGCAGCATAAGCAGACATTCGAGAGAGTCTCTTAGCCCGTTGCTCACTGGTCTCATTTGCTAATCGTTTTGCTGCATACTCTGACATGCGTTTGAGTCTCACTGCACGCTGTTCTGGGCTTTCATTAGCTAGCCTTTGTGCTGCATAAGCCGACATTTTAGCCAGGCGCTCCGCTCTATGGCCTGGTGCTTCTTTAGGCGGCCTATTTTTAGCACTGTCTAGTTCTGAACTCACGGATGGCTGTGAGCTCTGAAAACTATCATTACTGGCGGCGCCTTCTGCCTCTGTTTTGGTATTGTTAATTTCACTAAACGGGTAGTCTAAACAAAAACCTCTAGTAGTCTCTTCTGCTTCTGCATCAATCTGTTCAGATTTAATCCATTGCTCGTTTGTTTTCGCTATAACCAGTTTTTTCCAGGAGTCTGAAGAACCGGAATCATCCATATTGATTGTTCACCGATAAGGTTATCCACAGGACCATAATAAGAACTCTGTAATTGATTAACATAAATCTAAGTGATACCTATGTGTAAATTATTTACTTTTCTCTGATTTCTCGAAACAAATCCTCAAATCAACAACAAATTAAACGAATGATTGATTGAATGAATGAGTTCGCAGTCATTCCTCCCACAGATTATCAATAGAGTTCTTAGTCATTCTTCCCACAGATTCCATAGCTTTGATGGATGTCTTTAAAGTTCAATACACACAGAAGCCGGAGGCGGGGCGGAGGCGAAGGCGTGCTGGTTTTTCCTATTGCACCGTGCCGCGCCGCCTGCGGTGTGTGTGTAGGCTTTTATATGATTCAATAGAACACAACTCGCAAGCCTTCGCCTCCGGCTTCAGTGTGTGGAGACCTTAAGTGTTTGAGTTTCAGCAGTTTCAGTAGGTCTATGCGCATAGGTAATGGTGGAAACATATTATCAAAACGCGACGCGAGATGTGTCGACACCCGATGCTTGTCGTGCATATAAGCAACACGCCCGATGCTTCGATACAACTCCGCTCCGCCTCCGGCTTCTGTGTGTTTCGAACTTAACTTTCGAATTCAGCTTGTGAGTTGTCACTTGTCATCAACTCGTCACCCACCATTTTTTGTTTTGTGTGTTGTCATTGTCATTGTTAAAAGTTGGCACAAAATCCATTCTGATTTTCTTTAGAATCTATTTTCGATTTGATTGTATTTCAACAAAAACTTGAATAACTGGTATGTTTTTTGGTCACTCTATGAAATTTAGGATCTTCTCGGGGCATCAAATAATGATATTTCTTTAAAATTTTGAACGTGCTCATTTAAAAAGAATGGGGGAAAATTTTCTATTTTCTTGTTTTTCGTGAAACAAAACATAGCTTTACTACTTCGTTGTGTCTACATAGGTCGTCCTATTTGTAGGTATTCACAGATCAGAGGCGTTTATTGTAAAAGCAGCGCGTTGACATAATGGTGTAATCGGTGAAACAGCTGGTTTAACTTACTGGTTCTCAAATAGTATCGTAAAGATGGACAGTGTACCGGACTCCCCGGCCAAGTCCTGCCCTATGGAGGGCCTGGAGTGCGAGGTGCCAGCCGCCTTCGAGAGCGAAACTGACTATTCCAGCATCAGAGGAAAGGTAACAAAGCACTCTTGTTGACTATACGAGATTCCCGCGAAAATGAAACTGGAAATTTAACTGGAAGTTAATTCCAAATAAATTTTGAAATAGTTAATAAGATTCATATAAGTTGGTACCTACCTTATTTTCTCGTAAATATTAAACCATAGTCATGCAAATATTCTTGTTTCTGATATGCATATCCATTGGTTCTAATTAAGGTAATCCAGCAGCTTATAAAAAATTAAAATATGAATTAAACAGAAATAGAACTCTATTGAAAGGTTTTCAGGAATAAGATCAATAGTAGATACATAAAAAGTGCGAACTAGTAAAGTAAGCATAGGAACATAAGTTTCGAAATAAATAAAGTTATTTTTGATTCCTTGTTTCAAGTTAAGTTGCATCAGCTTTAGGTTCCCACTATGGAATTTCCTACTTTATTATGATGCAATATTCCAATAATGTTGTTGTTGTTGACTCATCATTACTACAATGTTATTACAGCATACAGTTAAAATTATTAGATATTTTTTTATTGGTACCTACTTAATTTAAATTTAAAATTGTAAAAAATACTTCTAATTTTTTAATTATATTAAAAAATTAGAAGTATTTTTTACAATTGAAACAGTTTAACTAACTGTAGACTAACTGTTCCAAACAATTTAGATACCTCTAAATTGTTTCCTACTGATCCATATCAATACCTGCATTTAAATAAGTGTTTTAAATCTAGGGCTTATTATTAATTTTTATTATTCTGTATTAAAAATAGATAAAACGTCAAACAAATGTGAAACAATGCAATTTTCAGACAATCCTAGTGAGCCCAAACACAGACGAATATGAATTACTCCGCAAACAACTCCTGGAGAGGCTAGACTCCGGCAATGGAGAAATAATATATGACATTGGACAAGGACAAGGTATGTTCTTAAGGTCTAACTTTTTTCACTGCAGTGCAACATATGAAGTATCACCTCAAATGAAGTCATGACAGCATTAGTGCAATGCTGTCATGACTTCATTTGAGGTTCAGTGAGCTACAGATTGCATGTTATAATGGGCACTATGTCAACCCATAGAGCATGTAAATCTTACCCTGTTTTATAGTCTCCTGGGTGAATAGAAATGGATGAAATACTGGAGCAAAGCATAACCTGACTGGTAACAGTGGAAGTATACTCAATCTCAAGGATTGAGTATACTTCCACTGTTACCAGTCAGTCTATATACCTTCTGTGTCAGTAGATCTGACCTCTGCAAAGTTGGCTCCAATATTTTGTCCGTTTCTATTCACCCCATTTTACTGTACCCATTACACATGGTTTAGTGTTTTTTTGTAATGTAAAATAGACAACTATACTATAAAATACTACAAAAACATAGATTTTTTTACACAAATCGTCAATAAATATAATGAAAAGGCTGACGATGTATTTCAATGTTACATAAAATGTTTCATTGTTTTAGGTTTAATTACATAATTACATTAAGTGAAGTTGTGCAATTAGATAACTAGACGTGCAATATTACATTCTAATATCGTTATCAACCAGCATGTGTGTTATTATTCATGCATGTTAAGCAATGTTAGAACAGCTGTTATTTTACTTACACAATATCTCAATAGACAATTCAATGGTTTTATGTAATTTACCTTGAATAAACCTATTGTTTTTTTTCTGTCCCTTAGAAATATCTGCGTAGTTTTCAGTGTCATTATATTAAATAATAATCCTACTAATATTATAAACGCGAAAGTTTTTAAGTATGGATGTTTGTTACTCTTTCTCGCAAAAACTGCTGAACGTTTATGGATGAAATTTGGCATAAAGATAGATTATAGTCTGGAATAACGCTATATTTTATACGGTAATTACGCGGGTGAAACCGTGGGGCGCTGCTCGTAATAAATAATACCTACTGGAAAATTCACGCAGCTTCATCTTACCTTAATCTTACCAGAGTTTGTGTTATAAGTACTAGTATACGAAATAGATATATTCTTTTTTACTATAGAAACACGTAGTTTAGTTTTTTTTATTTATTTTTTTTAGTTTCATGCTTGTTTGCCACCATGGTGGTATAAAAAAAAAAAACGTAGTTTTAATAGTTTTATTATACATATAAACCTTCCTCTTGAATCACTCTATCTATTAAAAAAACCGCATCAAAATCCGTTGCGTAGTTTTAAAGATTTGAGCATACAAAGGGACATAAGGACATAGGGACAGAGAAAGCGACTTTGTTTTATACTATGTAGTGATAGTCAATATTCATTCTTTCATATTGTATGCTACTTACATTTACTTATAGTTGATAGTCCTATGTAGACGGTTGGCCTTTGTCCTACATTACTTGGGTCAGTACTAACTCAAGATAGTTGATAGTAAAGGTCAGATGGTTTAGTCAAATATCTTAGAACCACTGCTGGTAATTGCCGTATTCTGCACCACATAACACGACATCACTTTATTGCCATATCTACTCCATTACAGTGGTACATATCGTGACTGGCGTAACAACATTTATGATTGTAGAAGTTAATCTTTATCATTTCGCTAAACACCAAATAGAAAATTCAATCCAACTTTGATTTAACATGGATTCATAGCAATGATTTTAAAGTATGAAACCATCATAATTGGCAGATATGTTACTTGTAGAGCACAGAAAACAGTCAAAACCAAAACTCCCGCCACTCAAGAAACATACCTACAACATAAAGCATTCACTGCCAGTTGTCTACTCCTGTTTCTGAGGCACACTCTCCACCTATTTAGAGGCATGTACAAATGGTGGGCGGGTATTGCCATCTAGAATATTTATATGTATTTATTATACTAATTGATTTTTTTTCTGATGTACGTACTGTACGGTTTACATATAGAGCAGAACCATATAGAGCTGCATGTTCCCGCGGGTCAGCGATTTACGTTATGACGTGATTTTACAGTCAGTTGCAAACAACTGTCCTTAGGACAACACGTCACGGCGTACACTCGTGACTTTACTTTAAACTTACAACTATTATTATAAACCGTGAAAACTTACAAACTCTTTAACTTCCAAACAACAATCTATAGGATTGTAGGGGGCTCACTACGCACCCTACATCTTTGTTTTGGTCATTTTTGTATGTACCTCAGCTTTTGTGTATTGATATTAACTACTTTAAGTAAAATTATAGTGGTACCGAGCGTATGGATTTCGTGTCTGGAAATAAATAATTAATTTAGTTAAAAATCTCTTATTTACCAAATAACCACCAACAGATGGTCGCGGACTAACAGAAGACGAGTTCAGCGCGTCCCTAGCGACGCTGCAGTCGCTGGTGAGCGGAGAGCGGGTGTCTCTCGTGGAGCTGCGGCGATGGGACTGCGGCTCGGGCCAGATGGGACAGTACCTACTGCGCACTGAGGTCGACCATACTGATTTTATGGAGATCAGGTAATTACGTCAACGAATTGGTTGTAGCTTGGAAGAGTGTTGTAACGTAAAATCACTAGTTACAACGTTTTGAGAATAAATGAATAACTAAATAAAATTTTATTTGAAGAAACTCGTATAAAAGAATATGGTGTAAAAAGTTTTCTTTGTTTTTAATCGACTTTCGAGGAGGTTTTAAACTAACCATATTTTAGGTGAACCGATTTGAATTCTTTTATTTGAAGGCCGGTCTTCTCAGGTGGTTCCATTTAAATTTGACATGATCTGACTCACCTACGACGCAGGGGGTTAGTCAACTACTTCCACCTCGCGGCTTCACCTGCCTGAAAATTTATCGATTGGCGGCCTAGAACTACTAACTCTAAGTACTACGTCTATTCAAAGTTTCAGCCCTATCTTTTAGTAGTTGTGGCGTGAAGTTAACCAGCATCGATCCAAACTTTCGCATTTATAATATATTAGCGACCCACCCCGGCACGGTTTATTATATGTATAAACCTTCCTCTTGAATCATTCCATCTATTAAAAAAAAACTGCATCAAAATCCGTTGTGTAGTTTTAAAGATTTAAGCAAACAAAGGGACATAGGGATATAGGGACAGAGAAAGCTACTTTGTTCTAAACTATGTAGTGAAGTGCGATGTAAATTCCCCTGCAGAGTGGCGGTCGTGGGGAACGTGGACGCAGGCAAGTCGACCCTGCTGGGCGTGCTCACGCACGGGGAGCTGGACAACGGACGCGGCTACGCGCGCCAGCGGCTGTTCCGGCACAAGCACGAGATGGAGAGCGGACGGACCAGCTCCGTGGGGAACGATATACTGGGCTTTGACAACATGGGTAAACCAACTGCCTATCTACCGTCTGCAGTTAGCTCAATGGTTTTAATTGACTTTACTTCTTTGTGCAAAATAAACTAACAAGTCTCTTATCAGACAAATCTTGTAAGTTCTCTTTTTAAAGACTTTGTTCTTCCACCAATATAAACTTTCGAGTCTCTTTTTAAGACAAATATTGTAAGTTCTCTTTTTAAAGACTTTGTTCTTCCACCAACATAAACTTTCATGTCTCATTTTAAGACAAATCTTGTAAGTTATCTTCTTAAAGACTTTGTTCTTCCAGCAACATAAACTTTGAAGTATCTTTTTAAGACAAATCCTATAAGTTCTCTTCTTAAAGATTTCTCTCCTTCTACCAGGTAACGTGGTGAACAAGCCAGACCACGGCACGCTGGACTGGGTGAAGATCTGCGAGAAGTCTTCGAAGGTGATCACGTTCATTGACCTCGCGGGCCACGAGCGGTACCTCAAGACGACCGTCTTCGGGATGACGGGCCATGCGCCGGACTTCGGCATGTTGATGGTAACTTGTTGTTATTATTATATCAGCCCACGGAAAGAAGGAAGGAAAAGGATTAGCCGCTAGCTAATCCTGGGATGTTGATGTAAAAGTCGAGTTTGTCGGTAAAAGCTATATTCAACTCATATACCTAGAACTACGACTAATGATGTGGATGGATGAGTGCGGTTGGTATCGCTGCTAGTAATGCACTGTCTGCTGGCTGACCCAGTGGCCGCTCGGTACGTTCACGGTCGCGAGTACACGATTCACCTAGTAAGCCTGACCTGCTGAGGCGACTAGTTTAGGAATCTAGGTGATCGATATATATCGAACAGAAGGAAAAGGTTAAAAATAAACGGATATAAAGACTGTTATTATTGGGGCTAGATGAAGCTTGTGTGTATTATCCAGCATTATTTTTTATTTGTCGGTAGATCGGAGCTAACGCGGGTATAGTAGGCATGACGAAAGAGCACCTGGGACTGGCGCTGGCGCTCTCCGTGCCCGTGTTCGTGGTCGTCACCAAGATAGACATGTGTCCGCCCAACGTGCTGCAGGACAACCTCAAGGTAAACTCACTCCTACAGATGTTACAATTACTAACGCGGGTATAGTAGGCATGACGAAAGAGCACCTGGGACTGGCGCTGGCGCTCTCCGTGCCCGTGTTCGTGGTCGTCACCAAGATAGACATGTGTCCGCCCAACGTGCTGCAGGACAACCTCAAGGTAAACTCACTCCTACAGATGTTACAATTACTAACGCGGGTATAGTAGGCATGACGAAAGAGCACCTGGGACTGGCGCTGGCGCTCTCCGTGCCCGTGTTCGTGGTCGTCACCAAGATAGACATGTGTCCGCCCAACGTGCTGCAGGACAACCTCAAGGTAAACTCACTCCTACAGATGTTACAATTACTAACGCGGGTATAGTAGGCATGACGAAAGAGCACCTGGGACTGGCGCTGGCGCTCTCCGTGCCCGTGTTCGTGGTCGTCACCAAGATAGACATGTGTCCGCCCAACGTGCTGCAGGACAACCTCAAGGTAAACTCACTCCTACAGATGTTACAATTACTAACGCGGGTATAGTAGGCATGACGAAAGAGCACCTGGGACTGGCGCTGGCGCTCTCCGTGCCCGTGTTCGTGGTCGTCACCAAGATAGACATGTGTCCGCCCAACGTGCTGCAGGACAACCTCAAGGTAAACTCACTCCTACAGATGTTACAATTACTAACGCGGGTATAGTAGGCATGACGAAAGAGCACCTGGGACTGGCGCTGGCGCTCTCCGTGCCCGTGTTCGTGGTCGTCACCAAGATAGACATGTGTCCGCCCAACGTGCTGCAGGACAACCTCAAGGTAAACTCACTCCTACAGATGTTACAATTACTAACGCGGGTATAGTAGGCATGACGAAAGAGCACCTGGGACTGGCGCTGGCGCTCTCCGTGCCCGTGTTCGTGGTCGTCACCAAGATAGACATGTGTCCGCCCAACGTGCTGCAGGACAACCTCAAGGTAAACTCACTCCTACAGATGTTACAATTACTAACGCGGGTATAGTAGGCATGACGAAAGAGCACCTGGGACTGGCGCTGGCGCTCTCCGTGCCCGTGTTCGTGGTCGTCACCAAGATAGACATGTGTCCGCCCAACGTGCTGCAGGACAACCTCAAGGTAAACTCACTCCTACAGATGTTACAATTACTAACGCGGGTATAGTAGGCATGACGAAAGAGCACCTGGGACTGGCGCTGGCGCTCTCCGTGCCCGTGTTCGTGGTCGTCACCAAGATAGACATGTGTCCGCCCAACGTGCTGCAGGACAACCTCAAGGTAAACTCACTCCTACAGATAATAATAATAATAACGTTTATTGATAAACAATTTAGCACTAAAAATTAATACATCATTGGTCCCCAAACTAGGATAAACCTGTATCTTGGGGACCTCCTTCATTGGGTTTTTTACATAATCTTATAAGACTAACGTTAACTTATTTTATAGTACAATAATAGTAAGAGTTGTGATGACAGATGTTATTATAACAATCATACATCAAAGTCTCGATACTCAACATTGTACTCAAAGTAATTCATAGTAACGTAAATAATAATTTATGTATGTATTTTCTTTGTAGCTACTGATTCGGATCCTTAAATCATCGGGATGTCGAAAAGTGCCGGTGATGGTGAAAAGCAAAGATGACGTCATCGTCAGCGCTACCAACTTCGTGTCGCAGAGGTAAGCTATTCTAATCGAGCTGCCAGCCTTTGCCATCTTTCTACATTAAATACGATCATTTATTTCATACTGTATCATTCGAAGCTCAAAATAGCGTTCGGTTGGACCATAAACAAACGCGCTGGTCCAAGATTGATTAACCGTCTTTCATCAGATTTTCGCGTCGGTCCACATTCCAGGAATTCCGTTCTGCATTTGTTTGGGCCTTTCGGCATTAAACGCCATCGTTAACGTCCATCGACTCTGCAAGCTGTGCCTTGCGCTTTGCCACTTGGTTTCTCAATACAAGACCTTATGTTGGTATAACTGAATGCTAAATCTTTCCAGGCTATGTCCAATCTTCCAAGTGTCGAACGTGACGGGCGCTCACCTAGACCTGCTCACGATGTTCCTGAACCTGCTCAAGACGCGCATGCCGGCGCACGACGACAAGCCTGCAGAGTTCCAGATCGACGACACGTACTCTGTACCCGTGAGTATACTTACATTTACCTGTACCGGTGGAGTATACTTACACTATCTCGACACTCCCTACGTATCTTCGTGTAACTGCCAGATACACACTTATACGTTTGATACATTTTTGGCATCTACACATTCCAGTCTATCATTATAACTTACAAAAAATCAAAAAAGTCTACTCTAAGTACGTTTTTCTTAATCGTATAACTGTCCAACTTCATTATTTTCCCGCCATATAATGCTGTATCTTCCACATACACACTTTTACGCGGGGGCAATGAGGTGCGGGCAGCGGTAACTGCCCGTTGCGCGGTTCTTGCGCGGACAACGAATAGAATGCGTGTGCAAGTCGTAAATATTTGATTGCTCCAAAATAACAAGTGAGCATTTCCGATTCCTGAACAATTTAAAAGCAGATGCTACTAAGAAAGGAAAAGTAGATATCCTAGACCCAGCTATATCTACTACAAGACCAGGTAAGTAAATCATAATTAATGATTTACCAACTTTTTGTACTTTTTGATGTCCAATCATAGTTATTAGGTTTCTTGAATCAGTTGTGTGTTATTGCCTTCATTGCTGACTAAATAGACAATTTATTAGTAAGTACAATTTGAAACTTTCCCAAAATTTTTGATAACCGACGTACAAATGTGTAACTACGCACATACATATTTATACATCGGGATTCACTATGATCATAAGGTGTATCTAGGCGCTTACATATTTATACTTCGAAAAGTTGTTAAATCATAATTCGGTAACTGACTTTTACATAGTTTTACATAGGAAAATTATCGAATTAAAGTTATAGTAACCCATGCACTTACATAGTTATGTGTTTGTGTTTTCATGTTATTTTAATAAAAAAAAATTATTTTTAACCAACTGAAAAAATCCCAATTTGAATTTTTTTGTTCGCGGATAACTTCGTTGTTTGTGAACCGATTTTTTTGATTCTTTTTTTTTTGTCGGAAAGAAGATAATTCCAAGGGTGGCCCCATTAAAATATTGAGGATCTTCAGAGTTATGATCAGAAATGCACTTCAAAAGTGCAAGGTGCTCTCTTCCCAAGAAATTTAAGTCGATTTTCATAAAAATTTTAATTTTGCTCTTTGTTGTTGTTTTTCAAATGTAATATCTCCAATGCCATTTTCAGAACATTTTACTGAAGATGACCTAAGCCGAATGGGTGAGATAATATCTGCCAGCGATGAAGAACCTTTTCTTGCACCGCGCATTTCCGTCTTGCATTCTGCGAACACTAACGGTGATAGTCCTGCATCTTCTGAATTGCATGCCCCAGCTTCCCATATCTTACAATATTCCTTGCAAGTTTGTGGTGGAGGGTACAGCAATGACACAGAGAACCTCAGCACTTCGATGTAACGATAGTCAACTTGGCATCGCTGTAAATATTCCAGAACAGCCCAGGTTCCGACTCAGTCAAAGGCCTTCTCATAGTCCACAAAAGCGAGACACAGGGGCTGATTATACTCTTCGGACTTCTGTATAATCTGCCTCACTGGGTGTATGTGGTCTATGGTGCCATATCCTCCGCGGAACCCGGCCTGTTCTGGTGGCTGGAACTCGTCAAGTCTCCTGGCGAGACGATCCGTGATCACTCGTGAGAACAGCTTGTAGATGTGGCTCAGGAGTGTGATGGGTCAGTAATTTTTAAGGAGAGTTTTATCACTGTTCTTAAAAAAGAGCACCACCAAACTCTGTGGAGGACGGCATTGAAGAGGTTACAACACCTCTTTAATGTCATCCTCCTCCTGTATAACGGAGGCTCCTCCTGCTTTCAGAAGTTCTGAAGTAATACCGTCCTCATCGGGGGCTTTTCCATTTTTAATCTGCCTCAAAGCTAACACGGTTTCGTCTTGACTGATGTCTGGCAGTTCGTCAATGAGGCGTGTGTTGGAGCTCCGAAGGTCGCGCCGTCTTCGCAATTCGCTTGTTCAGGTCTGACTTCTCTGCCGAAGACACTTGGGTGGTTTCCCGTCTTCTTGTCATCAGATCCAGAGTCTCATCCGAGAGTTTGGACTTCTTGCCAGTTCGCTGTTTTTTGCAGAACTTGATGCCCTCATCCCTCAACGTTTCGACCAGATTGTGTAGGCTCTCGTCAGCGTCATCAGTGGGTTCCAAGGCAACAAATCTGTCTCCGAGTAGCTGCTCGAACTTCATCAGACGGTGTCTTTCAAGCTTCAAGTTGATATTCAGAGTGCCTCGGAGCATTCGGTGATATCCGGTATTGAACCTGTTGATCACTGAGACATCTCACAGTGTCGGGGCTTTGCCACGTCCACTTCCTTTGAGGCTGTTTCTTAAAGAAGGAGTTCATTAATAACAGTCCCTCTTTCTCAAGGAAGTTGACAAGCATTTGCCCCCAATGGAATCAGGAATCACATTCCTGATTCCATAACCATGCGGGCTTATTACGGGCGTTAGATGTTGACATAGTCAAGTTTGCTATTTCATAATATTAATTATGTGTTCACATTTTGAAAATAATTAGGTTCATCATCATCATCATCATCATTAACCTATATTAATCCACTGCTGGACATAGGCCTCCCCCAATGAACGCCATAGCGCCCTGTCTTCAGCTTCAGCAGTCTTCAGTCTTTCGCAATTCGTCATCCCACCTGGCCGGAGGGCGTCCTACGCTACGTTTACCGAGTCGCGGTCTCCACTCAAGAACACGTTTACCCCAACGGTTGTCGGCAATAATTAGGTTGAAGTACTATAATAATTAGGTAAGCACCTACTTCCCTAATAAATGGTATTTTGAGCTTTTTTTTATTGTTTTATTTAAGATAATAATATAAGGACGACCAATATTAGCGAAAAAAAAATAAGAAGATAAGTGGGAAAAACCCAATTCACGAATACAGTTTGACATTTTAGGTACTACTAAAATTACCTACCTACCTTAAAATAGGCTTAGTTTCGTAAGCAAGTGAATATTCGGCAATTAGAGCCTGGCGACATTTATTAGGTACTGGTCACCAGGCCTAATTTGTCGAAACAAAATATGTAGATGCATATTATTAAATTATACAATTTCCAACGTTTAAACATGTAAGCACCAGTTAAACAGAATTATTCAAATAGATCTACTAAGTATAACCGTGTAAAAGGCAGTTACGAAATTGTCATTCTCCTAAGCTTCCACGAAAAAGTGTGTATGTGCCACATAGAGCATTTTATGAGGTTATAAGCACCACGTAAAAATATGTAAGTGTAATAAAATCTAAACCAGTATAGATTCAAATAAAAAAAGTATCCATCATAAACTAGATCTACAGTAAGAGCATCTCACCAATTTTCACAGAAATATCTCAAAAAGGGCTCCAGATATAAGCATTTGAACATTTTCAAATCTTTAAAACGCTCTCCTGTAAAATTTGTGTTTTGCAGATACACAACTATACGTAGGGAGTGTCGATCTGTATTCTACCCGTGAGAACCTACATATTTACGACCCCAAAACGCCAGATGATGAAGGCTTGTGTATCTGTCCATCGGTAAACACGTGCCCTACCATCTCACCTCTTCTCCAATTAAGGCTCGCGATCCGTAACCAACATACACACACAACCTCAGTGAGCTTACGTACTCTACATAATGAAGTCTGATAAAGTAGAAATGACTTCCTATATATGATTTGTCTCCAGGGCGTAGGCACAGTGGTATCGGGCACGACGCTCGCCGGGGTCATCAAACTGAACGACACGCTGATGCTGGGGCCGGACCCTCTGGGCCGCTTCCAGCCCATCACAGTCAAGAGCATCCATCGCAAGCGCATGCCGGTGCCCGAGGTGCGAGGGGGACAGACTGCTAGCTTTGCGCTCAAGAAGGTAAGAAACAAAATTCTGTTGTTTTAGGAATCCTAACTAAAATCTTAAAATTTCTTAGTTAGATTGACTTAAAATTTATGGTATTCTGTTACAAATCTTAAAAATACCTAATTTAAAACGTGTTTGACAATCGTAAAATCTCTCTAAGTTTAGTAGTTGGTGTTGCTGTAAGCAAAATAAATATGTTTTCTATAATGTTGCATGTAACTTTTCTGTACCTGCCCTGAATGTTTTTATTCACAAATTACATTAAATTCTAGGTTTTCGTAGTATAAGCTTTGAGCATTCTGCTTGTAAATTTTAATCATGACCAAATTAGGTGCCTCCTAAAATTAAGTTAGATGTCTAATTTTAGCTAAAAATGTGATGCACAGAATACGGTTTAAGCAATTTTAGCTAAGTTGAGTTGTTTTACATCTGTCATCCTAATTTTAAATCTGTCAGTCTAATTTTTAAAACACAGAATAGCATTCGTGGATTTGACATTTCTAAATCTTAAAATTAGCTAATTTTAGCTAGGTCTAAAACAAGAGAATTGACACCATTGGCTTTTGTTTATTTTTTAGATTTCCGTATCCCTAATACTAAGTCTTCGCTGTCTTTCCGTCCGTCTGTCTATCACCAAGCTGTATCTCAACTTCTTGATTATGGCTCTGCGTCTGGTTTGACGCAATTTTAAGCTGTATCTCAAGAACCGTGATAGCTAGACAGTTGAAATCAAAATAAAATCTCACATACAACAAACATATTTATTTTTGTTTTTATAGATACGGACCATTCGTGCGCAAGTCGGAATTGCACTTGGCCGGTTTTATTTTATGTTCTTCTAGCTCTCCAGTAATCATAGGTAAAACATGACATGAGGCAGGGAAGCTGTAGAGCACAGAAAAAAATTGCACCCTTTCTCAATGTCCATTAGAACAAAACTATTGCCTTAGTTTCTTTAAATGATGGCAAGTTATAGGTTGTTTGTAGAGTTCGGCGCTTTATTTTTGCGAATATTTAAGGAGCCAGTAGGCGCTTATCAGGGCAGGCCTATGTCCAGGTGTTATTAAGGTTGTTGAAGCTATGTGATTCCTAAGATTTATGTCCAATGTTATAAATTGTGTTAAAATACAAATATAAAATTTTAATAGCGCTTATCAGGGAAGGGCTTACGTCCAACATTGGTAAAGGTTGTTGAAGTAATGAGATTCCTAAGATTTTAACTCAATATAAATAAACAATTATTTACACACAAAGATTTTTGTTTGCAGATAAAGCGATCCCAGATCCGCAAAGGCATGGTGATGGTGTCTCCCGCGCTGAACCCGCAGGCTTGCTGGCAGTTCGAGGGAGAGATCCTGGTGCTGCACCATCCCACCACCATCTCCTCGCGCTACCAGGCTATGGGTGAGTCACCAGTTCACTAGGACCAAGGCATGGTGATGGTGTCTCCCGCGCTGAACCCGCAGGCTTGCTGGCAGTTCGAGGGAGAGATCCTCGTGCTGCACCATCCCACCACCATCTCCTCGCGCTACCAGGCTATGGGTGAGTCACCACTTCACTAGGACCAAGGAATGGTGATGGTGTCTCCCGCGCTGAACCCGCAGGCTTGCTGGCAGTTCGAGGGAGAGATCCTCGTGCTGCACCATCCCACCACCATCTCCTCGCGCTACCAGGCTATGGGTGAGTCACCACTTCACTAGGACCAAGGAATGGTGATGGTGTCTCCCGCGCTGAACCCGCAGGCTTGCTGGCAGTTCGAGGGAGAGATCCTCGTGCTGCACCATCCCACCACCATCTCCTCGCGCTACCAGGCTATGGGTGAGTCACCACTTCACTAGGACCAAGGAATGGTGATGGTGTCTCCCGCGCTGAACCCGCAGGCTTGCTGGCAGTTCGAGGGAGAGATCCTCGTGCTGCACCATCCCACCACCATCTCCTCGCGCTACCAGGCTATGGGTGAGTCACCACTTCACTAGGACCAAGGAATGGTGATGGTGTCTCCCGCGCTGAACCCGCAGGCTTGCTGGCAGTTCGAGGGAGAGATCCTCGTGCTGCACCATCCCACCACCATCTCCTCGCGCTACCAGGCTATGGGTGAGTCACCACTTCACTAGGACAAAGGCATGGTGATGGTGTCTCCCGTGCTGAACCCGCAGGCTTGCTGGCAGTTCGAGGGAGAGATCCTGGTGCTGCACCATCCCACCACCATCTCCTCGCGCTACTAGGCTATGGGTGAGTCGCCACGCCACTCACTAGTTCACCAGGACAAAGGAAAGGGAAAATAGAACGGATTGTTTTACTCACCAACAAGAGTGCAATAGGCAAGATGCCTAAAAAATCGAATTAGTCTATCAGTTAAAAAAACTGTATTTTTTCTTTTGATTGACAAACAAAAAAATTACCAAGATAAAGAGCATTACAGTTGAGAAGTGGGGACTCGTGGCGTCACGTCTTTCTATTTAAGTTTTATTTCGAACTAGCATCTGCCCGCGGCTTCAAATGGTTTATTTCCATAAAAACGTTAACGTCCATGAAGGCTATTTCGATCCGTTGGAAACTGATTTATGGAATAAAGAAAAACAGCCAATGTGATATGCCACTACTACGCCAACGGAACTACGTCTATTCATCATTTCAGCCCGATCCATTCAGTAGTTTTTCGCGTGAAAGAAGAACAAACATCCAACATACATTCAGTCAAAAAAGTATCGGGAATGGATGATTTGTTTATGGTTCCAAATTCAAATTTTTGTTTTTTTTGTTGTTGTTAGGTTGGCACAACTGTTTGCCATTTTGGCGCGGAGTTTGAGTTGCATCTGTTATTTATATTAAACACAGTGCTGTTTTTAGTCACATCATATCTAGTGTGTATTGCGAATTTCACAATGGACAAAAACATCGAACAAAGAGTTTGTCTTAAGTTTTGCATCGCCAATGGAATTTCGTGTTCGGAGTCACTGAAAATGTTACAGAAGGCTTTCGGTGAATCGACTTTATCAAAAACACTTGCTTATGAGTGGTACAAAGCGTTCAAAAGCGGTCGAGATGTGATGGAAGATTTGCCTCGCTCTGGTAGGCCATCAACGTCTGCAATTGAAGTTAACATCGCAAAAGTGAAGGAAACAGTGACTGAAAATCCTCATTCAACTTTGCGAGAGATAGCCGCCGAACTTTCTGTATCTCACGAGTCGATCCGTACCATTTTAAATAATCACTTGGGTATGAAACATGTTGCCGCTCGACTAGTCCCAAAAGACCTGAATTTTCTCCAAAAACTCAATCGCATGAGAGTCGCTGAGGACATGCTAGAACGAGTCAATTCCGACCCAACATTCATGAAACGCATTATTACTGGTGACGAGACGTGGGTTTATGAGTTTGACATGCAAACTAGTCAACAAGCTTCGGAGTGGCGCCTTCCAACTGAACCGAAACCGAAAAAACCACGCCAAAGTCGATCAAAAGTCAAAGTCATGTTGACTGTTTTCTTTGACTCTCGCGGTGTTGTGCACTCGGAATTCTTGCCGGAAGGTCAAACGGTAAATAAAGAATATTACTTGAGCGTTATGCGGCGTTTAAGAGAGCAAATTCGACGAAAAAAGCCAGATTTGTGGAAAGAAAATTCTTGGATTTTGCACCACGATAATGCGCCTTCGCACAAGGCCATCATTGTGACCGAATTTTTGACCAAACACTCAACAAATACCATCGAGCAACCACCATATTCACCAGATATGGCTCCGGCCGACTTCTTTCTTTTTCCTAAACTCAAATTACCACTTCGTGGCACCCGTTTTCAATCGGTACAAGAAATAAAGGAGAATTCGCGGCGAGAACTGAACTCAATTCCGGAAACAGCGTTTAAAAAATGTTTTGATGATTGGATAATTCGTTGGCGTAAGTGTATCGTTTCTGAAGGAGCATACTTTGAAGGTGATAAAATAAATTTGGATGAATAACAAACATTTTGTGTATTATTGATCTTTTCCCGGTACTTTCATGACAGAGTAGTATATACATCCATTCACGTTTATAATATTAGTAAGGATAAGTCTTTAATCCAGCATCATGGGCCACTGGGCGATGATGCTGAAACCGGTCTCATCGCTGGTGGCTCAATGGTGATAGTGTTAGGTTTAATTTAATTTAATTGTGTTTTGTTGATTGTGTGTATGGATGTATTGTCTGAAAATAAATTATTTTGAATTTTTGAATTGAATGTTTGTTTGTTCGTTGCAGTCCACTGCGGCAGCATCCGACAAACAGCGTCGATCCTGGAGATGTCGCGCGACTGCCTGCGCACGGGGGACAAGGCGCTCGTGCGCTTCCGCTTCATCAAGCACCCCGAGTACCTCAAGCGCGGCCAGCGGATGGTACGTACCGAAGAACCCCTTCGGATGTCTGTACTTCATAGATATAAATAATGCTGGACAATCCACACTAATTAATAATGTGTATTTTATTAACATCAACCACATTTATGATTTCATTATTTTCAAACGACTACAAAATAAAACCGGCCAAATTTTGAAGTTGGTTTAAAGCATGCAAAATAAAAGTACGATGTTGTCCAGGTGTTCCGTGAGGGTAGGACGAAAGCGGTGGGCAACGTGCTCCGCCCCGAGTTCAGTGTTATGAAGCCAGTCGCGCGCGCGCACAACGCCGCGCGCCACGCGCCGCGCGCGCCCGCGCCGCACCAGCACAGGGACCCCGACAAACCACTGGTATGTGCTCCTAGTACATCTTATCATCAATGACTTTAATAGGTTAACTGTCAAACCTCTGGAGTGGAAATAACAGCACAGGGACCCCGACATAACTCTGGTATGTGCTCCTAGTACATCTTATCATAAACTAGCAACGCCTCGCGGTTTCGAGAAGTCGTTGGAAAATTTTAGTAAGGAAATGTCATTCGCGTGATACAGTAGGTACAGTCGCTTGACTTTTAATAACAAGTGTATTGTTCTATATCAGATGGAGGACGACGTAACAGCAGCCGACTCGCCGTTCGAGGTGACAGGCGACAAGCGCGGCGCGGCCGCGGGCGGCGGCGCCAGCGCGGCGGGCGGCGCGCGCAGGCCGAGGCGGCGCCACCCCAAGCCGCCAGACCATCCCGTGCCCGCTGTCTAAACTCCCAGCCACTTCGCGAATATACTGCACTAGTCTAGGGGCGGGAAACTGGAATGAACCGCACTGGGGAAAAGAAGGCTTTATAAGCCGCAGGCGGATGGATGTGCAATTTGAAGCTAGGCTCCTGTAGTGTGTTCGCAGATGCACGGGATTTATGTGTGGATAAAGCTGGGCTACACTTTGATAAGTTCCATCAACAAATTATTGCGTGATTGTAGCGCTTAGCAAAGCGAAGCAAAAATTGACAGTCGATTTCAGAGTGTAGTAAAGCTATGTTCGTAGAGGCAAATTATTGCAAATAGATTTCTGTACACTAAGTACATTTTTGAATCATTAAAGGAAAAATGGGCAATGTTTTCTCATTTCATAAGTTTTGTTTGTGAGCCCATTTTTTAAGCAGCAGCTAGGTTTAAGAGAAGTACAATTTGAGTATTACGCCTATTAGTAGTCGTAAGTAGAAATACACTTTACCTCATTATGTATGTGTACTCTATTTGGTACAGAGGTTACATAATTTTGACTTTGTAATAGTTATTCTTATAGCTGGCTAGTTTCTCGTTCATGTCTAGTTGGGTTGTATTCTATGTCTAATTTAAATAATTATAAAAAAAATGTCAAAGCAACTAGAACCAATAAATGTGGATCTTAATATTCTGTATGAATATGGGTGTGAATATTTTGTCTAAATATATTTGAAATTGAAGTTGGTTTAACAAGCTTAAAGCTATTACGTACATATTAAGGGAGTTCATATTTTATTTATTAAAAGACCCACTTCTACCTTTTTCGGCAATTACAATACAAAATAAATTAGTGAGGCTAGTTGCAATTCTCCATATCAATATTTTCAGTATTTGATATTTACCAAGATTGTGATCGACATAGTTTAAGTAAATGAATATTTTTATTGATTTGAATTTTCAAAATAAAACTAGCTCAAAACTAACTCATTGTTTTCATTCAAAAGTCTAATAAATATCAACTATTACAATAAAATAAGTAGCTAAGGTAAAGTATAACTATAGGAATTGTTATTTTTTTAATTGCTTCTTAGCATCTTGGATCCCATCTTTTAAGTTTTTTTGAAATTGAATAAAGAAAGAAAAGAGCCTGATTTTTTGAGGGTTTTTCAACTTTATGTCTTCAATCTTCACCTTTCCTTTCCAAAAGACCGAGACTGCAAGCTGGGCAGCCCTCCTCACAGGGTAGGAGTCTGCAATCTTCTGCACCAGGTGCTCATTGTTGGCCAGGTATCGAAACAGGGCTCGGAGAGGCATTGTGGCAGTCACTTGAATGATGTTTCAAATGAGCACATATTCCTGTACTTCTGTAACAGCTCTCGCTTCAGTCTTAGCTGAATTCTTAAAATCTCAAATTGCTTGATTTGATCTTGCTTGTTGAATTCAATTCCTGGCAATCTTTTTATCTGTAAAATTCAAATAATACTTTATTTACATAGTACATTATTTTACATAATACTTGGCTACATGATCCTGACTAATGTTATAAATGTGAAAGTTTGTATGGATGTTTGTTCCTCTTTCACGCAAAAAATAATGAATGGATCAAGCTGAAATTTGAATACACGTAGTTCTAGCCGTGGAATAGCACATAGGTTACTTTTCGTCCTATAAATCAGTTCCCATGGGATATCAATAGCCTAGAAATGTTTCCGTAGAAAAGCTGCGGGCAGATGCTAGTATTGCTATTAAAATGAACAATATCGATACCTGAGAACGCGCTATCTCCAACTTCTTTTGCAAGTCAAGAACTTTTATACTGCACTCTTGCGATTCTCGAGCTTTGGCTGACGTCTCATGATAGTCCCTCTCGACACTAGAACAAGATAACGGCGTAGTTGGATATCAATATGTTCATAAAATTCTATGCTAAAAATAAGTCGTTCTAATAATAATACCTCCGGATGATTTCGTACACAATCGGCAAAAAATCTACGTCTACCTCTTGTACTGATAATGGGTAGTTTTGTTCGGAATGATCATTATTATTTTCCATGAGTACGATGAATTATGAACAGCACACAGAATTTTTCACTTGCCCACAGCAATAATTAAAGATATCACTATGTAAGCAAGAAAATAAATAAAATTCACCTCACGAAAAACAATAAGTCCTCTTTTTTCCTGACTACATTGACGGCAGTTGACTGACGGATGCAGCCAGCCAGTCCAATCCAAAAGCCAGCCAAACTTCAACTTGTTGATTATGGCTCTGCGTCCAGTTTGACGGAATTTTGCCAGTGACCGTCCTACACTGACCTCTATATATACAATGTATAGATACAGGTCAGTGCCGTCCTATGACCTATGTTCAAAAGTCTCCACACACTAAACGTCATGCAATAGGAAAAACCGGCACGCCTTCGCCTAGGCGCCTCCTCCGGCTTCAAAGCCGCCTGCGGTGTGTGTAGGCTTTCATATTTCTAGAATACAACTCGGAGGCGAAGGCCTCCACTCCGCCTCCGGCTTCAGTGTGACGACTTTTAAACCAATACAAGTTTCAACTTCTTGTAGTTTGGTTTTGAAGTTCTGCATCTGTTTGACGTTGACGTAAGTCAACACAAGTTTTCCACGGATTGTTTAAGGACTTTGCTGTCGGCCTTGGTAGCGAATAAGCTTCTCGGGCTGTTTTTTTGCAAATTTCCGGTTGTTTTATATTCACAAGTTGATTTTGCTAACCAAATAAGTGTTTGTGTTGTTCTGTGTGGTGTTGGTTATTGATAAGTAAGTGTTTTTACCCCGTATTTACTCTGTGATCTGAGTTTGAGGTTTTGCCGCCTCAACTTGCATCATGGAGTACGACCTGGTACCGCCGGTACCACCCCCTCCGGACCCTCCCGATCCCCAGGTAACAAGTTCTGCCACTAAGCGCCCCTTAATTGCGCCGGAGAGCCAAAGTTCTCCTGCCAAGAAGATCATATCTTCTGATGAACTGAATGTTCCATCTATTCAGACAGTGTACACACACCCGTCGATAGTTGTAGGTGCTATACAGGCCTACACAAGCGTGGATAAAGGACCATTTATCGTAAACGTGTCGCGCGTTGAATCTGATCCTGCCTCAGGCACTATTTTAAAACCAATTAAGTTTGGTCAGTTCCTGGCCACCCACAAATTCGAGAATGTTTGCCCAGGCGAAGGTGTAAAAAAAGTTGGACGCAATAAGGTATCTGTGGAATTTACTTCAGCGGATTATGCAAATAAATTCATGCTATCCCCAATACTAACCATGTGTAAATACGTAGCAAGTATTCCAACCTACAATGTTACTAGGATGGGTCTTGTACGCAATGTTCCGACAGACCTCTCTATGGACGAGTTTGCCAGGGATGTTGTTCGCCCTGATGGTTGTGGCATTATTTTGAAAGCTCGACGTCTCAATAGAAAAGTGACCGATGATGGTAAAGTGTCTTGGATACCTACCCAAACTGTTGTCATCACCTTCCAAGGACAAATCCTACCCTCCCGTATCTTCCTTTACTACAACTCCCTTCCTGTCGAGTTATATCAGTACCCAACCATTCAGTGCCACACTTGTTGCCGATTTGGCCATACAAAGGCACAATGTAGGTCGAAGCCGAGGTGCTTCCGTTGCTCAAAAGAGCATTCAGGGGACTCCTGTGAGGTTCAAGAAGCAAATGCTTCCTGCCTACATTGTTCTGGACGACACTATGCTACCAGCAGAAACTGCCCAGAACAAGAGAGGCAAAAATCAATAAAAAATTTAATGGCTCAAAACTCTATCTCCTATGAAGAAGCATCCCTCCAATTCCCAAAAACCACACGATCCTTTTCTGAGGTTGCCCAAGAACTTTTTGCCAACCCTATCCCTTCCAATAACTTGCAGAAACCTGGTTCTGCAGTTACTCCCCGTTCTTATGTAAAGACCGTTTATGCCACCCCTAAACCGAAAGCCCCGTTGGGCAAGTCATATAACATGGCTGCTCATAGGGCTATAGTAGCGCAACCAGACTCATCATTACCAAATGGTTGTGCTATTGGCAACAACCAACCTACAACATCCCTCCTCAATAACAATCTGATAGAAACTCTTCTTTCAATTTTAATTGATATAATTCTAACAAAGCCCCAATCCCTACCGTCCAACGTTGCTTCAAAACTTACACAATTAGTTACTCAACTCGCCAGCAATGGATCCAGTGGTAGTTCTCCAGTGGAACGCCCAGAGCATGCGTTCAAAAACGCATGAATTGATCCACTTGATAAATAAATTCCGCCCGTCAGTCATTGCCGTCTCGGAGACATGGCTGAAGCCTGGATCCCACTATCGGATCTCAGGCTTTACCTGCCTCCGGGCCGACAGGGCTGACGGGCATGCGGGGAGCGCTTTATTAATAAAGCGCTCCCTTACCTTCTCCCCAATCACCCTCCCGTCCCTCCCCCCTGATATCAACGTTGTTGGTATCAGGTCCTTCGGTATTTCCTTTATATCCCTATACATTCCTCACCCTAACTCTTCATTGATCCCCGACATTCTCCTTCTATTCTCATCTATCCCTTCCCCCAAGATTATCATGGGGGACTTTAATGGCCATAACACTGTGTGGGGTCATAGCCACTCCGATTTGTTTGGCCTCTCTCTCCTTGAGATCATTGATGAGGCAAACTTATGTCTCCTCAATGATGGTTCCCCTACCCGTAGAGTACTTCCCACCCAGAATCCGAAAAGCGCTGTTGACCTTTCCTTATGTTCTCCTTTATTGGTTTCTGATATTCTGTGGCAAGTCTTACCACAATCATACGGAAGTGATCATTTTCCCTTACTAATGTCACTATGTATAAATCCCCTCAATAACGTCACTCCTTTTAGTAATTCTTCTCCCTCTTTTAAATACAGACTCTCTGATGCTGACTGGTCAGCATATTCATCCTCCCTTGAAAACAAAATTGACTCATTCTTACCTTCCTTAGACATACTCACTTCTTATAATAACTTTATTGACATTATGATATCTTGCGCAGACCTTCACATTCCTCGTAAAAAACCTGCACGTGGCTTTAAAATATCCACTCCGTGGTGGGACGCAGAATGTACAGCAGCTGTTGCTGAGCGTAAAGCAGCGGAGAAAGCATACTGTCAAAGCATGACCATGGACAACTTCTTATCTTACAAAAAAGCAGCTGCCAAATTTAGAAAATTAACTTGTAAGAAAAAGAAACTTAGTTGGACAAATTTTTGTGAACACTTATCTCCTCGTACTCCCCCATCTCTTGTTTGGAAACAGATAAGACGTTTCAGATGTTCTGCAAACATTGAGAACATATCATCTAATGATCCCGTATCATGGATCGAAGCCTTTTCGGACAAACTGGCTCCACCTTCTGTTCCTTCTTCTTCATCATTTCCATCTTCTCCTTCCTTTCTTCCAGCAACAAGCAACTTGGACGCACCTTTTTCATACAGTGAATTGCTACTCTCACTTGACGGACTGACTGATTCCTCCCCCGGTATTGACGGTATTCCTTATTCCTTCCTTCTTAAAGCTTCTGAAAAAACAAAACAAATATTTCTTACACTCATAAACTCATTCTTTGACTATGGTATAGTCCCCGAGCAATGGAAATCCCAAATCATCGTCCCAATCCTGAAACCTGGTAAGGACCCCTCGGACCCCGCTAGTCGACGACCCATAGCGCTGTCATCTGTAATGGCCAAGGTGGCGGAACATTTGATCAAGCGCCGTCTCGAATGGTGGGCCGAAAATAGCTCTGTTCTTGCTAAATCCCAGTTTGGATTCAGAAAGGGCATGGGTACCATGGATAACCTGAGCTTAATAACGACAGATATCCATATTGCCTTTAGAGAGAAAAAGTATTTAGTTGGTGTCTTCCTTGATATAGCGTCAGCCTATGATAACGTCCTGCTTCCGGTTCTCAGGAGGAAACTCCTACAGCTGAGAATTCCTGAAAAGCTTGTACGGTTCATTTGCAATTTAATAATGGAAAGGTCTATCGTTATTAAATCTCCTCTCGGTCTCCTACCTCCTAAAACAGTTTGGAAAGGTTTACCACAGGGTTCTGTTTTAAGCCCATTACTATATAACTTATATACTTCTGACCTCGAGCAAACTGTAGAATGTTTTTGTGATATTTTACAGTATGCCGATGACATCTGTCTCTATGTGTCCTCTTTCTCTGTGGTGGAAGCAAGTAACCGACTCAACTCCGCGTTGTCTTATCTCGGTGACTGGCTTACTGACCATGGTTTGTCTCTCTCACCTTCCAAAAGCTCTGCTGTCGTCTTCACCAAAAAAAGAATCATACCCCCTGTAAAAATCTTGATCAATCATGAAACCATACCCACGTCTAATAATGTTAAATTTCTGGGTATTACATTGGATTCTAAAATGTCAGGTAGCTCACACTTTATATCTATTGGTCAAAAGTGTGAAAAAAACATTAATATTCTACGATGCCTCTCTGGAGTATGGTGGGGATCTCATCCATACACCCAAAAGCTATTATACAATGCTATAATCAGAAGCCACTTTGACTATGGAGCATTCTTTCTTAATCTTTGTAATAAATCAGGTTTAGACAAAATTGACAAAATCCAGTCTAGATGTCTCCGTATAATATTGGGAGCTATGAAGTGCTCTCCCATCAACGCTATGCAGGTTGAATGTGGAGAACCTCCCTTAAGCCTACGAAGGCAATATCTTAGTGACAGGTTTTTGTTCAAATTGGTTCAAAATTCAAATCACCCTCTTCTTTCAAAATTAAAACACTTACTTAGTTTATTTGGTCCAGCTGATAAAATCCCATGTCTTCTTCATAGTTTCAAAATATTTTCAGGACTACCAAATTCTATCAGGCAGTATCCAACATACCCAATTTATCTTATTCCCTATGATGCTCTAGTTTTCCAACCCCATGTCATCTTAGATTTTGGTATTGACAAAAATTCTGCTGACGCCCGAGGTACATTTAACACTGAAATGAATCTAAAATTTCAAGGGTGGAACTCCATTTTCACCGATGCATCCAAGCTATCTCATGATAGTGAAGTTGGAGCTGCGGTCTGGATCCCCTTTACACACATTACTTTAAGCTTTAAATGTCCTTCGTCTTCATCAGTTTTTACTGGCGAGGCTGTTGCGCTCCTAGAGGCAATCCGCTTTGTTAAATCTCATAACCTCAATAAATCCATCATCTTTTCGGACTCTAAAAGTTGCTTGCAATCTATATTGTCCAATCCTTTCAGGTCTATTTCTCGTCTTCCTATTATCCTTGAAATCAAATTAATTCTCTATGAATGTCATAAACTAGGCATCAATGTAGTTCTTGCATGGATACCAGGTCACTCTGGTATTCCGGGCAATGAGACAGCAGATGCTTGCGCAAAGGATGCAGTCCAGTTAGGTTCTCTTGAGCATTATCATACATACTGCCATGACCTATGCTTACTACCGAAACTTCTCCTTGATAAATCCTGGAAAGATTCATGGCATGCCTCAAGTCGTATTAAAGGCAAGTTTTATGCTGAAATCCAACCGGATATCCCCTCTTCCCCTTGGTTCTTTAAATTCCGCAAGGCCAGTAAAGTAGTAACTACAACTATCTGTCGTCTGAGACTAGGCTTCTCATGCACACCGGTGTTTCTAGCGAAACTAAGGATCCGGGACCATTCAATGTGTGAGTGTGGGCTTGAAGAAGGAAATGTGGATCACATTTTCTTTAATTGCCCTAAATTGCATTACTCCCTCTACGACATCCTTCCCCCTGATATCCCTCGTCCTACTTCCTTCAAAATTATATTATCCCTTACTTTCTCCCCTATTATAAATTGTATACTTTGTAAATTTGTAAAAATCAATAATATTAAGTTATAATAAGAGATTAGTGTAATTAGTGAATTATTATTATAATATGTGTTCTGCTTTATACATTATGCTTTTCATGCTGTGTTGTCCTTTTATATAGATTGTGTTGTCCTTTTGTTTTAGCAAAATCACATAAGGTTCAAAATTAAAAGTTTCATTCGTAAAACCGATCATACAGCTTGGCAAAAAAGTCTAGAAACGGAACTAATTTTTTTGTTTAATGGCAACATTCTTAAAACAATGACGTTTGATGTAAAATTGTAAACAAAGATTACGAATTCTCGGATTTTTTACTTGGATTGGTCAAGCGGTGGTGATAAAGTGACGAAAAGTGAAAAATAATGAATAAAACAGTTAGAAGTGCTGCCATGGAGGTTATTTATAAGGTATACAGGCGATGTCTGGCAGAATTAGAGGCCAGAACTATTCTTTCAGATCTCATCAATGTTTTTCAAAGAACCGCTGATATGACAGGTTTGTGAGAGTTTGTTTTGTAATTTTAAGTTGAATCAAAGGTAACTTGATGGTCATAAAGCAGGATTAAATTAAAGTTCCACGGAACAAGTGAAATATTCAACAATAAACATCGGGCAGTTAGGTTATGTTTACGTTTGTTCTTCGTACTCTGCTATAGCGCGGGCATAGAATTTGATACTTGAGCTAGACTAGCTAATATGTAAATCTATTTCTACATAATTTAAATGTTGTGTTATTTCTTTGTAATAAAGTTACTATAGCGTTTGTATTTTAAATGGTTTAGAAATTAGGTGCCTAAATAATAAACTGAAAAAGGTAAGATAAAGGTATCATAAAAAGTTTCTTCTTTATAGGAAGCAGCTGAGCGTGCTAAAACGGAACGGTTCCAAGCTATTACGGAGGAGGATTGGAAGAATTCGTGCCAGCACGTAATAAAAATAGAAAAGGAATACTGTGAGAGAGAACTTACAATGTATTAATAACAATGTATTAAATTTTAATTTACTTTATATTTTTTTCTTTATATACTTACATAACGAGAACCTTGCTCAATTAAACAATATTTACTGATACTAGTATACTATGTGTGGATATAAATGTACGTATAACAGAAATATACACCTAAGTATCAAGACTAACTTGGTGCGCTATAGGTGTTGCCATAAGGACCTACAGTGGCGCCCCCATTATTTTCTACTCTTTTTTGCCAAGCTATATTCTATTTAAGAAGTTTACGACACTAACACTGACACTGGCAGAGTCGTAGCGAAAAGCAAGCGGCGCCACTCAATAAGAAGTTGAAGTTGAAGTTTTCCACGCATGATGGTAGCATTTTGTTGTTTTCTTTATTTATTTCAAAGAATTATCTGAATTTTGTGATAAAAATGGATGAAGTTGCGAAATTAGAACACTTGTCGCTCGTATCTAAAGTTTGCACAGAGTTGGATAACCATTTGGGTCTAAATGACAAAGATTTAGGTGAGTATCCCTGGCCAGTATTGGTTTTACCAATTTATTGGTTTTTTCATCATCATTGAGCATTTCATAATTTTTTTAGTTTATTTGATTCACAATCAATTACTTTATTCAAACAACTTAAATGCTTTTTTTATTTTCAGCTGAATTCATCATAGACATTGCTGACAAAAACCCCACGGCCGATGCATTCAAAAAAGCTCTCATCGACAATGGGGCGGAATTCTCAGACTCTTTCATGACTAATTTGTTGCGAATTATTCAGCACATGAAGCCAGTCAACTCCATTTCTGATAAAAATGACAGAAACCAAGATTCATCTAATCCTTTGGCTAACAAGTTCCCTGGCCTGGCCATTCCTAACGAGAAGCCCCCGGTCTTCTCCTCTGATGAAGCTAGTAGTGATGAAGAACCGGATACCAAAAAAAGGATAACAGCTAAAGACATTTTCAAAGAAGAAAAGAAACCTGAAACAAAAGATAACATAGTTGATCAGGCTATGGCCGAGCTTGAAGCTTTAGCTCCATCAAATGCCACCAATAAAAACGATGTGAAGAAAACAGAGGAAGTAAAAAAAAGAGAGAGGAGTCGCAGCCGTGACTGTAAAGACAGTAAAACTAAGAAAAGAGATAGCTCTAGAGATAGAAGTAAGCGTAGTAGAAGTAGAAATAGAAGTCGAAGTAGGCACAGAGACAGAAGTAGGAGTAGGGACAGGAAAAAGAGATCTAGAAGTCGTAACAGACACAGGTCAGGAGACAGACAGAAAAGATCAAGGTCTAGAGATAGAAATAGGAGATCTAGATCCAGAGATAGAAGGAGATCAAGGTCACACGGTAGACGCTCCCGATCAAGAGATAGAAAAGACAGAGATTACAAGGATAGAGATGAAAAGAGATATGGAGATAGGGATGATAAGAAATATGGGGATAGGGATGAAAAGAATTATGGAAACAGAGATGAAAAAAGAGGAATTGGGGATTATGGGAAGAGATCAAGGAAGAAGAGTCCAGAAGTGGAAATGAAAGACGATCCAGAGCCAGGAAAGGTATGATATTAATATTCAACCATTTTATAATATTGACGTTTGGCCATATTTTCATTAGTTCTTGTGCGCAGCTAGTTTCTTCTCAACATAAAAGAAAAGTTAAAAGGTTTGAAACTGTTTACTTATTAAATTTGGTCTGTACCTGTTTAACAAACTAATTTTAATCCTTGAAGGCTTATAAATAATAAAATAAATAAATAATGCTGGACAATCCACACAGCATCATCTAGCCCCAAAGTAAGCTACTCAAAGCTTGTGTTATGGGTACTAGATTACTGATATATTTAATACATTATATACATAGATAGATAAATTTTTTATACATATTAAACACCCAGACCAACGGAACTAATTTCTGCAGATCGTACACAAATTTGTTCCAAGGCGGGAATCGAACCCGCAACCTCCTGCGTCGCAGGCGGACCTTCGCCCACCCCGCCACATTGGTCGTCAAAAGGCTTAACTTGAAATTGTCACAAAGTATGCACTATATTCACCTCGAAATATTCCTCCTTTGATTTTAATTATTACAACTGTATAATTTAGAAATATAAATTCAAAAATTCTTTTATCATTGAATGAATTATTTATTTTACTCACTAGCTTGAATTGATGCTTCTCAAAATGTGAAACATCAACAGAACAATCAATAACTTATTCTGATTGATTGTATTTCTTGCAGATATTCAATGGGCGTGTGGCCAACATTGTTCCCTTTGGGTGTTTTGTGCTCATTGAAGGGCTCAGGAAGAAATGGGAGGGTCTGGTGCATATCTCACAGCTGAGAGCTGAAGGCAGGGTCACCAATGTCTCGGAGGTTGTCAATAGAGGGGATAAAGTCAAGGTTTGTATAATTAAAAATTAACATTCAATCTATAAGAACTTTTGTTTGTAGTGTTATTTTAAGTACATCTTCATTTTCATTTTTCTTTGACTGACCTTTTTTTGGCAAGCATATCTCTATAACATTACATTACTCCCATATGATGAATGCCAATGAGGCGCAAATCATGGGAAGGCCTGCGTCCAGCAGTGGACCAGTAAAGGTTGTAGATGATATCTCTATAGGCCAAGCACAGTGACTTTTGCCTCATATAAAGGCATATAAGTGTAAAATCAATTGAATTTGTGTTCTTCAACTTGCGAGCAATTATCTTTTTTTGCTCAAGATAAAAACATGTCACGGGGGGCAAATGTTATGTGATGATATGGTCAATGATGGATGACTATTGGATAAATATCTAGAAGGAAAATCTTTTCACTCTTTTGCATTTTATTGATTCCAAAAGGTATTATTTATTGTTAGTATTGTATTTTTACCTTTCTTTTATATTTCAGGTGAAGGTTTTGTCAATAACTGGTCAAAAAGTATCTCTTACAATGAAGGATGTTTGCCAAGATACTGGAAAAGATCTCAATCCAACCTCACATGCCCATTTAGAGGTAAGAATCTCATGTAACATTATCCTTCTATAAGCCTGGGACAACTCACAGCCAGAAAAATTAAATGAATGCTATAAAATACCCTTTAATATTTAAAATAATGTTTTCTGATTGTTTAAGTTTCATAAACTTTACTTTGAAAAGAAAAATTACAACTAGTATTTACAATTGAAACCATTGAGCTAACCGCAGACGGTTGCAAACAGTCTAAAGGTAGCTCAATTGATCCATGTCAATACCAGTCGGAAGCGTCCCCAAGACACTGGCTGCATTACCACGCTGTATGGCAATGCTGATGCGCTGAGCCAGATATTCACCAGCTCTCGGGTCACTTTGAAATATATTTACTTAAAATCTCTAAATTTATTTTTTCTCACTGGTCTATAGAAGAGCAAACAATACTTAGCTGTTGCTTAATGTTGAGACAGGTTAAAAGTAATAGAATAAACTCAACCCTTGCCTTATACAGAATTTGAACAGTTTCCCTAAATTAGTATGACAAAGAGGTTTAACTCAAGATTTCTTCTCATGAAGGTCTAATTCTCAACCTTATTGTCTGTTTAGGTGGAACGAATTTTACACATGGCGTTTTAATTCTTAACCTTATTGTCTCTCTAGGCGGAGCGCGAAGGCCGCAACCCAGACCGTCCGTCGAGCAGCGGCAACGCCACCGTCCTCGCAGGTCTACAGACCGGGCTGGACCTGGATCCCGAAGACTCCAGCCGCAAGCGCGTCACCAGGATATCTAGTCCTGAGCGGTGGGAGATCAAACAGGTACATAAACATTCATCTCAATTTTACATTGTCTTTTTGTATAGGTACATGATCACACATGATACACCCAAAGCAGACCCAAACAGATGAATTAATCATGTAGTTAATTTGCAAAGAAGCAAATTTCTGTGAGGGTTCTTTCTTCTGTGCCAAACACCCTCAGTGTTTGGTAAAAGTTTTCATTTATTCATCAGTACACTTAGGTTAGAAAAAAATGACGAGAGTTCGATATCGAGGTTTCGATTTACCTTCTATCTCAATACAATAAAAAACTAATGAGACAAAGACAATGTTCTGTAATAATATTTTCCGTCAAACCTCTCAAAACCATTAATTAAAAAAAACTGAGTTCATATGCAACAGTGATTCTAGTAGCTTAAGAGCATGAATCTATTCTACCGCTGTAAAATTCCGGAAACTAGTTTCTCTCGCGGTAGAGGCGCTGCAAGGCGTCAAATATACCTACGAAAGAGACTTTTTTTTGCCATCGTAAACTAATGCTCAACCGGAAATAAAGCCTCATCTCTGTGTTATTGTATTGTATTGTATTTGTTTATTTAGCAAAAAAATCTTAAAAATATTCTTAATAATAAAACACTTTAAACCAGAGAAGGTTTGTCCAGTGTCCACAGCCTCTGCGCGGTGTCACACATTTGGGTAAACTTAATATATCAATAATAACTGTATAAAAACAACTGTATGTGGTGTATATGTTGCTTTGCTAACCAATGTTTATGTATACTCGTATTTCAAAATAAGGGTTAGAAGAATTTTGGTATATACATAAGAATAACTTCACTCGAAAAAACCTAATCTGTTATCAATTCCACAGATGATATCGTCCGGAGTGATAGATAAGAGTGAGCTCCCAGACTTCGATGAGGAGACCGGTCTGCTGCCCAAAGACGAGGATGGGGAGGCGGACATTGAGATAGAGCTGGTGGAAGATGAGCCGCCCTTCTTGCAAGGGCACGGGAGGGCGCTGCACGATCTCTCCCCGGTTAGGTAAGAAGAAAGCCAACCATACTTCACTAATAAAGATGAAGTTGTTAGATCTGAATCTTATTATAACTTATACAGGGTGTCCCATAATGAGTGGATAACCTGAAAGGTGCTTATGCACCAACTCAAGGCCAATCAGATACATTTTTTTTTTTCTATTTTGACCCGTTCGGAAAATATTTAATATTTCGTAAATTTGGAAAAATTTGTACCTTTGTTCACATTTTTGGACTTTGTGCCTACAATTTCAATAATTTTTAAAATTTTAATTTTTGGAATATACTAAAGAAAAACAGCTTTTTTGAACACCGTAACAAATATTTTGCTAACTAGGACCAGTAATTTTCAAGGCAGGTTTAAAGTAGAAAATTTTTATTTTTATATTTTTATGCAAAGTTTGAGCTGCTGTGGTTAAAAAAAAAGATAAGGAAACCTAAGATGGCAGGTACTTTAAAAACATGTCCATTTCAAGAGCATCCTAAAATGATAATAAACGTTGAAATTTTGTAGGGTAAAAAACTGAGATATTGCTACTTTTGTGCCAAAAGGGGCCAATGCTACTAAAAATAATATTGAACCAACACATCAAAAAAATATCTTTTTCGCCATTCTCGTTCTAAAACGGTTACTTTGCTACTTAAAACAGTGAGTGAAATCTCATCATCAATCATCAGCAATCTTTGAAAACGAAAGTTGTCAATCAGTGCGTCCTACTCTGATGACCTACGGAGCTGAGACGTGGACACTCATGGTAGGGCTGCTCCACCAGTTCAAAGTCGCTCAGCGAGCTATGGAAAGAGCTATGCTCGGAGTTTCTCTGAAGCATAGGATTCGTAATGAATACATCCGACAGAGAACCAAAGTTATCGACATAGCTCAAAGAATTTAGCAAGCTGAAATGGCCGTGGGCCGGCTATATCTCATGAAGAACCGACAACCGTTGGGGTAAACGTTTTCTTCAGTGGAGACCGCGACTTGGCAAACGTAGTGTAGAACGACCTCCGGCTAGGTAGGATGACGATCTGCGAAAGCCTGCTGGCAGATGCTGGATACGTCAAGCTGAAGACAGGGCGCTATGGCGCTCATTAGGGGAGACTTATGTCCAGCTGTGACTAATATGGGTTAATTTTTTCCGCATCGTTTTAGACTCGACGTCGAAGTTATATTAAGTTATAATAAATGAAATGAAATTCATCATCATCATCATCCGCAGCCTGACTTCACCCACTGCTGGGTATAGGCCTCCAAACTTTTGTGCCACTCCACGAAATGAAATTAAGTTATAGTATTTAACGAATAGGTTTTTTGTACACCAGTTCCTTCAAGTTGCCCCAGTAAAAGAAATCCAATGGGTTCAAGTCCAGCTACCACGCTGGCCACTGGGAAGCGCCACCACGCGTAACCCATCTGTTTGGATACGCTGAATCTAAATAACGCCGTTCCTGAACGGCTTAGTGTACTGGACACCCGTCATTCTGTAGTTTGAACGCAGTTGGAATCTTCTTTCCAAATTCATACCCCCAAATTCGTACTCATAACACAAACTCTCTTTACTTTCGGCTAGATTATTGTTTATTATTTATCAAAATATGAATCAGCAAAAATAGATTTCGCTCACTATTTTTAAGAAGCAAAGTAACCATTTTAGAACGAGTAAGGCGAAAAATATATTTTTTTGATGTGTTGGTTCAATATTATTTTTAGTAGCATTGGCCCCTTTTGGCACAAAAGTAGCAATATCTCAGTTTTTTACCCTACAAAATTTAAACGTTTATTATCATTTTAGGATGCTCTTGAAATGGACATGTTTTTAAAGTACCTGGCATCTTAGGTTTCCTTATCTTTTTTTTAACCACAGCAGCTCAAACTTTGCATAAAAATATGAAAAATTAAAATTTTCTACTTTAAACCTGCCTTGAAAATTACTGGTCCTAGTTACCAAAATATTTGTTACGGTGTTCAAAAAAGCTGTTTTTCTTTAGTATATTCCAAAAATTAAAATTTAAGAAATGATTAAAATTGTAGGCACGAAGTCCAAAAATGTGAACAAAGGTACAAATTTTTCCTAATTTACAAAATATTAAATATTTTTCGAACGGGTCAAAATAGAAAAAAAAAAAAAATGTATCTGATTGGCCTTGAGTTGGTGCATAAGCACCTTTCAGGTTATCCACTCATTATGGGACACCCTGTATAAGGTATATATTAGTAATTTTTAATAGCGAAAGTTTGAATATTTTCTCTTTCACGCGAAATCTATCCGTCCAGTAGTTTTTGCGTAAAAGAGGAACACACTGAATATGTACATTCATAAAAACTTTCGCGTTTATAATATTAGTAAGGTATGGGGTAAGGTACATAAGCGAAAGTTTTTATGATATGGTATATTATAGTTCTATATTGATTGAAATACGGTCGCATGCTCCAAAATGGCCACCAACAGGGAGAGATTGCAACAAACCGTGAGTCGATCGATGTCGGCTCATCAACAAAAACTCGCCATGACGAAACCGCATCAAAATCCGTTGCGTAGTTTTAAAGATTTAAGCATTCAAAGGGATATAGGGACAGAAAAAGCGACTTTGTTTTATACTATGTAGTGATGGTATAATATAGTTCTATATTGATTGAAATACGGTATTCCAAAGTAATCATGTATTTCAAATATTGCATGAACGCTCCAAAATGACCACCAACGGGGAGATGGCGACATATCGCGAGGCGAGCGATGTCGGCTCATTCCAAAAAAACTAGCTATATCGACCACGACCGTTCTGCCAAGAACGCAACGAATGAGAAATATTACTTTTTTTTTATTGTGTTAGCCTGTACTGTCCCACTGCGGAGCAAAGGCCTCCCTTCCCAAATATTACTTACTTTTTTATTAATTAAAATTGCTTTACTAACAATATTAAAACTTGTTCTTTCAGGATAGTGAAGAACCCCGACGGTTCGCTCGCGCAGGCCGCCATGATGCAGTCCGCTCTCGCCAAGGAGAGGCGCGAACAGAAGATGATACAACGAGAGGCCGAGATGGAAAGTCTACCTACAGGTATGAGTCATAGAGTCTTCTTTTAACACTCTTTGTCAGAGTAGTTCTGTCACTGGACATTCTTGTTGAGACTGATGTATGTAATCCGCTAAGCAGAGCTTGTGTTATAAAAAAAAACTTATTTCGAACTTCGATAGATCCATAGTTTGTTAGTAAATATAATCATAAAAGAACTTTCATTAAGGTTTGTTATTTACCATTATGGCACAATTTTATTTGTAATCTCTCTGTTAAACAGTGAATCAATATCTATTTATGTAGGCTTACAAAATAACCACTTAGACAATTCAAATTTTAAACTATACATTTGATTTCTTATATCAAAATAATATAAGAAAGAAAATGATAATTGATCTTGTCTTCGCTTCAATCTTTTGTCCATTAGTAGAAGAAGAATGAGACATTGCACACATAACAATAGAAATACATTGAATCACTTTTCTAAGTACCTAAAACACCTTTGTACCTACATGTATTACACGCAATAAAAATACTTAAATTTAAAAAACAAACGAAACAAAATCCATCTTTGTGATGCATACACTCAATCTCAATCAGCAGTCCTTGGTCCAGTCGTTAAGAGGGGGCTAACAAACAACACTTCATGATTTTTTCATTTTCCATGTGACTGCTTTTCTCTATTTAATAATAACTAGCTGCGCCCCGTAGCGTCGCCCGCGGGTAAATTTATTTATTTGTCAAATATCATATTTTATACATAATATGCTATTCCCGACGAAGACAAATCAAAAAACACAAAAATCATAAAAATCGGTCCAGCCGTTCTCGAGTTATAAGTATTGTAACAAACACGACTTTCTTTTATATAATATAGATAATCTCAAATGATTATTTGTTTCCATGATACAGGTCTAAACAAGAACTGGATAGACCCGCTTCCGGACGACGGGCGCGCGCTCGCAGCCAATATGCGCGGCACCGGCATGGCGCCTCAAGACCTGCCCGAGTGGAAGAAACACGTCATCGGCGGCAAGAAGTCCTCCTTCGGCAAGAAGACCAACCTGTCTCTACTGGAGCAGAGGCAGTCGCTTCCTATCTACAAGCTGAGGGATGAACTCACCAAGGTGGGTTTGTATGAGCAGTGTGCTCAACAGTAAGTGTCATTAGCTGGAGGTAGCTATGAGCTGAGTCGCTAAGGGTTGCTCCCCTATAGCTTAGCTGACAAGGGTTGATCTCCGGAGAGAATAATACAACCACAAATAAACTTGTTGACTTCTTGTCAGTAAGTATTTAATTATTGCTTAAGCTAGAGCTAAGTGGAATATGTAATCACGTAGGAAACATGCTGTTTACATATTCCGTATTCATTCTATGTAGCTAAATCTGTACGGCTCCAACAAGGTTTGTCTGTACCTAAGCCAGACTGCTTAGGGAAACTGTTCTTTTGCAGATAGCACCTAATAAATAATCAAGGGCAATCCACACAGCATCATCGAGCCCCGTTAAGCATATTTAAACATTAAGTTAGGTACATAGATAGATATTTTTTATTGTACATAAATAAATAAATATTTCCGGACAGTCCACACAGCATCATCTAGCCCCAAGCTAAGCAGAACTTGTGTTATAGGTACTAGATGACTGATATACATAGAAAATACCCTAATGAATACATGGATATTTTTATTTTATTAAAATTTATTAGACGTTTTATTGATGCCGTTATAAATATCTACACACTAAGCATACTAACATTAGTGGAGGCCCATGTTTATCATACCAACTTGTTTATGAAATTGCTTTCAAATACAAATCTTTAAATAACATAGCTAAATACATAGCTTTAAAATACATATTACCTAGCTTGACACGAAAAATAATGGAAATTCTTTATCTTCTACAGGCCGTCGCTGACAACCAAATTCTCATAGTAATCGGCGAAACGGGTTCCGGAAAAACGACACAAATTACCCAATACCTCGCGGAATGCGGTCTCACAGCGCGCGGCAAGATCGCCTGCACTCAGCCGCGCCGTGTGGCGGCCATGTCTGTGGCCAAACGCGTGGCGGAGGAGTTCGGATGTCGGCTGGGACAGGAGGTCGGGTACACCATCCGGTTTGAGGACTGCACTAGCCCCGAGACTGTCATCAAGTGAGTATAATACAGAGACAAGATCGCCTGCACTCAGCCGTGCCGTGTGGCGGCCATGTCTGTGGCCAAACGCGTGGCGGAGGAGTTCGGATGTCGGCTGGGACAGGAGGTCGGGTACACCATCCGGTTTGAGGACTGCACTAGCCCGGAGACTGTCATCAAGTGAGTATAATACAGAGACAAGATCGCCTGCACTCAGCCGCGCCGTGTGGCGGCCATGTCTGTGGCCAAACGCGTGGCGGAGGAGTTCGGATGTCGGCTGGGACAGGAGGTCGGGTACACCATCCGGTTTGAGGACTGCACTAGCCCGGAGACTGTCATCAAGTGAGTATAATACAGAGACAAGATCGCCTGCACTCAGCCGCGCCGTGTGGCGGCCATGTCTGTGGCCAAACGCGTGGCGGAGGAGTTCGGATGTCGGCTGGGACAGGAGGTCGGGTACACCATCCGGTTTGAGGACTGCACTAGCCCGGAGACTGTCATCAAGTGAGTATAATACAGAGACAAGATCGCCTGCACTCAGCCGCGCCGTGTGGCGGCCATGTCTGTGGCCAAACGCGTGGCGGAGGAGTTCGGATGTCGGCTGGGACAGGAGGTCGGGTACACCATCCGGTTTGAGGACTGCACTAGCCCCGAGACTGTCATCAAGTGAGTATAATACAGAGACAAGATCGCCTGCACTCAGCCGCGCCGTGTGGCGGCCATGTCTGTGGCCAAACGAGTGGCGGAGGAGTTCGGATGTCGGCTGGGACAGGAGGTCGGGTACACCATCCGGTTTGAGGACTGCACTAGCCCCGAGACTGTCATCAAGTGAGTATAATACAGAGACAAGATCGCCTGCACTCAGCCGCGCCGTGTGGCGGCCATGTCTGTGGCCAAACGCGTGGCGGAGGAGTTCGGATGTCGGCTGGGACAGGAGGTCGGGTACACCATCCGGTTTGAGGACTGCACTAGCCCCGAGACTGTCATCAAGTGAGTATAATACAGAGACAAGATCGCCTGCACTCAGCCGCGCCGTGTGGCGGCCATGTCTGTGGCCAAACGCGTGGCGGAGGAGTTCGGATGTCGGCTGGGACAGGAGGTCGGGTACACCATCCGGTTTGAGGACTGCACTAGCCCGGAGACTGACATCAAGTGAGTATAATACAGAGACAAGATCGCCTGCACTCAGCCGCGCCGTGTGGCGGCCATGTCTGTGGCCAAACGCGTGGCGGAGGAGTTCGGATGTCTGCTGGGACAATAGGTCGGGAATATATATATAGCGTTGTCAAAATATTATATTTTTGTGAAATATTAAAATATGAAATTTATTTATTTTAAATAAACCACAATACAAATCAAGCCAAACATTTAAAATGAAAACTACATAGATCTAAAGAATAAAAAAAGATACAGAAATTCAGATACAAGTTTTGTAAAGTACCCCTTCAGTATCAATCTATTTTAATTTCTTAGTTAATAAAATACATGTTTTTCTCCTCAGATACATGACAGATGGTATGTTGCTCCGAGAATGCCTCATGGACCTCGACCTCAAGTCCTACTCCGTCATAATGTTAGACGAGGCTCACGAGAGAACAATCCACACGGACGTTCTCTTCGGCCTCCTAAAGCAAGCTGTGCAAAAACGACCAGAACTGAAACTCATCGTCACCTCAGCTACCTTAGACGCTGTCAAATTCTCTCAATACTTCTTCGAAGCACCCATCTTTACAATCCCAGGACGAACTTTCCCCGTAGAAGTTCTGTATACGAAGGAACCTGAAACTGATTATTTGGATGCGTCTTTGATTACCGTCATGCAGATACATCTAAGAGAACCGCCCGGTGATATCCTCTTGTTTTTAACTGGGCAAGAAGAGATCGACACAGCGTGCGAGATCTTATACGAGAGGATGAAGTCTTTAGGACCTGATGTGCCAGAACTTATAATCCTTCCTGTGTATTCCGCTCTTCCTTCTGAAATGCAGACGCGTATTTTTGAGCCCGCGCCGCCTGGCTCGAGGAAGGTAGTGATAGCGACCAACATAGCTGAGACGTCGCTGACGATCGATGGAATTTACTACGTGGTGGATCCCGGATTTGTGAAGCAGAAGGTTTATAATTCGAAGACTGGAATGGATTCGCTTGTTGTTACGCCGATCTCACAGGTAAGTTACTTTATCTCTAAAATGTCAGGGGTCTTTAATTAAAAATGTGATGTTTTATAGAAAAATATCTGAACTCCTGAATAGTGATGCAAGCATGACAGGGCGCTATGGTGCTCATTAGGGTAGGCCTATGTCTAGTAGTGGACTGATATAGGTTGATGATGATGATGAAATAGTTATGCGAGCATTATGGAGTCTTATGCCTCTTTTGATGTCCGGAATCCTAAAGATGCATTCCAAATGTTGCAACTGTTGAAATTGGCCAATCACACACAATTAAATTCACATATCTCGGCTCCCGCTGTTTCCTGATTGGCCGATTCTTTCAAGTCGTCACATCAGATTTTATGTATCGCTTTCACCCGGCATAACGTGTTGGCATTTGTCATTATTTAATTTCCATCTAATAATAATAAGTTTATCTTGTGATGTGTATTACCAATATAAAATGTCATATTTGTAACCCAGGCAGCGGCGAAACAGCGCGCGGGCCGAGCGGGCCGCACGGGCCCCGGCAAGACTTACAGGCTGTACACGGAGCGGGCTTACAGAGACGAGATGTTGCCGACCCCTGTCCCCGAGATACAGAGGACCAACTTAGCCACTACGGTATGATTAACTTATATTCTCTAGTGTTAATGTTTATCTGATTTTATATTTCGTTTATTGCATGCCGAATTATTATTGTATATATATATTGTTTATATATGAATATTCTACTTTTAATTTTTTTGTCTTTCTTAACGACCCCAATCTAAACAAAACTGTGTAACTAATTTGTAAAACTTTAATTTTTAAAATTCTAGTTTTTAATTTTTCAATTACTATGTATCAACAATGATTGGAAATAACAGAATCTCGGCATTAAACTAAAATGGTAAAAAAACAACCCTCAAAATCGAGACCATAACTATTGGTCTTATTGTGTGTTTGCTGAGTGAACCAATAATACTGCTAATTTTCCAACCCTTATTTACCCTGTCTTATGTTGCAAATAAATCCATTATTTTTTACCCAATGAATCATTAGATAATTGCTATTCTGTGACTAAATAGCTCCCTTGATTTCCAGGTGCTGCAACTAAAGACGATGGGCATAAACGACCTCCTTCACTTCGACTTCATGGACGCGCCGCCCGTGGAGTCACTCATCATGGCTCTGGAGCAGCTACACTCGCTGTCAGCGCTCGACTCGGAGGGACTGCTCACCAGACTGGGACGCAGGGTAACTACTGACGACTCATACACAATACTATAGTTATACAACCTGCACTCGCTGTCAGCGCTCGACTCGGAGGGACTGCTCACCAGACTGGGACGCAGGGTAACTACTGACGACTCATACACAATACTATAGTTATACAACCTGCACTCGCTGTCAGCGCTCGACTCGGAGGGACTGCTCACCAGACTGGGACGCAGGGTAACTACTGACGACTCATACACAATACTATAGTTATACAACCTGCACTCGCTGTCAGCGCTCGACTCGGAGGGACTGCTCACCAGACTGGGACGCAGGGTAACTACTGACGACTCATACACAATACTATAGTTATACAACCTGCACTCGCTGTCAGCGCTCGACTCGGAGGGACTGCTCACCAGACTGGGACGCAGGGTAACTACTGACGACTCATACACAATACTATAGTTATACAACCTGCACTCGCTGTCAGCGCTCGACTCGGAGGGACTGCTCACCAGACTGGGACGCAGGGTAACTACTGACGACTCATACACAATACTATAGTTATACAACCTGCACTCGCTGTCAGCGCTCGACTCGGAGGGACTGCTCACCAGACTGGGACGCAGGGTAACTACTGACGACTCATACACAATACTATAGTTATACAACCTGCACTCGCTGTCAGCGCTCGACTCGGAGGGACTGCTCACCAGACTGGGACGCAGGGTAACTACTGACGACTCATACACAATACTATAGTTATACAACCTGCACTCGCTGTCAGCGCTCGACTCGGAGGGACTGCTCACCAGACTGGGACGCAGGGTAACTACTGACGACTCATACACAATACTATAGTTATACAACCTGCACTCGCTGTCAGCGCTCGACTCGGAGGGACTGCTCACCAGACTGGGACGCAGGGTAACTACTGACGACTCATACACAATACTATAGTTATACAACCTGCACTCGCTGTCAGCGCTCGACTCGGAGGGACTGCTCACCAGACTGGGACGCAGGGTAACTACTGACGACTCATACACAATACTATAGTTATACAACCTGCACTCGCTGTCAGCGCTCGACTCGGAGGGACTGCTCACCAGACTGGGACGCAGGGTAACTACTGACGACTCATACACAATACTATAGTTATACAATCTGCACTCGCTGTCAGCGCTCGACTCGGAGGGACTGCTCACCAGACTGGGACGCAGTAGAACTACGTCTTTGCAAAATTTCAGCCCGGTCCGTTCAGTGGTTATCGCTTGAAAAAGTTATTAACATATATCCAAACTTCCGCATTTATAATATTTTAGTGTGATTTGATTCCACTAAAACATTTTATTTTACATAGGTTATCAAGAACATTCCTACATGCAAACAATACTATGTATATTATTAACTGCGATAATGTTTTAAATGTCTTACGATTACTCTCTAGAACGCAAAGACTAGTTCAGTGAGTCCAAAATGCCTGTGCCCGTTTTTGTTTCGATGTTCCATTTAGAGCCCATGTGACGCCGTTTTTAAATAAAAAAATCATTTTGTAAATGAAACATCGTCGCAAATTGCACCTTATGTTCGGTGTTATAACATTCAAATCGCCGTCTTATCTCTACGAGTAGTTGTTATGGTTAAGGTTAAGGTTTTAGTACTCTAATTTCCGCATTTAGACTCAATTTGGTCCATTATGCGTATGTTTTGCTAGCATAGCCAGCCTAACTCCGTCCAGAAGCGCAGAATCTTCCTGGGATCTTCACAGGCTTCGCGGAGTGACCTCGGCAAGTTGAGGATTTCTGTTTGTTGTGTTATTACTCCCTTGCATTCCAGGACTACGTGGGCAGCCGTTTCGTCGTCGCTGAAGCATACTCTGCAGAGGACTGTCCGTCACTCCGATGGTAAATAAGTGTTTATTTAGTGGGCAGTGTCCTGTTAGTGTTCCCACCAGGATACGCATATCCAATCTATTTAGGTAAAGTAAGCGTTTTCTTAGCTTTGGTGATATCGATGGAAGCGCCTCTCTGGCTTGTCTGCAGTCAAACAGGCGTGTCCAACGTTCGTTATGCATCTCTCTGATTCTGAGCCTAGTCCATGTCTGGATTAGAGAGAATGGCAGAGGTAGGAAGGGCACCGGTCCTTCTGTGATCGTTTCCGATCCCCTCCGTGCCAATTCATCCGCGGCGTCATTTCCTAGAGATCCGCTATGTCCCTTGATCATCAGTTGTGATGGTTGTCCAGTTCCAGATCCTGTGGCTCTCATGTTGGTTGTGTTCCAGATGGCGGAGTTCCCCCTGGAGCCGAACCTGTCCAAGATCCTCATCATGTCGGTGGCACTGCAGTGCTCCGATGAAATACTCACCATCGTCTCCATGCTCAGCGTACAGAACGTCTTCTATAGACCAAAGGTAAGTATGTAATGTATTGCATTAAGTATATCAGTCATCTAGTACCCCTAACACAAGCTCTGCTTAGCTTGGGGCTAGATGATGTAGACTGTCCTGAATTTTATTTTATTTTTTTATTCTTATTGTACCTGTGTCCAAATGAATGTTCCAATGTATATTGTTTGTATCGGACAGGACAAGCAAGCCCTAGCGGACCAGAAGAAGGCGAAGTTCAACCAGCCGGAGGGCGACCACCTGACTCTGCTCGCCGTCTACAACAGCTGGCGCAACAACAAGTTCTCCAACGCCTGGTGCTACGAGAACTTCGTGCAGATCCGCACGCTCAAGCGCGCGCAGGACGTCAGGAAACAACTGCTCGGGATTATGGATAGGTAACACAATACTACTAAAAAGTTATCACTACATAGTATAAAACAAAGTCGCTTTCTCTGTCCCTATATCCCTATGTCCCTTTGAATGCTTAAATCTTTAAAACTACGCAACGGATTTTGATGTGTTTTTTTTTAATAGAGTGATTCGAGAGGAAGGTTTATACGTATAATAAAACCGTGCGAAGCCGGGGCGGGTCGCTAGTATATTAAATCACTTGACCGTTACTGGAAGCTTTAATAAGCTTTTAACGAGAAAGCACATCCGTTTTCGTCGAATTTGACTACTTTTTGACTGATTTTTCGGTAGTATATCCGGTCCACTGGCGACACCTAGGCGTTTCGCGCCATTTTTAGTTTGCGTAAAATGGACAGCGCCATGTTTTATCATTGGCGTTTCGTATTCCGTCGAAGCAACTTGTGTACGCAGCAGTTCTGCTCTGGCTCTGTTAAAGTTGCACTACATATAGTGATAATTATTATAAGGTTATATCGTAAAGTGAATCGCAGAAAAACCTGTAAGTTTTTTAAATTTACTTATTTTCTCGCACTTGAAATCATTTTGAGAATTTTTATCGACCGTGTTGTAAAAATTTCTTTGTTATAATATTTGTGTTATTTTTAATAAGATATAGGGCCTGCTTTCAATTTTAGCCATTACTGTCCCACTGCAGGACAAAGGTCAAAGAACGTTGATTCAGGAAAGCATATTGTGCTCATTATTTTTTACCTTACCTAAGGTAGGTAACTAACGGTAAAAATTTAACGGTTTGTTCCGTTCGGATCTCGTATTTAATAGAAAGTACTTGATCATTTATTTTAATAATATACTGATTGTGTTCGGTTTATTCGGTTCTTTCGGTTCCGGTCTCCAAGTCCATTTAATTAAATAATTTACTTCATTGTGTTGGTTCTGTCATATAAGATATCATATTTTAAAATGATCTTTTATTTCTACCGGATTGGGTCCGGTATTTTTGGTAATTTTTGGAAGAAAAAAGGACATTTTATGTAATATTTTGAATAACTGTATTTTAAAATTACAGCCTATTTTTATTAAAGAGCCGGAACCGGCGCAACCGCCGCCGCCGCCGCCGTGAACGCGCCGTGAGCTTCGATCCCAGGATACGGGTAAGCTCCAAAGTTATTATAACTGATGCCCTGCCTGACTATTTGAGTCGTTTTTATACTGCTTGCCATGATGGTAAGGTCTCGATTACTTCATTTTGTAAGCGTTGACGCTTGTACAAACATGTTTAACTTCACTGACAATCAATGTCATGGCAAGGCCATTATTTCGCCCTCGTGGGGTAGATACTATAAAACAAATTAGAAGAACGAAACCACAGGTTCCGAAAACACGCAACTGTTTTTCGAAGACATCTTCTAGGTTCGCAAGAAACGACCCAAGAAATAATAACTAGCAAGCACTAGACCTTTTTAGTTCGAATACCTACCCTCAAAAGTTTTATTTTTGAGTCTCAACTCAACCATTCACGGCTCCTTTTGATCATTCAATCAATACAAATACAAAGAGATCTTCAATAGTAATGTAATCTAAATTTGACAGTAAAATAGAAATTTTTGGTAATAATTATATAGCAGTTTGTTGAATTCATTTACGGAAAAGCAGTTAACTAGTGTTGGAAGAACAACATTTGATTTCATCCCTTAACGAAAGAGGGACTTCAGGATGTGCGCGACTCTAGTCGCGCGCGTTCTACATAACTACCGGCGAGTTTTTTAATAATGATTTTAGTTTGAGATTTGACTTGTTCATAACCTGTACTTGTAAAGAAATTAAAGTGATCTTGTTGATTGATTGATTGATCTTGTATTTTGTTTTAAAAGGCTGGGAGTATAAGCATAAGTGAATCTTTTAACCCTGTTCTCGCAAAACATAATCAAGGACTTAGCTGCCCCTCGCGGGGGTAGAGCTAGTGTGAATCACTAGGTCCATCGTGTGGACCTCCAGGTTCCTTTCAAGGTTAAAGGCAGAATTGTAAATCCCTATAAATCAGATATTCATTTATTGGGCCATTTCGAAGTAACATAGGTAAATCATATAACACACCAGTAGGCGCTCAAAGTTTATTTATCCACATGAAATGCCTACACAGCAAGGCTTGATATCGGTACCAATAATACCGGTACTTTTACGGTAGTAACGGTACTTTCATTTCGTTAAATTCGAGTATCGATACTTTTGAAGTACCGGTACTTTGCCTAAAAGTACCGGTATTCTAAGCGGTTTTCGCGTCGTTTCGTTCATCTTTTTTAATCAGTTTTCTCTCTCGCTTGCACAAAATAAAATTTTTGAAAAGTACCTATACTCTTCGAGCATTATTTCGGTAATTTTACCGATACTTATGGAAAATACCGATACTTTAGTACCAGTACCAATGAAAGTACCGAGACCACACCACGTTCAATTATACCGGTTCTCAAAAAGTACCGGTATAATTTGTATCGATACCAAAGAAGTACAGGTCAGTCGAACCGGTATTTATAAATACCGGTATTCCAAGCCCTGCTACACAGACACACCCTCGCGGGGTGGATACCGTAATTACCTTTCAGAGGTCAGCTCGGCTGTGACCAATATACAACATCTATAATTACTAGGACAGCGCTCAAGTTCACGAGTTTCCTTTTACCACTGCACTGACGCTTCCGGCCCGGTCATAAATATGATACAGGACGCTCATATGCTCTTGATCTTAGGTGAAATGCCTACACAAACACCCTCGCAGGGTGGATACCGTTATAACCTCTCTCAAAGAGGTCTCAAAAAGGTCAGCCCAGAAGTGGCCAATATATAATAACTCTCACGAATTTTACCACCGAGGCTCCTGGCCCGGTCTTAAATATGGTACAGGACGCTCCAATGCTCCTGGACCTAGGTGAAATACCTACATAAAGACACCCTCGTGGGGTGGATACTATAATAACCTCTCTCAAAGAGGTCAGCCCAGAAGTGGCCAATTTATAACTAAAATAACAAGGACCAACCATCGAGGCTACTGTCAGGGTCTTAAATATGGTACAGGACGCTCTAATGCTCCTGACCTAGGTGAAATACCTACATAAAAACACCCTCGTGGGGTGGATACTATAATAACCTCTCTCAAAGAGGTCAGCCCAAAAGTGGCCAATTTATAACTATAATACCAAGGACCAACCACCGAGGCTCCTGGCCCGGTCTTAAATATGGTACAGGGTGCTCCAATGCTCCTGGACCTAGGTGAAATGCCTACATAAAGACGCCCTCGCGGGGTGGATACCATAATAACCTCTCTCAAAGAGATCAGCCCAGAAGTGGCCAATATATAACTATAATAACAAGGACCAACCACCGAGGCTCCTGGCCCGGTCTTAAATATGGTACAGGGTGCTCCAATGCTCCTGGACCTAGGTGAAATACCTACATAAAGACACCCTCGCGGGGTGAATACCATAATAGCCTCTCTCAAAGAGGTCAGCCCAGAAGTGGCCAATATATAACTATTATAACAAGGACCAGCGCTCAAATTCAAGAGTTTTATTTTACCACCGAGGCTCCTGGCCCAGTCATAGATATAGTACAGGACACTCCGATGCTCCTGGAATTAGGTGAAATGCCTACAGAAACACCATTCGCGGGGTGGATACCATAATAACATCTCACAAAGGTCAGCCCAGAAGTGATTAGTATACAATTACTATAACAAGGCTCAAAAACATGAGTTCCCTTTTACCAACAAGGTTCGCAGCACAGTCATAAATAAGGTGTAGGGCGCTCCAATGCTCCTGGATACTGCATTTAACAAATATGAACAATTATTTATTTATTTTATCTTTCGTTTATTAAGGCATAAACGTTTACAATTTCTTGTCTATCGCATAGATAAATACAATATGCAGGAAGCTCCAATGTTTCTTGACACTTGACACTTAAACAAAAAGGTAACAATATATAATGCTCCTGGATACTGCATTTAATAAATGTGAACAATTAGTTATTTATTTTATATTTCGTTTATTAAGGCATAAACGTTTACAATTTCCTTATCTATCGCATAGATAAATACAATATGCAGGAAGCTCCAATGTTTCTTGACACTTAAACAAAAAGGTAGCAATATATATATATATATATATACATATAGGACGCTCGAATGCTCCTGGAAACATGCTCCTGGACACTAGAATTAACAAAAGTTAAGTTAGGATGGTTTTTCTGGTAGGTATACAGACAATAGCAGCTCTCTGGTATCGCCACGTTCGATATCCCGAATGTTTATAGTTAAATCTAACAGATCAGCCAGTCCCATTTTCAATCTCGGGGCAAACTATACTACTACTAAACGAGTAGGTATGTAATTAATGACCGAAATACGAGTATCCTATCTCGACGATTTTCTGTAATACATTGCATTAAAATTTAGATGTGCTTCGCGAGCACTTAATCTTGGTCTTAGCTCTTAGGTACCTCGGTTCTCAAACCGCAGAAAGATGTATTGTGAAGGCCGGGAACTGTCCAAAATATATACCCTGCAGAAATTAATATTTTGTCATTGTGCATGCCTGTTAGAGGTGCACATTCAAAGGAAATACAAAGGATTTTTCTGCTATGTATTATGCGACTCCAGCCTGACCACCTGGTAACGAAAAGAGTTTCTCCTGCACTACAATCAAAATAAATTTATTATATATACAAGTTATTGTATGTGTGCTAGCCAGACATGAAATTCATCACACATTTCACAGCCTTCATCTCACTGTATGGGCTTATTAATCATACTGCAGTAGCATAGAGTTGTACCATAGAGATAACCTTTCGAATGTGCTCGACATCCAATACATCTCATATACACGATATCCCAGGCAAGCCTAATGATCGGGGAGGTCACCTATATCGGTATCGTTTACCCCCGAGTGACAATAACTGCTAGCATTATATGAACATTGAATAGTGTTTATAAAGTGGGGACCCTAGATACTTCTATGTAATTAATTTATTTGCCTGAAAGGCTGCGCATGATCTTTGTAATAATGTTACACGAGATCTGAAAGATTGTTTCATGACGCGTTTAGTATCGCTTGGATGTTTCATAGCGTGTTTAAAATCTGGTATGTATCGATCACTAGCATGGGAATTTCCGTTACCATTTCTAATCCCTAAAGTGTTTCGTCTAAATCATTAATGACTAGGGATACCTAGTAGTTCCTCAACTGGGGAATAGGTCTGTCACCACCGAAAGTCAAGAACATCGTTCTCATGTTTTTGAAGTGTACGTGTAGAATGGTGGAACAATTGACACAAAATACCTACTAATCAATATTTTCATAAGATCGTCTCACCACGATATAACTGTTGATCTGTACACGTAAAAGTTTACACGTCTTAACGTTACTAGACATACCTTGATCTTGTCATTGTGTACTATAAGTATGTATTATTTATTTTTTGACGGTTCCAACACTGTACAGTGGTAGACTTCTTTCAAACATTAATTATGTTATAAATTAATCCACTATTATGAATGAACTATACTTATTTAATCATAAAACTAGACTGAAAGTCTAAAAACGATTTTAATATTACACTAAGAGTGGCTAAGCTAGCGTAACGTACCTATTGGCTGGGATAAAACCTCTTTTAGATAAACAATGTTGGAACAGTTTCAGATAACGTACGATCACTGTATCATTAGACGAGGGAATTGGCTGTTCGCCAATAATTTTTAAAGGATTTGTAGGCGAGAAATAACATATATCTACCTGATAATGTTACTCCATTATTGTTGAAAACGATTAATACAATATTTGCTAATTATTACTTTAGTTTGGTGGCAATTCGAATATTTAAGCTGTTAAAACGGCTAAAATTCAAGTGGATTTGTTATGAATTTTAATAAATTAGTTCTTGGTTACCTACTAAAATCAAGTGTCAGAATTATAGAACAAAACTCAAGAGAACATTACTGTATCAGTAGTCTTTCAGAAGACTTGTTACACATTCTTTTTAATTTTATCTCATCACATTGGCGTTATTCCCTCAAACTCTACATTTGGCGACACCAGGCGAAAACAAACAGATCTCGTTAAAAGCTTATTAAAGCTTCCAGTAACGGTCAAGTGATTTAATAGAAGCGTTTTACCTGAAATAAAACACATATTAAAATACTTACCTTACTGGAAGCTTTGCTTTTATTTCTGCCTGGTGTAACTTAACCAATGATAAAACATGGCGCTGTCCATTTTACGCAAACTAAAAATGGCGCGAAACGCCTAGGTGTCGCCAGTGGACCGGATATACTACCGAAAAATCAGTCAAAAAGTAGTCAAATTCGACGAAAACGGATGTGCTTTCTCGTTAAAAGCTTATTAAAGCTTCCAGTAAGGTAAGTATTTTAATATGCGTTTTATTTCAGGTAAAACGCTTCTATTATACAGGGTTACAGGAAAAATCGTGCTAGATCCGTTAAGAGCGTGGAGTAACCACCATTCCTGACTTATTTCACTATGAAACCCCCTACCCTAAACTTAACCCATTTCGAGATATTCGACTTTTAATTTTTTTATTGAAAAGTGCCGATTTTTAGGCTACTAAATTTATTTTTGTTTATTTTGTGTATCTTATTATTATTATTATTGCATTTTTACATGTGTAATAAGATGCTTTAGGACGTCAATGATTAAAATAGTGCATAAGTTAATTGAATAGACCGTAGTAGAAAAGTGAAAGTTAGGAAATAAAAAAAAAATTAGAAAGTTTATTTTTCTCTAAGGGATATCTAAAAAAATATTATGGCAATTCTTCGGCAAATGTTTTTAAAAATATCTACGTTTCATCAGCTATCTAACGAGGTATAACAATCTAGGGTTTGTATTACATTTCGTGGAAAAAAAGTAGTTGGGACGCTCCAGGTAGCAGTTCTAACGGTCCCGCGCCTATTGTCCTTCAAGTTCAGACACACCGTGAGAGCGAGACAAGTGACGATTTATGTAGGTATGAATGAAAGAAAAAATGTGTAGAGACCGGTTAGGGCTGGGAATACAACAGGGGGTATTGTTTTGGTTGTCAGTCTGCTTTTGTGCTTCGTACATAGTAGATGTGATATCGTTTTGCTCTTTTTCTCGACTTGGCTGTGATTCTGGACTATTTCTTCTGATTTGTGACTACTATACTTGTTAACCGGACTCTGATTTGTACCTGTGATACGGAAGTGTTGAAGATGACGTCCTACACACCTGAGGAATATGCTGATATGCTTATTTGTTACGGATACTGCGATTGTGTATCTGCGCAAGCTCGCAACGAATACGTAACTCGCTACCCCGGTCGTCGAGTGCCGGATGTGGCCGTTTTTGACAGAGTTTATCGAAGACTTCGAGAATCTGGCTCTGTTTTGAGACGTAATACAGACATGGGTAGACCACGAATTGACGACGAAGAACAGGACAATGAGATAGTGCAACGCTTTCGAGCGGATCCGACTACTTCCACTAATATTGTTGCCCGTGATCTGGGACTTTCGCAATGGAGAGTGTGGTTTACAGTGCATACTGCTGGCCTATACCCATACCATTACACGCCGGTACACGTTATTGAAGAAGGAGACCCCGCGAGAAGATTGGACTTTTGCAGATTTATGCTAAATGCTGACGTAGAAGACCCAGATTTTCTAAGAAATATCTTGTGGACGGATGAGTCCAAATTTGATAAAGATGGCATAACTAACTATCACAACGCCCATTACTGGGCCCCAAAAGCACTAAGGAATCCCAATAAGAAAAGAGTGAAGGGGTCCCAACGAAGATTCAGCGTGAATGTGTGGATGGGCATTATCTCCAATCATTTGATTGGACCTTACTTTCTACCGGATAATTTAAATGGGGAAAGCTACGAAAATTTCCTGAGAGCAGACTTGAGTGATTTGCTGGATGATCTGCCACTCAACCTGATCAGGGACATGTGGTTCCAACACGATGGCTGCCCTGCCCATTTCAGGAGAAGTGTCAGAGACTGGCTGGACACAAATTATCCAAACAAATGGATAGGACGAGGTGGGCCGTTGCCATGGCCAGCAAGAAGTCCGGACCTAACCCCCATGGATTTTCATGTGTGGGGGTGCATGAAAAGTCTTGTGTACAGCGAGCCGAATCCAGTTTCGTCTGTGGAAGACCTAAGAGAAAGGATTGTGGATGCAGCAAATAAAATGAGGACCACGTTGACCACTGGAGTAGTGAAGACTGGTCTCCGTAGAAGGATGCGACAATGTATCAGAAATAGAGGCGGCCATGTTGAACATGAACTGTAGAATAAGAAAAAGTTGTGTGAAAACCTTTAATAAATGACATTTCATGCTTACCTATTGTTTTACTTTTACTTTTTAGGGCTAAGTATAAATTTTCTTCTCCACTGTCGCCTATAAAACTAATTTTTTTTCAATGCAATTGAATAAAACCCTAGATTATTATACCTCGTTAGATAGCTGATGAAACGTAGATATTTTTAAAAACATCTGCCGAAGAATTGCCATAATATTTTTTTTAGATATCCCTTAGAGAAAAATAAACTTTCTAATTTTTTTTTTATTTCTTAACTTTCACTTGTCTACTACGGTCTATTCAATTAACTTATGCACTATTTTAATGATTGACGTCCTAAAGCATCTAATTACACATGTAAAAATGCAATAATAATAATAATAAGATACACAAAACAACCAAAAATAAATTTAATTGCCTAAAAATCGGCAATTATCAATAAAAAAATTAAAAGTCGAATATCTCGAAAAGGGTTTAGTTTAGGGTAGGGTGTTTCATAGTGAAATATGTCAGGAATGATGGGTACTCCACGCCCTTAACGGATCTAGCACGACTTTTCCTGTAACCCTGTATAAGATAGATGGATGTTTGTTACTCTTTCACTACTGAATGGATATGGATGAAATTTTGCACAGAGATAGATTATAGTCTGGAATAACAAATAGGCTATATATTATTCTGGAATTCTCACGGGAGTGGGAATTACGCGGGTGAAACCGCGAGGCGCTGTTAGTAACTAAATACGACTTGGCTAACGTAGTGTAGGCCCTTGAGCTTGGCTGACGAAAGACTGCTGGCAGATGTTGGATGCGGCAAGCTGAAGACAGGGCGCTATGGCGCTCATTAGGGGAGGCCTATGTATATTTATTATTGGAGTAACAAGCGTCTTAAACTCTTCATGAGTAGATTATATACCAATTTGATATTAACATAACTTACTGTGCGATCATTAAGAAAGATGTGAATACGGAGATGACGCATAACAGAAGAAAATGGAGGACCAGTTTACTAAAAAAACGTTTCTCAATGAGCCGCTTATGGGGACTTATCTTAAAATTATCTTATGTCTCTGATTACATTGAAGACTTGTAGTATAATAATACATCAATACCTATTCTCTTACAGACACAAACTGGACGTAGTATCGGCGGGTAAGAACACGCCTCGCGTTCAGAAGACTATTTGCTCCGGTTTCTTCAGGAACGCCGCTAAGAAGGATCCTCAGGAGGGCTACCGCACGCTGGTCGACAGTCAAGTCGTCTACATACATCCATCAAGCGCGCTCTTCAATAGACAGCCGGAATGGTAAGTAAATCCTACTTCACTACATAGTATAAAATAAAGTCGCTATTTCTGTCCATATGTCATTGTGTCCCTTTGAATGCTTATATCTTTAAAACTACGCAACGGATTTAGATGCGGTTTTTTTTAATAGACAGAGAGATTCGAGTGGAAGATTTATACATATACTTATAATACAACCGTGCAAAGCCGGGGCGGGTGGCTAGTATATTATAAACGCGAAAGTTTGTAAGTATCGATGGATGTTTGTAATTATTTCACGCAAAAACTACTGAACGGATATGGATGACATTTGGCACAGAGATAGATTATAGTCTGGAATAACACATGGGCTCTATTTTATCCCGAAATTCCCACGGGAACGGGAATTAACACCCTTGAAAACGGTCTCTAAACTATTCACTATCTTGCGAGTGCTATTTCATTTATAATATTATTTATTTTCCAGGGTCATTTACCATGAGCTCGTCCAAACAACCAAGGAATACATGCGCGAAGTGACGACGATAGATCCCAAATGGCTGGTCGAGTTCGCACCGGCCTTCTTCAAATTCTCAGACCCGACCAAACTGTCCAAGTTCAAGAAGAACCAGCGTTTGGAGCCCTTGTACAACAAGTATGAAGAACCTAACGCCTGGAGAATATCTAGAGTGCGGAGAAGAAGGAATTAAACCTTTTGCTGATAATAAATTATGTGAACAGATTAAATGTTTTTGTTTTGAGTAGGTATCAGATATCTGTCGTGTATCTGTTAGATAGAGTATCAGACAGTCGCGGGTTTCTAAGTTGACATTGCCATGAAGACTGCATTGCACGCCATCATTTTGATCTCCGTGATTGGGAAATCCCGAAAAATATTTCAGATCGCTATGATTCATATTTGTTTTACGAGCAAATTAGGCAGGCATTATTCAATCCAGCGATCTTAAAAGACCATCGGTTTGAATTTTGGATCGCTGATCGAACTTTCGTTTTTGTCGGGAAAAAGTAGCCTGCTCAAATTCCACGAAAAAAAACTACCAGAACTAAAAAAATAAAAGCGGTTAAAAAATCACAAAAAAGGGGCTCGAGATAAAATGTATGTAAGTAAGTAACTATAGTTCGCGTCATGTAAGAAGAACGCTGGCGGTCAAGCTGCGCAGTAGGCGATTTATAAGTCTATTTGGAGGTATGCGGTGGGGCGCGGGGTGGAAGGGTCATGCGCCGCATGCTTGCCGGTGCGCTATTGGTTCGTCAGTTGACATTTGCTATCACACGTCACGTTTCTTGTCAAAATACCATCGCGCTCAAAAGTTTACGAAATGGTTTTACATTTTAATGGTTTTTGGAAATTATGCACAAAGGTAAAGGGAATAGAGGCCGATTACTGTAAAAGCGATCATTTGGAACTTTTGGTAGACATTATGACAGAAACATTTATTATTCGTGTAGGGGATGATGATTCTGACTCAAATGATGATGAAAGCTCAAGTGACGACAGCGACGATGATGAAATAGCCACCTCCAGTATCAATCCCGCGTCCTCATCTGGTTTTCACGTCACCCAAGACGACTTAATGGATGGAGTTGCTTCATTACATTATTTTTTTGTAATTAGATTAAACATTCTAAACTGAATCGAACTTGTTTTTAATTTTATCTAATATTATTTTCTAATAACCAATACCAAGCCGCGAGTGAAATATTAGTTAAAAATAGGCATAGCAAATTGGCATAGTACTATCGTACGCGAGTGTACCCATGCGCGAACTCAACCCTTCCACTTTCATCCAGCGTTCTTTTTACGTGACGCGACCTATACCTACATAAACAAGACAACCCTGTATGCGATGCGTTAGTGATATGTATCTATAGATATAAGTTACGTGTTAAAAGGTTGCTCATAACCAGTAGCCCGATTTACTTGAATCGTACAGAGAATACTACACACGAACTCGTGTTTCAGGATTTTTCACTGAAATGCGCTCAGGGCGGTGTTGGGGCTGCCCCGCTACTGCAGCGCATCAGGGATGTGTGCGGCGGCGCGGGTGGACTGTTTTCACACCACCATGCGCAAGCGCGCCGCCTCCCTGATGCGCAGGTTGCGGGCCAGCTCTAACACTGTCCTGGCAATGATAGCTGGGAGGGTGGACTGTCCGTACACCAGGTATTGTTGTGAGCGCCACCTTTCCAGCAATAGTTTTTAAGGTCTTTAGTTTTTAAGGAAATTTCAAGCAGTTCTCAGCTGAGAACTGCTTGAAATATTTTTTTTTATTTTTATTATTAATTATTTAAATAAAATTAAATGAAATTTCTCATTAGGGGAGGCCTATGTCCAGCTGTGGACTTACATAGGCTAATGATGATGATGATGAAATGAAATTTCCATGAACCACACCGGACACTGTCAGAAAAGTGTCAAACCAGACACAAGTTGCCATCAACAAGAGAGAGATCAAAAGCCACTATAGTCTTTTTCACATATGAAGCGTTCCGTGACGTTTCAGTTTGACATTTATAGAAATGAGCTGAGTGTAATCGTAAAAATTTGATTCGATTTTTGACTTGATTTAGTAACGAAAATCGATTTTTCGTAAAATATTTTTAAATATCTTAACCAAAGTAAAACATTAAATTAGGTTTATATAAATAAAAACAATAAAAATCTGCATTTCCAATAGGTAATACGACATAACCTAGAAATAGGACGGTAATAATATCAGCAGATAGGTAGGTATTTGAAAATCAATAACAAATAATCAACAATAATCATAGGTAGGTACTTCCGTGATAAAATTTTAAAATGATGATGTAGAAAGTTACGATTTTAATTTGCGATAATCGATCTATAGATTTGCTGGAATAATATTTGTTTGCCTCAACTCTATTACGTTCTGTTCTACGCAAAACAAATTGCCTCGGATTTCATAAAATTATTGATTTCTATTTTTATTACGCGTGGAGGCTAAAATAAATTTATTTTTGGATAATTTGTGTGTCGTGCTATACTTCTGTAGCTTAATTCATATGTTTGGAATGAAATAAAAATTGTTTGATTTTTCGAAATTTCAATTTGCCAAAATCCTAGTCAATTGAAATGAAACGCATTCCATCTGTCAGGGAACGCTTCCTATGTGAAAAAGACCAAAGAGAATATAAATACTTCGTAAAAAAAAGACTATAATATGTCTGGGAAAGCCACTGTACAAGAAGTTGAAGTTGGTTGATTTTGTGATGAAATTCGGCGTGACCAAAGAATAGAAGATTTTGCGTAAAAATGAGTTAGGAAGTGATGAGCTACACCACAAATAGCTTTTAATCAAAGAAGATAACCCAATCTTGTAAATATGGAGTTCTTTTCCGAAATAGTTGGAGAGACTTTTGTGCTCGGAGTTGATACCCTCATCATAGGATTCTGCTTGAGACAGCTGGGGAAATGTAAACACATTTTGAATGCTCTGCAGGTACCTTACGCTATTTATCTTAGTCAATTAAAAATCTAGAGCTTTTATAAAATATACATTGCGCAAGCAAAGGTCAAAACAAAACATTGATTTGTTTGACCTCAAGTCATTGAATAGGTAGTACCTACCTACAGGCAGCAGCCACTGTGGATTTGTTATGTTGATGTTTACCTACATACACTTATATAATTATTATTTTTGTATGACCTTATTTTGTTTGACCTTATTGCCAAGTTACAGCTGATCTAATTATTAATTTGCATATTTTTATAAAGTCCTTAGTTAGACCTTTATTGTTTTCATATCTTGCCTACTATGCCTACTAGGCATTGAATTATTAGTCTAAGCACCATTTCTTGTAACCTATATTATTGCAAATTTACTGAGTGCCCAAAGGATTTGTAAAATAATTATCAGTGATCGGAATTACCTGCGTAAAATTTAACCTTAAGTTCGAGTGTGGAAGTAACAAGAGTTGATAATACCTCCTTTATAATCCCAAGTTGTTGATGGTGATGTTCATCATCAACCTACCTATATTAGTCCACTGCTGGACATAGGCCTCCCCCAATGAGCGCCATAGCGCCCTGTCTTCAGCTTGACGCATCCAGCATCTGCCAGCAGTCTTTCGCAGATCGTCATCCCACCTGGCCGGAGGGCGTCCTACGCTACGTTTACCGAGTCGCGGTCTCCACTCAAGAACACGTTTACCCCAACGGTTGTCGGTTCTTCGCGAGATATGGCCGGCCCATTGCCACTTCAGCTTGCTAATTCTTTGAGCTATGTCGATAACTTTGGTTCTCTGTCGGATGTATTCGTTACGAATTCTATCCTTCAGAGAGACTCCGAGCATAGCTCTTTCCATAGCTCGCTGGGCGACTTTGAACTGGTGGACCAGCCCTACCGTGAGTGTCCACGTCTCAGCTCCGTAGGTCATTACGGGTAGGACGCACTGATTGAAAACTTTCGTTTTCAAACATTGCGGTATGGATGAAGAGAAGACTTGACGTAGTTTCCCAAATGCTGCCCAGCCTAGCTGGATCCTCCTCTTGGCCTCCTTCTCAAAATTGTTTTTACCTAGCTGTACAATCTGCCCAAGGTAAGTATACTCGGAAACAATTTCAAGAAGGTGACCATCAACGACTATCGGTCCCGGAACAATGTGGCCATTGATCATGACTTTGGTTTTATCCAAATTCATGCCAAGACCGATACATCGCGAGGCTGAAGCTAGGCCGTCCAGCATGTGGGTCAGCTCCTCTAGCGACTCCGCCATTACGACTATGTCATCAGCGAATCGCAGGTGTGAGATGTAATCGCCGTTTATGTTAATGCCCTTACCTTTCCAGTCCAGCGTCTTAAACATATCTTCCAATGCGCTCGTGAACAGTTTCGGGGATATGACATCCCCCTGTCTCACTCCTCTGCGCAATTGGATAGGTTTAGACTGCTGGTCCTGTACTTGGACACTCATAGTGGTAGCTTCATAGAGACACCTCAGCACTTCGATGTAACGATAGTCTACTTGGCATCGCTGTAAGGATTCCAGAACAGCCCAGGTTTCGACGGAGTCAAAGGCTTTCTCATAGTCCACAAAAGCGAGACACAGGGGCTGATTATACTCTTCGGACTTCTGTATAATCTGCCTCACTGTGTGTATGTGGTCTATGGTGCCATATCCTCCGCGGAACCCGGCCTGTTCCGGTGGCTGGAACTCGTCAAGTCTCCTGGCGAGACGATTCGTGATCACTCGTGAGAACAGCTTATAGATGTGGCTCAGGAGTGTGACGGGTCTGTAATTTTTAAGGAGAGTTTTATCACCCTTCTTAAAAAAGAGCACCACCAAACTCCCGCTCCACGCCTTAGGAGTTCTCCCACTGTGGAGGACGGTATTGAAGAGGTGTTGTAGCTCCTGTATAACGGAGGCTCCTCCTGCCTTCAGAAGCTCTGAAGTTATACCGTCCTCACCGGGGGCTTTTCCATTTTTAAGCTGCCTCAAAGCTAACACGATTTCGTCTTGACTGATGTCTGGCAGTTCGTCGGTGTAGTGGCGTGTCAGGGTGGCTCTAGAATGGTGATGTTAAATCTCAGAATTTCAAAATCATGAAATAGACTCACTAACTACTTATTATGTCTCAACTCCTACCGTCACTAGATCAACATATTGTACGTCTCGCTCGTAAATAAAAATGTTAAAAGAGTGTTAAAAGTTATATTCCAACTAAGTGGTGTATATCGTTGAAAAGCCCTGCGAGCTCTCCTGCTAGTAGTGTTTTCCCCTTCCCAATTCACCGGTAAATCAGTGAGTAATTAACGAAAACATTTCTAAATAATTTGTGTGCTCTCAAAAACCTGACCTACGACAACTCGCGAATCGCTCGCTGCACCACTGCATAGTATACAGTTAGTACGCGAACGCTTACACGTCGTCACTGCGTGCGTACTGCTAAGTCACTATTCACGGTGCATTCCTACGCTGCCGGATTATACCTGACGTTTATTTGTTAGCAAAAGTTCGAGTTTGCTACATGCTAAAGATTTAATAATCGTAGCAATGGAAAAAACTTGTCACGGGTGTAAAACTCATATTCCTAAAGGCAAGGAATATATAAATTGTGAGGGCTGCAAACAGAAGTATGACCTGCCCTGCGCTGATTTATCGCCCAAGCGTTTCAAAAAGCTTACGTCGGAGAATAAGCGAAACTGGAGATGTCCAGAGTGCAAGTGCAAGGTACCAAAACGGGACAACAGCAATACGCCTGTTCGCACACTGCCTTCAGCTGAGACGCATTGCTTAAGGGCGGATGATGAAGCGACTGACTCTGAGCCCCTGTCTACCAACACTGGTGCCGCCTCTACTGTCACAACGCGACGGAAGAACGCTCGCTCTCCCGTGCCTCAGTATGTCACGGAGGATTCATTACGAGACATTTGGAGGAATGAGATGAAGCATGAAATGGAAACAGTAATCGAGGCCACCATCGAAAAAAAGTATCCACCCAATTGAAGGCGATTAACCGTCAGTGCGCTGGATTTCAAGAAGCTATTTCATTTGTCAGCACTCAGTATGAAGAACTCAGAAAGGAAATCACTGACTTAAAAAAACTGCTGGGTAATACCACCTCAGAGCTCAATAACCTTAAGGAAGAGAATAAAAATCTTAAAGATAGTTTAGGTGCATGTGTGTCTCGTGTCAGAGTCCTGGAGGAGGAAAATATGAGACAACAACAGTGGGTAAGAATGCAGAACATAGAAGTCACTGGGATTCCTGAGAAAAACGGAGAAAATCCGGTAGAGTTGGTAATGAAAGTTACGCATCACATCGGCGCTCCCATCCAGCTCTCCGACATAGAGTTCGCGCACCGTGTCCAGCCGCGGCACGCAGCGAGTGCGGCCCGCGCGCGTCCCATCGTGGTCCGGTTGAGACAACGTTCCACCAAGGACCAGATAGTCGCCGCCGCGCGCAAACACCGCAACCTAACCGCTGGCAAAATGGGTATGGGTGGAGAGACCGAAAGGATTTTTGTCAATGAGCATCTAACCAAGGAGAATAAGATGCTGCTTAGCGCTTGTAAACAGAAGGCTAAGGAGGCCAATTACAAGTTTGTTTGGACAAAAAACTGTCGAGCTTTTGTCCGAAAGAACGAAAGCTCGCCGCCGGTCGCTATAAACTCGATGGTAGACCTTGCCAAGATAGTATAAGATTATTTGAGCCTCTGTATACACTTCTTAAAATAGCTAGATTATGTTTGTTAATGTATGCGTTGATTATTAATTGCATTCTTGGAATAATGCTACTAAGTTATTTTGAATGGCCTTGCCAAGAAACTGTAGTACCTGTAGCTGAACCCGCCATAAGCTCACAACTGTCATTTATTTTTGAATTTTGCGAAACATGGATTACCTATAAATACCTGACTATCTTACACATGTATTATATATTACGAAAACTCATAGAAATAAACTTTAGAACGAATAGTAAAACTAGCAATATGCATTCCATAACTATGTCACTACTTATTTTAAAGACTATTTTACAAACTATTTTACAAAGCACTCTACCTCTAATTAGAAGTTATATTAGAAGTAAGTTCTATTTAGAAGTTATTTTAAAGTATAGTCTACATCTTATAGATTATTTTTTACATATTATTCTTAATTGTTTTTACATATTGCACATTGTACTACTTAGAATATTGTACGTTTCACTGATCTTTTTAATGGAATGTACTCTACATTTCTTACGTTATCTTAAACATATATTTATGAAAACCATTTATCTGCACTCCCTTAATACAATAAATACGTTTGGTTGTGCTATTCTGTTAGCTTATTATAATACGAATACACTGTGTAATGATAATGATCAGCAGCTCATGTTATGCCGCGTATCGCTTTTAAAGTGTAAAGAGTATGTATCGCACGCTAGTAAAACCGCTCTTTTTTATATTCATAATGATTGATTCATTGAAAAATTTAAAGCTTTTTTATCAAAACGTAAGGGGGCTTCGCACTAAAACAAATGAATTCTATAATAATCTTCTACTAAGTGAGTCCGACGTGGTTTTAATAACTGAAACATGGCTTTGTGATAGTATCCTGGATGCTGAGCTCTGTAACAGTAAATATTGTATATTTCGTAGGGATCGAGGATCTGGTATGGGGGGTGGCGTAATGATTCTGTGCGCTGAGTACTTGCATGCCTGCGCGAGACCCGAGTGGCAGGAACAGGATCTGGAATGCATTTGGGTAACGATTCCAGCCCGCTCTATAGGTTGCTCGAGAGACTTGCATATTGCGGTTGTCTATATACCGCCTAATTCAACAATTTCTGTTCGAACACAGGCATTTATTGACTCAATGTCACGCGTCATTAATGCTTACCCTAATGATCATTATATGGTTTTTGGCGACTTTAACCTGCCGTGTGTGGATTGGAGCTCTGGTGACCCAAAAATATTGAAAAGAGGATCTGTCGAAACCCAGAACCTGGCATCCAATCTGATTGCTCAAACCTCTCTACTGGGTTTATTACAGTACAATGTCCTAACTAATAAATGTAATAATACTTTAGATTTAATATTTTCAGAATCACCAATAACTATTCTAAAATCAAATTTCCCTCTCGTAAACGAAGATGCCTTTCACCCGCCTTTGTCAATTCTAGCAGCTGACATCTTAATTCCCCCATTTAAACCTAAATCTAGAATAAAATATCAATATAAGCGCGGCAATTTTCAAACTATTAACGAATCACTTCAAAATCAGGACTGGTCATTTATCGTAAAAGGTGAAAACATTGAGGATGTGATAGATAAATTATATATTATCTTACGTAAATTAATACTAGATCACATACCGCAAGTTCGTTGCTCTGGTTCCTATAATTATCCAATATGGTATAGCCGAGCTTTAATAAAATTAATAAAGGAGAAGTCTAAAGCCCATCAAGATTGGAAACGTTATAAAAACCCCAACGACTATTTTTTCTTCGCAGAGCTCAGAAAAAGGACAAAGATTATGCAGGACGAATGTTATAGGAAATATGTAGAGTTGTCTCAAATGAAAATTAAATGTAACCCTAAGCTGTTCTGGTCTTTTGTTAAATCGAAAAGGCAAGTAAATTCCAATTACCCTCAGAGAATGTCCTGTGATGGTGTTACTCTTGAAACGCAAACTGACATATGTTCGGGTTTCAATCAGTTTTTTAGGAAAAATTTTATCCAGCCTGCTGACACCTATCGTCTTAATGAACATAGTGACTGTAATTTTGAAGTGATTCACGACATAGATGTTAACAGCGATGAGATTAGCAAACTCCTCATAAATCTAGATATCACAAAGGGTGCTGGAAGTGATAATATTCCTCCTATTTTTTACGTCAGATGCGCGAAAACACTTTGCACTCCAATTTCCTTAATATTCAACCGTTGTTTAAAGGATGGCTACTTCCCCAACATCTGGAAGCAAGCATATATCGTCCCTATCCATAAAAAAGGTTCCAAGGCAGTGATTGAAAATTATCGCCCCATTTCTATCCTAAATGTTATAAGTAAACTGTTTGAAAGAGTGATTCATAATCGTTTATACCCATTTATATCAACTGCAATTCCAGAGGAACAACATGGGTTTATGAAGGGTCGCTCTACAAACACAAACTTAGGAGTCTTTGTTGATTACGTTGCCAATAGTATGGATGGAGGGTCTCAAGTGGATGTGGTCTACACAGACTTCGAAAAAGCTTTCGATCGTGTAGACCACATCATACTCCTCCATAAGCTCTGTAATCTCGGTATTCGTGGGAACTTGTTGAGATGGATGGAGTCTTATCTGCGCAATCGCTCTCAAGCGGTGGTTGTTGGTGGCTTCTGTTCAGACTACATCTCCATACCCTCTGGAGTGCCGCAAGGCTCCATATTAGGGCCTCTCCTATACGCTTCGTACTTATATGATATCGGATCATGCTTGAAATATGCGCGGTACCTAATGTACGCGGACGACACCAAGATTTTTATGAGGATTCAAAATATTTCTGATTCCTTGAACCTACAATCTGATCTGGACAGGTTGGCCGTATACTACACCGAAAATCGCCTCACTATTAATGTCTGCAAATGTTCTTTTGTGTCGTTTACCAGAAAAAAGCTCCCGTCACAATTTGAATATCAAATAAACGGCATCAAAATAGCTAGAGCAGACTCTATAAGAGACCTTGGGGTGGTAATGGACGCCAAGCTTTCTTTTTCAAATCATGTTGATTGTATTGTAAATAAAGCATATTAAAGTCTGGGTTTTATTCTAAGGGTCAGTCGTCCCTTTTCAGACATTGGTTGCCTGAAAATTTTGTATTTCTCGTACGTGCGAAGTATTCTAGAGTATTGTAGTTCAGTATGGAACCCGCAATACCTGATTTATACCCAGGGCATAGAATGCATTCAGAGCAAATTTATAAAGCACCTCAATTACCGATGTTACCGTGGTTATGGGCCTACTGTTGATTATTGGGAATCATGTCAGTATCATAAGTTAAGTAGCCTCGGAAATCGACGTAAACTAGCAGACATGTCTCTCCTCCACGGTTTATGTAACGGCTACATAGATTGCATGATGCTGCTTTCAAAGATTTTGTGCTTTGAAGTACCTAAAAAGCGCACAAGGCATACCAAAACTAAACTTTTTGCCGTGTCTAAATCTGCATCTAACTATGCGCACCACTCACTTGTCAAACGACTACAGACATGTTATAATAAAATGTTTTATGATACTAATATCTTTAACTCTAGCAAATTAGGATTCAAACGCGAGATACTTCAGATTTTAAATGAAACGGATCAAAAAAATTACAATCAGAATAACGGGGTGGGGTCAAACTCACTCACACATAGGTAGGTAATTAAATTTAAATTTGGTGGTTCATTCGGTGGTTTGGTTTAATCAGGTATTAGTTAGCTTACTTCTTAGGTTTTTGCTTGTCAGACATTTTTAACTTCGCTTTATTTATAACAATTAACTGGCAATATTATTATACAATGAATACAAGTTTACAATTTCATAATTCCCTTAAAATACATTTTATCATTATGTATGATAAAACGTATTTTTATACATTATATGTAGAGGTATGATGGCATTGATATATGTGAGTGTATTTAATGATAAAAACATATTATGTTTAAGGTATTCGTCATGTGATAAATGTAAAATACGTTACTTTTACTATTGGTGGGTAATTAGTGTACCTAGTATGTTTTCTGCTGTTTTTCTTAAAGCCTTGTGAATTTTGGTTTAACTTTTATAATAGTAATAATTAATAGTAAATTCAACTATTTAGATTTAATTTGTAGATTTAGTGATAGTTTATATTTAGGTTAAATTCATAAAATGTAAATCCTTTATTGGCTGTAGGTTAAACTATAAGATTAGTTGTAATTTATTTTTAAGAGCTGTGGATTTTGTGTAATAAAATAAATAAATAAATAAATTATAAGTTAGAAACTTAATGCAATTAACAAGAGTCCCAAATTTTTGTTGTTTATTGTAATTAATAGGTTATAATTGAGCTGTAGAATAAAATACAGATGGAGAGGAAAAAAATGCTTGTAACTGCAATGCAAGGAGTTTTTTTGATTTGACCGTAATACGGTGTTTACTTTTACTTTCAGGTCAATGATACTGTAAAACATGGTAACATGGTTTTCAGTATCACATTCAGGTGCCAAATTCCAACCTGTTTCAGACAGCTCCTGTTCTGGACATAGACTCAACTCTGCACGAAGAGATCAAGAAGTACTCCAATGATACTGTGCCCTACGTCGTGATCCGAGGCCTGGTGAAGCCCCTCGGGAGTCCTATTGTCAGTAACTACAATAAGACTGTCACTGGTGTTGTTCAGAGGTAATCAAGGTGTTCTAAAACAGTAGGATAAACATTAAGTGCATTTAACATGTAATTAAACAACACTTCTTGGCATGATAATGTGGGATATGATCACTTTCAGCCTGGGACATAGCCCTAATATCACCCCAGTTCAAGTAACAAAAATGTTAAATTATTTTTACTAGCAGCGCCTCGCGGTTTCACCCGTGTAATTCCCGTTCCCGTGGGAGTTCCGGGATAAAATATAGCTTATCTGGAAGATTATATAATTCAGGCTTCCAAGTAAAAAAATCTGAGATTGTGCTCACATGACGGAGTACATGATAATAACATTGCAGGTTGACAATAAAGGAGCATGTAATAGCTCGCACATCAGCCGGCTTCTGGTCAGACCAGACCCGCACCATCCACGAGGTGTGCAACTCCACTCCCTTCGAGCTGACCAATGGCCAGTACAGCATTGAGGTCATTGACGCACTGGCTGCTGAATTACTTGGTAAGTGAGTCATCATCTCATCATCATTCTGTATAGTCCACTGCTGGACATAGGCCTCCCCTAATGAGCGCCCTGTCTTCAGCTTGCCGCATCCAGCAGTCTTTAGCAGATCGTCTTCTCACCTGGCCGGAGGGTGTCCTACATTACGTTTGCCAAGGCGCGGTCTCCACTCAAGAACACGTTAACCCCAACGGTTGTCGGTTCTTCGCGACTTGCTAATTCTTTGATCTATATCTATATCTACATCGATAACTTTAGTTCTCGTAAAAAATAGTGAAGTTTAAACTGATATCACTGATTGTATTTTTCGTTAAATCATCAGCATCTACTACATAGGAAACAAAAATATAATACCTAAGTATTTTTAACTCAATACATATTCCACAGAAACCTAATTTTTACGATTTACGCCGACACAAATGTAATCTAAACTGAAAAACTAGTCGAATGAAATATCGTGGTAATAAATAACGTCCACCACGAAGGGTATAAGATAAAATTCTATTTGATTTCGGCATAATATTTAGTGGTATTTACAAATATTATGTAGATTTTAATAATTAAAATCTAAACAACCATATATTCATACAAACTTTCGCGTTATAATATTATAAGCGATCCGCCCCGTCTTCGCACGGCTGTATTATACATATAAAACCTTCCTCTTGAATCACTTGACACTATTAAAAAACCGTATCAAAATCCGTTTAGTTTTAAAGATCTAAGCACACATAGAAACAGACAGCGGGAAGCGACTTTGTTTTACAGTAGTGATAGACGATTAAGACTTGTAGAACTGCAACAGTTTAAATTTCCTTTCAGACATGGACGTAATATCAGACAAATTCGCACCCATGTCCCCCGGGGTCATTGACCACGTGTGGGGCTTCTTCTCCGGCGTCCGGCAACGCGGGCTGCAGACCATGGAGGAAATGCTCCGGGACGGCTCCTACATCACCGCCATCGGGGAGCTCAGCCGGAGCAACACCGGCGCGCTCAAGATACAGCCGCCCAGGGACGGTCTGCCGCTGTATCTCACTACAGCTACCAAATCTAGTCTGTTGAAGAGGCTGACCAGTAATAGGGATTTTTTAAGGTGAGTGTACTTTTAGTTTGTTATGATTATTGGAAGTTTAATTGTTGGTGGTCCAAAACAAATGAGGATCGCAGCTAAACGCTTACGTTTATAATGAGTTCTTCGACTACGATACTTTTTAGTACAACATCATTTCAGTAGGGATGTACGTATTTAAATGGCGCAAAAAAATCATATTATGGCTCATTTAGTTTTCTATAAAATTAAAACATACAATTCATCTAGACAAATTACACATTAAAATTCATAAGACTAGATTCCTACTTTAAAATTAATAAAAAATACATGGAATTATCACTACATAGTATAAAATAAAGTCGCTTTCTCTGTCCCTATGTCATTATGTTCCTTTGAATGCTTAAATCTTTAAAACTATGCAACGGATTTTGATGCGGTTTTTTTTAATAGATAGAGTGATTCAAGAGGAAGGTTTATATTTAATAAAACCGTGCGAAGCCGGGGCGGGTCGCTAGTTATTAAATAAAACAATTTTTTTAATCCTTCTTTTTTCTACAAGTGATATGGGTAATTATTTGACATGTAAAATATTTATTATGACGACGCGACGCGTGACCGAGAGCTGGTGAGTATCTGGCTCAGCGCATCAGCATTGCCATACAGCGTGGTAATGCAGCCAGTGTCTTGGGGACGCAGAGACTGGTATGGACATGGATCAATTGAGCTACCTTTAGACTGTTTGCAACCGTCTGCGGTTAGCTCTAAGTTTAAGTTCATAATCATAGCAAATGTATTAAAATTTACTAAAACTTAATCTTACCCTAAATTACTTCTAGAACTTAGGAAAAACAAAAAACAATTTTAAGAACGCACGAAAAATGTTGCATATTTACTTAGATGTTTTAGACCTGGATTAACATTTATAGTTTTCGTTTTACCCTGAAAAAACGCGTACTAAGCTAGGACAGACGAGCTAGCAATGAAATAAATCTTCACGTCGTATAAGAAGCTAATTATTTTAAAAAAATTACCTAAGTCAAAGCCATAGAATGAGCTATTGACCTTATAAATTGGACCGCCAATCAAATGCGCTCGAGTAGATTAACAATCCGATTCTTATTGTGAGTGGACAGTCTTCTGTTATGTTTACATCACTCATGTAAGTGCACGTCGTTTGAATAATTATTTTAAATCATAAAGCATTCGTAACCTGCGATTACGTACGTACCTAAACCTTGATACAGAGACGATGATAACTGAATTTTAGGGTTCAGTATCAAAAAGGTGCCAAGCCAATAAGCCAACGGGCGGGGGTCCCGTTGGCTTTTACTACTGCTTTTTATTACTGCCTGTTTTTCAGCGTTCTGTATTATACCTATCTCATGAACTCTTAAAAGCAGACGGCAATTTTAGAATTTGTATTTATTTGATGCTACTACTACAAATAATAAAAAATAAAAATACCTAGAATGAAAGAGACTAATTTACAAAAAAGAAATCCGCCTTGTATCTCCTGAACCGTAGGTAAAATGGAGACGGTTAAAAAAAAATAATTTTTTAAAATGTTCTCTGAGTGAATGTTTCTTATGAACAAATAAAAATAATTACCTACATAAATGGGGCAAAGTCCATTCAAAGGCACACCTACGAGTATCAACTACATCAATCGGGCGCGATCATGTTGATCATCATAAAATTTTGTTTCTCTGTCCATTTTCTGAAGCTTTGATGGTACGGAAACCTTCGCGTGTGAGTCGACTCGCACTTGGCCGGATTAATGTCCCAACGTTCTTCAAATTATTCTCAAATTAGCTCGATAAATTATATTAAAACCTACTTACTCACCAGTTTAGAAATTTTTATTTACTAGCCCGCGGCTTCGCTCGCGCTGTTTCTATAGAAACGAGAAAACAAGGCTATTTCTATCCCATGGGAACTGATTTTTGGTATGAAAAGTAGACTATGTGTTATTCCAGGACTGGAACTACGTCTATTCATACAATACAATATGTATTGTAATTGATATTTGGGTAAGGACCAAAATTTTTGCATGTTTGCACAACGGAAACGGAGCAAATGTAGCACAACAGAATTTGTTAAGGTTAGTGTACATGGGTCTAGAAATGATCACACTGGTATAGATTATTTACATTCTTATTGTTTCTTAACCATTGAAAAATATATATAGGTTTAGAATAATATAGCAAATACAAATATATTATACATTAATTTAATAACACATATTATAAGACCTAAACCTGATTGAGAGTTAAAATCGTTAAGTAATGTTGTATACCTATCTTTACTAAATTCCATTGTAACACGTCACACAATTTCGTGACATTCGTCGCATACAGGAAAAAAAAACCACATGACACAGCATTAAAAAATTCATACTGAAGAAATTAAACACCTTTATGAATACACATCAGAACTATTCAATAGTAGACAAAATAAGCTACTAGAATTAATAGTAAAAAGTAAGAAAAGTTGACGCAAAACACTTTAAAAGTCTTACAGAAAATCCAAATTTATAATGGTACACATGCACCTTCAACACGTTTTTGCAAATGAGCGAAAAACAACGTGGCGGAATTGGCCTGAATTAACAAAACATTATTTGTTATCCTATCTTGCCATGTTCTCGATTTATGCTGTCGCACAACTGAGTGACACAACGGAACGAAATTTGGGACACGCTTTTAGATTAATATTATAAATTAACTATAAAGTTTAACGAGACTGTAATAATAAAAACGTGAAGATAAATTCATGGTGAATATAAATAAATCAAAAAGTCTTTGAAAAGTTTTTTAGTTTTAGAATAAAATTGCAAAAACCTGGAGGAGTCGGAGATGTGCCATTCACATTTTGTATGAAAAACGAAAATGGATTCAGTATCTTTATTTACATAAAATTAATTTTACAAAAACCTAGTGAAAGAAATTTAGATATGAATAAAGCACAGGGTGCAAAATAAATTCAGCTATAATAATCAAGTATTAATATTCACATAAGTTAACAATTTTTTTTTATATGTTGATTTGAAAGTAATGTGCCATCGTACTCACGCAAAAAGTGCAAAAATGTTGGTCCTTACCCATTTATGTATAGTATACATAAATCCCCAACCCGCATGCCCAGCGTGGGGATTATGGGCATTACTCCCATGTGATGAATGCCAATGAGGCGCTTATCATGGGAAGGCCTGCGTCCAGCAGTGGACCAGTAAAGGTTGTAGATGATGATGATGATGATGATACATAAATTTCAGCCCTATCCGTTCAGTACTTTTTGCGTGAAATAGGAACAAACTTTCGCGTTTAAAATATTAGCACCTACCTAAGGAAGTAAGGATTTATCTTTCAACTTACTATCTGCGACCCACGTGTCTTAAATGTTAACGATATTTCCAGATTCATCCTAGTGGTATTCGGGACGCTAGCCGCGGCGGCGTCTTGCCGGATCGCCTACAAGTGGGTGCGGCGACGCGGGCGCCGCATCCAGGAGGACAGCCTGAAGAAACAACTGGCGGCCGGGCGGAGGGAGCGCCGCGCCGTGGCCAGGGAGAAGAACCTCACGGATGTGCAGCTCTGCGTGGTCTGCACGGAGAATCCTAAAGAGGTGACTGTCAATTGATTGTTCAGTGGGCAGGCTAAGTACAGACAGCTTCAAGAAACAACTGGCGGCCGGGCGGAGGGAGCGCCGCGCCGTGGCCAGGGAGAAGAACCTCACGGATGTGCAGCTCTGCGTGGTCTGCACGGAGAATCCTAAAGAGGTGACTGTCAATTGATTGTTCAGTGGGCAGGCTAAGTACAGACAGCTTCAAGAAACAACTGGCGGCCGGGCGGAGGGAGCGCCGCGCCGTGGCCAGGGAGAAGAACCTCACGGATGTGCAGCTCTGCGTGGTCTGCACGGAGAATCCTAAAGAGGTGACTGTCAATTGATTGTTCAGTGGGCAGGCTAAGTACAGACAGCTTCAAGAAAAAAATGCCATTGTGAGAGAACTGGCAATATCCGGGATATTGCCAGTTCTCTCACTCATTGTAAAGAAATATACCTTAGTAATATATAGCTCTCACCATATTAATCGAAGGCTTGAGCTGGTCACAAGCTTTATTTCTACATTACCTACATAGGTAAATGACGTCAGCCATAAGTAAATGACGTCACTTACACCGAGCTCAGATGACGTAGCTAGGTAGATATAACGCTTTCACGGACGCGCAACACATTTGATTATTTTGTTTTGTTCCTCTCTATACAAAACTAGACTTATCAATATTTATTTTATTTTCTTCAGATTATCCTACTACCGTGCGGCCATGTTTGCCTGTGCGAGGACTGCTCCGACAACATTCAAGACAACTGCCCGATCTGCCGCGAACGGATCCTCTCGAGAGCGCCTGCCTTTATCACGTAGATCCTGCGTAATAATAACTTATACAAAATAAAACGCACGGTTGTCACTTGGTTACTATTGCCTCTTTCCCTCCCGTTAGAAAAACATTGGTGTGAGAGGGACCAAGTGACATTCAGCTGTGCTGCACATAAATAAATGAAAGGTCTGAGGGTAGGTTCCAGTGTTCAGATGTTTGGAGCTTAGCAGACGTTGAGATGTAGCAGGAAATGCAAGGTGCTAATAGTGGTTAGCGTTTCTTATGTACAATGTGGATGTACATTTTTATTATAATGAATTAACATTATCTCTTCAATATCTAGTTCTGTATCTTTTCAGTCTATTTTCTTATTCTGAACCCATAGTTCTAATTGATAATTTCTTATTTACCTATGATATTTATAATTGTCCTATTAATCTTTGTTACTTCCTCACTATTTTCATATTTCATCTATGCAGACAAGTTATTTTACTATTTTAAAATATATGAAAACTAATACTATAACAGCTATACAACTATACAACATAGTATTAGTTATATATATATATATAACTAATACTATTAGACTATGAATTAATGTAAATTGTATGGTTCTGTAGAATATTCTAGAATAGCAAAGCAACTCATTTAATAGCATAATTGTTTTGTTTGTAAATTATTAATTTAAACTGCTATAAATAAGCATTCATTGTGAATTGTGATCTTTGAATAAATAGTGTTTTAGAATCAATATAGATTTTATTATTTGGTCCTTAGAGCTAATAGATATCAAAAACCTATCTGCAATGAGCCCATTTTCCCACAACTGCCCCCACATGTGTCTTCATCGTCATTTATCAGTAGATCCTCTCCATTCCCTATGCTATCTTCTAAGGTTTCCTCTGTACTTTCATTGGATGTCTCATCCAAACCGTACTGCTCCAACAAACTATTTATTTTAGAGTTTTCTACTGGTTTTTCAGTACTACACTTTCCTGAACAACAATTCTTCTTATTGCACTTGTTATTTTCCTTTAAAACATTTCCTGTTTTTTTCTTACTCCTCACTTTGCTACCATTTGGTAACTGTGATTTGTTATCTTCATTTAAATCTTTGATAGCTTCTTCTAGATAACCATTAGGGGCATTTTCTTGGGCCTGTTTCTGGTCATATTCAGCCAGTATTCTTTTGACTTTGGAGCTCTTCCCAATGCCTAGTTTAGGCAGGCCTTTGTTCAAGCCTTCTAGCAAGACACAAGCCTTGCAGACTTCTTGTGAGGAGACAAAATTGCATCGTGTGCACACCCTCTGTGATGGGAGAGATACTTGCTCTTTTATTGACATGGTTTCTCCTGAAAAATAAATATATTGTTACTTAATAATAAATAATTTTACTCTTCTGTATAAACCTACATATTTGTTTTAGAACTGGTATCCGAAAAGAAAGGGAAGCTTTCGCTCTGCAATGGGTCACACCACAAACAGCAGAGAAAGGTATTTCAGTCTGTGATATAAAACTAAACAGCATAACTTCAGAGTTAGGCATGCTTACCATAATAATAAAAACAATAAATTTAAAAGAAAACCAATGAAGTTGATACCACAAATACAAAAAATGAAGTGGGACACTGGCAGAAAATTGGCAAACCAGATACATATTGCCAACAACAAAGAAGTCCACATAACTCAATTAATTTACCTGAATAAATTATATCCATAATACAAGTAGGTCGAATTTTCTCCATATCCTTCAGCAGAGCCCTGGCATGCCCTCTGTATGCATTAGGAGCAAACACACATTCTGTTGAAAAATATACTAGTTTCTTATAATGTGCATACATAACTATTTCTTTCTCATATGTGTATTTTAGAGGCTTTACCCTTGGTATTGTGCCTTCACTGCCCTGAAAAAAAAAATGATTATGTATTTTTTACTAAAACTTATTAACTTTACTAGAGAACCATGTCAGAAAATGCCTTACTGTGGCTATAGCTGTACACCTCTTCAATCTAGCTACATCCCCTCTCAGCACATTCATCAGTACAGTTTCAGCAATGTCATCAGCATTGTGTCCTGTTGCAATACACTTTACATCCAGCAATGCAGCTCCCCGGTCTAAAGCCTGTCGTCTGAACACTCCACAGAATGTACAGTTGTTCTTCCTGCCAATCTGTGCTACAATTTCATCCATTGTCCATCCATATAGATCTTTGTAGGACAGGATCTTTAGCGGCATTTCATAATCATCGCGATTCCTCTTAACAGTCTCAAGGCTGTCATCTCGGTAGCCAGTGATGCCTTCGTCTATAGACAGTAGCATCAGATTCAAGCCGTAGTCATATCGCTCGTTCAGAGTTTTGATGACGTGAGCAAGTACTGTGGAATCTTTGCCTCCAGAGGCAGCAATAGCAACTGAGTCTCCTCGGTTGAAAAGTTCACCTTTAGTGATCGTAAAGTGGATTTCTGTTTCAAAAGCCCAGTAGAAGCAATCTTTGCATAAAGCATCGCCGGTTTTTGGACGCTGTAAATAGAGAAGTTCGATTTAATAAAGTCAGAGGAAGTTTTATTGCACATCACAATTATTCAAACATAACCAAAAACTACCTTTAGCACGGCGTTTTTACCGCACCCTGTTCTGCAAGGTACAGGCATTTTTTTAAATAGTAATCACTGTATTTTACTTCAGAAAGTCTACTTTTCTCAAAATTATTTAAAAATTAAGAAGGAATGACAGATGGATTGGTTGGAAAGACAGAAGGAAATGGACTTGTTTTGGACTTTTAGGGTACCGTTCATTTAATTTTAATCGATAGTCGTCTATCGCTTTGATGGGTACTATAATTATATCAGAGTAGCATGCATGAAAGGTTACTTCAAAAATTCTCTTTTATGAAAAATAATTTTTCAAAACATTGCTATCAGTTAATGCTTTCACTGCCCAGCCTGAAATATTTTTATGCGGAATTTCTGAACCGAACGGAACCCATCAGTACTTGTGTAGACTTACAGTTGACCAAATATTTTTTTTTAACACGTAATGACACGTTTTTGTCAAAAACAGCTGATTGACGTTACCGATGAACGAACCGTTTCTTGTCAAGAATGAATGAATCAAATCAAATTATTTATCTGTGTTGTTCACACAGTTTCGCAAGGAATTCCGAATTACCTATTTTGTTTGTTTTTCTTCGTTTTCCCCAGATTATTCTCTAATTTCCCACAGGAGTTTATTCGCTGATAAATAATGTGGCACTAAAATTTAAGTTTTGGTATAGTTTCAAACTTTCTATGCGAGCTATCAAGTCATGTAACGGGATGTTATGTGAGGTGGTCAGTGTTGATGTGTCCATTCGAGCCCCACTCTGTTATTGCCGACCATCATCCGTAGGCCTCCGTTCTCGCCAAGATGCACGAGCTCCTCAAACACGTTCTCAACGAGAGGGATCTGACTCGAGCCGGTGATATTTTCGCAATACCGGACTCTGAAATAGTAGACGACCTGAATGAAGTCGTAAGTTACCGCTTTATTTTCTTATTCACCTCAGTTATTCACATTATTTACATAAATTACTGCCTATTGAGGTGGGTAGTAACTATCTAAATAGTATTTTTGAGCTCATATTTATCTCAATTTATTGTTTTATATCAGTCACATTTAGAACCACCATAAAATCAGCAATTCAAATCATGTATAGGTATTTTCCAATATTTTAGAAAACCTGAGATAGCCACTCCTTTTACCAGTTATAAGATTGACATTATCAAAAGACAAAGTTTTATAGATAAGATAAACACTCTGATATTTTAATGCCAAAATTGATTTTCAGCTGAAGCAAATCACAGATATTTCTTCGAGGGCTGACTATTGTCGCAATGACCGAGATCAAGCATTAATTGAGATATGCGTAACAAGGGTGACATCATGTGTAAAAGAGACGGGGACACTGGACAAGTACTGTGGGGCTTTAGTAGACTTGCTGGAATCTTGTCTACATCACAATTTGATGCCACTAGGCCATTTGAGAGACGATGACCCCCCACATGCTAAAATTGCTTCAGATATTATTGCTTGTATTGTTTTGGTGAGCATCTCCTTGAATTGATATTATAAAAAAATTATGTGTGTATTTAGCATCTTAAGACTGTACTCATTTATAGGCATTTGAAGCATCTGCTATGGAAGAGCCTGTTTTAAAAACAATATTGCCCCCTACATCCAAATACACCCAAATAGAAGATGAATTATGTTCACTCTGATACATGGTTGTGCCTAATGTGTACTTGCTCTTACCATTGCTGCAAGTATCCTGTCATTAATACTGCTTTACTACATTTAGTAACACAGGAAACCTGTCCCAGTGTTTCAAGCCTTAATTTTGTTTATTTTAGGTCTCCTTCCCACCCCAATCTGAGAAAGAGAACTATGGGAACAAAGCTGTGATGGAGCTATTCTTGCCTGTGGCCGTCCAGTTCCTACACAAAGGCAATAGGGAGATATCACGGCACATGGCCCGCTACCTCTCCTTGGCAGCCAATCATCATGCAGTGCTGTTAAAGCCTCATGTACAAACTATTATGGACTCTATTATGTCAGGTAACAGGGATTTTCATGCTGTTCATAGCTTTAGACAATACACAGACAATTAATACAGAAACTAGGTGCTAGGTCGCACCATTGTTAGTTGGCTTTTCTATTCCAGGATAAAAATGAATTAATTGCTAAATTCATAAAATATCAGTTCTAAACCTTCCTTCTTGCTTTGGTGCTGCCCAATCCCATCATTAGAGCTTGCGTGAAGGAACAAAAAACAAAAAAAAAAGTGAGATTTCAGCTACCAAATCCATTATTCCCTTGCAGGCAACTACCCTCTGTGTCGCATCCTCACCAACCTGTACGAAGTTTCTCCCGAGCCGCTGGAAGGCCACACAACAGCACTTGTCTCACTCCTGCCCCATGCAGAACAGGTTGAGAAGAACTCTCTCTTCTCTCTCTTCGAGCAGATAGCTGGAAGAAAGCCAGAGGCACTGAGAAATTGTATACCCCAACTGATATCATACCTTTGCTTGAATACAAGTGGGCAGAATGATCCAGGCTGCATGTGTGAAGATATCCTGCAGGTGAATATAAAAATAAAATCTACCTACCTACCTACTTCATTAATGTTCAAAGTGCATAGCATGTTCAGCAGCATAGGTACATCTAATATCAGTGCAAAGGAGGTGGAGTTTTAATATTGCACTGATAATTTTCGTAGCATGTTTTTTTTTCCTGTATAATAATATTAATACAGCTTGGCAAAAAAGTCTTGAAACGGAACTAATTTTTTTGTTTAATAGCAACATTCTTAAAACAATGACGTTTGATGTAACATTGTAAACAAAGATTACGAATTCTCGGATATTTTACTTGGATCGGTCAAGCGGTGGTGTTACAGTGACGAAAAGTGAAAAATAATGAATAAAACAGTTAGAAGTGCTGCCAGGGAGGTTATTTATAAGGTATACAGGCGATGTCTGGCAGAATTTGAGGCCAGAACTATTCTTTCAGATCTCAACAATGTTTTTCAAAGAACCGCTGATATGACAGGTTTGTGAGAGTTTGTTTTGTAATTTTAAGTTGAATCAAAGGTAACTTGATGGTCCTAAAGCAGGATTAAATTAAAGTTCCACGGAACAAGTGAAATATTCCACAATAAACATCGGGCAGTTAGGTTATGTTTACGTTTGTTCTGCGTATTCTGCTATAGCGCGAGCATAGAATTTGATACTTGAGCTAGACTAGCTATTATGTAAATCTATTTCTACATAATTTAAATGTTGTGTTATTTCTTTGTAATAAAGTTACTATAGCGTTTGTATTTTAAATGGTCTAGAAATTAGATGCCTAAATAATAAACTGAAAAAGGTAACATAAAGGTATCATAAAAAGTTTCTGCTTTATAGGAAGCAGCTGAGCGTGCTAAAACGGAACGGTTCCAAGCTATTACGGAGGAGGATTGGAAGAATTCGTGCCAGCACGTAATAAAAATAGAAAAGAAATACTGTGAGAGAGAACTTACAATGTATTAATAACAATGTATTAAATTTTAATTTATTTTATATTTTTTTCTTTATATACTTACATAACGAGAACCTTGCTCAATTGAACAATATTTACTGATACTATTTAGTATACTATGTGTGGATATAAATGTACGTATAACAGAAATTTACACCTAAGTATCAAGACTAGCTTGGTGCACTATAGGTGTTGCCATAAGGACCTACAGTGGCGCCCCCATTATTTTCTACTCTTTTTTGCCAAGCTATAGGTTAAAAATGACTTCTGATAATTGTGGCACACCCTGATATTGCATATCAGGGTGTGCATTATTGACACATACATATTATGTAACAAGACTAAGCACATCACAGTTATTCAAATTATCTCCTTTATTTTTCATAATTTACCACTCATTATTAATGTAACGCCATTCATTCCATACAACATAGACAACTGGGACATTTTCATTTGCGACGATGAAATTGAAGACTGCAGCGCGTCTTAGTGCAAAATGTACTTACTGCAAACAAATTTTAATATCGCAAGACGCGATACAAGACGCTCTTCAAACTTGCGGCTGTGTGTCCCGTGTGGTAGAGAGAGAGAGAGAGAGAGAGGCTATTGAACCGCGTTTATACATAAATAGCAAAGTAGGTATGCATTTAGTTATTTTGGGGTAATCCCCGAACATGTTCGTATGCCTACCGCATTCGAGCATAGACAAGTTGGGTTGCCAACAAAGTGTTCAGTAGGGCGATTCTAACTGGATCGGAAGAGTCAAAGACTCGGTATGTGATACAAGTGACTTAGCAATTTTTTCATAGTTTAACGTTCTGAAAACAATAATTCACTTTTTTTTCGCTATTTTCTATAAGTATCGGTAAAATTACCGAAATTATGCTCAAAAGTACCGGTACTTTCCAACAATTTTATTTTGTGCAAGCGAGAGAGAAAACTGATTAGAAAAGACGAACGAGACGACGCGAGAACCGCTTAGAATACCGGTACTTTTAGGCAAAGTACCGGTACTTCAAAATTATCGATACTCGAATTTAACGAAATGAAAGTACCGGTATTAATGGTAGCGGTATCAAGCCCTGCGTGTAATGCGGCCTTTGTACGGACTTTTTATCGAGTGCACATGATGATGAGTTTTTCCCCATCCTTTCCTCACTACATAATTAATTTAATTTTACAAAAACATTACGAATTACCAATGTATCCTCCATTTTCTTTTGGACTATCTAGCCCAAAAACCTAGAACCCAGTTGGCAACACCGGCTACTAACTTGTCGGTCGACGTCCTTGACGATATTTATTTTTTGACTTCAGTTGAGATAAACTTCAACAGAACCGTGCGGAGTGGTGCAAAAGGATTCCTTACTTTATTGTTACTTATGTACAGAATTTTGTGATGTGGTTCGATATTTTTCTGTAATTTTCATCCGTGTATCTCTCGACGTTTTCTCTACGCTATAGAAGGTCGAACACTTGGAGGCAGGAAGTTTCAATTTTTCACTCTAAAATGAATCAAGAAGAAAAAAAAGAAGAAGAATGGTACACGCTCAATCACTCTTATACAAGAGAGGGAGATCCAAATTCAATAGATAAAACCCAGATTACTTTGGAAATCAAGAAACTGCCAAATATGAAAAGAACCAACACTTTTGCTCGAGAATATTATAGTTCTAAGTACAGTGTCTTTCAAGCTAACTCGCAGTTTCAACTTAAGTTGGCGGTTTCTTCAGGAAGACATAATGACATTGAGATCTTTTGGCGCACAAACAGGTCAAATTTCATACAGTGGACTTTGATTAGTGTTGAGTTTATTCAACATTCATCAGACTCAAGAAAAAATGAAACTACAGATTTTAACTGGGTTCAAGCAAATCAATGGCAGAAATGTGCCTATGTATATGAACATAAAAACAATGTTTTGAAACTTCAACTACAATTCACATTTAGGACTTTAATGGATGCAAGAGTAAACAGCGCACCTACCTCTACTCAGTTAGAACTCAACAGTGACTTTGAAAATCTTTTATTTAACAATGCTGATTCAAACTATGATGTCACTATAAAATCAGTTGATGGTGAAGAATTCAAAGCACATAAGAATATACTGGCTGTTCGCTGCAAGGTTTTGAAAGCTCACTTTGAGCATAATACTAAAGAAAGTACAACTAGTATTGTGGAGACAAAATGGGAAGCCAAAGTGTTGCGAGATGTGCTTACTTATCTGTATACAGGCTCTGCCCCAGGGATCAACAATGAGCCCGGCAAGTTACTAACCGCAGCAGACTTTTATCAAATGGAGGGACTGAAGAGCCTCTGTGTTGAGACAATGATAGAAATGTTAACAGTTGAAAATGCAATAGAAACATTGCAGTTGGCTTTACTGCACTCGTTGGATACCCTGAGAGATAAAACACTGCAGTTCATAAAGGATGGACATGCCAGATTGATTACTGAAACTCCGGCCTGGGCCAATGTGTCCAACGAGGTGATGAAAACTATATACGAGTTCATAACTGCAGATGAAAAAACTTCTTACAACATACTAAAAGAAGCTTATGAAGAATCCAAGATATCAAATAGTGTTCCAGTTCCAATATCAAATAGTGTATTTGGTTTTGGTTTTCAAAACTAGCTCAAATAAACTATTCTTATTATAAAATGTTGAAGTTTGTTTTTCCTTACCTTCATGATGTTTAGTTTTTCTTCACTTCAATCCAATATGTATTTGGTCAATAAAGACATTTCTATCTATCTATTATATGTATGTATGTATGTATTATATGTGTCCCATATCACAAGCTCTGTTTGGGGCTACATGATGTGATAACTGTCTAGCATTATTAATATTATTTTTATTCAGTTCAGCAATGTAACCACTAAAACAAACACAGGTTGTACATTACATTACATGCCATCTCTCTACTTATTTGGCATACCAGTGAAGCATGTTGTTTCTTATACATATATCTTTTTGTTACCTTTCTCATACACATGTTTTTTGGCAAATAAATCCTACTAGTATTATACTTACGCGAAAGTTTGTAAGTATGGATGGATGGATAGATGTTTGTTACTCTTTCACGCAAAAACTACTGAACGGATCTGGATGAAATTTGGCACAGAGATAGATTATCTTATCCCGGAATTCCCACGGGTACGGGAATTACGCGGGTGAAACCGCGAGGCTAGGTTGCTAGTATTTTTATAAATTATAAACAATGCTCTGCCACAAGTGCCACAGCAGCGGTGCTACATTACTTGCTAGGTAGGCCGCTCTTTCAACACAGAGAGCTCATAACGATACCTATGTATGATACTACCAAATGGCGATAGGTGTATGCGTCATGCGTAGTTATCATTCTGTGAAAAGTACCTACGCATGACTGACGTATGAAATGGTTAAGTACCATTTCCGAGGGGGTTTTACCATAATCTAAATTAGTACCTAATCTTAACTCTTGGTAGGCGTATTGGTGGTCATATAATATTATAGGAAGCTACTGGACTTTCTCTGGTCCCTTAGCTTTTTCATTGGAGGGGACTGAGTTTTATTGAATCTGGGCTAATGCTTCTAGGGCTCCTAGCAGACGTGGTCGCAGACAAAGTTTTAGGGGGTTTGCTTCTATGGCCATATAATAAGATGGTCTAATAAAACAGGTATACTAGCAGCGCCTCGCGGTTTCACCCGTGGTAATTCCCGTTACCATGGGAATTCCGGAATAAAATATAGCCTTTGTGTTATTTCAGACTATAATCTATCTCTGGGCCAAATTTCATCCATATCCGTTCAGTAGTTTTTGCGTGAAAGAGTAACAAAAATCCATCCATCCATACTTACAAACTTTTGCGTTTATAATATTAGTAGGATAAACGGTGAGAAGAACGAGTTGCGAGTTGTTTTTGTAGTCAAATCCTGTAGTTAATAGGAAACTTAATACCTTGACATACAGGAGACGAAATAATTTCTACCTACCACCTTATTGTATTCATACGTCCACTACTCAACATGCTTACCCCTAAAGGGTATAAGGATTTGTAATTAATCATAACTCTTGGCAGACGGATTGATGTCTAGGTACCTACTGCTCTTCTTGCTGTTGTTTTATTATTATTTCTTATAAGCTAGTCATCAATCACGGTACCAACGGAGACCAGCGCAGACTATTGCAGTCTGCACATGCTGAGTTGCAACCTTGTTTGCAACTATTTTGGTATGTCTACTATCTACCTAAATTAATATTTGTTATGTTGTACATAATATCGTCGTTCGGCAGTCAATACCGCGAATGAGACATTCGTCAAAATTTACAGGAAACGAAAAAAACGTATAAATGATACTGCACACGTCCAATTCTTTTAAATTAAAATATTTAGAACTAAACATATGTGTTATGATAGTATAAATACATGTTTTTTTAAATATTATGGTAGTATGTCAAGAAAAAATCACGTTCGCGGTTTTTACCTAAATATTTTGGTAAAATCTTTTTTATATTCGCGGTTATGTTCTAGATTTAGAACAACAATTTTCTGTTAATAGTTTTTATTTTACTTAACTAATAATTTTATTTAAGCATTTAAGAATTAGTAATCATCTTTAAAAAAAATATAGTCAAAAGGTATTTTTTTAAATAATTTTAAAGTTCATTTAATCTTTTGATCCAATCCATTCCAGTCCAAAACCATACAAAAAATTTCTTCAGATCTTCTGCTGTTATATCCCGGCAATTAAGTCCTCCTTTTAAGCTTGCAACTGATAGTCACCACGGTCCTCTCTCTTTTACATCGTTGAATATATTGAATCCACTTATCTTCCATTTTTTGATATCCTAAAGGGATTTGCTATTCAGTATAAATTCTTCCAATGAACCACCACCTTCACAATGTTTTATTTAGACTGCTACGAGGTAAGATGAAGATGTGATCCCGTTAAGTCTACAGAAGAAGAAACTACTGGCTGTGATGGAGTAAGCATTTGAGTGTATTGTTTAGGTACATTAGTTGCTATAAGATTTTCTTGTTATTTTGAAGAGGAAGCTCTATTTCAGGGTGATCTGGAGTGCTAGGTAGAGTTTGCACTGACGGTGGGGAGTGATCTGAGACTGTAGCTCTATTAGTGTCAGCAAATTCTGCTGAGGCTGATGACATGCGGAGGAGACGAAAGGTCCAGGTTGTGACAGAGACTCTATTTCAGAGCGATCTGGAGTGGTAGGTAGAAGTCGATCTGTTGGTGGAGGATTCTACTTAAGTGACAACACAGTTTGAGTGAGGCTGAAGACTTAAATCCATACAGGAAAGCTGAGCAAAAACTTTCAGGCTGTGACTAAGTATCTACTTTGAGACGTTTCTCTTCGCTATCTTCATGAAAATAATTTTCATGACGGTAGCGAAGAGAAACTGTTCTGTGTTTAAGCGAGTTTTCTTTTAAATTCGTCCTATTATTGTGTTAAATTTTGAATGCCATGTCTTTTACAATATTTTCATCTTCTTATGAGTTTTCCAACACGCTGTAAAAATAACAACTTTAAAATATTATCCAAATAATGCTATAACTACTTTACTAAAATCATTTTAGTTCTTATGTACCTATTTATGTAGGTATAAAGTACTTGAAATAGGCTCACACATGACGTTCATTTAACTTAGTGCAGATTCATCAACATATTTTGCAAAGAAAACATGAGGAAAAGTTATTGAAAATAAAAAACTTGCCCAGATATGACAGCGTCACATGTTGCACTTGCGCTAGGAATAGCGTGGCAGCGCTAAGAAACTGTCAGATTCGCGGTTTTTTTGACTCTAAATCACGTTCGCGGTTTTGGCATGACTCGAAAACATAGGGATCGGTACAACTTTAGGGCAAAATTTTAATGTAGGAATGTGTATTTGAACGAGTAGAATCGAATAAACAAAAAAAAAGGTTTTTGTCAAAAATGTCGCATTCGCGGTATTGAATGCCTGACGACGATATGTATAACAAGATTTTTATCCTTTTGTTGCACTTATTTTATTTTAATAAAAATAAGATATTTGTAAATAAAAATCTTGAAATGTTGTATTTGCAGGTGCTGGCCTGTGTGTCCCGTGCCCGCGTCTCCTTGGTCATGGAGCACAGCGCCGCCGTCCGCCGCGCCGCGCAGCCTCCCCACGCCACGCCGCGCGCGGCCGCGCTCGTCGCACACATACTGACGCAGAGAGGATACACCGGTCGGGTAAGGATACTCACCGTGCCCGCGTCTCCTTGGTCATGGAGCACAGCGCCGCCGTCCGCCGCGCCGCGCAGCCTCCCCACGCCACGCCGCGCGCGGCCGCGCTCGTCGCACACATACTGACGCAGAGAGGATACACCGGTCGGGTAAGGATACTCACCGTGCCCGCGTCTCCTTGGTCATGGAGCACAGCGCCGCCGTCCGCCGCGCCGCGCAGCCTCCCCACGCCACGCCGCGCGCGGCCGCGCTCGTCGCACACATACTGACGCAGAGAGGATACACCGGTCGGGTAAGGATACTCACCGTGCCCGCGTCTCCTTGGTCATGGAGCACAGCGCCGCCGTCCGCCGCGCCGCGCAGCCTCCCCACGCCACGCCGCGCGCGGCCGCGCTCGTCGCACACATACTGACGCAGAGAGGATACACCGGTCGGGTAAGGATACTCACCGTGCCCGCGTCTCCTTGGTCATGGAGCACAGCGCCGCCGTCCGCCGCGCCGCGCAGCCTCCCCACGCCACGCCGCGCGCGGCCGCGCTCGTCGCACACATACTGACGCAGAGAGGATACACCGGTCGGGTAAGGATACTCACCGTGCCCGCGTCTCCTTGGTCATGGAGCACAGCGCCGCCGTCCGCCGCGCCGCGCAGCCTCCCCACGCCACGCCGCGCGCGGCCGCGCTCGTCGCACACATACTGACGCAGAGAGGATACACCGGTCGGGTAAGGATACTCACCGTGCCCGCGTCTCCTTGGTCATGGAGCACAGCGCCGCCGTCCGCCGCGCCGCGCAGCCTCCCCACGCCACGCCGCGCGCGGCCGCGCTCGTCGCACACATACTGACGCAGAGAGGATACACCGGTCGGGTAAGGATACTCACCGTGCCCGCGTCTCCTTGGTCATGGAGCACAGCGCCGCCGTCCGCCGCGCCGCGCAGCCTCCCCACGCCACGCCGCGCGCGGCCGCGCTCGTCGCACACATACTGACGCAGAGAGGATACACCGGTCGGGTAAGGATACTCACCGTGCCCGCGTCTCCTTGGTCATGGAGCACAGCGCCGCCGTCCGCCGCGCCGCGCAGCCTCCCCACGCCACGCCGCGCGCGGCCGCGCTCGTCGCACACATACTGACGCAGAGAGGATACACCGGTCGGGTAAGGATACTCACCGTGCCCGCGTCTCCTTGGTCATGGAGCACAGCGCCGCCGTCCGCCGCGCCGCGCAGCCTCCCCACGCCACGCCGCGCGCGGCCGCGCTCGTCGCACACATACTGACGCAGAGAGGATACACCGGTCGGGTAAGGATACTCACCGTGCCCGCGTCTCCTTGGTCATGGAGCACAGCGCCGCCGTCCGCCGCGCCGCGCAGCCTCCCCACGCCACGCCGCGCGCGGCCGCGCTCGTCGCACACATACTGACGCAGAGAGGATACACCGGTCGGGTAAGGATACTCACCGTGCCCGCGTCTCCTTGGTCATGGAGCACAGCGCCGCCGTCCGCCGCGCCGCGCAGCCTCCCCACGCCACGCCGCGCGCGGCCGCGCTCGTCGCACACATACTGACGCAGAGAGGATACACCGGTCGGGTAAGGATACTCACCGTGCCCGCGTCTCCTTGGTCATGGAGCACAGCGCCGCCGTCCGCCGCGCCGCGCAGCCTCCCCACGCCACGCCGCGCGCGGCCGCGCTCGTCGCACACATACTGACGCAGAGAGGATACACCGGTCGGGTAAGGATACTCACCGTGCCCGCGTCTCCTTGGTCATGGAGCACAGCGCCGCCGTCCGCCGCGCCGCGCAGCCTCCCCACGCCACGCCGCGCGCGGCCGCGCTCGTCGCACACATACTGACGCAGAGAGGATACACCGGTCGGGTAAGGATACTCACCGTGCCCGCGTCTCCTTGGTCATGGAGCACAGCGCCGCCGTCCGCCGCGCCGCGCAGCCTCCCCACGCCACGCCGCGCGCGGCCGCGCTCGTCGCACACATACTGACGCAGAGAGGATACACCGGTCGGGTAAGGATACTCACCGTGCCCGCGTCTCCTTGGTCATGGAGCACAGCGCCGCCGTCCGCCGCGCCGCGCAGCCTCCCCACGCCACGCCGCGCGCGGCCGCGCTCGTCGCACACATACTGACGCAGAGAGGATACACCGGTCGGGTAAGGATACTCACCGTGCCCGCGTCTCCTTGGTCATGGAGCACAGCGCCGCCGTCCGCCGCGCCGCGCAGTCTCCCAACAAACGTGTTGTTGCTGATGATGCTAGGAAACCGGTCACCGAAGGTTGCTGGTCTTTTAGAAATCATCATTATTGATGATATATCGCAGCCCGACTTCACCCACTGCTGGGTATAGCCTTCTAAACTTTTATGCCTCCACACGGTCCTGCGCCAGTCTCATTCAGGTTCTTTTAGAAATAGTCCTGTATAATATGTCTTCTGCTGTAATAAATAGTTGTTGACTTAGGAAGCCGCTCAAGAAGCGCTGAACTTCATCCTGGAGCGGCTGGCGACGGCGGAGCGCGGCCAGCAAGCGGCGCTGATGCGGGAGGCCACCTCGCTTTGCAGCGCTTTCCCCGCTCTCTTCACTGACAAGCTGCTCACCGCTGTCCGGGCCAATTCCAGGTACTTATATAGAAAGACTTTATTAGAAAACGACACAAATAATACTTAAATTGGAAACACAAATGATAAAAATAAACAATTAAAAAAGAAACAATAACTTAGGTCTATGATTACCTACAAATTAACACAATACTACTGTTTTGTACCTATAATAATACATATTTCACAAATTCACACCACCCAGCATTAGTATTTCCGCAAACTGCTTGGTAAACCACCTAGTGTCGATTCCAAAAGGTATCAACTCAGCATGTTGCTGATTACAACCCGGTCACAATATCTGTGCACCTGACCTGACCCTTAAATATTAAAAAAAAAACAACAACAAAGCGAAAATATCAAAATTATCGAGACGTGTATCGGCAACGAAGATGCTAACCGTACTTTCGCACAGGGGAGTGCGCGGAGAGGTGCGGGGTGCGGGAGAGGCGCCGCATTCCAGCGAGGTGCACAGATATTCTGACCGGGTTGTAGATACAAAGATTACCTATTCAGCGCTGGTCTTATGTTGACCCTCGTTACTATCATCTGAATTTGACGCCCGATGTGGCGCGGTGGGCGTAGGCCCGCCTACGACGCAGGTGGTTGCGGGTTCGTTTCCCGCCTCGGAATAAATGTTTGTGCAGAAATTTGTTCCGTTGGTCTGGGTGTTTTCTATGTGTAATAAAAAATATCTATCTATGTATTGTATTAAGTATATCAGTCATCTAGTACCCATAACACAAGCTCTTCTTGGGGCTAGATGATGCTGTGTGGAATGTCCATTATCACTACATAGTATAAAAGTACAAAGACGCTTTCTCTGTGCCTATGTCCTTATGTATGCTTAAATCTTTAAAACTACGCAACGGATTTTGATGCGGTTTTTTTTAATAGATAGAGTGATTCAAGAGGAAGGTTTATACGTATAATAAAACCGCGCGAAGCCGGGGCGGGTCGCTTGTTTATTTATAATGCAAGTTTAATATACAGTAAAATAACTAAGCTACTATTAAATAAGCTTACTGTCATTTAACTATTTGTTAGCCTGTTATTTATAAGCCTCTGGTTTTCCTTTAAATAAATAAATAAAAACTAAATTTGTTCCAGCAACCGTCCAAAAGCAGCCGTCTCCCACAGCGAAGTGAACCGCACATCGGGAGGGGTGACTATAGTCAAGCTGGGGGGTCAAAGCAACGGGCCCCCCGCTCCCCCAGCGCCGCCCCCCGCGCCCGCCGTCCCCGCCGGCGGGGGGTACACCAGGCGAGCCAAGCTGGGGGACTCGCGGAGCACGGGCCGACTGCATCCTGGACCCAACTCGCATCGGAGCATGACCAGGCTGAATGTTGCAGGTTTGTAAACTCCCAGGGGCGTGATTTATAGGGGTATTACACTACACTTATTCAGGGACCCTAACCCTAACTAAGAGTGGCGTAATAAGATTTAGGGTCCCTAAGGGACGGACCCGGACCCGGACGATATTCAGGGCCCGGTAGTCAGGTTCCCTGAATAAGTGTAGTGTAATACCCCTTTATAGGTCGTGTCACGTAAAAATAACGATGGATGAAAGTGGAAGGGGTAAGTTCGCGCATGGGTACACTCGCGTACGATAGTACTATGCCAATTTGCTATGCCTATTTTTAACTAATATTTCACTCGCGGCTTGGTATTGGTTATTAGAAAATAATATTAGATAAAATTATAAACAAGTTCGATTCAGTTTAGAATGTTTAATCTAATTACAAAAAAATAATGTAATGTAGCAACTCCATCCATTAAGTCGTCTTAAGTGACGTGAAAACCAGATGAGGACGCGGGATTGATACTGATGGTGGCTATTTCATCATCGTCGCTGTCGTCACTTGAGCTTTCATCATCATTTGAGTCAGAATCATCATCCCCTACACGAATAATAAATGTTTCTGCCATCATGTCTACCAAATGATCGCTTTTACAGTAATCGGCCTCTATTTCCTTTACCTTTGTGCATAATTTCCAAAACCATTAAAATGTAAAACCATTTCGTAAACTTTTGTGCGCGATGGTATTTTGACAAGAAACGTGACGTGTGATAGCAAATGTCAACTGACGAACCAATAGCGCACCGGCAAGCATGCGGCGCATGACCCTTCCACCCCGCGCCCCACCGCATACCTCCAAATAGACTTATAAATTGTCTACTGCGCAGCTTGACCGCCAGCGTTCTTCTTACATGACGCGAACTATAACTATGACATAGGAGATTCCACATCCAAATCGTGTGACGTCACAATGTGTTCTAAATACGATTTTGTCCACGCCTGTATCTTGTCTTAGGTGTGTAACACGCTTGGATTGGCCATAGTGGATCACCCCCCAGGGTTATTCCTATACTTATTTATATCATGGGAAATGATTTAAGGAATGAAAAAAGCCTATTCAGCCCTATCCGTTCAGTGGCGTGAAGAGGTAACAATCATCCATCAAAAGTTTCGCATTTTTGATATTAGAGATACAAAGCTCTTTATTGCACACTTAAAACTAAGAAACAATTGACAGAAACAATTTATAATAACTTAAGCTACAATTGGCGGTCTTATCGCTCAAGAGCGATCTCCAGACCTGGTATGGAAAAGATTGTCGGATCGTACATGGGGTAAGATATGTGTGCGTCTAATACGAATACTACTTAACTATTAGTACTACTATTAGTCTTACTATTAGTATGATTTTCAAATAAGAATAATATTGTTAGTTAATTTTCTCTTTACGTACAATTTTGGATTCTAACTAGTGTAAGAATAAATAAATAAATAATAAATAAATATCTTGGACAATTCACACAGCACCATCTAGCCCCAAAGTAAGTTACTTAAAGCTTGTGTTATGGGTACTAGATAACTATTTAATACATTATATACTTAGATATTTTTTATTATACATAGAAAACACCCAGACCTACGGAACAAATTTCTGCAGATCGTACACAAATTTGTTCCGAGGCGGGAATCGAACCCGCACTGCGTCGCAGGAGGACCTTCGCCCACCGCGCCACATCGGTCGTCGTTGTAAGAAGAAATATGTTCGTAAGTGAATAAGGCGGGTAAATCCGCGGGGCGCGGCTAGTATTAACTAGGTCACTGTTATCTCCAGGTGGGTCGGTTGGCGGACTTCACAAGAGCATGACGCGGCTGTCCTCTTCGCAACAGATCAATCAACAGAACACGACCGGGACTAATGCTACGAGTGAGTTTCAGTTTATTTAATTACTAGCGACCCGCCCCGGCTTCGCACAGGTGTATTTACATATTAAACTTGCTCTTGAATCACTTTATCTATTAAAGAAAATTGCATCAAAATCCGTTGCGTAGTTTTGAAGATTTAAGCATACAAAGCGACATAGGGACAGAGAAAGCGACTTTGTTTTATACTATGTAGTGATGTGTTGATTTATCTTAGAGAATCAACATTTTTTTTAAATACAAAAACACATAAACACATAACAAAAAATAAGCTAAGCTTTTAGTAATTTATTGCTCTTGTCACTTAAACCTAACAAAATGTCCATAAATAAATAAACTGTTTATTATGGTACAAAAGCATAGGTTACAATATCATCAATCATTATCATCATCATTAGTCCACTGCTGGCGCTATGGCGCTCATTAGGGGAGCCCTATATCCAGCAGTGGACTAATATAGGCTGATGATGAATATGAAGAAGAATATTTCTGTTTAATTTGTCAGCGGCGTCGAACGGCAAGACTGCGCCAAACGTGACGGTGACGTCGGGCGGCCGCGCCCGCGCTCACCGGACTCACAACATACTGATACTGCCCTCAAACGCGCCGCAGGTATTTATGTTTTTATTTTATTTTTTACTAGCGACCCGCCCCGGCTTCGCACGGTTTTATTATACGTATAAACCTTCCTCTTGAATCACTCTATCTATTAAAAAAAACCGCATCAAAATCCGTTGCGTAGTTTTAAAGATTTAATCATACAAATTGATAATAGGGACAGAGAAAGCGACTTTGTTTTGATGATAATTTTACATAATCATCATCTTCAGTGTCCACAGCTGGACATAAGCATACCCTAAAGAGTTAAGAGAGAATTAGTATTTACAATTTGAATATGATTTTTCAGAATACCGGACCGACGATAATCTCCGGCCCCTCGCAATCCATATCCGTGAACCCACTCACACCGAACAAGTCGGCGGACGCACTCACACCGTCCGTCTCGGTCCAGCACTCCAGCACTGCCCTGGGACACGTCTCCGTAATTAACAATACCGGACCTTCCATCATCACACAGACCTGCGGATCCGGACCTTCCATCGGACCGAACTCCAACGTATCCATATCCGGACCCGTCACGGTGACGTCACGGCGTAACAACACCAGCGTGACGATGATCAATTCGAATACGAACGCGAATCACAGGATCAGTGTGTTCGAGCCGTATCCTATGAGGGATACAGTGCAGCATTTCTGTGAGAAGCATCTGGATAAGATTAAGGCGTATATGGATAATGTGTCGCTGAGGCTGCCTCCTCCCGCTAAGTGCACTATTGAAGGTGAGATTGTAATATCAAAGTCAACGAGACATCAAAAAAGCTGCTTGAAAATAAATGAATTAATTGTGTGTAAAAATTATAATAGGGTACCTAATGAATTTAAATTACTGAATGATAATTTATTTAATAAGAATTTATTTAACTGGATAATTGAACATAATTTATGACATTGATGAATTTATTAATTTTAAGTCATCGATAAAGTATAATTTGCATGCTATAGAATAGTTAAACAGCTCATAAACCGGCTTGTTCCTCGTGACCAAACTATTTCGCCTAACTGATTTGGCTATGAGGACTAACATTTCCTCATGGCCGAACTCGTGTCAAAATATACAAAGTACACTCGCCACCGCAGAGAAGATAAGATGTTAGTAAACGAAATAGTTTGGCCACAAGGAACAAGCCCATAATCCACCTTGTACACCATGTAAAAGCAATAAAAATTTCATTTCATTTAATTTAAAACGCATCGCTGTCCATGACAGAGCGTCGTTCCAAGAAGCAAGCTCGCCTGCAGTTCGGATGCGGCCGGCGCGGGCCGCACTGCCTGTACGCGCGCGCGCTGTTCTCAATGCGCACGCGCGCGCCGCGCGTCTGGATCCACCTCATGTTCCTAGCGCTGCAAGCGAGGCACGCGGCCGCGCTCTCCTCGCGCGACCCCACCGTCGCCAGCCTCAAGCACTGCTGGGACATACTCAAGTGCGAGAACAAGACCTTCCTCACGCTCGTCACCAGCGCCTTCCCTGGGATCAAGGTAATACTGCCTGTACGCGCGCGCGCTGTTCTCGATGCGCGTCTGGATCCACCTCATGTTCCTAGCGCTGCAAGCGAGGCACGCGGCCGCGCTCTCCTCGCGCGACCCCACCGTCGCCAGCCTCAAGCACTGCTGGGACATACTCAAGTGCGAGAACAAGACCTTCCTCACGCTCGTCACCAGCGCCTTCCCTGGGATCAAGGTAATACTGCCTGTACGCGCGCGCGCTGTTCTCGATGCGCGTCTGGATCCACCTCATGTTCCTAGCGCTGCAAGCGAGGCACGCGGCCGCGCTCTCCTCGCGCGACCCCACCGTCGCCAGCCTCAAGCACTGCTGGGACATACTCAAGTGCGAGAACAAGACCTTCCTCACGCTCGTCACCAGCGCCTTCCCTGGGATCAAGGTAATACTGCCTGTACGCGCGCGCGCTGTTCTCGATGCGCGTCTGGATCCACCTCATGTTCCTAGCGCTGCAAGCGAGGCACGCGGCCGCGCTCTCCTCGCGCGACCCCACCGTCGCCAGCCTCAAGCACTGCTGGGACATACTCAAGTGCGAGAACAAGACCTTCCTCACGCTCGTCACCAGCGCCTTCCCTGGGATCAAGGTAATACTGCCTGAACGTGCGCGCGCTGTTATACATATTTGATTACAGTTAAACCTGGGTAAAGTTTAATTGTAAATAATCACATATACTGTTATAAAAAAATAAAAATAATGGATCATGAAGTGCTGGTAAAGAAATTTTGAAAATTGTAACTTTAGTCTCATCCGTCTCAAAAAGTTGCCAACCTCAGGGCTAGATGATGCTATACAGCGTGTAAACAGACAACTATCGAAAACGAAGGGGGATGGCGAAGCACCTTTAAACTTATACAAAACAAAAATCCGCAGGCCGAAAAAAAAATTCTAGCCGAAGATAAACATGTTTTAAGATTTTCAATTATTTTGTTTGCAAGCAATGTACGCGTCCACTTCGATACCTACGCCGCCGCGCCGACGTGAGTCGCGCGCGACGCATCACTCACTCACTACATAACATAAGTACATCACTACATAGTATAAAACAAAGTCGCTTTTTCTGTGCCTATGTCCCTATATCATTATGTCCCTTTGACTGGTTTATACGTATAACTAGCGACCTCCCCGGCTTCGCACGGTTTTATTATACGTAAAAACCTTCCTCTTGAATCACTCTATCTATTTAAAAAAAACCGCATCAAAATCCGTTGCGTAGTTTTAAAGATTTAAGCGTTCAAAGGGACATAATGACATAGGGACAGAGAAAGCGACTTTATTTTATACTATGTAGTGAAGTGATAAAACCGTGCGAAGCCGGGGCGGGTCGCTAGTTGTATTATAAAACTAAGTCGCTCCCCGCTGTCTGTCTGTCCCTATGTTTAGTACATAGGGCTTAGATCACTATAATTATCATTAAAACTACTCAAAGGATTTTGTTGTGGTTTTTTTAATAAGGTGAAATTAAGAATTTTAATTGAAGAGGAAGTTTTATAAGTATAACTAGCGACCCGCCCCGGCTTCGCACGGTTTTATTATACGTATAAACCTTCCTCTTGAATCACTCTATCTATTAAAAAAAACTGCATCAAAATCCGTTGCGTAGTTTCAAAGATTTAAGCAGTCGAAGGGACATAGGGATATAGGGACATAGGGACAGAAAAAGCGACTTTGTTTTATACTATGTAGTGATACACCCGTGCGAAGCCGGGGCGGGTAGCTAGTAAAGTTATAAGTCGTCAAAGTTTAAGGTAAGGTCTTTATAGCAAGTACCTAGGCTGTCGGTACTCGGTAGATATTTCACCATTTACCTAAAGACAGATCAGCTGGGGTATTGCTAGTTCGGCTATCTTTCGCAGTAAGTAAATGCGCAACACTTCTGGCGCATTTCCTAGAGCTTCACCATAAGAAACACAAACATTTGACCATACATACTCCATCGCACTGAACATTATGTTGGCAAATAAAACACACTTACTAAACACAACCGATACCAACATCTACCTACTTTACAAACACACACAGACCTCGGACACTGACACGCACTAAAAGTCAAATACCTGTTAAACTACTTAAAAACATAACAATACCTATTCGAAAAGTTGCAAATTGCAATTTACATGACCACCCGGCGCGGTGCTTGTGTTCACTACGAATACTAAACACCGACTAGCTAGACGACGAAACGAAATAAAATAATAGGTACACAACTCCGCAAAATTAAATCCTTTTATAAAACCCGAATAAATCAATAGCCGAGGTGTAATAAGACTTGTTTGCGCCGGAGTGCGGGCTAGGTGACTTGAAAGAGCCGATCACAGAAAAACCTCAGAAGTGCAAGACAAATCGCGTTCACTTACCCGAGACCGCTTGGACTTTCTCTAGGACTCCGAACGTGGTGGGCAGCAACAGGATAACAGCACCAGAACAGCACATACACAATTACACAGTCTGTGAACAGTTTTTTTAGATAGCGTGGGTCAATCACAAGAGAATGGACCGCGACCGTACGTACGAAGCGTCTTCAAGCAACTGGCTCGCTTGCTTGAGCTTGCTACTGCGGCGACGTATGTTGATTCATGGGGACACACCGCGTCTCTATCCTCCTCTCGCTCGCTCATATGGGTTCGCGAGTTCGTTTTCTTGCTCACATCCCGACAAACGGTTCGTTCTCGACGACAACGGCAGCTAGACGTCCTCGGCTCTCCGCGGCTGTTATAAACCTTATGCTGAACGGAATAAGGTTTTCGTTTATTTAGTTTGCGGGACAAAATTCCATTGAATTAAGATTCAAAATCGGGCCTACTAACATAAGAATAAATAATAACTAGAAGCGACTCTTCTTTGATCTAGTCCCAAACGCCGACATTTATATACCTACTTCCCCCTTCACCTTGTTACGCCCCTCTGTCGTCCAGGCGTTTTGCCAGGGTTGCTACTGCACTGTACCGCCGCGTCCGGCCGCCGTCGTCGCGTCGCAAGGCGAAGCGAGTGAGAAAAGGTCAACGACCGATGTTCACGTTCCTTTGATTAGGTACCTACCTAATAAGTTAGATAGGAACCTACAAAAACAATAATATTTAGAAAATATTACTTACATAGGGTATGTATTATCATTATCTTTTAACAATCTAAAAAAACTTAAATTTGTCTTCGTTTTTGAGATTGTCACACCACAATAACTTCATCGTGACGCCATATTATAGAGGTAGGTACCTAACTTACATAAATATTAAAATCCGCGTGCGGCTCCGCCGGCTGTGACAGCCCTACTGAATGGGCCCGCCCACTGCACGTTTAACGTGCAGAATCGCGTAGGCTAATATCGTGACCTTGAGCGCGTTCGGAGCGAAGTTTCCATTCTACTCTGTTATTGTCTATTCTTATGCTACTAATTTGCGTGTTGCGTATCTCGCTCTCGTGTTAGTGCACGTGACCTTAAACAGCTGAGTGAGTTGAGGTCGATCACTTTGCGCTGTACTTTGGGTACAAAATACATGGCGTTGTTTTTGTAATTTATTTATTTTTGCTTTTAAAAATGATTTATTCGAGTTGATATGTTTTCCTAGTGTTGTACTATGGGTGTGTAACTAGATAAAAAAATAAAAATTTTAAGAAACGTAAATTTTTTTTTCGCTTTTTTTTTCGATAAATATGTTCAGAATAATGGTCTGATTGCTACCCTTCATTTTTCGATAGTAGTCTTTTTACACCCTGTATAGATTGTCCAGTATTATTTATCTCCCGCTCTCTGCTCAGAAACACCTTATAACGTAGAGTTATATCCTCAATCCGCCAGGAACAAGAGATGCTTCTGAACGAGCTCCGAACAGCCGGTTTCTTCGACGTGTTCGAACTAACGCCGGCCTCTAACGGAGGGACCGCCAGTTGGGGCTGCTTCCTGTGCACGAGGCCGGAGCGCGCGCTCGGCTTCTTGGCGGCGGACGGGCAGCCCGTCATCGAGGGACAGCTCAAGGAGAAGAAAGGTCGCTGGAGGCTGTTCCGCCGCTGGAGGACGCGGTACTTCACGCTCTCGGGGGCGCATCTCTCCTGCAAGGGATCGGTGAGTTGATCTAACTAATTAGTTTGAATTGACGGCGGATGGACAGCCCGTCATCGAGGGACAGCTCAAGGAGAAGAAAGGTCGCTGGAGGCTGTTCCGCCGCTGGAGGACGCGGTACTTCACGGTCTCGGGGGTGCATCTCTCCTGCAAGGGATCGGTGAGTTGATCTAACTAATTAGTTTGAATTGACGGCGGATGGACAGCCCGTCATCGAGGGACAGCTCAAGGAGAAGAAAGGTCGCTGGAGGCTGTTCCGCCGCTGGAGGACGCGGTACTTCACGCTCTCGGGGGTGCATCTCTCCTGCAAGGGATCGGTGAGTTGATCTAACTAATTAGTTTGAATTGGCGGCGGACGGACAGCCCGTCATCGAGAGACAGCTCAAGGAGAAGGGTCGCTGGAGGCTGTTCCGCCGCTGGAGGACACGGTACTTCAAGCTCTCGGGGGCGCATCTCTCCTGCAAGGGATCGGTGAGTTGATCTAACTAATTAGTTTGAATTGGCGGCGGACGGGCAGCCCGTCATCGAGGGACAGCTCAAGGAGAAGGGTCGCTGGAGGCTGTTCCGCCGCTGGAGGACACGGTACTTCAAGCTCTCGGGGGCGCATCTCTCCTGCAAGGGATCGGTGAGTTGATCTAACTAATTAGTTTGAATTGGCGGCGGACGGGCAGCCCGTCATCGAGGGACAGCTCAAGGAGAAGGGTCGCTGGAGGCTGTTCCGCCGCTGGAGGACACGGTACTTCAAGCTCTCGGGGGCGCATCTCTCCTGCAAGGGATCGGTGAGTTGATCTAACTAAGTTTTGAGTCGATCGGTATCAGATAGATTTTATATGTATTTGACGGAGTGAAATCCCAAAATTTCATTTTGTCTATTATAACGATACAACGAAGTTGTTCTTCGTGGCCACCAAACGCTGTTTTCGTATCTCTTCCTAAACTAGAAAAAAAAAGTACTACAGATGCATTAAAAAAAAGCTTACGTTAGGCATAGCAAACTGAATAAGTGATGGCGCTAGTTTACCTCCTTTTGCGCCTTTATGATTATTAATAACATTGTATATAGGTACATGTACTAACAGTAATAGCGAATAACCGAATAAAAACTAAAATCACTACATAGTATAAAACAAAGTCGCTTTCTCTGTCCCTATGTCCTTATGTCTTTATGTCCCTTTGAATGCTTAAATCTTTAAAACTACGCAACGGATTTTGATGCGTTTTTTTTTATTAGAAAGAGTGATTCAAGAGGAAGGTTTATATACTTATAATAAAACCGTGCGAAGCCGGGGCGGGTCGCTAGTAACCGAATAAAAAGTAAAATAAATAATAAATAAATGTTTCCCCGTGTTCGCAGAGCGGCGGAGAGAGTATAGACATAACTCAGATTCGCTCAGTGAAGGTGTCTCGCGGCGCGCGCAACATCCCCAAGGCGTTCGAGATCTTCACGGGAGACCAGACCCTCATCCTCAAGCCGAAGGTACACTTCAGCTTGTACACACCACCAGATACATCCTTACCTGCTTACTAACATCATAAACGCGAAAGTTTGTATGTTTGTTACTCGCACGCTAAAACTACTGAAAGGATCGGGCTAAAATTTTAACTAGTCGTAGTTCTAGTCCTGAAAATCCACTGAAAGTCTGAAGATTTCCCTGTACCGGGTCGGCCCAACTGACCCACATACCCGGGGTCTTTCAACTGATAGTTGATATCGGACATTTCTAAATGTCAGATGTTGTTGGGACCAGCGTTAGCGATCTAGAAATATAGGTCACATGATCTTCAAAATTTGTCTTAGCGCCTTGCGCCATGTAGCAGAGGATTTCTGAACTACTTAGGTAACTAGCTTAAATTTCCGAGGTCACTGTTTATTGAGCGCCTTCTACTGACTTGTAAGCCTTTTGGTTCAGCTCACGTCCCGCTAGAGGTCACGTATACTTTAAACTAACTTTATCTATCTTTTCCCAGGATGGTAAGAACGCAGAGGAGTGGGTGCAATGCCTGAGTATCGCGGTGGCACACTCGCAGGCGCGCGACACGCCCGCCAAGGCCAACTCGCTGCCCGCCAGGGGACTCACGCTCAAGAGCTTCTGACCAATACGCGCATATACCTTACGACCATTATACGCAATTACCTGATGACCATTATGCGCAACTACCTTACGACCATTACACGTAACCTTACCACCATTACACGCAACTACCTTACGACCATTACAACTACCTTACGACCATTACAACTACCTTATGACCATTACGCGCAAATACCTTACGACCATGACGCGCAACTACCTTATAACCATTACGCGCAACTACCTTATGACCACTACGCTCAACAACCTTACGACCATTTCACGCAACCTTACGACCATAACAAGGAAATACCTTAATCATTACACGCAATTAACTTACGACCATTACACGCAACTAACTTACGACCATTACACGCAATTACCTTATGAAATTAAATTATGTCCAATGTGTTCTTTCTAATTTTCTTAGAGCTTCTACTAAATATACAAAGTAAATGAGTGCAAATATTTTGCCTTATTGTAAAAAAATAACATATTTCTACTAACATAGTTATATATATAAAGCTATTGTAACAAGAAAGAAGAAAGAGCTTGACTAGACTGCCAATTAACTTCTATTAAATTGTGTTGGGTTGTACTTACTACAAAACAAGACTTATATGCATTTTATATTGATCAATCAAGATTGTACCTTATAGACATAAGGCTTTAGCTCAATTTATCGTGTCAGTTTATACATTAATATGCTTCTACGAATTCATTATTAATTATTATACTGTGATTTATTAAGTCAAAGTACAATGAAATGTAAGTAAATTGTTTTAAATTTTTAGTCCGTCCCCTAGATTATTTAGTTATTTTAAGTAAATGTATATTATTGAGTCGGACTCGTTATTATTGCTTATCATAATCACATTATGAAGCGAGTGGTTTGTAAACATATTGGTAGGGAATAAGAAAAATGATGAAACTCGCAGTTTTTATGTATATTTTATGAGAAAAGGTTTTAAAATCAAAAGCCATGAAATGTTCAAGAAACAAAATGTTCATTTTAATTGTTATAATGTTAGTTTTAAGCATTGACATAATTTTATTGAGATTTTATAAAGCTAGAAGACTGATAGCTGGTCATGGCACTTTGACACAACCAAGTATTTGGAAACCCAGTGAGGCCAAATGTACAAAATGTACAAATAATATGTAAAAAATAATCATACCAACTTATACATAAGTATACAATTCTTTATCGAAGGGTCATTTTATTTCATGTAGCGTTTAAAGAATAATCGCAAAATTGTTTTGATAGAAAAAGAATTTGGTAGTATGTAAATCAACCAAGTATTTAGTGATTCGAAATTTGACATTCCCGTCCTGTGAAACAGCATTGAAATGAAATTGTTTTGGTCTCAAATATTTAGTTTACTTATACATCATGGTTGTTTATATGAATGACATTAGTTTGTAAGTATTTATCATATAGATAGGCGAGGCGATGCCAGCTTTTGTAAAAGTCTTCCGAATGTAGGTTGTAGCTGTTTTATTTTAATGCATGATTTGGATTTTGCTTTTTTGCTCCTTCAAGATATACTTATCAGTTTAACATAGGTGTTTAAGGTATGTTTCAATTCGCACTAGAATTGCAGCTGATAAAATGTTCGAGCTTTTTAACCTATAGTTATTGGTCTTTTATGCAGATAAAATTTTATTTTAAATATAAAAATGACCGACCGCTGCTGCCATCCTAGTGTAAATCGAGCCTTATAGAAGAAAATCAAGCTACTCTGTTTCGTTCTTATTGAACAATAAGACCCATCCTTCTGCTTTGCGTTGATACAACTTGCCATATTTTATGTTCCGTGGCAAAGGGGCCAATGGGACCCTTTTACTTATATCGCTGTCTGAACCAGAAAAGGTATAAAGTTACAAATTTTACAAAATAATGTAACTAATAGATATTTATTTTGCCGCTATAACAACAAATAATAAAATTACGAAGAGCTCTCAAACAAAAACCATGTTTTTAAACCAAGACCGCGTCATGTTTATAGGCTTTTATTTTTTATTAGTTTCTTTGCATTTTTCGATCCATCAAAAAAAAACAAGACTTTTAAAGTAGCTTTTGCGAAATTGTGTCTACGATGGTACCTTTCGTGTGCGACTCGACGCACTGAGTCGTTCTTATTATTTTATTTATTGCATTTATTTTAAGGCCATAATTTTCTTGACTTTTCTTACCAAATATTATATGTTCAAATTACTTGATGACCTATGATTTTTTATAAAAGTGCTTTTGCGTCTTATTATGAAGTAAATCTATTATATTAAGAAAAATACCTAAAAACAAATATTATAATAAAACTATGGTTTATATGTATATGTATATAGGCAACACTGTAAATTTATTTATACGCTACAGATAGGAGACTTGAACTTGGTGCTAATAGAAATACCTACACTTTTTTGTACTTAATTTTATATTAAAGCTTCCTCTTAATTGAGTCTGCTTTTTATTGTAATAAGGGTTTGACATAGTACTTAAACTGCCTTAGTTATTAAGAAATAAATATTTCTGTTTCTATAACTTAGTTTCATTATAGTCTAAGGAGTCATAATATCACCCGGTTTCAATTGTTTTCTAAAACAAACGTTAGGTTGTGTGGATGACCGTTTTTTTGGGACTAATTGAGAATCAGTCACCTTTTTATAAGAATGCGTATTTGTAGGTATAAGAAAACCAATAGATACTTAATATCTATCATAATGTTATGGGACATAGTTAGTAGTTCTGAAGTTAGATAAACATAAGGTACTTTAAAGAACCTCTGTGAATAATTTTTTTTTAAAGAATAGCCATTTAATGTACTAGAGCGAAAACCTGTATTTTGATAACTGGTGCCGGCTCTGCGGTCTCGAAATACATCTTACACCTTGGGTTAGGTTCATAAGAAGCTTTAGTAGGGATTAAATAGAGTTTTAAATATAGCCTCTGTTATATAAGGATAGGCATGAGCCCTCCCTTCTAAACACAATTGCAAACTTAGAGTGAGGACATTGACTTTGAAAAGTTCAGTTCAACTTCTTGAGTACCTACGTACTACTTTATTTTAAATATGTACTTCAGCCCCATTTGTTCCGTAGTTTTCGCTTGGAAGAGAATCAAACGTCCATGGGTACAAACTTTCACGTATATAGCGAGGATAAAGTAGATACTTACCCACTAAAAACCTTATTTTATTCCCACTGCTATCGACAACTACCTACAATTCATGACGAATCGACGGGACCAGGGTATTTTTGTTGAGTAAACCCCTTTGGTGATAGCGTGACCCGATAGCGGGTGGTTTACCTACCTAAGGTTAAAGTCGTTAAGGCACAGTGGATTCTCGAAATTCGACGTCCCTAAAATAGGTACGTACCTACGACGAGAGTGAATATAGGTGTCGTCTAGACTTTCATGATCCACTTCAGCCGCAGTTAAGCTGCAGGCTTAAATTTTGACTAATAGTCAATAAATCAATATTAATAACAAAAGATCGAATTTTGTTTGTGTTAATAGAAAAACAAAGATTTGCAGAAAAACATTTTTCAGCTAGTCGTTAACAAGTAGGTACCTACATAATCTATGTACCTAACAGGAATAAAGATACAAAGAACGCTAAAGAGAAAGATTAAACTATTTTTATACATAAGTACCTAGATACGTGATCAGAAAACATAAGGTAGGTATTGTACTTACCTAACTATTAAGTAATTATTTTTTTAATTTATCCGTTAAATAGGTAGCTACTTACACTTATATAGTTATAGATACAGTAGGTATATTTCGTGAGCTTGCGCTTAAACTAAGTAGGTAGTAAGGTAGGTTCTTATCTACTTACAAAGTACTTAAAGATACCTATAGTAGGTACATTTATGCCTTGGGTATATTTTGCCGGTGTGGTACCTAGATAATGAGTAATATAGTAAGAGAAAAGTAATAATAAGAGTGCTATTTAAAACAAGACAATGCTCAGTTAAGCAGGAACTCTGTTTGAGTTTAAAACATTAAAATTTACTTAGGAATTGATATAAATCCTCATACATCCTACATAAAATGTTTTCCTCAAGTAGTACGTTGTTTAAACTTCTGGTTTGGTTATTCTGTGTGGGTGCGATGGGCTTAGTTAGTGAAGTGCAATGCAGGACTCTCGAGGGAAACGAACGACCAGAGACATTGACAGGAGGTCTTGGGGTAAGTGAGGGGGTATGTAAGTAATTAAACATCAATGACCAAACCTAGGTAGTCACCTATACTTACTTAGTATGTACTTATAATATTATTGTGTAAAAAAAAGTTGCCTATTAGAATTCTCTTGAAATGGACATGTCTGTCGAGGTTTTAGATAGACAATATCCTACACTACAGTACAAAGTATAAAACAAAGTCGCTTTCTCTCACCCTATGTCCCTTTGTATGAAAATCTTTAAAACTACGCAACGGATTTTGAAATAGAGTGATTCAAGAGGAAGGTTTATAAGTAAAATAAAACCGTGCGAAGCCGGGGCGGGTCGCTAATTTTTAATAATTTTATTTTATTTCACTTTTATATACACAATAGATGCTCATGCTCAAACTATTCAGTAAAAAATAATAAAATTAAAGTACAGTTCTAAAACAACTGAAAGATACGGCAGTGTAGTTGGTGGAGTGTAGTTATTTTCATTTATTTTACATAATTCCCAAACGGTTCCGCTTTATCAATTTTGACACCATAATTCTTATACTTCCATGAAACATGATGGGTAACATGGTACGGTATTGTGCTTTGTAGGTATCAACTTAAACCACATTTTTTCAGAGACTTTGCGGGGTTGAAGACAACATCAGCAGTAGAAAACGAAGAGACACACGAATTTATCGATGGCCTGCTGGATCAACCCTCACATACAGGTGAAAAACTATTTTGCGTGTTTTATAAACTATAAGTAGGTACCTACCTACCTACATAAACCAACTTCAAATCATTTGAAACAATGCTGAAAGCATGTGCATTGTGCAGGTTTGCCAGATGGTCGGGATTTCCGGGAATGTCACGGATTGTTTTGAACTATAATTGTCTATTAACTGTTGGTAAGTTTCGATCTGGCAACCCTAGGTATGTGCTAGGTATTTAAATATGAGTACATATAAATTTTATTTCATTCATAACGATTACCTTTACTACTTCTCCTTTTACCGCTCTATCAGTATCCTCGTATTCCTAGTTGGTACAAATTCTCCTAATTTCATGGAAATTCGCGCCAGGAGCCTTAACTCGATAAGATTCGATAACTACACCGATATTGTCCTTGCTGGTGTCAATAAAATCCGGTAAGAACGGTCTGTTCTTTTCCAAAATCGACACCAGAGACTAATTCGGAGCAGCCCTCCCTAATGAAGCTCAAGCGAACCTACTGCGTTCCTAGGTCTGAACTGAACGGACCTGTGTCCTTTGTTATTGTTTGATGTAGGGTGGGGAGAGGTCCAACACACGGTGTCCTGAAGGATGTATACTTCGATGGACTGGTAAAGCTCGCGTTTGAGGAGTGGGCGCCGCACTGCGGCCTGCACTTCACACAAATACACTCCGGGGAGGCGAACATCAATATAACCTTCGAAAAACTAGCTAATTGGCTTTAGTAAGTTTAACTTTAACGTCTGTATTTTTTTTTATATTTTACCTACTTAGTAACAGGTTGGTTGGTGTGTGTACAAATGGTAAAATGAAGACTCATTTTACCTTTTAAATACAGTGAAAATGCAGAATTGTAGAGAGAGACTGATAAAAATATTCCCGAAGATAAAAATATGAGTAGATAGTAGGTACCTAAGACTAGGTACGAAAAGTATCAACATTAGTTAGAGATCTCATAACACCTTACTTTAGCTTAACATGAAGTTAACCATTGTTACTTATTGTGTATTCTTTCAATAAATATTTTAAATTTCGTAGCAAGCCTTCGTCTGGACCAGCAGCAGCTTACACCTCAGGCTATCCGAGCGAGAAGAATCAGAAATTGCAGGTGTACTTTGACGATGGGCTAGAGTGGACGCTGTTCGCGACTTCCGGCCGCTTTCAGTTCTACGCGATCCTGCTGCATGAGCTCGGCCACGCCTTAGGACTTCAGCACAACGCCAGCAAACGTTCTGTCATGTACTACTCGACTGATCCTTACGGCCATGAAACTACTTATACTTTACCAGACGTAGATAAAATGCAAATGCGTAAAAATTACGGTGAGTTTGTAACCTTAAGTTTTTTCGTTCAGTCGATGACAAAATCGTTTTGATCGTAGATTTTCTTTTGCGTGCTAAACGTGATAACGAACTATTATTACTCACATTATAATATACTTATAGGTACCTAAGCACTTAAAAATACCTACAATCAAGTCAGTACGTACTACGTACCTACCTACCCCACTGCTAGAAAAATTCGTCCCCATAATGACATAGCTTCAGTAGGTATTTCATGGCATTTTTTTTTGAGCGCCTCGACTGTTGTCAACTTTGTCATAGAAGTAGGTATATTTATCTCATTATAGTGCGGATCTCACACTTGCAATTTCTAACAAAATCCCAATATTCGACTTCGACCTCAGTATGGGTCAAGTCACCGGCGGCGACGAGTCGTAATTTTTTAGAAATTACTGCAGACTCAAGCCTAATTCCTAAAAAAATTCGATTTTTGCTTCACCTACAGGGAACAATATTAATTATTATTTGTGTTTGTTACAGATATTGCGGGAACTTATTCAAGGACATCCATTTATACTCTTTCATTGAGAGTAATCTTATTTCACCTTTTGACTGGTATTGTGAACTGAGGGAATGATCATAATAATGACAATCAATCATTGTTTGAAAGCACCCGATATTGTATATTGGTATTAAGGTTACCTACCTATCTACACTTCTTATAATTATAGTAACTAAATCGTCGATTATCCGTAACTATTGGTGTTCGAAAAACCGATATTTTCGTTTACGAACTGTCGAACTGTAGGTATTATATTGCTGTAGTTACAATTTATGTTTGTAGTAAATAAATCCACGTTTTGATTGAAACTACCTACTATATGAATCTCTTTTATAATAGCAATGGCAAAAAGGAATCTCAAAGAAAAAACTTTAATTAAAACATCTTAAAGTTGAAAAATCGGTCTTTTCTAATACAATTAATCTTTAAAGTTACCTACTTAGAATTCATGTACCATAGATTTTACAATAGATACTGTATAAGATTGAATATGTGGCGGCGCTAGTGTCCCTCTGGCTACCGCCTTTTTTTGTTATTATAAGAATTTGACATAGTACTTACATAACTGCCTTATCTATTAAGAAATAAATATTTCTGTTTCTATAACTTAGTTTACTTTTCATGAACTAAGAAGTCATAATATCACCCGGTTTCATACTCTTCAATTGTTTTCTAAACCCATCATTAGGTTGTATGGCTGGCCGTTTGCTCTTGACTAAATCATAAGCAGTTTCATACTCCATACACTCAAAGTGCATCAAGTATCCAATCACCACCATCGAAGTCCTAGAAACACCGGCATTGCAATGAACTAACACGTTTTCTTGTAATTCAACAGCTTTAGCAATAAACGGTAAGCTCTCTCGCAAAACAGGTTTTATATCTGTTTCAGGCAGATCCAAGCATTCAATAAACTTTTGGTTCACATCGGTTTGTATATCTATACCTAAACTCAAAACGTGTTTGATGCCGTATGTTTCTAGGACGTCACTGGCTGTGCAGTCTTGCGATCCTATGTATACAAAATCTTTTATAAGAACCGGTGTTTTATCCGGTTTAGTGTCGACTACAAATCCGTAAGAACTAGCTAATGGAAGATTGCTCTTCTCAATAAACCTTTGGCCATCCACTTTTGTCACAACTGTTTCCGTCTCTTTCAGTTTGTCCCTCTGTCTTTTAAGTTCACTTAGAAAACTCATTGTTCCTAAAAACAAGTTAAGTTAAAGTTCACTTTTAAACTGTGGAACAAGTTTCAATCACACTCGCTCTCAGAGTTCTATTGATCGCCTTTCTCGCTGACTATCGTTTTTACTGGATTATAATCTACACAATTTTTTCTGTCCCTTTCAGTTAGTCATTTAAGTTCACTAAAAAAACTCATTGTCCCAAAAAAACAAGCGTTTAAAGTTCACTTTTAATCTGCAAAAGTTTCAATCACACTCGCTCTCTGCGTTTTGATCGCCTTTTCCTCTCACTTTATTGCCTATCGTTTTCACCGGGTTATAAACAAGATCTTCAGGGTTGTATTGGACGTCGCAGAGGTAAAGGCCGTCGGGAGGCGCGCTCTGAATGAAGTTCAGCCAGGAGTGCTTCGAAGGCACCTCCAGCATCAGCTTTATATCCTTGGGCTCTATCTTACCGGTGGCCACTGCGTTCAGGGTACCGATCATGCGACGAATCTGAAATAAGATTTTTTAATTTTACTTTAGGTATTACTTACCTATACATACTTATTTAGAGGATAGGTATACGACATATTACAGTGCAGAACATCGGTAATCTAGGTTCACTATCATAATCCGATAGGACGTGGTGGTTCAACGTACTTTTTATTCTGGAATGCGCACGCAAAGACGCGATCAGCCTAGTTAATGCGCAAACGGGATCTAAACTAGCGCCACGACTTATTTTATCATTTATTTACGTTAAACAAAGGATTTTCTAAAATAAGCGTTCAGTTTGTTATACTTAATACAGAGACTTTTCTTTAATGCATCTGTAGTAGTTTGGTGGGCCAGCAAGAGCAACTTCGCATCTCTTCGTAACTAGACATCACTACATAGTATAAAATAAAGTCGCTTTCTCTGTCCCTATATCCCTTTGTCCCTTTGAATGCTTAAATCTCTAAAACTACGCTACGGATTTTTATACGGTTTTTTTATAGATAGAGTGATTCAAGAGGAAGGTCTATACGGATAATAAAACCATGCGAAGCCGGGGCGGGTCGCTAGTTTATTATAAGTAATAAACATAGTTATTTACACATTACGAAGTTATAATTGCATTTCAGGCTAGGTTTCGTATGTTAAGAATGAATTCGATGTCGATTACCAGTTGACTTAGGTACACAATAGCAAAAATACCCAGCAGCCTGGGTATTTTTGGTGAGTTAGGTAAAATCCTTTGGGAAAGTCCGTAAACAACCCGGTATGCGATAGTGGTAGGGTTCAGGGCAAAGACGTTAAGGTGCATTATGTCCACTTAAGTAGGTACTCAAACTGTCATATTTTTTTAAGGTACCTACTTATAATCAAAATATTCCTAAATGAAAGAAAAAAATCCATTAAATCGAAGTTTGTATTAACTTTGTATCATAGAATATAGACAATTTGCAGAAAATTAATTTTCATGTCTATAACATGCAGGCAAAAATTAAAACGACAAATAATTTGAATCCCAAATACGGTTCTAAGGTATAAATATATTATTTGAGAGCTTGCGCCTTAACTAAGGACAAAGGAAGTCATTATCTTTTTCCAGTTAACAAATACGTATAGGTATTACATTAATGTATCCCTAGGGTGGTAGGTAGATAATATAGTGCAATATAAAGCAATGTCCAGTTAAGCAAAACACAGTTTCATAAAGCACTAAACAGTTACTACAAAAAATGATTTATCCAAGTAGTACGCTGTTTAAACTCCTGGTTTTGTTATTCTGTGTGGTGATGGTCTTAGTTATTGAAGTGCAATGTAGGACTCTCCAGGGAAACGCACGACCGGACACATTGACAAGAGATCTTGGGGTAAGTCATGCATGAAAGTCAGACAATTATTGTATAAACTATTATTTGTAAAAAGGTTTACTACAAAATATCGATTATCTAGGGAATATAAAAGCTTGGGACGAGTTTTGCTCTACCTCAAAACGAACAACCTAACAAGGTAAAGTTTCTTGTTCGTTTCTTTAATTTACGTTTAAAAGAATGAAGTGAACAAAAATCAAAGTGAAGACGAATTTAGTCCCCAAGATAAACGTTTTTATTATTAATGGACACTAGGGAGGTCTAATGTCCAGCAGTGGACTAACATAGGCTGATGATAATGATGATGATTATTAATGGACACTTGCACTCGTGATCATCCATAATAATAAGTCAAGGAAATAAAAAATATGAGTCAAGTGGAAAATATTTAGTTATTTTTTATCAAATCGTTAATTGACCTTCGTTTGACCCCAATTTCACCTGATTGTAATGTGGCCGAAGATATATTTATCATGAAGGTCGTCTTCATTTGAGTAGCACAAAATCACACAATAATATATGTACATTATATTATAACAGTCAAAATGTGATGTTTGTTAAATTTTTTTTACTCCAGGAGATAATAAAATATGCAATAAAAAAGTAGGTGATGTAATATGCTAGAAAACAACTTCAAAAAAAATAACTAGGCATAAAAGTTATCCACAATTTATCACCGTTTTCAGCGATTTTACGGGGTTAAAGACGATGTCAGCAACAGAAGTCGGAGAGACGCACAAGATAATCGATGGCCTCCCGGATCGAATCTAACATACAGGTAAAAAAAACACGCCTGCTTAACTTAATACTCAATATAATGACGACCGATGTGGCGCGGTGGGCGAAGGTCCGCCTGCAACGCAGGAGTTTGCGGGTTCGATTACCACCTTGGGACAAATGTTTGTAACTTTGTACGATCTCATATGTTTGTTCCGGGGTTCTAGGACTTTTTAATGAATATTGAAACAAATCTATATGTGTAATGTATTGAATTAAGAATGTCAGTCATCCATCATAGCTTAGCTTGGGGCTAGATGATGCTGTGTGGATTGTCCAGCGAAAAAAAGGACTTTATTTATTGCCCCTGTTTGTTACTAAGCCAAGAGGATGAATTTTAACATTTAGGTACTGTGTGATTAAGACCTGTTCAAACCCTACGCAGTACTTGATACCCAGGGTAAGCGAAAGACGAGTAGGTGGGCACTGTGGGCAGTAATCATACAGTTCGTCAGGATACAGCGGACCGCGCCTACCGAGACAAATCCAAGCGAAAATTAACGCTACCGCTCAGAAGTCCAAGCACGGATCTCGATAAGATTCTATAACAAAACCGATAGAGGATTTGGTGTCAATAAAACTTGGAAAGAACGGAATCTTTTCCAAATATATCGTCACCAAGGCCACGCGCGACGTCGTTTAACCTTATGGAGCTTTACCGATTGAAGCTCTACCGATTATTTAATGTTTTCGTAGGTCTGAACGGGTCTTCCTGTGTTATTGTTTGATGCAGGGTGGGGAGAGGTCCAACACACGGTGTCCTGAAGGATGTAAACCTCGGTGGACTGGTACAGCTCGCGTTTGAGGAGTGGGCGCCGCACTGCGGCCTGCACTTCACACAAATACACTCCGGGGAGGCGAACATCACTATATCCTTCGAAAGCCGGCTTTATTGGAATTTGTAAGTTTACCGTCAGTGCATTATTATTATTGTTTCACTCCACTTTAAAGGAGGTTTTTAATTCAATGATTTTTTTTATGACGTGTATTTTTCTGAGGCTGATTTATATAATTAGTTTTAATTTGGAAGATGGTGCTTTTCATGTCGTTCCGTTATTTGATCAAGTTTAGATCCACAGTTTTGGAGTTATCTTAATAAATATAGCATATTTTTTGTAAGTAACTAAGTAGGTAACTATAGAGAATTATCTCGAAGTGAGAGAGATTGGAAAGTAGGACGTCAAGGTCTTCTAAATGCGTTATTGATTAACACGCCAATTTAAGGCAATAACACCTTTATTACTTTTTATAATTCATACAATCATTTGTACGTTCTTTTTTTAGCTCTTGCTTGATACCCCGGTGCCTATTGCACTTTGTCCTTCACTTTATTATTTAAGTAAATATATAAAATAATTAATCTTTCTTTTTTGCCTATTTCAGTCCCATTGGGCTTTTAGGAGGAATAGCTTACACTTCAGACTTTCCAAGCAAGGACAGGCAGAGTTTGCAAGTGCATTTTGATGACGACGAGGAGTGGACGCTAGTCCCTACACCAGGCCGCTTGCACTTCTACTCCAACTTACTGCATGAGCTCGGTCACGCGCTAGGACTGACGCACTCTCGCGACGGGAGTTCTATCATGTACGCAGTTCATGATTCTACCTTCGTCTATTTACATTTACAAAATGAAGATGAATCGCGAATGCGTAAACTTTACGGTGAGTTTTAAATCAGTTTAGCCTAGGTTGATCCGTTTAGTCGATGACAAAGTCTGATTGCGACTTTCTCGTGATTTTCTTTTGCCTGATACATTCGATTACATATAACGATTTACATAACTGGGCACTTTAAATTAAAATTACTGGTGAACCCCACAGTTGGTTAATTATTTATTATTATTAATTTTTATTATGTATTTTTTATTTTCATTGAAATTATTATCTTTTCATAATGCACTTGTAGAAAATTCTAAAAATTAAATGATACCCCAATATTTTTATTTCGAAGGGACCCGCAAGCTTCCTGGCCGACCCGAGTCAAAAATCTGTGGGACATCCTATGGACTCAAGCGCCGTTAGATACGCTACAGGGGATAACATTTTATTTATTTCAGATGTGTCTCCTGATGAAGCTAGTACGACTGAACTTTTGGCAGAACCCTCTTCTAATAAAAACACCACAGACGTGTCTCCTGTTGAAGCTAGTACGACCGAACTTTCGGCAGAACCCTCTTCTAGTAAAAACACCACAGTCTTGTCTCTAGTTGAAGCTAGTGTGGCTGTATCTTCGGACTGAAGTTATATCTACTTATGAGTATGTCTAAAATAATATTCTTATAGTAGGTCCAGACTCCAGAGTAAGTGAACGAGAGCGAGCAAAGGCTAACAAACGAACGCGAAAAAACCAGTGTGGACGTCATGAAAAAGCAAGCGAAGCTTTCGTTAGTCTTTGACCTTACTCCGACCGACGACGACGCTGGCTTTCGCTGCGGTTAACATGCGTAACACAATAAATAATATTGTGGATACAGCGAAAACGAGTGAACGTGCAGAACCGATCGTCGAATCCCACTCGTCGAAATAATTATAGTTGGAAGAGTATGGCGTAAGAAAAATACCTTTACACGTTTTTACCATAAAAAAATATGAAAGCGATATTCTTCAGACGCGTTATGCACATCATAGTGTGTTTTTACCTTATTACAGAGGTAGAGGTCTGAAAATGCTAGGTTGGGTGGAAAGAATATTACTTCTACTGAAAGAATACCTGATTATGAACAAAAGCTCGGCCTTTTATTTCAATATCCCAGTAGTCGAAGCAATTTTCTGCCTTGCTTGTATATTGGGTCACTATGGGCTTGCCCGGCCGCACGTCTATGGAGTAGATCTCTCGTCGATTGTGCTTGTATTCGTAGAGCTTGTCGAATTTCTTGAAAGTGGTGTAATCGTGGTAGCCAACTAGGTATTTAGCACCTTGTTTGAACTTTTCTATGTCAAAGTTTTTTAGTCTGCAAACAAATTGTGTTGTTGATGTTAATAAATTCTATTCTTAGGTAGGTACTCATTTAATAGACAGAAGCATTCTAGTGAAATAAGGTCAAACAAAGTAGGATATCAATTCAGTTTTAATGAAATAAAACTTTAACTTAGTTTAAAGTTTTATTTCATTTTGATACATTACAAAAGCTCAGATTAGTCTGAGCTTATGTAATGGGTACTGAATATGTTTTGATAGTTATTAATTACTTGATTATTAAATCTATAAAAAAATAACATTATTAAATAATACAAAAGAAAAAAATGGTATATCCACTAGATATTAATTGAAGTATTACTGATTACAATATTATAAATAATCGGTTTTATTCATCAGCACAGATACATTCACTGATGAAGATGAAGATGCCTCCCCCAAAGGAGGCCTGGTGTCTTATGCCTGGTTTAGACTTTTAAAGTATAAAGGGCGGGTGACAAGTGCAAATGACACCTCCGTCTTATAAGCGCTATTTCTAGACTCACTCATACCTGATACTTAACAAAGCGTAAACCAGGCATTAATGACTAGGGACACGCCCCCCTCCCAATTTGTGATTGTAGTGGAGGGGTTGAATAATACACAGGAGGATGCTGCTACCCTAATGAAATAACTCCTTACGTAAGTTCCCCCAGTTGGCTCTTAGAAAGAAAGAAAGAAAGAAAATTTTTTATTTACCTTACGAACTACTACAAACTTAAACTTAGGACCCCACAATCTGAGTTCTTAATTCAAACTGCCGTGACTACCATGGTGACAGTGAAAATTAACAGTGCTAAACTTACCTAGTAAACTGGCACCTTCTCCATTCTTCCACTGGTATAATTGATCCAATACCAACGTTTTCTGGAAGCTCTATCTTTGGTTTCAAGACTGCAAGCCTGTAAAGAATGAAATTAAATTCACATATTCTTCAAAAAAATATTTTCAACTGGCAAAATAAAATAAAATATTTCAAAGACGAGATTTTTTTTAATTTAAATTCATAATTCAGAGAATTGATCGATCAATTCTCTGAATTATGGGCAGATGTGTTGTGTGCTTGGAGTTCTTCCTTTTTTTTATAAATCTAGTTCAATTATGTGGTGTCTTTTCAGCCTCTTTGGGAAGTTAATGGATGTTAGTTATAGAAGATGATGATCAATAAAATCTATACCTGTATAAATAAGTTCGACAAGTTGCTTTAAACCTAGCACTGAAATCGTCATTCACTCTTAAACACTTCTTCACAAAAATGGGTGTGTCAGATTTGTAGAATGACTTGTTCATTTCATAAGCCACATTATTAGGTTCATATATTCCTTTTCCACGTCTTTCCAAGTCGAAATGTATGCTTGAGTTTAAAGCATGGACACCGCCATCTGTTCTGTAACAATGGATATCGAGAAAAATCAGAACCTATTTACATGGTAAGAAGGTAAATAAATAATAGTGTTTTAATGCCACTTTTTCATTGAACTACCTATGATGTGATGCATGACCCGAGAGCTGGTGAGCATCTGGCCCAGCACATCAGAATTAACATAGTTACAGTGGTAATGCAGCCAGTGCTGGGAACTCTTCCGACTGGTATTGACATGGATCAGTTGAACTACCTGTAGACTGTTTGCAACCGTCTGCTTTTAGCTCAATGCTTTCAATTTTATATGTTTTATTTGTTTCTATTCCTTGATTGTAAATTTTGTTGTTAAAAAGTATTTAATTATGCTATTAGTTAGTACATCTCGCCTAACTTTTTGGGGAACCTACTAAACAAAATTGAATCAGACGGCATTCAGCATACATAAGATGTATGCCGAATTGCCAATAGCCAGCTAAATAGGTAGGTACATAGATTACAGATTTAAATATTCTTAAAATATTCCTGAGATCAGTCCAAAAACTAGAAGATGCGCGTAAGTAAATAGGTAAGTAGGTACCGGCTTGATAATGTAATGTGAGGATAGTTGAGAGGTTTTAATTTCAAAAGAGCCAGTTCCATTAACCCTTGGACACTTTCAGGGTCTGGGTAGTTCCGCTCCTTTTTAGTCCATATTTTCTCTGAACTTCTGCAAATAGAGAAATATTGTAGGTAACATGGTAACACAAACATTTACTTCCAAAGATGATATGCTTGTTAAACATACGTACCGGAATGTTGTTCCAATATAAGAAATAAAAGCAAGGTATCGAGCTTTCATGCTATCGCAGAAGTTAGCAGTCTAATAAGCAATTAATTAAAAATGAACTTATCTACGAAAAATTGGTAGAATTCTACAAATTACGATGTTTCATGTTTGTTTATTTTGTTTTAGTTTATAGGTTATAAAAAATGTTTTTTTTTTTTTAAGTTTAATTTGTCCATTTTATGAACAGGCTAAAGCCATATTACAGCCATATTGCCTTGTCTGATGTTTATTTTATATTCTTAAATATTTTGTGTAAAGTTACACGTTTTTACTGATCAGCCATCTTTCCGAAAATCTCTTATAAAAAATGTTGTTTATTTTTTTTGGGTGTTTGGCACATGGACCGACGTGATTTTTTGGGGGGTGGGGGAGGTTATGTGCTATTTTTCCCCGTGAGACCCAATGTCCTAAGTCTCACGGTAGTCCAGATACGATTTTTTTAATTTTTTCATTATGTTGAAGTTGATGAGAGAATCCTTCAAGCTGAAAAAGGTGTCGTGCATGCATAAGGTGTGGAGGTGGCCAATTCGAGCAAACTTTGTAATTTTAATTGAATAAAAACAACTTTAGACTTATTTAAAACGTATTTTCATTATCTTGACCCTAGCAACAAACTCAACAAAGTATCTCTTAGGTCGACCCCTGATGTATTATTTCTGCCACGAAGCATATTGTTAGAAAGGGTAATAAGTAAAGAACTTTATGAAAGGAAGCTAAACGCATAATGAATGTTACTTTTTTTTAAATGAATTTAGAAGTGATCACTTTTCATAACATTTATACCGATTTACTACTATTTATTACTACTATGGAAGCTCAGAAGTTTTTTTTGAAAATGAATTGTAAAAAGTAATTATTTATTCAGAATAAGAAAACATTTTAGAATACAAGCATTTGTTTTGTGATATTATAACCACAAAAAAAAAGTTAGGACGTTTTAAAGGCAAGATTTCGGGAATTTTCTAAAAAAAATAAAAAAATCATATCTGGACTACCGTGAGACTTGGGACATTGGGTCTCACGGGGAAAAATAGCACATAGCCCCCCGCACCCCCCAATAAATCATGTCGGTCCATGTGCCAAACACCCTGTATAAATTCGTCCATTTAGGACAGGCGAAAGATTTATAACCATACTGCCTAAGGAAAAAAAATGTTGTTTCTTTTTTTAGTTTTTTTTTAATGGCAATTTTGTTCCTCTTTTGGGTTAGGAGGAATGGACATAGTCTAATAAACATATAAGCAGAACAAAATTTAGAACTTAAAAAGAAATTATTTTTTAATTAATAACTAGTTTTGTTTATTTTGTATGAACGAACGACCAGGCAACGACCAGGGTAAGGAACATATATACCCTGGACCAGGGTAGGTGTGAGTTGTTTGTATTCCATTGAATCATATGAAAGCCTACACACACACTGCAGGCGGTGGCGAGGCGGCGGCGCCGCGGCGGCGGCGCGGCGCGCGGTGCCATAGGAAAAACCGGCACGCGCCTTCGCCTCCACTCCGCCTCCGGCTTCAGTGTGTGGAGACTTTGAAAGAATCTTTGCGAGGCACCATCATTTCATTCCAAGTTCGAACTTCCGGAAAGATGGCTGATCAGTAAAGCGTGTAATTTTACACAAAAAATTAAGAATATAAAATAAACATCAGACAAGGCAATATGGCTGTAATATGGCTTTAGCCTGTTCATAAAAATGGACAAATTAAACTAAAAAAAAAACATTCCAAGTTCATTCTTTTTCACAAAGTCAGTGGCCAGCTCAGCTGGCCCAGCTGTCATTGATTTCATTCATTCATTTTCATTTCAATTTGTGAAAATGGCTCGACGGACGTGGCATTTGTTTACTTTGATAACGTTATTTACGGTTTTATCACTAGTTGGCGATGTTATCTCCACTACGCCGCCGGCACCATGGTACGAGAACCTCCCTGCCGTCACCATGGACTACAAAGTTCACATAGATGCAGGCAAAGAAGACTGTTACTACCAATATGTTCAGCCGGGTGCAACTTTCTACGCCAGTTATCAGGTAATTTCTTTTAGTTTTCTATATGAAAGTAATAGAAATTAAATGTATTATCTATAACAAGTTCAATATTAATTGGATTTATTCACATGTAACTGAAATTATGATTATTTAATAAATCCCTGAAACAATACTTCATAAGTAGAATATCTTTTTTAATGTATTTATAATTTCGTTAAAGCTCAATATTGTTAATTAAAAGTGCATAATTTTTCAATAAACGGTTTCACATAAAATGTTAGGTGTACTGAGCCGAATGGTGGTAATTCTGGACACCTAGGGGATTAATCTAAGACTTAAGATTTTTTGGTGATAAAACTATTAATAAACTCGAGAACTGGTTACATAACAATAACAATGTTAATAAATATAAATGTTTAGATTACATAAGTAGATAAGTACATATCTTAATTAAGAGCCAAACGAACACGAGAGCTACTGCCGACAAACTATTACAGTTTGTCAGAAATGGTAAAGTTAATAATAAAGTTTATAATTTCAGGTTCTAAAAGGAGGTGATGGAATGTGTGGGTTTGCTGTCCGCCATCCCAACGGTCAGATAGTGCAGCCGTATGAGTGGAAACAAAGTGCTGAGTACGCTGACCAAACCTCTACAGGAGGCTACTATGCCGTCTGCATTGACAACCAGTTCTCCAGATTTGCTGGCAAGCTGGTGAATCTATACCTGTCTGTTATACGATATGACATGTGGGAGAAATATGCTAAGGAGGTTGAAGAGCTCGATATGAACATTTCCAATTTTACTGTAAGTTTCTTATTCTTACAGCCTTTTTGCTCGAATAAATTACAATAAAGTCATTTATTTCGGACAACATTAGAACAAGTAGAAAATATTATACAACTTATTCTACGGTCCATGTCAATATATATCATGAATGACAAGTAAGTTCAGAGTAAAAGTGGTATATGTAATACTAGGTACTTCATTAACACATAATTACTTTTCAAAATAGGTACTATGCTGAAAGCCTGCAGAATCTTCTATCTAGAATTTCCTCTCCCATATTATCGATTAGGAATCCGACGCAGATCCGCGCGAAATTCAAATTTACTTTATTTTTAATTTTATGCTCTCTACGGGGAATTTCAATAGCCGAAATAAGTAAAACATTTTCCATGAACCCATGTTTTCACTAATTTTGATTTAGTGCTATTTTCAGAGAAATGAATACTAAAAATCCAACACCAAACCCAATACCTAAGCCAATACCCAAAGGTCCGTTATATGATTTTTTTTTATATGTGGTGATAGAAAGTGGTCTACATTCGTGGATTGAATGCTGAATAAAATATGTATGTATATGAAAACAAATTCACTAAGTTATTTGAATTTTGCGCGAATCTGTGTCAGATTAAGTGTCCGTGACCCGGAAACGGAGTTTCTGAATTCCTGATGATCGTCATCCCACCTGGCCGGAGGGCGTCCTACACTACGTTTGCCGAGTCGCGGTCTCCACTCAAGAACAAGCTAACCCCAGCTGTATTAATATCATTATTTCCTTTCCAGACGTCCATTCAATTTGTGGAGAGGAACATCAATGACATCCTGCAGTACCAGTACCACTCCAGGGCTAGGGAATCGAGAGACTACAATCTGCTGCAAGATAATAACACCTATGTTTTAAGGTAAAACCTTCGTTTATTTTATGAATTCATTATTCATTTCATTGGGATAACTAAAAGCCTTGATAGTGTTAGAACCTTGTATTAAATTAACAGCAATGTGTATTTTAAAATCAAATTATTAAGTCTCTACATTCGGAAGAGTATAGAAAGTGTAGACAGAAAATTATTATTTAAGACCCTATTGGGGAATATATAAATACCTTTTTTATCACCCAAAATATTTCTGAATGTGCCAGTAATTAAAAATGTTGATGATAACAACATTGAGTTTAAATTAACATGAGAGATTGACAATGACGATTTCAGAGCTTAATAAATGTGCACTATCAAAGAGTGAATTATTAGGTACTGTCTTTCTTTTATAGTTTACTAGCGACCGGCCCCGGCTTCGCACGGTTTTATTATACATATAAACCTTCCTCTTGAATCACTATCAATTAAAAAAAACCGCATCAAAATCCATAGTGTAGTTTTAAAGATTTATTTAAGCATACATAGGGACAGAGAAAGCTACTTTGATTTATACTATGTATTGATTTACCACTTAAATATAATATTTCACGGAAGTCATAATAATAATAAATAACACAAAGTAAACCATAGAGCTTTGTAAAGGAGTGTTATTCACTAATAACACTAAAAAAATAAAAAAATAAACTTGCATTCTAGTTCGGAATATTCTTTTCCCAGGTGGTCGCTAATCCAGATCTTGGCTGTGGCAGCCACGGGATCCCTCCAGGTATACTTTGTAAGGAAACTGTTTGACACTAAGCAGAATTCTTCTAAAACTAGAATTTGACCTCAATTCGACAATACGTACCGTAACTACTTTCTCTTCAAAAATCTTTCTTTGACGACATATTTAAATAATTTTTCTGTAACTGACGCATAATATAATTGGCGCAATATTTAGATTGCTCTTTAGAGTATTTTTGTTAATGTTAAAAGTTGCCAAAATACAATTTGTAATTGTACTAAGAATTTAATTTCTTAGAAATAATATTCTTAGTACTACCCTATGAACGCACTAAAATAATACAAAAATCCTAATTTGTACTAAAACTGAGCATTCTATTCTTAAAGAAAACTGCATAAATAACTAAAAGAGACTTGTTTAACTAGTCTAACATTCCACAAAGATTCATTCCAGAACTAAGCACAAATTAATAAGTCTGATGAAAGCAAACCTCGTAATTTTTGAAGAATATTCTTCCATAAGCTCCTCTAATAAGCGACAAACTAGTTTTCATCTGGCGAACCAAGTGACAAGATGCGGAATGTTGATGTTGAAAAGATGCGTTCTAAGCTAACTCAAATCGCTTTATACCTTACATGACTCTTGGATACGTCAAAATATTCATATAATATAGGTATGCATAATATACATATGTATAATATTATATGAATATTTTGGTGAAATAAAAAAAATCTAAAAAATGGAAATATAATCTTTATTAACAACGAAAATTACAAGCAAGGAATAGAAAAATTACAACTAGTATTTACAATTGAAACCATTGAGCTAACTGCAGACGGTTGCAAACAGTCTAAAGGTAGCTCAATTGATCCATGTCAATACCAGTCGGAAGCGTCCCCAAGACACTGGCTGCATTACCACGCTGTATGGCAATGCTGATGCGCTGAGCCAGATATTCACCAGCTCTCGGGTCACGCGTCGCATCGACCAGACGCTCAGATAATATTGAGATAGCGAGATATTGATACTTCATCGTCGATATATTAAAACTAGAAAATAAAGTGATCACTTTGATTTTTGTTCACTTCAGTCTAATAAGGTAAAGAAGCGAACAAGAAACCTATATCTTGTTAGGTTGTTAGTTGTCGAGTTGGAGCAAAACTCGTCCCAAGCTCACCTAAGGAGAACTAGTTTGTCGCTTTCTATACTAGTCTGCTTCTTAAATATCTGTTATTCCGTGTATTCCTTTGTTGTAATTACATTACTGTTTTAATGTGCCTTCGGTTAATGACTTTATGTTTAATTTACTCTAACAAATCAATCAATTTACTGCAGTAAATCAATCGCGTAAAGTAATTCGTAATGCATTTTATTGTTTCCTTAGTTAGATTTGACTATAATATGTTATTAGGTAATGATTAGCTTTTTTAGACTTTTACTGAAGATGGTTGGACCCTTCGTTACAAACATTCAAACATAATAATCGAGATTATTTAATTATAGAGATCTGAATTATGACATTATTTAAGGTATTTTTGATAATATTTGCATTTTTATACGTTTTATTTGCTATTGGAGCAAATTGGATGTTGTATTGTTAAAAAGTTGAATTGTAATTTTTAAGCAAATGATTTACTATTGTAATAAATGAATAATAAAATAAGTGTACTTAAATATCATCTTTCATTTATTATCTCAAGGGCACAGAGGGCGAAGGTTCGCCTCGCGATGCAGGAGGTTGCGGGTTCGATGCCCACCCTGGCACAATTTATTTACGATCTGCTGATATTTGTCACGAGTGCTCTGGGTATTATAAAAAATATCAATGTATGTTGTATTAAGTATATCAGTCATGCATGTAGTACCCATAACATAAGCTCTACTTAGCTTGGGGCTAGATGATGCTGTGTGAATTGTTCAGCATTATTTATCTCTAAAGTTAATAATGGAATAAAATAACAGCTGTATTAATACTAGTTTATATTTGAAATAATCAAACTATAAATAAGTAAAGATGCTTAAACTAAACATATCTATATACACAATAATTTAAGTACAATACATGATTTCATTATGTGGTTTAAACATTGTGATTACTTGAAATCGGAATGTGAAAAATTGTGATAATTTCCAAAACAAGAACATATTTTAAATTCTCGGCCGCATAATATGACTAGCCGTTTATAGCGGCCGAGCGATACCTAATAAAATATAAAATTATAACTAACTAAATAAACTATACAAATCAATGGAAATCTCATACGTAACTGTACATTCCAACTAAATACAATCTTCCCTTGAGATTATAATATTGATAAACAGAAATAATACAAAATAATACATAATCTAGGCATAATGTCCATACTTAAGTTAAGGCACCTTTATAATGTACAAATTGGTGTGAATAACTATTTTAACCATAATACAAACATCCCGATCAAATGAACTATTGATGTTTCGTAGTCAAACAAACAGCCATTCGTTAAAACGCTATAGATTCAGATCTTAACTTATGATTTCATCATAAAAAGTTTATAAAAAGCGGATTTAAGGGTGAACTCCCAACGAGTCACACCAAATCCGGTCACAGTGTGACTCGTTGGGATTTTTTTTCCCATCAAGTCACACTGTTACACAGGTGTGACACGTTGGGAGTTCTTCTATAAAAAAAAGTTGCAACGAGTAACAGTGTGACTCAATGGGAGAAAAAATCCCAACAAGTCACATCAATTTATTTTCCTACAGGAAAATATAATAATATTGTAATAGTAGAAAGAAAAAGTGCTCCGCTGGAATCAAATGACATATTTATAACCAAAAAGTCAAAAATAGTATTATTAATAAAATATGAAACAAAAACAACTTTTTAATTATATCTATAACAGCTACATATTTACATTAATTACATATTAACTCTCATAAAGGGCCTCTGTGCTGTTGGCTTCGGCCCCACGCATGCCTCCCAAAGGACCGGGTCACTATATGGCCCGTTATCATGAAAATGAGATACAGGATAATAAAATAATCAGCCTTTTATAACTCTTCATTGGTTATATTGGTATAAGTAAACCTAATTCCGTACAATTTCTAGAAAATGACCTACTGTCATTTGACCTTGAATGAACTCTAGCTGTGCTTCTTGAATTAATTCGTAATAAAAATATGTATACGTATAAAAACCTTCCTCTTGAATCCTTCTATCTATTAAAAAAAACCGCGTCAAAATCCGTTGCGTAGTTTTAAAGATTTAAGCATTCAAAGGCACATATAAACTTTATACCGAAGTGGTAATCGAATCCAGGACTTGCATCGCCGGCTAATCTTTAAATTATTTATTGTCCGTCATATTTCGTCGGATAAATTTACAAAGACGATTGTTACCATCTTAGTTGACGTCGTGAAGAAAACATCTTCGTGGAAAAAGGCCACAAAGGCGCCTATAGGTCGTAGATTTAATATTTGCACGCCGAAAAAGGTGTAGGCCAATAAAAAGAGAAATATAATTTTTTTAAGGAGACCTACATGATACTTAAGCTAAAATATGCTCAAACGTTGAGCAAAATGATTATAAACTTTTTCAAAACATATATGGAAAAACCGTCTCCTTGAAAGTTGTTGTTTTACAACTGTAACCTTATTCGTAGATACCTACGACGAAATTTCATTCATCAGTAACTTTTTCCTTCATCCAGTCCAGTGTTGGGCATTAATCAATTAATAATTTAATCATCTTAGTAATTGATTGAAAATTTAATTGCAATTAATTTAATCACAATTAATTTAATTGCAATTAATCTGTTAGTTGCATATTGCAATTAATTTATTTAAATTTAGTCTTGTTAATTGTAAGATACAATTAAAATAATTCAACTAATATTTTTAATTGTTGTAAGAAACAATTAAAACTAACAATTGATAATCATGTTTCACTGCATCTACACATATAAATGATCTTTCTTGTTGCTACTTGTTTCGCCGTGAAACTTTCCGTCCGTTTCTTGACATCGTTTGACAAGTCCTGGCCCGTGCCAACCCTCCGTTTTATATTATTTCTATTTACATAATTTAAATTTATTTGATTAATATTTAATTGCAGGAATAATTTACGATTAATTGTTAATTGAAACACTAACAGTTAACAAATAATTAATTGTTAATTGAAACGTCACAGTTAACAATTGATCAATTGTTAATTGATATTTCACAATTAACAATTGATCAATTGTTAATTGATATTTCACAATTAACAATTAATCAATTGTTATTTTTAATTGTACCTTGCAATTAAATTTTGCCCAACACTGATCCAGTCCTATCCATTGTCGTGGAGAGTTGAAAAACATCCATCCATCCATCCACACATACTTACTTACAACTTAACATTAAAACTTACGCAATCATAAGATTAGTGTTTTGTCTGCGGCAAATTAGATATGTATCGAACAACCTTTGCTTCCTACAAAATTTAATTCATCCGTAACTTTTTTCTGCGACGCTTAAATGTTTGAAATAAAGAGGTATTGGAAGGTATTAAAAAGGTATTAAATATTTACAAAGGATTTTTTAAGTTTTACTGTCTCTAACTATGTGAAAAAGATGTGGTCCAGACAACCTGGCGTCAGAATGTCTGACCACTTTCTTTTCAAATTATTTCACTGATCTTCGAGGTACTAAATAATTTAACTGAGGTATCAAATAGTATTGAAAAGGTATTGTAATTTGATAGTTTCCAAATATTAAATATCGCACTTGGTCCAGGGGTCCTGACGCTAACTATCATTCTCATTCATTCAGAGCTCATTCAAGGTGAAATGACAGGTGGTCATTTCCTAGAAATTTTATATAAATATGTGATGATTAGCTGTTATAGATATAATTAAAAAGTTGTTTTTGTTTCATATTTTATTAAAAATACTATTTTTGACTTTTTGGTTATAAATATGTCATTTGATTCCAGCGGAGCACTTTTTCTTTCTACTATTACAATATTATTATATTTTCCTGTAGGAAAATAAATTGATGTGACTTGTTGGGATTTTTTCTCCCATTGAGTCACACTGTTACTCTTTGCAACTTTTTTTTATAGAAGAACTCCCAACGTGTCACACCTGTGTAACAGTGTGACTTGATGGGAAAAAAAATCCCAACGAGTCACACTGTGACCGGATTTGGTGTGACTCGTTGGGAGTTCACCGATTTAAGCTGCGATCCCTTTAAAGTCGCCACACACAGAAGCCGGAGGCGGAGCGGAGGCGAGGGCGTGCGAGTGTATTCTATTGAATCATATGAAAGCCTACACGTACACCGCAGGCGGTGGCGGCGCGGTGCAATAGGAACAACCGGCACGCTTTCACCTCCACTCCGCCTCCGGCTTCGTGTGTGGCTGCTTTAAGAGATGAAAAGTGTTCTACCAACCCAAAAGGATTCGTAAATAACCCTCTTACATCGATATGAACACAAAGTCTTGTTATTTCATGTTTACTTTGTATAAGTGCATCTGACTAAAATTAGAGTGATCCACATAGTGATCGATCATTGTTTAAAACCCAATTTTATTAGTACATTTTAGAAACATTTCGTTTCTGCAAGATACATTAGGAATTAGTTTAGGAATGTCGTTTCCATTTTTTGAATGCCATTCCGTACTAATCCATGGACCTATCATATAATGGAAAGTAGTTTTCCGTTCGAAGTTTTCTTAGATTTGAAATATCGCGCGGAAAATTTCACTTGTGAGACACAAGTGAAATTTTCCGCTTAACTGAGCCTTGTTATTCATAAGAAAATAAAACTATGTGGATGTATTTTATGGATTCTCAAATCGACATCCCGAAATGCTTTTTCGAAAAGGAATTCCTAATGTATGTAGCCGGGTCTAAATATCCTGAATGACGCAAAATATGTGCATAATCTACAGCTTCGTAGAAAGTCACGCCGAGACGGGACAAATCCATGTAATAAATTTCCCGCCAATGCTGGCAACTCTTCCGAGCTTCAGTATTCCGACAGTTTTGCCAACTGTATCATTAAGTGTAGGCTTGTATCTATCACCGAGGCGCCGCCGGCCGCCGCGCCGTTGCAGCTCTCTCCTTAATATTCTACCTCAGTTCAATAAAAGTCTAGCAGTGTTGCCACCTGTATGCGAAGTCAGTGCCTCTGCTTCTGTCCGAAGTAGGTCCCGGAGAGCGCCAGCAGGCGGTAGCGCTATCCGTGCCGATGTTGAAGACCTCTGTGCCGTTATTGCAGATGTCAGCTCTTCACAATTTTCTACCCTAGTCCACAATAAGTCTACCAGTGTTGCCAACTTCAGCTGCCGCTCTCTTCCCAATATTCTACCATAGTCCACAATAAGTCTACCGGTGTTGCCACCTCACTACGTCGTCAGTGCCTCTTATGTCCGAAGTAGGTCCCGGAGACCTCCAGCATTTATTACTGCTATTGCAGATGTCAGGTCTTCCCAATATTCTACCTTAGTCCACAAGAAGTCTACCAATGTATCCTTCCTGTCACACTGCAAAGCGAGCTTAGCAAGCCGCGTAGTGTGACCGCACACCCCTCATATGGGTTTCGTTTTCTAATAACTTCACCCGATAATTACGATAAAACGTCCATTTTGAAATCCTTCAGCTGCCGCCACTGCAGCTCTCTTCCCAATAGTCTACCATAGTCCACAATAAGTCTATCAGTGTTGCCACCTCACTACGTCGTCAGTGCCGCTTCTTCTGTCCGAAGTATGTCCCGGAGAGCGCGAGCAGGCGGTATCGCTGGCGCAGGTTGCGCGCGCGCACGTGGGCGGAGGCGATCTCCGCGGTGTAGGCGCCCGGGAACCAGCCCGCCTCGCCGTCGCGCGTGCGCTCGCCGTAGAACCAACCTGTGGGAGGCAGGAGTTATATTTATTATGTTAAGTCAGTAGTTTTTGGAAGACGACTGTCCATGAATCATCCTTGATCGGCATAGTGGATCTCTATTTATGTGCTCTTTCCTTCTTCATTTGTCCTTTTAGTGGTGGCTAAATACTCATGTGTCTCTCTTATCATGGTGTGTGACAACTCTAAACTAGATTGGTGGTATAATGCACGTACTTACTTATTTTTCATTTAATTTTTAAATAGTTGTATAATAATGTTATGTGTTTAGTCTGGTTTATTTTAGTATATATTTCGTTATAGTTCTATTTTGTAGTGTCAAGGTGTCCGTGACCTAAATGCAGCCCTTAGCAGAATACCAGCGCTACAGCATGGCAACATGCTCTAGTATTTAAGCTGAGCTATGGGCCATTTCTCTGCCACAAAGATCAAACTAGTTTGTTAATTTTCTTTTGTTTTATTATTTTTTTAAAGTAGTTTTAATCCTTAATGTTTAGTTTAGTTAAAGTTTTTTGTGGATATTGAGAAATAAATATTTTTCATTTCATTTCATTTTATTTTTCATTTCATTTCATTTTTCATTTCATTTCATTTCATTTCATTTCATTTCATTTCATGAAAATTTTAAGAGGCTGTATATTGCGTTGTAGCGAAAACACAGGAACAGAAAGAAACCCACACGGCGCAAACAGGAGGTAGTTCCACCATTTATTTTTGACGAAATTATATGATAAGAGGTGGCACTAGTGTACCTACTTCCTGTTTGCGCCTTGATGATCCGAAGCATCTGCGATCTATACCCATAAATAAAATGAACAAAGATGCGAAAACAAGAAGAGTAAAGCTATATACCTAAGGGCCAAAAGGGTCCCTGTCTCAGCATTATGCCGTTACAGGCCGCAGCTAGTAGCGGCGCGCTGATCTAGTTATATAATAATACTAGCGACCCTCCCCGGCTTCGCACGGCTTTATTATACTTATTATACACTAGCTGGTGCCCGCGACTTCGTCTGCGCATGATTAGTATTTCGAGTACTCGCTATTTCATTGCGTAATTCCTTTCTCGTGGGATTTTCGGGATAAAATAAAGCCTATGTGTTATTTCAGCTTATAATCTATCTCTGTGCCAAATTTCATCCAGATCCGTTCAGCAGTTTTTGCGTGAAAGAGTAACAAACGTCCATCCATCTATCCATTCATCCTTACAAACTTACGCGTTTATCAGTTCAATTCAGTTTGGTTCCCCTGGGCTATACGGATTTTCAAAAATTTCTCACAGCATTTGAACGACGCGCGCGCGTCGTTCAGATGTTGTGAGAAATTTTTGAATGAATTGAATTCCGGGATAAAATGTATCCCATGTTCAATCGTCCCGAGTTCCATTCGAATTCATTCACTTCCCTCGTGATGCGTGGTTAAAGAATTTTTAATTCACCCTCTCTCCCAAGGGAACCTTACCGAATTCCGGGATAAAAAGTATCCCATGTCCTTCCTTGTAGTATGAACTCAAATCGTCCCAAGTTTAATTCCAAGTCATTAAAGAATTTTTCTTTCACCCTCTCTCCCAGGGGAACTTTACCGAATTCCGGGATAAAAAGTATCCCATGTCCTTCCTTGTAGTATGAACTCAAATCGTCCCAAGTTTCATTCCAAGTCATTAAAGAATTTTTCTTTCACCCTCTCTCCCAGGGGAACCTTACCGAATTCCGGGATAAAAAGTATCCCATGTCCTTCCTTGTAGTATGAACTCAAATCGTCCCAAGTTTCATTCCAAGTCATTAAAGAATTTTTCTTTCACCCTCTCTCCCAGGGGAACCTTACCGAATTCCGGGATAAAAAGTATCCCATGTCCTTCCTTGTAGTATGAACTCAAATCGTCCCAAGTTTCATTCCAAGTCATTCAGCAGTTTCGGCGTGATGAGCGGTAAAGGAATTTTACTTTCATACCCTCTCCCATGGGAACCTTACTGAATTCCGGGATAAAAAGTATCCTATGTCCTTCCTCGAAGTATGACCTATAATCATGCCGAGTTTCATTTAAATCCACCAAGTAGTTTCGGCGTGATGCGCGTTTACGATACAGACAGACAGACAGACAGACAGACAGACATGAATGAAAAAAATTACAGTTTTGGCTTGAGTATCGATAATAGAGTGCCCTCCAAAAAAAATTTTCGAAATATCTTCAATGTACAGATTTGGACCTGTTACAGTTTTATTATAAGTATAGATATAAACCTTCCTCTTGAATCACTCTATCTATTAAAAAAAACCGCATCAAAATCCGTTGCGTTGTTTTAAAGATTTAAGCAGTCAAAGGGACACGATGACATAGGGACAGAAAAAGCGACTTTATTTTATACTATGTAGTGATAACAAACAAGTCTGCCTCATCCGTACAAACCTTCGCTAGTCTTCCTGGTGACGTTGACGACGTCCCCCTCCGCTAACGTCAGTTCATCAGGCTGCGCCGGTGAGTACGCGTACAGCGCGCACACCTGCGGGCAGTCCCAGCCCGCGTACACCGCCTCGCCCTCCGCGTTGTTGGCGCCGCTCGCCGCCAGGGCTTCGCCCCAGCGGGACGCGTCCGTTTCACTCGGGCACGACATCAGCTGAGGATAGAAAAAAAATGTTGAGGTTTTTTACAAAAAATAATAAGAGACCTTTAATTTCAGGCATTACTAAGAATGCATATGACTCAAAAAAAAGGTCACGTCGACTACCGCGGGTCATTCTCTATACATAAAAATATTAATTACTAGCAGCGCCTCGCGATTTCGTCCGCGTAATTCCCGTTCCCGTGAGAATTCCGGTATAAAATATAGCCATGTTATTCCAGACTATAATCTATCTCTGTGCCAAATTTCATCCATATCCGTTCAGTAGTTTTTGCGTGAAAGAGTAACAAACATCCATCCATCCATCAATCCATCCATACTAAAATACAATCCATACGAAAAGTTTCGCGTTTGTAATATTAGTAGGATGCGAAGTTTGTATTAATGTATGGATGTTGTTTGTTCCTCTTTCACGAAATAACTACCGTTCAGTAATTTTTGGGCTGAAATTTGGAATAGAGTTACTTCTAGCTCTGGAATAACACAGGATACTTTCAATTCTTAAATCAGTTCCCACGGGATATAAACCGTAGAAACGATGCGTGCGAAGCCGCGGTCAGTCTAGCTCTGTATAAAGAGTAGTGAAAGTAGTTACCATCTCGACAGTTCTTCCGTCGTGGTTCTCGAGGAGCGTGAGCAGCAGCGCGTGCTTGGCGTTGGCGGCGCCGCCCTCGCTGGAGCTCACCTCCAGCAGCGAGCGCGGGCAGTGGTCCACCGCCACGTACAGCTCCTCGCTGCAAGTACCAACACATTACTCACTACTTCATCACTACATAGTATAAAACAAAGCCGCTTTTTCTGTCCCTTTGACTGCTTAAGGCTGTGTCCCCAGTAGGCAAACTGTGAGCGGCCGACTGAGTGAGCCGAAAATTTGTGGCGAACAGCTACAAACTCAGATCAGTTTGCGTGCGTATCGCAAGCACTGGAACCTGCGAGTCGACCGCTAACTGAGACAGTCGGCGCACGTATCGAAGAGATGAATGAATTCAGTGCAATTTTTTTTCGGACTTCACATATACTCATAAAGAGAGTGAATGGTTTAAACAATTATAACATTATTCAGTGCTAATATAATTTCTTACCTCTTTTTCTTAGTAATCACCAGCGTGTCGTTAAAGAGGAACAGATAGAGTGGCACTTTGTGGAACTTCTTCCCGAAGGTGAGTTTCATTTCGTCCGTCTTCCAGATCAGCTGCGTCATGTCTCCGGACCGCACCAGCCATCGGATAGGCCTGTGAGTAGGGGTTGGTAAGTTTTAACAATGTACTCTCTTTTAAATTTACGTCTACATTGGTATTATCTGTGGTTATGTTAAATGATCACTAGGTATATACTACTTAGGTTATACACTACGGCATACATGGCGCCTCTTTATAAACCCGTATTCACATCCAATAGTTTTTCATGTTTAAAATTCATACCCAGAAAAAATCATATTATAAAAGCTAATAAGACTAAGCGAGTTATTAAAAAGGCAAATTAATAAAGGAGTCTCACCTGCGATCTCGTCTTCCACAAGCAGGGCCGAGGTTGGGTGGATTGCGGATGTGCGAAGGGAATTCGATGCTCTGTGACAGCCGGAACATTTCTTCTATTCTTTCTGTGTTTCTTGCACCCTCATTGCATTGCGACACAAACTGTGGAAAGAAAGTGGTAAACTCTATCTAGGTCCATACAATTTCCGATTTTATAAGGATGTTTGAAGACGACGCGGCGTGATTTTGTGATGATCCTGCTGATAGCGGATTTCAGTGTCTTTATTTATTAGGCAGTTAATCTTGGTAAATATTTCCTAAAATTCGATCTGAACTATTAGCTGATGATTATGACGATGCTAAAGAATACAAAAATACCGATTCGTATTCGGGTCTTCCACAAGGCTCGAAGCCAGGACCAACATTTTTCCTACTCTTCATCTAGCACCTCTAGCTAATTGAAAACGTTCGCGGTGTTACACAAGGATCAATAATCGGTTCAATTTATTTCCTCATTCATCTCATCCATAAGCATTAGATGATAAGTGCTATAGATACATACGTTGTTAAGTGTTGCCAGCGCGTGCATACAAGGTTGGTGCTCGTCGTCGTGCGTCGGCAGGTGTCGTAGCACCGCGTCCAGCAGTAGCGGCAGGCGGGTGACGCGCTGCATCGGCAGCATTAGGAAGGAATGGAGGGAGAGAGACTGGCAGGCTGGGTGGCTTTCCATTCTGAAAAATGGAATATAAATGGTTATTGAGGCAAAATGGCTTCTTCGAAATCTTATCGCACTTAGACTATCGTAAAAAACTAAATACTATCATATCAGGGCAAAGGTCTTTGTTGATCGAAAACGTTGCTTGGTTCTTGTATTCATTGGTTAAAAAACAAGTGTTTTCACCAAATCAGTGTGTTCGCAAAGATGACTCGCTTTCTTACCCAATGCCATTTCACGCCTTCTGTTGTGGAATTTACTTTGTCGAATTTCAGCCGCTTCAGCGCTTTTATAACCATGATGTAAATGTAAGGTATTACAGTAGAGAAGTTTACCTCTTCAGCGCATTGGCGAAGGTGGGTCGCTCTCTCAGCCGCTGCAGCGCTTTTACAACCACGTTGTGAAATTTAGTTACTAGTGTAGTGAAGCTTACCTCTTCAGCGCATTAGCGAAGGTGGGTCGTTCTCTCAGCCGCTGCAGCGCTTTGACCATCAGCGCCTGGTTCTCGCAGTACTTCACGTACACGTGGAAGTGCTTCTCCGCGTGCTGCCTCACGATGTCACAGATTCCTTGCAGCAGGATGTTCTCTTGCCAACATTTCTCCAGCTCGTTCATTAGGAGTTGCGAGCATTTGCGCACTGAGGAAAATCATTTTTTTGTAAATTTTAGATTCTTTATTGCTACATGCTGAAGTAGATTTGAGTAGGTCTTAAATTAACATAAGGGTATCAAGCATGCATGTTAGGGCACTGCAACATTACTATCATAGTTAAATCGAACGTACAATCCTGATATATATCTCGTTGTAAGTGGTTTATTACTGGCAAATTCTTTATTAAATCCCGACCTTACTTGGTCACATACAATGCTGGACAATCCACACAGCATCATCTTCCAAGCTAAGTAGAGCTTCTGTTATGGGTGCAAGATAATTAATATATTTAATACAAAACCTAAATAGATTTCTTTAGAAAACACCCAGAACCGCAATATCTAGGCAATAGCAATATTTTCTAGTTTACCTGGTAAAATGGTAGAGAAAAGAGTATCCCAATCCGCCCTAGGCAGTATATGGCATTCTCTGAAGGCGGGGTGGGCGATGAAATGGGCTTCTAGAACGTTCAGCGAGTTCAAGTAGGACGCCTCAGACGTTAGCAACTCGAACTTGGCTTCTTGGAGGCGTTTCTGTGCTGGTGCTAGCGAACCTGGCAACAAGAGAGATTTTATTTATTTATTTATTTATATAATGGCACACAAAACAGAATACAATCAAATGTAGGACATTAAAAGACACAGTAATAAAATCTAGATTGTATCCCTAGGCATGTGTACACAGCATGAACTATGTGAAAGCAGTTCTGCGTAATATTTTAAGTGGATATAAGTAATATAATTAAACCTAATTGCATGCATTAAACGAAAAATAAAAATTATATACAATTCAAGAGCAAAACATTAAATTAAAATAATATTAAAGAATTTGATTTGAGGAACTGTTAAATTAATAAATAAGATTACAAAAAATTAAGACCACTCTCCGTAATGAGAACGGTTTCAATATCATTTTTAAACTTAAAAAGTCTTTTATTAAATACATCAATGTTTTCAATATTATTAATTAAAAGGTTATTGTATTGACGACACATTCTGACCACAGGGTTATAAAATGAGGTATTTTTGGTATGAACCTGCAGGGCGAAAGTATGCTGAAATGGGTACCGAGATCTTGTCCTGGTATTTAAGCTTATAGATGAAAGTAACTCGGGGGAATCGATTGCTGAGTGAATTATTTTAAAAAGTGTGATCATGTCGAGATACTTACGTCGGGTTTCGAGAGACATACATTTGAATCTCTTTAATTTCTCTTCGTATGTTGGTAGAGTTCGATTAATGCCGTATCTATACCCTAAAATTTTGAGAAACCTCTTCTGAATTTTCTCAAGATTCTCAATGTGAACTTTATAAAAAGGTGACCAAACAACTGCATTGTATTCCATGATGCTGCGAACAAGTGACTGGTAGAGACAAACGAGGCTCTGAGGGTTCTTGAAGTCTCTTGTAGATCTAATTATAAAACCGAGAAGCTTGGAGCTTCTAGCCGAGATATAGTCGTAATGGGCATTGAATCTAAGTTTCTCATCAAAAATGACTCCAAGATCCTTGACCGTAGATTTCCTCTCCAGGATATAGTTTTTTAGTTTATATTTTGCTAAAAATTTGTGTTTCTTGTTAGTGAACGATATTACGAAGCATTTATTAGCATTAAGGAACATACGATTAACGTTACACCAATTATCAATGGTATCCAAGTCGGACTGAAGAACTTCAGAGTCATTAATGCACGAGATGTCAGAATATACCTTTAAATCATCGGCGTACAACAAGCATGGGTTCTTTATTTTATCAATTAGATCGTTAATAAAGGCTATAAATAACAGTGGGCCGAGGTGGGAACCTTGGGGAACGCCAGATGTTACCACAACAGGCGCCGAAATAAAGCCCTAATAGCCACAAGTTGGTTTCTTCGGAAGAGATATGATTCTATCCATCGCAAAAGGTTACCATGGATTCCGTATGAGTAAAGTTTGGAACACAAAGCTGAGTGATTCACTTTATCAAATGCCTTGGAAAAGTCATTGTAAATTGCATCGACCTGTCCACCCCTAGCGAACGCGCCACACAAGTAATGTTTGTACTCCAACAGGTTTGACGTCGTGGATCTTTTTTTAGCATGAAAGAATAGTGATAGGCCGGTAATTTTCACATGAAGATTTATCTCCTGACTTAAAGATTGGAGTAACATGAGCCGTTTTCCAAACGCATGGAAAAACCCCAGCTTGTAGAGATGCATTGAAAATAATGAAGAGGGGGGTGCAAAGTGATTTGGCACATCTTTTAATAAAATGAGGGGGAAACCCATCAGGACCAGCACCTTTGTTAGGATCTAAACGAGCTATTTTACGCACTATCTCATATTCAGTGATAACGACATTACTAAGAGCAACATTACGGCAAGAAGATGTAGAGGGTAAATTTGTTACATATTCGGGCTTTTCGTAAACCGAGCTAAAGTAGTTAGAGAATAGTTCACAAACTTCCTGACGATCCGATGATATTAAATTTCCGTATTTGAGTGTGGAGGGGATGTTGTTTGATGACTTCTTACTATTAATGAAACGCCAGAAACATTTCATGTTACCATCCAAGGATGTTTCCACTGAAGATACAAAGTTATCGTAATCATCGGTTAATAACTTTTTACATCTACGACGCAACATGGAATATGTATCGTAGTCCCGAGGGTTTCTGAAAGTCCGAAAACGACGATGAAGTTTAGATTTCTCCTGAAGACTGCGTTTCAGGGCTGACGAGAACCAATGGGGATACTTATAAGTGTCATCTCTAGCAAGTGGAGTGTATTTCTTTACTATGTCCATCAGTTGCTCGTAAAAAATGGTTACCATGTCGTTTACTGAGAGACCAGATAATATGTAATGCCAGTCGATAGCATCAAGATCATTACACGTATCCAAAAAATTACATTTACGGTAATTACGGCGACTCTGCTTTTTACTTTTGAAAGAGCCACTTAGAGCGATTTTTTGAGACGATATCTCAATTTTAAGTGGTGGATGATGTTTGTCCGTACGACTCATAGGATCGGCCTCACTAACATTAATAGAGCTAAGAGTCGAGAAGATGAGGTCTAAGTAGTTCTTATTAGGTATGTTATTGAATTGACAGAGGTTACATAATAACACAGTATCAACTAGTAAGGTGGCCTTTTGACCATGAAAATTATCAGCAATCATAGTAAGGTTGTCTGAAGAAAGTGACCAATCTATGTCCGGGGTATTAAAATCACCCAAACACAAGAATTCACCATTATGAGAAGAATTAAGGATAATATTTTGGACATTTGAATAAAATGTTTCGTAGCAAGATAGAGGCAGGTCAGGAGGAAGATAGCATAAACAAATATTTAATTTAAGGTTACTAACTGACGTAGGTAGAATAGTTATCCACAAGTCCTCCACTTCACAGTCCCATTTAAGTTCCCAGGTCCCAGGTCCCAAGTCCCAGATTAAAGCTTAGTAAGATATTTATTACGTTATGGCGCTTGTTAGGGAGACCTATGACTTTGTATATTCCATTATATTCCTTTCCATTCCTTTACACTCCATTCTTTTAATTTCCGTTCCTTTCTTCTCCATACTACTCCTTTCCACTTCATTCCATTCGACTCAATTCCACTCAATTCCACTCCATTCAACTACATCCCTTTCCATTCCTTTCATTCCGTTACATTCCTTTCAAAGTATTATACTCACTGAGGACAGCAGATTCAACGACCTCTGGCACCTCGCACCAGAGAGTGCGCGCGGGTCCGCGCGGCGCCACTAGTGCCATGGCGGAGGGGCGCGCGGGCGGCGCGGGGCGCGCGGCGGGGGCGCCTGCGCTTGCGCTGGGGTCGTATGCGTCGGAGTCACTGTCGCCCGTCTCTCGGCATACGGACTGGAAGATACACACGGAGTTAGGAAGATCCTTTAGTTATTTAGGGCAAACAACTATGTACATTTACAAAATGTAAAACTAGTAATAAAAAGAAATAGGTACTAGTAAGTAAGTACTCTCTAAATTACAGGTAATTATTTGCAGCTTCCAGGGTGGCTAACATTCATCATCATCATCAGCCTATATAAGTCCACTGCTGAACATAGGCCTCCCCTAATGAGCGCCATAGCGCCCTGTCTTCAGCTTGCCGCATCCAGCATCTGCCAGCAGTCTTCGCAGCCTGTCATCCCACCTGGCCAACATTAACGGGAAAATCTGAAAACGGTAGGTACTGATGCATTCTAAAAGGAGTGAGCTGATTGAAAAAAAAATGAAAATTGATTACAGTAAGTATTTTTCTTCTGATGGAGACTTTCAAAAAATGCTGGGATAATCAATACAGCATCATATATGGATTGTTCAGAATTATTTATTTATAATTTATCTTACCATTGTGCCAAAAACAAACCCAAATTATCTTCACTAATAATCATCTAAGTGGGTTGTTTACATCTAATGAAATTTCATCTAATATGTAATTATTATAAATAAACAGATTATATAGAATATCAGAAGATCCCACCTAAGATTTTCCTAAAATTAGCATGAGCATTGATCTCAAAAATCACGTCAACATTAGGTCATTACCAGACCAATACACCAACAAGCTACATAGGTGATCTCAAGGTCGTGGGTTCAATTACATCCAATTAGTCCCATATTAACACTATTTGTTTTAACTGGTTCAGATTAAATTGTCTGCTTCCTTTTACCCATGTTTATTTACTAAATTCATTTATCTGTAAAAATAAACCGCAAAGTTGAACAACATTTGGAATTCTTCTGTATTTTAGTCATTCCAATGACGATCATTGCTATGGTTATTATTATTTATTATTAGGTAAAATGCTTGTTTAAAAGAACTTTACAATAGGTATGTGTTCTATGATGTTTATTAAACACGAACCTTACGAAAGATGAAGACTGACGCAGGAAGATAGGTAGGTAGGTATACCTACTACAGTCTAAACTTCAGGATAAAAACATAAGAAAGTTTTTATCTATAGTCATGTGAAAATGATTATCTAATCTTGACACTATGTTATCAAATAATAATCAAATAATCAATATCTTTCTTTCTTTAGGCTTACAAAATAAGCACTTAGACAAGTCAAATTTAATACTATATGTAAGTACATAATTATCAAAATAATATAAGAAATAAAGTGATAACTGATTTTCAGTTCGCCTCAGTTTTTTGTCCACTAGTGGAAGAGGCGAAATAGATATCAAATCACACTAAACATTTAATATAAATAAAACAAAGCTGGGTTAGTTAATTTAATAAATGGTAATGCAGCCAGTGTTTTGGGGACGCTTCCGACTGGTATTGGACATGGATCAATTGAGCTACCTTTAGACTGTTTGCAACCGTCTGCAGTTAGCTCAATGATTTCAATTGTATATTATGATACTAGTTATTTTTTTTCTATTCCTTGATTGTAATTTTCGTTGTTAATAAAGGTTTATTTAATTATTTAGTTTTTTCATTTATAATTAAAGAACTACTGAACCGATTTTAATGAATGTTATTTGTTGAATTCTACTACTCGTAGTTACGAGTAAATGTAAACGATTGGATGTTTATGTGTTACTTCTTCACATCAAACTAAAATCTAATTATCTTAGTCACATACAAAAGGCTTTTTTTTTTGACTCTACATTTCTCTAAAAAAAGATCCGAACTACTGGGTTCGTGGCTTAGGCCCCCAGTGGTCGACGCCTCCGGTCATTTTGACAATTCCAAAAACACGTGAAAAGCAGCAGCACGTCAGTCAATACAGAATAAAAAGACCAAGTGCGAGTCGGACTAGTCTGTTGAAGCATTTGTTATTTTGGCGGCAACAGAATTATATGATCTGAGAAACTTCAACTGGCTGACTATAAGGGTTCATGAGATATAGCCTAGTGACAGATGGGCAGACAGTCGGACAGCGCAATCTTAGTCATAAGGTCCCGTTTTACCTTATGGGTAAAGAACCCTAAATATAATGTTGTCGACCTGGACCCTTGGTATAGAGGTAGAGTCGTGTTTCTACCTGGAAGTTAGAGCTATAGAGACTCTCTCTCTCACCTCTACTTTGGCCGCGTTGTAGAACTGGTAGAGAGGCTCGTGCGTGAAGAGGGAATGCGGCAGAGGCGAGGCCGGGTGCGATCCGGACGAAGCTCCGGACGATGTGGACACGTTGCCTGCTTGGTAGAGACCTGCTTCTGCGTACCTGGAACGAAGAGACTTTACTTACCAAAAATATACATACCGACAAAAAGAAAACGCAAATAGAGAACAGAAAGAGGGTACATTAAGAGTTGAGTTGAAGAGTCAAATCGAAGAGTATAAATAACTCTAGACAGTCCACACAGCATCATTAAGCCCCAAGCTAAGCAGAGCTTGTGTTATGGGTACTAGATGACTGATATACTTAATACAATATATTACATAGATAGATATTTTTTACTATACATAGAAAACACCCAGACCAACGGAACAAATTCCTGCAGATCGTACACAAATTTGTTCCGAGGCGGGAATCGAACCCACAACCTTCTGCGCCGCAGGCGGACCTTCGCCCACCGCGCCACATCGGTCGTCAAGAGTCGAGAATAAGATCATGTTGGTGATATTTTAATGCTAAGTAATAACTACGACGTTCATTATATCAGGCCCGCTTTTTTTATTTTACAAGGTGAAAATAAATTGATATAAGTATGATGCGAATTGAACGATTTATTTATATATTCAGACTGAGACCTATTCTTACTTTAAACCTTTATTTATTTACTTTTTTATTTAACATTTTTTTTCATTTATTTTTAATAAATTACCGTACTTGGAACAACCAATAATATTGAAATAGCTAAATTTGAAAGATAAATCGACATGGCGATGTCATTTCACGGAATTATTGTTATCGTGCTGGAATTTACGACAAGATAATAAATGAAAATACTATCAAAATCTACGTAATTTTACTTCAAAATTTCAAACTATCTAGGTAGGTAAGTAGTTAAACACTAACTTCACTTAGCCCTTCTGGTACTTTTAACACAATGACTAACTTCTGTAGATGTGGTCTATAGCATAATAGGTATTAGAAGTAGGTAGGTAAATACATAACATGCAATGTAAATAACAACATCTTAACAATGGCAAAAAATCTCTTAGAAAACAAAACTACCTGCGATTCCCAGCAGCTCGAGACGATAGCCGTTCTTTCACAATAGCGACAATAGGTTCCCACGATAATCCATACATAGAAATAGTTAATTATATCTTTTCGCACTATTTACAGGTAAATTATAGAACCTAAAGAAATACTATGAGCACAACAGGAGTTTTAGCGCCGCATATAATATATATTTACATAAATTTTCTTTCACTGCATGATAAATTTTGATCACAAGTTGATAAGATAACACTATCGCAAAAAACAAAACAATTGTTAGTGATAAAAGCGATGTAAATAAATAAAATCCAAAGAGGTTGAAATTCAAACTCGCGCCAACGCAACGGTCTTCTTGTCGAGAGCCCGCGTACACAATGGCGGAATTCGGAATTCAAAGTTGTCGTGTGACCCAAATGATGGGCGCCGGCGGCGAGTGGGGAAGGATTACGGTCATGTGGAACCAGTTTTATAGCAACTAAGTAACGATGGTGTGAATTTATCTGTGCTTTATTATCAAAGTCGTTAGTTTGTTTTAGAATTATGGCTGTAATCAACCTTTGTGATAGGGTTTTGCTGCCCAAGGTGACATGTAACTACCCAAAATAACGACTACCCCTTTTTATTTTTCCTGTATTTGAAATTTTTTTAAACCTTGCAAAACGAATACCAACAAGTAAAAAAAAACCCCTCGGGAAAACTACTTCGTATTACTTTTCAAAATCATCTCCTACTAAAACACACTAAAGCTACTTTTGCTCTTTCCGAAGTCAACAAAAGAAAACCAACGAATCTTAGCAATTACTTTAGGCTGATAGATCTAAGGTATGCGTTGCCTTCTGTTTCTCAATTAGTTTTTTTTTATACCACCAAGATGGGAAACAATCATGTTTAGTTTTTAACTAGCGACCCGTCCTGGCTTCGCACGGTTTTATTATACGTATAAACCTCCCTCTTGAATCACTCTATCTATTAAAAATGGCATCAAAATCCGTTGCGTAGTTTTAAAGATTTAACCAGTCAAAGGGACATAGGGAAATAGTGACCGAAAAAGCGACTTTGTTTTATACTATGTAGTGATTAATCGCTACCCGCTCGTCTCTCACACCTCGGCTTAACGGTGCGGTAGGGAAAACAGGCTTTGCTCACGGCTGTGAGTCACCGCGCGCTCGCGACGTCATGCGCGCACGCAGCCTGACTAACCACGACATTGCTGATAGCGCGGGAATCAGCAGTCAGGATTGTTTGGGGAAGTCGGACAAGGATCTTTAACTATTGACCTTATTATACCAACTACTGCTAGTAACTCTACAGTTACTATACTAGTATTAAGAAGGTCAAGGTGGTTGTGTTGACAAATAAACATTCCTATAAGTACTAATGTGTCCGTCAAGTTAGCAGCCACACCATGGAATTTTGAGTTAATTAATATGTCAATTAACTGTGCCATCAATGCTGTATCCGATGCCGCAAAGCATATAAATAGTGCTCCAGTACTTTAGGAGATATTGAGGGATTTCACTGTGGCTGCTATCTTGACGTCAAGCTGGCAGCCCCGCTGATTGTGAAGAAACCATAGCTAGATTTGAATTGTGAACTATACCAAAAAACTGTTCCCATAAATATCTAGTTGTGCTGTAAAGCTCAAAAATAGAGACCCTGTGGTTTATAAGATATTAGGATCTAAACATCTACATACATTCGAAAGTACAGATGAGTACAAAAGTGTTTAGATTACGATTGCAATCAATCGCTAGATGGCGTTTATTGCAGCCAAAGCGTTTACTCGCCTAGAAATAATAATAGAAGTTTATAATTATTTCTGGACGAGAAAATGCTGCTGAAGCCACAAAAGACGATAATATTTTATGGACAAACATACAAATCTTATTTGGATTTTATTCATCTAGCCCCAAGCTCTGCTTAGCTTGGGGCTAGATGATGCTGTGTGGACTGTCCGGAATTATTTATTATTGTTATTATTCTTATTGATTGACACATTCTTCTTATGAAAAACTGTAGGTAAGCCACCATAGACACTGGAATGGAAAGTAAACAATCAGAAAACATAACCAGTGTGGCAAGCAATGTCTAAAGAAAAAAAAAACAAACATAGGTAAAATAAAAACACTTTTGCTGTAATAAATAGGTATGTACAGTCTATACATTCATCTTAAATATTTTATACTTACCGTCATGTTACATTATTATATAAGTCCTAAGCCGGGATGTTGGGGGGTGATTATAAGTCCGAGAGAATCAAGGTTATTTTTAATAAACAATATTTTAGTGTTATTATGGTTGTTCTTACACTTTCATTGTTGCTTTAAAACTTCAAAGGATCTTCAATGTTTTTTTATTCTGATTTAGCCAAAAATAAGCAACGATAGTATTAAGTTTCGTGTTAGTGCTATTATAAGTAAACATAATTCGCTAAATGTCAAAAACGGGACCCTTTTTCTAAAACATCGCTGTCTCTCCGTCCGTCTGTGTGTCTATATCTCAAGAACAGTTTTCTGTTGGCGCTATAACAATAAACACTAAAAACAAAATAAAGTAAAAATATAAGTGGACCTCCATACAACAAACGCGTTTTTCTTAATGGCAACATGTAGGCACTTGAATGATTTCATATTGTAACTAAAAAAGAAAAGTAACAATAGGAAATTTGTGTAGGGACATACTTACTGTTGTTTACCTAGTCGAGGCTCGCATTTGGCCTATTTACCTGCCTAATTTGATACATTTTAGATTTTGATGCAATAAAGTTCTTTGTACCATTTCAATTTACAATGCTTTTATTTATTTTAGTTCGTCAGATTATAAGTCTAGGCTACGATGTCTTACTCAGCTCGAGAAACTATGGGAGTTGTAATTATCGCTATTTCTTTGTGAGAGTTCAAATAGCGATAATTAATCAGAACAAGCTAGATTTATTCTAGTACGTTTGATATAGGTACAACATCTGGTTAAGCTACGGGGGTCATCGGGTGCGTCTTCAATGAATAGATTTTATTTGAAACTTGATAAATAAACGTATATTCCTATATCTAGGTTACAGAGATGTGTGTTTGCACAGCGACGATCGAGTAGAGAGAGACAAAGAAAAAATGACGGTTGCACCGACTGTTTTAGCCGACACGACGAGAAGCTCGCTCACTCCGCCGATGTAGCTAGGTACGATCCATGTACGATCAATAGTGATCCTATCCCACGACGAGCATCTTGAGTCTGTCAGTAGATGGCGCTCTTCCAAGTATATTGAAGTCTTCGTAATTGATAAGCAGCGCGAACAGCATCTTTGGGGACAAGCCAGAGAATACGTAGGTACTATCCAAGATCTCAAACATTTGTAAGTTAACAAATTTTTATGGAGGTATAATTGCCGAAAACGATATTTTTAAAACCAAAATTCTCAAACAATTCAGAAAAAGCTCAATTGTCGCAGCGTAAACAAAATTGTTTAAATTGACAGATAAACATGGATAGAAATGTCAAATGGACACTCGCTAATAGTACTGTTTATTCAGCCAATTTTCGTTCAGAAGTCGGCCAAGTGTCACGTGACTGCTGACTGGCTGGTATTAGAAGTTCATATTACAAAAAGGGCGGGATTTTAAAAGGGCCCCTGGCCCACCCTGGAGAATATGCCTAGATACGCCAATTTTAAGGTATAGGGGAGCAAAAGAAATACTTATCAGTCGTAGGTAGGTACATTATATTTATGATATTATTAAATTTAAGTAATGCTAAGTTACGGCTGTTCTACCAGTCAAAGAAGTATTGCGTCATCGTCAGTGATGTATACAAGCAATGTCTATCAAAGACGCCATCTAGCGAGTCAATAAAAGCATTGTAAATAAATAGTAAATTGAAATGGTACCAAGAACTTTATCGCATCAAAATCTAAAATGAGCTGCACTAAAACCATACTTAATTCTATTGTTGCTTATTTTTTCAAAATCAGAATAAAAAACATTGACTAAGATCCTTTGAAATTTTAAAGCAACAATGAAAGTGTCAGAACACCCATAATAACACTAAAATATTGTTTATTAAAAATAACCTTGATTCTCTCGGACTTATAATCACCTCCCAACATCCCGGCTTAGGACTTATATAATAATGTAACATGACGGTAAGTATAAAATATTTAAGATGAATGTATAGACTGTACATACCAATTTATTACAGCAAAAGTGTTTTTATTTTACCTATGTTTGTTTTTTTTTCTTTAGACATTGCTTGCCACACTGGTTATGTTTTCTGATTGTTTACTTTCCATTCCAGTGTCTATGGTGGCTTACCTACAGTTTTTCATAAGAAGAATGTGTCAATCAATAAGAATAAAATCCAAATAAGATTTGTATGTTTGTCCATAAAATAATATCGTCTTTTGTGGCTTCAGCAGCACTTTCTCGTCCAGAAATAATAATAAACGTCTATTATTATTTCTAGGCGAGTAAACGCTTTGGCTACAATAAACGCCATCTAGCGATTGATTGCAATCGTAATCTAAACACTTTTGTACTCATCTGTACTTTCGAATGTATGTAGATGTTTAGATATTAATATCTTATAAACCACAGGGTCTCTATTTCTGAGCTTTACAGCACAACTAGATATTTATGGGAACAGTTTTTTGGTATAGTTCACAATTCAAATCTAGCTATAGTTTCTTCACAATCAGCGGGGCTGCCAGCTTGACGTCAAGATAGCAGCCACAGTGAAATCCCTCAATATCTCCTAAAGTACTGGAGCACTATTTATATGCTTTGCGGCATCGGATACAGCATTGATGGCACAGTTATTTGACATATTAATTAACTCAAAATTCCATGGTGTGGCTGCTAACTTGACGGACACGTACTAATGATAATACTTTAGTACTTGAGGTATAAGACATGAGATTGTTTGACAAAAGTTTTGGTACAGTCGGGGCTAGAAATCGCATCTTCGCCTAAACCAAAAGTCCTAAAAGGGATCGCGGGAGCAGCGGATCCAAAGTTTTACAGAAATAGATCATCATGGCTTCAGTATACAGTTATTGTGATAACTTTGATTTTATTTATTGATTTTATATCATAATATAATCATAGGAGTTTATACCTATAAATGCAATTCAATTTCTACATAAGTCTACATTAACCGTAAAGAGGAAAAGCGTCGGTAGGTAGCACTAAGGTCATAAATTTGTCTCTGAGTTCTGAATGGAATACATTTTACTTTTTTTCAAGGAAAACGAATAAGTAAAATCAAAATACGGTCAAACTGTATTTTTATTTCATTAGAAATAAGGATGAGTGTACTGATTGCAATTTTAACATAAAGTAAGACGTTTTGCGACCACAATTCCTATTCGACTGTCGTTTATTACAAGGAAATAGATGTAGTTTATCAGTATCACTATAACTCCTTTCCGATCAATAAAATAAGAAAGTTATCCACATTATTAGGTATTGTTGAGACATATTGTATAAATTTATTTTGTCCTAAAGGTGTAGGTAATGTAAAATTTTACCGTTACATTGACCAAGCTTATACGAGATGAATAGGAAAATCAGATAAGAGTTATTACCGCTTTTTGCTTAGAATACTATCTTTTCTTTTTTATCCATGCTAGTAAAATGCTAGTATGAGAATGATAGATAGATAAGCATTGGACCACCATCAAATTGTTAGTAGGAAAGACTCTACCAGGAGAATAAATTATAAAAAAAGGATTTTGTCAACATTCACGCACAAACTGTTCAAACTAAAGACTCCAATTCTCATCTGCAAGTCTAACAGACAGTACCCAACTTCTCATTTGCAATGATCAAAAGGGCATTAGGCCAACGAAGTGTAAATCAGCCATTGACCTGCGATGAACTTTATGCAAGCGGTTCTGCTTGACAAGTGGACCGGAATTGCAAGCCTTGCATGACACCAGCTTTCATCTGGAGGCGACACTAAGTGCGTGTGTTGAAATGCAGTGGCTAGAGAGACCGTACCCAGATAGGGATCTTAAGAAGCTAAATACACAGATTATAATCTGAGAGTCGCCTAGAGTTACCAATATGCGTAACTCCAATCCAAAGGAATCGCCGAGCGTATTGGTTTGGTTGTAAACAAAAATAAAAAGCAGCCTAAGATTTTTGATGCGGGTAGTTGATAAAACAACACAATTCTTCATTCAACTCTAGATGCTAAATTTGGTCAACCCTTTAGGCTGTCACACGCAGAAGCAGTGGCCAAGCCGGCGGCGAAGGCGTGCGAGTTGTATCCTATTGAAACATAATATGACTGATTACACATACACCGAAGGCGGTAGGGGGGGCGATATCAATTGCTTTTTGTCTCAGCAGGTGCTAATGGCGCTAAAAAGGTCATAGGGACACCTTTTATGCAATCCAAAGTTTTAAAAGATCTCAGTGTGACCTTTTTGGAAAATTTTGTATAATAGTTCTGTAAAGCATAATAAACAAAAAGTTGTAGGACTTACCACGAAGCGTTGGATTGCTGCGACTGCGGTACGATATCGGAGCTGCACTCCGCGTACCAAGATGTTCTAGCTCGAGGGGCCTTCTCCTTGCGAGACAGGGTCGGCAGCAGCCGCTTCAGTTCTGCATGAGAAGTTGGAGGTTACAGAGCGAGATAGAGACAAAATGAACGTGCAAACAATTGACGATCATTATTGGTTGTTATTGGTGCCTTATTTCAAACGCAGAACGAAAATCTGCCATAGCTTTGAATGACTGAAAACAATTTTTTGAGCGATGATGACAGCTTGAATATCGAAGCTGAATAAATCATACGCTATGTTAAATGAATCTTGATTCTATAAAAGAGGCACTGGTACATATCAAGACTAGACTAAAATAGCAGATTTTCACTCTGATTTGGAGTAAAAGTTAAGACTATGGTTAATTTTTTTTTCAATTGAAGCCTACCAAAACTTAGTGCTTCAACATGTAGCCGTGATCTTGCTTGTAGTTGTGACGTTATTGACTGTAATAATTTACAAAAACTAACACTAATGTGGACAAACAACGTCTGATGATGTAAAGTAAAAACGGTGCCATGAGTGATGTAATAAAAGCTAAAAATAAGTAGATACATCCAAGTGCAATGCCTCATATCCGAGACAGTAATGATAAAGTTAATGATACAGGAAACATTGTTCAAGTTTACAACGAATCAAAACCACTTCGTAGATACAAGTAGGCGCATCTAGTTATTGTAATGACCTATCGTGCAGATAATAAAGCGACTATTTACTTGAATCTGTACTTATGTATGTTTAATTTTATGCAATAGCTTGGAAAAATACACGGGTTCTCAGTAAATATGCATCTAAACAAGTAGAAATAGCAGAGATCTTTTAATTGCTCCGGTATTTAAATTTTGAAGGAAGCCATTAAGTCCTACAGCTGATAGTGCTTAACGGGCTGTTATCATTATTTTATGATATTATCACAATTAGCGGAACTAGCCTTAATGTTGGGAATAGGCCAGGTGTAATAATTAATGTAAATACAGTTTTGGAATTTAATAGATCACACTTTATGCATAACGGCCGTGAAGTACCTACCTACATAATGTCATAAATTTATTATAATTATTATGTGCAATAAGTAATAGTGAAAACCTAATGTGGTATTATTATTGTAGGTGGCCTACAATTTCCCAAGACGTAATGTCCTCTGGGCCAAGGATACATAGGAAGATTAGCAAAACGCTACAAAGTGTGAATAAAACTAAATGCAGTTAGATCATCAAACGTGGGCGGGCCATTTAAACTTTATTATAAAAGCCTTTGTTAAGATGTGCTACAATCATGGCAATTAAAACGTGCAACAAAAATCTTACAACATGAAAAGGTCGGTCATTCTGTTAGTAGAAAGAAGAAAACTCACGCCCCATCATTTAAAAAACAACACATAACATTCACAGAAGTTAAAAACTTTTTTATGAACCTTAAACGTGCATCGCTTATCCGATCTCTTTGGTGACTGAGCCTGTACCTACTGCGTGCAATTCTGGAGGTCACGATACGTCATTATAGTCGTAGTAATGTACTGACTGATGTGAGTGGGTATAGTCCGACCGGTCTAAAGTTGCGCGCGGGTGCACAACACCTCTGTATGCTCTACGATTAATTAATGAAAGAAGCTGAAGTAAGACTTGGAAAATGATATGTAGCTGAAGTTTTACTGCAATTTGTTTATTTAATTATGTGAATGAACAATTGTTCTATAAGGGCATTTTACATACCTACCTATTGATTGTTGATGTGAGGTATCAATAATATTAAGTAATATTACATAAACAGCCTTTACCAGTCCACAGCTGGACATGGGATTCCCCTGATGAATAAACATAGTTGGATTTTATATTATTAATTATTTACGTATGTAGGTATCATTATTTTATTCTGATCTGTGATTCATTTGGCATACTTACCACCTATTGAATTTAATCCTTATTAAAAACGCCAAAGTTTAGTTTGGTTTTTTTTGTAATCTTTCAGCAAATAGGTACTACAGGTTTGATCGGGCGGAAATATTGAATAAATAGACGCATTGGAATAAAACAAAGGCTCTTTTCATCCCATAAATTAGTTCCTATGGGATATATGTATATAAATAAATAAATAATATAGCCTTGAAACGTTTCTATATACAATGCGTACGAAGCTGCGGGCAGATACTGTGTCTATTACTAACAATTTGACTTTACCCTGGTGGGCACGGACATACTTACGCATATGTATATTATATTTGGTGTGCATTTTAGGGACGCAAAGAAAACAGGGTTATATGTACTACTAGTGATTGAGTACCGTACCTATTCGTATTAGAGGTATACTACTTCTATAAGTACCATCAACAGAATCCACATCATAAAGTGAAAACAAAACATGCTTACAAACAAACAAACAAACAAAGCCAACATACGACATCCACGAGAATCATTCTACAGTACACATGCTCCCTTCACTTGACTCAATAACTTCGTTATGCTCCATTATAACAAGGAATTAACTCAAAGAGTCACTTGCAGACATTGATGAAAAACTCATTTAGTTCTTAATTTAAGCTACAAACAGATACGTTACAATAAAATAAAGTTGTGAAATAAAGATAGAAGTTAAATTTCCGAGTAAATACCGTTTTCCTTGTTTTTAGAAGTTACTGAACATAATATTATGATTAAATATTATGCTTAATCTCTCGTTGCTAAGAATCGTAAGGGCATTATGAACTTCATAAATTTGATAAAACTATGTTCTGTTATTTAGTAATGCTCGGTACTTTTTTGATCTTTAGTTTAGTTAGCAAAAAGCAAGTTTTAATTAAGCGGCTTTTTTACCGCCCGAAATATGTTCATGATTGTTCATTAATTGTTTGCTACTTCTATATTCTATTATTTTAAAGTTTTCTGTCAACAACCAACCTTCAAACAGCATTATCTAGTCCCAAGCTAAGTAGAGCTTATGTTATGGGTACTAGATAAGTGTATACTTTATACATAGAGTCAGAAGCGTCCCTAGCTTCTGACTGGTATTGATATGGATTAGTTGAGCTATCTCTAGCTAGACTGTTTGCAACAGTCTGCAGAACGCTCAAGTGTTTCCACTAGTGCTAGTTTAAATTTGTTTCTATTCCTTGATTGTAATTTTTCGTTGTTATTATGGGTTTTAGTTAGATATTTTTTATTATTATTTATAGCTTACAAGAGTTACTTAGTTATTTGAGCCAAGCGGAGGTACTGACCTCTGTTCAGCGCTGTCTTCGTCCTAAATCAGGTCGGAATAAGAGAAGAAATTCTGTATGTCTTGCTATGTAGCGTCTATCTGACAGGTTGACACACAGAAGTCAACTGCATCTACTTCTTTAAGACCCAGAGTTGAAATTGAAACCTTAGTTTCCTGCAATAAGGCTCGTATATTTGATATTATTTATTAGTCTAAATTATAAGTCCAGTCAAAGTAAACCTTTTTGAAAGGAGAAGGTTGTGTGTGCTAACAATTTTCTATTTAAATATGTTTGATACTTGTTGAATATAGATCATTAAGAATTCCCAGTTTTGGATAATCGACTTATCCGTAGAACATAGTTCTATGTGATCATCATCATCATCATCATCATCAACCTATATTAGTCCACTGCTGGACATAGGCCTCCCCCAATGAGCGCCATAGCGCCCTGTCTTCAGCTTGACGCATCCAGCATCTGCCAGCAGTCTTTCGCAGATCGTCATCCCACCTGGCCGGAGGGCGTCCTACGCTACGTTTACCGAGTCGCGGTCTCCACTCAAGAACACGTTTACCCCAACTATGAACGTAAATGAAAACGTTAACGTTAACGCTAACGTTCTATGTGATCATAGACCAAAAATGAATTTAATAGCGAAACGAGATAAGAAGAACAAGCTCTATAGAAGTACGTTTTTAAAATTTTTGTATCTTAATTAGTTTCGGAGATATAAAATCGAACAACGTCCTAACTGATATCAACTCCGCCCAACAACGTTCTACGTGATCATGCAACGGCGCGCGGGTGCGGCGCACTGCGCGTGCGCTCGGTCCGTTCGTCAGTTCGGACGTTGTTCGTAGGAGATAGGAAAAGAGAAAGTCTTTCGATGTGTTTTTTATAGGTTTAATAAACATTAAATTCAAATATAAATATTGCTTTTTTATCTCGGTTTTAGGTAGCAGGCGTTCAATGTTTAAATAGGACGTTTTTTGATGGAGAGCTCGTGCAACGCATTTTTTGTACAGAAATTCTTTGGCGTAGTGCATATTCAAAGGAATAATCATTTTTTCTTTAATAATTAACAGTAAAAAATTTAAGTCATATGATACGTTAGGACCATTTTATGCGAACACTATTGAGCTTCTTAGGATTCCATATGACTATAGGACGTTTTCCTTCGGAATCTGTTAGACGATTTGTCGGTTCGATGTTAAGATAGAACGTTGTTTGTGGGATAATGAAATCATTTAGGACGTTGTTCATCACAAAACAGCATTAAATATTGAGATTTTTTTATTTCTAATTAGTGTAATAAATTGCTTAGTACATTATTTTTCAGTATATATAAAATATGAACGTATTTTATACATAGCTACAAAAATAATTCGTTTTTTCTTCAATTCCAGTTGTGAATGTTGATAACAGCCGCATGATACCAAAAAACGTCGCCTTTGCTTCCAGGTGCAGGAAAAACTAGCTAATATGATCAGAATTAAATTCTGCATGAGATAGTGGACCGATGAAATTACCTGCGATAGCTCAATACCGAATGTTGTGTCTAATACCTCAGCCATGAACGTTTACATCAATGAAGCTAGTTTATTTTCTTTGAAATTTCATTCTAGTTACGAAAATTCACCATAAATATAGCAATGAGTTAGAAGTTTCTCACCACAGATGTACCCCAGTTCAAAATTAACCAGGGTGGATCTGTGGTGATAAAATTTTAACTCATCAAGCTGTATTAATTACGAATTTTCTTAACTAGAAGGTTTTACCAACAACATGTCTATGCCGTCTTATTTTAATGTCCATTCGGTCTGCTACCTGCGTATTCCGTCCTAATCATGTGGATAATCAATTTGATTAAAAAGTGCGCAAATGCTTGTGAAGTAATCAGTGATTACTACACCAGCATTTGCGGTACAGTTTTACTAAAAACTTCAGCGGGCATCATCGAATTCCAATAGTCATTTTAACCTATGTACCTACTTGTTCCGATATAAATTACTTTGATTGACAACATGAATTCGCCTGCATCTTCACAATGTTATCCTGATCGCAACGCGACTCCTAAAACAGACAGACATTGAATGCTAATGCCTTGAAATAAGGTAAAAATTTGTTAGGAGAAAAAAAAAGTCGTAGATGATGAAAACCATCAGGCCAACATACAAATGCCGCTGACAAATTCCCTGTGTTGAAAGCTAACAGCGGTTGGCTTTATAATTTTTTTAGCAAATATGAGACTGATCCATGAAGCGGAATTTCATCAACATAAAGAAAAGAAGACTGGGATGATGACCTAACCAAAAGCAATATTATGTTTTGCTGATCAATTTATGATCTAAATTCCGAAACAATGTTCAATTATAGTAGTAAGTGCTTAATTTGGTTTTTAATTGTTTTTCTAAATTATATTTCAGTATAAATAAGTGATTAAATAATATAAGTTTTGCTATTTTTGTATGTGTTTTGAATTAAGTAACTAAAGTGCGAAGTTTACACAACTATCTTCATGTTTTGTCAAATATTTACTTAGATTATTTATAATATTACGAATCAGTATCGTTTCGCCCTGTTTTGAAACTTAATTGAACTACACGTTAACCGAAAACTGACTTGTTGGCGTAATAGTTAAAACTTAAAATACTATATCGTATGATAAAATGGTAACCAGGTCAGAAACAGGTAACATGTCTAAAAATAAATGTAGATGGACAATTCTTCACACAAAATCATCTAGCCCCAAGCATTGCTTGTAATTATGGGTACTTGATAACTGATATACTCAAAGAATTATACTACTTACATAGGTAGATTTTATTGCTTTATCTATATTATATATATATAGAAAATAGCCTGAACAAATATCATATATGACCCAAGGTGGAAATCGAACCCGCAACCTCGAGCGTCGCAGGGAGACCTTCGCCAGCTGCCCCACAGAGTTTTTCATAAACTTATCGGCGTACGTAGTCTTAGGTAAACTGATAAATCCACGTAAATATTTATCACCACATGAAGATATTAACATTTCGCACCTTAGTCTAAAATTTATTCATGCGCATCTTCAGCATTTTTCTAATAGGGAGATGATATTAGCCGTTCAAATATTCTATGAGCTGAATTTTAAATGACGTATTTGTTGTTCTAAATCTTGCCATATATTGGCTATATTACTTATGTTGATGATTTTTTAACTTAGTTAACGATTTTAGTACTTAGAAGTTATAATTTTATAACAATATTTTAAGGTAGTTATCCACGTAGGACTCTTACAGAATAGATAACTCCAACAAAAAACGACCCATATTAATATAAAACGTCATTTTATTAAGACGTTTCCGTAAAACAACGTTCTATCTTCACAACAGACCACCGCTGTTCCGCCGTACAACGTCCTACGTTAATAAAGGACTCACTATCTCCAGAAATAAAAGGGAAATAAATATACACTAAAAAGTATTTAACTAGGCTAGGGCATTGTAACAACATACCAAAAAGTCTCAATGAGAAGTCTCACCGTTTAAGAGTTACACAAGTCAACAACTTCTCTAACGTCTACTGAAAACCATCAACTCTGCAGATAGGACTTTGTTCTACGGATGAGTCGATTAATAATGACAGAGTAATCAAATATTAAAGATTTCAAAGCTTTTTAACCAAATAGTTTTTACGCTTATTTTATGTGACGTAAAAAAATCGGACAACAAGTTTTATTTCTTTAAAGTTCACAGTTAAGTATAGTTATCTGTAGGTTCAGGTTGTTAATTCTTACTGAATTTCAGTTATTCTTGTTAACTAGCGAGCTGCTACTTAGTTAAACTACTACCAAACTTTCATAAACATGTAGCTTATTATAAATCAATTAATTTAAGAAACTCTCTCTCACAAGCAATCAAAAATCATTTGACGTCCGTACCTTCATTGACAGCGCTAAGGTCGGTCACACGCCCCAACGGGGGCGAAGCCCGAGTCGGTACAGGAGCCCCCGTCATCCCATACTGTGAGGCCGGTGACAAAGCACCGGCTGGTGACAAGTGCGCCCCGTTAGGTGACAGATTCACGAAGCTGGGTGACAAATGTGCTCCGTTCGGTGATAAATTCGCGCCATTCGGTGATAGATTCGCTTTTGGGGACAGTTGGATAGCGCTAGCCGACAGATGGGCAGCGGGCAAGTTGTTCCCGTGCGTGGGGGCGGTTGGTTGGTGGGTGAGTGGTGCGGGGGGCGGGGGCGGCGGCACCGAGGGCCGCTCGAGGGCCAGGCATGGGGAGGACTCTGCCCAGGTGGAGCGCAGCCGCGTACCTTCGCGCCGCCGGGAGGTCAGCGTCTCGGAGCTGCCCACTGCGTTGTCGCTGCTGGACACAAACAATACCTTTATTTATTTAGATACATTGGTACATTTGGGAAAGAAAATTAAATACATTTATGTTACGTAATAGGAGTATTATGCGTAAATACTAAATAGTGATTAATACTAGTACTAGTAATCCAGAAGAACATTCCTCCCTATACGATTAATGGCTGGTAAATACCAATTAAGAAAGAAAGAATTGTATAAAAGTCAAGGAGTGAGGTAGGTATTCGTTCAATTTCTTGAAGAACCCGCTCGGTGTCTTCATTGACAATAATTTATTTTGGCATGAGACCAACCCAACCTAAAACGGAAAAAACCGGTTCCAAAAAAGGGAGCGCGTTGAAATCTTTTGTATGAAAATTGTGAAACGTTATCGAATAATATAATATGGCTTCATTGGGATTCCTACTACAACATTGAAGTCAAATTCAAACTAGTAAGTATTTACAATTGAAATGAATGATGCAAACAATCTAAAGCTAGCTCCACTGATATATCAAAACTAATCGGAAGCGTCCCTAAGACGCAGATTTTTTTTGTTTTCTATTTTAATATGTAATTAAAATTACACTAAATTTGTAGTCATATTTAAATTATGTAAACTGGTTGTGTTTGTAAAAAATATGATAAATGTTTAATTGCGTTTCAAAATGACAACTCTATCAGGGTAATATCAAATAAGAACATACAAATATTACATAAAAGTTTACGCTTATAGATAGCATCAGACAGCAACCTGGATTATTAATTTAAAAAATACCCAGAATAAATCTGCAGACCGTACAAACACGGTCGTGGCGAGAACCGAACCCGCAAACTGCTTCGCAGGCAGACCCACTAAACTGTAGAGGTCGTATAACTCACCAATTGCTGAATCCGCTGTCTCCGTCCATAGAGTCAGTGAGGTAGAATGTGGAGTTAGTAATCTTCAGCGCACTGGGCACGCAGAGGTCGTCATCATCATCATCAGCCTATATTAGTCCACTGCTAGACATAGGCCTCCCCTAATGAGCGCCATAGCGCCCTGTCTTCAACTTGACGCATCCAGCATCTGCCAGCAGTCTTTCGCAGATCGTCATCCTACCTGGCCGGAGGGCGTCCTACACTACGTTTGCCAAGTAGCGGTCTCCACTCAAGAACACGTTTACCCCAACGGTTGGCGTTTCTTCGCGAGATATGACCGGCCCACTGCCACTTCAGCTTGCTAATTCTTTGAGCTATGTCGATAACTTTGGTTCTCTGTCGCATGCATTCATTACGAATCCTATCCTTCAGAGAAACCCCGAGCATATAATAGCTCTTTCCATAGCTCGCTGAGCGACTTTGAACTGGTGGACCAGCCCTTCCGTGAGTGTCCACGTCTCAGCTCCGTAGGTCATTACGACACGCACTGATTGAAAACTTTCGTTTTCAAACATGAGAGGAGAGGTCGTATAACCCACCAATTGCTGAATCCGCTGTCTCCGTCCATAGAGTCAGTGAGGTAGAATGTGGAGTTGGTAATCTTCAGAGCACTGGGCACGTCGTTGATATCCACCGCGATGGAGGTGGCTCTCCGGAACCGGCTCTTGAATGAGAAGTAGGCCTTCCTCGAAAGAGTTCCACTATCCTTCTTCCCCTCGCTTGTAGGCGTTACTGGTTTGTCCACCTGGTTCAAGTTACATTATTAAAAAAAAACACCAAAAGATACTAACATTAAACTAAAGCAATAAATTTTTAATACTCTTATGATAGTTAGTGCACAGAAGGTACTAAAATGGCTTTGCAAGCTAACTTTAAAATCTGAACAATTTTTTTTACAAAAAATTTAATTAAATGAACACAACACAAAAACTAACACCCCAATTTATAATTCACGCATTATTAAAAATAACTTTAAAAGTAGGTACCTACCTACTGGTCCCATCGACCAACTTGGGATCAATCTCTAGGTATACAAAGATATTAATTATCACTGCATAGTATAAAACAAAGTCGCTTCCCGCTGTCTGTCTGTATGTCCCTATGTATGCTTACATCTTTAAAACTACGCAACGGATTTTAGGCTTTTTGTAGGGTGATTCAAGATTAATTTTTATATGTATAATACAAAGGCAAAAAGCGCAAGCCCAGGGGCCGAATTCTATTAAAATTCAAAACAAAGGTCTCAATAGTGCCATTCAATCAAGATGATTAAAATGACGTTTGTGCATTTGGTATTCTACTATTTTTTGCGATTGAAGAGACTTTCATAATAAAATCAGATTGTCACATTGGTAGTTATAAACCTAAGATCAAGTACTACGTTCCGTTATAAACGTAATCGTTGCACAGCTATGAATGAATCTCTAAAAGTTTGTGGTAGTAGAATACCAAAAAGAGTTTAACACTTACATTTTCACATGATACTATTTAAATGGTGAAGCGATTTATTTAGTGGCCCTAGTATGAAATAAAATAAATGAGTTACAATACTATCAACTTACATTAATATTAATCTTCTCTGGCAACGCTAGTTTTTCCGGCAAAGGAGTAGCGTCTCCATTGCTCAACCTCTTTTCAGAATGTTTGAATTCTCTTCCATTTTCAGTCTTATTGCTATCAGCAAAGTGTATATTGCTATATAGACGATGATTTTCCGGTTTACTGTAGTTTGCGTAGATGGGAGACTTCTTGCTCTTCACTGTATCGTATATATCGTTCTGAGGCGGTGATTTGAAGGGGTTTCCGTCCATTGCGACTAAAAAAAGGTAAACATAACGTTATACGGGATGTTTTATGTAATGTCGGTGAAACTAAGTGAGGGGCGGAAGGTGTAACTTTACTTCCGTGTGGCGTGCGTGTTGTTTTGCACTGTTCTTTCGTACGCAATAAGCGAAACTGGCTGATATTGTGCTCTACTTACGCTTTTGATAAAAATAACAAGGTAACAGATGAGATTGGGGATATTTTTTTACCTTTCATACAGTTTACAAAGATAATGATATATTCGGGTATTTCACATGACAAGACATGATCCGATATGGTCTAGTGGCTAGGATACCTGGCTCTCACCCAGGAGGCTCGGGTTCGATTCCCGGTATCGGAATATCTTTTTTGCTTTTTTCAGTTATCAACATTTTGTTTGCTTCATTTTGGTTTAAAGTGCAGTTTATCATTATTTTGTTTGGCACCTCACCAGAATATCTTTTAGTGAGATTTCTCTTGATTTCCCTCATTTTCTTTTGCGCGGCGCTGGCTATTTTGGTGAGTGTGTATTGACCGCTGGTAGGTGGCGTTGGCAGTCGCGACGCGGGCAGCGTCGGCGGCATCGCAGCGTATCTGGGCTGGAAAGATAAAGAAAAAACCAAATAATTATTTGTATTTAAAATGTTTGATGTACTATTAAAGTTTTTTTTTGCTTTTAATTACATTAAAGTGTAGTCTTTACACTGTTGTACGTAGGTTCACCTATAATTTTTTGTTGACACTTAGATGTATTAAGAAATGGCCCATAATCCATGTTTTGGTGTAAACTGCGTTGGTGCAATTTTTCAAATAAATAGAGTAAATAAATATTATGTACTGATTTCATGAAAGATTTGTCTAAATGACAAATAGAGTCAATGTTAAAAGTAAACGGCAAATCACGAGTTATTTACCATGGACAACAAACATCTTACAAAACAAAAACTAATAATAATTTAATATTCTTAGTTTAAAAAACAGTTGTCGCTTTCTATCGCTTATCATGAACGGATCTAAATGAAATTGTATAGCCGCACACATAGGGAATGTTCAATCTTTTACCCTTGGGACGCTGATTAGATAATGATTTTAAAATTAGTAAACCCATAAGTACCTATTATATTATATTTCACTTATATTGTATAGCATAATGTGTGTGTGCAAACGAGGTTCTAAATTAAATTTACTTTATCCTCTAGCGTATAAAAACGGCTTTTGCACGCAGATATCGAAGAGCAAAAATACTCTTTCCGAGATGGGGGGACAAAAACATTATCATGTACAATATTATGTAATACTACTTATATTATAATTAGTATTAATTTCCTAGCAACCGTCTGCAGTTAGCTCAATGGTTTCAATTGTAAATACTAGTTGTAATTTTTCTATTCCTTTGCTTGTAATTTTCGTTGTTAATAAAGATTTCCTAACATAGAGCAATAAAGTTATATAATCATAAATTTAACCCGCCGGACTTAATTTTTTTATTTATTTATTGATCACCAATATAATGTACACTAAATCTAGCTTATAGTTAACATATTTATGAATCATTTTAAGTGTCATTATAATTATAGGTGAAGACTTTATGTAGTTATATCTGGACTCTCGAACTGGAAGCCTATATTTTTGAGGATTTTGACAGCCAAATCCTTGGGGTCACAAAGCCGAAGGATAGCTCACCTTGTCACAGTCATCGTCTGTGTCGCTGTCGAAGGAGTCGGAGTCATCGTGGTGTGGGATGGGCGGCGGCGCGCGCGGCTCTAGCGACTCGTACAGGTGGCCCGAGTCGCTGCTGTCGCATTCTGGAGACAAAACAAAGTAATAACTATTATTTATCACGTTTTCATATACATTTCTTAAATTAATGTACACCATAATAATATAGATTTAAATTTTTTTTGTTAAGGGAACTTAATAAAAAAGTTGCAGCGAAAGTGGTCAAGGGGCCACTGACAAAAGAAAGGAAATAATTTGAGAATAGAGTTACCGCTGTGTGTGTGTTTATGTAAAAAAAAATCACCCTCATTTAGATAGATCTAGAAGTTTTGCTAAATTCTAGACCTATGACGAAGGAACCTCTTTATCACTTTAGCGAGATCGACGTGAAAATTTCTGACAGATCCCACCTACTTCAAGTAGAGGTCAGATTTTTATTTATGTATGGAATTTCCTCTACTTTTCTCATTCAATGCTGTCCTTCCTACTTCTTTATACGACATGACATCAGCTTCTTGATCGGACTCATTATAGTAAATTCGTGTTCTTCCCCTTGCTTATCTTTTTTCTACTTTTGCCTCTACGATGTCACTTACGAAGCTGATATGTTGTATAAGAAGTCCAATCATTTTCTCTTTTGTATGGTGTTCATTAAAAACTTTATCTCCCTTATTATTATCAGCACCTCCTCATTAAACTCATCTTTAAGTAGGTCGATACTATACCAACCTAAGAAGACCTCTTTAAGAACCAATCGGAAAAGACCGGCGTTCTGCTTTTTATCATCTTTTGATCATGCTGCTTTATACAAACGCTTTAGAACTCCAAAAGCTTTAGCAACGTTCAACTTTGAACATGTTTAGAATTCTATCATAGTCTTGATCTATTCAAGTTCATAATAGTTCATATGTCAACGATTTCATAATAACGCTAAAATCGATAGCGTCACCCGCCAGAACTATACGTAAATGGAAAGAGTCAAGGTCACACTGAGACGGTTAGCTAATCGTGGTCACCTGTAATGCAACCTACCCGTCATTCACCGATGGATTTAACAACTGTCGCAACCACTCGTCAACCGCTAGTGGACAGTTGAAAAGTGGACAGGCATGTTTGGTGTGGATTTTTTAGTACTTATGTATAAAATTGGTACATATTATTCTAACATGAGGGAGGTATGTTTATGGAGATTTTGCGGTAAGTTATCGCAAATACATAGTTGAAGTTATTTAATTGGGCACTTATTGAACACGGGCCAACTTTTCAGGCAGAGTGTGAATCATTGGTTTGTAATAATAGCGTTAGTTACCAAATAGATACAATTTATAATGTATCTATTTCGAGTAGGTATAAGCAAATTCTTCGTTGCTGGTGAGTTTTCAGCAAATTAACAAAGCAATGTTAAATTTAAAACTGTTAAAAGAGAACATTTTCCGTTTTGGTGGGAGGTAGAGTACTATACTACTAGGTCTTTAAGCAAAATTAATTTTATCTATGGTGAAACTAACGATGTTCGAGTGCTATGGCCAAACAATATTAAGCATATTACTTCTTTTGTGCACTCCCTGTCCATTTAATAGCTTTCGTAACCAGCTATGAAGTTCTCAAGGCGTTTGTCCTCAAGTTACCCAACCCTTGCATCGTCATATTTCTATCGTTGACTCAAGCACATACGTAAACATACCGAGGCCAGGGTTTCCCATACATTGTTTTCTTCAAAGAAAGGGACAACTTTGTCTTAAACCTGTATTATGTATCTAGAGTTAGATACTATACTAAACACATCCACGAAGGATTAAAACCAGCCTATATTTTAAACCTGGATTTAAGCTACCCTTGTATCATACTACTCTGTCAAGAAAGTACCGGGAAAAGATCAATAATACACAAAATGTTTGTTATTCATCCAAATTTATTTTATCACCTTCAAAGTATGCTCCTTCAGAAACGATACACTTACGCCAACGAATTATCCAAACATCAAAACATACATTTTTTAAACGCTGTTTCCGGAATTGAGTTCAGTTCTCGCCGCGAATTCTCCTTTATGTCTTGTACCGATTGAAAACGGGTGCCACGAAGTGGTAATTTGAGTTTAGGAAAAAGAAAGAAGTCGGCCGGAGCCATATCTGGTGAATATGGTGGTTGCTCGATGGTATTTGTTGAGTGTTTGGTCAAAAATTCGGTCACAATGATGACCTTGTGCGAAGGCGCATTATCGTGGTGCAAAATTTTCTTTCCACAAATATGGCCTTTTTCGTCGAATTTGCTCTCTTAAACGCCGCATAACGCTCAAATAATATTCTTTATTTACCGTTTGACCTTCCGGCAAGAATTCCGAGTGCACAACACCGCGAGAGTCAAAGAAAACAGTCAACATGACTTTGACTTTTGATCGACTTTGGCGTGGTTTTTTCGGTTTCGGTTCAGTTGGAAGGCGCCACTCCGAAGCTTGTTGACTAGTTTGCATGTCAAACTCATAAACCCACGTCTCGTCACCAGTAATAATGCGTTTCATGAATGTTGGGTCGGAATTGACTCGTTCTAGCATGTCCTCAGCGACTCTCATGCGATTGAGTTTTTGGAGAAAATTCAGGTCTTTTGGGACTAGTCGAGCGGCAACATGTTTCGTACCCAAGTGATTATTTAAAATGGTACGGATCGACTCGTGAGATACAGAAAGTTCGGCGGCTATCTCTCGCAAAGTTGAATGAGGATTTTCAGTCACTGTTTCCTTCACTTTTGCGATGTTAACTTCAATTGCAGACGTTGATGGCCTACCAGAGCGAGGCAAATCTTCTATCACATCTCGACCGCTTTTGAACGCTTTGTACCACTCATAAGCACGTGTTTTTGATAAAGTCGATTCACCGAAAGCCTTCTGTAACATTTTCAGTGACTCCGAACACGAAATTTCATTGGCGATGCAAAACTTAAGACAAACTCTTTGTTCGATGTTTTTGTCCATTGTGAAATTCGCAATACACACTAGATATGATGTAACTAAAAATAGCACTGTATTTAATATAAATAACAGATGCAACTCAAACTCCGCGCCAAAATGGCAAACAGTTGTGCCAACTAACAACAACAAAAAAACAAAAATTTGAATTTGGAACCATAAACAAATCATCCATTCCCGATACTTTTTTGACTGAATGTATTTCATCCAAATCCGTTCAAATATTTGAGCGTGAAGGAACAAACTTAGAAATAAAAACAATCACCGTTCTGATATTAGTGTGATTCCGTTTTTGATTTGCCTTTTGCTCTTATTCCTTATTTTATTGTCTCTCTTAGATTTATCACGTGCCTATAATATCTAGCAAAGGAAACCTAACATTAACTAAGTATTTATAAGACTATTTTATCAGTTTGTGTCGGTTGCAAAACCTTGTTGATTTAAGTCAGCTTAAGTTGTAAGAATCTTGACCTCTTTACAGGCACTTATGTACTATGGACATTAAATATGGGCCTCGAGCCAGTTAATACCGTTATAACAACAAATAAAATAGAAATGACTAACTCGAATCGGTGGTCCTCAACCAAAACATGTTTAGTTAGTCAATTAAAACGGGTAAGTTATAGGAACTAGAAACTAAAGTAGCTAACAATTCAGTTAATGATTCAATACACTATTATTGAAAACACATACCTAGTTAAACTTCAAAAACATAAATTATTAGTGTAAGTAACCCAAATTCCAAGGTATCCATACACAAACCATTGAATTCGTAAATTTGATTTGACGCAGTCGTCATAATTTCAAAAATCCATACGGACAGCAAAATTTATATCATTTATACATATCCAGACAAAACAATAACCTAAATCACTATTTAAACAAATAAGTAGTATAAATAAATGTACATGTATAACTAATTTAGATATCGATATAGAAGTTGATAAACAAGTTGGATCGATGAACCCGACTCGTTTGAGAAAGCGAGCAAAAGCAACTGATCAAGATGTGGGCTGTGAATCACAGGCTGATATCAAGAGGCTTGTCATTGCAATCATCCCCATTTTTATTAAAAGTGTTTAAGGTACTGAATACATCCGAAAACATCTACAACATTGCAGCTTTATGTAGACTTATGGAGTTGAATTTTGATTACGTGGTGTACGGATAAAGGTTTGTAAAGCAATTGTATTTTATTTTCCTGCTATCGAAATCATTGATCGAGCAGAACGAATTTTATCGATAAAGCATACGAGGAAACATAAAAACAAGAAATACGATTTGGGAAACTAGGAAATGAATATTTCCTAATACGTGACTGAGTTTGCATGCGTGAAGTGCAATTTACCAATGAATGCCGCGATATCCTGGATCTCAACGTCCGTGTCGCGGAGAACCGTGCGGATGCTGAGCCAGCACTGCTGCTCCAGGACTTCGATGAACCTGATGCTGTCCACGCAGCTGTTCGGGCCCTTAGCCACCTCATCGTTGCGGCTGTAGTACGGCACCTTCACGTTTGTCTCCAGATACACAATGCTCGACGATGTTACGGAAACTACAACAATACCCAACCAAGGTGTTAGAAACTAGGCATTTGCGTTTATTCCGATTTCGCAAACTTAGATCATCGAAGAGGTGGCATTTAAATTTGTCATTAATAGTTTGTAGAGAACCGGTTCGACAGATCTAAATGTGCAGAATTTACGAAAATGCTAATTGAGTCTAAACCTTGGTCGCCGACGTTTCTGCGGAAAGTCCGTGGCCTCGGCGGCGCCGGCGGCGGACCCACACCACCGTTCGGTGGTAGCTCCGGGACCATGTTTCATCATCACTTGTTTCACTTTATCACTTATCCACTTCACCGCAAGCCATAAATGTCACGTTTGAGAACAAAGAACTTGAGAACACATCCATTTGCACTTGTCCACTGTTATTCACATTTATTTTTTTACTGAAACCCACAATTACAAAATATTCGTCGGTTTAATCTTGAGAATTAAGCTGAGATTTGAATAGTGTTTTCCTCGGCCCAGCTGTGCGTTCAATAAGAAAAAAGTGAAGCGAGAAGCCGGCAGCTGCGTCGCCGGGCGTCTCAGGGTCGACTGGTACTGCAGAGTACCAGTTTATTCCATCACGTTCGGTTCGTTTTTTACACAACTTCAATGCTAAATGCCGTGATATTACAAACCACCGAATCATTTGTTACAATCAGTTGACATTGGATTCTGTCCATGGTCAAATTCACATTTATTTTTAACTTATCGCCAACATTGGTTTGCAATAAGTGAAATTGGGGATGGATTACAGTATAAACACGTCTGGCAAGTCCATTAGCATAATAGCTTTTGAAGTGGATCTATGTACTCAAGTGGGCTTTTACAGTAGCGGTTATGGTGCAGTTGCAAAACAATCAGGTGTGTTTGAATATGGCATTGCAATCAGAGCAGAGAATTGCGAAACAATGAAGGCTAGCGCATAATCTGTTAGTAGTGAGCAGCTGTATAATCAAATCAATTAAGTATTTTAAGAGAGCAACTGCAAATTAGTCTAAACTCCATTTACATTTTAAGCAATATTAAATAGGTCTTATTTGCAGTTTAATGAACATGACTGTAAAAACTTAAGCATACCTTACACAGTGAGAAAACACATCTTGACATAATAATAGCGTTGAGAAGCATAATGCACTGTTTTACCGAGACAGTGACTTTCTAAGATCTGGAGATACGCAGAAAACAGTGACAATGACTTCTTTGTTTTATCTAGTGATACAGAAAAATCAACAGATAGTACTTAAGTAGGCACTTAACCATCCCATTATCAAAAGATTTTTAGAAGAAATAATATTAGAATTTAAAATTTATGAGACTTGTTATGGAAATTGATTTTGAATGAAATAACAACAATCTCGATATAAAACAAGTTTATAGACTAGAAATTAATCATGTGTTGCAATTGGTAACTGATTGTAATGTTAAACGAAACTAAGATCTTGATAGAGCAGAAGAGAATGCGATGAATGTCGATTAACCAAATACGGACTTAATGGAGACACGAATTCCAAAGCACAGACTCGGTCAGAGTTCCGGCTGTGTCGAGTTGTTCGTGGGTGGAGCAAACCTCCGCTATTTATTGTTCTTTGAAGAATTATCATACATTTTAGAGTATTAACTTGAGCAGCAACTCATAATGTCTCTCTAGTTTTTTTTAGGAGTTTTCGTGTGAGATAAAGAGACTTTGGCACATATATCACAGAATGAGAAAAATGAAAAGCTAATCTCGTGAAAGTGTAAAAGTGAAAATTAGCCATAAAATTTAACCGACTCCAAGCCGGTTTTGGCTGTTACAAAACATTAAAATAATATGTTATGCCACGCTCAGAACCACACCGTGGAATGAAGCGATGATGCAAACTTAATGATGAATTGTAAGCGGACGAAGAAAATGATCGATCTGACATTGAAACAGAAATGGTTGAATACCTAAATGAAATTTAATATGAAATGAAAGGATCTGTAAAAGAGTTAGGTGTAATAGACTCAAGGCGGTCAACACGACTTGAATAAATGAATAAAACTAACAAGAAACTAGTTAACAAAGTGAGTCTGAGATAATCGAAGCATGACCGCAGATAACGTGAAGTAGGGATAAACGAAACACTAGAAAGCAAATACAGAGAACAAAAACATTATTTGTTCAAATCTCTAAGAGTATGATAACTTTTCACTGAGTTTTCGTAATGAACTTCACAGCAGACCGAGGCATAGACACTGTATTTCACAACAAACACAACACAAAATTCGTTGAAACATTCAAACAGAATTTCATAACCACACACACTGATGCTTCAGTGGATATCAATACCGGTGTAATAAACGTTTTACGAAGTATACACAACACAATGCGCGATTCACTTTCACTGGCGCTGGAGGCGGGCGCACCGGCGCACGCGCAGGGCTAACTCGCGACTCGCCGCAGTTCTGTCCCTCTCCCACGCAGGCCTTTGCGGATACATGACAAGACAACTGTAGCAAAAGCGTAGGAGTACTTGAATTGCCATTTTGGTAACCCTTTATTGTTCATTTCGCTGTCTTATTGTATGGATTATTATCTTGAGAAGTCAATGCCACTGTTCTTTTAGATTGTTGGAAAAACCTTCAAAATGTATATTGGTAGCTTGGATGTAATGAAACAATTCAAAGTCAAAGTCAAAATGCTTTATTTCCTTAAGACCTTACACTTGGACACGTCTTAAAATACATTTTATAAATAATTAAAACTAGGAAATAAAGTGTTCACTTTGATTTTTAGGTAAAATAAAAAAAGCAAACAGAAACCTTTACATTGTTAGGTTGTTATTTTTCGAGTTGGAGCAAAACTCATCCCAAGCTTTTTTATCATCTAAATAATCAGATACTTTATAGTAAGCCTTTTTACAAAGAATAGTTTTGACAATTTGTTTGAATTTATTTACTGATAGTTTTTGCAACTCACTTGGAGTTTTGTTGTAGAAGCGTATACATTGCCCTTTGAAAGATACATTAACTTTGTTTAGTCTAGTTGTAGGCAAAGCTAGTTTATTTTTATTTCTAGTATTGACATTTGTAACTTGTACTTTTATGAGTGCAGTTCGTTTGTTTTTATTTTTGAAATAATAGCCTTTTAACACTGTTTATAGGTATATAAATTTATAAATAAATTATAAAATTGTCTGACTATTTCCCTTGTAAAATATTGTAACTGAAAGGTACCAATAAGCTAATCAGATAAAGCTAACTTCGAGAAAACAAGTCTAGCAGGATTGGCGAGAAATCACGATAAGCTATCAATGCGCCCATAAATCAGCAATGTTCGGATAACGAAACCGCAGGATCGATAGACAATGCTATTCCGTCAGACAGATCAAAAACAGCAGTAAATACTTGTTAATTGTGCATAAACTGGGGCAAAGTTGTTCACGAACCAATGACATAACGTACCAGGGCCGCCTGGGACAGGCAAGCACATGATTAATCCCACGTTCGATTTTAATGTATCGCATATTTTTTCACTTGTTTCGGGTAATTTTGCCCAGGAAATAGCCAATACTGGTTCAGTTTTTTGAAAAAATGCCCGGCGGACCACATTCCACAAGAACGCCATCGCGTGTAATGCCAAATTACGAAATAGGTATTATTTGCACAACCTAAAATACGATGATCACATCCACACATGTTTAAATGTAAACCTCCTAACGTAATCCATTGTTATCGACAGTCAAAATATTCTCATAGCTACGTTTATACCCAAAACTGTTTTAAAACTTTTATTTACAAATACTTCCAGCGTTCTTACTACTACTACTATTATTACTATAGGTACTTGTTAAATTGCAGTTCCAAAGTTACATGTATTTTAATTCAACAAGTTCCACCATTTAAGACCATGATGCTCGCAGGAACTTCATGACGTTTCCACCCGTACGCATTACACATTATGATATGTGTTATTCGGTTTTTCGGCTTAAGCTTTTTAAAGAAGGTTGAATCTGTGTCTATTGTTTTTATGTGATGGGGTATTAAAAGGTAATACATATAATAAATCTTGTGGATATTTCTTCAACTCATACTAAGCTGCTCTCTTTTTCTCTCTCAGATTCGTCACCACTAAAGTTTGGAACTTGCTGCCTGCTTCTGTTTTTCCGACCAACTGAAGATGACATAAGATGTCATCTGGGCCGCATGATACATTGTCATCCACCATCAGGTGAGATTTTGATCAAACGAAGGTATCAGGTAGATAGTAACGTATCACACTAATCTTATAAAAGCGAAAGTTTGATGGAAGGATGGATGTTTGTTGCTTCTTTCACGCCATAACTACAGAACGGGCTGAAATTTTCAACAGACCTCGTTCAAGCCTTTAATAAAACATCAAATTTTTTTAAGCTTCGGGGAGCAGCTTGTTTATCATAAAACGAATCCAATAAATGGGTCTATAGATAGCTGAAATAACATCGATTCAGAGATCGCATGTCGTTCATCGTTTTCCACACGAATGCCATGCGAATTGCGAGACTTAGTTTTTGCTGACTTCGTTGAGCTGATCGAACACTTTATGATAACTGTTGACATAAACTCTGAGAAAGTTTTTAATGTTTCTTTCCGTCATATTTTTGGGTCTGCGGAAGTTTACAATTAGTCTTGAATGAAAGCGTAATTACTGTTGTATTAGTCTGTTCCTCGCAGTTTCATCGTATTAAATTCGAATTTCATAATTTTACTCCCATGGAAATTTGATATTTACTACATAGTACAAACAGAAAGTAATATAAGATGGTCCTTACCAACAAATAAACAAATTTTCGCATTTATAATTTAGTAAGGGTATTACAATATATTGATATAGGTAAGTACAGGTATATTGAATTGGTACCTATGTGTTACTTAATGCTCATAATCATAATGTACATATATATTTTATAAGGTCAAGGATGGCTTATTGTAGACGTCACGTGAGAAGGTATTTCAAATAGGTATTGTATGCGGCATGGCAGACACGGTGTATCATTGTCTGAATTACCTGTTTGTTGTTTACTATTAACATATTAAACATACACAAAAACGTTGGTCTTATCTAATTCATGATGAGTAACATAAAAATATTGTTTGATATGGTCTTATCTTCAGAGCCTCCTGTGAAACTGTAGTTCATTTAATTATTAATGCAACCTACTTGAGATAACACAATATATTACAAAATAGAAGATTAAATACTCAAGACTAGTGCCCTCTAAGCTTCAGAGCAGTTCAGCGTATTTTTTTTTATGTAGATTAAAATTTGTAAGAAAATCTTGGCTGAAGATAAGTAAATAAAATTCATACTAATATAATAAAAGCTAAAGTATTTCTCTTTATCTGATATATAAGGTTTTATCTGTCCTTTTCTTTGGCAGCGCCATAAACAGCATCCGGAGAAAACTTTTTATCCTGAAAGCGGAGGTCAATACCAAATAAACTATACATCTACAAAACTGCCATGAGGAGACTAGAATTTTAGGGAAAATTAATAGTTGATGGAGAACTTCTAACTATCAAAAGCTTCTATATACCGCTGATTTTACAAAAAATAAACATAAATTGTATGGGATCCGGAATCGGAAGAGATCAAGATTCAATCTAGAGGTTAACCCATGGTTACACATCAGCTTCTATGTAATCTTGTCTAGTTATCTCAAACGAACTTTAACCTTGTAAGCTCATGGAGGAATCAAAAACCTGCGTGATGTTTATTTTGCATCACACATACATCAACAGTCCTAATTATAATCTACTAGCGACCCGCCCCGGCTTCGCACGGTTTTCATAAACGTATAAACCTTCATCTTGAATCACTCTACCTATTAAAACAAACCGAATCATAATCCGTTGCGTAGTTTTAAGATTTAAGCGTTCAAACGGACATAGGGATATAGGGACATAAGGAGATAGGGACAGAGAAAGCGACTTTGTTTTATACTATGTAGTGAAGTAGACGAGATAAGTAAGTAAATGCTGGACGATTTACACAGCAAAATCAAGCCCCAAGCTAAGCAGAGCTTGTGTTATGGGTACTGTACTAGATAACTGATATTCTAGCAGGAAGAAGACATTCTGTCTTCAGAAATAAAAGAACCGTTTCACTTTCTTCATGTAAATAGAGCAATAGAGTATGTCCGTCCGTCCTTCCTGCTATTAGTAGATAGGAAGTTGTGTAACCATGTGTGCTAGGAATCCAGTAGTAAAAAAACTATTTCTCTAGAATATTTTCTTTTTTGTTCCCAAATAAGAGCGCACAAGAGTTCATAATTAGATGGATAGATTTGATTTATTGAAAGAAGATAATTTACCAGGAAATCAATATACCTATCAGCCGCACGACCGACGTCCACTGTTGGACATAGGCCTCCCCTAAAAGAATTATAGAAGACAATTATATATTTATTTTAATTTTAATGTAATAATATTTAAAACCCTGCCCTCTGGCCAGGTAGGATGACGATCTGCGAAAGACTGCTGGCAGATGCTGGATGCGGCAAGCTGAAGACAGGCCGCTATTGCGCTCATTAGGGGAGGCCTATTTTTTTTTCCAGCAGTGGACTAATATAGGCTTCTGATTAAGATGATGATGAATATTTAATACACACTAATAAAATAAGTTGAATCTAAGCTTAAAAATGGCTTTTTATTTTTTTACACAAAGTTTTAGGTAGTTTTGCGCCTGCTTGTGTGGTGTCTCTTTCTATTGGGTGCGCTTGCGCAGCCAATAAGGAAGTCTACTTCACTGGCTTTGCACAATAACAATCTGATTTGTTATTGTAATACAGCCCGCCTTTGTGAAGAAATATATAATTTATATAATGAAGTTTAAGTAGGTGCAATGAAAGCATTGAAAAGATTCGTGAACGTAGAAGTATTAGATTGAGATTCTTAAGATTTATTCAAATAGAGAAGTTTAGTTTAGTTTTAGTAATTTTTAAGTTATTTTTTATTACCTACTATTAACGATTCGCGTTCAATTTGTTGTTTATTACAAGAAAACTACACAGCTAATTAAAAAACTGGCTTAGAGGACCCACATAATTAGTAATACCTACCTAACCTGTTTAATTTAATGACAGTTCTAAATAAAAACCTATGAATTAAATCATAAGTCAATTCATTATAGCAAGGTTCTAAACTATGTGCGATTCAGAGCATTTTAATTTTTTATCATATTATTTTTCACAACTCAGGGCAGATGTCTCGGGAAAAAAATATCGTTAGTTTAGTCTCCGATTCTTGTTTCTGTTCCTAAAAGTGTAGGGTAATAAGCCGCCCTACATTGGTTTTTACCTATGAAAAAACTGTTTCTCTATTTTAGGAACAAACATGGTTCTACCATTTATTATGTGTAGGTATCCACTACAGCAGTTTATCAATGTAGGCCACGCTATCGGATCGATGGCAGCCATGGCTAACAGCGTTGCGAGGCGAAACTGGATCGATTGCTGCTGGTATTTGTAGGAACACTAATAATAGATCAGCTTATTTACTATTCAAAGGCTAGAAAGTCGTGAATAAATCTAGCCTCCATCTATATCTATAGTAATTAAAAAAAAGAATTCATTTGAAAATATTCTTGATCTGAGAAATAATCTATAACTTTATAAACGGAACTAATAGATTGCTTTAATATACATATGATACATACATAATATTATTTGCCATAGACATGCCGTTATAATATATATAATTGATGCGCCACGCGGCTTCGCCCGCGAACCAGAGCTTTTTTCATACAAATTTCATAAATTTATTACACATAAATTTATATACTAGGGGTTATTGTGTAAAAATAAAAAAATACGAGTTTAATTATTCACTCCATAGTTTATTTATACCGAGTTTTGAGTGAATAGAACCAAGGAATAATTATTTTCCATACAAACTTTACCACCCCATTTAACCCTTTGAGAGCTAAATTTTTCAAAATATTTCTCCTATATGTTATTCTAGGTCCTAATCTATGTACATAACAAATTTCATCTAAATAACTAATAGTAGTAATATAGTAAGAAAATAGTAATAAAGTAAGATTGCCGTTCGTAAATTACTTATTAGGTACATAACTTTTTGTTTGAGTTTACAAAGGAACTTTGTAAGTAAATCTTACCATCTACCATCTTTGCTATACTACTAAATCAAAAATGTTGGGAACTTAGTCATAGGATTTTCGTAGGTGCTAAATGACTTTAGTGTTAAAAACCAAGATAGTTTTGAAAGGTCAATAATTTATAAGAAAAAAGAGCTCAATAATTCAAAGTACCTTGTTACCTACCCAGTAATTATCGTGGTATGGTAACTAAACATTTAATGATAATCTAACATTAATCAAAGAACAGAGTTGTTTAGACACACTAGGTATATTATAGGCCTCTATATTAGGGCTTGGAATCCGGCAACAATTAACAAACACCCACAAAAGCTTGCACGAGCGCCGAGGTTCTTGAACTTATAAAGCTTTATGACCTTCTTTGCATATAGCTTGCTAATAATAATAATTAAAGCTATTGATTTGATAACTAAGACAGCATTATCCTTGTATATTTCAGTCTGATTAAGAACTTTAACACATTTTCGTACATTTTATTTATAAGTCATTTATGTTTAATACAATAATATATTATACTCCAGCTTTAAACAATACCGGGGCTTATGCGCATGCGCGGTGCCGGGGTCGGGGTCATTGGGAGCGACTCAATACGTGCTATCCACTCCTTTAAGAGACACCGGGCTCGATGAAACATTATCTGTGCCAACGAGCCCGGTAAGCGACCGGGTCGGCACCACCGGGCTCGTTGAATCAAATTTTGAAAACGACCTCGGTACCGGGGCCGGCCCCCCGGGCTCGCTGGGAGGGACTCAATTTCGTTAGGTAGTCTAATTATAGGATCACAAATTTATACTATTTGGTATATATTACCTATTATTAATACTTAGTTATTAATTTAACCGCAAAATGGTAACGGTCGGTACCGCATAATTAAACCACTTTAATGTAAATGGAGGAACCTAAATGTAGGAACATAATAAGTAGGTAAGTACCAAAATTTATTGAGGTTAAAGATTATTTGAAATTCTACAGGCTTGGAACACAAGCATAAAATAAGTCACCAGAGTAGGCTATTGTTTAAATCTTACTAAATTCCATAAAGTGGTTTATCGCAAATCCAGTATTTGTGATGGAATGCGTGTAGGACGCCTGTCGCGCATGTTTGCGAAACTGTAAATCGTGCGCTTGCGCAAATAAACTCGCAAGGCTGCGGTTAACAAGCAAATCGTGTTTTGCATTATTATTTTTGAGATATTCTTTTATAACAACACATTTAGAGAGATATTAAACAATAAAAAGTAGTTTTATTTGTTCTTTTTAAATCTACTGTCAGTATAACCTTGGTTTGAGTAATTTATGGTTAGAGTTTACTAGCGCCACCTTGTTGAGCGCTACCGAACTATGTTATGATCCAACAATCGATCAGAATACGTCACGTGAACAATAGATGGCGCTGCCTTGGGCAAATAAATAAAGGAATATGGCTGGCGTTGTGCTTGTGCAGATATTAATCGATACAAATATGCACTTACCTTTGTTGTCGTTCTTTTTTGGCGTCTTCTGCCATTGATGTCGAACTTTCTGCGACCAACTGATGGGACTCTTTCTTCCTCTGCTTCTCTCTCGAACACTGCAATTTAATAATTCCATTTAATGTACTTTTTTAAATTCAGTACCAACACAGGAACTTTAAAAATACGTCTAAGTGTTCGCAAATAAATAAAATGTAGAGCGTATGGCGTTTTCACCAACTTTTACCTGAATGAGGAATAAGTTGCAGGCAAATATGTTTATCATGTTTGATAACACTGTTTGCTTTTCTCTTTGGAAACAGGTATTGCACTGATCACCACTTCATTAGATAGATAATAGATAGATAATACTTTTATTGCATCACTTATAAAACAGGAAATACTTATTTAAATATACTAACAGAGATAAGCAATGGATTTGGCGGCCTTATCGCTTAAAGCGATTTCATTGGGTCATGATAACGGGGTAACCTGGTTTTGGTACAAAATGCACAAGTTGTTGCTTTTAATTACGAAAAATATGGAGATTCTACGAAAATTACCTACTCTACTTTGTATAAAGCTAAGTTTTAATAAGACAAAACCTACCAACATAGGTTTTGCCCCTAAATAACGGAATTGTAAACTTTCTAAAGCTTTGATATTTTCATACGTTATATATCAGAATAACTCACATAATGATCTTCTGTTCATCACCCTTCTCGTCATCAGAAACATCCACCCAATCGTCGCTGCGGTCACTCCTGTCACTGACGCTGGTCTCACTGCTGGGCACCTGGAATGTCATCTCCTGCCCGTTGTAGCTGATCACCGACCGCTGACCATAGATACTGTTCGTCTTCTGCTCAGACGACATCGTCGACTGACTTATGTTTGAAACAGTGTCGAAAGACAGTCTTTTGTTCACAGCTGAGTTCAAATTCTTCTTCAAATTGTTGCGGAATTTGACAACGTTTGGACTATTTGGTATGCTTTCGTAGCAGTGGGATAGTGAAGCTCCATCAGCATGCTTGATGGTGTCATAGATATTCTCGTTCTCGTTGTATCCAGTGTAGTCGGATAGCATAGAGTGGCGACTGCTATATGTAGGACTGCTATCCTTAGATTTGGGAGATCGATTCGGAATCTTCTCGTAAATCCTTTCAGATCCAATCTTTTCGTAACTGACTGTTGAAGCACCACTGATAGACTTTGATATGATATAGTTTTTGGAGTTCTCAGCGGTTGGTTTGTAATCCTCTGCGATTTGGATGCCAGCGCTCGATGTGTGGCAATATGGCTTGATAGGAGATTTACAGTATTCATAGCCATCATCACTATCACCATCTCCTCTTGTCCTTTCTTCGGTACTTGTCTCACAAACCTCGTAGTTATGGAGACTGCTTTCATCTCCTTCAGGATGGGAGCGCATTTCTATTAAGCACTGATAAATATTATCTTTTTCATCTGTTGGTGATTCAGGGTCCGATACTTCAGATACTTGCTTTGGTATTTCTGGCAGTGGACAGTTGACTTTTGGACCTTCTACGGATTTGACTGGAATTATTACAACGTTATTGTCAGTTTTCAGATCAAGGGGCTCATAGTCATCTTCTACTACTTGTTCAGGTTCTATGGACTTAGTTGTGAAACCAACAAGTACCTCTTTATTGTAAGCTTCAACTAGATTACTTTCAAAGTCATTATCAGTAATTTGGACGTTTGGTTGAGATTTTTCACATTGTACTTCGTCTTTTTCAACTTCTTTTGATGTTTCTTTCAAACTGTTAGCCAATCCTAGATTATAATCAGTAGTTTCCAACTGGTCCATAGATGTGTAAATGAAACTACGTGGACTCCCCGTTGCCATCTTATCAGTGTCTGCATATATTTGAGTAGAGCTTTTTCTTCGCCATAGAAATGACTCGTTCGGGGCTATAGGAGAGTTCACTTCTTCACTGACATCTACTTCTTTTGATTTAAAGCTTGATGGTTCAGAAATTCCATTAATATTTACATTGACAATAGATGAATTAATCTCATTTATTTCTTCAGGAATTATTTCAACAGCCTTTAATGACATTTTCTCTGAGTGGATATAATTAGTCTTAAATTTCTTCCTATCATAAATTGGTTCTCTCTTTTTGGATGTATCTACTGTTGGTGTACTAATGGTGATTTGTTTAGAAGCAGATTCTGTGACCAGTGTTTTAGTAGACCTGAATTTTGGAACTCCATCTTTGACAACAATGTTTTTCGTTAACACTAATGATGATTTCTTTTCAGGTACTTTTGGTTTTTCTTTTAATGGTATTGTACTTTTCGTTCGATCAGGCTGTCTCTTCAAAGTGTTATTCGATTTAGTCTGAGCAATTATTTCACATTCAAATTTTTTTATAACATTTTTTACCTTAACAGTCTCTGGAGGTTTATTTGGTTCTTTAGATTCAGTGTTTTTTGTTTTGCAGGGACTTCCGTCTACAGAATCTGATCCACTTTGCTGTTCACTCGAATAATTGTATCTTAGTCTTTTCTTTGAAGTTTTGGGTATTTTCATACCATCAGACTTTGATCGTATCACGTGGGTTTTAGTTGAATTGTTATCTTTTATAGCAATTTTGTTTATTGAGTCCATACTCGAACATCTTGTTTTATTGTAACGCTTTTTGGAGCCTCTTCGCTGTCGGACGACTATTTTGATGTTGGGACTTGAACTAAGCGTGGAAGATGGAGTGGAGCTATTGCTAGGAGAGCATCGAGTGGCATTGGTTAAATTTTCAATGGTTTTTACCAATTTAGGTGACATCGGAAGTCCTTGAGATTCACTTTGAAGATTATTGAATTTTTTTGTTAGTTCTGATACGTTAGTACTGGTAACAGTCATTGTTTTACTAGCTATTGGAGGTCGCCTATAGTGAGCTGAAGTAGTTTTTGTTTTGAAGCTAACTTTTCGTTGTTGCTGTGGTTGTTCGAATTTGTTGCTTATGTTTATGTTTAACGAAACATTAGTCTTAGCGGTATTCTTTACTTTTATTGGGATTGCGTATTCTCTTTTGTCTTTCCCTCCACCTGTGCTTCTTGGGTCATCACTCTCAGTCGTGACGGCTAGTTGTGCGTAGTGGATTGTTGGTTCCTCTTTCTTAGCATCTGTTCGTGAAGTTTTAGTAGAAGGACTGAACGTCGAGTTTAGAAATGCTGATTTAGCTTCGTTCATACTTTTTGTCCTTGCAGTCATGGTTTGTAAAGGAAGTTTAGGGACAGTGTATACACATTTATCGCTCTGGTTATGTTTGATTGCCATGTCTGTTTCTGGGTGGATGAAATTCTTCAGCAGTGTCTTAATGGTGCCGTGCTGCTTGCCATCGATGTTAAAGTGCTTGATCGAGGTGATGAGGCCGGTGTTGGTAACTTCGCCTTCCATTAGGTTCAATAGCATTTGTGGTGGATATCCTGATCCGCTTCGCTATGCCATCTAGAACAAGAAACAAATTATAAGCACAAGCCCGGAAGTAATAAACAAGTACACGTTCGCAAGTCATTAAATCTCAACACCTGTTTAAATTATTGGGAGTCAGAGTAATCATTGGTCATTTGAACCTGAACAATTACCTGCAATCGATATTATTATGTCATGAAATTGTATGATCGAAGTCGATAGACCTGGTTTGAATGTAGAGCACAATGGACTGACGGTGAAAGTGGAAGTTAATGTTTGCCATTGGGTAATAAAACGTAAGTAATGACTAATGTTTCTGCAATTTGCGGCTGATAGGTTTATTGTCCGTCAACAGGCTCTCACGATTACCGATGAAACCTCTGTTTGCAGTAAAAGGGTAAAATTATATCAAATTGACAATTTGATAAATTAGAAAGCTTGTGTTGTTTTGTGAGGGAAATTAACCGGTAAATAATGCTGGACAATTCACACAGCCTTATCTAGATAATAGAGTAAATAACTGGCTGATTATTGTTGTATAATAGAAGTCAAAAATAAATGAATCGCAAAACTCATAGTAGACGCCATGTTCGTAAACAAGTCCACCCTAAATAAATAAATTACTACATAGTTTAAAATAAAGTCGCTTTCTCTGTCCCTATGTCATTATGTCCCTTTGAACGCTTAAATCTTTAAAACTACGCAACGTATTTTGATGCGGTTTTTTTTAATAGATAGTGTGATTCAAGAGGAAGGTTTTACAAAACCGTGCGAAGCCGGGGCGGGTCGCTAGTAAATAATAAATAATTCCGGACAGTCCACACAGCATCATCTAGCCCCAAGCTAAGCAGAGCTTGTGTTATGGGTACTAGATGACTGATAGGTATACCTTCTTAATACAATACATTACACAGATGGATATTTTTTATTATAGATAGAAAACACCCAGACCAACGGAACAAATTTCTGCAGATCGTACACAAATTTTTTTCGTGGCGGGAATCGAACCCGCAAACTAACATAATCATTTCGTTTTCAGGTTTCTAAGTAAAATTTGCTCTATTTGTCGATTTGAGCTCTTTTCTACAATGGACGATGCTGAATACTATTTTTGAAAAACGACACCAACAAAATAATTTTCACTTTTAGGGTTTCGTACCCAAAGGGTAGAAACGGAAGAATTTGCCTTCTGTCTATTCGTCCGTTGTCGTCTGGGTGATTGCCACCTTGGTGGTGTAAAAAACAGGCTGTATCTCAAGAACCGCGATAGCTAGACAGTTGAAATGTTCACACATTAGGTATGTCTTTCTATTGCCGCTATATCAACAAATACTAAAATAAAATAAACCCTCCATACAACAAACATGTTTTTTTTTGTTGTTATAGATACGGAACCTTTCGTACGCGAGTCCGACTCGCACTTGGCTGGTTTTTATAAAATATTTGTATCATGACGACGATGATGTTCAATTTTAAAGTTGAGAGTACAAAAAAAATGCCTGGCTCTACCACTGTGTCTACCTTATGCCTTTAATATACCCATAATGAAAAAAATTCTTTGTAGGGTGCGTTATAATTAGATACATAAATAGGTACATTTATAAGCTACCATAAGATAAAACAAAATAAAACATCTGTGTTGAGCAGCCCATCTGTTTAGTAGTTTATAATTGTTTGAATGTCTGCTTTCCATGCAGTCTCGTGTTTTGTTTAGCACACTGCAGTTAGGTTTTTAATGGAGGTCTATTCTGAATTATTACATCATTAACAAACTATACAGGTACTACAACGGTTACGATAATATCTAAATAAAATTTATTATTATGATTTTTTAGACTATCATGATTTTTTAACTTTATATGTAACTATTCAACGATTATTTAGGTATTTATGGAGTATCTAGTGTTTTTAAATTTTCCCTATGTTACGAAATATAAACGCAAGGTGCACGATACATAGAAAACCAATAAATAAATCATTATTTTTTACCTAAACTTTTTTGGATTATGTAATTATTTAACGCCCTACTTGGTCGCCATTATACAGTGACGAACCAAAAACTTCTGTTGGAATGAGTTTCCTGCATCTGTTTTCCCGCTTGAGTAGAATCTTGGGAGTCTGGCCTAAAACTAGATAAAAAAAAACTAAGAAAATTGCATCTCAAAAGATTAGAACTAGTTTATAATTGAAACAGCTGAGCTAAATGCGGAATGTAAACCATGTAGAGGTAGCTCAACTGATCCATTTCAATACCAATGCAGGATAGCAAAAAGAGATTTAGAAGCTAGATAACTATAAAATCTCTTTTTGCAGTTCAACATAGGAAATCTTAATTGCCTATGCAGCCTTATGCAGTTGGCAGTTCCATTATGTCAATGACAATAAAACATTTGAGACTGTAAAGGCAAACTATCAATTCTTACTTCAAGCACGTCCAATGTCTAGAATAGTGACTTCCATTAGGTACCTGCCTTCCTTGTATGCGTGACTTCATCTGGATTGAAGCATCAGCGCATGTTCGACTCTGTGACGTCTTTGTGCCGATGACGTCATTTCATCGGTAACTTGGATTTCCCATGAGTGGAGACGCGAATATTGTAACATCCTCAAGTCATATTTCCCTTTCAATCCAATCTACGCTTCCGACTGGTATTGTCATGGATCAATTGAGCTACCTTTAGACTGTTTGCAACCGTCTGTAGTAAGCTCAATGGTTTCAATTGAATATACTAGTTGTAATTTTTTCTATTCCTTGATTGTAATTTTTGTTGTTATTAAAGATGTTTTTAACATCTACCCACAAAATTTCGATACTCAAGGTTCTTCACTACATGATATAAAATAAAGTCGCTTCCCGCGTCTTTCTGTCCCTCCCTATGTAGGTATGCTTAGATCTAAACAACGCAACGGATTTTGAAGCGGTTTTTTTAATAGATAGAAGTGATTCAAGAGGAACGTTTATATGTTTAATACCTAAACCCGTAAAAAGCCGGGGTAGGTCGCTTGTAATTTAATTAAACATAAATGGCTTAATAGCCATTATTAATAAAGATATATAATGCATAACAAAGCCCTATCAGAGACGAGGACTATGTGCCGGATCCTCATGTCGGCTAAGGGCTTTCACCGCGGCCTACGTGATTTAGGATTACACCTTTATTATAGCTACAATCGCTATATTCAAGTGTAGAGTAGTCTTTATACTCCTTGTAAGGAGAAAGTTACAGTGGTATTGGTTTCGTTTAGCTCGGATTAACTACAGTTACAATAGCAAGAGTGAGAGTTAGGTACATAGCCCTCTTTTCAAACAAGTGCGTTTCGGGCCACGCGCCTTATCTTAACTAGGGTTAATTTACATTATTTACAATAGATACTTATGTACCTGTTTAATAAATGAATAATGCTGGACAATCTACACAGCAGCATCTACCCCCCGGCTAAGCAGAGCCTGTGTTATGGATATAAGCGACTTACAAAACATTAAATAGATAGATTTTTACTAGAAATAGAAAACACCGAAAACCCAAAAAAAATCACTTAAAACTTTATGATAGTTATTTTCAAATCATTAATTGAATTGATTTTTTTCCTGTTTACACCTAACCAATAGCTACGATTTGTAAAAACTCGAAGTCATATTCCCACACTGTTTTTAGATAATGAGAGAACTTTGGCGCTATTTTTGGCATAGCTAGACAGGAAAATTGCTAACAAATGACAATATAACTTTTTTACCACTATCTTGCAGTGTTTTAAGAACACAAATGAGCAAAGTTTAGCTTGACACACTGCAGCACTGTCGAAACTCCATATCCATAGGCAGTTATCTGCTGCATACAATGTAACAATGTCATAACAAGCCATTAACAACCGGGTTATTCACAATTCGGCACACCCAATACCCAGCACGCATCAGCATTAGGAAACAGCACACACCTGCCGAATTGGCAAGACAATGCGCGCCCCAGTTCGGTAGGCACGGAGAACCGATTGAGAATAAAGACATTACTGATGAGTGAGACACCTTTGAGTTGGCAAATACTATAGCTTTATGGGGTTTTTGATGTGCATTCCAATTATATATGTATATACTAGCATCTACTCGCGGTTTCGCATGCGTTATTTCTATGGAAACATTTTAAGGCTACGTAAGTTTTAACACATAGGTTTCTTTTCATCCAATAAATCAGTTCCCGTGGGATAGAAATAGCCAGGAAACGTTTCCATAGAAACGTGTGTGAAATTTAGGGCAGATACTAGGAATTTATAAATCCGCGGTAGATAGATAGAGCCCATAACATTGCTGCCAAACATAATATCAATCGCGAATGGATTAGCTATTGGTATTTTTTAGACCGGAAAATCCGACATGTTCTTGCGAAAAAGTGTGGTAATTATCATTGGTGATGATAATGATATAAAATCAGCTCGAAGCGTCGAATTAATCGCTGATCATTGCACAAGGCAGCGGCGCGTGCTTCGTCTGCTTGGTCATTACATTTACAATGTTCCCGCGCGGCGCGTGCCTGCCTCTAGAAAGTCTTTAATACGTGATGGAAATCAACGAACACCATGTAGTCTGCATTACCTAATTCCTTGCTATTTGCTATGGAAAATGTGCTATTAAAGCTAGTTGCGTGTGCGCAGCCGGATGAGTTTTTCTGGCCAGGATGCTGTGATTTCACCTCTAGCCCTCATATATTAATTTATCTGCTTGCGTTACGCTGATCTGTATAATCTTACTTGATTTCTCTACTACATTATGATTATAAGTAAAAGTTGCATAAAAGTTGTCTAATGATTTTGAAAATCGGAATTAAAATTGGAGATTGTTGCTATTGATCGTATTTATTGAAGATGTAGAGTTATTCGGTTACATCGTGAAGGTCATTGACAACATTTGAATAGTTTCACGATCGTAGATTAGCTATGCATTTATGCATCTTCGTTCTTCGGTCACTGCCAAAAATTTCCAATGACTAAACACGTTTCAATGGAGATAATACGGCTCTTATCTGTGTCACGAAATGTAACCCAAAATTCTTTATTTCAACACAAAAGTATGAAAGTGTGGCTAATTGGAAATTTCAAGTAAACTGGACTAGCACACCAACCCATATATTAAACAAAGGACATTCTTGTGAACAGCTACTTACTTACATAGGATTTTGAATACGACTTTATCTGAATATATAAGGTATATTTACGTAGGTATATGTACTGAAGCTAAAGACAAGGCGCTATGGCGCTCATCAGAGGTGGCCTGTGTGTGTATGTCCATCATCAATAGCAGCACTAATATAGGTTTATTATGATGATAATGATGATATGTACTGACAATTAAGAAAATCTTGAGACATAATTTAGCGTGTTTTAAAAAATTATAACTAATCCTCTTTAAAATCCTTAAAAGCAATAATGAGAACATCATGTCTGTAGTCGAAGTCAAGAAAAACGCATTATTAAGGAAAGGTACATTAGGTACATCACACAAAATCTGGTCAAATCTTGATTAAATTTATATGGAACCATCAGATTTCAAATTAAAACAGGATCTTCAATACCGGGTCACTTAAAAAAAATTAGCTGAGCATAAAATACTTAAAAACCAACCGAATCGACAACCTCCTCCTTTTGCGGAAACGGTTAACAATATTTAAGAAACTGTAGAGTCAAGTAGTTCACATTTTAGGGTCAAGGTTAGAGAAAGTATTTAGTCATCTAGTACCCATAACATAAGCTCTGCTTATCATGCTGTATGGATTGTCCAGCATTATTTATAACTATCATCCGCCCACGGCTTCGCACGGTTTGTTTCTATGGAAACGTCTCAACGTTATTTATATCCCATTGGAACTGATTTAAGACGAAGTGTGGAAGGCCTATGTTTTATTCCAGGGTTAGAACTTCGTCTGTTCTAAATTTCAGCCCGATATGTTCAGTAGTTTTTGCGTGAAAGAAGAACAAACATCCACACATCTATTACATCCATACAAATTTAAGTTAACGCATTTAAGTAAGTATAATATTAGCAAGTATAGAAATAATTTCTTTATCTCTATTAAAAGTCTACATGGAAAGTGAAGCTAATTCGAAGTTTGCACACAAAATTGTACTTAGCACAAAAACCCATATTCGCACAAAGAAAGGTATTGACTCGAGATAGTGTGAAGAGCGCGTTCCGATTGGCCAGCGCGTATAACTGTTAAAGGAGGTTGCGCTCGATGAGTCGTAAACATCGAGATGTGAAGAAGCTTCTACCGCTCTCGGGTTTTTGTAAGGTTTAGTATGAATTGCATCTGATTCATTACTGTTATGTTGGTACCGTCAGTGTTGTTTGATGGTAGAGTTGTTTCGCGATTTGTACCAGCAGTGTTTAGAGAAGTCGAAGAACAGTGGTTTTTAGTTACCTACTCGTATTTGTGGTTTGGAGGGATCAAGTTGATTATTTTTACAGTTTCACTTTCATCTACAGCAGACCGGATTCTAGGTTAAAAGTTTAATGGGTCCCCGTATCAAATAAGAAAATTCATAGGTTCATAGGTATTTTCTTATTTTGTATTTTTAGTAAGTTGTAAAAGTAAATAAGCAGACATTACCTATGTATGCTTTTGTGTTTTGTAATATTTTGTTATTTGGTGCTCAATAAAGTATTTGTATGAACTATTATCTAATAAAAAATAACACAGTCATTTAAATAAACGCAAATCGAAACAAAGAGAAACTTGAAAAGGGCTAGCAGGCGCGCAACTAGGTAGGTAATAGGTATGTAAATAGGCAATAATGATTTGCTTTCACTTTCCAATGAAAAATGTTTTACGGAAATTGAAATCGATGAAATTATGACTTTGTCAATGAACACTAATGTTTATGTAGACGTTACTGACATGGGTAATAAACAATTTAAGCAAGATTCATAGACACATATTCATAATATCGAACAACAGTCGTTAACTTCTTGTGGTAGATCATTACTCTACTAACTAACTACTACATTATTCGCGTTAGCCCATACAACAGCCTTAATAAGAGATTGTATCGAATCTTTAGATGAAGATTGGAGATAGTATAACGACGGTAAAACTTAAATTTTACTTATCCATATCGAACACCAGACATTATTGCTTTCTCGCCATCATATCTTTTTCACACAACATCACGATTTTCTAAGCGATGAAATTTCAAAAACCATACAGTTCAGAATAACTTAACAACATAACTACACTAACGATGTCTATACCCACTTGGCGAATAAATACTTAGGTACAGTTGAACAAACAACGCCTATTGTTTCACCAGTAAGGACCGAGTGGAGGCCAAACCAGGTGCCAAAGGTACCATTACTAACACTCACGAACCGAATACAATAGAGGGAAGTTTCAATAACATTGATGATCCTATATTATAGATTGACGTTGGTACTTTCCAAGGAGATGTGAATATAAAGGTATTTGTTATGAAGGTTATCTGTCTGTTACTATAAAATCAGATACATTCTCAGATATTGATAAAAACAACGACCGTGCTAAGTTTATAAACTAAACTAACTACACATATCGTCAACCACTTACACAATTTGTTGAAATGGTTATGAAAACATTTCAATTATATGTTCCAACTGCCCACAGTTGATCAACAGTCAGTCAAAAGTGACCCGGAGTTGGCACTAGCCTTAGGAGACCTCTTCTTAGAGAGAGTCACCAACGGACAAAGTGCTGGCATATAATGCCTGGTTTACACTTAGTAGTAAGTAAGTAAGTATCAAGTGTGAGTAACAAGTACAAGTGCCGCAATTTCCGATAATTGTTCACGGAACATTTTGAACTAAGTAAGCATGCCTTCTTTCACGCAGTTGTGTCTTGAGTCTTATGATTTGAAAGCGCGCGACGCTGCGTCTAGAAATCAGCCGCAGGTGTCGCTTGCACTTGATACTTTAAAAAGTATAAACCAAAAAAACCTCAAAAGAAATCAAATCATGGTAAATATCCCGTGTTTAATAACTTTAAGTGTAAACCAGGCATAAAGTAACCATCACATCTACACACACAAACACTCGGTGCAATGAAGAATAGTTATGACATTGATAAACTAAGATGAATAAAATAATAAATAATAGGAAGTTCTGTATTATGTAAACAGAAAATGATGTTATGTTAGAGTTAGTTTAAAACACTTATTGAAATAGAAAAGGCAAATTGTAAAGAACTGTGAAGAGAGGAACAATAAAAAATCCATAGAAATCAAATAAACAAATAAAAAATTTTTTCTCACGATATTCATATTATACATGTGGGTATTATTTTCTCACGAGTATAATACCTATCTGTAGATACACTAAATGTTTGAGTTCTAGCTCATTTACGATGATCTCAGAAAAATAAAAAAGATATATAAAAAGAGTTTAACACTGTGATTTTGACACGATACTATTGAAAAATGGTAAAGCGATTTATTTAGTGAAATTCGGGCCCAGAACTTAAACAATAGTCCCAATTCCAACTACTGAATTAGAACAAAAGATGGCTAAGTGGCTATTGTGCTGGTCAAGAAGCAGGTAGAAAGCTTTTATCAGTTTGCTAATGATATTCAAAGAAAAGATACGAGTAATTAGAATGGCATATTAAGGGGGTGCCAAGGTCAGATGGTCCGGACGTGCACAATATGGCATTGTTGGTGAAACAATGGTAGATAGCGTGTCAGGCGGAAATCTGAAGGTAGACCCTGGGAAGGGAATCTGATATCGGTTAATACCATCTAGCACCCGTATACAAGCTCTGCTAAGCTTGGAGCTAGATGATGCTGGTGAATTATCCAACTATTTTTATCTATTTATTAGGATTATTACTGTTTCGACTTAGGGGACTTATTCTTCATCTCAACTCGGCACATCATTGATAGGTAGTACTTAAATTTAGAACTTTTGTCTTCACTTCATAGTATAAAGTCAAAGTCGCTTTCTCTTTCCCTATGCCCCTTTGTAGATTTTAGCGCAACGGATTTTGATGCAATTTTTTTAATAGATAGAGTGATTCAAGAGGTTCATACGTATAATAAAAGAGTGCGAAGCCGGAGCGGGTCGCTATTAGATTATACATTTTCTCTTTCTAACCTATCACCGACACTGCTGTCGTCTTTTAAGCTGTACTAAATATACCTATCAATAATACGTTTGTTTATATATACCTTAAGACAATGTCATAGCATTCACTTTACGCAATCAAATTTTAAAGCGTGGCGATTGAAGAGTTATTATAGCTGTCATTCCAAATACCTTTGATCGCCGTATAAACATTAATATTCATGTTGTTATAAGCACCTCAACATTGGGTAAATATGCTATTAGTATGGAAGTATGTGATAAATATGAAATAAAACGAAATGAAAAGGAATAAGGAAAGGACCATGGGAACCTACCAGCGGAAGTCCATCTGTTTCCTTCTGTGATTCTTTAAAGATTTGGTTATCTTTAGTGATTATCAATGCACTCGCTGGTGAGTATGACAAACGTCCCTTTTATGGGAGAGCCATGTTCAGCACTATACCTAATCATTTCTTTTTATTTATTGAGACTCATAAAACATAAAATAATCACTTAACATATAAAACTTAAAAAAATGCGTTACGAACTTGATTATCTCACAAATTATGTGCAAAAAGAAGGTAAGAAAAAAGAGCAAAATCAGTAATTCAAAAATAAAATAAAAACAGAATAAGGGTATTAATAAATTTAATTCAAATAATCGTTGATACGAGTAGGTATTAGGAACAATGGTTTCAATTGTATATACTAGTTTTAATTTTTTCTATTCTTTGATTGTAATTTTCGTTGTTAATAAAGATATTAGGAAGTTAATTTAAAAATCATTAACTTTATTATTAGTGTGATGAGGGGGGAGAGGAGAGTAAATGAACATTCTTAAGGTATTAGAGAAATAAAAAATTACAAGGATATTTCAGCTTGTGGTGATTGTAACCTTCATGCAATACAGAGCAAATGTCAAAAGGTCTGCCAAAAGTCAACGACCATGCGTCCCACGCACTGCCTTAAAGAGGCAGAGTAGCCGTTAAGAACATACAGATGCATTCTTTAGATCTGAGAATGAGAATAAAATGTAATAACTAGGAATACAAACTCCAGTTCGTTAGCAAATATGGTTTGATATAGAAGCGAAATAGAGATATTGTAGATGTTATTAATCTGTTATTGTGGATTGGTAACTCAAATATCAATGAAATAGATATAGAAGAGAAAGGAAAGGAAGGAATTTTTTGATAATACTTTTTATCGGCCTTTCACCATCTTTTTTTTTTCGATATTTTATCGATCGGTATTTAACTGTATGGGAATGGTCATTATTTGTCTTTCTGTGTACTTCATTTTTAAGATGATTTTTTCATAACTGTAAATCATGATTTAGAATTTGCTATGATGAAATAAAATACTGGATCTAAACCTTCGGCAGACTCATGGTCAATCTGATGACAACACCATAGCAATCGCTATAAGCCATGACTATATCCAAAGTACTTGAGCTAGTAGATACAGTTGTGTAGTAAGAAGATCGGAATCAGAGTATTGCGCGGGCGGTAGTTAGACTTGTTACTTCACCTCGGCAGTAACATGAGGGTAACATTGCACCCGCCCATGCGTGACTCTCCACGACCTTAATTATGTTGCGTATGCGCATGGATTTATTATAATTCATTTGTTTCGTTAGACGAGTTCTAATAGAAGATTTAAGACTATTGAATAATAAATTGTGTAAGGTATATCAGTCGCTTGGTACTACTGACTCAAGCTTTGCTTAGCTTGGTTGGGGCTAGGCTAGATGATGCTGTGTGGATTGTCTAGTGTTGTCGTTATAATTTCAGATCATAAGCAACGTTTTGTGGTTATCATACTGATTTATACGAGTCCTCCTTTGCTAGAAGTAAGTTAAAAAATTTCCCATAATGATTTTAAATCGATTTGGTCAGTGTTTAATGTGAGTATGGTCTAATCTGTCTCTAGTTTTGTCACATAAGGACAAAGCTACATTGTATAAAACAAAGTAGCTTTCTATGTCCCTATTGATGCTTAAATCTTCAAAACTACGCAACGGATTATGATGCGGCTTTTTTATAGATAATAAACGTATAATAAAACCGTGCGAAGTCGGGGCAGGACGCTAGTACCTAAAAAAAATCGACTTAGTTTCGTAAGGGGATTTCGTTAGGGATTAGTTAAGATTGCGACAAAAGAAATATTGATAAAATGAATAGAAAATATACAGTTCGAACACAAACAGATACATCAAAAATGCGTTAAGAAGACACAGTGAAATATGGTCTGTCAATAAAAGCGAAGTAAAAACGGATGATGGAAGGTATGCTGATCACGACCACAGCGAGGCAAAAACAAGTCACGCGAACACTGCGCGCATACTTACCGGAGAGGAACATACTGACAATATAAACGCTAAAGTTTGTATGTATGGATGTTTGTTACTCTTACACACTAAAACTACTGAACAGATCGGGCTGGAATTTAGAATAGGTGTTGTTCTAGCCTTGGAATAAAATATAGGCTACATTTTATCCCATTAATCAGTTCCCATGGGAAAGAAATAGTCTTGAAACGTTTCTATACAAACAAAGCGTGTGAAGCAGCGTAGGCAGATATTAGTTTGCCTCTAATATGAGCAGACGACCTCAGTTACATTGGAAATTATGAACATTACAAGAAAGAATATAGAGTCGAGTTAGAGTAGAGTTTTGGAAGATAGAGTCCAAAGCGTTTTAGGTTAGAGCCTTGAATAATGAGTAGGTAGTATATTTAAATAAAATATATAATTCTGTACGATCCTCACATCATTATTTAGCCCCGAGCAGTGTTTGTATTATGGATGACAAAATCTTTATTAACAAAAATATTAAATCTAGGAATAGAAAGAATTAATTGAATTACAATGAATGAAAGGATATCTTTATTAACAACGAAAATTACAAGCAAGGAATAGAAAAATTACAACTAGTATTTACAATTGAAACCATTGAGCTAACTACAGACGGTTGCAAACAGTCTAAAGGTAGCTCAATTGATCCATGTCAATACCAGTCGGAAGCGTCCCCAAGACACTGGAAGTATGAATTGTATTAAGTAGGTAGGTATATCAGTCAGGTTTGAGATAAGAGGATGTTGTGTGGATTGTCCAGCATTATTTGCGTATCACTTCATAGTATAAAACAAAGTCGCTTTCTCTATCACTATGTCCCTCTATGTACGCTTAAACCTTTAAAACTACGCAACGGATTTTGATGCAGTTTTTTAATAGATCGAGTGATTCAAAATGAAGGTTTATACGTATAATAAGACTGTGCGAAGCCGGGGCGGGTCGCTTGTTTAAGTATATTTTAACGACGGTTAAAATTTTATCATTTATTTATTGGAAAATCAACGGCTTAAACTATCTTAATGAAATTAATTTACTTGGGTTTGGATTATTTTATGGGTGGAACACGTGGTTTACGTAAATAATTACTTACAATTTGATAACAATAGTGTTATTATGTTGACGACTCATATAATGCGACTGTGTTGTCGCGTTATCAGAATAATTGTGTTGTTATGGACATATTACTGCATTCATTCAATTGACATATTCACTTTGCAATTATATTGCAGTGGGATATAAATGCTTTGTTTTGATCTACAATGTTTAAATTAATATTTCACCGACGACAGAGTCAAACTTAACGAAAGATAAAATTTAGGTATTCAAAAATTTTATGATTTGGAGTGTTATAAAAATTATAAACCTAATTCATTCGAACACCATCAATGTAGTGGAAGTTAATAATATAACGCATTAATAAGAATCAAAACAAAAACAAGCTGCATTGACATCCTCCTCCATTTTTTAAGTCGGTTACAAAGGGAACATTTTGTAGCTAAACAGTGTGCTGTTTAGCTACCATCATATTTAAACTTGATCCTAGTACCTACTTAAACAAGCTGTTTAACAACAAAACGTGCCACTGTAATGTTATATGTTTAAACCACGTTCAATCTAAACGGATTTTCCCATAAGACCTAAAACAAAACAAAGAACATACCAGTTGCAATGAAACAATCCGAAATTCACAACACTACACATCACTGGTTCTGGTTTAGCTATAACTGTGATCACTGATCACCCATGAATAATACTGTTATTATTAGGACTTTTTCAAATGCTTCTCAGCGGGAGGTAAAAGCGAAAACGCGCGTGCGGTTACTTCGAACGCGTGGACTCTACTAAAGTGGATTCACTATTCAGTTCATTCTGTGGTCTGTTCTGGCCAATGGTTTAGGACCAGACGGAGAGAGATGCAGGGCTCTGACCGTGGTTCATGTAATTAGGCGAAGCGGACGCATACCTTTGGAATAACTTAGACCTAGAGACCGTGACCAATGATAAGAATTGCAGTTCTGAACAGCTGATGCGCGATGACATAAATAGGTTTGCTTACTTAGATAAGGTAAGTAGAGTGTATTATATTCTTGTTTGACAGCTTGATGAAGTTATTTATTTGGGACTAATGACAGAATTATGAGAGAAAAGACAATGGAGACGGAGAAAAATAAAGTCAAGCAAACAATAATTATATGTACATACATAGAACTGGCATTAATCTTGCTTGATTTTTATTTCATTCAGATCAAGATTGGAATCTTTTGGATCTCTACCAATTTGTACCCAGATTTTATGAACTCTTTGTTTAAAAGGACTATAAGTACAGTATATTTAATGTACTTATACGAATATAATTAAAGCAAAATCCATAAACGACAATTCATTCTAGTATCAAACTCTTAAAAATCTAAGGCGGCACTAGAAGGCTGAATGCTGACATAATATAGTTATAACTCTTATATCACTTATTAGAAAATATTTTTATAAAAGATTTTTTACATATTATGTACATGCACTTTGCTAAATAGGTTAGTTAGGTACCTACTAATTTGATACTTGAAAATCGGTGTGTGGAAGAAAAAAATACACTATTCTATTGAGGAAATTAAAAGATGGCCAACGTTGAGAAAAATCATGACTGAAAAACTCGATTATATTTATTTAGATCGGATCGAAGCTTAGGTTGAACAATGCCTATACATTTCGACTGCTGTTTTCATTGTAGACAACATAGTAACGATTCATAAATCAGATTTAAAATGTATAAAAAAAGGGATTTTAATCATCACCAACCACCGTCACTCCACTGTTAAAAATTATAGGAATCTAGGCAGTTAGGTACCTACCCATAAAACCCGCTGATGATACTCCTCTGACAGGATTCCTTCTAGGAAAAGTTCGATCCGAATCAAGTTGACATTCCATTGGTTTAAGTAAAAGGCGGAAAGGTTTCAAGAACAGTGAATTCACACTGTGTACTATGTACTTAGGAATCAGGCTCTGACTTTCCACAGAAGCTAATAACCTTTGTGGGCGGCGCGGCGGAAATCGTTTTGCTATAGGTTGTTTTTATGGATTTTAGAAATTATTTAGTAAATAAGAGTGCAGTATTTATTAGCTCATTCTAAAATGGACTGAAGCTAAATCTTTTTTGGGTTTATTGACTAATTACCTCAACCCATTTGTTTCCTGAAGGATTGATTCTGATTTTTAGAAACGAAAGCAATCCTCGAAGTAACAAATGGATATTTTTTTAAAACGTCGCTTCGAAAATACTACCCATGTAGGATTGTGAAATATAAGTAATTAACTAGTTATGTTATTGTATAAAGAATATAATATAAAAAGAAATAAACTAATTTAACTAGTTTGAATAAATGCGAAAAGGTTTTTTAGTATTATTACTGGCAAAAATATCTGAATTCGTGAACATAGGTACAAAAAGAACGAAGACCTCTGACTGATCCTTCTTTAATATCACATAATAATAAGTAGTAACTAGTAACCTTGATAACAATGTACAGGCAGAACGCTAAACAATGTATTCTTTGGTACCGGCCTGTAACAGGCTACACATACCACCTCCATAACATCTAATTACGGAAGAATGTGGGTCAGCCAGCTTGCTTCATGCTCAACTATTTGACAGCTCAATTTACCTGTGACATGACGAGAGAATCGATTGAAACTCACGCGATTAAGTTATGCATTTACGTGTGGCATGCAACGTTATGTGAGATGCATGAAGAGATGACATTGAGGAGTTGAATGCCCAGAAACAAGTCTCAAAACATGATAATAATACAATTATCTAATAGTGTTAATAAAAAGTAAGTCAATTCGAGAATGCGTGACCCGAGAGCTAATGAGTATCTGCCATACGGTAGGGCAATGCAGCTAGTGTCTTGGATAACTTTTCGACTGGTATTTATATTGATCAGTTTAGCTACTTCCTTCTAGATTGTTTGTAACTTTTTAAGCTTAATTATTATATATATAGGTATTTAAAGTTTCTTTCTTCTTTGTTCTTGTCTTTAATTGTATTTTCTTTGTAAATTCGTAATTTTAGGAATTCGTAGATAACATTATGTTAAACCGGACAACGTTGCGTTGTAGTTACAAAGAAGCAGAACATTCGTAGTCTGTGTTGAACTTCCTGATGATTCAATTTTGTTTTATTTGTGATACAGTTTGAGACACATGTGTGTAAAAAATATGAGCAGGAAATATGCTTTCGCATACATACAACGAAAAATACGATAGCTAAAGAATTTTATGCCAGTCTTTTTAATCTTTTATGAAAGGAAAACGACATGCTTGTTGGTAGTTGGTAGTAGAACAGGTTGATGATTCATCCAACGATTCGACGATCCCTGGACATTTCAGAAATGTTAAAACCACAATCATCGAGATTGAAGAAAACTAGTTTTGGAATTGGTTTACGACTAACAAATAGAAAATCAATTACTGCCAAGGTGAAGATGAAGAGCCGAAACTAAATTAATAAAGATGTCCGACGGTTTGTTGAACAAGAGAACATGCAATGCCATCATGACTTCAGTGATATTGACCCAAACAAAGCCTTCATAAGTGTGTCAAACACGATCTTTGAATAAATAGATTTGACATTCAAACAATGCAATGTTTAGATTGACTCGTCGAACCACATATGCATACCATTGAAGTAAACTCGGAACATCAAGCGCATAACGTTTCAAATTTCAAGGAAACGATCGCAAGGCCCACCTATTGCCATATCAAATTGTACATAGATATCTATAAAACTATTTACGTACGTACCTACAACAGAGTATAAATTACGTATTTAGTGAAACCTACCGAGTTAAGGAGGGTTCCGGAAACGTGTAAGGTTTCTTTGCTAGGTATCTTCTTGTCGCTTGTAATGGTATCTATTACAAGCTGCAGGAAGAAGCAGAAATGTTATTTGATAGATTTAAAAACTATTAAAGTCACATTTATTTACGAAGAAAGTTTCAGCCAAAAAATTTTAAACTAGTATAAATACAGACTGTTGCAAATAGTCTAGAGGTAACTCAGCTGATTCATAATAATACTAATCGCGTCCCCAAGACGCTTTCAATCAGTATTGCATTGCCAATTATTGACAATGCTGATGCGCTGCGCCAGATTCTCTCCAGCTCTCCGGTCAAGCGTTCCATTGATCAGACTGAAGTCAGTCTGATCAATGGAACGCTTGACTGAGCTTATTTTAATAACTAGAGCCTTAGTACCCCTTTAGTACCGGCTTTGACGAAATCTGCATAATATTTGTGCTTCATGAGATCCTCAGCCAAATTTACCGCCACACAAGCCCTCGTGGATGTCCTCTGATGATGGCAAGGCGCAAGTGTGTTGACGCATGTACCATCCAATACAGTGGGAGCCCCCAACTACAATGGGACTGGTACCATACCCTCGAGCCTCTTACACATATAATACTTTACACATAGCACATAAAACATCCCTATATGAATTGGTGATTAAAGAGGTGGCGGGTGGGGGCTCAATCTATGCATACGATATATTTGCGAGCGATTTTTATGTCGAACAAACTGTGAAAAATGTTCATAATCCAGCAAAGTGAACCGGTCAGTCAGTCCTTTAAAGGTCGTATTATGTCGTCTGCCGGTTCCACCCGCCGAGGGGAAAGTAAGGGTTAACGGACAACTGCACCTGTGCTCTGGCATTTAGTGATTTCTCACAGGTTTGTTACAGGTTTGCAAGCTTGCTCTGTTTTATGTTTATGGCCTAACAGTCTTGTAATCTATAGCGACATTTAATGTACTATTGCCAAAGATAAAGATTTATTAAAAACGAAAATTACAATCAAGGATACTGAATAAAAAATAAAAACCATATACAATTGAATCAATTGAGCTAACTGCAGACGGTTGCAACAGTTTAAAGGTAGCTCAACTGATCCATGTCAATACCAGTCGGAAGCGTCCTCAAGATACTGGCTGCATTATCACGCTGTATGGCAATGCTGATGCGCTGAGCCAAATACTCACCAGCTCTCGGGTCACGCCTTTTGCTAAGGTTCCAGTTAGGTCTTTTAGGCCTAGTTCATTATCTCCGGACTCCGGTATTTTTTTAACAGAATTGAATGAGATTTTGGTTTTCTTGTATCAGCCATCCTTGTCTTGAGGCTGCTTAGTAGGGTTAGGTTAGGTACACTAATAACGCAAAAACAAAGGAAACAATTTTTGACCGATCTTGATTTGTTGGATTTATCTGCGTTCCGAATAGTAACTAAACTTTTACGGTTCCTACTTTATGTTTTAGTTCGTTTTCTCAACTTAATTTTTACGTGAAAAGACTGATATTTTTTATAGAAAACAAAAAGAAAACCCAGAACAAATATCAGCAGAACGTACAAACATAATGTGTCCTGAGGCGGGAATCAGGAAGAACTTTGTCCGCTGCGTCACAAAGGTTGTCGCTTTTTGTAAATAGGAGAGAGAGTAGAGAATAATGCTTTATCACTTCACACCTGTGTACCTAATAACCAGGTCCTAAAGTCATTGAAAAGGGGATATTTGCCATGATATGATTTATTTTGAGTTTTCCGATATTTCGGCACCGATTCAAGCGCCATGACCACGAAACACAAAATAAATAATATCATGGTAAATATCCCGTTTTCAATGACTTTAGTGTTAAAAACCATGATAGTTTTAAAAGTTATATCAGTTCCCAAAGGTTTATAATTCTACAACCGCTTACCCTTTCCAGCAGGTTGTAAGGAAGTGCGATGAAATGTAGGTGATCGCCATTTTTGGTGCACAAATGGCAAACTGGATATAATCTGGTGGTTATCACTGGATTACGTTGGTGCTTTCGAAAAAGGGCTATGATGTAAACATGCCAGTGACGTAAATGTAAAAAGGAAACGTAAAAGTGGAATATCTACACATACAAAGGACGTAAAAGAAATGAACTTCAGTCAAGTAAGATAGGCAGTTATGCACATTGTTGTATATTTTATAAGGTCGTGAAGATAAAGCTATAGGGAGTAAAAAGACTTCTTTCAAAAAATTAAGGATAGCATTCCGACCATGATTCTGAATACGTTCTGCGTTAAAGATACAGAAGTTATGTATTGCAAGTGAAGCGAGATAATTTAAAAAATTAGAAAAAAAAAAATCTTCAGCCATTTTTGTTTTCGACTAGCATTTTTTTATGCCACTATTTTTATTATTTTATTCGTTTAATCACAAGCGCTTGATACGCGATTTGAGCGCACTTATAGATTAAAATAGAAATAATCATCGAAATCGAATCGAAGGTTTTGATAGATTTGAGTTTTTTATTATTTTTATACCAGCAGTACATATTTGAGTGAGGTATACTTAATAAAGCGTATTTTTTTTCACGATGGTCTCATTAGATTTTGAAGTCAGGACGAAGCCAATAAATATAAAATAAATAAGATAATGGGACAAATGATGAATACACTCTTTACTTTCAATTTCAGCTAAGCCGTCCATCGATGTCAACGTTGATTATGCAATGGCATGTGCCGAGCAACCTGTTCGCATGCCACCTTTTAATTACCTTCATATTGAAATCTATAAATGATCCAGTTATTTCCGGACTTCGGCAGATGGGAGTAACTTTAATTTCATTACGCAATGAGTTAAAGTTGATTAAAATTTTATGTTTATGTTTAATTTTGATAATTTTAGAAAGTAGTTCAGTAACATTAGGCTCTTTGAACTCGATTGCTCGCATCATTAGTTTGGTGAAAATTTACCTTTACCTACTCGTACGTGAGCTTTCTCCTTTATGGTGATTTTAACCTTATTACTGGAATGGTTTTTTTTTAAGTTTTGACCCTTTTTTCTACATAAAATGTCTAAATGTATTTTAGGTTATTTTTCGCTAAGCCGAAGGAAGTTAGCACTCAATGATTCTGCAAATATTTGCATCTGACAATGGTTATTAACCTACGACTCTGCCAAGGTCAACTGCCAAGTGCCTTAGCTACATACCTACTAGATAAAATTCCGCAACATATTTTTTAGATTTTCCTAGCACAGATTACGTTCGGTAGGGATAGGGTTATAGGTTTATAGATTAGTTATTGTAGAGCCCACCTATCACCACTGATTACCACAAGAGTTGTAAGTTATTGTATTTTTTTTTAATCTATTTATTAACATTCCGACGAATATTAAGCTTAATGATGTGACAGGTGACTCCCGCTCCGGTTCGTTCTTGGTGCAAAGGATTGCCATCGCTATTCAGCGAGGTAATGCTGCAAGCATTATGGGCATCTTTGCGCCGGGAATGGTCAGGGGCGGGTTATTTATTGACTTATCATAATTTAATTGTGCTAGATTACGATTCTCTGATATTCCGACACAATTTTATTTGTTATGTGAAAAATTAAACTGAAACTGATTGAAATACTAGCTTATATTTTGCTCAACAAATCAGCATTGCCATTATTTCATTCGTGGCAAAGCAGCTAAAACTTTGGGCACTCTGGTGACGGCTCAGAAAATTGATCTTAGTGTTTAAAAGGGTAATTACTAGCTGCAATTATTTTGTAAATATTAAAAAATATCATACTAATCTCAAATCATATCGTACAAAGCATTGTTATAAAAACAAATGAAGAACATTTTCACCATATATTGTTTGTTTGTCACTTACCAGAATTATTTGAACTACTTTAATTTTTGGTGTTTTTTATTAAATTCTATAGGTAAATAAAAGCTCTCAGTGACTCATGCACAGATAACAACATACCGCTAGTTTGTGCTGAGGCCGGTAAATGCTAATCTTACATTAAAGCACGTCCCGAGCATTACAGAGTCCCTTTACTTCAGCACGGTTGAATGCTCTCTCTATACCTATAATAATCAAAAAGACGACCTCAGAGGCGCATAAGGGTCCACCTGCGACGCAGGAGGTTCGATTCCCGCCTTGGAACAAATGTTTGTACTATTTAAAAATATGGGAATAATATAATAAAAATAATATAAAATATCTACAAAGAAAACCAAACTATTTATGTAATGTAGAGTATATCAGGCATTTAGTACCCATAACACAAGCTCTGCTTAGCTTGAGGCTAAATGATGCTGTGTGGATTGTCCAGCATTATTTATTTATTATTGTTCATTAGCCACGGAGATCGTATGACAGGTTACCGTCGTCAGATCTTGATAAAATAAATTAAGGGGAGAAGCAATTTCAATTAAAAAAAGATATCTAAAATCTAGAAAAAAGTAATGTAACTAACGCATAAAAAATACAGCCGAATTAAGAACCTCCTTTATTTGAAGTTGGTTTGAAAAAAGAAGTCACAAGAAATATAGATAGACGTCTGAGTTTTGGCCAAGTAACGGATAACCACGGGGCTAGAAGGCCAAATCTGTCGTCTCTAAAACTGGTCTGGCCGGTTTCATGCAAACAGAATCAGGCCCTATTTAGCATTGTCTAGTTTTTAGCTCCCAAATATAATTATCTAATGTTATTTATTGAAGCATCTCTCTTAAGAATACCATAATAATAATAAGCCTTTATTTCCAGATTAAATTTTTATTTACATTTTGAAAGTTGAACTTATTTTTTGATTATTATACAGCGAATTCAATGTTTTTTTTTTAATTTGTTTTAGGTAATTGTTGTGAGTATTTTTCTCCAATCTCAAATTTTTTATTCAGTTTTTAATAACAAAGAAAATTACAAGCAAGGAATAGAAAAATTACAACTACTATTTACAATTGAAACCATTGAGTTAACTGCAGACGGTTGCGAACAGTCTAAAGGTAGCTCAATTGATCCATGTCAATACCAGTCGAAAGCGTCCCCAAGACACTGGCTGCATTACCACGCTGTATGGCAATGCTGATGCACTGAGACAGATATTCACCAGCTCTCGGGTCACGCGTCGCATCGACCAGACGCTCAGATAATTTTAATCTCAAATTAAACACTTTCCCAATGTTACGGTTTTAGGGCAAAAAAATAATTGATTTGCTGTTGCTAATAGATAGATATATTTTAAATAACAAATACATAGAAAACACCCAGAATACCCATTGAAATACTTAGGTAGTTACCTACTTAATATTTCAGAAGAAAAACAGTCAATTATATCTAGATTATAGTCAAATACTGTGGAGGAACTTGATTGCAAAATGCCTTTGGCAAGCGTACGTTACGGCAATCTGAAACGCAACAAAATCTAGATTTTTACTCGCACGCCACTCAAAGATAAGTTAAATCAATCTATCACACAAGAAAACCATAGCATAACGTGTTAATTGCCGCGATATTACAGCACAGGGAAGTAGTAGCTTTGTTATAACACACGGAAGAAATCTATCGATGAGAATCGATTTATAACCTACTGAAAAAGTTGTCTATGTAGGTATCTACCTACTTTAAAAGTTGTCTTACGCCGCCGCCCCCCGTGACGGGACGGTAGCGGCGTAATGCCGGGTATTCTCCAAGCCGTGTAGCATTGATGTGTGCCATGCCATGCCATAGCAATCATCATTATCATCATCAGCCTATATTAGTCCACTGCTGTTAATATGCCCATGAGGGGCATGAGCGCCATAGCGCCCTGTCTTCAGCTCGCCGCACCCAGCATCTGCCAGCCGTCTTTCGCAGATCGTCATCCCACCTGGCCGGAGGGCGTCCTACACCACTTTTGCCAAGTCGCGGTTGCCACTCAAGAACACGTCTACCCCAACGGTTGTCGGTTCTTCGCGAGATATGGCCGGCCCACTGCCGCTTCAGTTAAGCTTGCTAATTCTTTGAGCTATGTCGATAACTTTGTTTCTCTGTCGGATGTTTTCATTACGAATCCTATCCTTCAGAGAAACTCCGTGCATAGCTCGCTGAGTGACTTAGAACTGGTGGATCAGCCCTACCGTGAGTGTCCACGTCTCAGCTCCGTAGGTCATTACGGGTGGGACGCACTGATTGAAAACTTTCAGCATTGCCATACAGCGTGTTAATGCAGCCAGCGTTTTGGGGACGCAACGACTGGTATTGAAATGGCTGCAGTAAGATCAATTGTTTGTATCTATTAGTTTTAATTTGTTTATATCACTTAATTCTAATACCTAATAGGTTGTTTTGTTGATGATAATGATCAGTGGTCATTGACCTTAGAGATAGCTTCCCCGTGTTTTATAATCATAACATCACACTTCATCATCTTCGCGGGACAATGCAATGACATATGTCTCCATCATTCAGCCGATGTTTTGCGACTCAGGAAGTACTAACTTTGTATCGCTTTTGTTCCTCACATGATACTTGTATTGTTAAACTTGCAATTAAATTACGTCTTTACTGCTCTATGCGTTTCCGCGATAGATTGTATGGATGCCAATACGTTTTTGTTTAACTGCATATTAAGCTATTGTCTCTTCAGAGGTAAGTTGTAAATAAGACATTTCATCTGTGATTGTGTGCCCGCTTTCACGGATGTTGCTTCCGGTTCAGAAGATGTTTCATCATCCCTTTCTATTTACTTGAGGGTTATGGAAGAGTCATTTAATTACCTAGAAAGATTCAAAGAGCTTGTGAGTATCTGGCGCAGAGCATCAGCATTGCCACATTGTCAGCGCTGCATACAGCGTGGTAATGCAGCCAGTGTCTTGGCGACGCGACGACTGGTAAGTATCGAAGATTTCTGAATGACTTAGCCAATTACCAAAGTAGCTTATTAATCTGCGACAACAACGCCCTTAAACCATAACATACGGTCGGCCAATGACTCCTAATGCATTGATCACACGCGCCGAGTAAAGAGGCGAAAGAGAGCTCTCGGCCGAGTGCTCGGCCGAGCAAATGAATGACACACTCGGCCTTCGTTTCGATTGCTAGGCCGAATGACCACTCTCGCGCTCCTTTCAGCATATGATGCACTGATTCTCTTACCCACTCTACTTGCTCGTGACGGCGTCTGCGCGTCATCTGTTGTTTATGCCGAATTTATCGGGGAAGCGAATAATAATATTCGAAATTTTATTTCAAGCAAAATTAGTCTAGTATAAGATGTAAAATACGAGTACTTAAAAACTACGGCCCGTATAATAAATAGGTACCTCAGTCTTAGTTATAATGTAGGTAGATAAACTACATAAATTTACTAGATAGATATTCAGATAGTCAGATACCCTGCTGTACCAATTTACTGTCTCGCCTCAATCTACTCCGTGCGTGTGACCAAGGCATAACACGTTGCTCCCTTCTGCGCTAAATACGTTGATTGACGTCATAGCGTCACATTGTTCGTATGCTGCTTTCGCTCATTGTGCCTTGTCTTATGGCCTGTTATTATGGTGGGAATATGGGTGCATAACAACGTATTATTAGGTATTTAGCTCATTGTTTCGAAAAAGAGCTAAATTTTTTCGTGTTTGGCTTAGCGCATCGAGAGAAGTGGGGCGTTCGTTAGTACTCTACCACGGTCTTGGCTTGTAATGTTATGGGCGGAATTGGTAATAGATAATTAGAACACAGGTCTTTCTAGCCCAGGCTAAGCAGAGATGCTGTACCTACACTATACATAGGATTTCCTTACCATACATAGAAAACATTCAATACAAATAGGAGATCCAACACATGATTGTAGCGGTGCCGTAAACAAACCAACTACCTCCTACATCACAGGAAAATTTTAGCCTGCTGCGTCTCAGAAATCGTCTAAGGTTTCTAGTTCTGAGACCTAACAGCAAATCTAGATCGTAACCTTCAATGAAACATTATAATGCTGTCGAAATCAAAGACCAATCCGAAAAGCTACATCGACCTTTGGTCAAAGCCTCTTGTTACATCTTCGTTGCACCAATGATTCATTCATTTCTCTCATGAATGGACCAAACCCAAACAGTAATATTTTGTACCTTATCAACTCGAAATTAAGCTGCTAATAGACTGCTAGTTCCGTGTGCTGTGTTGTTTATAGTGAATCATAGAGAGATTGTAAAACAAACTGATTTGTAGGTCAACGGTAACGTCAGCTGAAAAGGCCTGTCCGTAAGAATCCACGGGGTTACTCAGGGTTATGTAACATTACCTATCTGAGTCAGTATTGGCAAAACTTTATAATTCCTTTGTCAATAAATATTAAAATTAAACTACTCTTTGATCCCGTTTGTCGAAGAGAGCTCTGAGTCCAGTCGACGATAATATCGATATCACTGTCTATTTTTCTGTAATTTTGTTTTCCTTATGTACACAATAATACAAAGCATAGACCTTATAAAATAAGATATGAACGTACCTAGGTGAGCTTCACCGAAAAGAGTTTTCGTCAAGCAAAACTTAGAGTTATAGGAGAGTCGATGTAACAGGTAGAGTAATCCGACAGATAAACTATACTAATGGTATATAAGTACAATATACATAACAAATACATGTCGCAGATCGCTGCATTTATAGGCCTCAATTCTATTTCATACTAGCGAGCCTTCGTTGTGATACCATGAATTTCATAGTCAAGAGTAATGATAACTTCTTGATTATATATTCGGTCTCTTTGCTCTATAGGCGGCCAGGCCATAGAAAATGTGATTCAAGGACAACATACTGTTGATGGACAAATGTCATAAAAGAAAATTAATTACTTTGGTTGCAATATGACAGTGAACATCTCTTGCATTTTTCTAAAATATTATTTAGAGTTACAGCTTGGCAAAAAAGTCTTGAAACGGAACTAATTTTTTTGTTTAATGGCAACATTCTTAAAACAAAGACGTTTGATGTAAAATTGTAAACAAAGATTACGAATTCTCGGATTTTTTACTTGGATCGGTCAAGCGGTGGTGATAAAGTGACGAAAAGTGAAAAATAATGAATAAAACAGTTAGAAGTGCTGCCAGGGAGGTTATTTATAAGGTATACAGGCGATGTCTGGCAGAATATGAGGCCAGAACTATTCTTTCAGATCTCAACAATGTTTTTCAAAGAACCGCTGATATGACAGGTTTGTGAGAGTTTGTTTTGTAATTTTAAGTTGAATCAAAGGTAACTTGATGGTCCTAAAGCAGGATTAAATTAAAGTTCCACGGAACAAGTGAAATTTTCAACAATAAACATCGGGCAGTTAGGTTATGTTTACGTTTGTTCTGCGTACTCTGCTATAGCGCGGGCATAGAATTTGATACTTGAGCTAGACTAGCTAATATGTAAATCTATTTCTACATAATTTAAATGTTGGGATAAACTTCCGAAAAGCGCATACCGCCGATCGATATGAAATTTGGTATGATAACGTATTTCGACCTCCTAATCACGAATATCATAACGAAAATTGGCGCAAAAGGCATTTGTGTGTGTGTGTACAGCGGAGATTAGGAACTGTGGGGCGTCACTCCCACATTTTTAGCAACTCAAAACCCTCTCCACTGTGTGTGTGTGTGTCTGTGTGTGTGTGTGTGCGTGTGTGTGTGTACAGCGGAGATTAGGAACTGTGGGGCGTCACTCCCACATTTTTAGCAACTCAAAACCCTCTCCACTGTGTGTGTGTGTGTGTGTGTGTGTGTGTGTGTGTGTGTGTGTGCGTGTGCGTGTGTGTGTGTACAGCGGAGATTAGGAACTGTGGGGCGTCACTCCCACATTTTTAGCAACTCAAAACCCTCTCCACTGTGTGTGTGTGTGTGTGTGTGTTTTTGCGCCAATTTTCGTTATGATATCCGTAATTAGGAGGTCAAAATACGTTATTATACCAAATTTCAGATCGATCGGTGGTATGCGCTTTTCGGAAGTACACCCAAATGTTGTGTTATTTCTTTGTAATAAAGTTACTATAGCGTTTGTATTTTAAATGGTCTAGAAATTAGGTGCCTAAATAATAAACTGAAAAAGGTAAGATAAAGGTATCATAAAAAGTTTCTTCTTTATAGGAAGCAGCTGAGCGTGCTAAAACGGAACGGTTCCAAGCTATTACGGAGGAGGATTGGAAGAATTCGTGCCAGCACGTAATAAAAATAGAAAAGGAATACTGTGAGAGAGAACTTACAATGTATTCATCAATGTATTAAATTTTAATTTACTTTATATTTTTTTCTTTATATACCTACTTACATAACGAGAACCTTGCTCAATTAAACAATATTTACTGATACTAGTATACTATGTGTGGATGTACGTACAACAGAAATATATACCTAAGTATCAAGACTAGCTTTGGTGCGCTATAGGTGTTGCCATAGGGACCTACAGTGGCGCCCCCATTATTTTCTACTCTTTTTTGCCAAGCTATAAATCGCATGATTATCATTGACGAATGCAGTGCACGAGCATAGCATGCGCTCGTGCACTGCATTCGTCCAGTAAAGATTGGTGTACCGGATAACACCTTGAGTGCGCTTTCCTGACAAAACCACATTGATGATCGGTGTTCCGGTTTTATGGAGATGATCATGAAGATGATCGTGTCTAACTTCAACATATATATAACATACCTAATGATTATCATAAACATAAAACATAAATTAAAATGAATGTTTTAACATGAAAATCCATTCAAAAATGAAACGATGAAACGATCAGTTCTCGAAACTATCGTCAATCAGGCTAAGGGCTCAGCTCTGTAAAATCCACCCTTGAGGAGTTGGTACAGTGAAAGTTAAAAGACAGATATGAAATAAAATATTATTGATAGTTTAGATGCAGTAAAGGTATCTACAGTTCTACGTGCCATCAATCAATATATCGTATTTCGTAATCGGGAGAAAAGAGAATGTGCATTCTATTACGCACGGATATTAAAATAAATAATAGTGCGATAATAAACTAAATGTTTACTATAGGCGAGAGCGATCGCCCAATCAATAGAAAACACAAGTAAAGACAAAATATGTATATTTTAATATTAAAATAAAGTTGTGTTGGCTGGTGATCGGCTGGACCGATTTTTATGATTTTGTGTTTTTGGATTTGTCTTCGTCGGGAATAGGGTGTCCACGCGTGCGACTCCGCGGGGCGCAGCTATTTATTTATATTTATTATTAATTATTTAATGTTAAACACTTTATTAGGTCAGGTGTGTTAGGTTTTATTTAATTTTATTTTTGATTTTATTTTATTGTGATTTATTGTGTATGTATAATTTTTCTATGGATGTATTACCGTCTGAAATAAATTATTTTGAATTGAATTTGAATTGAATTAATTTATTTTTCTTTTATTAGGGGAGGGCCTATCCAGGCCAGCAGCAGTGCACTGATATAAGTTGATAATGATGATGAAGGCACAAACATTTTACAATATTCATAACATAAACAATATTATATAAGGAGCTTTTATATAAAAATCAAGATATCGCTAATCAAAATATTACAAAATAAATTCAAGAGTTTTAGTTAAAGGCTTATTGAACTCGAAGTCACAGAGTACAAAATCGGACTGAAACTGCATGAGAGGCACTAGTTAGCCGGATTACCCTCATAATCGCAAAAAAAGGTAGGTAGTCAATGAAAATTCACAAAAAGCTAGCTCATTGAGTGATGTAAATTTCCTTCTTCCTCCAACTGCATTGTGCAATAACAATCTATGGTTTCCTCATAACAATGGAATCTTTGTTTCTAGCATAATATCTTGCTTTGCATGTTTAATGGCCAACGAATACTAGGTAATGGTCCGAGTAAAGTTGAGACAATACTAGTTAAGGAAAATGTAAATGATCTATCACAAATCCCTATCAAATTAACTAGGTAATTCATCAATAATGTAAACATAAAATTTTGGATAAATTAAACAAAGCAAGCATCATGTCTTTGAAAGGACCTAAATAATAATAAGAATAATTCGGCATGAACAAGAAATGGGAAAACCCTGTCAAAAACGTAACCTTCGACAAATGCACAGTGAATGAACAAATCAATACCTTGAGGAAAAACATGCAAATTACATATCATCTTATGGGGCAAGAGCAATGGCGATGAATAAATAGATTTAAATTCGAGTGAAAAGAAAAAAAAATGCGCAATGGTTCACGCCGCCGATTGTTACTAATATGGATTATTTGAGCTATCTCTGGATTGTTTGCAACAAACTGCAGATACCTCAACCTTCAATTGTAAATACAAAGTTATGTTTTTATAATGTGTTTATTCCTTAATTTTCTTTATTAATAAATTTCATAGATAGGTAACTTAATATTCTAACAGTTTGTATAAATAGTGATAGTAGTAGAAAATTATAAAAAGTCTATGCAGTATAACAGTCATCTAATAGTTAAGTACTTACCCATAACACAAGTTTTCCTTAGAATGAAGCAATTTTGTGTGAATGGGCAAGAATATTTATATAATATACGTTTTTTACCATGAATACTTTTGAATACTTAGGCGAATACATTATAACTGTAAGAGGGGTACACACACAACGAACCTAGTTTATGCTGAAAAACACCAACGAGAAACAATAGTCAGGGTGAGTGCGGTTCCAGATAAAAATAGTTTAAGCTATTGAGACAACAACAAGTTTGAGCTATTGAGACAACAAGTTTCAACTATTGAGACAACTAGACTTAAATAGTTTAAGCTACTCAGATGACGTAACATAAATTCCGTACCTAGGCTCGCCACAAAGTAACAATTAAAATATTTATACCTATTTTATTTGTGCCTGTCTACACCTCTCACTGCGAACCTGCTTTAATTGACTGAGAACTTATGCAATGTTATCTTTCACCTAGATTTAGCATTCCCCTGCATGTTACCACGTAATTGTGATAAATTGCCGTCAAGTTGATTCGATTTATTCGGAATGTAAATTTTCTTTCCTCAACAATCAAGAAAGTTCTACAAGGCCTATTACACTTCACGGTTTACCGGAACGGTGCGCCGTGACGGCGGAAAGGACGTTCTGATTACACTGCACGGTCGCCGCCTTCCTAACTCAGTTGCCTGTCGAACGTAGTAGGAGTATGGCGCCTGTGCTCTCAAAATTTCAAAAAATTGGAATCGGCCTTGCCGCAACTGCGGCTGTAAATGTGAGAAGAAATAAAAAAAGAAAATGTTGGACCAAGCAATATGTTCTTATAAGAAACAAAATGTGTAATATGAACATCTTGCATTCGTTCCATAAGTTAGGCATGTCTTTATACAGTTGTAGAACATTGGACAATACATCCTTTTCCTTTTGGGAAGTCATTTTTGCACGCAAGGCTCGCTGATGCACGTCCGCTCACAATGAACGCCTCGCGCGACTGAGCGGCCGGTCTCTCTGAGCGCGATTACATTTGCCGGCGCACCGGCAGTTAGGAAGTTAGGACGGCCGGGAGCGCACGGTCTTCCGGTGTCGGCTTCCTTTCTTCCTAACAGCGATTACACCTTCCGTTTTAAGCTTCCTAACTCTTACCGTCGACGGTGCACCGTAAAGTGTAATCGAGCTTTACGCATTCGAAATTAAAACTTAAATCCTTTAGGCTTATAAAATAAGTAATAAGAAAAGTTAAATTTAAAAGAAATTCAGTGTTCATTGATTTCTCTTCTAACAACTTTTTATCCATGAATAATGAATAAACACAATTAATTTAAATTAAGATTCATAAGCATGAATGCTCGTAATCTAAGTTGTAATTATGTGAAAACAAAACAATTGCAAAACAATAGTGCACGCTGCTGATTGGATCGGTTTAGCTTCCTCCGGATTGTTTCCAACAGTCTGCAGCTACCTCAACTTTCAAGTAACTGACGCCGATTTAGGTAATATAATACTATCGATTATAGATACGAAACTCGTAAAAAAACAGGATTCCGTCATTTGACAAAGAATTCATTTAACGTTGTAATAAACCTACGGTTGCGTTGCGATTAGTCATCACATCAGAGCTTTAGATTAGATAACATTATTGATTTAATCATCTAACTCTTTTGCCCGTTCGCAAATATTTGTGTGTGCATAAAAATAATGACTCATTTGAAGAGGACCTACATAAAGATATAGCGTTTTGGGTATATGTAAAATATTAATATACCCAAAACCTAAATAGGTACCTACTTATTTATTATATTTTTTTTCTATATTTTCTACACCTATTAACCCAGATATTACTGAAACTATTTTTTATCTTCGATCATAGTGATTTTTAATATGTTGTTTAAAATGCCCTAATAGTGTTAGGGAAAGAAGTAAAAAAAATTTCACTTTTCTAGGAAAGTCGGAAAATGGTGGCCTTTTAAAAGGCCTGTAGTAACATGGGGGTCGATTATATGCAATCCTAAAAGTCAAACAAAACATCGAAATATCAGTTTTTATTTATCAAATTAGCTTGAAACACTAAAAAAATGGTTTTTTAATCCTCAACACGGTTTGCAAAAAAAAAACACCTATTAACCATTAAATTTACTATATTATTTTCTATATTTATTTTCTACACCTATTAAATTTTCTAGCTATGACTCATAGTTTGATTTTCAATTTTATTGTTGCTAAGTCTGTAACATTGAGTTAGTATTTGTTATACGTTCAGCTGAATAAATACCGTTACTATAGCACTACACTTAATAAATAAAAGACATGGTATGATTTAAACTATTGGTTTCGCTAAATCAAAACCTATAAAATGTACAGAATTTTAGTTTTTATACCGACGATATTAAATAAAATAAATAAATAAATAATACCGGACAGTCCACACAGCATCATCTAGCTCCAAGCTAAGCAGAGCTTGTGTTATGGGTAGGTACTAGATGACTGATATTATAGTACATCGATTAATGAAGGAATTTTAACTACTCCAGCTTTTTCGTTTATGCACGCAGTAAGTAAGTATCTAAGCTCCGCTTTAGAGTGCGGTCTAAAATATTTCAGTATAAAATTAAAAAATAAATAATACTGAACGATCTACACATTATCATCAAGCCCCAAGGTAATCAGAGCTTGTGTTATGGGTAGATCTATAATAGGATAAAACAAAGTAGCTTTCCTCGAACTGTCCCTAGTTCTATCACTTAGATCTTTAGAAAAGCAACGGTTTCTGATAAGGTTTTTTTGAATAGATAGAATGATTCAAGAGGAAGGTATTATACAATCGAGCGAAGCAGGGGTGGATCGCTAGTGACTGATAAACATAATAATAATGTACAATACATAACATAGATAGATGTAATATTTTTTTTAGATAATCACCCAGAACTCTACGACAGAATATACGGAAGTACATATTTCTAAGTATGTCAACATATCCTTGTAATAACGAGAGTAGAACACTCCGTTAAATACCTTACCCACATAATGACCGTTACTATTAACTTAGTTAGAACTAACTGACGACTTTTGTGGCGCAGCGGACGAAGATCTGCCTCTAGAGTTCGCTTGTTCGATTCCCGTCCCGTGAAATTTTTTTGCGCGATGCTGACATTTGCTGGGTTTTCTATGTATTTTCTACGTTTAGTATAAAGTATAAAAGTATTTCTATAATACCTATATTATACCCATTATATTGTATTAAAAACATTACTTGTCTAGCCTGACCATGGCAGAATAGCAATAAAAGTACCTAATAAATAACATATGATACAAGATCAATGTAATGTTACCACCTAGTTTATACAACAATAAATTCATTTAGATATCATTTTATCATTCAGGTTGTACCCACATTTATGATTAGCTTGGGGCTAGTTAATGTTAACTATCCAGGATTACTTATTTATTAATAACTACAAAGCAAAAACGTCATGTAACTTAATAACATCCACAGAACAAGCTGATAACACTAGCTGATGTCAGTGACACGCTGACGAAGGCCATATTACTTCATCAATGAATAAAATTATAATTATAATCGTATCATCTTACCTACAGAAGTCGAATATATCCTTCACAATCAACAAAACAGTTTGAATTTCGAATCTATCTCTTTATCGCTCCATATAAAGAGAAGATTGGACCATTGCACTACCACATCACTACTATCTATCGATAATATTTGAATATCGATAGGAATTTTCTATTTGTATTCGAATTTTGAATGTAGAATGTCGCGCGCTAGTGCGCACGCGCGCTGACAGCGGTGAACTGGCGATGGCGACAGGCTCTATCGCAGGCTGTGTAGAGATGAGGATTTGTTGCGACAAAAACCGACGATAGATTTTCATTCGTCGAGTATAAATTACTACCTATTAACGATAAAGATATCATATGAATGCCAAAAGATCTTCACCGCTTCTATTTTATTGTCGCATAATTTTACCAGCAAGGTTTTTTTATAGTTTACATTTATTATAGCTTAATGTCATCAAATCGCCTCGGCTTGTCATTGAAGTTATATTAAGATTATTTGACTTGTGTAGCTTTAGAAGAAACTTGACATTTTCTTTGACTTATCGAAAGCCTGTTTCAACTACCTTACCAACCTTACTCCATATTGATAGGTATATGGTCATTGTCTACATAAAATACACTTCAGATTTCAAAGTTTTTACGATATCTCTTTGTAGTGGAGCATCTCTAAAATAACTACTAAAGTAGTTACTTACTTGGTTCCCCGCCATGACATGGAAAATTATTTGGTTGGGTTACTTTTCAATTCACAGTACCTACAGTCATGTCAATTGATGGTCTCTTAGCCGAATTTCTAGTGTTAGAGCAGCCATATGTGATCAGGGCATTATAGTGCAAGCAAACACAGATGCACTCTCTTTCGTTAACTCATATAATTATGTACAATGGGACAGTAAAACCGATATGTCGGGGAGGCGGGAGGAGTCAGGCGAAGGGACCAACGTGGTATCTAAAGCTCAGGAAAATCATTAATCCTAGCTACTACCTACTGTGTTTTCCTGTTAGAACAACCTTAATAATACCTACTATATATCCGGACCGAATTTGAACCCGGGACCTCAATTGATATGTTAAATTACTAGAAGTTAAAACTGGCTCTATGAAGCAATACAGTGATGATCAAGGGTCATCATCTAGGGTTATACCTGACCTCAGGCAGGAAATAAAACCAGTAGAAAACATGACCACTCTCTCGTCTCTATGTTTGCTGGTAAAGATTTCTTGCTGTTTAACGCGAAAAAGTGAACTTTCCTTAGACACATAATAAAATTATTTTGTTGACATGAATATTCGCATGCTGACTCTACAGTTTCTAAATGGAAAACTTTAAATAGAAAAAAATAACCTTGTTGAATTTAACAACCAACTAATAATATCAGTTTAGTCAAACAAAGGTGAACCACACCAAAACCATTGAACGGGTCGGACTGAAATTTTGAATAAACGTAGTTCTAGGCCTGGAATAAAACACAGGCTACTTTTCATCAAATTTTCGCATAATCAAATACCATTGCGAGAAAACTATAGTTAACCAGTCTTACGAACGCGTTTTCGAGACTGTAACTCTCACAGTGAAATTACGTGACGTTATCATTCGATCTCTTAATGATTGCAGATGCTTATCTGTAATGTTGTTTGAAAGATGATTAATACATTATTGCTATGCGTGATTGAATTCTAGTAGACAGGGCGTACTATAGTCTAGCTAGATAAACTGTTTGTTTACAAATTTGATGATGTCGGTTTTGTAATTCAGTTATAGTATAAAAATATTATTAGTAACTTTGGTAAGATCACCAAGTAAAACTATAACCTACGGGCGCTTGATTGTAACCTACTTAGTTTTTTTAAGTATTCTTTGAAATAGGTATCTAGCTATGTTTCAGTTGCTTGACATAATAGGAAATTATTCATAAATACTTTAACTGAATATGAAAATCAGGAAAACCTAACATCTGAACTCTATAATAGATGAATTATTGTGTACTAGTGACCCGCCCCGGCTTCGCACGGTTTTATTATACGTTATACGTATGTACCTTCCTCTCGAATTACTGTTAAAAAAAACCGCATTAAAATGCGTTGCGTAGTTTTAAAGATTTAAGAATTCAAAGGGACATAAGGATATAGGGAAGGACATAGGGACAGAAAAAGCGACTTTGTTTTATACTATGTAGTGATATATGTATGTCGCAGACGTATTGTATAATCCGCCGTATTACATTACGGCTAGCTGTTTTGAAAAACAGCGCCGTTTTCTAATGCGGTGGTTCAACGAGTAGCTGTATTGTCATTGCGATACGTTCTTCAATATGTCGGCCCACGTTTAGCCGCATTGATAAACTACTTAATTGTATAGGGTGACAATACTAACAAAAAAAAAACAAAGTTAAAAATGATAATCAATTTTATTAATCGGGAAAAGCTAACAGATTTCTTCTTACGTTATTCCTTACTAATCAAGAATTATTATCATAGTTACTTAATATTAATTATGTAACTATGATAATATTACATAAATAAGATAAACATCATTTTAGAAATTACTGAAAAAGGTGTTTTTTACAGCTCCTTGTTTTATCTTCACTCCAACTTTAGGTAAAAAAGTGTGCGAATATCCGATCACTAGTTATCAGTACAAAATATAATTATGGTTAAAAATATTATTTCAACCAAAAAGGCAAGTCGTGATTGTCGAGAAAAAATATTTTCTTGTCAATTTCGACCGGCATTTTTTCTCGACAATCACGACTTGCCTTTTTGGTTGAAATAATATTTTTAACCATAATTATATTTTGTACTGATAACTAGTGATCGGATATTCGCACACTTTTTTACCTAAAGTTGGAGTGAAGATAAAACAAGGAGCTGTAAAAAACACCTTTTTCAGTAATTTCTAAAATGATGTTTATCTTATTTATGTAATATTATCATAGTTACATAATTAATATTAAGTAACTATGATAATAATTCTTGATTAGTAAGGAATAACGTAAGAAGAAATCTGTTAGCTTTTCCCGATTAATAAAATTGATTATCATTTTTAACTTTGTTTTTTTTTTGTTAGTATTGTCACCCTATACAATTAAGTAGTTTATCAATGCGGCTAAACGTGGGCCGACATATTGAAGAACGTATCGCAATGACAATACAGCTACTCGTTGAACCACCGCATTAGAAAACGGCGCTGTTTTTCAAAACAGCTAGCCGTAATGTAATACGGCGGATTATACAATACGTCTGCGACATACATATATCACTACATAGTATAAAACAAAGTCGCTTTTTCTGTCCCTATGTCCTTCCCTATATCCTTATGTCCCTTTGAATTCTTAAATCTTTAAAACTACGCAACGCATTTTAATGCGGTTTTTTTTAACAGTAATTCGAGAGGAAGGTACATACGTATAACGTATAATAAAACCGTGCGAAGCCGGGGCGGGTCACTAGTACACAATAATTCATCTATTATAGAGTTCAGATGTTAGGTTTTCCTGATTTTCATATTCAGTTAAAGTATTTATGAATAATTTCCTATTATGTCAAGCAACTGAAACATAGCTAGATACCTATTTCAAAGAATACTTAAAAAAACTAAGTAGGTTACAATCAAGCGCCCGTAGGTTATAGTTTTACTTGGTGATCTTACCAAAGTTACTAATAATATTTTTATACTATAACTGAATTACAAAACCGACATCATCAAATTTGTAAACAAACAGTTTATCTAGCTAGACTATAGTACGCTATAGACTTGACTTAAACAGCTTAACTATTCCTGCTGGAATGCTTTTATTTTGTGTACATGATATTATAAATTTTAATATCTGTAAATAAAAAGAGCTAATTCTTATATAAAGTGAGTAAGTATAGATAAATAAAATTTCCTTTGTCCATGGTTTGTTTACAGTTCCACATTGAGAAGAATATAAATTATTTAATTGCACCTCAAAATTGTTGTTAAAGTCATTTTTTACCGACATATTTAACACATTTTCTGTAACTCCGCAATTTAGCAACATACTTTCTTTACCCAACGCCATTGTTGTTGTTATGTCAGGCAGCGCCACGGGTGTTAAGAATCGGAACTAAAACAGTCAAAGAGGCGGCTAATCTCTCGCTTTATTACATTATGTCTAGCCGTATTGAATAACGTTTGGCGCCGAATACAATACGGCGTTTTTTTATTCAGCCTTATTCAATCGGGCTTATCGTTGAACCGCCGCATTAAAAAACGGCGCTGTTTTTCAAAACAGCTAGCCGTGATGTAATACGGCGGATTATACAATACGTCTGCGACATGTACATATATATATTCGTCCGGTTTTGTCTTAGGACCAAATAAAATGATCCTATTTTTAATAATAATGCTTAGTATTAGAATATAATATAATGTTAGAATGATGAAGAAATTAAATAATAAGTACTTGATTCAAATTAAATAAGTAGACAAGACAATACGACAATATGTAAGAATTACGATGCAGATTTTAGTAAACAGGCACATCGCTGTCAGTCAGTTAGTCTGGCACAGTGGTAAAATATTTTTGTATGATTACTTCTACTCTACCTTTGTACCATTTGTCACTCAATACATGTCTTCTCTGACTCAAAATAGGTTTGTTCATAACGCATGTTGTCCATTTACGCGTTTCTATCGTCCTTTCATATTTTTTATTGTTTATCTATACATAATTAATACAAATACAAAATATTTATTACAGTAAACATAACACAATAATTATGAAGAATTTGACAAGTACGCTATCGCATTAGGTGTGCCTGTAACCGTAGCTGTACTATTTTAATAAATAAATCAATCAATTTACATATCATGGGTTAGGGATTCTCTTTTAAGTATAGAAATACCTGTGTTAGAGAGTTCCACTCTTCCGTAATTTCTGTAGCTATAATTATACCTATTCTACACAGCGAACAGCTATCCGGCCATCACTTTTGACTGTATAGTGCCATACCACTGCTCGAATACTGTAGGTCTTCTGTTTGAAAGTTCCAAAAAGGTTCCCAGCACATAGTTCGTGACAGCAAGTTATCTCATTTTGGAAAATACCTACAAACTAAACAATGAAAGTGTCTTACGCAAGTTCCACGTAATGAAGGTGATTATGCTACTTACATAGATTAGCGACTTCATATCCCAGATTAGCCTTCATCATCATCATCATCATCAGCCTACATTAGTCCACAGCTGGACATAGGCCTCCCCTAATGAGCGCCATAGCGCCCTGTCTTCAGCTTGCCGCATCCAGCATCTGCCAGCAGTCCTTCGCAGATCGTCATCCCACCTGGGCGGAGGGCATCCTACACTACGTTTGCCGAGTCGCGGTCTCTACTCAAGAACACGTTTACCCCAACGGTTGTCGGTTCTTCGCGCGATATGGCCGGCCCACTGTCACTTCAACTTGCTAATTCTTTGAGCTATGTCGATGCATGCAGATGAGAGATGTATGCAGATTAGCCTTACCTGTCAGTATTCGTCTCAGCCTAATAACGTAGGTAGGTGATATTCTAAATATGAATTAATGACTATTTGATAGATTATTTATTTATCGATTTTCGATTCTGTCAGCAGAAAGCAATCCCTTTCTAAAACTGAATGTTTCGCTCGTGTTTACAAAACAGTCGAGTGAGGTGAGTCATTTCGTAACGGGAGCCGCGACCGGTTCAGTGTTTCATGGTTTATTTTTGTATACCTGGTCCATGGCACTTGGTACGACCATTACATAGACAGACTATAGACTTTGCCATTTACATAGACTGTGCCATTTAAACACTATAGACTCTGCCGTTTACATAGACTATAGACTCTACCATTTACATGGACTATAGACTCAGAAATATATAAACTCTGCTACTTACATAGACTCTGGAGTAGCGAAATATTGCTGTCTCCACCTGGGCTTTCCACCACCACCACATGTATATGAAGAATTTAAACTTATATTATAAAATCGAAAGATTGGATGTATGTTTGTCACCTCTTTATGCCAGGATCTACTGAACAGAGTGAATAAAACATACCTAGCCTAGGTATGTTTTATTCACTTAACATCAATTATGACGCCGGTGAAGCCGCGGGGCGCAGCTAGTAGATAATAAAAATAATGCTGGAGGGTACTAGATTACATTTATAGTTTTTTTTTCATAAAACAGATACCTATGATGTGTAAGATGTGTTACATAAGGTGTCAAACAGTTAGATATCTATTACAGCATAAAATCGAGAAGGCCTTTAAAAATTTTGTTCTTTGATTTTTTTATACTTTTGATCATAGGTTTTGATAACAGCAAGCTCAGACGCTTTGGCGCTCATTAGGGAAGCCATGTCCAGCTGTGGACTAAATAGGTTGAAGATGATGATGATAGGCGGTCTGCCTTTATCTGACCAGGTGGTCTGCCCCTAGGCAAGAGTTGCAATAATGACCAAGATCAGGAGTATTACACAATGATGCTTTCACTATCGGCGATGTTCATACGATACCCTTTACAAGTGGAATAAAATCGAAAGCCGCCTGATCAGTTATTGCGTGGAGTGAATTTGCGTGTTTACCTAGATTAAATCTTGATTGAGAAAAAAACTAAATGTTAGTGTTTAAATTACCTTCCTTCCATCTTTACAATTAAACGGCGAGGCCGGAACAAAAAGATTAAATCATCAATTTATTTATTTTTTACTATGATCTTCCGAATATTTTTCAGAAGAAATAATGTAGGTAAGTACTTAGGTACATTGTAGCTTCTATATATTATAGTACAAGCAAAGCAGTTGCACTTGTAGTTACTTATTCAAACAAGGGAATAAAGTATTCAAACTACATTTCCAGTTTGCGAAAACGACGTGTGAAGAATGACATAAATTATAAGCTACACGGTTTGTCTTCCGACCAGACCAATTTTAATATGATTGCGAGCTAGGTATTATCCCAATCTGGGAAGTCCGGATGTGAAAATATAATGTAGCGTCAGTTTTTCTGTTCGCCGTGACGAGACGTATTTAGTAGTTGGTAAGGTCGACCTCATACACCGTGTATCAGCTTTAAGAATGCTCTTACGCAGGTATCGAAAGTCGCTTCTAAAATACGTTTTGTAACACAACGTGTGTCCTGCGTTTGCGCATACATTAGGGAGGTAGGGACCTAGGGACATTAAAGGTGTCCGTACCTCACAGTATAAACTACAAAGCCATCATCAATCAGTATCATTTTATTATATTATAATTATAAAGGGGTAAGGTAACTCACTCACTGACAGACAATACGCAGCCTAGACTAGACCACTTGTTTTAGAGATTTGAAATTTGGAGATTTTTATTTCTTTTGGATGTAACTATGTAGTAAATATGTATGTATGTGTGAACTTAGAAAGGAATTTTTGATACTTACTTAATTCGCATACATTAACTGTATTTCAGGAACTGTTAGTAGTAATCTCCAAAATGAAACGTCACAACGTTCCTCTCACAAAATAAGCAAAAAATGCATCTCGATTCAGCATTTTTTGAAATTTTACTGAAATAAGACACGGATCTTTGTTTCCTAAAAAATTAGGATTTTTACATTTTAGCCGATTTCTAAATGTTCCTAAATAGTAAAAGTAGATGTAAAAGAGTCTTCGGAACTTAAGATCAAAATGGAACCTCTATTCAACAATTTTAGTATGGTATCGTTGCTTTCATCATTATCCATTCATAAAATGAAATTTCATCATGTGAGGAAGGGACCCTTTTTACCCTTTTTATGACCAGTAGTTAATTTTTAATTTTCTTTTTATTATTTTTTGTGTAAATTTTACTATCAGTAGCGTACTTCCTATACGCTACTCTTGTAGGAAATGGAAACATTGCTTTCGTAAAGCCTGCCCTGCCATTATCGTAGTACCTAGTAGCACAGGTAGTTGGTAGTTACCTTATCCATAAGTCAATCTTGAAGGAGAAAAATGTACCTAAGAAAGAAAGGAAGCCGTGTCCAGCTGTGTTCTACATTAGGATCATACATTAGGAAAAACCACGTCGCGATAGACTAAGAAATAGGACTTAAATACCAACAGACTCCATTACAAAAAAATTATAGGTATCTATGTTATGGAACCTCACCATTTACTGTGTGCTTTCGGCCGTCTAACTAATTCGAACAGTTGAACAGATCGGATTCCAGAGAAGCCTCTTGCCTCGCCATTCACTTCTTCCTTTCGCTGAACGAATCAATTCGATCGTGAATATAATTGTTCAATTCCCACGGCTAAAGGCCAGTTCATCAACAGTCTATAGAATCAGTTAGTGTATCTCTGTTGGGATAGATTTTGAATTAATCGAATAAAATTCCATCTAATAATTATGGCAGCAGGTTGATTGATACGCACTATAAACCAAACATAGAGGAATAGTAACTTAACGTCAGCAGTGGCCACCTAAAACGATTAGCTTATGGACAACGGACAACACGGAATCTGACACAGATTCGGGTAGAATTCAAATATTTCTGCGTTTTTTATTATTACCTATCTGAGTTTTTCAAGGATAAAATACTTTTTGGAAAACCCCGGAGATGGAGGAGTACTAAAGTTCGTCGAAGAATGCTCGTCTCCGCTGACGAGGAACGTCGAGAGAATGGAGGGTCGAACGTTAAGAAGGCGTTGAGGGAAAATCGTCTTCGACGCCCTGGTATCGCTGGATCGATGAAGTCAAAGCCGATATCCACGCACTCAACGCTGGCTAGAGCCAGCGACATCTCAGAAGCTAGATGCCTGGAGAAACTGAACCCCAGAAGTTGGTGGTCAGGTTCACTCAGGTTAGTAGGTATTATAAAGTAAGTAGTTTTATTAGTAACGAAAATTACAATTAGGGAATAGATGGAAATAAAACTGGTTAATGCAATTGAAACAATTTATCTAACTGCAGTCGGAAGCGTCCCCGAGACACTGGCTGCATTACCACGCTGTATGGCAATGTTGATGCGCTACGCCAGATACTCATAAAGTAGTAGAATTAGTATTACTAAGTCTGTTAAAAAGCGCCTAGAAATACCTAATGCACGCAGCGTGCGACAGCATTGTACCACGACTCCCACATGTAGCAGAATGAGGTGAACAAAACGAATTATAACGCAACACTTGTCACAAACCTTCAATTACTATTACTACGTGCCACAGTTTACTTAACACTTGGGATAGCTGATTACTTGCCTAGGACGAGTAGGACGAGTAGGGTTGTCTTTTGAACTTCTGACGAGGAATTGTGGGTTCGATTCTAGCAACGCACGAATTGATTTGCAGCTGAAATGAGCCTTGGAAAGAGATTTGATGTACTTACCTATTTATTTTTGTTAGAGACAAGCAAAATATTACCTAGCTGTACATTGTAGGTGAACCATAATTAGTTAAATAAAAAAATAAGAAAATCATGCTGCCGTAGGAGGCCCAAGAGGTATTATTAAAGTCAAAGATCCTTTGACTACGTTCCTTAGTGATTGAAGTCAACGAACTATGATACTTATTACCACGGATAACTCATGATCCGTTAAGTTTATAGTTCAACGTTGATGTTTAAACTGACAGTAACTTTGGTACTTACTTAGCTATTTTATATTATTTAATAACTGCTTTATAAATCTAACTAAGTATATAACTGCTTTTCAGCAACGCATTTTTTTCGCAAAACTATACTGGTCCCTATCTAGCCCCTAGATACTTACCATACCATCGCCAATCACACTTCATTTTAAGATACGATAGGAAAAAGTTTATTTGGTTTCCACAAAACAAAATGTGTAGGTAAGCTATAACTACAACGTAAAACCAATGCTTTCCACAAAACATAATGTGTAGGTAAGCTTTAACTAAAACAAACAATGAATACCTACATGGAACCAAAAGGGTGGCCAGGCCACTCAGTGTGTGCTGCAGGAGATCGGAGAGCAACTAGGTCTTCCGTGACACCTTAGTGTAGGGCGCGTCATTTAATATTCCAAGTACATTAGTTTGTAGGATGTGTACTTTATTAACAACGAAAATTACAAGCAAAGGAATAGAAAAATTACAACTAGTATTTACAATTGAAACCATAGGATGTTGTTGATGTGTTTGATTTGTCTTCACGCCAAAACTACTAAAAGGATTGGTTTGAAATTTTTCACAGATTTAGGTCTTAAGTTTAGACCACTAGGTAATAAAACAGGCTAAATCCTACTAATATTATAAAGGCGAAAGTTTGTAGGTATGGATGGATAGATGGATGGATGTTTGTTACTAAAAATTTGGCACAAAGATATATGTATAGTCTGGAATAACACATAGGTATGCATATATTTTAACCCGGAATTCCCACGGGAACGAGAATTACGCAGTTGAAACCGCTGGGCGCTGCTAGTACTTTAATATAACCAATTATAAATATAGAGTTCCAACAGAAACAAAAATAACATTTAAACATTTATATTGTAACAAAGCGTACAGAAACTGTATTGTTCACAGAATATAAATAATAGTGCATTACTATTTAGATTTCTTTGGTGCAGTACGTTGAGTTATAATTTGAATGTAATGCATCTCGTAGATCGCAGACATCCGGCGCACGCGCAATTTGCCGCTCCATCGGCAGCGGATTCCACCAGAGTGCTTTGATCTCGGTGAAGTGATGCTTGAAGACTTCTCATTCAATGGATTGGGGGGATTACGATACGTACGATTTTGCAGTACACGGCTATTTTAAGTAAAAGAAATACCTACATAGGAAAACAAAACAAAAATAGGTATCTACCTATTTGGTAGATTTGTCTATTACCGTTTACACAAGCTGCTTATCTTAGGACTACTTAGATGCTGTGTGAATTATGCAGCATATTTGAAAGGCCAAGTTCAAGATGTTCCTAAGTCCTTTTTCGTAGGTTTCAGAGTTTTTTCAGAAATTCTTTTTTATTAATTTTAATGTAGTATGGAAGGTATAAAATGATTTATGTACACAGGATTAATAGAGGTGGAAAACATATCAATGATAAACAAAGTTATACAAAATAATACCAAGTAGGTACCTAATCGGAAGACAGGATGCAATGCAGGCGTTGTGAGAAATGATATGAACAGGAGAATAGGAAGCTTTGTTTGTTCATGTTTTACATTGTATACAACTTATGTTATATAGGTACTCTTCTCTTGGAAGTTCAGCGCTTTTTAGCATTTACTACGGGTGGTCACTGAGGGGTGAATGGTTTAAAAATACCTAGTATAAAATGGCTTATGATGTAAGTAATGTATGTAATATATGAGCATGAAACTTATTTTTTAGAAAATGACATTCAAAGTTTGTTGAAATTAAGCCTTAAGGGGGGGGGGGGGGTATAATAAAAATAAGGGATGAAGTTTGTATGGAAATATATAATATGGTAATATGGTTTAAAAAGAATGACTGCCCAAAGTCACTAGGTACCTAATTCATTCCGAAGTAGCGGGTACTTCTAGTGGTGTATAAAGTAGGTACCTAGTTAATATTATGAAAATATGTAAGGGTTAGGTATATGACTGCCCAAAGTCACTATTCCATGACGAAGTCGCGGATCACAGCTAGTATCAATTGTATAGGTACGTCTCCTTAGAGCATTTAGAACAATTTTAGTTCTAAATGCTCTAAGACGTCTCCCCTTAGCCAGGTACAACCAGAGACAAACTAATATTATATATCTATGATACAACTGTTTTCAAATTTAGAAATCAGCAAGCGACTTATCGACATGGACGCTCGTCACCGGAAGGGCCGCGATATGATCTGCTAACCAGGCCAAGGATCGATTTCATTCGCCATCAATTATTGCAGCTCGATAATTTGTTGATCAAATCATTTCAAGGTCCACTTCATTAGGCATTCTGATGAAGAAATTGAAGTTCCTACTAAATAGAAAATGATGATCTGATCTGGAAATAATAAACAATATACACCTGCTACCTACCTAGATCACATTAATATTGCTTTGCTGTTTGCGAATTTTCTCTTCACGCCAATAGTAGGTAGGTACAGGATGGATCGGGGTGTAATTTTGAATAGACGTAGTTCTAGGCATGTTATAGGCTACTTTTCATCTCAGAAATCAGTTCCTAGGTATTGAACAGAAATAACCTTGAAACGTTCCTATAGAAACAACGCGTGCGAAGCCGCGGGCAGATACTAGATATACTTAGTCACTAAATAGTATAAAACAAAGTCGCTTTTTCTGTCCCTATGTTCCTATATCCCTATTTCCCTTTCAATGCTTAAATCTTTAAAACTACTCAACGGATTTTGATGCGGTTTGTTTTAATAGATAGAGAGATTCAAGAGGAAGGTTTATATGTAGGTACTTATAATAAAACCGTGCGAAGACGGGGCGGGTCGCTAGTATTTTATATTTTCCATTTTTGCGTTGATAGTCGAATCCGTAATCTACCAAGTCTCAATGCCAGTGAAGACCAAACGGGCACAGCGTGTACGTAGTTCCGAAGACTGACAGATGACCGAGGTTCTCTTAGTCACCTCTTACGACATCCACGGGGTGTGTTTGAGTGGTCTATTCTGACGCCCTACGACCACCATGACAAATGAATGCATGAATGAATGAATGAAAAACGTTTATTCTGATAGTTTAGTAGGTACACATAATACTAGGAGCTTATACATATATACAAACTACACACACCGCAAAAAACTTAATACTAACATGCAAATATAAATGTAAAAATAAAAGTATTTAAATATACAGGATGTTTGGCACATGGACCGACACGATTTTTTGGGGGGTGGGGGGGGGGCATGTGCTGTTTTTCCCCGTGAGACCCAATGTCCTAAGTCTCACGGTAGTCCAGATATGATTCTTTTTATTTTTTTTGGAAAATTTCATATTTACCTGTCTAAGCATTAGGTAAGCAGGGATCTTAGTATGGAATAAATATTTATTTTTTATTCTAGGGCTTTGCTATTTAACCAGACCAGCGCATTGTTAAATCAAAGGGTTTTTGTCAAAGAAGAGCACTGACCCATAGAACTTCAAGGACTATCATAAGAACAATAAATTTAACTCCAGTTGCAGGCTCACAGCAAAAAACGCAAAAAAAGAACAGCGGAGATAAAACAGCACGAAGTTCATTGTCGCCCTCGGTCGAGCGTGAACATCGCGATTATGATAAGAAGCCGGACAATTGTGCAAAACGACTGAATGTTACCATGTTATTTTTACAATGATATTTTAAAGTTTTACTGTGTCTAACTAAGTAAAAAATGTGGTCCAGACAACCTGACGTCAGAATGTCTGACCACTTTCTTTTCATATTATTTCACTGTTCATCGAGTAAAGGTACAATAATAATATGGTGTACCTATTAATATTGTAATGTGATAGTTTACAAACATAAAATGTTGAACTTGGTCCAAGGGTTCTGACGCTTAGTAGGTACGTACGACAATTTCAGATAGTAAAAATACCAGTATACTCGTATCTAGTGTAGACTAGAAGATGCGACTTTTACTTTGGGCTATCTATAGTTACCTGTAGGTAAGGGCTATACCTACCCATTCAACATTTTCTTAAACGCAAGAAACTGTACCTAATTCATAGCATCCTTGGTACCTACTTAGGTATTCATAATACCCTTCTTCATTGCCTATGCAGTTGCATTTCAAAAGACGTGCAATTCACAATCGCTGCACCAATGGAATGCACGGGATCAGATTGCAAGATCTGTAAAAACCTGTCTAGGCCGACTCTATACCCCAATTCAAAATCCTAGATATTTTTTGTTAACAAATCAGTAGCTATAAAAACTTAAGAAATACCTAGTGGTGTAACTTAGTTTAGGACACTGGTATCATCAGAGCAAGCTATAGGAGTTCCAAACGATTCATGGTTTTGACAGTTTCCATTCATCATTCCATTGGTCTCTCATTCGTTATCGAACTCGATCTTACATCTACATATTTTACACAATGCGTTGTTCAAGTTTTCTTGTTAGGTACCTAGGTACCTTGCTATAACCCTGCTTTTGGCTTTTGATAAGTTTTAATTTATAAATGTCTTTGTCTACAAAAAATAATTATTCTAAATCAGAGTAGGTATAAATTAGGCCCGCACACCTATAAAGTAGGCAGGATAGGAACCTATCAACATGGTAGGTACTAGGTACTTACCTATTCGATTTGGAGCCCTCTATAATCTGTAAGGTAGGCAAATTTAAGGTCTACATATGTAATTAGAATACGGGCAAGGTCGATTAAGCAACACTGTAGAGCAAGGCTACTTTCCCATTGCTTGCCTTGTCGCCCTGCGGGGGCTTCATAACAATCATACTGATGACAATAGCACATATGATCAACACAATAGTACCTACATTGTATTGTGATCACTACGAACCCATGACGAACCCCATCATGAAAAAGAATTCATATTATATTTAGATAAACCGTTCTTATACTGTTCTCCATTTGTGAGGAAATAAAAGGGAGCGCAAAGGTAAAACACATAAGGATATTATGTGTAAAACAAATATCTACCGGGCTGTGGGTAGTTAATTCCTAAGGGAAAATAGGTATGTCCAGAAATGAACTTGATATGTTGATGATGAAGGGATGGCTAGGTACTTGATGTTGGTTCTAGTTCTTCTTGGTGGCTACGTTAACTCATGGATTTCTGTCAATGTCATAAATCTACATTTGATTTTGACATGTAAATGACATTCTGAAGAAGCTTTGCGTTGCCATAACAACGCGCCGCCAACAACAACACCACCAAAGAGAATTTAAATAATATGTAAAAACACCACCAACACTTTACAAACGTAAACAAAAATTAAATATCTCGTTTTCTACTAAAATAATGAAAATGGGAAACGTTTCGCGTTGGCTGGACGTTGAAGTAGGCTCGAGCGATATTGGGCTAAACACTCTACCGTCCAACATCGCACTTGTTGACCTCCACGATGACAATGAGTACAAGCTTCTCATTGGAGATCTTGGGAGAGGAATGCGGGGGCCGGAGCTCAAGGTATGATTCGAGTTATACTAGAAACTGCCAAAGAAAAACTTGCAGCGACATTATTCGATTACCTACTTGTTATAAAAAAAGCTGTACAAATTTCTACAAATATATCAACAAGAAAGGCTGGGCTTTCTGAATAGGCTGATTACTTTTATAAGTGATGGAAGAGGGAGGAGAAGCGAAACGAAGGAAGGCCTGTACCGAGAATGGGTTTATTCCAGGTTAATATGATGATAATGAAAATCAAATTCTAAATATCTATATAATATCTCATGCATGACTCACTTATTGCAAGTGCCGCCAAATGAATAACACTACATTCTTTGATAAAAATCGGCGGAATAATTGGACACAAAACTGAGACTAACAGTGTATTATTGATGCCTTTTCCTACTCATAGATGTATTATGATCTTACTCAATAGATAAGAGGCAATTCAAGATTTGTTCAGCATTTTTTAATGAAAGAAAAAACAACCAGGTACTTAATGACTTTCTTGCTTAATTTGTGTTTCAGGTATTCAGAGGTGCAATGCAGATATCAGATGTAGTGCTCCCAGACTTGCCTCTAGGCATTTTAGGAGTCTACACGAACACCTCCTTGCCTCGCACACCGGTCATTGTGGTGGCGTTCAGTTCTTGCCTCTACTTCTTCAGGAATTTGAAGCTGTTCTATAAGTACTATTTACCAACTATTGAGTTAAATGAGTCAGAATTGGATGCTTGGAAACAGGTATGGAAAATGTTGCTTTGATTCGACACTCTTTGTCACAAGGCTTTTCTCTCATTGAACCTCACACTTTCTAAGAAATTATATATCTCCCAAGAAAATCTATTTCAACTGGTATTTTTCCCTCTTTGTTAATATTATTGTGTATCTTCTGTTGGTAGTTCTAAATAAATAAATAATTTGTACTTTAATTTATAGTATTACATAGGTATATCAGTTATCAACCTTGCATAGGGAGCAGGAGATCATGGAAACCCAAAGCATGAAGGTCCAATGACATAAGAACTGTAGCTGGTGGACAGAGGAGTTGTGAAGCCAGAGACAGGAAAATGGAGAGTATTAGGGGAGTCATATATCCACAACTCAAGTAATAGATGCTGACAATGATGATGATTATGATATCAGTTTTCTAACATACTAATCTTGAAAAAAGCACTTGATAGATGCACTTGCACAAGCTAAAATACAAAATCACTACGTACAGTATAAAAAGAAGTTTCTTTTTCTGTCCCTAAGTCTCTTTGTATGCTTAAATCTTTAAAACTATGCAATGGATTTTAATGAGGTTTTTTTAATAGATAGAGTGATTCAAGAGGAAGGTTTATACGTATAATATAACCGTGCGAAGCCGGGGCGGGTCGCTAGTTACTCACTAAAACCAACTGTAACCACTTTACAACCAACTGTTATTTTAATTATTATTTTAATATCAAAAAGGTACAATAAAGTGTTCATTCATTCATTCACTCATTCATTAATTTAAACCAAGAATTGCCTAACTCTCTTCCAGCTAGTAGAGCCAGCAAACCACAACACAGAGAGCATAGAAGCCATCACGACAAACCTGAGTGCTATACCGAGTACACTCCTTAGCATACAGTCCCGGCACTTTCTGAAGCTGTCAGTAGAACAACAGGTTGAGTACTTGGAACAGATACCAGAACTCCCAAAACAGGTATTATTGCTTACCTTTTTTAAGTGTGAATTACAATCAAGTAATGTAAACAACTTAAAACTAGTAAATTCAATTGAAACAATTGAGCTAACTGCAGACAGTTGCAAACAGTCTATAGGTAGGTCCAGATAGAGGTAGTAGCTAACAATTACTTGAAGAGAAGAAAAAAATTATAGGTACCTAACTAGTATTTATAACTGAAAAGTTGAGCTAATTGCTGTTGGATGTCCAATTTTGACTGTTGCCTCATTTATATCCTACTATAATATTATAAACGCGAAAGTTTGTGAGTATGGATGGATGGATAGGTGGATGTTTGTTACTCTTTCACGCAAAAACTAATGAACGGATATGGTTGAAATTTGGCATCGAGATAGATCTCTAGTCTGGAAGGCTATATTTTATCCCGGAATTCACACGGGAACGGGAATTACGCGGGTGAAACCGCAAGGCGCTGCTGGTATAGTATATTTGGCTTAAAAATCATAAATAACTTAAATCTCCAGGCGCCAGCAGAGATATCCTGTGTTGCCGCGTTAAAGATGAGCTCCGTAGACCGGTACGCCGTGAGCTGCGTTGTGGTCGGCACGGAGGAAGGGGAAGTTGTGATCTTGGACCCACACACATTCACTCCAATGTCTCAGGTATGGTTAAACAACTATAGTAAGTATATATTATTTTTATTTATTAGGAAGACAGACAATATAAACAGATTACAATAAGGATTTTCATAGAGCAGTAAAGTCGTCACTTTAAACATTTAAATACACATAAAAACTAGTGAATATAAATAAACTGACCTTACCTTACTGAATTATACCATCAAATTGGGAAGCTCTTTGTCTAGTATGACGCTCTTTGACTGTGATGATAAGATAACCTGCAAAATTCTGCTGGTAGAGGCTGGATCGGAAGGCTGAAGATAAGGCGCTCTTTAAAGGATTAAAATATGTCTAACAGTATCTTGGTGTGGACAAAAATCATTATGATGATGATGAAATAGTCTTAATAGTTGATATGGTTGAATTTACAACTGAGGACCAGTTTCAATGTTGACATTGTTGAAGTCAATTGGGTATAATAAAAAAAGCTTATAGGTAGGTACTATATTTGACTGTGAGTAGATTTCTACGGACTACAATATCGTATTTTGTCATGTCTTTACTACGTCATTTATGAACACCTACATAATTTGTCTTAGCAATCTTCCATGTGTTTTGTAGGCGAAACTGTGCACGGTAAAGAAAACGCCGTGCCAGATCATAGCCACGGGAATGTATACCGTCGGCTACAGACTTACAGTCGCTACCAGGTTGTCAGTTTAGATCTAAGCACTTACTTTGCACTGTGCCTTTAAGACACCAATGCACGGAATAACATTTATATTGTAAAAAGAACTTGGAACTTGATACAATAGTTAAGAAATACCTACATGGATGCTGTCAGTAATTCATAGTAATTTTAAATCAGTTGAGTGTATCAGTTTGGTCATTAAGTTTTGTCTCTAATTACGTTTCAAGTTCAATCAAACTCTACCCAAGTAGCAAAATAGATCCAATAACTGTCTTCAAGACTACATTTCAACACTCCAATAACATTCTACTAGTATACTACAACGCTGGATTTGGGCGCATTTATTGGAGCACAAGTGCTTGTTATGCTCCCGCAATGAGCTAACAGAATGCTAATAAGTCTAATTACTGTCTTGCACCAGTATTTGGAAGCACTAAAGCTCCTTTAGTAGCCTTGACGAAGATTACTACTGGTAAAAGTACTCCTGTTGTTATCTACTTCTAGTTCGTTTCAAGTGTAATTATGCTATTAATGTGCTAATAAACGTACTTTGTTTTCAATAATTTGTAACACGGCAGGCCAATTCTTTTTTGTTGCTGATTTGTGTGCAGTGTTTACAACTTAAGTAATTTTAGTTATTGCTTCATTTAATATTTATTTATATGAAAAAAGCTGAGCTAGAATTAAGTGAGAATACAATTTAACGTGTGGCAAATCTATATTTACTGTAATAGTGTACAGTGTTAGGGCTAATTTTTTAACGCGCTTAAATAAATTGAATATTAAGCCAGTTAGTGTAAAAATATTATAAGCACATAATTATTGTTTTTTGATCATTCGCCATGTTTCAAAATATGCTCTGTATCAAGACATTTATAAGACCGTAATAGGTAAACGTACGCTAGATTTACTCTTAGTTAAGATTAACTCACCACCATGTTGAATCAAATTAGAGTTCCTCGATTGATGTCTGAAACCCTGCAACGGCTAAACATTTTTTATATAACTTGTTTTCTTTACATGTGTTAAAAAAAGAATGAGTTAGATTTTCTGACTCGGCCATGTATCCATAAAAATCACACTAATGGCTCTGAAAGGTTTTAATTATTACGTTGTCCAATAAATCATTTTCACATTTACAGAATGATCGCGTTCGTTGATGTGGATTGTTTTTTGACTAAAAATGAGTTGCGCCAACTTATAGTAGGTACTTACAAATTCGCAATGGCCTAGCCGTGCACCCACTTTGTTTTATATGCTAGCTGCAAGGGATGTGGATTATTGCTTTCTACTAACAATTTTTAATTAAAGACCTTTTCACTTCGTATAATCTTATGAAAAAATAAAGTTTATATTGAACCTTGTTTTTTTTTATATTGAAAATGTTATGGTGACCCAACTGTTCTTTGTACAGCATAAAATTATATGATCATTACATTGAAGATAATAATGTGTTGCATAAACAATTATTCTTTAATTAAATATTGATTTAACATAATATTAATATGGGTAGGTAATATTAGTCCGCTTTGAATTATAACAATTTTGCTGCCGCTGCACTGTTTCGATTCGTAAGGGAAGAGGTAGGGGAGGAGGGCACGGGCGGGGATGCGAGAGAATACAATGATTCTGAGACTGATGATAACTATAATAAATCCATTGGTAAAACGTTGTTAATTATTTTATTTAAAATCACAGAAAGTTCATTTTACGCTAAGTGCGATATATTATGTTTAATGGTCCACATTTTAACTTCTTTTCGCAATTGTAAATTTTTTTCATAATCAGGTATTTCGACATCTGATTCATATTCACTGTCATCACTATTATTTGTAAAACATGAATCATCTGCACGCTGGTCGTTAAAACTATATGTATAGTATATGACTTTTGAATTGTGCGGAACCCTCCAATAAATTGCTGGTTCCTGCTTTTTCAGAACTTGCTTCAGATGATAGCTTTTGCGTTACCGATTCTGCGTGTCTTTTATTTACAGTTCTTCTATAAGCTCCACTTCTTTTGAAACGTTTCCATTCTTGTAAATCCATTGTAATCAATGATAAATAATATTTACGGTGTCTCAAACCGAGCGACATGTAAAACTGGTAAACAGCCTATATAGTATTAGCCTAGCGCTTTAGAAGATTATTTACTCTTACAGAATCTTCTAAGCGTCTTTATTAAGACTACATCCCCTCATACTTATATTGATCTCAGCTAAATATATGCTAAAATCTGTGAATCTTACACAATGCTATTATAAAACAAAATTGCTGCATATTTGTAATGATCTCAGACAAGTATATTATAAATTCTGAAAATCTTACTCAATGCTTTTATAAGACTATTATTTTCGTAGGACTATTTAAACTTTGTCAATACACTTATGAGATTACATGTCTTGTAATTATCCTATAAAATAGTGTACTACTAAACTACAAGTTTGTTATATTAGTGAATTTGCTCTAGAGAGTAAAAGTGCTTGCGCAGTGCTATTATAAGCAAAGATGTCTTAACAAAAGCCATTAAAAGAGCTTTTTTAGTCTCATTTTACCTATTGTATTTTATTATAGGATTTCCTTGCTAGTTGGGTAGGTATTTAATATCTTATTTTATTTTGTAGTTGGCTGTTGTTTTTAATTTCATAGTACAAGTAAGTCCAAGTAACCTGTTGTTAATTTATCAGAGAAAAAGCAGTCTGCCTCCTAAAGAGAGAATGGGCGGAGGGTCGCATACTCTTCACGACAGAAGACCACATTATAGCCATCGAAGTGGTTACGAGCGATAGCAGTGTCTTAGTCATATGCGCTGACAACACCATGGCTTGCTATACCAAAAAGGTAAGGGTTCCTTTTAAAGTTATGAGAAGGTTCTTTTGGCTGCAATGCTGGACAATCCACATCATCTAGCCCCAAGCTAAGCAGAGCTTTTATGGGTACTAGATGACTGATATATAGGTCGCGTCACGTAAAAAGAACGCTGGAAGAAAGTGGAAGGGGTATGTTCGCGCATGGGTACACTCGCGTACGATAGTACTATGCCAATTTGCTGTGTCTATTTTTAACTAATATTTCACTCGCGGCTTGGTGTTGGTTATTAGAAAATAATATTAGATAAAATTAAAAACAAGTTCGATTCAGTTTAGAATGTTTAATCTAATTACAAAAAAATAATGTAATGTAGCAACTCCATCCATTAAGTCGTCTTGGGTGACGTGAAACCAGATGAGGACGCGGGATTGATCCTGGAGGTTGCTATTTCATCATCGTCGCTGTCGTCACTTGAGCTTTCATCATTATTTGAGTCAGAATCATAATTCCCTACACGAATAATAAATGTTTCTGTCATCATATCTACCAAATGATCGCTTTTACAGTAATCGGTCTCTAGAGGTATTTCCTTTACCTTTGTGCATAATTTCCAAAAACCATTAAAATGTAAAACCATTTCGTAAACTTTTGTGCGCGATGGTATTTTGACAAGAAACGTGACGTGTGACAGCAAATGTCAACGGACGAACCAATAGCGCACCGGCAAGCATGCAACGCATGACCCTTCCACCCCGAGCCCCACCGCCTACCTCCAAATAGACCCATAAATCGCCTTCTGCGCAGCTTGACCGCCAGCGTTCTTCTTACATGACGCGAACTATACTTAATACAATACCAAAATATTGATATATTTTTTAAATATGCTGAACTCTTAGACAAATATTTGTAAATCTTATAAATATATTGGCCCTAAAGCGGGAATCGAACCTGCATCACAGGCATACCTCGCCATCGCCAGCCGTGTCACATCGGTCGTCAAAACATTAAGTATAACAGAATCTTTTATTTTTTGACAGCTAGATGGCGCTGTGATAGTTTCAAGTATGTAGTAAAACTGATAAATGGACTTTCTTTCTTCCATTGTTTTTTCTATTTAACTATATTATTTTTATCATAGACATTCATTCGCTGTTTAACACACAATGCAGAGTTAAACACATTTTATGAATATAAGAAAAAAGACATTTAACATAAATAAAGAGAAAACCAATGACACAAAAACTTATTTTCAAATAAAAAAGAAATTGATTGTGCTGTGTGTCACAGCAGCAAAAAGGTCTCGACTCAGCATGAATGCCTCCCACTCAAGAGTAGATAGGCGCTGATATTTTTCCGAAACCATTGTGATCACAAGACCCTGTTAGGTTTACGATAAGAGTTAGTAGTGTTAGTTTTGTAAATAAAAATAATTATTTATTTGATTCCGAATGGTCTTATATTGTAGGTATGATGGTATTAACGGCTATGAAATCCAACAGGGCAAGAAGCAATGGTCTCTAATTTTGGAGCACCGTCCCGTGTCCATGACGAGTGTCCCCGTGATGCGACTGGGCATCACACTGGTCGCGGTGGCGCTGGCGTCCGGGCATGTCTATCTGTACGACGCGAAGGCGCCGCGAGACGCCATCTTTGTTAGAGGTAAAGGACTCAGCATATGTGTCCATGACTAGTGTCCCCGTGATGCGACTGGGCATCACACTGGTCGCGGTGGCGCTGGCGTCCGGGCATGTCTATCTGTACGACGCGAAGGCGCCGCGAGACGCCATCTTTGTTAGAGGTAAAGGACACAGCATATGTGTCCATGACGAGTGTCCCCGTGATGCGACTGGGCATCACACTGATCGCGGTGGCGCTGGCGTCCGGGCATGTCTATCTGTACGACGCGAAGGCGCCGCGAGACGCCATCTTTGTTAGAGGTAAAGGACACAGCATATGTGTCCATGACTAGTGTCCCCGTGATGCGACTGGGCATCACACTGATCGCGGTGGCGCTGGCGTCCGGGCATGTCTATCTGTACGACGCGAAGGCGCCGCGAGACGCCATCTTTGTTAGAGGTAAAGGACTCAGCATATGTGTCCATGACGAGTGTCCCCGTGATGCGACTGGGCATCACACTGATCGCGGTGGCGCTGGCGTCCGGGCATGTCTATCTGTACGACGCGAAGGCGCCGCGAGACGCCATCTTTGTTAGAGGTAAAGGACACAGCATATGTGTCCATGACGAGTGTCCCCGTGATGCGACTGGGCATCACACTGATCGCGGTGGCGCTGGCGTCCGGGCATGTCTATCTGTACGACGCGAAGGCGCCGCGAGACGCCATCTTTGTTAGAGGTAAAGGACACAGCATATGTGTCCATGACTAGTGTCCCCGTGATGCGACTGGGCATCACACTGATCGCGGTGGCGCTGGCGTCCGGGCATGTCTATCTGTACGACGCGAAGGCGCCGCGAGACGCCATCTTTGTTAGAGGTAAAGGACTCAGCATATGTGTCCATGACGAGTGTCCCCGTGATGCGACTGGGCATCACACTGATCGCGGTGGCGCTGGCGTCCGGGCATGTCTATCTGTACGACGCGAAGGCGCCGCGAGACGCCATCTTTGTTAGAGGTAAAGGACACAGCATATGTGTCCATGACGAGTGTCCCCGTGATGCGACTGGTCATCACACTGATCGCGGTGGTGGTGGCGTCCGGGCATGTCTATCTGTACGACGTAAGATGCCGTCAATATCAAATGTATCTAAATATTACGAGTTAAAGCATTGTGTGTTGAAATATGGATTTAAATGCATAGTCTTGTCCATATCTGTTAGGGGCGAGATTATTCTACTGTACTTTACCATAAAGTAGGTATGCGCCGAAAGACGCCTTATTTGTTGGAGGCAAGAGGATCAAGGGATTCAAGGGATCTTGATATAATAGTTTTTCGAACGAAAGAATTTTGCCTTTGTCATTAAAGAAGCTCAGAGTCAATCTATCTGGGACAATGTTTAAAAAATTTTAAACTTAACCCTTTGTTCTAGATGTAGCTTCGGTAATGAAATTCGGCCAGCTCGGCCAAGAAGAACACGTATTCATCATAATAACCGGCAGCGGTAACCTATCCCTCAAGATCCTGAAGCGGACTGCGGATTTCAGCGCACACGCAGCGGGCGTCGAAGTGGCGCCATCTCTGCCGAGCGGACAGAAACCGTGGCTCATACCGAAGAAGTCGAAGCTGTTTGTTGAACAGGCGGCTAGAGAGAGGGAGAATGCTATAGGTAAGAATGACAATGCTATAGGTAAGAGAGAGAGATAATGCTCAAGGTACATGGTCGCGCATGCATCGTGTGTGATAGTGGCGCCATCTCAGCCGAGCGGATAGAAACCGTGGCTCATACCGAAGAAGTCGAAGCTGTTTGTTGAACAGGCGGCTAGAGAGAGGTAGAATGCTATAGGTAAGAGAGAGAGAAAGCTAAAGACATTTGATCGCGCATGCACCGGGTGTGGAAGTGGCGCCATCTCTGCTGAGTGGACAAAAGACGTGGTTCATAATAGTAGGGTGGGTGTACCAGTAACAAACCGATTAAGCAACATTTTTAAAGTAATTTTGATGTTGTGACTTAATTAAATATTACAACAACCATAGCAAAAAAAGAATAATCTGCTTCTAGTCTACCGTAGAATAAAGTAGCTTATTCGGATTTACTTTAGTTTATAGGTTTTTTTTATTTAATAATTAATGTGAAAAGTCGCAATGTGCCTAAGGTGGACCAGCTTGTACGAGAAATAGACCAGACCTTGTGCCAGTAGTGAACCAGGAAATAAAACAATTGCTTTAAATGAACAAAATTATTATAACAAGTCCTGAACTTAACAATCATCACAAACTGTTCATCAGTCTACAATCATCATCATCAACCTATATTAGTCCACTGCTGGACATAGGCCTCCCCCAATGAGCGCCATAGCGCCCTGTCTTCAGTTTGACGCATCCAGCATCTGCCAGCAGTCTTTCGCAGATCGTCATCTCACCTGGCCAGAGGGCGTCTTACACTACGTTTACCGAGTCACGGTCACCACTCAAGAACAAATTTACCCCAACGGTTGTCGGTTCTTCGCGAGATATGACCGGCCCATTGCCACTTCAGCTTGCTAATTCTTTGAGCTATGTCGATAACTTTGGTTCTCTCGCACGAATACATCCATTCGTTACGAATTCTATCCTTCACAGAGTCTACAAGTTTCATGTAAAACTTAAATGCTATAAAGGTAATAACTAATTTGATAACTAGATAATTATGAAGTGATTCATATCACTTACATAATCATAGCCGGCAATAAAATATTTTATGAATTATAATGAATAAACAAATATAATACAAATCAAAATACAGAAAAAAATAATGTTATAACGGTTTTTTCGGCGTCATTATGTCTGTTAAAAACATAGGTGGTCTGTTACTGGTACAAACTCGTAGTATAGATATCACCAGTAACAAACCACTGGTCTACAACAGGAATATTGTGGAAATTTTAAGATTTTTTTAAAATAATGAATACAGTGTAATTTAGTAAACATAAATGTAGAAGAAACAATAAACTAATTGTCAAAAAGAGAGCATCCAGGAGGCGTCTAGGATGATGGAGAGCATCCAGGAGGTATCTTTGATGATGGATAGCATCCAGGAGGTGTCTAGGATGATGGAGAGCATCCAGGAGGTGTCTTTGATGATGGAGAGCATCCAGGAGGTGTCTTTGATGATGGAGAGCATCCAGGAGGTGTCTTCGATGATGGAGAGCATCCAGGAGGTGTCTTCGATGATGGAGAGCATCCAGGAGGTGTCTAGGATGATGGAGAGCATCCAGGAGGTGTCAAGGATGATGGAGAGCATCCAGGAGGTGTCTTAGATGATGGAGAGCATCCAGGAAGTGTCTTTGATGATGGAGAGCATCCAGGAGGTGTCTTTGATGATGGAGAGCATACAGGAGGTGTCTCTGATGATGGAGAGCATCCAGGAGGTGTCTTTGATGATGGAAAGCATCCAGGAGGTGTCTTTGATGATGGAGAGCATCCAGGAGGTGTCTCTGATGATGAAGAGCATCCAGGAGGTGTCTCTGATGATGAAGAGCATCCAAGAGGTGTCTTTGATGATGGAGAGCATCCAGGAGGTGTCTCTGATGTTGAAGAGCATCCAGGAGGTGTCTAGGATGGAGAGCATCCAGGAGGTGTCTTTGATGATGGAGAGCATCCAGGAGGTGTCTTTGATGATGGAGAGCATCCAGGAGGTGTCTCTGATGATGAAGAGTATCCAGGAGGTGTCTAGGATGATGGAGAGTATCCAGGAGGTGTCTTTGATGATGGAGAGCATCCAGGAGGTGTCTTTGATGATGGAGAGCATCCAGGAGGTGTCTTTGATGATGGAGAGCATCCAGGAGGTGTATTTGATGATGGAGAGCATCCAGGTGTCTAGGATGATGGAGAGCATCCAGGAGATGTCTCTGATGATGAAGAGCATCCAGGAGGTGTCTAAGATGATGGAGAGCATCCAGGAGGTGTCTTTGATGATGGAGAGAATCCAGGAGGTGTGTTTGATGATGGAGAGAATCCAGGAGGTGTATTTGATGATGGAGAGCATCCAGGTGTCTAGGATGATGGAGAGCATCCAGGAGGTGTCTTTGATGATGGAGAGAATCCAGGAGGTGTATTTGATGATGGAGAGAATCCAGGAGGTGTCTTTGATGATGGAGAGCATCTAGGAGGTGTCTATGATGAATTAGAGTATCTAGGAGGTGTCTTTGATGATGGAGAGAATCCAGGAGGTGTCTTTGATGATGGAGAGCAACCAGGTGTCTAGGATGATGGAGAGCATCCAGGAGGTGTCTAGGATGATGGATAGCATCCAGGAGGTGTCTTTGATGATGGAGAGCGTCCAGGAGGTGTCTTTGATGATGGAGAGAATCCAGGAGGTGTATTTGATGACGGAGAGCATCCAGGAGGTGTGATGGAGAGCATCCAGGAGGTGTCTTTGATGATGGAGAGCATCCAGGAGGTGTATTTGATGATGGAGAGCATGCAGGTGTCTAGGATGATGGAGAGCATCCAGGAGGTGTCTCTGATGATGAAGAGCATCCAGGAGGTGTCTTTGATGATGGAGAGCATCCAGGTGTCTAGGATGGTGGAGAGCATCCAGGAGGTGTCTCTGATGATGAAGAGCATCCAGGAGGTGTCTTTGATGATGGAGAGTTCCAGGTGTCTATGATGATTAAGAGCATCTAGGAGATGTGAATGGTGATAAAGAGCATCCATGAGGTGTCTATGACGATTGAGAGCATCCAGGAGGTGTCAATGATCATTAAGAGCATCCAGGTATGAATGAACGAGGGGAGACCCCTGTCTCCCCTCGTCTATGATGATTGAGAGCATCTAGGTGTCTATGATGTTTGAGAGGATCTAGGAGGTGTCTATGATGTTTGAGAGGATCTAGGAGGTGTCTATGATGTTTGAGAGGATCTAGGAGGTGTCTATGATGATTGAGAGGATCTAGGAGGTGTCTATGATGATTGAGAGCATCTAGGAGGTTTCTATGATGATTTAGAGTATCTAGGAGGTGTCTTTGATGATGGAGAGAATCTAGGAGGTGTCTTTGATGATGGAGAGCATCCAGGAGGTGTATTTGATGATGGAAAGCATCCAGGAGGTGTCTTTGATGATGGAGAGCATCCAGGAGGTGTCTATGATAATTAAGAGCATCTAGGAGATGTGAATGGTGATAAAGAGCATCCATGAGGTGTCTATGACGATTGAGAGCATCCAGGAGGTGTCGATGATCATTAAGAGCATCCAGGTATTAATGAACGAGGGGAGACAGGGGCCTATGATGATTGAGAGCATCTAGGAGGTGTCTATGATGTTTGTGAGGATCTAGGAGGTGTCTATGATGTTTGATAGGATCTAGGAGGTGTCTATGATGATTGAGAGGATCTAGGAGGTGTCTATGATGATTGAGAGCATCTAGGAGGTGTCTATGATGTTTGAGAGTATCTAGGAGGTGTCTATGATGTTTGAGAGTATCTAGGAGGTGTCTATGTTGATTGAGAGCATCCAGGCGGGCGCGGAGCCCCCCGCGGCCGACGCCTTCGGTCTGGACCTGCAGGCCTTCGTGCAGCACCAGCGCAGGGACACGCGCCCGCTGCTGCTGGGGGAGACGGAGATCGACGAGCTCATGTTGTAGAAAAACATTACAGACTAAATCACGAGATGTAGACCAAATGGAAAACTACTGGAAAAGCATTGAATTCGTGTTCCATTAGTTTTCCAATGGGTCCATCTGACAAAACCTACTTAGCAAAATGACTAGCTAGCAATACATCAACACTTCATCTTCTCTTCATAGCATTTGAACTACATCGCTAAACTGACTTGGTAGCAAAAAGACTACTTTTTCAAAACAGGTACAGTCATTTACAAAAAGTTGAAATCCTAATCATGTCGTGTTTACTAAATACTGTAATTTTAAGACTTGTTAGAATGAGCAGTGGTTATGGTTTAAATATCATATACATATATTATAATGTTGCATCCTGATTCGGTTTCTGAAAAGTACTAGTAGTCCATTGAAAAGTTACATTTGGGGTTGCGTTTTTTAGAGGACGCAATTTTATTTTTTTGATATGTAGGGGGGGTCAGTGTAAAGCTAAAACCAAGTTTGTGGGGTCGCCACCCTTGTCCCACGGCCGCCATCTTGAAAATAGGGGTTGAAATAGTTTTTACGATATATCTCTTAAACTATTCATTTGATAAAAAAAAATTGACAACATTTTTTGTTGCAAATTAAATTCTCTACAACTTTAGTCCAGTAACTTTTTGTCGTAGAACTAAAAATAAAAAAGTTATAAGCGAAAATCAAAAAAAAGACGCATCTCTCCTCTTTCTATGAAAGAGGATATGATTTCTTCTCTTTTACTGTACAAGCTACTCCTCTATGATATGCTCTTCCCCTGGACATCAGACGTGCGAAAACACTTATTTCTTTTAAAAAACTGCTTCTCCAACATTATTTATCAATGTAACGTTAGATGTTTATGTAAGTTTATTATAATATTGGTAGGTTATATCTTATGTATTTAATTTCTTTTCCATTTCTATATGTAGATATATTGTAACTGCCACCGTCTATTTGTTCTTTTATATCCAGTCCATCCAAAGGTTGCCTGGAAGAGATCGCTTTTAGCGATAAGACCGCCCTTTATACTTTGTCTTAGTTTGTAGTATTTTATGTATTATTTTCTTTATTTGTGTGGTAGGTTTAAGTATAATAAAGAGTTTTCATTCATTCATTCGTGTCTAAAATCATTCGAAATCGTCTTCACAATTAAAAACAGAATAAAATACATACGCACGTGGAGAAATATGTAGCACAACCAAAAGACATAGGTTAAACGACAACTTCAACACAATGTTATGAGCTATTCTTACAATAACTGAGGTTAGGAATAATAATAACAATTTTCGCTTATAACTTTTTTATTTTTAGTTCTACGACAAAAAGTTACTGGACTAAAGTTGTAGAGAATTTAATTTGCAACAAAAAATGTTGTCAATTTTTTTTTATCAAATCAATAGTTTAAGAGATATATCGTAAAAACCATTTCAACCCCTATTTTCAAGATGGCGGCCGTGGGACAAGGGTGGCGACCCCACAAACTTGGTTTTAGCTTTACACTGACCCCCCCTACACATCAAAAAAATAAAATTGCGTCCTCTAAAAAACGCAAGGTAAGGCCTAAAAAATGTAACATTTCAATGGACTATAGGGTTACAGAAGTTTCAAAAAGGTAATTATTAGCTTTCCTTTATGTACGCTAAACTAAATATAATTTCAAGTAAGTATATAGACATTAACTATTACCTCTTAGAAAATCATGTTGCTAACTAGTACTTTTTGAACAAAAAATACGAAATCGGCTACAACGGTGTTAATACTTCATGGTTTCAAACTTCGTAGTTTGAAATTAAGAAGGAAGCTGTCATGTTGAAGTATGCTTGAAAGATAACATCGAATATTGTTTCATTGTTATTGATTCATTTGGTTGTAATAGAAGCGTAAGCAGTGAAAGCCAAGAAAATGCCGGATAACCTTAAATTTATTACAAATCAAAAAGGAAAACAAGCACTTCTTCATAACAGCCATAGATATAATTTTGCTAAAAACAATAAAAATGGAAGCTTGTGGAGGTGCGTAAATAAAGGTGAATGTTCCGCTTCAGTGACTTTAAATGACACTAAAGATAAGATAGTACGAAAAAGTTCTCACTGTTGTGTACCTCATCCAGACGACAATAAGAGAGCGTTGATGATGGATTTGTGCCGTCAAGAAGTTTGTAGTAAAATGGAACCGGTTAAGAAAATATTTGAAAGACATGTTCTCATACAGTCGTCAATAAAAGGGTCCGAAAATTTAATAATGCCATCTTACTCGGAAGTGAAAGATAACCTATATAGAGCCCGGAAGAAAACTTTGAAAGTGAAAAGAACGGAATTCAAGAAAATACAAGAAGTAGTCATACCCAAAATTATGGCTTCTGATTTTTTGGTAGCAGATGATGGCGGAGATGACAAAATATTGTTGTTTTGCTCCAAGATAGCCAAAAAAACTTTGAAAGTATTACGTAATCAATATTTCTTCGGCGACGGAACATTTAAAAGGTGTCCGAAACCATTTTTTCAATTTTTTTCGATACTTGTGGATTTGAATAGTTCTAGTGAGTACACTAATATATTGTCCGTTATATACGCCTTGCTCCCTAACAAGACGGAGGTCACGTACATAAGGCTTTTTACACTCATACGAGATGTACTCAATATTGATATTCGCAATTTCAAATGCGACTATGAAGCAGGTCTTATGAACGCCTTTAAAGCAGTGTTTCCAAGGGCAGTTGTTACGGGCTGTTTTTACCACTACAATCGAGCAGTTTGGAAAAAGGGCCGCGAACTTAAGGTTAAAAATGAAATTATTAGACATACAGCAAATTTGCCTTTATTGCCAATATAGACGCTGGCTGGAGAGCAATAATGAATCGAGCTCCAAAAACCGCACGTAATGACAAGTTCATTAAATACTTCAAACGGCAATGGGAAAAATCATTTTCACTCATTTGTTGTGCTACTGAAAGGCATAGAACGAACAATGGCATGGAGAGCTGGCACAGACGCCTTAACGTCCGGATCCCACATAAGGCCACGTTGCTTTTATTTTTGTATATCCTGCGAAAAGAAGCACGCTTGAAAGATATTGCTATCAAGCAGCACTATTTTAACAAATCACGACGGTTGCGTCGCCACATACAATTTGATAAAATGCTCAAAAATGAATTTTTTTTTTTTTTTTTTTTTTTTTTTTTTAAATAATTCTGGACAGTCCACACAGCATCATCTAGCCCCAAGCTAAGCAGAGCTTGTGTTATGGGTACTAGATGACTGAAAAGTGATGAATTACATCACTGAAACATGGACACATCAATGAGATGCAGTTCTTAGAAAACATTTTTGAAATTAAAAAGCAAATTCTTCATCAGAACCATTAGAAACATATTTTTTTTAAATTTTAGTAAGCCGATTAAATTTTTTTTTATTTAAGGGTAAAAACGACTCTTTCAATGAGGGGTTTAAAACTAATGTTTAAGTATAATTCTTAGTGTAATTTTTATGTTATAAAAACAAGAATAATCTTTTCTTTTTGTTGGTTATTAAACATCATCACATCATCATCATCACCAGCCTATAATAGTCCACTGCTGGACATAGGCCTCTCCTAATGAGCGCCATAAACATATTAAACATATTTTTTCTAAATAAAATGTTTTTGTTACTAACAGTACTTTTGAAAAAGTAGTCTTTTTGCTACCAAGTCAGTTTAGCGATGTCGTTCAAATGCTATGAAGAGAAGATGAGGTGCTGACGTATTGCTAGCTAGTCATTTTGCTAAGTAGGTTTTGTCAGATGGACCCTTTCCAATGACAACTTTTGATTAAAATTAACATTTTCTGTTGAAAGAAAATGAAATTTGATTGCTTTACACATCATATTACACAATTAATTGGAAAACAAGTTAAAACGATTGATACAAACAAAGACTTCAAAAGATTGAAAAAACTTATCGTCGAAGTGCAGCTTACTAATATGGCCGCCCAGAACGAAAAGAATGGTTTTTGTTTTGCATTATGCGTTTTTTATATGATATAGATGGCATATTTACCGCTTTTATTTTTTATTAAACGATTGATAGAAATACAACAGTGCTACCAAATGTAAAAAAAGTGGTGTGAAATTTGACAGAAGGTTAATATTTTGATGTGAAGGTAGAAATGATGTACTTCTGGTTCCTGGTGTGGCACTGGTGCACCCACCCTATATGATTTATTGCTTAGATTAGTATAAGTATTATACTGATCTAGCAACAAGTTAGAGGCTAGTTAGATAACATTTTTGGTAAGTCCAAATAGAAGAGAACCTAGTGCTTAGTCAACTAGTGCTTAGTCAAATCTAAGATACGCTTTAAGGCACTACTAACAAACTTATGTAACCAAATTGTTTTTAATAAAATGATCTATCTATCATACCGAATTTCATTAAATCGTTCATAAAACTTTAGTTTGGTTGTTGTGTGTTTGGTTTAAGTTCTTGAATCAAGTTTTCATGACCTTGTTCAAGAACTTCTTATGTCCTCTGCTCTCATTTCCAGCCACTAAAGCACCATCTTGTATCCTCTGCTCTCTTTTCCAGCCATGCACGAGGCGTTCCAGCAGGAGTTGACGCGTCTCCGGCTGACAGCCGCCAAGACGTTGCTGGACGCACACGTCAAGTCAGACAACTCTGTGGGCGCGGGCGATATGGAGTCCATTCGACTTACTGCAGAGGTAGGAAAACATCATCTTTTCTCTCTCTCATGTTTTTGTGTAAGGGCGTACTAGACAGAGACAAAATTAGGTGCCTCCTAAAATTAAGTTAGATTTCTAATCTTAGCTAAAAATGTGATACACAGAATACGGTTTTAGCAATTTTAGCTAAGTTGAGTTATTTTACATCTGTCATCATAATTTTAAATCTGTCAGTCTAATTTTTAAAACACAGAATAGCATCCGTGGATTTGACGTTTCTAAATCTTAAAATTAGCTAATTTTAGCTAGGTCTAAAACAAGAGAATTGACACCTTATGGTATTCTGTTGCAAATCTTAAAAATACCTAAGTTAAAACGTGTTTGACAATCGTAAAATCTCTCTAAGTTTAGTTGTTGGTGTTGGTAAGCAAAATAAATATGTTTTCTATAATGTTGCATGTAACTTTTCTGTACCTGCCCTGAATGTTTTTATTCACAAATTACATTAAATATCTAGGTGTTCGTAGTATAAGCTTTGAGCATTCTGCTTGTAAATTTTAATCATGACCAAATTAGGTGCCTCCTAAAATTAAGTTAGATTTCTAATCTTAGCTAAAAATGTGATACACACATACCCTTTGCCGAAGGGGGTCTTTTCTCTATGAAAATAAGCTTAAAGTTTTTGTGGTCTGGAACTTCGGTAAGATCCGTCACTCTAAAAGCGGTATTACACTACACGTTACTCAGGCCCGGTAGAAAGGCTTGCCGGGTCCGTCCCTTAGGGACCCTAAATCTTATTACACCACTCTTAGTTAGGGTTAGGGTCCCTAATTACGTGTAGTGTTATACCGCTTTAAAGGTTGCAACAGATCTGGACCTCACAACTGCCGTATAACACCAAAATATGCATTCAAACTCAATGTATTGCGATTTTTAAATAACAGACTATTTTAAAAAAGCATTCAAATATGGGCTTAAACTCGAAGTGACACCAATAAGTAGATAGTAGTATAGCGTAGATCGTTAAAATAAATAGATATAAGTTAACTTAATTATTGGTTTAATGTCAAAAAGGTACAATAAAATGTTAATTAATTCATAAGTCCTAGTACCATGTAATATAGCATAGCGTATGGCGCTCATTAGGGGAGGCCTATGTCCAGCAGTGGACTAATATAGGCTGATGATGATGAAAGCTAAACAAAACCTATTTGTAGGTGGAAGGCCTCGGCCCCGTCTTCCGCGTCACGCTGGTAATTGAGAACACGTCGTCAGACAAGGCTGTGGTCGCGCTGGCTATCTTGTTCCACGTTCACACCATCAACTACAAAGTCTCCAATCCGTACATTAAGGTAAGTGACTTAAACGATCCTATTGAGAGTAAATCCTTATATGAGAGTATTGTATATGAGAGTATAGTATTGACGACCGATGTGGCGCGGTGGGCGAAGGTCCGCCTGCGACGCAGGAGGTTGCGGGTTCGATTCCCGCCTCGGAACAAATTTGTGCACGATCTGCAGAAATTTGTTTCGTTGGTCTGGGTGTTTAATATATATAATAAAAAATATCTATCTATGTAATATATTGTATTAAGTATATCAGTCAACTAGTACCCATAACACAAGCTCTGCTTAGCTTGGGGCTAGATGATGCTGTGTGGACTGTCCGGAATTATTTATTTATTCGGGCGTTGGCTAAGCTGTCTTAAGCCCGTATTATGAAAGCTTACTCAATAAACAAATAATGCTGGACAATAAACACAGAATTATCTAACCCCAAGCTAAGCAGAGAGATGACTGATAATTCAATACATTAGAAAGAAAGAGGAAAGACGTTTATTGTCTTAGATACTTACCTAAGTACAAGTAGGTACTTCTAATATTAAAAACAAAACAGACTTACTATACTAACATGAATAAAAACTAAGACAAGTGAGTAAATTCAGCTTGTGCCGCATGCAGTATATTCATATGTATGCAGCTCTGTTGCTGTTTTTAAATTTACTCGTCTCGGGTGGCTGGTAACCGTACTTTGTTACATTACATTGATAGATATTTTTTAATATACATAGAAAACACTCAGAACCCCGGAATAAATATTTGCTGATCGGACAACCAATCGAGAATCGAACCCGCAACTGCCAGCCTCGCATACAGACCTTCGTCCTAAAAACAAAAAAAAAATACATTTCAGGTCCCCCTCCTCTCGCCAAAATCTACCCTCAGATTCCCCACAAAACTGGAGGAAGTATTCGACGACAACATAAACCCCGACGTGTTCTTCCGGCCGGTGACGGGGCAGGCCGGGGAGCGGTCGCTAGTCAAGGTCCTGCTCCTCAAGGAAGGGAGGAGCAGCCCCGTGCTCGCCGCCACCGTTCAGATGCCTCCCACTGACCCTATGATGCTGCCCTTCGATAAGATACAGCCGGATAATACTTGGAAATTGGAATAACATACTGCAGCTATGTCTAGGCTCCGTCTCACGTCAAACATTATGGGCAATTGTGTGCGCTTGTATAATAAGCATATCAGTGAAGTATATACACATACAGTGAAGATCCAGTTAAGTCATCATATCAGTGAATCTCCAATTTGGAACAGAATATTTACGGACCGTTAAAATGTATGTATGAATCAGCCTTAAATCGATAGTTTTTTTGGATGTGAAACCGATGTGATTTGTCGTTATACGAATCGTTTCGTTTAATCTATTATAGTGCGGTTCCAATTTAGTACCGATTATGGCTTTATAATCTTTGTTTGCAATATAATGACAGTAAGTAATCTTATATTATTATAATTTATTTATTTTCATTCTCGAAAAAAATACTAACTATTATATTAATTGTATTTTATACCTACCTACGAAAGAAAGTCGTGTTAGTAACAATTTATAACTCGAGACCGGCGGCACCGATTTTGATTTGTCTTCGTCGGGAATAGGATAATAAACATAATAATTAACAAATAAATTTCAACGCGGGTGACGCCGCGGAGCGCAGCTAGTTCAAAATAAAAAACTACAGTTCCAAGCAGCTAACTAATAGAATTTAAAAGTGTTATGGACTCCTCATCTTCAAGGGTGAACACATAAAGTGGCGATCACAATGGGGGCTATCGCGTGTGAATTTGCCACTAGAGGCGCTAGTGTTGCGTGAGGTCCAAAAAAACTTTATACCTATTCGCTTGTTTGTGTGGGCTTCGTGACATAAATTATAATTTGTTTAATATATCTACCCGTTGAAAAGTGATCTTTTTCGTGAAATTATCGCAAATATGGATTATATTATGGCGTTGATAATAAACGCGTTGAAAGCTAAATTAAGAAAAAAGGCGCATTAAATAAGCGGCTGCACGCAAAAACGGAACTGAACAGCATTGCGGCATAGCTACTCGATATGATGATAGTTATTTATAATTCATAAACGAGATATTATTTATAATTACTAAAGACATTCAAGATTCCGAACTTTGTTTCGGCACCGATCTAAAGTAGCCCTTGACAGCTATACATCCGGACCTTAGTCAACAGTAGCGCCAACTTGTGAGCAAGAAAATGATAGTCCCCATTAGGTCTATCATGCATGGCCATCAAAGACAACAATTCAAATGAGCGCAAAAATATATATATTTAAAAAAATATGTGAAATATTTTTTCTATGGGTAATAATATAATAGATCCAGAGTTCACCACATTTTACCTGATGAGAAGTTCAGAACACTGCTGCTCAATATACTAATTTAGAATTTTTTTGTTTTCTAATGAATGTGACATTGTCTTTTTGAGAATAAATGTCTTTAAACTGAAACCAAAGTGATTTAGGCTACCTAGTAAAAATAATACCTACGTATTTATTTCCTGTAAATGTCAACTAAACGAACCAAATCGTGTTTCGTATCTATGTGATGTTATTACTTTAGGTACCTGTTCGATGACTTTGTGATAACTTTCAACTTGATAAGGAATGAGTAAAATAAACACGATAAAGAAACCAAATGCCTTATAACCTACCAAATGTATCTACTACCTATAGATAGGTATCTGAATATACTCGGACTTATCTCTGTCTACTATCAAGCTTAATGACAAATCGCCGATTATTTGATAATTTCAAGGAATAATGCGATTACTTAATAAATTATGTGGATCGTAATTTTGGTACACGTACCTAACCAAAACAATGGCTAAAATATATCAAAAGTCCTAAAAGCGAATGAGTTAGGTAAACCGCGTAAGTATCTGATGATATTACATAGATAGAAAAAAATTAGCTTGTAAAAATATATAGCTGCTATTTTAAACACATTTTAACTGAATTTAAAGATGTATAACCTTTGCCCAACAACCCACCTAGTACCTACTTAGATGATTAGCCAAGAAGATAAAGCAATAATCTTACTTCACTACATAGTATAAAACAAAGTCGCTTTCTCTGTCCCTATGTCCTTATGTCCCTATGTCCCTTTGTATGCTTAAATCTTTAAAACTACGCAACGGATTTTGATGCGGTTTTTTTTAATAGATCGAGTGATTCAAGAGGAAGGTTTATACGTATAAAAAACAGTGCGAAGCCGGGGTGGGTCGCTAGTATTACAATAAATAGGAAAGTCTGTGTGAATGTTAGTTATAAGTAATCTAATCTCCGTAACTACATAATTATGTTATTTAAATGGAATTTGGTATGTAGATAGTTATACTTATGGATCTAGAATAACACATAGGATATAAAAAAAATGAAATTTTACCCTCTGAGGGGCTTAAATAAAAAAACAAAAGAAATAATTATTACAAATATAATACAAAATTATTATTATTTCTTAGAAAATTATTATTTCTTGGACTCAAAACTTAGTATAAATAAAATACAAAGTAAATAAATAAAACACGTATTTTTAATTTTACGAAACTACTACCCCTATTCAGGCGTGCAATAAGTTTCTGAAATTTGACAAATAAATGTCTAAGAGGGCGAAGCCGCGTGGCGCATCTAGTAGATAATATAGTACAATTGGACAATAAGCCCTCGACCACCTATCTATTCTGTGCCTCGAATATGAATCCCAAGCGCTAGCGATTAAATACTTATTAATAGTAAAAGCATGTAAAAGGAAGTAAAATATAAGACGAAGATAGTTTTATCCACCAGGAGCTTCGGTAGTTTCACACTTAGGTACTGCGAGACGATACTTGGTTTTCAAATCTTTTTTTAGATTTTTCATGGAATATGTAAGTTTTATTGGTAACGATGAACGTCTGATACGGCCTCTAGGTACCTATAGTCGAACATCCAACTCTCACTTAACGTTTTGCAGCTTTGTGACAGCAAATAATTTATTGAGTTATTTTGAGATTTTGTCCACTTGTGAACAACAGTTGAAGTGAAGAGAATCAATTAACAGATGTTGTCTATTATTTTCTATTCTTTGATTGTAATTATCTTAACACATTACCTACTTGTTAAAGCAAAGATATCCAAAGGTTTACAGGCGTAATTTACTATAATAATGGTACTTTTTAATTAGTAGGTACCTAGTTAACAAAGATTAAATCTCTCTCATGAAATTACTCTCTTAGTCTTAGATAATTAAGAGAGTAATTTCTTATTCATCATCAATGGAACGACCCTTGTCGTCTTGCAAAGCATTCGGATTCAATTTATAAAAATAATATATTTTTAAACTTAAAGCAAAAACAATATATCGGCACATTAAAAGTAGTACCTAGTAGTTACTTAAAATCTAAGCCGTCACCAGAGACTTAAATTTTTACTGATTTCTCAAATCTGTTTACGAGTAGGTATTCGGGGAGTGTTAGGTATCTAAAGAACATAGAATAAAATTGTGCCGCCATTTTTTTATCTAATGTTGGGATCGTGTGAGCCCATCCTTTTCGCTGAAAATTTTCTACATTTTTTTTGCAAACACTTGCGACCTATTTTATACTTACGATTAGATTTGCCAATGCATCGATAACTGAGGCAGATAATGTTGTTGTTGGTAGGTATCAAATCAAATAGCAGAAAGTAAGTATTTACCTAAGTATACCTACCCTACCTTTACCTAAAGGTGTAATGTTTCGTATCTTAGAAGAACGAAACGCTAATTCGAGTGAGGGAGGAACGAAACGTGCTCAGCGCGGGTTTAAGGCCTATTTCACTACACGATATTCAGGGACCCTAACCCTAACTAAGAGTGGTGTAATAAGACTACCGGCATAAGAATAGACAAAAACATTCTTATGCTACCGGGCCCTGAATATCATGTAAATATATAAAATCATGTAGTGTAATACCTACCGCTTTTAGCAAAGCAACATGGCCGCGGGAGTGTTACTAAGGAAAAAGTAGAACGGACAACCGTTTTCTATCTAAAATAAGATATACTTAAAAGTAATAGGTAGATGTGTTCTTGCCACAATCTATTATTTATAATCAATACAATAGGTCCCTAAAGGATAATGATGCAGTTTGCAATAAAGTAATTTTCTATGAATGAATATTCTGGTAGGTAGACATCTGACGTAGAGGTCCGCCTACGACGCAGGAGGTTGCGGTTCTATTCCCGCTTCGGGACAAATATGTACAGTCTGCAAATTTTTGTTCCGGGTGTTCTCGTAGGTACCTATGGTAAAAATGTTTATTTAAGTAAGTATAGATTTAGATTTGAAAAATATGTTAAGTTTGCTAAAACCCCCATCTCCCCATGTGAGATTTGGAAAGATTTAGTTTGACTGCTCGCACTTAGGACATAGGTTCTTACCCCCTTTCAGTTATCTCTCTCTCTTTACATAATTTAGGGGCCAGTTTAAATGCTGCTCTCTCACTCCCTAAAAGTCGTGGTAATCTTTCTGGTAATATTTGAACAGGTCGCTATCTACAGGGGAATTGATAAAAGTTGCACTTTTATGATTGAACTATCGCAGATAGGTGTTTATGAGTATTTATGACACAGGTACGTACCTAGGGTTGTCTCAAAGGGGACCTTAGAAAACCCAGTTTTCATGATAATCTTTGAGTCTAAAAAGCCACGCTAGTTCCACAGTAGTAGGTAGTAGTAGACGTAGTTTCGCTACTTTTCCATATGAAGTGGACAGTTCTCCAAAGCTTTCCTAACTTTGATTGAAAGGTTGTCCACTTTTAGTTCTTGCTCTTATTTTGGGATTCTACACGATAGAATTGAAGTACACCTAAGTAATATAATTTGCTTGCTCAGCACCTTAGTTATTGAAAGAAAATATCCCATTGTAGGTAAAAAATGTCACAAGGTGAACGAGCGAACAATACCCATTTCAAAGTACCTGCATATAAAGATACCAACGTCATCTATGTCCTAAAAGCAACCTGTATAGTTGTAGCTGATTTCTTTTTCTTATTAACTATGAATCATTTGTTTAACTTCCACCTGCTTATCTGTTAATTACCTACCTTTACATTTGATTGTATTGACGATTGTATCAAACAAAGTTGTGAAATATCCAATAATCAGTCTTAGAATCAGTATGGTGTGATACTGCGTACTGACAGCCCTGAACTAAAGTCTTAAAGTTCATAAAATCCGCTGAGAATTTAACGTGGCTCTGAAGGAAGGATTTTTCAGTATCAATTTAGATCTCGACCGCATCTACGTCTTTTGGTGAGTGCACTCTTTAATTTTGAATTAAAATTTTATTTCCTCAGCCATTGTTTAAACATTGCTTATAGTTACACGTATTGTAGAATGTAGATGGTGATAATAACTACTTAGGTACCTATTCAGAAAGTATGTTTTATAGATTATGCATTTTCTTTTTCGATAATGGGAGGTCTTCGTAAATCCGGTGTATTTATAAGATTAATGATAGTGCCGCGATAGTAAGAAGGTATTATCCATATTATACATATGTATAAATAGGTAATATTATCGATAATAACTCAAGTCATTAAAGCTTGGAATAGGAGTGTACAGTATAAGGTCAGGTATTGTAATTAAATTCAGGTATCTATTACTTACTTGGTGATCTAGGAATTTTATTTGTGGTTTAGGTATTTTTATACAGCTACTACTTACTACTTCTATTACACCTACAGCTATTTATTTTTCTTTGCAGATCTCAACTCAGCCAATTAACAGCCATGTCTCTCGATGAGGTAAGTAATTAAAGCTTCTAGTTCATAATCGAACACCAATATTCACCAACGAAGCCCAACTTCTGATCAAGAATCAACTTCTGATAGGCAAGCTTACTATCACTGGCGTGTCTAGGTTTTAAATCGCCAACGCTTACTATGTTTGTATGTTACCAAGAAAAAGCACCATATAGCTATTTTCAGTAGGTGTAGATAGTTAGGATAAGTGTCAGTAGGTACCTAAGGCTCTAATTCCTACCTGGGGCATTTATCCTGACTTTACCCTAGTTTAAGTTGAAGAAAAATGCCAGCTTAAGGTATCTTCTCTTGACTAATGACTACCAATATGCCCAATGTTTATTCGTTGTTTTTAATTTATTTTCCAGCAATTCAAGTCCGTCTCAGCCTCAGTGAGGAATTGGAAGACCAAGCCGGCTGATAGCGAGAACCTCGCTCTGTACTCCCTCTACAAGCAAGCCATCGCCGGAGACGTCAACATTGGTGAGTCACTTTACTTACGTAGTTAGATCCGTTTATACTCAAAAATATCTATGATTTGTAAGCAGGTAGGTATTAAGTATTACAGTCATTTAGTATTAGTACCTACCTACTATTACTGTCGCATTATTATTTAATAGGTGATTTTGCTGCTCAAATAAACAAAACAAGAGTGATTAGAATCCATCATAAAATCTGCTATTTCGTATTTAGTACCTAGGTATAGGCCAGGAAAGTAACCTTGTAATGTTTGATTTCATGGCTAGAACTACGTCTAGTCTAAGTATCAGCCCGATTTGTTCATTAGTTTTTGTGTGAAACATGAACACATAGGTACAGACTTGCTCGTTTTTATTAGTAGGTTAGCAAGGGTAGCTACCTATCTATTATGTGGTAAGGGTTAAGAAGGATGTCTTCAATAAATGTTATTCTTCATCTTCTTTCGTTACAGCCCAGCCAAGCGGTATAGTGGAGTCGGCCAAGTGGAAGGCATGGAGCGGCCGCAAGGGCATCAGCCAGGATGACGCCAAGAAGCAGTACGTGGATCTGGCTGCGCAACTCGCGCCTAAATATGCTTAGTTATGATACTGATTAGGGCTTAAATTATTTTTTGTTTGTATGTTTCAATAAAAATAACAATGGAAACCTGTTTTGTCTCTAACCCTACCGAAAATAGTCTATCCTTCCACTCATGGGCGTACTTAGGGGGGACCAGAGGGGGCAGCTGCCCTGGAAATCTCGTAGAACATGTATGAACTTGCCTTAATACTAATCAAAGTATAAACGGGGCCTTATGCTCTTCTACTAACTTTTAAATAAACCGCGCTGTAGACACTGGCAAAATGCACGGTCCTAGGCCAGAATCTGGGTACCTACGCTTCCACTGCACTAAACTGTGAGCTCACTTATCTAGGTAGATACCTACCAATGGCCTTTCATCAGGAACAAAAATAAAAATATCTTCAGCCAGATAATTAGACGATAGTTTTACCTACTAATTATTCAAAACTTTTATTGGTAGGTAGGTACGAAAAAATATCCTACCTATGGCCCAAAACTATTTTATTAGCAAAGAGTTAAGCTGGGGACATCTATATTGTTGTCTTTGACGACCGATGTGGCGCGGTGGGCGAAGGTCCGCCTGCGACGCAGGAGGTTGCGGGTTCGATTCCCGCCTCGGAACAAATTTGTGTACGATCTGCAGAAATTTGTTCCGTTGGTCTGGGTGTTTTCTATATATAATAAAAAATATCTATCTATGTAATGTATTGTATTAAGTATATCAGTCATCTAGTACCCATAACACAAGCTCTGCTTAGCTTGGGGCTAGATGATGCTGTGTGGACTGTCCGGAATTATTTATTTATTTATTTATATTATCTATCTACCGCACAAACATTTGTCCCGTTGCGTTGCAATACTTGCAATCGAACTCTCAACAACCAAACTACACGAAAAATGATAGAAAACATTGCCGTTGCCTGTAAATAGTAGTCTTTGCTACGTCGTCGTCGCGTCGTCGTCGTCTATTGTGCCAAAGTCTCAATCGCATGCAATCAGAAACTATAAACTATATTATTACTTTGTGTCGGTTAAATTTGATCGTTATTTAATCAGAAACTATAAACTATAATATTACTTTGTGTCGGTTAAATTTGATCGTTATTTATTAATTAAATAGTTCTACAAATTAAAAGATTTTATTTAAACTTCCCTCCACGTTTTTCTTTCGAAAACTTTCTTACATGACAGTGATTGATAACTTAAGTCAGCGATAAATCAGTTGTTATGTCACTGTCAAGTTAACAAAATGTCAAAACAAAAAAAGCTGGCGCGGGGCGGGGAGCGGGAGAAAGGAAAACAAACTCAACTCAATCAAAGATTTATCAAAATAATTTTATTTATCTTCTCTCCTTTCGGAAAACAAATCAGATCAAAGTGAATTTAAAAAATTCGGATTCCCTGATCATGCATGTCATAACCCGCGGCTAACTTAGGACGTTACGGCACCGAATTTTCGAATCATGAACCGCAAAACTCGATGCGTGCGTACCTACCGCTTCTGAGTTCTGTGACTCATTGAATGCTCATGCGAATCGCAAGGTGCCGCGTCATACAATAACTGATAACCTGTTTAGCTTTCTGCTACGTCGTTGTCGCGTGTTCTCCAGCTCCCCACCATCTAGTTGACATTGTTTGTCAGTTCAGTTCCTATCAAGCAGCCGCTGCCACCACTTGCTTCCACCCTACTGTAAGTCTCTCGTGTAATTTGTCTATTTCTTATTTATTCTTTTTATGTTATTCAACTTCCAGTAAAAGTCATATCAGTTGAATTTTTTTTGTTCTGTTTCCATCAAAAGTTGATGTAATTTCAGTGAAAGCGGGAATTTTTAGGGGTAAAATAGCGGTCGCCACACGCCGGTCATTATCATTCATGCGGCAATACAGTTATCCAGTTCAGTTAGCCACATTTCTTCAATTGTTTTAATTAGTTTCTAGCCAGTGTTTGTCAAGAATCCAATTAACTGTTTGTGTTTTGTTTTAGGAACATTCCTGATTCATCATGTCTCTCCAATCGGTAAGTTCCAATTATTTTAATTTTATTGACAGGTTGTATAAGTGTTGAGCACTGTGATTAAGTAAGAAACAGGTACCTTTTTATTCTAAGCACTTTTCTAAACATCCCCTGCTTTTATGATCAAAATGTCACATCTTTACGTCATTCCAATAGGTATATTCTACAACAATGGACTCGCTAAGTAGTAAAATCCTAAATCATATTGCAAATACTGCAATAAAACTAGCACACTGAAAGTAAAGTACTTACTATCCTAATAATTTTATTAAATTCATATAAAAATCTGTCTAGATAGAATACATTATATACCTACTGCACGTAACTGATGTGCCTCCTTTCTGCTTAATTAACTACCTACATTCCAGAGTTTTCTTTTTGTACAAATTTCAGAAATTTATTGCACACCCCTTGTATTTAACTACCTATCTAACTAGCTAGTAGATAGTGAGAATGTTTTTTCCTATTTTTGATATAGGCATGTAAACAGAAAAATAATCTTTTGGATTACAAGAAAGAGTAATAGATTAGATTTCATTATTTGTCTATTCTGTTAATTTAGTGTCCATTACTTCTTTACTAACCTTATTTCCCCAATTTGGTATAACACCTCACAAATAACCTCATACCCGCTCATGGACCCATACAGAATTTTATATGAGGTAAATTTAGTTCATCAGTCACCTTCAAAATTTTAAAGGTAATTTGAATGTCTTTGACCTCCTGGCTTCCGCCCCTCTGTCCATTTAGTATAAAGAATAAGCCGGTTTATTTTAAGTATCAAGTACATAGTTACCTACATTTAAAAATATTATTTAATTACCATCATGAACAACAAACCTGAGTAAAGAATTTCCTTTAGAAAGCTTATGAACATGGAGAAATTTTTATGATCTTATTTTCACTTTTATTACATGAACAGTTATTTTATTATTACAGTTGTTTCTTGGTTATATCTAGGGCCAGTTAATAAAATAAAAATGCTGAACAATCCACACTGAATCATCTAGTCCTAAGCTAAGCAGAGCTTGTGTTATGGCTGATGTAGTCTTTATGATACTCATCAAAATAATGAGTTATTTATTATTGTCATGCATAACAGAAATACGTTTACTTACTATATGAGATGATTTTGTAAACTCATCCTATTTGAAAATTCCCCAATGACACCCATAATGTCCAAAGTCCAAATATATTCAAAGATGAACTTTGCACAAACAAACCTGATTGTAAAAATATTAAAGTCTAAAGTTATTTATGGAAGTCATAAAAGATTAAGAGATATGTAAATGGTGTATGTATAACTTGCTTAGTCGTCAGTCTTCAGTGTGTGGCGGCTTTTAATGTTTTTGCGTAACCAAATCACACTGCTGAGCTGCAAGTTTGTAACCCGTTCTTATGCAAATACCTAAATGTCTGTGCAGTTATGCAGCATTATTTATTATTTGTGTTTATGTTACCAGCAATTCGACGCCGCCGCGGCTAATGTGAAGAACCTGAAGGCCCTCCCCGGCAACGACGATCTCCTGGAGCTGTACGCCTTGTTCAAGCAGGCTACCGTCGGCGATGCTGACCCTGCCAGTGAGTATACCCACTTCCTTCAACATTTAAACATCATCATCATCATTTTTCAACATCATCTTCTGGAGCTGTATGCCTTGTTCAAGCAGGCCACCGTCGTCGGCGATGCTGACCCTGCCAGTGAGTAACTAACTACTCACTTCATCCTTTTAACATCATCATCTTTTTCAACATCATCATTTTTCAACATTATCATCTTTTTTCATCATCAACATTATATTTTGCAAGCTGGTGTTCTTATTATACTCTCGTGGTCCTATTATAATTTAATCAAGATCTGTGTGTATATAAAATAAGTAGTGACTATTTTTTATCTAGATCACAGCATCATCTACCCCAAGCTAAGCATAGCTTGTGTTATGGATACAATATGAATGTTAATCTTAATTCAAAATTTAATAGAAAGATATTTTTACTATAAATAGTATAAACACCCAGAACAAATATCTGCGATTAAATATTTGTCCCAAGGGGGAATCGAACCCGCAACCTCCTGCATCGCAGGCGGACTTTCGCCCGCCATGCCACATCGGTCATCCTATGACGCATCCTAACAAATACTAAGTCTACAGTGTGAGTGAGTGTTATCAGAATTATCAGTTTCCAAATCCGTGACAGTCGAATGATCGAGTGTGTTGGTGTAGCGATTAAAACCACCGATTTATTGATAAATATTTAATTTGCTATTATCGATGTGGATTAATCTGTATTGAGCTGTAACCTACCAAGCTCGTGAAACAGAGTTGTGAGACTGCATAAGTTTAACAGTATCCCTCCCTATCCATTAAGTGGCGATTTATGAACGCTGCATCTACAAGGGGAACACAATAGGCCTATCATGGCTGTAGTGATTCCAAAGCCTACTTGCGTAAATAGGTAATCCAAATCAATTATCAATTCAAGGTATCCTTTCAAGATAGATAGATAGATTTTTGTTAACATCACTCACATAAAGTAACAACAGAACATAAACAATATTTAAAGTACAGGAAGGTAGCATAAAAATAAAACGTTCTGTATTAGGGAAATTTTGGAACTAAAGGTTTGTTGATATGACATATTCATTTAAGGGCAGTGTTGCTTCACGTGCCGGGATAGAGTACACCTTGTCCGAATCAAAACTCGTCTGTGGACGAGTTGTCTTCTTCACTTTTGGATTATTTAGAACACACCTTCGGGTTTCTCAATAAAGACCTAAAATGCCTAAAGCATACAATGCTTAATCTTCTATTTGCCCGTATCAATCGATATCTATCGAATGCTATCAATCAGTAGTGTCTAAATCCAGAATTACTCAGTTCAGTTCTTTTACATCTAACTAAAGTCTCAAGACAAGTCAAGTTGCAATGGTGAGTTTCAATCGTATGTATTAATGCAGATTGCATTAAAATCACATCAATTTAGCAAAGATCTTAGCTTCCTAGCCAAGTAATACCTAATTAATAAAAATAAAATATTTAAAACAACTTTTATAAACGAATTAGGAAACCACCAGTCCTTTCCTTCCTTTGAAACTTATTGCGGAAAACCGAGAGATTTCCAGAAGATAAAGTCCAAGAATAATAATAGGCTGTTAGTTTAAGAAGTTCACGGTCTTCGTGTATTTCACACTTGCTTATTGACGTATGATAAACCTCGTATAAATTACCTGCGTCGTTAACGAATGAACTTTGATCTAGCCACGTACGTGAGGTACGGGCGAAATTATGTTTGTCTAATCGTGTATTTTTTGTGAGTCAGCTTATACATCGTTTCTGGCGAATGCAAGATAACACTCTTTACTAGCAATCTTTTTATGTATTTACCAGCCTATGGTAGGTATTCTGTAGCTTGAATATAAGTCAAGCTGTCCTACTTGTGGGTAAAGGAATCCCTACATTTCTCCAGTAAAGGTACACCTCAATGACAAGTTGTCAAAAAACAAACCTATTTTTGAAATTGTATATTTTATTATCATTTAATCATCTTTTTATTCTGTGCATCACATAATTTCAAACCTAAAACGTCATCCTCGAATCACTTATTACTATTTATTTTGTACAATGAATACAAAAGGAATAAAAACATGGGCACTTTATGACAACGCAAGCATTTTTTTGCGGTGACGCCTTATCATACTTAAATCAGCACAATGGCTGCCTGTGTCATTGCGCAGGCGCACCGGATCTCAACGAATCCGCCGGATTAGTGGTAATGACAGTAATGATCCAGTGGGAGACAATCTGAACAAATAGACCATGTATCAAACCCGGAACTCTATGTATCAAACCGTCAGCGTTAAGCTTGAAACACACTATTGTGATATGGTTTTTCGTGTACGCATCAGAAGCGAATGTGTCACCATCACAAAAAGCACTTTGACACACTAATGTTATAAATGTTACCTCTTCACGCCAATAGAATTGAACGGATCAAGCTGAAATTTTGTATAGACTTTGTTCTAGGACTGTTATAAAACGGTTACTTTTAATCAATTTTCAGACGGGTGAAGCCACCGGGCGCATCTAGTACTAAATGTCTGAAACCGATTGCTTTTGACCTGCTAATGGCGTGCCATGACACAAAACACCACACCATAATAGAGTACATAGTTCTAGCTTCAGACGAATGTTGTTAATTATTCGGCCAGAAAAACTCTTTCAACTGATAGATTTCATTAACAAAGTCTACAGAAATGAAAATTGTTAATATTTAAATAATGATTTTGTAAAAATAACTGCTACTTTATTTTAGAGGTAAATCTCCGGTCCGATTTAGATTTTCTTTAATGCGGGTACTTCGTGAGCTAGATCGAGGCTAGATTTACAAGTAAATACAATTAAATTTTCCTTTATTGTTTCTGCACTCAGAATAGAACAGAAATACTTGTGTGCGTGTGTATTTATAAAACACAAGTGAGTAGGTATATTACAAGTGTGCAAACTGTATGGTCAAACAATAATTGAAGTGGTATGGTGTGATCGATTTCATTGTTGTACTTACAATATTGAAATGAAATTTAAAAGATGAAAAAAATGAATTGTATTTACTGACATCATTTTTTATAACTAAGGTAAAATAGGCACTTAACCAAGCTGACGTTGACTAAGATAAATATCCCTAGTTTTACAATAGTTACGTGGCTGGGTATAAACCTAGGTCCCCGGGTCGAGGCTAGATAATTGATCCTAATCATAATTATTAACATAGAACTAATTATAATACTGACGCAGCCTCGTGGTTGTGAAAGAGAATATTGTGTTCTACAAGAAACTGCTAGATTAGAAAAAATTTTCTATGAAGAGCAAATATTTTTCTAGTGTTTCATAGTAATCTTCCAATCCAATCTCAATGTCTAAATTTGTGATGATTTTGGCCTGATTCCTCACAAACATTAGCATCTATGTACAGTTATGTGCCTAAACCGGAACGCGCGTCTTGTATGACTTTAGTAGCTAGATAAATACTTGGATTTCGAACTAGCGCGAGATTTCTTGAGAACACTGGCTAGCTAGAAACGGGGAAGAATATCAACGACGCGTGCAAATATTTTACTTGTACATAAAATCATACCGCGTACCGCAAATCTGCGTAGATCTATGGTCTGATTATTCCATGGTTAAAATCTTGACAGATTATAATAATAAGTCAATAGTAAAAGTGATTAATTAGATTAGATTTTACATGACTCTTGGACACGTCAGTAAAAGGTAAGTACACTACACGTTATTCAGGTCCCGGTAGTTAGGGCGATTAGGGAGCAAGGATTGCCAGGTCCGTCCCTTAGGGAACCTTAATCTTATTACACCACTCTTAGTTAGGGTTAGGGTCCCTGATACCCCTAATACCCCTTTAAATTTAAATTATAGAAGTAAAATATTAAAAAAAAGAAGTTTTTATATCAGACCATAAAATAATGAGTTCATAAGTTTGCGACCAAAATACATATTACACACAATAAATAAAATTAAAGTGACCACTAACTGTTTGTACACTTCAATATTTTTAAGGTAAAGTAAAGGAGCCTAATCTTTTATTAAGGTAAAGTTAAGAAGGAAATAAGAATCTTACCTTGTTAGGTTGCTATTTTTCGAGTTGAAGCAAAACACGTCCCAAGGTCCTCTAAATATATAAATTTAAATAGAGAAGCTTTATATAAAGAATAGTTTTCACAATTTATTTTAATTTATTTTATGATAATTTTTGCAACTCTCTTATTGGATCGACTCTTGAAATCCAGGTCGAATCCTTGCAAGATGTGAAAGTTGCAGGGCATTTGGATGTGAGCAGTACCAGAGAGATGCTGGCAAAAGATAGGCTTCTTATCAACAATGGGTGGGTAAGGGCTAAAATGGTGATTCAAGTCAAATCTTATTCAATTACACTTTTTCAATTTATGTTTATTCTGTAGATGGACGTTAATAAGGGAGATTAAATTGAAAATGCCATTTATAGCATAATAATTGGACCAAATTATGTAAAAAATAGTGATTGAGAAATCATTCGGGTTTCATATTTTTATTTTATTATTGTAAGAAGTTTATTTTTAACGTTTTACCCAGTATGTATGTAATTTTATAAGTAAAAACAAGAACAATAAGAAGAACAGTAACAATAAGAGTTGAATGTCCTTAATTGGTTGACAACGTATACGATAATAATAATCGTAATTTTTTTTTTCAATTCGTTTTCTCTTTCTTTCCAGACAAGCCCGGTATGCTAGACCTCAAGAACAAGGCCAAGTTCGAGGCGTGGACCAAGAAGAAGGGAACCTCCAAGGAAGACGCGCAAAAGGCATACATCGCTAAAGTCGAGAGCCTTGTCGCCTCTATCGGCCTCCAATAATCACTTCCAAATTCAAAACTGCCGACTTTCCACGATAAAAACAAACGTTGTTTATGAATGAAAAAAACACAAGGACTGTCTATGGAACCAAATTGTCTATGGTGGAATTGCGGTAGTATCTCTTTTGAGTTGAATGGGTTTAGTTATTTTCCTGATTTTGTTCAGATTTTTTCGGAAAAGACTAATCGCCGTCCCGCTCATAGAAAATGTTATTTATTATTTCGGTTTAGGCACAACTAGCTGTAAGTTTAACATCACAAGGTTTGAGTAATTTTTGTTAAAGATTTTTTTATGAAAGACCCTTTTTGGACGTTTCCAGTTGTTGTATTTACTTTTGTTCTAAAGATTTTTTATACTCAAATGAAATAAACCAGTTTATAAAAAATGAACCTTTGTACTTATTTACTTAAACATATCACGAGAGAGAGAGAACTGAAATTTAATGAATTATTATAACAATTATTGTGTCTGTTTATCTACTGTATTAAATTTAATCACACTTTTATAAATGCGAACGTTTGGATGGATGGAAGTTTGTTAACTCTTCACGCCAAAACTATCGAACAAAATCGGGAAATTTCAAATAATGTTTAAATAGACTTTGTTCTAGGCTTCATCTTTCATCAATTTGCTACAAAAGTACGTAAGTAAGTACTTAAAGCGGTATTGCACTACACTATATTCAGGGCCCGGTAGTTAGGGCGATTAGGGAGCAAGGCTTGCCGGTTCCGTCCGGTCGCCGCTCTAAATCTTATTACACCTCTCTTAGTTAGGGTAAGGGTCCCTGAATATCGTGTAGTGGAATACCGCTTTTAGCAGTCTACAAAAAAAAACTTGGATGAGTAAGTAGTATGAGTTTCTACTGTAAATATAAATTCGACGAAATAATTCTCACAGAATGCAAAATTCTCGCAGTTCCATTTGTATTTTACTCACAGAATTGTTAAGTAGGTACTTACTATTGCATTGCTTATCGTTAAATCCATATCGATAACCGATAAATAACAAATTTACGCAAACTTCCACCATATTGTGTGTTTAACGTACCTGCTTACCTATTTGTAATAGTTACATAATCTAGTACCTACTTACTTTAACTAAAAAGTAAAAAAAAAGTCCTTTAACTAAGCCGACAGAAATTTTCTATTTTGTTATGTAATAAAGCTCGTGCTTTTTATTATGGTTCCTAGTATTCAACTGAAACCAAGTATGTAGTATAAAAGGTCAGGTACCTACCTATATGGTAAGGTTTATAAAAGAAAACAAAAAAAAAAACGAGATTTTTACAAGATTTATTTTAAATTATTACTATTTTTATTTGAACGATAGCAAATTTCTAATTAGAAAACACTAACCTTACTATAACAAATGCTTCGATTACACCTTAGTAAAGCACCTCTACTGTAGAGGCTCTACAAGGTACCTATTTGATTTGATTGAATGTCCCAATCACTCTTCTAAATATATCTACTTAGGATTATAATTTCTGGTCACACAGTATACCTAACTAGTAACAAATATAAACTTAATCAGATCATTTAAAATAAAAAAAACATTGAGAATAATACGTAGGAGAAATATTTTTGAGAAAAGAGATGAAGGTACCTACTGTCACAGTATCGGTATACTATACCGAAACATTTAACGCGTAATCAAGGCATTTGGATACAGAAGGTAGGTACATAGATGGAATTGTATATCTATAGAATATAATTATGGGCGAGCATAATGCTAGATAGCATAAACTTTGGGTAGTGTGGATAACAATTTAGTCTCTACAATTGAGTAGGTCTTCAATATCCTTCCAGAAAGTTCTAATTCAAGTATCCAATGATGCCACAAGCTACAGCCGGGCCCGACGTGCCTGTGAGAGCACTATCTTCCGTGCTCGATCGTCCATAGTCGTCCTCAGCTTTGGAGATAGCAAAGGATCTGCCTACGATGGACCTAGGGCCAGTCAGAGAGATCAAATGGTCGACTATCTTCACGGCGACTGGAGACCCTTCATCCGCCTTGATGTTTCCCAGGTCTCCGACGTGACGGATGCTGTCGCGGGGGCCTCCATGACGACCCTGAATAATACAAGAAGATCGTCTATGTTGAATGTTGTTAAAAACTTTGGATGATGTGCGGCGGGCGTAGGTCCGCCTGCAACGCAAGAGTTTACGGGTTCGATTCCCGCCTTGGGACAAAATGTTTGTACGATATGTAAAATATCATGTTAGTACCGGGTGTTTTATATGCATGATACAAAATATCAATATTCATATTCATTAATGGAAGATACTTTATTAACAACGAAAATTACAAGCAAGGAATAGAAAAATTACAACTAGTATTTACAATTGAAACCATTGAGCTAACTGCAGACGGTTGCAAACAGTCTAAAGGTAGCTCAATTGATCCAATTAATTCAATCGTAGGTATGAACTATATACACTTGATTTCGTTCTAAAGCTATTTCAAACAGATAAAATTAAGACTTACCTAATCTAAAAAACAAATACGTACATTTGTCTTAATAAAATAGTAAAAATTAGCTGCTGTAAAGGGGCATTGTCAATTCAGTTCAATCTATGTTTTGTATAAAATGTATATCAGTTACCCTTATAACAAGCTCTGCATAATTTAGGGCTAGATTTGTCCAGCATTATTAAAAAACTATAAATTATTAAAATTCGCGGACAAGTCACGCCATCTCGCGGCTGTTTAGTAGATTTTGTTCTTGTTCGCAAGATATGTTGCGTAATCGGTTCAACATGTACTCGGTAGATGGCAGTAGATACGCAGGTATTCGTGAGTTAAAATTAAACCTTTGCGAAAAGTAATAAGTGACATCACTTAACTTGTGGCCTTTGTTTCATTATTACATACTACAAGCTCCCACACAGTCAAGGCCTTGCTTAATTTTATCTCAAATGATCATCAATATCATCAGCAACGATATGAAAAGTCTGTAGTAGGTTTTAATGCCAACAGGTTAGCTAATAAGAACAAATTTCTAAGAAAACATGCATCTAGATTCCAGAGCTACAACTTTCCATAGTTTTTAGAGTAACTACTACCTTACAAAGGTACCTCTTCAGCGTCTATACCTACTTAATTATTTAAATCACCCTCAAAATAACAAAATACTAAATCAAAATCGCTCATCCATTTTAGAGCAAAATGCTATAAACATATCACCGACATAAGCGTAAAGGCGTTTGTTTTTATTACATATATGTAGTTGTTAAATATAATAAAATGATTAACATGCAATTATGTACAAATTATACATACTTACTTAATTAATTATTTTTTCTGTCGACATGTTACTAGAATAGGAGTAGGTACCTAATGAATAAAGTCTGTATTTCTGTCTGTATTTCTATAAACACCTACTTACATAATAAGCAATGAAATGAGGTCCAATATCCTTGCAGTTATCCTTCACAGCGCCCGCCTGATGCACATGAACCCCATGCAAGCCAGGGGATAGTCCTGTGATGTTGCCCTGGATGGTCACCGGCCCGTTGGGAATGATCTGCGTGAATACCAGGTCACCAGACACGCCGGACTCCTCGTCAGGTATCAGGTGGACGATGGCTTGGAGCCCTGGCACTGATCTTGGACCCTGAAAGGTTAAGGATAATCGTTTTGGTTCAAAGATAATATCGTAGATGTGAATAAACGTGTTGGTTCAAAGATTTTTTTAATATGTTAGGGAAACTAACAGTTAGGTAGGTATCTGACCTTCAAAAATGGTGATTAAACTAACGGCTTACTAAAAGTTTCCACAAATAAAACTAAATTTAATGTTAGTGTCAGGCGAAAAGTTTAAATAAAAACGAATAGACGCATTTGGTTGGTAATGATAATCTTGTAGATGTGATAGGCACGAAGTCAGGGGTTTAAAGGTTAAGGCTTGGATGGTTAACAATAGGTTTATAAGTGTAGAAACAAGTAGGTCAACTAGTCAGTAATAATAACATTATTTATCTAGGTTTGTCATCCCGTGAAACGTCGGGAAAATAAGGAAATAAAAGCGTTACAGATTCATTACATAAGAGTTAAAATTGTGTGTTCTGATCACATTGAGTAAGTTAAAAAATATTTACAATTACAGTGTAGTCAGTTTGATATATTCTAAGTGATTCGTAATTTTTAGATTCGTAACGACAATTACTGCTGGTGGTTGATTAAATTAGCAAGGTTGATTATTTTTTATTGCTATCTTGGAAGTATGTAGATCTTTACTTATTAAGTATCTTTATCCTTAAGTACCAACTCATTTTATAAAAGCGAAAGTTTATATGTAAGGAATTGTACATGTTTCTTCCTCTTTCACACAAAAACAACTGAACGGATCGGGATAAATTTTGAATAGACGTAGTTCTAGTCCTGGATAAATCATAGGCTACTTTTCGTCCCATAAATAAGTTCTCATGTGATAGAAATAGCCTTGCAACTTTTATATATTAAAAACTCTTGCGAAGCCGCGGGCTGATACTACCTAGTAATATAATAAAGGTACAAATGATGATATATTTTATATGTATTAGGGAAAGTGGTGTTGATAACAATGTGAGAAAAAGTGATTTTAAAATGAAGAAAAATAATTAAAATAAATTGCAGAACTGCTTGATATTTTTTTCATAATAATGTCTAGCCAAAGTTCTCTGTAGTTTTGATCCACTTTTTATTATTGGCCATTTATTTGTTGCTTTCGTAATAAAGAGCTTTAAGAGGGCGCCATACTCGATACAAAATAGGCTTAAATTTCAACAGTCATAGGCACGGTTTAAAAAGGAAACAAAATACAACGTTATTCCTTTGTTGATCTTATGAAAACAAAAAAAAAATTAGAATACCTACGTAAAAAATGTGTTTAATTTTTTGTATCAATTCCATTTTCAATTTATATACGGACCCCGTAGTATCGTCGTTGTAGCAGGGGGTGCGTTTAAACCTTTGTCAGGATCTCAAGTTGGTACTGGCTACGTCGTTCGTAGCGTTGTAGCAAGGAGTGACTATAAATAAATCTTTACATCTCTGATATCTACGAGCTACGTCGTTCGTAGCGTCGTAGCAAGGAGTGCGTTTGAATGTTTTGTATGGATATTATGTAGTCTAGGTGCTACGCTGTTCGTAGCAACGCCGTAGCTGGGAGTGCGTTTGAATTTATTGTATTCATCATTATGTCGTCTACGAGCTACGCTGTTCGTAGCGCAGTAGAAATGAGCGCGTTTGAATCTTTTGTATGATAAGTAGTCTAGGTGCTACGTCTTTCGTAGCGTTGTAGCAAGGAATGCCTTTAAATCTTTATTAGCCCATGATACCGTCGTTCGTAGTGTCTTAGCAAGGAGTGCGCTTGAATATTTTGTACGGATAATATGTAGTCTAGGTGCTACGCTGTTCGTAGATGAGAGCTATAGCTATAGCATAGCACCCTGTCTTCAGCTTGCCGCTTATAGCATCTGTCTGCAGACTTTCGAAGATCGTCATCTCACCTGGCCGGAGGGTATCCTACACTACGTTTGCAGAGTCGCGGTCTCCGCTCAACAACACAGTTACCCCAACGGTTGTCGGTTCTTCAAGAGATATAGCCGACCCACTGCTACTTCAGCTTGCTAATTCTTGAAATTGGTTAGTGATTGCATATGAACATAGATACCTAACATGTTTTTTTCAAAGCTACGTAAGACAACGGGAAATAATCAAGCTATCTTACTACAATCTACCTACCGACTTTTTCAAGACAAGGTCATTGATAAAAACTTTAACAATGTATTTAAGTACACAAATTATTTTAACGAACCCGAATATTCTTTAATTAGAAGCTAGTTAGTGTAAAAAAACTTGTTGGGGTCACTTTTTGTGTGTTTTCGTGAGTAAGATATGAGGAAATGTAGTGTATCTACTTTTTTGATTGCGATCTTTTGATCACTGAATGACATAAATGGAGCTTTGCAAAAAAACTTGTACATAATATGTGTATCCTGTAAGCATGTTTAATGCTTTTATATATTTCCAAATGAAAGTTTTTATTAACAACGAAAATTACAAGCAAGGAATAGAAAAATTACAACTAGTATTTACAATTCAAACCATTGAGCTAACTGCAGACGGTTGCAAACAGTCTAAAGGTAGCTCAATTGATCCATGTCAATACCAGTCGGAAGCGATGTTTAATTGATGTTTGTGTATGATATCCTCCTTATTCAAAATTCGACCTCATCGGTCATTTGGCCTCTGCCATACAGCGTGGAAATGCAGGCAATTAGACTGTTTGCAACAGTCTGCAGTTAGCTTATTTGTTTCAATTGTCTACACTTACTAGTTTTAATTTGTTTCTTTTCCTTGATTGTAACTTTCGTAATTATAGAAAGATAGATTAAAAGATTTTACATACAATTTAGATCAAATATACCTACTTTTGTACATTTGATCTAAATTGTTGTAGTTATAATTAACCAAACGTGTAAGTACTTCAGTAAGAATGAACATAATTTAAATAAAATTAAAGTTTTTTATTATTGTTTTATTTAAAAACTTCAATGTCTGGATCTTTGTTTGAATTACAAATCGACCATCGCACTCTCTTGTAAATGAAGTTACTGAAACATTTACATTTTTACCTAATTAATGTTTAATAACACTATAAGATACGACCTAAACTAGCTAGGCTGGCATTTTGAAGGCTGACTAGTTATTTTGTTGTGAACTTGTGAATAATTAATATTATTTGCATTACTAAAGTATGCCAGATCATAATATTCTCAAATCCCAGTTTAGTCACTACAGACATGGTTTGTTAATATGGTTAGTGGAACGATGAGTCGTCGGTTTCTATGGAAACGTTCCAAAGCTATTTCTATCCCAGGGAAAGTGATTTAAAGGTTGAAAATGAGCCTATAAGTTATTTCAGGGCTAGAACTAAGTCTATTAAATTTTAACCTGTACCGTTCAGTAGTTTTTTGCGTGAAAGAGGAACTAACATCCATGTAAACATCAAAACAAACTTACGCATTTATAATAATGGTAAGGATTTGTTTAATATTCCATTTTATTGTGACATTGTATTGTATATTGCAGTAGCAAATAAATCGTTCATCTATTTACGGCGTATAATCTACAAACCTGTTGGCTATAATTTTAGAAAACTGCATTTTGCTTTTACAGATGTAGATGTACGTACATGCATATTACTAGTTTTTATTGGTGTTTGACTGGGATGTGCAGGTACTTATGACATCCTTGACACATCGCAAGCGATTATTGACACGCAGTGAGCGTGCGCGCAGGATATCACGACAATTAAAGAAGTTGCTCAGTCATTTATGGGTTTTGAAGTGTTTTTTGACAAGGACGTTGACAGTTGACTATAAATGTTTTCTTCTTAGTAAATAGAATTCAGTGAGATTTGAGTCTCTTTCTGTGTAAATGTATGTATCTCTATCCAGAACTATTTATTATTCTTTGGGATTCGTTAACATTTATTCAAGTGATATTTGGTACAAAAATGTAAACCAATCCATACAAAATTTCAGTCCAATCCGATCAGAAGTTTTGACGTACAAAGGTACCAAATAATGTAAATATGAACTAGAAATAAGTAATAGTAAAATTAACGTCTGAATAAAGATAAAGCAGCAATTCTAAAGTTCTTTCTTCCCTTTATGTTTTGGTCAAAGATTACGTATCTTCTAGCAATGTTTAAGAATGATTCGTCGATTTTTGCCCTCGAACAAAACTTTAATGTACGGGACCTATTTTGAAAAATAAATCGAAAATGGCTACGTGTGATGAAATCCATTACCATTGATGGGAATGAGGAATGAGTTAATGAGATGTAACTCAACTTACAAACGACAAGTCGATTTGTTTTTCAGCTCGGCTGCCGGGGGTAATCGGATATACGGTCTGACCGAGGTCCTAAAAATAAAATTAGCATTGTAAATACCAGGTGTAGGTTTACTATCACATACCATCACCACTTTCCACGTAAGATAGTGAATAATAATAAAGAATACTAGATCTAGTACTATTATTATTTCTTTACATAGTATCAACAATACAACATGAGGTTTTGTTGAATATTATTTATTGTAATACAGGTTTTTTATCCTTACAACATAATAGGTAGGTACCAGTCTCTACCACATAAGTACCTAAATGAGCATAATATTATCTCTAAGTACATTATGTAATGAGTTAATGACTCTCCCTCCAATATTTGATACGCTCCTTATTTTAAGTAATAAACACAAACTAAACAAAGAAAATTAATGTTGTGTTATGTTTTTTTACGTAAAATATTCATTCATGCAATACTAATTCGATATTAACGAATGTTATTTTAAAATAATTGTTGGATATTAAATATTTTTGACAACAGACTAACAGCAAATATTAAAGATTATATTTAAAGATAGGTTTACTTGTTTTTAATATATATATACTTAAATAGATTATTTATTAACAATTCAGAACCTCTAACCAAGCATCTAAAAGAAATCAATCACCGAACTTCAGTTCAACAAACTTCAGCAAAAAATGCTCTATATCTTACATACAAAAAGCACTTACATAGAAATAAGGCTGCATATAAACCTCGTAGACATTGCTTTGATAATCCTCAATCGCTGGCAGAGCCTTGATCAACAAATTCCTTCCATACCCTGGTTCTCCTTGCAACGTCTTCCCTTTAAGAACCGACACCAGCCATAGGAATTGTCCGCAAAAGATATGAAGCCGTAAGTTCATTTTGCTCCCAGACGTGCTAACTCTACCAATGGCTAGGTGTCAATGATTGGAGTCGAGTCGAGGTATAGGTTACATTTTTCCTTGAAAGCAGTTAAGTTGCCTACCTGAGTATCTGTAGGTTACCGGACCATGACGTAATGATGTTGGTGGAATCAGAGGATGTAGGAAGCCGATGCTGAGCGTGACTTCGACTCTGCTAATGATTTGGCTTTTATTTATGTAAACACGTTGATTATTTTAATAGACAATGTGAAGGATTAATTTGATAGAATCGTGTGAGAAACAGATCATTTTGGACCTTGGAAAGATTGTAAGAAACAAATGCTTGCCGTGTATTTAAGTAAAAATACAGAAATCTGTCTATGTAGTGTAAAGTAATAAGTATTTCAGATACCTATCTAGTACCCATAATCAAAGCTATATTTAGCTTGGGACTAGATAATGTTGTGTGGATTGTCCATCATTCTTTATTTAGTTACCGAACTCAAAAACATATCTTTGCAATAAGCTGTTATGATGTTATGATTAATTAAGAAATAAATATTTTAATAATGAAGTACATTAGCCATTTAATTTAAAACACCAATATGCAAAGAGACAAAACTCTTTCATGATTTTTGAGAGAGATTCACATAGTTACGTAAGTACCCATATAGTGAGGTATACTTTTCATTACTACAAAGATAGGTACCTATATTAAAATTCTCTTTGCTGACGAACTTTGCCTAAAAAAGGTTGCCATCAATTTCAATGAAAACTTCCTGCCAATAAAAAACGAAATCTAACTGACAAAATGTCAGTGCCAAACGTCAAAATCATGTAGCTCGAGGTGTGATGAACCGGGATTTTGTTTACGACCACCCCCACGGCCCCAGCACTTGGACCAGGGTGGCATCCACCCTGAACCGATGGCTGTGGGGTGCTCTGTGCTGCGGGGTCCCTGGGATCCCCTGCTACTTCTGTACATGTTGCGAGAAACTCGACGACACTGATCGCGACAGGCCCAGAGTCAACCGTATGTATTCTTCTATTGGAAGTTCTATTTTAGGTGAGTTGATTGGCTGGAGCTCTGTACTGCCTTTTCAACACAAGTTAACCACTTCAACCTTTTCCAACCAACCTGCCTAAGATGAATGAACTAATACGATGAAAGCCAAGTGATGAATGGTCACTCTGTGTTGAAACAGGCACATAGAGCATATCTACAGATTCTGTTGAAATGATCACGGTTCAAATTAGTCACCTAATGAAAAGGCTTATTTAAAAAAAACGCGTGTATTATTCAACTCAAAATTATTTAGAACGTCATCAATGGAGTCGAAATCAATAAAATATTCATTATTATTATTAAATTAGCGACTCGCCCCGGGTTCGCACGGTTTTATTATTCGTATAAACCTTCTTCTGGAATCACCCTATCTAAAAAAACGCATCAAAATCCGTTGCGTAGTTTTAAAGATTTAAGCATACATAGGGACATAGGGATATAGGGATATAGGGACAGAGAAAGCGACTTTGTTTTATACTATGTAGTCATGATAGTGATAGCGATTGCCCGCGGCTTGCACGCTCTTTGCCGCTACAAAAAGTTGCCTTCTCCATTTTCAACAGCAACTTTAAGTTTAGTAACGTTAGGTAACTAAGTTTTTTTTCATAATAATAAATAATTGAAGCGGTTTTTTTAATAGATAAAGTAATTCAAGAGGAAGGTTTATACGTATAATAGAATCGTGCGAAGCCGGGGCGGGTCGCTAGTTAACTAATAAATCTCGGTGGTTAAGACCAATAAGAGTGCGAACTTGAGACTAATTATGTAACAAAGACCGGAACACGCATTCCATGGGACACGGAGGCTCGTCTTCTTTATCCCAGCATCATGGGGTTAGGTATTTTATAGATGTTGGCTGGTTCGTTAAATCTACTGTTAAGGATGTTGGCAGGTTGATTGTTCGTCAATCTAGTCTACTGTTATATACTCGCTTTGCCTACAACTAGACTAAACAAGGTTAATGTATCTTTTAAAGGGCTGTATACGTTTCTACAACAAAACTCCAAGTGAGTTGCAAAACCTATCAGTAAATAAATTCAAACAAATTGTTAAAACTATTCTTTGTAAAAAGGCTTACTATAAAATATCTGATTATTTAGATGATAAAAAAGCTTGGGACGATTTTTGCTCCAACTCGAAAACTAACAACCGAACAAGGTAAAGGTTTCTTGTTCTGTGAACAAAAATCAAAGTGAGCACTATTTCCTAGTTTTAATTATTTATAAAATGAATTTTATGACGTGTCCAAGTGTCCTGTAAGGTCTTAAGGAAATAAAGCATTTTGACTTGACTTGACTTGACTATGTGTTGGCTGGTTCATAGTTCGTTAATCTACAGTGCTACAGTCTACTTCTTATAGATATTGGCTAGTTGATAGTTTGTTCTTCTGGTTGATTGATAGTTCGTCAATCTACAGTCTACTATTATAGATGTTGGTTAATAGTTTGTTAATCTACCGTCACCCTTCCAGAGTCTACCGCCACAACGGAGCGGATGGCGCGCCCGCACCGACCGCACGCCCCTCGCGGCAGGAAGTCAACTCCTGAGATGCTGTCGGCAGTCCGCTGCGCGCTGACAGAACTGCAAGGGGACACCGCGCCTCCGCTGCCGTCTCCGCCCAAACCCTTGCAAGAAGCCTCTATGGAACCAGGCTGAAGAAGGCCCCTATAAATGCCTCTTTTTAAGCTTCCTTTGTATAGCCGACTAATAAAACCTACTAAAATAGACTAAAAACTGTAAAAAAACTGTAATGGAAAAAAATAACGGTTCTGGGCGTGATAGTATCGAATAATGCGAAAATTCTGAGAGTCATGTAGACTCTTATCAATAGAGCTTCAGATATATCTGTAATATAAGCGGGAAGACAATTTATGTTTTACGTTTGTGTAATTTGTGAAGGTTTTACTTTTAATCATTGTACAGAGTTTGTGATTGACTTGTTTTGTAAAATAAATATTACGTTGTATACCATTGTTTGATTTATTAAAAAAATGTTTATTATGATGCTAGAAAAAAATATTCAAACAAAGGTTTCGCTTCGCGGTGTCTTGCGTGAGCGGGCTGGACGCGAACGCGACGCGGCGCGGATGCGATGCGATTTAACGCGGTGCGGAGCGACGCGGCTACTCTGTCCTACGTGCGCGCGAATCGTCCTGTACCACCACGGCCGGTGGCCCCGTACCCTCCAGTTCGCGCGAACAAATCAAGCCAACTGATCGCGTTCGCTTTGTTTCACGCCGTGTCGCGCCGCACCCTACGTGCGTTTGTTGACATAGGACACTTCTATAAGTCTATACTGTTTGTTGTTTTCGCGCCGCACCGCGTCGCTTCGCGTTCGCGTCCAGCCCGCTCACGCAAGACACCGCGTAAAGCTGCCATCTAACGAAACTTGTTACAGTTATTGTTAAGTCTGCTCTTAATCAGTCTGGTTGAAACATTAAAATTTGTTGGCAGGTAAGAATACAATGTTCCGCTGTTAGTAGTTAGTTCAGACTGTATTCAGTAGATGTCTCTTCTATACTATAATCTTAATATAGAAAATTATTACTCATGTGATTTATAATGGAATGGCAAGTAAATACTTGCTACTTGGCTTTCGTAACTGTGGCCCCGAGAGATCTTGTTTTATGGGTACTAGCACATACTCATGTGGTTCTAGATAACTGATGTTATGCTCAGAAAATTACACAAACAGCCCTGAACAAATATCTAATGATCGTATATTAGTACCGACCGAGATGAGAATCGTACCCGCAACCTCCTGCGTCGCAGGCGGACCTTCGCCCACTGCGCCACAGATGTCAGTAGAAATCAGAAATCAGTCACTTTTATTTAAGTACTAGATGCGACCCGCGGCCTCGCCCGCTTACCAGATTTTTTTCATACAAATTTCTGAAATTTATTACACAACCCCTTTATTTTGTAAAAATAAAAAATACATGTTTAATTATTTATTTTATACTTAATTCGTACCAAGTTTTGAGTAAATCTAACCAAGCAAAAATATTTTTCATACAAACTTTACCACCCTATTTAACTCCCTAAGAGGTTAATTTTGATTTTTTTGTAACCTTTGTCTTATTCTTGGTCCTAAACTATCTACGTACCAAATTTCATCTAAATAACTTAAGCAATTACGAAGATTACTTAGAACAAACATTTACACAGACTCAAATTTATTATAATAGTAAGCAAGATAGTAAGATAATAAACTAAGCAGATACTCAGACAATGATAAACCAAATAAAAAAAATAATGAAATAGGTCCTTTAATTGATTGTCCCATTACTTAAGTATTTTGTCCACTGTTGGAAGAAGGTACCTACAGTAGAATAAACCGTCTGTCTGTATGCTCAAATATTTATAACTGTGCGATTGATTTAGAAGCCATTTTTTTTAATAGATAGAGTGATTCCAGAGGGTTTTTTTTGTGTATATAATAAATAACACCCGTGCGAAGAGGGTGTGTCGCTAGTAATATATCCTTACTATTCACTTAGTATAAAACAAAGTCGCTTTTTCTGTCCCTATGTCCCTATATCCCTATGTCCCTTTGTATGCTTAAATCTTAAAAACTACGCAACGGATTTTGATGCGTTTTTTTTATTAGATAGAGTGATTCAAAAGGAAGGTATACGTATAATAAAACCTTGCAAAGCCGGGGCGGATCGCTAGTAATATATAATATACAGATCGGGCTGAAATTTTGAATAGACGTAGTTCTAGTCCTGGATAACACATAGGCTTTTCATTCCATAAATCGGTTCCCATGGGATATGAATGGCCTTGCAACGTTTCTATAGAAACGCAGAGAAAGAACTTAGTAATTTAGTAACTGAAATTACGTTAGTGTGTAAGTAAATAACTAAGTTATCTTTTTCCTGCTAGTTGCCTCACAGTGGAGGCTGTTAAAGCCTGAGGCATTATCGGCTTCAATGCTATGAGTATAACATCATTGCTCAATGCCATGGTTCATTTACTAGATCAGTGGACTATAGACTAACATCTATAGAAGCCGTGTCTTAAAACGAATACTTATTGTGTTCTTAAGAACTAATTCAGTTGTGACGTGTTGTGTTGTGATTGTGTTACATATTAAGGAGAGAATTGGTAAGTTAAGGGCATGATTATTCAACAAAGATCATCACACAGACACAACGCTTGAAGGTGATATATATTAATAAATATACATATAATGCTTGATAATTCATACAGCATCATCTAGCCCCAACCTAAGCCGTGCTTGTGTTATAGGTACTAGATGACTGATATAATTAATACAATAATAGGTACCTATATAATTTTGTGATATATAGAAAATACCAAGAACTCAATGACCAGAATGAGTCGTTTTAACAGTCCACTGCTGGACATAAGGCTCCTGATCAAGTTAAATATGGAATATGGAGTTAATATGGAGTTAATATTGGAGTAGATTGGTACAGGTGTATTTAAGTCCATGTGATGAAATGTTACTTATAAGGTGTACAATGTCTATATTAACATAATAACAATAAAAAAATAAACCAGGGCTATTGAAAATAAACGAAGGTAGGTAAATACATATAATATAGTTTTAGCGACTACATATTATCACTACATAGTATAAAATAAAGTTGCTTTCTCTGTCCCTAAGTCCCTTTGTTTGCTTATATCTTTAAATTACGCAACGGATTTTCATGACCAAGACCATTTTAAAAGACCAGTTTTATGAATGTTTCGGAAGTTTTGCTTCTGAAATGTATGTTTTTCATTAGAATAAGCTTTTATTCAACTAAAACTCAATGCATGCTTTTAGAACTCTTATAAAAATCACTCTACGTGTGTTTGAATCTGAACCATTTCGAAGCATGAGTCTTAAATTTTGTCATTCTCAAAGGATAATTTCAGGAATGTTTCAGAAGTTCTACTTTTAAATGTATGTTTTTCATAAGAAGTATTACGCTCTGCTGAAAGATGCTCTGCTAATTTCACATCACGAATTTCAACCGAATCTTATCTTATATGAATACTAATGATTTCTGTCTTGTTTTCGATCGATCTACCTGTTTATGTATTCTTTTGCTATCATAAGTGTTGGCTCACTTCTGTATATGTCGCAGTCAGATTGTATAATTCGCCGTATTACGTTACGGCTAGCTGTTAATGCGGCTGAATAAAAAACCGCCGGAATGTATTCGGCGCCATACTTCGCACAACGCGGCTAGCCATAATGTAATAAAGCGATAAACGAAAGATTAGCCGCCACTTTGTCAATTTTTAGTTCCGATTCTTAACACTCGTGGCGCTGCCTGACATAACAACAACAATGACGTGGGATACAGAAAGCGTGTTGCTAAATTGCGAAGTTATGAGTGAATTAAACAAAGAAAACGTTTTAAAGTAAATATTATAATAACTCTTGATTTTTAAGACATTTCCTAAGAAAAAATGTGTTAGGTTATCCTGATTAATAAAATAAATATTCAACATTGTTTTTTTTTAAACTATAAGGGAAATTACTTTATTTCTGAAACATAATTAGATCACATAGCTCACTAGTATATACAATTATAACAAACTCTTAAAAATCTAAGCCGTCACCAGAAGGCAAAGTACCCAGAATGCTGGCAGCATTGCCACGTTGAATGGCAATGCTAATTCGTTGACCAAAATAGAAGCCAGCATTCTTATCTCCTGTGGACTCTATGAGAAGTTTCGTCAGATCTTTAAAAATTGTGTGTGCCCCAGGACCCCAAGGACCAAGGGTTTCCACCAAAATGGCTCAAATAGGTAACCTCGGTCAAGATTAGCATATTTTCGCCGTTTGAGGGACTCCGCTGATGAAGCTGCGGAGCCAGCCCTTGCTGATGTTCCTGCCAGATGTGAAGGCGCTAGAGTATCTACACATGTGGCATCCCAAACTAAAGGCCGACCCATCTTCCAGGGAATCAGAGTCATACCGTCAGGTCTTTTACCATCATCTCGCATAAGGCCACGTGGTTCAAGTGTAGCTGCTACACTGACGCTGGTAAAGGCCCGACGGATGATATCGGTAATTGAATTATGGCGGGACACACGTCCTGCACTAGAGACACATGCCAATGCATGGTGACCAAGCTTGTCCACGGTTTCACCACACTGGCAACGGTGTGCAACTAGGCAAGGGGAACCTAAACGCAAGGAGGTGGCCACCCGAAATGAGTTGTTGTCTAAAAGGGTACCTAGATTTTTAGAAGGCAGAACATGTAACCAAAGTCCTGATTCCCACTCAGAGACGGCGAGTAGACGGGCACGTTCTATTGAGCTGGTAGACGTATTAATAAGATTTTTCCGTACCAGCTCACAAAGTGGCTCATCCCATAGCCTCTGAGAAGACAGGACTTTTGGAAGATTGGTGTCAGGACAGGCTGTTTTCCATAAGCCTAGTGCTTCGTTGTAACCTGTAATTTCAAAATTTTGAGAACATTTTGCCAAAATTTTATGAATAAGATCTTTAGTACCATGAACTGATGATAAAAAACCTGGGAGTGAAACACTAGAAACATTGTTTTAATTTATAAGTCTGGTCACCTTACAATTTAAGTAGTGGTACGATGCGGCTAAACGTGGGACGCCTTATTTGAGAACGTATCGCAATGACAATCGATAGGCCGTATCGTTGAACCGCCGCATTTCAAAACGGCCCTGTTGTTTTGATAAAAGCTAGCCGTAATGTAATACGGCGGAATATAATATGACTGCGATATATTATATATAAAATAAAAATAAAGTAGATAACTAAGTTATACGTATAAAAATATGAGAAAATAAAAATTATGTTCATTCAGAAGTGAAATTCAGAACATTTTTAAAATTGATTAAATTTATAGAGAAGAAAAATTTATGAAATAACCAACAAAACACTTAACTATTAAATCTTAAAGAGATAATTTAAATTTCGGTAAGTAATTAATTTCACATAGTTTTTTTACTCGGTCGTGAAGTGCTAATAACTCGGTCAAGTTCACCAAGTAATTTATCTATCAGCTAAAAACCTGACTCGGTGATTAGTCAAAGAAAGGATAAACCAAGCCCGAGGCGCACCTGTGCACTCATTGCTTCAGATCAAGGTGTTTAGTATGAAGGTATGACTGTATGGTCAATAATTATAGTGAGGCAATGCAGAGACTGGACTCACAGGTCTTTATCAACTTTGTACTAGGCACTAGGGGTGGATTAAGGGCCCTGGGGGCAAGAATCTTCCGTATAGTCTGTCTGTGTGAATGTTTGTTATAAGTAATCTCCATAACTACTTAAGTTATTTAGATGAAATTTGGTATGTAGATAGTTTAGAACTTAGAACAATACATAGGATAATAATATTTCGAAAAATTTACTTGTGAAGGGGCTAGATAGGTTACACAACCCGGTAAAGTTTGTATGGAAAAATAACTATGTATTTAACTTAACTTTATTTTTCATATTTTTAACTAGATGCGCCCCGAGGCTTCGTCCGCGAACCAGAGTTTTTTTTTCATACAAATTTCAGAAACCTATTGCACATCCCCTAGGGGTAGTTTAGTAAAAAAAAAATCGTATTTAATTATGTACTTTGTAGTTATTTACACCGAATTTGAGTGAATCGAACCATTAAGAATTATTTTAATAGAACCACGATAAACTTTTGTTAACACTTTGAAAAGGTTCTAGTTTATTATGATTTCTGTACCTATATCTTTAGGATTCTTAATAGTGGAGAACTAGAGCCCCGTTGCCCACCTCTAAATCCAGCTCTGTTACACAGCTCTTATTTCACCACTTTTACAAAAACATATAGAAATAGCCGTATAGTTTCCTGTGACAGTTGAAACGAGTTTATTGGCTTTACTCGGCTATGTTATCATACTTATATTTCCTACTTGGCAGTTAATTTGCTTATAAACTATAGTATATGTAGTTATTTATAACTTGTTATTTTCTTTTTTATTGAATATAAAAAATAAACAAATATTGAAAGATATGTTTCGTAAACAAAGAAATTACCTCCGGCACTGGTAGCTATAATCAGTGAGAACTTACAGATCTTCGTAAATATTTTGGTACATATAATAAATACATTCGGCCTGAATGATACTGTACTTTGTACAGTTAACTTTCATTCTTCATTCATTCGTATCTCAATTATCATCCGTTTTCAAACTCTAATTTTTATCTCTAAATCTCTTAACTCTGCGCGTACGAAATTCTATGCATTGTTAGCTTTTTTTGCTTTTAGTGATTACTGTGCTGTTAAGTACCAAGCTTGTAAAATTCCTTATTTTCGGTCATAAATATCTTTGTTTACTTAGTTTTTTGGATTCTAGAACGGAGAAGGTATGGTATGGCTATGGTTAGTAGTAGTAATGTTCTTAACGAACTCTAATCTCAAACGAAAATATTGTATGAAATTATTAAGACAAACTTTAATGTGTTTTGACTGTCATAGCGGTCAAGCTACAAAAACATATATAAACTACTAGTATATATAAACTACTAGTATCTGCCCGCTGCTTCGCACGCCTTCTTCTATGAAATCGTTTCAAGGCTAATTATATCCCATGGAACTGATTTAAGCGTTGAAAATTTGCCTATTTTTCATTCTAGGGCTAGAATTACGTCCAAATATTTAAAATTACATCATAATCAGTTAAATAGTTTTTGCGTAAAAGAGTAACAAACATCCATACAAATTTTCGCATTTACCTATAATATTAGTTACGATTACTGTACCATCTGATACAGTCAGTTGGCGCTCATTGGGGGAGGCCTATGTCCAGCAGTGGGCTAATATAGGTTGATTAATATAGGTTAATAAAATAAAATAAATGACGATGACTGTATCAACTTGCCATCATATTTTGCACCATTTCACAGATAAATCATCTTTATCTTATCAGTAACGCTCTCAAGTTTATCTTGAACTTGACTTTTGTTTACTTTATTTGTAGGTGCGTAATGCGTATCTAAGAAGTCTACTATTGACGGTCATAGCATGCAAGAAGTCAATATTTCGTTGATATTTGTGTTGCACTCTAAGACGACAAGTTTGCGATATGATTCCCACTCCGAGACAAAAAGTAAATTCGGCTTCCAGGAGGAATGTGAATTTATGTTACCTACACAAAGTATATTTGGTGTGATTTCAAATACTATCCACAAAAAATTCTTAAAAGTGAAAATTAAAATTTCGTCGATATTCTAAAACATGACATTATTATCGAAACATTATTAAGGATATCTCAAAAACTACTGATAAAAACATAAAAACCGTTTCAACTAGAATAACATTAAACTGACAAAAAATACAATCGAATTGAGAACTTCCTCCTGTTTGATACCTACTTTGAAATTTATTGAAAAAGCAAAGGCCTAAACAATTATACAGCTCACCCAAACTCAAGCTAAGCTGTTTTTGGGGTGGATGATGCTTATTAAAATGTGCAGCATTATTAATTTATTTACTTACTGTAGATTGCATAACAATAAATTAAAGTCTAAAGATTAGTGCACACTCGTGAAACCATTTTGTTTACAAGTTAATCAAAGCCGGTAAGACCTGTTGTTGACCAGTTGTCTAGACCTCAGCAACTACGCACCAAATTAAACTCCCCATTATAAACGTACGAGTTGAGAGATCTACACAGTCGAGGATATGGGTCTAGTTAAGCTAGATAAGAGCTTGCAACATAATCTGTGTGGGTATTTTGGTGTCATTCTTTGTGAACCACTCTAAAGGTAAGTCGTCTACGTTTTATGAGTTAATTAAATGACAATGCGTTTTAGATTTGATATTGAGGACAAAAGACAATCATAATACTTTCTCTAAAAGTTATGATGTCGTCAATATTTACTTCAAACGGTCATTATTATCTTATTCTTTTTTATAATTTTTTTGTAAATTTTTCTGTTTCAAATTAAGATGGCATACAGATTATATATTTGATCTCGCGAAACAGGTCTAGCCTAGTGCCCCAGCACTAGGCTAGGCCTGTTTAAAAACATAAAATTAACCCCCAATAATTATTTTATTAGTCACCACACAAGACCAAAACCAATAAATGAAATAAATTGTTTATTTCAGACTGTGGTCCTTATCCGTAATCCTCTGATAATATTAGGTTTAAGGGTTTTTTTCATAACATTTTGTATTTTTATAATATTACAGAATTTAAAATGATGAAGTCTGCGATTATCCTCGCGGTGTCTTTGACGGTGGCCTGCGCACAATATCAAAGAGGGGTGAGTGTTTTTGAATTACTTATTATCATTAGTAAAGTTATCTAGAAGTTCTATACCTAACTATTACACTGTAACTAATAAAATTCATTCGTTTTATATCAAATAGTGCAAGATTGGCCCGAAATGACTTAAAAGTAGGTACCTACTTAAGTCATTTAGGCATGCTATGCCATTTTAAAAACAATGAAATATATTTTTAATTTCACACCACTTTCCTACTGAAATAGCTGTTAGTTATTTATCTAAACAAAATACAGCGTACTGACACATAAATTAAGACACAAAAAACAAGGTACCATTGCTGGTTACGATAGCACAACGGGGATTGGTAGGTTCTAGACCTTGGCTTAGATGAAACAATGAGGGTAGGTTGGGGTAAGCATTCACTCGAATCCTGGTGAGATGCAAGATAAATAACAGTTACTTATTAATAATATTTATTAATTGTTTCAAGAATCTTTCCTATCACTGCAAGATGCAAAAGATAAGATAGTTATTACTATTTAATTATTTGTTTGAGGTGTATTTTCTATCACTGCGGCCATATATGTATGATAGGCCAATAAGATCGCCATTTTATGTGTTTACCCTTAAAGCTTCGGTATTCATAATGTCTAACTTCCCCTTGCTGCTAGGAATTGTAGAATTTTTTCCAGGGAAGATGATAATTTGTAATAAATCTCGCGTTATAATTAAAGAGACTCGCTTAGAAAGGATATGAGGTCAAAATAAGGAGGCAAGAGATGGTTGCGTATAAGGAAACATTTACATTATGTATGAGTCATGAATCAGTACAAAAGTAATAACTGGTTCTACAATCCCGGCTATTTTTGTTTATACGCTTCCTTCTAGGTACTTGAATTTACCTACTGTTGTTTTAATTACTAACTGGTTTCCAAGTTATTTAAATAAGACATCCGAAAGTATTACTTGGAATAGGTAGGTACTTAATTTACGGGTTTTAAGTTTATTCACGATTTCATTCGCGTGGACTTTAGTAATACCACATTGAACCCGTTTTTACTAGTACCTTAAAATACCTACGAATTTCCAAAAATCAGTTTTTAGAGGATGCCTTTGTTCTAAAAGGAACCTCCATGCAAAATTTCAGCTTCATAGCTGATCTCTTTATGAGTCACCCAGTTTTCTCTTTTATAAATGTAGTCGATTACTGAATGCAACAAAATAGTTAGATTATAAATTGGTCATGATGATGATAATGAGGAAAATTAAGCATCCACAGAACATTAAACAAAATTAAATAATTTTATAAAAAAATACCTTAGGATTTAGGGATTTTATAAGAGTGAATAATATTTATATTTATAGGTAACTAGGTATAGGTATAAAAATACATGTTCCAGAACTAGGATAATGCTTAGGTGGATCAAATATAATCGCATTAGTCAAATGTTATTCAGAATAAAAGAAACGCAACGGTGCAGTTTTGTAAAATAAACTTATGCTTACTGCGCTAACCTAGTTTGATTTACAAAGTTGCTTATAAGTGCATTATTAAGTAGGTAGGTATGTACCTACTTTAGTACCTATATGTATAGTTATAAGATTATAATTTTTATTATCTTTGTATCGTGTACAAGTACAGGGGCGTTTATAGGTACCCCCTGTGGGGTTATCGAATTAATTTACGTTCGAATATAAATAGGTCTATTTTGCAAGAAAATTATAGACTACTACGTATGTCTATATTTTCTAAAAATTAAAATAGGTACAGTAGGCAGTCCTGCAGAAGTCGGTCTTATCCCTTGCATGGATTTCTTACAGACTTCCAGAAAAAGTTTTTTTTAATTTAAAAAGCTATTGTGTGGGCTGAATTTTACATACAGTAGCTTGATATCTCCATTTTACCAAAACATGTTGGTTAAAAATGTTTATGTTCCTATCAATCGAAATCAAATTCGAACTTAACAATCCACCTTTCATGAAAATTACTGTTTAATAAATAAAATGTTTATTCGTTAAAATTCAATTATCAAATTTTGTAATCTCTATCACTACATAGTATAAAACAAAGTACCTTCCCACTGTCTGTCTGTCTTCCCTATGTATGCTTAGATCTTTAAAACTACGCAACGGATTTTACGGTTTTTGTTTTTTTCTTTTGTGGGTCGCTCGCTACCGACTGGTATTGACATGGATCAATTGTGCTACCCTTAGACTGTTTGCAACCGTCTGCAGTCAGCTCAATTGTTTCAATCACTACATAGTATAAAACAAAGTCGCTTTTTCTGTCCCTATGTCCCTTTGACTACTTAAATCTTTAAAACCACGCAACGGATTTTGATGCGGTTTTTTTTAATCGATAGAGTGATTCAAAAGGAAGGTTTATACGTATAATAATACCGTGTGAAACCGGAGCGGGTCGCTAGTTGTATATAAATAACTACTAGTTTCAACTTTTTTGAAATTTTCGTTGTTAATAAAGGTATTATTTAGTAGTTACACATATAGAGGTACATACATCTCTAGTATTAACCTCCCAAACCCCCCAGCCCGCAGAACTGCAAGCGCGCGTCAAGTTAACCGGCCAGAACATCGACGGAGACATCCGCTTCACGCAGCTAGCTGACGGCAAGGTCCATGTGCTGGGAGCCATCTCAGGGCTGCCAGCAGGGAACTACGGCTTCCACGTGCACGAGAAGGGAGACCTGAGCGGGGGGTGTATGACCATGGCCGGACATTTTAACCCTTTGAAGGTAATCTTCTGACAGGCTGACATGACAGATGTTATGCTGTCCAAAAATATTAATCTTTAACATTAAGGAAACAGGAGCTAAACTAGCGCCGCCGCCACATATTTTAACATATAATTACGTTAAACAAAGGAATTTCCTAAATTCATATGTTCAGTTAGGTATACCTAACATCAGCTTTTTTTTAATTCATCTGTAGTAGTTTTATTTTGTCTAGTTTCTTAGTACCTAGTAGTTTCTCTAGCAACCATAATAAACCGTCACAAACTTGTTAACAGATATCTTAATTCAATCAACGCAAATACAATTAAAATAAATATCATCTCTCTATAGAATACATGTGATTATCATACACTAGGTACCTATAATATGTTTTCTATTTTTTTCTGAGCTGCGCTGTGTTGTGCAATAAATAATATAAAAAAACGCAACCTACTCAATTAATTTAGATTGTGTAAGTCAGTTTCATATTACGCCGTTTCTAAAAATTGTAACTTGATTTATCGCCGCAATTTTTTTGCTTAGACATTGTAATTTATTATCTACTCACGAAGAACTTGTTTGTGTGTGCAAAACAAGTAGGTGCAAACGAAAATTATGCCACAAAACAGTACAAAAAACACTGTAATTCATTCCATATGGAGATATTAATTTTAAAGAATATTTATTGAAGAAAATGACCTCAAATCTATGAACAGAATGTTTATGAACAAAGAATGTTTCAATCAAATTACAAAAACAAATAAAATCTGTTATTCGGTACTTACAAATCCGAGAAACATAATATAATTTTTTTTTAGCAGATATTTAAAAAAATATACTCATGAATGATTTGATTTATTAGAGTATTTGCTAATATTTCTGGGATTATTATTAGTGAGGATTCTTATTCATAGTAAGATGATGAATTTTGGTTCATCTCTGTGATGATGGAACCATCAGCTTGTACCGGACTTAAAAAAACCAAAGTAAACCGTTAGAGGATTTTTTTGATACCAATAAAGGTTTTAACAATTTGATTCATCAGGTGCAGGATTATGATCACAGTAGTAAATACACAAAAGCTACATAATTTTTTCGTTGTTTTTTCCATTATGTTATTAGGTTTTCACATAATGAACCAAATAAACATATATTCTTTCATTAAGGCGCAAACAGCACCTAAAGTGGCGCCCCCACCTATTTAATCATATAATTCCGTTTCCAAAATTCACACGTTCTCTCCTTTAGTCTTTTCTTAGGAAGGTTTAGTAGTTTCTCTCCAGGCCTTGTCTGAAAATCAGCGCCGCTGCTAGCTACGGCCTGTAGCGGCATAATGCTGGGACATTTTTGAGGCATCATCTGCGGTCAGATTTGGAGTGGTCGATTCTTTCGACGTGACAGCCCAGCGTTGTTAGTTTTACCTATGTCTTATGTGTTTTACCTTAGTTTAATGCGGTAAATGTTTTACCTTAGTCTCACGTGGTAAATGTTTTACTTATGTATTATGTGGTAAATGTTTCAGCTCCAACACGGCCACCCTGACGACGCCGTCCGCCACGTCGGCGACCTCGGCAACGTCGTCTTCAACGAAAGCGGCATCGCCCAGATTGACTTCGTAGACTCACAGATCGCACTCCTAGGTTGACTATTAATTCCTTTGTTTAGTTCTTTTTGGACCTTTATTAGCATTACTTATGAAAAATTTACATTGATGAAATCAATTCGTAACAATTCCGCGTAAAATCTTATCTGTTATCAAACAAATTTCATTATAAAATTTTAAAGTTCAACAAGCTTACCATGCAAAAACTGTACTTCGGGAATTATGTTTCAGAATATTTTCCTTTACATATTCCACATCTAGGCAGGGTTTACCTAAGTAAAGTATTCTATGTTTTTCGATTCATCGATCCTTGATAAACAGATCCTTAATTTTAAGTTTACTTGAGGACTAATGTTTAATAAGGCTTTGTTATAAGGATTATCTATTTATCTAATCTACTTCCAGGTCCGAATAACATCATCGGCAGGGGCGTGGTGCTCCACGCTCAAGCAGACGACTTCGGCCGAACCAACCACCCTGACTCCAGAACCACTGGCAACGCGGGCGCCAGAGTCGCTTGCGGAGTCATCGGCATCGCGTAGGAAAACAGTTATTTTAAACTATTAACTACAATAATTTAAGGACTACACACACCGAACTTACCAATGTTGAAATTTCCTGTCGGAGTTGTGTTGACGGCATCTACCAACGTCGTTGACATAACCCGGCGTAGTGGTATTGATAGAATAAAGGTAGAAGCATACTGAACCCATGCTACGCAACGGAGGTATGCGACATAATGTGAGATCTGGATGCTTTCATAGTCTGGCTATTGAATGTTGATACTGGAAATATACTAAAATATAATAGACTTTTTCAGTATTAACTCTCAAAGCCAGACTATGACAACAGATAGCTATCATATCTATACAAAAGACACTTATCGTACGCTACGTTACGAGACGTTTCCTACATTTCCTCGTGTACGTTGTAAAGCGTGGGCTCAGTTTGTTTCTATCTTTAATTGCAACTCGTGCTACTAATGCCATGCCACTCTGGTGTTTAATTGTTTTCATTATAAACCACTTGCTAAACAACTTTTAATGCTCTCCTGATTATTGACTCTCTAACAAGAGGAAGACTGCACAACTCAAATGATTTAGCAGTTGCCTTTAAAATGTAAGCTAAGATATATTTTTCTAAAATATAAAGAAAAGTACTATTGTTTTGTCTTTGTTTTACTCCCAGGATTTGCATCGATGCTCTTCACACACTCTAGGATAGTTTTTTTTAACCACTAAGTAATCATTTTATTAATTGCATTCTTGCCAACCATTAGGTATGTTAAATTATTGCAGTTATGGCTGTTTGTTGCACCATATTAAGAAATATTAAGCAACTTGGGTAGGTAGATTAGATACCTAGTACTAGAGACGAAAGTTGAACAACTGGGTTGATTTATCGATGAATAAATAAAATCAGCTTCTAAATGTGTTTTAATTAAACTGTCAATATGCTAAGAACAAGTTTTCTAGAAATAGGTTTGAAATAAAAAGTGTTGGTGGTCAAAGATCTCATAAGGTTATTGACTCCGAAAACCACTACCCCGTTCCATGGAACGGGGTAGTGGTCCTGGCTTCCTTTCCTACACAAATTTCAGTATCCCCCCAGTACCTATATCCCATAAAGGTTCTAAGCTTTTCTAAGCCTGCCAGGTTTTCCGTATATAATAAAATCATTATGCTTACTTATATTATAAATGCTAAAGTTTGTATGAATATAAAATGGATGTGTAGATGTATGTACTATGGATTGAAGTTTATTCCTCTTTCATGCAAAAAAACTACTAAACGGATCGGGTTGAAATTTGGAATAGACGTAGTTCTTTGGAATAACATATAGACTACATTTTCATCCCATAAATCTGTTCCAATAGGTAAAGAAATAGCGTTGAGACGTTTCTATACAAACAACGCGTACGCAGCCACAAGCAGATGCTAGTTAATATAGTAAATAATGCTGTACAATTATGCTCGAGAAACGAGAATGCACAATATGATTCATCTCGTCGATATTATTCGCCATTCCCTATTTATTATCAGATATTATCCTCGCCTAGATATATGTACTCTCTTTTGTTTTGTAGGTCTCACTCTGGTTTCGTACGTCCCCCCCCCCCGCATGCCTTTTCACATTTCTTTTTAATCCAGAATCTCGGTAACAATTACTTATAAAGAAAAAATATGAAAATGAACAACTAACTATTTAAAGTACTTTTATGATTTTCCATAAAAACTAAGCCAAGAGGCAGAGTGCCCGGAATGCTGGCAGCATTTACAATTATCCATATTGGCAATGCTAATTCGATGACCGATATGGCTTTTATTGTTTTATATAAATATCATCAAACATTTTTTATTTACTTACCTACTTTTGTTCGACTAGCTTTGTACCGCGGCATTACCCGCGTGAAAACTTATGAAAAGTGTCCTATGTTTTAAAAAGGGCCTGGAACTACGTCTATTTTTAGCCAGATCTGTTCAGTAGGTTTAGTACTTATAGAATAGAAAATCATTTTTTTATAACAAAAACAGACACAACACACTTATAAATAGAATGTACATACAACGTTGTTATAAAAGGGCCCTAACTCAGCATAATGGATGATATTAGTGTGAAGAAGCATCCATCCATCCAAACTTTCAATTTATAATATTAATGTGATCATAGAAATGGGAATCACATAGAGCAGTACGTAAGCACTCGTAGGAACCGTTTCATAAGTTCATGTTTTTATTTTCAGAGATGCTGCCTACTCGTGGTCCACCAACGCCGTTGCTACCTTAGTATCATCAACGCCGATGATTCTTAGCTTCGTTTCTACTATATTCTTAGTTTGTTAGTTATATCTTTATTAACTTAATCAATTAAATGTGATATATTATAATCCCTTAGCTTAGTACCAGTGAACGTAGTCTAATTTAAAAAGAAGTTTTCGAGAGCATGATAGACTTTATCTTTATATCTCTCTTGTTTACACGTACTACAAATAATATTACACAGAGATAAAGACAATATTTCGTGAATAAGCTACATAGTCTCCGTCAAATCTCTCAAACCATTCGAAAATTTATATCTAGTTTATAAAAATCTAATATTTATTAGTAGCCTACGAGCTTGTAACTATTTTATCGCTATCAAACTATGTAAATTAAGTACCTCTATCCTATAACAGCGCTGCAAGTTGCCAAATGTCTGAGTCTGAGTCAAGAGACGAAAACACATCATCACACATCACATTTTACATCGTAACATAACTCGGACTAAGAAATTACATATTTATCTGTAACTACTTTCAAAACGTATCTAGATTAAGGTATGTTAGTTATTTGTTATGGGTACTTAAAGTATCTTCATACTTTACGTGTAGAAGTCTGTCGTCTTACTATATAATTTTTTACGTGTAGAAGTGTAAGTCTCATCATAGAAAAATAGTCGATTTGATTGTATTTGATGATGTTGATAAATAAATTGTATTTATTGAAGCATGGTCTATTTTTTGTGTCAGTATTTTAACAGTCCTACCCGTGATTACCTACGGAGCTGAGACATGGACACCCACAGTAAGGCTGGTCCATCCACCAGTTCAAAGTCGCGCGATATTAGTCTCTATTATAGGAAGAGATGCGAAAACAGAGTTTGGTGGCCACAAAGAGCAACATCGTATCTCTTCCTTTAATCACTACATAGTATAAAACAAAGTCGCTTTCTCTGTCCCTATGTCCCTATATCCCTATGTCTCTTTGAATGCTTAAATCTTTAAAACTACGAAACGGATTTTGAGGCGGTTTTTTTTAAATAGACAGAGTGATTCAAGAGGAAGGTTTATACGTATAATAAACCGCGCGAAGCCGGGGCGGGTCGCTAATAGATAATATAAAACTACTACATATGCATTAAAAAAACCTTATGATACGTTTAACAAACTGAACGTTTGAGTTTTGAAAATTGCGCCTTAACTTCTCGGTGGCTTTCAGTGTGGTGTGGTGGTTAACTCATATCCTTGGAAAGTTCTTTGTTCGTACAAAGCGAGTATATCGGATCAATACCGCATGTAGAACGTGGGAACCAATGAATACATAATTAGAACAAATGTCTTTTCCCATAGCTAACCTATAGGTATCGACATAATTATTAGATACTTCCCTTTAGCATAGGTACAGCTATAGGGTAGCTTTAAATGGTCATGGAAGCTATTGATTTTGCCTTCAAAGCGAAATGTAGGTACTTGAGGTTAGCCGGATTGTTGAAAGAATAAATAAATAACAATAAAAAATACCGGTTAATAAAAAATTTAAATTCCTGTTTCGCTAGTATCCGGGATCTTTAGAACTCCTGTGGCATCAGATTCTGGAACTTGGAGAGGACAGGACAGTAAATACATTGGTGTTGAATCAATTGGAAGATGTTCAACTGGCTTCAGCTAAGTCATCGCTGTGCTAGAGCGCTGCTGATTGGGTTTAATGTACTGATCATTGTGAGTATACTATTAATATTTTATTCCTGTTTTTATCTGTTCCATCTTAAAATTCTGTTCAAAATTATTAATTTGAACTGGAGAGCCTCAGTTACCCACCGACCCAGGGTTTCGACACCAAGGGGAGCAAATGCGTAGATTCTGTCGAGGCCTGCATATTTGCGCCTCTTGACATCCTCAGCAAATCTGCCACCGCACCAGCCTTAACTAGTCTATTATGTATCTGACTATGGTATTCCAGTTCGTAGCAGCATGCACCCTGAGCTGCGCGGCCGTAGACCTGTCTCTCCTGGCACAGTACGGGGAAGAAGCTGGCGGGTCTACGTGGGGAGACATCGTTATCATCGTCACCTGTGGCTTCGTGGTACTGGTGGCTATCATGGGCTGTGTGGGCACTGTCAAGGGGAATGAGAAGATACTATATTTTGTAAGTCTAATGCTAGACATTTTGTGAAAAGTATAGAAAGGATTTTCCATTTATAGGAGAGGGACAGCATGTGGATTTTCCTTTCATATGAGTGGGATAATGCATGTGTTTTTGGTGTAAGAAAAAAATCCAAGTGTTTGCTTATTTACAAGTACAGAACTGATGAAGAAACTGGTTTAAGGAACTAAGTAAATAGGAATAGCTTACGAAAAAAGTGTAAGACATTTCAAAAGAAAGTGGAGTTCTTGAGATCTCGACCATAATTTTTACGAAACAGTACCCTTTCCTAATTTTTTAGTAGTTTTATTTTCTCAATCTTGCTTTGTCTTTTAAGATACAAGGGAAAAAATGTTGAACTTAGAATTATTAGGTTTATTACCAAGAGGATTCCATGAGTAGATCTAAACCTAGATTGTCAACGAAAACCGTTAGCTTCGCACCCTCAATTTCACCAGATACTCTCAAAACCAAACCAAACCCAGTGCAAGATATCTAGAAGGTCGACAACAGGAATTCAAAGACCGTGTTCTTTTTCCAGTACGTGATGCTCCTAGCTGCCTTCGTATTGCTGGAGGCAATCATAGGTATCTTCGTATCAGTGGAGCGATACGGGCTCCAGTGGCGCGTGACAGACTGGCTCAGGGATGACTTCTACAGCAACAGCTCAGATGTTCAGCTCTGGGACAAACTGCAAACTTTGGTAAGGCAAAATTGGGACGAAAGTTTGTGTTTTTGTAGGCATTTGTTATGGCTTCTTTTAGTAATTTGTATCTAATCTGAGGTATTAGAATAAGAATAAATAATGTATTAGTTCATCAGAATCAAAATTTGCAAATTTTGCAACAAAATTTGTAGTATCTCTCTGAAAGCTATTTTAGGTTTAGATGCTGCAGAGTTTCAGTACTTATTTAGTTAGTTTTATTAAATTATTCTGTACGTTTTACAGAATTTGCTTCTCGTGCTCTCCTGTGATACTGATAAATGGATACGCTAGTTTTTTTTGGTTAAAATTTTGAGAACGCCTTGAGCGTTGTAAGGAAACAAATAACCTACCCAGTAAGGTGTAATTTCTTCCAGTACCAATGCTGCGGCCTCAATGGTCCCGAAGACTATGCTGCCATGAACCGGTCTATCAGCCTCTCCTGCTGCCAGATAGCTCAGCTTGCCAGGAATAAGAAAGCCCAGAAGAACATGTACTGGACATGTCTTCAGTAAGTTACTAGCATTTGTGATAGAATCGTGGCCTGGCGTTACAATAACCTAACCTAAATACCACGGTATTTTATTCTGTGGTGCATAAACATTGACCTCTGTAGCGGAGCGGGTGGTGTGCGTCTGGAGAGGATCGCCTGAGACGAATGAGGTTGGTGGGTTTGATTCCCGCCTCGGGACAAATATTAGTCCGATCTGAAAAGATTTATTCAGGATGTTCTGGGTGTTTTTTTATGTTTATTAAAAACTATCTATGTAGTAGGCCCATGTACTATGGCGTATCTAAGCTATAGCGTTACCTCTATGTAGTGTAGTATAAATAACTTTTTAAGCATATCTAGATAGATAGATAGAAAATTCTTTATTGCACACTTAGAGGTAATAAACAGAACATAAACAATTTACAAAATGTGTAACAATAGGCGGTCTTATCTATTATTAGTGGCACCACAGAAATCTAAATAAGACACCTCACAACACAATTTTATTGAAACCCTCTTTATAGACGTCGTTTGAAAAGACATGGTTGTGCAATCTCATAAATTTCGTTAACATTCCAGAGCAGAGTCCTACTTCAGCATTGGGTGTGAAGATGCGATCCTGTCACTTATCCAAAGTGATGCTGACTACTTGTTCGGAGCTGCGGTCTTCAGCTTTTGGATAGAGGTAAGTATAGCATAAATTCATTTCGATTCGTTTATTTCAGACAGCATTAGTTAAAAAGGTACAAAAATAAATTAAAGTATCCATATTCGAAATTAATGACACGATTTTCACAAAATAAATGTCTCCGCACAATAGTCTATTCATAGACTTAATAATTCTTGAAAGTTTGAATTACAGTTACGAAATTGTGGAGTTTTGAAAAGAGCCGGGGAGGCCTTTACCCAGTAGTGAGGTATTTATAGTTCTGAATAATAATAATCATATAATATCTAATGTATTTCTTGTATTTCAGGTTTGCAGCATGCTCCTTGCAACTTTAGTCATCAGGCACGTGAAGAACAGTGTCCACGTTTATAAACATACTGTCAAATACTAGCATACGTTTATAATTAAAATATACAGAAAATTTTAGTTTTTTATTTCATCCAACTGCGCACGCTTAGTTTCTATGGAAAGGTTTCAAACCTATTCTATCCCTTGGGAATTGATTTATGGAATGAAAAATATCCTATGCTTTTATCCCAGGGCTAGAACTACGTCTATTCTAAATTTTAGCCCGATCCACCGAGCGATTACGCAAAAACCACCTATCCAATAAATTACATTTGAAAGTCATTTACATGGCATTCGCGGGTCATATCCATACAACTGCCTACATATTACGAGACCACACGAGACTTAAATGGCTTTCAAATGTTAAATTTTGGATGGGTGGTGTTTTCGTAAGCGCTTTGCCATACAATAGGTATCTAGTTTTTGGGGTAAAGGTTAACAAACATCCATACATACAAACTTGCGTTAAGAAGGTAAGTTTAGCAAGTTTAGCTGTTTTTAAACTCGGATTGCGTTTTATGGCTACGTCTATTACGTTCAGTTGTTAATTGGTAACTGATGAGGATCATCATCACTAGCAGCCTATGTTAGTCCACTGCTGGACACTGCCTCCCTTAATGAGCGCCATAGCGCCTTGACTTCTTTTTTGCTTGCAGCATCCAGCATCTACACCCAAGCTAAGCAGAGTTTGTGTTATAGGTACTAGACAACTGAAAAAATGCAAACAATATATTATATTTTTGCATTTTCTTAGTATATAACAACTGAAAAAATGCAAACAATACATTATGTATTGTTTGCATTTTTCTAGTATTTGTCTAGTAAGTAGAGATATATATTTTTCGTAGAAATTTTGTGGATTGTACAATGATTTGAATTACAAATACAAAATACAAAATCGTTTATTGGGACAAATAACAGGTTTGGTATGTTATACATGTTGAACGAGGAGACCACAAAAGTTAATAACTGCGGCGTAGTCTCCTCGCCCGCCTCCTGACACGATATAATACATTTTTAAAGTTATAGTTATGTTTAGATAGGTAGATAATTAGGAAGAAATTAAAAATCTATGTTGCATGCAAAAACAATAGAAAAATAAAATTAAAATAAGAACAGTTATATAAAGATAAATGATTAATTAAGAACTAGTTGTTAATTAAATCAGGTTGTTTCTTACAGTAGGCAAAAGATTCTAGAGACAATAATGGGTTTCGAATCTAGGTATTATGGGTATTAGTGTGTTGAGTTTAGAGTGTATCAAGGGTATTAGTGTGTTGAGTTTAGAGTGTATTGTTTGAAGGTTTAGTATCTGTTTGTGTGTATATATGTGTGTGTGTTAGGTAGTAATTAAAGTAATTAAATTGCATTTCTTCCTTGATGTTTGGGCATCGATCGATGGTAACTGAAAGTTACAGGACAAAGCACCTGCATTCTCATTAAACTTGTAGGTGCAAGTAATTTCAGCCTAGCTAATGAACTACAAGGAAAATAGAACCTAGTCTCGTAGAAATAGGTACGTCTTTTTGTTATTAATTTATCAAAGACAAAGGCTTAGGACAGTCATAAATTGTTGGGAGCTTTGCCATATGTATTCCCACGCTCCATATAGGTATTGCGACTTAGTTTGAGCGGAGCGGGTATTAAAAATCCTTTAATACTTAGGTACTTACTTATACAATAGGCTTTACTATAAAACTTTGAGTTTGACGAATTCCTTATGAGTGTTATGAATTTAGTGAGTTAACTACGAATCTAGTTTGTATTGGAAGAACACTAACGTTTAGTTCTTCAAACTTTGATAGTTTTACAGTAAATAGCTGCGCAGCGCGGCAACACCAATAAAGTAAATTGATGAAATGTCGCATTTATATTATACTAGCCGCCCCGGCTTCGCACGGTTTTATTATACGTATAAACCTTTCTCTTGAATCACTCTTTCTATTAAAAAATACTGCGTCAAAATCCGTTGCGTAGTTTTAAAGATTTAAGCAGTCAAAGGGATATAGGGATATACGGACAGAAAAAGCGACTTTGTTTTATACTATGTAGTGATATTGCCTATGCCTAATATAGATAACTAGTATCTGCCCGTGGCTTCGTACGCGTTGTTTCTATGGAAATGTTTCAAGGCTATTTCTATCACATAGGAACTGATTTATAGGATGAAAAGTACGTAGCTTACCGATGTGTACTAATCCCAGGGCTAGAACTACGTCTATTCAATATTTAAGCCTGACCCGTTCAGTAGTTTTTAAAAGAATAACAAAAATCCATATATTCAAATTTCACGTTTACAGAAATAATAAGTATGAAGGATGAAAGTGCTACCAAAAAGCCATAGAGTTTATGGCCTAAAGATACACCGTATCCATTCAGCATAGTGTCAGTTCTTTACAGTATTTACCCGCCTCTCCTATGAACATGGCTTACCTGTCTCTAATAGCCATCAATTGCAGTGGTCGATACCCCCTGAAGCCTCCACTTCATTTCCGAAGGGTCCGTCTTACAGTAAGGACGCATTTCTATTCAACTTTACAAATAAATATCAGAAAATTATAAAAATATCTGAAGATGAAGCCACGTGATGTGAGATGCTTGAAGTTCTTCGTGACGTTGCTTAATATAATGGTTATTGTAAGTATTGTGTTTAATTAAACATTAAACTAATCGATAACTATAAATTTAGGGCAGTGTCGATCGCCCTGTACGGTATTTATGCAATATTAATGAGCAGTACGCAGTCCCCTTCGATTTCTTTTGATAAAGGTACAGCTTTGTAGGCTTGACTGACAATAAGCAGTTTTATTATACCTTCTACCAACAAATCAACATGGCCAGAAAATAGTTTGGGTTAACTGAAAAGGGTTTAAGAGAGCTTGCGTGGGCCCGCCAAATTAAAAAGGTTTAGTAGAGTAGGTAGACCTAGCTTATTTTGACGTGACATCCTCCAATTGATAAACTCCGTTAGAAATCCCGGCTAACTATATAAGCGGTATTACACTACACGATATTCAGGGCCCGGTAGTTAGGGCGATTAGGGAGAAGGCTTGCCGGGTCTGTCCCTTAGGGACCCTTTATCTTATTACACTACTCTTAGTTAGGGTTATGTTTCCTGAACATCGTTTAGTGTAATTCCCCTTTATAGGGGATATTCATTTTTTTATTGTATCATCTGTGAACTCATTTATGAACTTTTAAAACCTCTTTGTAAGAGATACAAAGAGGTTTTAAAACCAGTGCTTTTATTACCTTTTTAATCAAAATCTTCAACTTTTACGTGCAGGTTTTTGGAATAGTACTGATTGGATTCTGCGTCGCTGGCATGCGCGAGAAGAAGGCCCGTCCTGAAGAACCATCGTATCTCTCAAAGGGCGTCTTTGGGTTCTTCCTGACGCTAGGTCTTTGCTTCTTGGTGACTGCTGTACTGGGCTGCATTGGAGCTTTACGGGAGCATGTGAAAATACTTTATGTGGTAAGATTATTGATTAAGTATTATATGAATGTTTTTCTCTAAAATAAATATATATTCTTTCCACCCATAATTTTTTTGATAGGTGTGTACTACAACAAAACTTTTTATGTCGACTTTTTTAGATTCTGATTATTTTTAACATTCACCTCTTCAAATCGAAATAAAGGAAATGGTGAATATCTACTGAAGTAGGTCTTTTTTTCCAGCACTCCTGCTTCTTCATTTTCCTGATATCCGTTGAACTGGTGATGGGGATAGGGGGTGCAGTGATCAGTGTCTGGGTGGGGGGAGGGAGTGAGCTCCGGACCTCGTTCTACCGCAACTCTACCGATGAGCTCGAGGTTTCCAAGCATCATACTTACTGGGATAAGATACAGTCTGAGGTTTGTTCTAAATTCGAACTTAAAACTTTTGGTTATATTACATATTTATTGTTTAACTCTTTTCTAAAAAAAAAACTATCCATAGAATCAATGCTGTGGAGTTGACGGCCCCCTTGACTACGACATCCTTCACCGTGAAATTCCGCCATCTTGCTGCCTACGCGCACATCCGCTACGCGAGGGCGGCGCTAGACGTCAGTTGCACTCCACCTGTCTCAACGAACGCACGTATTACAACCGCGGCTGCGAAGAAGTACTGAGGAAGAAAAAAGCTGTGAAAGGAAAGGTGTTCATGATTTCTGGGATCTTCTTTACTTGCGTCGAAGTTAGTACTTACTTGTATATATCTTGGATAAGTAATTTTAATTCCATTGTGAATAGGTTCATAATAAATTTGATTTGTTACAGATCCTGTGCGTAGGTTTGGCTTTGTGGCTGGCCCTTAGAATTCGAAGAGAACGAAGGAAGCTTCAAGCAAATTTGCAAGCTCACTTTGAATCATAGACAATAAGTATTTAACTATTTTTGTTTATATTGCCCTATGGAAACATCCTTCAAGAGATGGACTCATCGATTTCACTATGGAGTGGCGGAATAAGGGGAAGAATATGCTTAAAATGTTTTTTCACGGCACGATATTGTAATGATTTACTCAACTTTCACTCAGACTCTCTAAACACGAATTTATTGTTACCTTAAGATAAGTTAATTTTGAATTTAGAAAAATATAAAGCAATAAAATTTATGTCTATCACAAGCTTTTACGGATATTTGTGTCTACATGCATCGAACGCATGATAAAAATACCATTTTATAAAATACACGATTGCTGTTTGATAATAAAAATTCAACATACATAGATGTAATAGTTACGTAAGATAAACTCACGTCAGATGCTGTGATAAATAAGTAGAATAATAGGATAAGGAAATTGTAAATTTAATAAAAACTCGGCATGGGACCAAAAAGTAGACGAGCGGAATTGGCTGTAAGGTAGTGATAGCACTTTCATTGAATAAGTATTTGTGATTTTACTTTTGTTCACTGGGAAGTCATCATTTCATTCATTTACTGCACTTTTGTGTTTTTTTTTTCACACATTTAAGATGCCTATTCCGATATTTCTAGTTTTTAATTATACTTTTTTGGCTTCTATTTGGTTTTAGGGATTCGTGTAATAGTAAGGCATAGTTTTAAAAGATATATATGTAAAAACAGCAATAAAGGCTTATATTATATTATTATTATATATTATATTATTATATTCGTGTAATACATTAATAAGCCATTGTTTTTTTTATATTGGCTTAGACCATGCTTTTCATTTATTTTACCTACTACTTTTTAGAAAGTGTACCTACTACTATCTACTGGGTTTTCGAAAAATCTTTTTATTGAGACAGAATAAGCCAAATTCATAATAATAACGAAACTACTTTTTTAACAACACTTTTTAAATGGTAATAAAGTTTTAAAATATGTAGTACCATAAAATTGCTAGCTAGTTAGGTATTATTGACAAACCTGTCTTTTATAGGTTTAGGTATATCTACTACATTTAAGAATTAAATTTTATTAATATTGGCATACTCAGTTTTTTCACCTAAACTACACCTACTTAGAAGTTAAGCCGTGTTCTCAAATTCACGTTATGCATTCTATTGTTTTTATTTTTAAGTAGGTTAATATACTTTAATTTTGTGGGTTGCCGTGGTAATGCAGCCAGTGTCTTGGGGACGCTTCCGACTGGTATTGACATGGATCAATTGAGCTACCTTTAGACTGTTTGCAACCGTCTGCATTTAGCTCAATGGTTTCAATTGTAAATACTAGTTGTAATTTTTCGATTCCATTCTTGTAATTTTCGTTGTTAATAAAGCTTTAATTTTATATAAAATAATACTGCAAATAGGTATTAGACCTACATTAATGCTATGCTTGAATTTTTGCTCTGCACCATAATTTTTTGCTCAAAATATTGTAATTATTAAGAAGAGAAGTCTAGCATTTTAATTATCAGTAGTATATTTATGTTATTCGTGTTACTTTGTGTTTATTATGTCAATGCAAGCTGTATCTTTTTGTAATTATAAAAATAATAAAAAAATAAAACACGGTATTATTTATTACGAAATCTAATACAACATTTAATCAAGCTTAAGATCTAAAAGACATTTAGATTTAATCGTAAGATTTCTTAGAAGGAATGACGTTTTAGTTCTTAAACTAAGGTGGGTACAAACAAATTACTGTATTTTGGTTAATAATAATGACTAGTTGAAAATAATTTTAACGACTTAACAATTCAGTGTCAACAAAATCAAATAAAAAAAATTACAATTGTACTATTTATTGTACAGAAGAAATGAATTAGGTACTTAAGTAAATTTTAATGAATTTAAAATATCTTACAATGTACTTATTTTAAAACAAGTGCAATTATATCAATCATATGAGCACAATAATTCTTAAAAACAGTAACACATTTTGTTTAGCTAATTTTAATTTACAATACTGAAATTACTTATACTAATCTATTTAGGTGTCACTTATATTATCCACACAGAGAATAAAAAATTTAAAACCATTTTAAAATTTTAATTATTTAATAAAAAACTGCTTCAAAACCGATGTTTTCTCTAGCGATGCACAAAACTAACTGATAATAAAATGGATTTCTTTCAATGCAATTTTAGGTTGCACTATATTAGATACCTACGTAATTCATAAATATAATAACATTACAGAATTGTCTGCAATAATTGACTAAATTCCTTAAAACATATTAATTTACGCAACAATAAAATGCATTAGTTATTCCTACAAATAAAATATGGGTAATGCAGCCCGCGCCTCTTGGAAACGCTTCCAATATGAAATTATAGAGATGTTGTTTGTTGCAGTTGAGCTATTTCTAGACTGCAATTAGCCTGCAATTAGCTCAACTGTTTTAATTGTAAATACTTACTTATTCTAAATTGTTTGTTTTATTTAATTATAAATAAAATGGTAACCAGGTAGTGCATTTACTAAGAAATCACGAGGTGCGTCTAAGCCGTCTCCCGACTCTTGCCAGACGTTTTTATGGAGTGTGCTAGCCATAGTGCCAGGACTATGCCAATAGCCTGAAAAAAAGAAATAAAGATGTTTAGTTTATGGCATAAAATAATGATAAAGGCTATTTTAATATAAACACGTTCGTAGTTAGATGAATCCACTCTGACTTGATCATGTAAGTACCCATAACACAATTTATAGGTACAGATGAGGTTTTGTGCATTGTCCAATTATTTAGAAAACAATAACTTTATTTCTTTAGGTTAACAAAAGGCCCTTTGACTACTAAGATTTTAAACTATAATAATCAAAATAATGTAATTAATCACCAATAGATTTTTTCTTCACATAATTTTTTTGTCCTTTTACAGGAACTTATTTATTACTAACTGCACCCCACGGCTGACTACTAGTTATTCAAAAAAAAATCAGTTTGAACCGTTCAGTAGTTTTGGCGCTATATACAGTGGGTTGCCTGCCCATATCATTAGGGACAGTCACATTTTTTTCGATCATGCTCTTTGGGCGCACTCGACTGCAGTTTTAAGTGGTTTAAATGTTACTGGAATACTTTTTTAAGTTTACCACATGTTTATAAAATATTTTATAAACTGATTTAAAGTGTATATTATATTAGTTTGTTTTCTACAAATATTTAATAGCGAAAGAGACGCATGGACGCCTAAACACTCATAAGAGTGACTACGAAATCGAATATTTTACACGAAATTATTTGAACTTTTGTGCAATAAATACTTGTAAAATGTAAGTATTATATTACTATTATTTATAATAATTTATAAAATTTGAAAAAATAATTGATTTAGACCTTATTTTATTATTTTTTCGCTTTTAGTATGAGTCAAGGGTGCGATTTGACTCCACGAAAATTAGCGGAGGTTAAATAAAATAAATAAAATAAAATAAAAAGTTTCTTTATTCAGACATTTTTGTCCACATAAAAATAAAAATCACAATTAAACACAAATATTGGTAACTAATTAAAAAACACAATAGGTAAGGTACAATTATTAGGTATTTAAAGCAATCTTTCAACAGAGTCTCAATCTCAACCCATGGAGTCTAAAGGTCAGGACTCTGTTGAAAGACTGCATGATGGGCGAGGCAAACTTGCTGCCCACAACCTGCAGGATGGTGTTGGGACTGCTCCATGTTCTACGCAGCAGCGAGGCGGTTTTCTTGCGGATGATGGCGTGAAAGCCATCAACCTGGGCTTCGGCAAACATGGAGGATGCGCTGCAGAATCGGGGCAATCCCAACAACATCCTGAAGGCGTTGTTATACTGCACTCGCAGAGCGCTGAGCGATTTTTTAGTAAAGCTAGCCCAGAGGCTGCCCGTATAGAACGATTGGCAGTAAGCTTTGAATAGTGTGATTTTCACTTGCCTACTGCAACGGGCGAACCTTCGAGCCAGCATATTACTGCGGACCGCCAACGCCCTGCGTTCACGTTCTATGTCCACCTGGTCGTCAAGGTCGTCGGTAAGGAAATGTCCCAGATACTTGAACTTATTTACTCTACTTAGCTCAAGACCGTTAAGTCTCAAGCACGGGACAGACGCTGGAACCTTACCTGCGGCCTTGAATACCAGGTATTCACTCTTCTTGCAGTTGTACATGAGTCCATGCTTACTGGCGTACTCTTCACATATGGACAAGAGCTTCCGGAGGGCGCTGATCGTGGGACACAACAGTGCCATGTCGTCTGCGTAGCTGATATTGTTCATAGAAACATTATCAACCGAACAGCCGACACGCGCACTGCTGAGCTCCACAATCAGCTCGTTTACGTACAGGTTAAAGAGCTTCGGAGAGCTCAACCCACCTTGTCTCACGCCGCACTCCAACCTGTAAAACACTTCTCCAGCGTACAAACCATTCCCAGAGGAAAATAGTAGACCTTGCTGGAGTTTTTAAGTTAGCTGTCAATAAAATAAAATTATTTTTGGACCAAAATCAGACACTTTCACCTCAAAGAAAAGGCAAAAGTGGGAGAAAATGCATTACGACACCACGATCAGATAGAAAAATCAGAGGTATCTGCTTACAAAACCGAAAGACGAGTGGTGGACTCTTAGCTCAGATGGTTCAGGAATCTGGAAAACTAGTTTCCAAGAGAACTGTACAGCTAAGGTTCGCAGAGGAAGGCTTGACAGGCCATCGTCCTGTGAAGAAACTTCGGTTGACTTTTCGATGAAGCAAAAATGACTTGCCTGGGCTCGTGAGCACTGCCTGAAGACTGCTGAAGAATGAAGTAAGGTTTGTTAACATTCTTCAAGCTATTTAAACTTATTTTTTTCCAAAAGAATATAGAAATTGAAGTTGAAGAAGTTGTGTTTCTCAGATGAGTAAAATTTAAGATTTTTGCTGATAAGAGCAGCTTTGTCCGACGACGTCCAGGTGAAAAATACTACCCTGACTGCATCGTGGAGAGGGTTAAATAACCTGTTAAAATCATGGTGTGGCCTGTCATATGCACAAAAGGGGTTGGACGACTCTAAATCGTCCAGGGAACAATGAGACAAGGCAAGTTCTGGAAACTCGGCTACTACTACAACTCGCAGAATTATTTTTACTATCCTACCTATTTTAATTTTTTTATTGTTAATTTCCGTTTATTTTACGTATAATAATTTAAAAATACCGGTTTCATATTATTAAAGCTTTATTGTTCTGGAATCTGTGTTTTTAATAAATTTTAGACACTGACTTTAAAAATACCCTATTTTTGTGACTGTCCCTATTAATATGGCAACCCACTGTACACTCGAGAGCAATGAATCCGGGTCACTCAAAGAATCCAAAAAATCTCGGAAAGTAAGAATGCTAGGTTAATGCAATAAATTGTATTTAATAGACAATTTAATACTCCTTAAATGAAAGTATTAAAACTTCTTAGTTATTGTAAAGTTTTATCATAAAAAAATCAAATTTGAAAAGGGAACACTGTCGAAGATGGAACTACGAAATTACAGGATTTGTTTTTGCTTTTGTTTGTAATCTGTCATTTATGTTGGTACATAAACCAGGTTGATAGTGCTCAATATTCATTATTCAAGCTGAAATCATGGCGCTTACACTTGAAGAATGCACCAGAATACTTACATTGGTGGAAACCGGCCGGAGTCAGCGCGATACAGCCAGGACTGTCGGTGTGTCGCTGTCAACAGTACAAAGAGTTCTCCGACGTTACGAAGAAACTGGTTCTAACCTACGCAGACCAGGAACGGGCAGAACTAGGTGTACCACCGCACGAGAAGACCGATACTTGGTGAACACCATGCTTCGAAATCGCTTTCTCACAGGAACTGAACTCACAAATCAGTTTCGACGCCTCGGAGGAAGTAACCCAAGTGCATGGACAGTAAGACGTCGGCTTGCTGAATCTAACTTAAAACCCCTTAGACCTGCAAACGGCCCTAAACTGGAGCGTGGCCATCGTATTTCAAGACTAAGATATGCCCAGAACCACGTAAATTGGAGTATTGAAGATTGGTCGAAAGTTATGTTCTCCGACGAATCAAAATTTATGCTCTACAAGCACGATGGAAGACACAGAGTGTATAGAAGACCAAGGGAAAGATTCAAGCAAGCATGCATCGAAGAAAAAGTAGCCTACGGTGGTGGGTCTGTACTTGTGTGGGCCGGAATTTCCTCTGAAAGTCGCACAGAGCTGGTGATCATAGAAAACGGCTCTTTAACTAGCGTAAGATATGTGGAAGAAATCCTCAACGAACACGTTGGTCCATTTATGGTCAATTTGGGTGAGGATGCTATATTTATGCATGACAATGCCCGACCTCATACAGGTAGGATTGTGAATGACTACCTTCAAGAGATGAACATTACTTGTATGGAGTGGCCAGCGCGCAGCCCGGATATCAACCCGATCGAGCATGCTTGGGACGAGCTAGGGAGATGCGTAAAACAACGAAACCCTCCCCCAATCACGCTTCCTGAGCTCAAAATTGCTCTCACAGAGGAATGGGAGAATATTCCCCAAAATCGTATAAGGAACTTGGTGTACAGCATGCCAAACCGCGTAAACGCAGTAATGGAAGCACGAGGAGGTAATACGAAGTATTGAAATTCAAGAAAATCGTCATAAAGTTCAAAAATTTCATGTTTCCTATTTTTGTTTTAAGGAGAGATCAGCAGTTTTTTTTCTTTATGTAATTTTGTGTAAATAAAATGTATGGTGACTCATATTTTTTTAACTTTCATTTAAGGAGTATTAAATTGTCTATTAAATACAATTTATTGCATTAACCTAGCATTCTTACTTTCCGAGATTTTTTGGATTCTTTGAGTGACCCGGATTCATTGCTCTCGAGTGTATTTATTACTAACTAGCTGTCCCGACAGACGTTGTCCTATCCTAACTTTTGAAAATTTTCCGCGCAATTTCCTTAAATTTTTCTTTCATAAGAACCTTCTCCTGATAATAACGAACAGAACAAAAAAAGAATTAGTGAAATCGGTCCAGCCGTTCAGGCGTGATGCCGTGACCAAGGGAAATAGGGATTCATTTTTATATATATAGAATAGATAAGCAACAAATATCAACCCAAACTTTCGCCTTTTTATATACCTCTGTGTAGCACCATAACACAGGCACAGTTTAGCTTAGGCCTTAGGCTAGGGTGTATTGTCCGTCATGTTATATTTGGGTGATTCTCCCAGGGTGGAAAAAAACATGTCCGGCTCGAAAAATCATACAAAAAGTATCCCTAGCCCTTTGATTTTTTTTATGATAGTAGATTAGACAAAGATAATAGGGGAGGCCTTTTTTTGTTTTTTAATAATCTTATTTTCAATAAGTAAAAATAAATAAAATCCTTGGAAATTCTGACTTCCGTGGTGCGTCCGGACCTCATGTTTCTGTGTTAATAAATTTTTATATCATTTCCTGAAAACACTAGTACTAATTTACATAGGTTCACAATAACCCAGATAGTTACTTGCTTATTTGACGCTATTACTACGCAAAACTAAGCTTTAGTTGACAAGTTACAACGAGATAACTTCGCGTCCGTCGTTTAGCTCTGATTCCCCTGGTGCGCACTAATTCATTCATAAATGCTGTACTTTAACATCTGCGTAAATTGTTGTTAGATCAAGAGAAACTATCAGTCACGCCCCATCAGTGGTGTGTACAACAAGTGTGTATGTCTCCACGTCACTCTGTTATTTCAGTACGTAATCACTTTCCGTGGCTTGGTATCTAGAAATTCTGATTACCATGTTGACTATCAATTTGTTTATGCTAATCCTATTGTTTTATTAATTATGATAATTCATGCCTTTTGTGTTCCTAATTTCGACTGCATATTATAATGTAAAATAAACCAGCAAATTAAGAAAATTTCTAAGATTTTGTTATTTTTTTTGATTTCCGCGGTACTGATTTCCGTGGATTTTGCGGGTTCATTAACATCTCAATAATATTTTTTTACAGTTTTTATGATGTTTTTAGGATAAAAGTTTATAATAAATACAAAATGAATATTTATAATATTTTTAATACAAAGATAAACATTATTAGTGTGATTTTTGTAAAAAGTTACTTGTATTTACAGTAATGATTTAAAGGTGTTTTTGTAAAAACTGATTAAAACTACAAACGTCAAATAATTGGTCCTTAGTTTTAAAAAGCTTAATAATCTACTTACTACCGAAAACACATATTTTTATTGACAAACCAACCCATATTTGATTTTGGTGATATAAATTCTGATTTCCGTGGACACCATATTTTTAAAATTGAATAACTCCGTAACCATAAAGCCAATAAAGTTCCCTTCACTACCAAAAAATTCAAAATTAAATCTTCATTTAGAATATACTATCATGATGTGCAATTTCAACAAAAAAAAATGTGCCACAGAAGTCAGACAAAAAACGAGTTTTCGTAGAATGACCCATTTATTTACTTTCATAGTATGGTAGATGTAGTATATTTAATACCCTGAATAAAGGATTTCAAAAAGGGCAATGTTTATACTAATCGACCATAGTCAGTTCAAGTAACTAGGCACCAGTGGCCCAGACTCTCCGAGACTCTCTTGCAGGGCCATAATGCCCTGCGGGACCACTGGTCTCCGAGACGAGTGCTGCTGGAACTGTCTCGCTTCTGTAGCGCATCGGGGATGTTTGTTGAGTCCCGTGTTGATGACTTTTCGCACACGGGCATAGATACATTAACATATAACAAAAAAACATCTCTGTTACAACGAGGAAAGAAATAAGTGTAGAATATTATTGCATAGGATATTGTACCTAATGGCTACATAACTATGTCCAAATTGTCCATCTTCCAATCATCCGCAACAGAACAGCATCCCTGATGCGCCGGGTGCGGGGCGGCACCAGTAGCTATCTCAAACTTATAGCTGGAAGGCTGGACACAGACTGCGCTTTCATGAAGCACTGGACGCGCACACATTGCGTCAAGCGTTAGCTTCATTAATTTAAGATGTTTCTTTTATGTAATGTATGTAATATATGACTGAAATATGTTTAATTATTAAGCTGAAATAAACTAATTGAATTAAATACTATTAAAAAAGCGCCTTCAAACTTAATATCGTTCTAACTACTACGTATTAAAGTTATTTTTGACTCAGCTCAAAAAGTTTATCGAGCAGTTTTATTTCAACTTATGTAGGTCTCATTTCCTTACAACTACTATAAAGCCCGTTATTAAAATCTGACCTAGCTCGTGCCTAGGTCAGCAGATCTACGATAAGACTATAAATCCAGCTATGCCGTGACTGACCAGTCTAATCAGCATGGAAACTACTGAGGTAACTCACGCGAAAGAACAGCTTTTGTGAGAAATAAAAAAAATGCAAGATACGGCTTCAACTATCATGGCGTCCATTTATCTATTTATTATCTAGGACCTAGATAATAAATAGACACCTAGATTCTAGGTGACTCAACATGTCACCTCTGAAACTACAAGAGCTACGAAGCTGAAATTTTACATGGATATGAAAATAATGTTTACCAATTTACCTAGATAAAATGGGTTCAATGGGTTATTATACTAATTTTATTTTGGGTACTGGTAGAACCCGAACACGCGGAACAAATATCTGCTGTTTTATTTGTCCAGAGGCGGGAGTCGAACTCGCAAACTTCTCGTCCTGTATCACCACAATAATTTTATTATATATTTTAAAAGCTGCATGTCGCTTTATCCTTTAATCACCTCCAGTTTTGGCTCTTTTCAATAAAATTGTGTTTGTTGAGTTTCATGGAAATTGTGACAAATAGATACGAATGGAGATACGAATTTGGAATAATATTTACTACTAGCTGGTGCCCGCGACTTCGTCTGCGCATGATTAGTATTTGGAGTACTCACGATTTTACTTGCGTAATTCCCTTTCCCGTGGGATTTTCGGGATAAAATAAAGTCTATTTCTTATTCCAGCTTATAATCTATCTCTGTGCCAAATTTCATCCAGATCCATTTAGCAGTTTTTGCGTGAAAGAGTAACAAACATCCATCCATCTATCAATCTATCCATCCATCTATCCATTCATACTTACAAACTTTCGCGTTTATCAGTTCGATTCAATTTGGTTCCCCTGGGCTATACGGGTTTTCAAAAATTTCTCACAGTATCTGAACGACGCGTACACACGCGTCGTTCAGATGCTGTGAGAAATTTTTGAAAACCCGTATAGCCCAGGGGAACCAAACTGAATTCCGGGATAAAATGTATCCCATGTCCAATCGTCCCGAGTTCCATTCGAATTCATTCAATTCCGTCATGATGCGTGGTTAAAGAATTTTTTTTCACCCTCTCTCCCAGGGGAACCTTACCGAATTCCGGGATAAAATGTTTTTCGTGTCCAATCGTCCTAGTGTCCCATTCGAATTCATTCAATTCCGTCGTGATGCGTGGTTAACGAAATTTTCTTTCACCCTCTGTCCCAGGGGAACCTTACTGAATTCCGGGATAAAAAGTATCCCATGTCCTTCCTTGTACTATGAACTCAAATTGTCCCGAGTTTCATTCCAACTCATTCAGCAGTTTCGGCGTGATGCGCGGTAAAGGAATTTTACTTTCATACCCTCTCCCATGGGAACCTTACTGAATTCCGGGATAAAAAGTATCCTATGTCCTTCCTCGTAGTATGACCAATAATCATGCCGAGTTTTATTTCAATCCATCAAGTAGTTTCGGCGTGATGCGCGTTTACGATACAGACAGACAGACAGACAGACAGACAGACAGACAGACAGACAGACAGACAGACAGACATGAATGAAAAAAATTACAGTTTTGGCTTGAGTATCGATAATAGAGTGCGCTCCAAAAAAAATTTTCAAAATATCTTCAATGTACAGAATTGGACCTGTTACAGTTTTATTATAAGTATGGATAATTTGGATCCAGTTTAATTTGGAATGGTGTTTTAGCACGAGGAACCTCATAAAAAATCAAAACAGTTTTAAAAGGTTCATTGGTAAATTTTTAAGCATAACTTTTTGAGGTAATTTTTTTTATCATCGTAATCTTCTATTGGTAGATTCAGTTAGATTGTTTGATTTCCAAGGCGCTAGGCGTATCGATATTTTAGACATAGAATTTTTTCACTATGCTTATGGTCGATACTATCGTCGGGGCAGCAATAGAACGAGCGGAGGGTCCAGAGATAAAAATTAGAACGTAAGTCTCGAAAAATCAAAGTTACTGAAAAGAAGACTCTTTAAATAACCTACAAATCTTACCTCCAAGAAACAGAAGAGAATCCCGCAAACGATGACAGTCAACCCGGCACTATGAATGGTACTGAGAACCTTCATCTCACAGCCATCCTTGTAGTACTTCTCCAGTGAGAGGCAGTCGGAGCGTTTGATCTCAGAGGCACGGTCGGTTCCGTCATCAGGGCAGCAGGAGAATGAAGGGTTGAGGCGGGGCTCGTACGCGTTATAGTTGTCTGGGCCGGTGATGCCACAGCATTCCAGCTGGAAACACAATAAAAGAAGCAACTGAGCTCCCTATTCGTAGATTTAATAGTACATTGTTACGCAAGGGTTGAAAGTAACTTACTTAGTCCTGAGACGGGGTTTCGACAAAGAGTTCGAGGGACTGCATAAGTTACTTTCATCCGAGGTAAACACTGTGCTTTTCATCACGAATACAAGGAAATATAAATAAAAAACATGAGAAAACAAATTAATCAAATTGCCGCTAATTATTTTTTTATGTCTTTGTCCATCTAGGACAGGCGAAAGCCATAAAGCCATACTGCCTTGTCTTTCGTATTTTTTGAATTCAGTGAATTGTCGCTAAGGCGAATTTTTTTTTTAGCTTCAGTATGGAGCCTAGGAAATTTAAAAACAGTTTTGAAATGTTTAGCGATATCTTTCATTTGATACGTGATTCGAGATCAAACCGAGCATTATCTTTCATTCTCTTCAGCAACAACCTACAGATGCCAATATTCACTTACATTGGTCTGTATCTTGTCCCAGAACTCCCTGTAAGTGGAATCCTCATCCTTGACCGACTTGTTCTTGATGAAGGAAGCTCGCAGCTGGCTCTTCATGGTGTCCTCGATTTGAGGACGAAGCGCGGCTGCTGCTATGCCCACGGATAGCTCCAACAGAATGATGAGGATCAGGCAACCGACAAACTGGAATGAAAGGTTCAAATTTCAAATTCAAACTGCTTTAACTTAGACCTAACAGGACTCTTGAACATGCCAGAAAGTTCATTATACAGTATATTCAAAACTAGGAAATAAAGTGATCGCTTGATTTTTGTTCACGAACAAGAGACCTTTAACTTGTTGGGAAGGATCGATTATTGTTAATTGTCAAGTGTTTGGCGGTACGACTTCCGTGACTCAACGCGTGTTTGGACTAAGGTCTAATGACTTTCTCATTATTATATTGAAAGTGTTACAATTACTTGAAATATAGACCTATCACTAAGTTGTTACACTCCCAATGGTAAGTTAGGTAAATGTATACTTAAACGTTATAAACTACTAGGTAATTACAAATTTATCGGGTCAGCTTTTCCCTTTGAAAGTGAATTAATTAGGTTATTGGGTCAGTTTTAATAACAACGTAAAGTGAGAATTTGGATTACTTTAGTGGTTTGTAAAGTTGAATGCAGCTTTTGAATTTACCTTTGACAATGGGTAGTTAACTTTTAATAAAACAATGCACCAAAACAATAGGTTCAGTGCCCTCTAAAGGGCTTGCCCTATTACCAATTGCTTTCGTTCTTGGTAAATTTATGGGATGCCATGATCCGCGTAGGTGCGGCCACAGAATAAATACAGTTAGTTCGTGTTGTAAATTAGGAAATCACATGCACGCACGTAAGGCGTATTTGAACAAAGCATTTGCTTAAACTGTGGGTTTCAACGCAGGAATGAAGACATTGTTTGAACTTATACATACTACACACTGGTTTAATTGGTAGCTTTGATTGAAGCACACAGAACTTGATATGGGACGATAAGATGTGGCCAAATGTAAACAAAACAAAGACTCTTAGTAGGAATAGAAGAATCTTCCATGATGTGATCCAAACCCGTTCGTTCTCGTCACCACAATTCAGCCTTCGTACATTTTTACCGGCGACATCTAGTTAAAAATTAACAAACTAAAGTAGGAAGCCTCGTATCTACATTTTGACCTTTAAAGGATACTCACAATATAAAGAAGTTTCGGGCTCTCCTTCCAAGCTCCGAAGCATCCGAAGGCCGCGATGACGAGTATCAGAACTCCGACTGCGATGAGGACTGCGTCTGTCTCGTGCCCCGTCGTCTCCATCCCAGCGAAGCCTTTCAGCATGCCCATGTCCACGCATGCTGCTGCTATGATGATGATGCCGAAGATCTGTGAAGTGTTTGTGTGTGAATAAAGTGTTGCACGTTTTGAGGGCCATATGGCGCGGCGGGCAAACGTCCGCCTGCGACGCAGAAGGTTGGTTCGATTCCCGCCCCGGTTGAAATATTTGTACGATCTGCTTGTAAAACAAGCTCTGCTTAGCTTGGTGCTTGATGATGCTGTGTGAAATGTACTAAATTATTTATTTATTATGTTCTTCAGCAATGCCATAGAGCGTGGTAAGCAGCTAGCGTCTTGAGGACGCTTCCGACTGCTGACTGTTTGCAGCCGTCTGCGGTTAGCCTATTGTAGGTCTACCTGTTCTAATTTGTTTTTATTCCTTGATTGTAATATTTAATATTGCTAATAAAGGAACATTATCATGTTCATGGATAAAACGTTTCAAACTATCATGGTTATCACAACTAAAGTAATATGAAACATTTATATAACGATGGTAATGATTATAACGTTCTGTACGGTAAAATATGGTAAAGTAGAGAAGATCGATATGTCTATGAGTAAAACTTACTCGCAGTGGCTTCAGTTGTTCTATGATCATCATAGCGCATGAAATTGCGCCGAAACATCGGAACACTCGAATCAAAACATAGTAAATATACCGTTTGAAATGGCTTTTTTTCATGGAATTGAATATTTTAACTTTTATTCAGGGCTCTACTAAAGGTAGCAGTGTTATAAAACACAAATAGCCCTGTTTTTTTAAATAATTACAATCAAATAATAGAAACAAATTAAACCCAGTGTAAACAATTGAAACAATTAAGCTAACTGTAGATCCAAGCCATCTACAAGTAGTTCAACTGATCCTATCATTATATTAGTCGGAAGTATATTCGGGACGCTTCCGACTGGTATTGGTATCAAAGAAAGTTTCTGTATATTGATATGGTGGTATATCGGTGTTCATAGGTATGTCTCAGTTGAACTACCTCTAGATTGTTTTGCAGTAGTCTGCTGCAGTTAGTTTTAATTTGTGTATCTTTTAAGTTTTATTTAATTCTTTTATTGTAGGTAACTTTTTTGTTAGATAAGTCTACACAGACAATAATAGCAAAGGAAGTTTATCTATTTTTTACCAACTCACTGTAGTCGCAGTGCTTGAATGTCTGATTGTGTACTCTAATCGAATTATTACTCAAATAGCCTCTGGATTATCAGAAGAGTATTTTGTGAACATAAAGATTGATTGGCTGATAAATCGATAACAAGTATTTATGCCCACGTAATTGGCTGGCATGTTAAATTGGATAACTCCTACAAATTAAAAGGTAGATAGCTAAACACCTACTCAAACTATTACACCCATTTGGTTTGCCGAATTTTTTAATAAGCTTCGTATTTTCAAGCTTATCAAAATTCGGTATTTTACAATAGGGCATTTCACCCATTTAGAAATGTATCTCAATAAGATTGTATTGGGCCTGATAATAAATAAAAAAACCAAAAATTTATTCAATCGTGAATTGGCATGATTCTTCTTTGTTAATAAAGAAAACTTATCAAAATAGGTACCTAGTTATATTCTTAAATTACTACTTAATGTTATTCGATTGATAAGAACTTGATTACATTTTGTTCTCTACATCCTTGGTATTTGTTAGTTTCTCATGTTATTAAAATTTGTTTGTTTTGAGTTCGAAGTTTGAACCCATGTTCTTTGTTTTAATTTGTTATTCGATATTCGAACTCTATGAAACAAATGAATTATGTTCCAACTATTAAGTACAATTCGTATCTAGGTATATCTATCTATCGATCGATTTCATTGGTTATTATTACATCCACTGTCTTCTATTACTTACTCAAAATCGCTGTTATAACATTGAATGAATTATGCAAAAATCATTTGACCAATGTTTATTCCGTAAAAAGTGTAGGTCGCTATGCATCGGCATTGAGCATGTAGTTTCACAATAGAATCACCTTGGTAGGATGTAATCATGTCACCATGACGTCATTCAATGGGTGTTATAGAATATTTGCATCACCGGATAAACTCAGAAAATAGCGTTTTGTAAAAAAAGTTTGTCATAAACTTTAAGTTATGTAGTTTAAAAAAATTAAAACTGCGCGGACTAAACTGTGGAGGTCAATTTAAAATAAAATTTATATTTGCTTTCCAGCTAGTGCGTCAGTCATTTATTTCTTAACTTATTATCAATTTAAGTAACAATCTGAAAGAGTAAGGGACTGAAAGACAACGCACAGCCTCAACGGTTTTGGCTGCTGTTAGAGCTAGTACGCACTTAGCGGCTGCCCGCAATGCGGCACGCCGTCCGGCTGACCGGTAGCTCAAAATTGTATGTAACCGTATCATCTATACGCATTAAATTGCGGCTGCCGTCTAACCGGTCCGGTCGCTCGCAGCGCTGCGGCCCCTCGGGCGGGCAGCCGGACGGTCGCTCTACGCACTTCGCGTTTTCACTGCGGTTGCCAGTTTACCGATAAATACCGACAGCCTCTTCGACGTCCATCTTGAAAATGGTCGAGTCGACCGCTCGAGTGCAGCGCGGTCGCTGTTTGCACTATCCGGCTTGCCGCGCTGCGGCTGGCCGTTCGGTTGCCCGCAAATGCAACCGTAACCCGCGGTCAGCCGGACTGCCAGCCGCATTGCGGGCAGCCGCTAAGTGCGTACAAGCGCTGGTTAATTGATGTTTGGAGTGTTTAGGCATTTCTTTAAAGGCACAGAATAGATAGAAGTCCAAAAAAACGAGTAAATGATAGGTACACAAAAATGCTGCTGCGTTTTAGAAACAATTAGCACCTAGTAGACCATAAAATTTTACATGCTGGTTTCCCCCTATTAAATAAACAAACATTTTTCAGAATATTCTGAAATTTTCGACGGCATGACGAAGGTAAGACAACATTTTGTAAAAAAAAATGAACTTATTAAGTTGTAGCTAGTGGTTCCTACGTAGTAAGAGTTAGTTTGATTGAGAAGATGTTGAGTAAGTATTAAATAAGTTTTATTCATGAAATATTGTTGTCAAAGTCATTAAAATTCTGAATTTGGAGGATGTGTTACGAATAATTAAATACCATTCAAAATTATTTATAATCTTACCTTAGCGCTTTGGACAATATAAACTTTTTTAACGTTTGATATAGAATTGACAATATTCATAATTATGTCAGGACGTCTCGGTCGGGTCAGCTAGTGTTTAAAATAAAAGCGCTACTAGTTAAGATAATGTACTTGGTATTCGCGCCCTCGACATTTGCAACACATAAGGACATTTTTAATTACAATCCAGTAGAAATCTACCATTAGCCGTGACTTTGAATGAATTGGTCAATTGTATCCATTTGAATCAAGTGGCGATGATATTGCGTGACATCACTGTAGATTCTATTTTCATCACATTCTTGGGATTTGCTAGGAATTATATCACAAATATTAAAGAAGCGAGGGACTAGCGAGAAACTGTGCATGATTGACAATAAATTGATAAGATACAGACTTTTTAAGGACCCCTCGAGACCTTAGAAATTTCTAGGTACTTACCCAACTACGCCTTATGAACTAAAATAGAGGATTATAAGTTCGATAACTTTTCCAGTTATATGAAACGTATTTTCTTGTTTGTTGATAGAACAGTTCTATGAATCTAATTTTAATCGACACAGAAACGTTTATTACATTTTTGTTTACCGCTATGAAACTATGGTATTTCCAGTGATGACACGTCGGCATATCGACCGAGTCCTATGCACGACCCAATTCCATGACCTGGTCGTGGACGATGGAAAAACGATTCAAAGAGCTGGCTGTTCTTTGAATGCATCTTGAATGGATTATTTATTTTACTAACGAAGTGTGATCGGTCATTGCCGGTGGTCTTAAGCGGGTGTTGAATAAACAAAATATTTCTTCTAAATAGTACTTACTCTGTATTTTTTTTACTGAATGCAATACGGTGGGTAAGTAACAATGGTGGTAATGTAGGTAACATTATATTAAAACTAGGAAATAATGTGTAATAACATTAGATTTTTCAAAAGGTCCTTTTGATTTGTAATACCAATGTGCTGCATAAAATAATACACTGTAACCTACTTACTTCAGCTGTTGGAAAGTTATTTCACCCCATTACCTAATTTGGGTGTGTAATATGGAATTTTAACTAGGAAACACACGCAACACCCATAAAATTTTTCCCATGTTAACCTAAAACAACAAATACCTTCTACAGCAATCCAAATAATGGTAAAACATAGACAGACATTAGCGCGTCGTTTGATTGATGGTTTCAAATGGAACACTCCATTCAGTCCAGTCATTAGGACCTTAAGGACAATTTATACTACAAGTAAGTTTACATATATATACCTACTTCCTTACTTCCTGATCGAAATAATGACCTGATGATGACCGGGTCATGAACTATATGGATAAATCGACCGAGTGTTGTCATCTACGCTTGGCTGGTTGTCACTCTCAGCGCTACATTGTGACCAATATTTAATAGTGGGATTTAAAAACCAGATAATTTAATACACCTACCAATTTGACGATAAGATTGTCTATCCAATGAGTGGTGGAAGAGATCAGATAGGCGGTTTCTGTATTTGTGTTTTCCCCTTCTGTGTTTCTGAATCTTAGTGTGTGATAAAATGTAAGGTGTAAGGGTATTTTGTTATTAAGAACCTTATCAAAGTGAGTTTTTACGTTAGGGGTAATCTCCGGAATTAAGTACTGGTCCAAATACGAAATCGATTTGATCGGTTTATACTTTAATACATTTTGATTACCTTTGCATTCCATCCTACATTCCAAACATCATTGTTTTCTTTTGTCATTTTGAAAAATAATCCCGTGTTATTTCCCAGAAACGTTCATAAATGAATGCCTACCTATTTGTAGCACGCCAAAGAAATACTTATACATTCTTATCAAGGTCTAATGTGCGTGTCTAATAAGAATTCAACAGCAGGCGCCTATTATTGGTTGTGGAATTTTTTTAGGCATACGTGATTGGTTTTCTAAAATGTGGTGTTAGATTCCTTTTAGGGAAAATCATGATTTTGTAGAGCCCGTCCAGTTTGCAGCCTAACCCAGATAAAATGATATATGTAAATTATTAGTTAACTTACTTTAACTTAGATCATAGCTGATGAAGTTTTTCATAAACTTCAGTAAGTCTGCAAACATTTATTGCATGAAATATTTATGGTCCTAGTAGGTGTTTTTATGTCAATAAAAACGAATGTATTTCTTCCTACCATTACGGCGTGAAATGTCTGTAGTACTTAATTATAAATTTACATTTTAAATTATAAATGTGCATTATGAATAAGATAAAATTGAATTTGGGCAATCGAAAAAACACTAAACATAAAATTGAAAATAATCTTAGCTAAAAATACCTAAGTTAGGAAGGCTTTCGGTCTATAACCCGCATATTTTTTTATTCAATATGGCACTGTTGTGCGACTAACCATATAAATAACTAGAATATTTAGTAGGTATATATGTGTAAGTGGTATTATAAGACAAAAAACATTTAAACGCTCTAAGACTGTTTAAGAGGACCTAGCAAAACAAATCAAAAATCGTTTATTCATACTAGGAATCCATTTTTACACAGAGCAATTATATTTAAGTAATAGATAGATACACCCAACATAGACTTGTGAATTCTGGAGTAAAGAGCGTTAGGACTCTGTTGAAAGACTACATAATGAAAATCAAGAGTTATCTAACAAACTAGTGCTTATAATCTAGTGCTTAGAGAGGAGACGACGGAGAGGAAAGGTCTCTCGTGCCATTGCTAACCACTATGCTGTCGTATCGTCCACCTGACGACATTCGTTTAAATTTATAATGATGATGACTTTGTCATATGACGAAGTAGATAGATGATATTATTATGACTACTAAACTAAGTATCGCTGAGTCACCGAGTCCGTAAGCCGCTACTACGATCACGGATGAATAAATAAGTATTATGACATTATAGTGCGCGTACGCAGCGTTCTAGGGTCAGGGTTGTCACAGTGTTGTCATTTGGGAGTGTTTTGATTATAAATATTGATTTTGGTAAGGTATTTCAATGGCAAGGTCAAGGAATAGGAATGCAAATTAAATTTATATGATGGCTATGACAAAAAGGATTTTGAGAAAATGAAGCATCTCCTGTCCTCTACTATAAATGGTATGCACATTTGAATTAATGAATGACCTATTCCCGTTTAGGTCCTTTATAATACTCGTAATCGAAATGGTATTCGGTGTAGAAATAAATATCCAAATTACTTAATAGGTATTCTGATGCCTAGTTACGTATGCTTAATATAGTGAGTTTATTATTCAGTGATTTAATATAGATTTTTTTTGTTTTGAAATAGTATCTAAAGTTGAAAGCATACCAGCCATATACTATATACCTACCTAATATAATAAAGTAACGATGTAATTGTAGAGTGCTCAATTCATTAACAAAAACGCCTGGCCTTCACGGTTCGATTTTCTTTATGGGGACTTTATTTTAATACAAAGCTAAGTAGTAACTAAATCAAAGCAGGATGTTGAACTACAAGACGTTTTGTTTTAAAACAACTGGAAATTATTAATTTTAAATAAACAAATAAGTTTTATCAATACTTGGTACATAAGTACAAAAGCAAGAAGTTATATTATAGAAAGTATATAATTATATGGGTTCGCACCACGTTCGCAAGCACTGTTTCTATAGGAACGTTACACGACTATTTCGATCCCATGGGATTTGATTTATGGGATAAAAAGTAGCTTACATTTTATTCCAGGGCTATAACTACTCTATTCAAAATTTCAGTCCTATCCGTATAGTTTCTGTCAAAAAACATCCATACATACAAACTTTGGCGTTTATAATATCAGTCAGGATAAGGATAGTAAGTTTACATTGGGTTAGGATTTTAAAATCAGTTCTTGTTAAATAACGAATGCTTCTTGGCAATTATGAGTATAATTTTATGGCCATATGATGATGTGGTAGCGAAAAGTGAGTAATCCAATGTTATTCCGTCATGGTTTCCTCGGATGAGTAATTTCTAGTATGTAATGCTAAGCACCAAATAGGAAATAATTCTAGTAACCATAAAACACATAACTTATTTAAATATTACTCAGACCTAGAATCACAGAACATTCAAAGGACAAACTAAGATTCCTATTTAACATTGAATAGTTAATTCAGAAAATATAAATGTAATAAGTTTCTTACACGAATACAAAATTAACCTCGTGTATTAATAGGCTGTTTAAATTTTTGTGCTGATTTCAGTATTCATTTTATTCTCAAGACAAAAGTTGAATGGGATACTCAATTGAATTAATAACCTGCCAGACCAGAGGCCACCCGGCAAAAAGTATCAAATTATAACTTTCATTGTAACTTCGATATCGAAATGGCAATGGGTATCCAATGTTAATAACGAATGAAATAAAATCTGGTTATAGCCAGTACTGATAGTGTTACAAAGATGTAATATTTTTTTAGTTTTGTAAAAGCATTCGAAAAAAGTTGATTTTCGCTGGGCTTAGTCTAATGGAATGGCTAACAGTTGTATGGGTTTGACCTTTTGATTCATTCAACAGCAGAATGTCCTCTTTGAATGAAAAATAGGTTAACTAGGAGCTGACAAAGAGTTTAACAAACCAATTCTGTCCGTTTGCCCCACAGCAGGTTGTTATCCATAGCCATTTGTATCACGTAATAAGAACTCAGAACCTTCAAATCTGACATCTGATGAATGAAACAACGTGTGTGCTATAACGACATATTCGGGCGGTCTTTACCATTTAAGTACTTTGTTCATATGCCTTGAGAACTCTTAAGGGAACTGGCCTGAATACATTATTGAAGAGCTACAGAAAATAAAAGTGGCTTGCTATTTTATTAGTAGAATTTGTGTTATAAATTAGTGAAATCAGATTGTGATTTGATAATAATTTTAAGCCTAGGTATTGGCAGGTTAGTTAATGATGACTAAATTAATGAAAGCAATACTTTAGGGACACAGTTATTTAAAAAAAATAGAGATTCGAATCTATCGGTTCAAAAATATCAGGACTAACGAAATTTTCTATTTAACATATACATTACTAAACAAAAAGTTTAGTAAAAACAACAAAATTGATTATATTAGAGAACGAAAGGAGAAAGCATTACAACAATATTGTACTTAAAAGCTAATATAATATTTAGCTTTACATTTCGTAGGCGGATATTAAAACAAATAAAGCTTTGTCGTAAGCTTTGTTCCATCTGTTGGGTTGGGTGTCCCAACGTAGCCATGACCTGATTACCTACTGCTAGTAAACAGTCTAGATGACCCGCGTACTGTCTCAAACAGATGGCAGATGGAAATAGACGCGAGGATTGTGACACATTTTTGTATTTTTAGATAACAAGTCCCTCTTTTCACTCTAAAATCTATTTACGAACTGTCTCAATGATATATAAGAACTTACCATAAACAATCCATTGAAGATAATCAGCAGGAATTTTATACAGTTCATACCGCAGGCTTCCATGGTGAAAAACTTTTACGAACACAACAAAATCACAAAAACAACTTCTAACTCAATCGCAACTCAAAGCAAATACAATTCTGCAAGAAACAAAAGAGAACCGAATTCGAAAATTCAAAAATTCGAAGATTTAAATTTCAAACGAAGAACGTGTTTTTTTAATCGTTCGGATAGCTTCGCGCCGCGTAAGCTTCTGGCGAGTCACAGAGGATGAATGTGAATGCCGCAAGCAGTCATTTGGTAGAGTATTTAGTAGCTCAGTATTTGGTGGTGTAAAGTCGCGTGCAAGGGCTGAAGTCACGCACTGAAATCACCCCCAAATTACTTTGACCCTCAGATTTTATGTGTCGGAAAGTCGATAGAGATCTCGATTAATCGGTGGTGGTAGCGTCGATCGGTTATTGGTCTCGCGTTATCTTTTATTTTAACAAGCTAGTTTCTGTATCTTAGGTCATAATCTAGGTGGAAAATAATTTTCATGCTATTATTTTTCAGTTAGATTTGTAATTAAATGTCAAAGTATTAATAATAGGATCGTTTCACGACTAAGTGGCAAGGAACCCTAAAACCGACAAAATGGCTAGGAAACATTGAACCCAGACTGAAATGCGACGGCACGTACCTTGGTAGAAAGGTAGAATGCTAGGTGCTAAGAGGTTAAAGTCCTCTACAGTGGTCAAATCTGTTGCCATGGTTATTTGACGTATTGTAAGACTGTCGTAAATAGATTTTTCTTAAAGATTTCATGAAAAGTTTGTAGGAAAATTTCCAGATACCTACCTATAAATCTGATTATTTCAACTCGATTCCTTAAGTTAATTTCAAAATTTAAATTCTTTGATAATTCCAGAATTGGTAAAGCTTTTTCTCAATTGATAGATAAGACCTAGCCTGACTTATTATGACCTAATCTAGTCTAAGAAAGTCAGAGCCAACTTTTAAAGAACTTACTCATGCAGGCTTGGACTTTGAAATTCCTATGGAAAATGTAATCCTAATAACAAAATTAATGTGAAAGTTTGTGTGAAATTTGATACGACGTATCAAATTTCACAAAAGTTGGTAAAGTTGTCATAAAAGTATGGTAAAGTTTCATAAAAGTAAAATTTATATTCCTTAGTTCAATTTAAAAAAAATACACATTAATAACATACAATAAATAAACAAGCCTTTGCCAACTCGTTCAGGGAGCAGTGAAACAAGTCTATCCTCTCAGCAAGTAAATTGAGTGTGCGGATGCAGCGCGTCAAAGGAGCCTTGTGCAGAAGGTTGGTTCTCCCTAGAGGTAGAGCAAAGAAGGTGGGCAGCCTCCTCCGATGCACAAATTTTTCCAGCTTCATTTCCTCTAAAATACTTCTTACTATAATACCCTTAGCATATGATAGTTAGTTAAAAATAACTCTTTATTAACAACGAAAATTACTATCAAGGAATAGAAAAAAATACAACTAAGTATTTACAATTGAAAAGATTGAGCTAACTGCAGATGGTTGCAAACAGTCTAAAGGTAGTTCAATTGATCCATGTCAATACCAGTCGGAAGCGTTTAGTTGATAGTTTAGTTATTTTCTCCATTTAACAAATAAATTTCCAGGCGGGCGAAGCCGCGGCGTTTAGCTAACAAGCAACGATAAACTCACCACGATAAGAGAGTTTCTCCACTAGGTGAGCCAAGAATCTACATTGCTGAAATAAACTTCTCGCCTATACCCTATTCTATGAAAGCAACGTTTTGGACAGAAAGGCCTTTTTTTCAGACAGTCTGAGAACAGAATACACTGATTCTTGCATAGTGTGGATAGACTTTTCACTCTACGGAGATAAACCATAAATTAGACGTTATTTTATGATATTCAAAGGTTTCTCTTCGTTTAATGTCAATAATTATAACAATGTGTAAACTTACACATCCATTCTTGAGGCATGCTAATAATCCGTTACTTCTTTACTAATATGAAACACTGTAGTGAACCTTTCCAGCAGTTTTATTAGTTTATCAGGTCTCGGTTTTTATTTTTATATGAGCTAAACTGCTTGATTTAAATATTTACATTTTATTTTTTTATAAAGTTTGTATCCATGTATGGACGTTTGCTATGGAAAAAGCTATGCTCGAAATTTCTCTGAGGATGGGATTCGTAACGAATACAGCCGACAGAGAAACAAAGTTATCGACATAGTAGCGGTGGGCCGGCCATATCTCACCAAGAACCGATCACAACCGTTGGGGTTAACGTGTTCTTGAGTGGAAACCGCGACTCGGCAAACGTAATTTAGGACGCCCTCCGGCCAGGTGGGATGACGATCTGCGAAAGACTGCATATACAATAGTAGGAGTATTAAGTTCCATAAATGACGAAGTATTACACCGAATTACAGTTTATTAACTTTATTTTGGTCAATATCGATGGTGTTGCTAGGCGCGAGTACCTTACCTAACCATTAAAACATAGTGCTTTAAAAGTAAAAGCACTAAATTACATAGAGCTAGTTAATAGCTGTTTCCTGTCGTGAGGAAAGCTTCTGAAAGTCAAGTTCAATGTTCCTAGGTCTCGTGTTTGCAGCACAAGCACTTCTGTTACCTAGGTTCGATAAGACATGAAAATACTGAATAAGAAAACACGACACGAAAAGTAATTACAGCTAGTCGAGGTTAATACCCAATTATGTATTTAGTACGTACTTAGAATCTATGCAGGGCTTGCTTGGCAAAGGTTTTGCGGATTACTAAAAAAACAGTAGAAAATCGAGCACGGTTCGCGTAGTTTTCTTCCGCCATTTTGCAATGAATTTGTATTTCGAATGAGTGAACAATTCGATTAATGTAGGTCTGCACCTCTATCTATATATCTGTTTGTTTGTATTTAGAATAAGTGAATGATTTGATTTATGTAAACATCTATCACAGAAAACAAGGAGTTTGGAAGATCCACAGCCAAAGATGTTGTGGAACGTAGTCATAGGATCTTTGTCCACAACAGATTTAAGTTATATCACGCACGACCTATGCTGCGTAGCGAATGAAGGTCCGCCTGCGACGGGACGTTGCGAGTTCGAGTCCTGCCTCGGTAATTTTTTTTATTATCAATTTTTATGTTCAGGTTATTCTGGGTTTTTTCCTATGTAGGTGTATTAAAAAATATGAATAGGTAGTTTAAATGTTTAAGTAAGTAAATTAGTTATTTTAAACCCATAGGCATAACACAAGCTCTGATTCACTTGGCGGTATATGATGTAGTGTGAATTTTCAAGCATTAAGATTCAAACAAGAAATACATAGTTAATAGGTACGACGGTATATTTAATGGGAACCATAGAGTCTAGTTTTAAATGACTCATCCGGAAAGGAAAAAAAACTTTGGGAAATTAAACTAACCTACACTTTGACCTACAGTCATAGACAATAGGAATTTTCAAATAAAATAGCAAATTAGAATCGCAAAAGCCAAAGTCCTTGAATTGGTACTTAAGGGTTGTTGGAGCCCTTTGTGCGTCGTGTTGTGGTGCGGTTGTCATGGCAACCTGTGGCTGATGGCTATGACCTATGCTTGGGTCGCTGAAGACATAAATGTTACGAACATATTTTAGGAAATATTTACTGGTTTATTTATTACTCTATAGACGAGAAAATCTGTGCTATTATGGTAATTCAGAAACAAGAAGGTTGCTTTGTAGGTACAATTAGTTCGGTAATACTCAGAAACTCTTTGCTTGGTTTAGAATCATCTTGAAAGTAGACCTCTTTTGTACTAGTTCTTCATTCTTTTTTTTCAGCAGAATTTAAATTTCGATGTTTGTTTGTTGTGCAAGAATTCGAATTTCAAATAAAATTTTAACCAAAAATTATTAAAACAATAAGATTAGGCACTTAGTTTGTGGTTATTTAGAAAATGTTTATCAAAGAATATAACAAATTAAAAGTATTTACAATAATAACAATTGAAGTAAGCACTTGCAGACTGTTGACTTACGCCATGCTTATACGCACTAAAAACGATGTCTGGGTTAAAAACAAAAATTACGTAGACAAATCTCAAATAATTAATATGGTAATAATTAGTTTATTTAATAAAAATATATCTCTGTAAATAATGGCACTTCAATGGAGTATCCTAGCCAATATGGAAATAAAAAATACTTAATAATAAATTTTTCTTCAATGGCTCTATAAATCTCACAAAATGTCCACCATTATCTGATCTGATTACTTAGGATTACGTCCGTAAACATTTCGTTTTATCCATGCTATTTAGTTCTGAATTAGCGCATAGTATGCCTTTTATATAACTCTTGTGTGCGAGACTGTTCTAGCACCATCAAACGGAACAATGCTTTCGTTGCTCACCTATCAAAATTATAAGCAAATCACCGTAGGTATTATTCATAGGGCAGCAGTAATAATATCCGCCTACAGTTTGAGCTATTCTCAGAAACTTATACTATTCAAGCCTTTGGTAGTGTCGCATAAAAGAAGACTGTATGACTATAAAAATAAATACTGTTAATAACCCTAGAGGCAGGAAACTGAAGACAGGATGTTAGGATGATCTTTGGGTTCGAAGTATTACATCCATCTGACCATGCTTATGCTGATGATCATTCAATCTCAATCATCATTATTCATCACTATGATATATTATCACTACATGGTATAAAACAAAGTCGCTTTTTCTGTCCCTATGTCCCTTTGACTGCTTAAATCTTTAAAAATACGCGACGGATTTTGATGCGGTTGTTTTTAATAGAGAGAGTGATTCAAGGGGAAGGTTTATACGTATAATAAAACCGTGCGAAGTCGGGGCGGGTCGCTAGTTTATTGATAAGATGGAAATTTGTTGATTGAAAAGTAGTAAAAGTAGATTTTTATCTGCTTATCATAAATACAGATTACGATAAAGTCGCGCCGTTTTATAGGGTTTGGTTGCCAATTGAGGTTACATTTAAAATTACTTACATGTGGATTATAATATAGAAATGTTACTACCATGTTTTGGTTCTGAAATAAAAAAAGTATTAAAAAAGCTTATGATAGGTTAAAAAACCGTACGTGTGAAGTTTGGAAATTCCTTTGTTTAACGAATTTTAGGTCCTGTTTGCGTATTGATAAAGAATAGGATGGTAAAGTTGACATTTTAGTCATGAACATGGTAAATATACCTTTTAAAATGAGTTCATGACGTCATGTTTATGGAATCGAAGAATTTAACTTTTGTAAAAGCTATTGTTGGTAATAATCCCTGACAGGTGGCTCTACCAATGGCTACACTCGAATCTTTTGCGCCAATAGTTCGAGGGACTAAATAAGTTACTTCACCCGAGGTAAACACTGTGCTTTTCATTACGAATACAAGGAAATGTAAATTAAAACAGAAAACAAATTAATCAAATTACCGCTAATTTTTTTTTATTTATTAGTCCATCTAGGACAGGCGAAAGCCATAAAGCCATACTACCTTTTGAATTCAGTGAATTGTCGCTAAGGTATTTTTTTTTAGCTTCAACATTTATTCTGCCATTATCATGGTTCAATAAACGTTTTCGTTTTTTTTTTTAATAAAAAAATTGGGAACCTTTACAAAGCCTACTGCGTGAGGAAATATGAAAAGGATCAGGAGAGTTAGGAAATAATAGAATAAGAAGGGAACTATCTAATATATTATAGCTGTCAGTTGAAAACGATTCTCCCTAGGGCGGAAAAGTATCACTTTCAACCCGCTCTTCAGGCATGTTTAGACCTACTTTCCGAGTATGAGTAATGAAAATACACAAATAGCTCTGTTTTTATTTAATTTACCATGAAAAAAACTTAGAGTTTGTTCTCTTTATACTAATTTTTAAATATATCTTAACTTTTCTAAAAAATAACCAACTGTGATCTCCTGGTTTATCAGCTGCATTTGTGACTGTATTATTTATTACTCTACGTATAAACTTGATGCAGTGGGGCCACGACCCTACGATTTTAACTCTGACTGGTAGTCCCACTAAGCAGTGGAACCACGAACCCATGATTTCAGAGTTAGTGGGACCACAAGTAATAGTGGTACAATCCCAGTGGGACCACGAGTCGCGACCCCATAAATGGAATCGAAGAATTTAACTTTTGTTCAGAGCTCTACCAATATCTACACTAGCATCATTTTAAATACACAAATAGCTCAGTTTATGTTTCATTTCCCCATTAAGCATTAATGAAAATAAAAAAAAACACCTTTTTTAAAAATTGACATGGTTAAACATTAGGTCCGTTGTTGTTAAGAATGTGAAATGTTATCAGATCAACTAGGAGTTTTCTAGTTTTTCGCTACCAAATAATATCGCGGAAATCATATCCAGTACCTACTTACTCAAACCATGTTTATTTTTCAACTTTATCTATCTTTGAACTTTTTTCTTTTATAGATATAGGATGCCCTCTATCTGCAAAGACTGCTTAAAGATGCTGGATGTGGCAATTAAAGCTGAATATAAAATACTCATAAAGAGATGCATACCATACCACTAGCAGTGAAATAAAAGACCTCGTGTCGTCCCACATGTAAACACATATTGATAACAACTTATGTAACCCTCAAGTATTCTAATTGTAAAAGAAACATTGCATCTCAAAAGCAATCAAACCACCGTAGACCATTATGCTATGCCAATGAAGCGTTGATGCGTAGATACATTGTGTTGGTGGTATATATTCAGGGACGTAGGGCTTAGGTGCCATTGCTGAGGTCCAGGGCGGAGACGATGAAGAAAGACGGTGAGTTGCTTACTTGATTCTATGCTGATTTTCAGGTAGATTTTGATGCAGTTCTTTTAATAGATAGAGTGATTCAAGAGGAAGGTTTATACGTATAATAAAACCGTGCGAAGCCGGGCGGGTCGCTAGTATCACATAAATTAAACCTTACATTTTCCCAGACAAAAAGGCCAAAGATGCGCAGCCATCAGAGGAGCAAGAGCAGGACCCTCCTAACCGCATCTACAGCATTCTCCACTTACCCGCAGAGTTACACGAGTGGACAAAAACATCATGGTGCGGCGGGGTCACCTTCATCATCATTGCGGCCATCGCTATTGTAAGTGCAATGTAAATAGAATGCGTGTGTGAATCCTCTTTGGTTATACTAAGTTAGAAGACCCTGCATCCTCCAGACCAGAGTTGAACGAAAGAAACGATGCACCAAGATACGGCGGGATCACCTTCTTTGTCACTGCAGCCGTCGCTATTGTAAGTGAAACGTATATAGAATGCTTATAGTGACGCCTCTCTTTTTAGTTATCAGAAAGCTAGAAGACCCTGCAGCATCCTCCAAAGAAGAGTTGGATGAATAGAGCAAGGTATCGTGGCGCGGTAGGGTCAAAGATCATCTTTTCATAATTATTGAATCAATTTTAGAATGCGTATAACTTTTAGACTGTTTGCAACCGTCTGGAGTTAGCTCAATGGTTTCAATTGTATCACTACTACATATGTAGTATAAAACAAAGTCGCTTTCTCTGTCCCTAAATCCCTATGTCCCTTTGTATGCTTAAATCTTTAAAACTACGCAACGGATTTTGATGTGGATTTTTTTAATAGATAGAGTAATTCAAGAGCAAGGTTTATACGTATAATAAAACCGTGCGAAGCCGGGGCGGGTCGCTAGTTTTTATATAATTGTATTTTTTCTATTGCTTGATTGTAAAAATCACCTTTCAATCAGTACAATTTGTGTTGTTCTAGATACTAGCCTGCGCAGAAGTCGCAGTGACCGCGATAGCAGCGTCGACGGAGCGGACTCTGGTTCAGAGCAGCACCGGCCGACTGGTCACCATGGTCATCCTGATCGTGTCGGCCCTCGTGTGTATAGCCATGGTCGCCTACGCCATTTGGGGCGTGTGCCATAAACAGACCCAGCCTCTACATACGGTAAGTTTTCATAACATAAGAACAAGAATTTTTTTATTTGTAGCATTTACAAACCACATAAATTACCTAGTTTTTTTAAATTATCCGACACCATGAATTAAAAAGTACTAATTAATTAAAAACTTAAATGCTATAAAATGGCTTCCGACTCAGCTTTATGTTGTAATAGCCATTGTGCATAGCTATCACAACGTTGATCTTCCGTCGGAACCAAACCAACGCGTCGCGTACACTAACACAATACATACCAAAAATATCATATAGGTACATATAAAGCATATAATTATATAAAGTACCTAAAACACAAAAAAATCCAGTGAAATCCAATTAGTAACATCATCATCAGCCTATAAATAGTCCACTGCTGGACATAGGCCTCCTCCAATGAGCGCCATAGCGCCCTGTCTTCAGCTTGCCCAATCCAGCATCTGCCCAGGCGCGGATCCAGGGGGGGGGTCATGGGGGTCATGACCCCCCCCTGGGCTGGGTCCAGGACCTAGGTAGACCACTAATTAAAATTGTTAAACATATGTTTTTTTATTTTTTTATCACAATAAGTATATAAAGATTTTATGTACTTAAGTACCTTAAATATTTAATTAATTTAATATTCATTATTCGGGAACGACAGCAAAGAAATTTTGAATTTTACCGCGCCTCCGCCACCTCACCTTTCATTAGATGTTACATTTCGTGTGACACTGACACTTGCGCGCGCTTTGTTTCGACTAACCGAAGCCTAAACTAGAATCAAGTTTTTTAAACTTACGCGATCAGAACACACTGAACACATTATTATAAATATTTAGGTACGGGTATTTATCGCGTTTATTTAGCAATTTTTTATATATCGGTATGTAACAAAAATATTTTTTTCTTTACGCCTTCTCCCGAAACGCGTTACCTATCACAAGAAGATTCGATCCTGGTCTTTACTTTCAATCCCGGGATTGATAAAACACGATCCCGGGATAATTCCTGGATTGGACAATTTAGAAAAATCAAAGGATCATTTGAAAATCGCTTTTATTTACTTTCAAAACAAAAAGTAAAAAACGCACACACTTAATTTTTAAACATCTAATATTTTTTTAACTTCTGCTCTTTTACAGTAGACAGAACCTTAATAAACTTAATAAAAACAAAATTTACTGTGAGTTAATTGTTACAACCAAAAGGCAAGTCTTTGAGGAAGATTATCGAGAATAAATAAATTTTACAAACATTTTGACTACAACGCGACCGAAGAGGCGGTTTAAGGAATGCTCTTATTTCGTGTACCTACAGTTACATAAAAGATATTGTTTGATATTCATCATCATCATCATCATCAGCCTATATTAGTCCACTGCTGGACATAGGCCTCCCCTAATGAGCGCCATAGCGCCCTGTCTTGAGCTTGCCGCATCCAGCATCTGCCAGCAGTCCTTCGCAGATCGTCATACCACCTGGCCGGAGGGCTTCCTACACTACGTTTGCCGAGTCGCGGTCTCCACTCAAGAACACGTTTACCTTTAGAGAAACTCCGAGCATAGCTCTTTCCATAGCTCGCTGAGCGACTTTAAATTGGTGGACCAGCCCTACCGTAAGTGTCCACGTCTCAGCTCCGTAGGTCATTACGGGTAGGACGCACTGATTGAAAACTTTTGTTTTCAAACATTGCGGTATGGATGACGAGAAGACTCGACGTAGTTTTCCAAACGCTGCCCAGCCCAGCTGAATCCTCCTCTTGGCCTCCTTCTCAAAATTGTTTTTACCTAACTGCACAATCAAATATTAAATCGAAATTGATGAACTCTAGTCTCATACCGTGTTTGACATACGGCTGTCAGACTTGGAAGTATACAGCAAAAGTCAAACAAAAAATCACAACCTGCCAAAGAGGACTGGAACGCAGCATGCTCAAGGTAAAGAAAAAAGATAAAATACGACACACAAAATTAAGAGCAATAACAAAAGCCACGGATGCCTTGAGCTACGCGTTAAAACTTAAATGGAGATGGGCCGGACATGTAGCGAGACTTACAGACCAGAGATGGACCTTAAAAACAACCCTATGGAGAGGCCCACAAGGAAAAAGAAGCATAGGAAGACCATTAACACGCTGGGAAGATGAGATACAACAAATCGCTGGTCCAAATTGGCAAAAAACAGCACACGCACGACAGAGAGCAATGGGCATCTTTGGAGGAGGCCTTTACCCAACTTGGGGTTCTTGCAAGAAATTAAAAGAAAAACAATCAATATTACTAACTTATATTATAACAAAACATATTTTTAAGAAAACTAACACTAGATAGGAATTTACTAAGTATTTTTGCAAGAAATAAATGGCTTTTTTATTTTTATTTATTATTTTATAACTGCACAATCTGCCTAAGGTAAGTGTACTCGGAAACAATTTCGAGAAGGTGGCCTTCTACGATGACCGGTCCTGGATTAATGTGGTTATTGGTCATGACTTTGGTTTTATCCAAATTCATGCCAAGACAGATGCGTCGTGAGGCTGAGGCTAGGCCGTCCAGCATGTGGGTCAGCTCCTCTAGCGACTCCGCCATTAAGACTATGTCATCAGCGAATCGTATGTGTGAGATGTAATTGCCGTTTATGTTTATGCCCTTACCTTTCCAGTCCAGCGTCTTAAACATATCTTCCAATGCGCTCGTGAACAGTTTCGGGGATATGACATACCCCTGTCTCACTCCTCTGCGCAATTGGATGGGTTTAGACTGCTGGTCCTGTACTTGGACACTCATAGTGGCGGTATCGTAGAGACATCTCAGCACCTCGATATAACGATAGTCTACTTGGCATCGCTGTAAGGATTCCAGAACAGCCCAGGTTTCGACGGAGTCAAAGGCTTTCTCATAGTCCACAAAAGCGAGACACAGGGGCTGATTATACTCTTCGGACTTCTGTATAATCTGCCGCACTGTGTGAATGTGGTCTATGGTGCCATATCCTCCGCGGAACCCGGCCTGTTACGGTGGCTGAAACTCGTTGAGTCTCCTGGCGAGACGATTCGTGACCACTCGCGAGAACAGCTTATAGACGTGGCTCAGGAGTGTGATGGGTCTATAGTTTTTAAGGAGGGTTTTATCGCCCTTCTTAAAAAAGAGCACCACCAAACCCCCGCTCCACGCTTTAGGAGTTCTCCCACTGTGAAGGACGGTATTAAAGAGGCTCTGTAGCTCCTGTATAACGGGGGCTCCTCCTGCCTTCAGAAGCTCTGAAGTAATACCGTCCTCACCCGGGGCTTTTCCATTTTTAAGCTGCCTTAGATTAGACGATTTCATCTTGACTGATATCTCGCAGTTCGTCGGTATAGTGGCGTGTCAGGGTGGCTCTAGAATCATGGTCATCTCGCCGGGAACGAGGGGCATGTACAGTGTACAAACGGCCATAGAAATACTCTATCTTGGCCAAGATCTCCGGCTTCGACAAAGCGGTCCTCCCATCGTGCGTTTTAAGCTTCGTCAGGTGGCTCCTGCCAAGCTGCTGAGTGAATACTTTGGACCCTCGGTTGCGCTCTATCGCCTTTTTAATGAGGCGTGTGTTGGAGCTCCGAAGGTTGCGCCGTACCATCTTCGCGATTCGCTTGTTCAGGTCTGACCTCTCTGACGAAGTCACTTGGGTGGGTGGTTTCCCGTCTTCTTGTCATCAGATCCAGAGTCTCAGTCGAGAGTTTGGACTTTCTGCCAGTACCTTGTTTTCTGCAGAATTTAATGCCCTCGTCCCTCAACGTTTCGACCAGATTGTGTAGGTTCTCGTCAGCGTCATCAGTAGGTTCCAAAGCAACAAATCTATTCCTCAGAAGCTGCTGAAACTTCTCGGTGCCCGCCATGATTTGGATTGGATTTGGTCGGAGCGTGGACTTCATTAGACGGTTTCTTTCAAGCTTTAAATTGATATTCAGAGTGCCTCGGAGCATTCGGTGATCAGATCCGGTATTGAACCTGTTGATCACTGAGACATCTCTGAATATGTGCTTGCTATCCGTCATCATGATGAAGTCGATCTCATTTTTAGTCACAGAGTCGGGACTTCGCCATGTCCACTTTCGTTAGATATTAAAAAGAGCTAATTCTAATAAAATGTATTTAATTCCTTTGCTTGTAATTTTCGTTGTAAATAAAGATTTAATAATTCATATAATGTAAGTTTATTAGATAAAAAAAACCTGTTAATTTTATAATTTTTGTTTACATTAGGTACGTAACGCGCTTCACTTTTTTATTATTTTTCAACAATTTAAATAATTTTACTCAATCCTTGAAATCCTGGGATTGGAAAAATTTAATCCCGAAGTTTTCGGGATTGAAAATACCGGTAGATTTTCGACATTGATCGAATCCTCAGTAGTAGTAGTAGTGTAGTTATCACTTCATTTATTTCAATGGGCACGTTTTTAAGGACGTGGAGTGCTAGTCCGGTTAGAAGTAGATATCGCCTTACATTCACAGGTATACAAAATAAAAGCATATCGATCGCATCTTGAGTCGCGTCGTGGTCAAAATTGTTGTAAAATTTATTTATTCTCGATAATCTTGTGAATATGATTTTAGTTGAATTTTACTTTTTTTTAAGTAAGTAAATAAAAGCTATTTTCATATGAAACTAACTTCGATTTTTACTAAATTGTCTACGATCCCGGGATGGCGATTTTTATCAATCCCGAAATTACGGGATTGAAAGTAAAGACCGGGATCAAATCCTCTTGTGATAGGTAAGGCGTTTCGGGAGAAGCCATATAGAAAAAAAAATGGTCATATACCTACCTGAATAAAGGTATTTTAGTAGGTACTTACAGCAAGTACTTGCATACATTAATTAAATACCTACGTTTTACTTGTATCTATGATTATAAAAATTAAATTATAACTTCTTGTGACTTGACCACGACTTTGTGACCCCCCCCTGGCACCGAAGCTGGATCCGCCCTTGCATCTGCCAGCAGTCTTTCGCAGTTATCCCACCAGGGGCCGAATTCCACTAATTTCAAAAGAAAGGTCTCAATAGCATCATACTATCAAGATGGCTAAATGACGTTTTTGCATTTGGTATTATACTTGTTTATGCGCTTGAAGAAATTTCATTATTAAAATGTCGAATTGGTTAACGTATTCATCACAGCTACGAATGAACCTCTAAAAGTTTGTGCTAGTAGATATCAAAAAGAGTTGAGAGGAGAGTCATTTTGACACGATACTATTGAAGCGATTTATTTAGTGGACGAATTCCACTAAATAAATGGCTATGACCAGAGGTGTTTTCATGACATCAATGGCTTGTTTTACACGAAAATAACCAGTCACGTGCGAGTCGGACTCGCGCAAGGGTTCCGTATCATTAAGCATGTTTAAAAGATCATAATTTCTTCTATTTTTTATTTTTGCTGTAGAATATTACCTGTTTTGTTTTAATTTATATTTTTAGTGTATAATTATTTCATTTTATTGTTATTGGTGTGGGTTTTGACCGTAACGCCAAAAAGTGGCCCTGGCGCAAGATCAGCGTTGGATGCAATCTTGCATCCAACTCATGCTGAGTCAGAGCCCATTTTGTAAGCAGACTGAGGTTATTGTATATTATTATTATTTTTTTCTCGTGTTTAACTTAGTTTGTTTATAAAATAAAGATGATTTTTCTTTTACTTTTACTTTTTACTAAAAACGACATCAAATCATGTCTGTTGTATGTGAGCCCCTTCAATATTTATTTTATTGTTTTTAGTATTTGTTGTTAAAGCGGCATCAGAAATACATACATAATCGTGGTTTTTGAGATACAGCCTGGTGACAAACAGACGGACAGACAGCAAGTTAGTTAGTAATAGGGTTCGGTTTTAACCCATTGGGTAGGTACTGAACTTTAAGATATTTTGCTGTTCTTATAGATACGGAACCCTTTGTGCGCGACTCGACTCGCACTTCACAGATTTTTGAGGACCTCGTCATATTACAATACCTACCACACCTGCTAACAAATGACCGACGAAAGTGGTGTTTTCCATGTAAGAAGAGAAGAAAATGATAATGATAAAGAAAAATGGAGTTTCAACGCAACGATAAAGAAAATGATCAAAATTGTACCTCACTTAACAGCTTTTACCAAACAATAGATCGTAAACACTACATATAAGAACCTTTTTAATAGTTTCTTCGAAGTGCCTTGCTAATCAGTAGCCAAGGTCGTCGTCTTAGCCTTGGGTGCCTTGGACACATTACAATATGCTGTTGGTTCAGTATTGGAGGTCATAATTATGAGGAGACTAGTTTTCCTCTCGCGGCTTCACTCGCGTAGATTAAACGATTTGTCCTGCTCTTCAAATTAATAGAACTACAAATCTGTGTAAGTCTCAAGCAAATCGGGCCAGCACTGGTTGAAATTACTAAAAATTCTCGACGATGTCAACCCCCATTTTACCTTTTTTTGGCTAAAATCGTTTGTAATTAAATACTTTTTTAGGAAGAGACACGAAAACAGAGTTTGGTGGCCACCGAGAGCAACTTCGTATCTCTTCCTAAACTACACAAAATAAAACTACTATAGAGGTAGATGCATTATAAAAAGGTTACGTTAGGTATAACAAACAAAAGGTGTAAATTTTGGAAATTCCTCTGTTGTACGGAATTATATGATAAAATAAGTTGGGTAATAACTTTAGGTGCCGTAAAGTCCCCTTACTTCGCCTAGTTTTTGACAAAATTTGCGTTCTTGTGCTTTATTTAAACATCAATTTATGGATTAAAAAAAATAAAATGGCACATTTAATTGTTGCCGTTCGATTAAGACCATAGACATATAGATTAGGAAGCATTTAAACCACATAAAATAATCCCAAAGCTAGTAGGCGAAGTTCTGGTGTTGTTCCGTAACTTCGCCTACCAGCACAAAGTACGCATACAAGATAGGTAGGTATACACTTTGTTCGGCAAAATTAATGTCGAACTCCTTTGGAAAAAAATGCTTTAGTCTTATTAGACATAAAGTCCAGTTTTGTGTTAATATCTATAGTAGGCGAAGTTAGGCACCGATATCCACCTGTTTCCATACATTGCTTACGGAACAGCTAGGGTTGTCAAAAATGCAATGAATGGGTGTGTTGAATTTTATGATTAGAAAGATAAGTGTGTACCTATGTAGTAGCAAATAAAATTTATTAAAGGAATTAACAAATGTTAAACATACTTACTAAAAACACCAAAATCAACAATAATGATTAAAAATAGGCAAATCAGTATAGGGACCTATTTTCCATGGTACCTATTAATTCTAATATAATTAAAGAATATTTGATAAGACCAAACATATCGAAAAACATAAAAAACATATGCTTAAATATCTCACCTTACTTATTACAAAACGAGAAAAACATTAAAATCCTTTTTGTAAGTCGGGCAAAATTATTTAGTGGCAGCCCTATAGGCAGGCGAAGTTTGGCAACAGCCTGACCAGCATTGACCATTCATCGATACAAATTCAATTTTCTCGTTAAGTAAGTTGTTAATTCACAAGACAATTCGTTTTGATTAAAGAATAATAGTATGTGATTTTATTTTACGAACTCATTTTGACTTACCTGCGGTGGTTTCTCGTAGGGAACCAAAGTTATTCGGATCAAAAAATAATTTGGCCCTAGTTTGTGCGGGAAAATTGATAATCCCTCGTCAATGACGTGAACTTGGCTACAAATGGAATGCAAATTGTTACCATGTTGAAAAAATGCTTCGTATTTGGTACTTTCTTATAGGGGTTTCTAATGAAATTCTTAGTTTATGGGAAAAAAAATAAATTAGGCGAAGATAGGTTTCTTAGGCGAAGTTTTGGGACTTTACGGTGCTGTTTGTGATGAGGTGGATGACATTTTCATACATCAGAAATAACCTCGGGAATAATTATATAAAAACACAAACACTGTTCAGGGAATTATTATTGTTTTTTTGTCTCGGCTGTGTGTACCTTATAAGAACCAAGCGACACGAGTTGCTTTTCAAAATCCCAACAGTGAGGTGAAGACCTTATATATATAGCTATAGACATATATATATTACTAAAAAAATAGAGGGTTTTATGTTTTTACTGTGAAGTGCCTTCATCGCTGTGCATGGTGGAATCAGTGGAATGGAAAGTTACTACGTTTTAATCAATAGTTCGTATGTAAAAGTAATGGCATATCACGCTACCTTGACTGATGAATAAAAGGTTCTAAGTTGTTAGGTGCTGAGCTATACCTTTTATATATAAATAAATAAATAAATCATTTATTTCAGGCAACACAAGGCAAGGATGTAAAATGCTTAAAACTACGGCCCATATAAAATATATAATTTAATCTAACATTAAACGCAAACTTATTAACTAGCACGCATTATAATAATAATAATAATAAAGTCATTTATTTCGGACAACATTAGAACAAGTAAAAAGATCTTATATAACTTATTCTACGGTCCATATCAATATATATACTGTATGATCCTACGTCAGGAGGTCCCTCTCTTGTAAATGAAAAACTGGAAATATTCAATCTTGTATTAAATAAAAATGGTAACAAATTTTTGTGTGTGCTCATTCGCAAGATGGCCAGAGAAGAAGGTCCTAAAATTACGAGGGGGAAGCTAATTACAATATAAAAAAATTATGGGTGGACCCGCGGTACTGACAGCTGTCATTGGTCAGGTGGTGTGGCTACGTGGTTGCTGCTGTCCTATGGTGCTGTCCTGAACATACCGCCGGCCTTGGAATCTTCCAGTTCCAATATTTTTATATCTCTCATCTCTAAGCAGTATTCTCACTGCTATCTGGTTCCAATGGTAGTGGACAAATCTTTGAAAATGATCTTCGTATAATTCCTGTTGCTGTACGTATATCAGCGACTCTGGCTACTCCGTCCGGTCCAGGAAAAAGTTCAAGTATACGTCCCATCTTCCACTTGAGAGGCGGTAAATTGCTTTCCTTGATGAGGACTAAGGTATTCTTGGTGAGCTCTCCCTTTTGCGTCATCCACTTGGTCCTCATCTGCAGCTCTGCTACATATTCCTTTGACCAACGCTGCCAGAAGTGTTGGCGCAGCTGCTCCAATCTGTCAAAGCGTGCCAGCATATTCGTATTAGCTGAAGTCACATCTTCACATGCAGGTGCACCCATCGGTCGTCCAATCAGGAAGTGTGAAGGTGTAAGAGGGGAAAAATCATTCGGATCTGTGGACAGAGGTGATAAGGGACGGGAGTTCAGGATGGATTCGACTTGAGCCAAAACCGTGCTGAACTCCTCGTATGTTAGCCTAGCATTACCTACGATACGCCTCAAATGATGCTTACACGAGCGTACCCCACGTTCCATCAAACCACCCATGTGAGGAGACTGAGGAGGGTTAAAAACTAACCTAATGCCATCATTAGCAACTAAATCAGTTATTTCTTGTGATATTTTTGATATAAAGGGAGAAAGTTCCTTTTCAGAACCTACAAAGTTTGTTCCATTATCAGATATGATAATATCAGGTTTACCCCTTCGACTAATAAATCGTTTCAATGCGAGGAGATAATCATTAGTTGTGAGACTGGTAACTAACTCCAAATGAATCGCACGCATTAGACAACAAACAAATAAACAAATATAACCTTTTATAAGTTGAGCACCGCGCCCTTTTCTATTTAAAATAAACACAGGACCGATATATGTAGTCTGTACCTGTGCGCTGGAACGGGAATCCAGGATCCAGGCGTATTCTTGGCAGACTAGCCATGATTGGTGTCACTTGTTTACCATGGTAGCGATTGCAAGTTACACATTGATGCACCACTTTTCTTGCTAAGTTCCTACCATCCAATGGTCACCACCTTTCTCTTATATTTGATAACAATAGCAGCGGCCCTGCATGAAATAAGTTTTTATGTTCTTGTCTGAACAATAATAGCGTGAAATGATGCCTTCCACACAGTAAAACTGGGTGCCTCTTGTCGTAAACAAAACACGTTGCATTTGACAACCTGCCACCAACACGTATTACTTGATTTTTGTCCATGAACACATTTAATCCAAGCACGCGCTTGTTTTCTTTGACACTAATGTTTTTGTTATAACGCAAATGATTATACAGTTCTCGAAACGATTGTATTTGTGCACATTTCACTAATAATTGTTCCGAAGCATTCAGTTCATCAACAGATAACATTCCCGTTCTGAAATTGACATTTCGTAAGTGAATGCGTTCACGCAGGTTGTGAATGAACCGAAGAACATATGCACCGATCCTTTTTAACCTGTTAAGTGACGAGTAATATATGTAAAATTGAATAAATCATTATCATCATCCTGCAAAATATTACAAATCGTTTTTTCTTTACGTAAATCAGGTAAACAACTATGTTCCGGGTTATTTATAAAATGTTTAGTAGTATCGATAAATTCATGTGTTTTTAGAAAATCGGGACCTGACCACCAAAGCGTAGAGGAAATTAATGAATCGAGGTTTAACCCTCGCGATAACATATCCGCGGGATTTTCCGTTCCTTTAACATGTAACCAAACAGAATCTCCGGTTAACTCGTTTATTTCTGTAACCCGGTTCTGAACAAATGTTTTCAATAAATGTGGTGACATTCTAATCCAACCCATAACTATGGTGGAATCAGTCCAAAAATAAATCTTAGTGAAATTAAGTCTTAATGTATCTACAATTTTCCGATAAAGCTTAGCACCTACTAGAGCTGCGCATAGTTCGAGACGAGGAATACTTAACGTTTTTATAGGAGATACTTTACTCTTTGCACAAATCAATCTTACAGTTATTGCTGAATCGGTACTATAGGTACGTGCGTACGCACACGCCCCATATGCAAGCTCACTTGCGTCTGAAAATATATGCAATTCCAGACATTCATCAAATTCACCCTTTATCTGACGAGGTACACGAAATTCGTGTAAACAAGATAAAGTTTGTGTAAATGTATTCCAGGTCAATGCAATATCATTTGACACCTGGGTATCCCAATCGATTTTACAAAGCCACAATTTCTGAAGTAAAATTTTTGCTACAATTACCGCTGGCGCTAGAATACCTAACGGATCGTATATTTGTGATATTATAGATAGCATTTTTCGTTTTGTAAGGTTTGATGAGTCATCTATGTTTAGCTTAGAGGTGAAATGTAGCTCATCTTTATCATTATACCATCCAAGTCCGAGTGTTTTGTTTTGTGCAAGGTTATCTATGCAAAGTTCTTTTGACACAATATGCTTAGTATCGAAATTGAATGTCCACTTTCGCAAGGGAAAACATCCAGACTTCAAAACATTTGATGTTCTTTCGCATATATCGAGAAGCGCGTCGTAATTATCATGTCCCGTAATTAAATCGTCTACAAATATGTCTTCTTTGATCACACGAGCTATGTCATCATCATCACACTCTAATGCTAATTGTCGTATGCATCGCATGCTAAGGTAGGGTGCAGACGAAGTGCCATAGGTAACTGTATTCAACTGGTATATACCTAATTCATCAGTGGGCTGTGACCTCCACACTATCATTTGCAATGACCTTTGATCAGGTTGAATGAGAACCTGCCTAAACAGTTTTTCCACGTCCGCGCATGCTACAAACCTATATTGCCTAAAACGCAGTAATATGGTAAATATGTCATTTTGTAGCGCTGGGCCAGGTAACTGAATATTGTTCAGTGATTTCTGTGAAGTCGTTTTTGCACTACCATCGAACACTACACGTAGCTTTGTAGTTGTGCTATTTTCGCGGTAAACACCGTGGTGCGGTAGGAAGTAGTGAGGTTTGTCATATGTATATACGCGTGTCATGTGACCTAAAGTTGCATATTCATGCATAAAATCGCAATACATTTGTCTATAGAGAGGTAATCGTTTAAATTTATTTTCCAAGTATAGCATTCGTTTTTTAGCTATTTCTAAGGAATCACCAAGTGCATCAGCTGACTCGTTTAGAGGAATTCGAACCGAAAATCTACCATTCGTTTCGCGTGTAGTCGTATTGATAAACAGTTCCTCACACTTCCTTTCGTTTGGGGTGAGGAGCTTGTCCACCGTGTTATTTATGGGAGGTATATTTTCGATTTCCCAGAATTTACGTAGCTGTCCGTCTAGAGCTTCAGTAAAATTGCAGTGAATGTCACGTTGGTGTGTAAGGTTCTTTGTGTTGATTGGTCCCGAGATCAACCAACCCAATTTAGAACTTTGTAAAAATGGTCCCTTATGGGGTAATCGTATCCTGTCCTCTCCTAACAAATCCCAAAATATGTCAGCCCCTATAAGTATATCGATTTCAGCGGGTACTGCAAACTCAGGATCAGCGAGAGTTACGTTTTCAGGTATTTGTATATATTCTACATATTCGCATATGCTTGACGAGGGCAAGCGAGGGGTTATTAGTGGTAATACTAAACAAGCTAACCGCGTATTGTAATCACTTGTTTTAGATCGCACCAATATTTCGCATTTTTTATTCGTTTGAGTAAGACTACGTCCTACTCCTGAGATACGTACTGTGGACTGTATATATGTCGCATTTATTCGTTTAGCTAACTTCTCTGTAATGAAACTGTGCTGAGATCCACTATCTAAGAGTGCTCGGGCAGAGTGAAACTTATTATTCTGATCTGCTACCTCAATCACTGCAGTACTAAGTAAAATGTGTGATAAGCCTGAACCTTCCGTTTTGTCTGTTGCAGTCGCGACACAGTCAGCTGATGCAGCTGCTGTTGAAGTAGTAGCGCATGTCGTAGGCACTGAAGTAGGCACAACAATACATGCATTCGCATTGCTATTACTCCTGCTATGCTCGTCTAAATGAAGTAAACTATTATGTTTTTCCTTACATTGCAGACACGGTCCGAACAAACATTTATCAATGGCATGACCAGAGCGTAAACAATTTTGGCACAATTTGTTTTTATTTATAAAATCAATCCTTTCCCCTACTGATAGATTCAAAAATTTAAAGCAAGTGTAAAGTTTGTGTTTACCATTACATTGTGGACAGTTAAAATTTGTATCTTTATTATTATTCTGCTTGCCTTTCTGAGAAACCTTTGAGGTGCTATTATCGGTTGAAGTAAAACTTTGAATTGACTGTGCATTTTTATTATCATTTTGAGCATTTGACTTTGTTTGTGATTTTGAGTGATTCGCACTCATCATTTCTAACATATCTGCCCGGTTTTTAAGAAATGCAAGCAGTTGTTCTAGCTTCAATCCATTAGCTTGAATATCCAGGGAACCCTTGAAACACTCCCATTCGCGTTCTGTGGAAGAGTCAAGTTTTGATGCCACTAGGAAAATAATCAAGGTATCCCAGGATTCTGTTGGCTCATTTAAAGTTTTTAAGGCTCTCAAGTTTCTAAGAACAGTGTCAATTAGTTTCCTAATATGACCTGATGATTCTTGTTTTATGTTGCCGATATTAAACAGTGACTTGATGTGATTGTGTACTAACAACCTATGATTGTGAAATCTGTTCTCTAAGAGCTCCCAAGCATGTTGGTAATTGGATGCAGTAAACTCTAAGGCACCTATAACCTGCAATGCGTTACCACTGAGCGAGGCCCTGAGATAATGGAACTTATGAATGGCATCGAGATCCTTACGTTCGTGTATCATGGTTAAGTATGAATTTCTAAATTCCAACCACTCATCAAAACCTCCTTTGAAAGTAGGTAAAGTGATCACAGGTAATTTTACTGACACTTGTGTTGTACCCTCCATGGCTGTGCAATGTTCAGTTTTGCCACCAGTCTCACAACTATCGATTAAACATGTGGCCAAAGCCATTGAATTAAAATAAAATGTTTCTACAGATTCAATGTATTGGAAGTGAGCGGCAGTATCTACTTGTTTTGAATGAATTTCTATGTCGCTGCCAACTTTATTGAACTTATCGAAGTATTCGCTAGCAGCTTTTAATCTTAATTTCATCTCTTCAGCCTGAAGTTTAGTTAGAGTAGCACCTTCAAATGAATCTACATACTTTTTGAATTGAGTTAACCTTCCCTTGAGATAACCTCTATTCGTTTTTAATTCTTGTAGATAACTATCAGTTCTAGTAGGAGAATGTGATGGCGAAGGCGAAGGGCTAGTAATCGTAACTTTGGGATTCTTATCAGTCATCATGGTGGATTGATAGAAACGGAAAGGTACTCACACGTGGCAGCAACACCCGACACGGCTCGAATGCACCTGCTTTCGGCAACTGGAAAAGACAACACAGCTTTGTTTAGCACTTATCAGCACAAATCCTAGGGGTATTGGGATTGAGGGATGAGCTTCCTGACGGTCCGCTTGTGGTGTCGCTCGTTCTCGATTTTTGACGACGCGGCGATCGGCAAGCGTGGTCAACAGGAATCCGCTTTTCTGGTTCAGCTTGGCTGCAATCCGGCTCGTAGGTCCAAATGTATGATCCTACGTCAGGAGGTCCCTCTCTTGTAAATGAAAAACTGGAAATATTCAATCTTGTATTAAATAAAAATGGTAACAAATTTTTGTGTGTGCTCATTCGCAAGATGGCCAGAGAAGAAGGTCCTAAAATTACGAGGGGGAAGCTATATTTTTGTAATTACAATATAAAAAAATTATGGGTGGACCCGCGGTACTGACAGCTGTCATTGGTCAGGTGGTGTGGCTACGTGGTTGCTGCTGTCCTATGGTGCTGTCCTGAACATATACCTTAAAACTAAAATACATATTCAAGTATAAAAACTAATAACTAATGGACACGCGTGGTCGCCGGCGTGTCTCGGTGCGGGGTATTATGTGGTGATATAGCTAGTTTAATATTAGAAGAATGTTGAATAAATATTTCACAATTTTAAAATGAATTTTTCTGAAAATGGGGTACAACGGTTCATTAAAGTGGAAGATTCACGGTTTGGCTTCGTATAGAAAATGTCTGTAATTTTTAAATCTATTATACTTAGGAACTAAAACGTGTGTGTGCGTATTGACATAACCATAATTCAAAACACATATTTCAGGAATGAAAAAAACAAAACAAAAAAAGGGTAAAATGGGTAGATCGAGCTAGCGGAAAGCTAGTCTGAAATAAATTTATTTGTTGTTAATTATGTTTACCCGAGAGCTGGTGAGTCTGGCTCAGCGCATCAGCATTGCCTTACAGCGTGGTAATGCAACCAGTGTCTTGGGGACGCTTCCGACTGGTATTAACATGGATCAATTGAGCTATGTTTGGACTGTTTGCAACCGTCTGCAGTTAGCTCAATGTTTCCAATTGTATATAGTACTAGTTGTAATTTTTCTATTCCTTGATTGTAATTTTCGTTGTTAATAAAGTTTGTTGTTACGGAAAGGTGTGATTTCACACAAATACACATAAAAAACTTTACCTTTAAACTTTGTTTTACCTAAACTGTTTTTTCTTTGTACGTTTTTAAACAATAAATAATGTATTTATTGTATTGTTGTTGTATTGTATTGCGTATTGGATCAATTGAGCTACCTTTAGACTGTTTGCAACCGTCTGCAGTTAGGTCAATGGTTCCAATTGTACATATATACTAGTTGTAATTTTTCTGTTCCTTGATTGTAATTTTCGTTGTTACCATAGTTTGTTGTTACGAAAAGATGTGATTTCACACAAATACACACAAAAAACTTTACCTTTAAACTTTGCTTTACCTAAACTGTTTTTTATTTGTACGTTTTTAAACATTAAATAATGTATTAATTTATTTTATTGTTGTTGTATTGTATTGTGTGTTGTTTGAATTTATGTGGTATTATTTTCCAGGTCGCAATAGCTCTAGTGATCCTCGTGATAATCCAAGCCATCATCTGCGGGGTTTCCGTCTACATATCGCCAAGGGATACGATTGGGATGGAGAAAAACATATTGACTTCTTTCTCGAGAGCTAAAGAAGGGGATCCCACGCAGGTTCAACTGTGGGATCACATTTCATCGGGGGTAAGCTACGTCATATAACTTTAAAATATAAAAATGGTTTTAATAAATAAATAAAGTTTTTAAAATTCTATATTTATTCTAATACCCGTAAATATTTACATATAACAATGTGTTCTGAAAACTTTTCAAAATATATTAAGCAGTGATGTTTCGTACTTTAGCGCTCGGCGATTAATGCGTGGACAATAATAATGAATCATATTAAACAATTGGCTAATTTCTTCGTTAATCATTCTTTAGGAAATTAACTTAAATAAGATTATTATTGTACTTAATTTATTCCATAAAGTTATCTAGTAGGTACCTATATCACAAGCTTGAGGCTTGATGATGCGTGTGGATTGTCCAACATTATTTATTATTATTAAATAACCATTACTATTAATATTCAAATGCAACTGTTAACATTTTTAATGAATAAATCATCTACCTATCTATTATAATAATAATAATATTTTTATTCAAAACAATTAAGTTACATATTTTGTTAGTATAGTGCCTTAAATCCTATGTTAGGTTTGACTTAGCACTAGGTTCTCTTCTTTCATTTAGCTTATTTAATCACTACATAGTATAGAATAAAGTCGCTTTCTCTGTCCCTATGTCATTATGTCCCTTTGAACGCTTAAATCTTTAAAACTAAGCAACGGATTTTGATGCGGTTTTTTTTAATAGATAGATTGATTCAAGAGGAAGGTTTATACGTCTAATAAAACCGTGCGAAGCCGGGGCGGGTCGCAAGTAAATTATAATAATTAGCCTAAAAGTAGATAAGTAACTAGGTAATTAAGCAGTAGTAGTATTAGCTTCAAGCTACGACGATAAAAGAAAACAATCCTGTCTTATCAGGTCTTATTGCACTTTTAATTTCAGCTGGAATGCTGTGGATACTACGGCCCCGAAGACTTCAAATCGGACCCTTTTGGACCTATCCAGCTACCCCCGGATGTCCCAGACTCCTGCTGCACATATTACAGGAGTAATCACACTTCTAATGAACGGGACCGAGCTCTATGCAAGTGTAAGTGTCTATATGAACATACGACTGATTACAGTTCGTTTTAAAGATGAGGATAAATTTATTTCTTACATTTTTACTTAGAATGAACGTAAGAATCTAGTTAAGGATACATTTATTTTTTAGATTATTAGGAACATTAAATAAATATATAGTAAATAAATTTACCCTTACCTTTAACAAAAGTACAAACACTGAAAGGGTTTTCTTTCAATTGACAGATTTCAGTGCTACACGTAGAAGTTGAAATTTGCCTATGCAATAATCCAATTTCGGCTCAATACAATCACTTGTTTTGTCGTGAAGAAGTAACAATCATCCAGCCATCCAATCAAACTTTCGTATAGTGTGTGTGTGTTAAGTTAAATCCATACTTATAACATACACAGCGTGATAAAAGTAATTGTAAAACAACATGTCATAGGAAATTTAAAATTGAATTAAATAATAATGTTAGGTTTTTATAAATAAATGAAAGTTAAACAATGAAATAATAAATTCACCGCTTTTTCACGCTTTTTTTTGTCACGTGATCACGGACAGTTTTTTAATAAATTAATACTGTTGTAAATTAAATATGACGGTTCCATTTTTTTAAGCTTTATTCCATTTTATCGCTGTATATAGCTTGATATAACATAGACCTACAAAAGTCACGACAGTACAATAAAAACTTAAATTATTTCTTATTAATGTGCTATTGAGTTATTTCAAAAGTCGTAGAACAAACGTTGTTGCTGATGATGCTAGGAAACTAGTCACCGAAGATTAAATAAATAAAATAAATAAATATTTCCCGACAGTCCACATAACATCATCTAGCTTCAAGCTAAGCAAAGCTTGTGTTATGGGTACTAGATGACTGATATACTTAATACAATACATTACACAGATAGATTTTTTTTTTATTGAAAACACCGAGACCAATGCAACGGAACAAATTTCTGCAGATCGGACATAAATTTGTTCCGAGGCGGGAATCGAACCCGCAACCTCCTGCGTCGTAGGCGGACCTTCGCCCACCGTGCCACAGTATAGACTTAGCTGTTTAATATCATAGTATTATGTATGTAGCTAATTATAACCTGAAGTCTCCTCTCATAAAGTAACTTTTATTTCAGTAGCCCGATCTTACTACAAGGTTGGATGCAAAGGGCCTATGATCAGCATTATAAAAGGACTATCTATTGCCGTGCTAGTCGTATCTGCCATTCTGATGATTCTGGAGGTAATTATAGTTCAATACATACCTACTTCATGCTAGAGTAAGCAAGCTGAAGTGGGCCGGCCATATCTCGCGTAGAACCGACATCTGCTGGGGTAAACGTGTTCTTGAGTGAAGACTGACACCCATATCCTTAGACAATTCCTGAATTATTCCTTCACTCAAACTCGCCTGAGAAAGTATCGAGCATTCCTTCAAAACATACTCGAGTCCGGTATGCTTAGTCGCTAATTTTGTTCTTTATCAACCCCACTTAGTTTACTCATCGTTTTACATCTGACCAAGCTTTCTTTCCCCGCCGCAAAGTATCCCAAATGCAAGGGACTTGACTTCTTTGGTAGCTTTGACGACTTGAACCGGAATTAACCGGATAGATACAAGTAGAAAAGTGGCAAATCGTATTCTTGAATTGTTTTGAATTTTGAAAAGGCATGCCTTTTTCTATCTCTAATTCGTGATAGGCTTGAATTGGCCTAGAAAAAACTTATTAAGTAAGATTTTTTTAGAATTCCCCTTATTTCCTCCATAGATTTCGATTTTGTTTGCAACTTTTATTGAAACTTTACCGATTTGCTGTGCGTCCATATTAAAAGTATCTATCTAGTACTTACCACTAAAATAATCAAAGTACTTAGTAATAACCTCCCTTGGTGTTCTAAATCGCCCTTTTGGCTTAACTTCGTGACAACTACTTTTTGAGGGGTGTTGCTCTGGCTGATATTAAAAAAATTTTTTTTTATCTTTTTTCCTTTTCAAAGTGAATAACACAGGTTTTGTGAATTTCCAGGTGGTATTAGCTATATTGGGAGGTTTCCTCAGCAAAAGGCGGAAACGAGAGAAACATAATCACATCGACGTAGTACTATCATCTCTTTCACACTCAAACGACGAGGAAGCAGCGAAATAGTCAACAAATTAATAGCTAGCTATCAAAATGGAAAAACGAATGCTTTACTGTAAGATGTTATTTAATAATGAGCAAAATTATTGAAAATCGCTGTAAGGGAGAAATAAATGCTAATGAGACCAAGAAATAAAGTTTGTTTTAACGCCATCTATTGGATTTATCCCGAATTAATTTATCCCGTGCTAGTTAGCTAAAACGAATGAGTCTTGAAGAAGGAACGAGTTGGTTGGGTTTGCAAACGTCGATGTTATGTAGTACGCCATTAAAATTATAGATGGCAGTTGGATAAAATCCCATCCGCGCTTGCAGAAGAAACGAAATAAGTACACCGTGAGACACCTATGAACTGAAGGAATATCAAACTGCTTGTGTGTTTATCGTCAAACTGCTAATGATGAGAGAAAATAATTTCCACATATATTGAATTAATTTTTATTACTTACTTGCCGACTTAATTACTTTGCTATTATTTAATTATCCTCCGTAAAATTTTATTCACTTTAAAAATATTTTTTTCAATTGAATATAATTAATATTCTGTGCTCCGAATATGTCTAAAGAGATCCTTTAGTAAGTTGTAGCATCCTCTTAATTTTATTGTATGATCTTGTTCTATACAAATAACAATTATTTTCTATTTATCTCGCCTAACTTCGATTCGGAGTCTCTTCAGTGTAATAGATAAAGCAAGACAACAGTCATTCAATCATACATTGAGAGAAAAGAAGTGTATTTCTTGATTTCGAAACTCTACATCAAGCATCGATGGTTCAGTGGTAGAATGCTCGCCTGCCACGCGGGCGGCCCGGGTTCGATTCCCGGTCGATGCAATTTCTTTTTTGATTATTGCAGTCGTCATTTTTTTTATTGCCTTCGATAATCACCTCATGTAATCATTATGATATCATCACGCTATTTAATCCTCATGATGATTATTAAATAAAGTGAAATTATTAAACTACGGCAGTTAAATTTAGGTTACTTTTGCAAAATGCGTATGGTTATCGATATTGGACGTCAACCTTATGAAGTTTACGTTAATCATCATAAAATCATAATTAAAAATGGTAATCACATCGGCTGAAGAAGTGGAAAATGAATAGTCAGTTATACAGAGCTTTAATGCTCATTTCATTTGTAAATTACGGGATTTCTGGTGAGTACTCTAGTATGAAAGAATTTTACAAAAACAATTATATTTTTAGGTTCCTTTAACTATGGTATTTATATAGATAGAGAATTATAAATAAAAGGTGCTAGCAAATAAATAAATCAATAATGCAGGACAATTCAAACAACATCATATAGCCCCAAGAGCTAGAATATAAACAACTAGTATCTGCCTGCGGCTTCGATTGCGTTATTTCTATGGAAATCTTTCCCAATGGGAACTGATTAATGGAATAAAAAGTAGCTAAGTATGTGTTATTTCAGAGATAGAACCACGTCTTTTCAAATGACGTTAGCCCAATGCATTAAGTATTTTTTGCGTGAAAGAAGAACAAAAATCCATTCATCCAGTCATACATCCAAACAAATTTTCGCATATGTAATACTACTAACGACCCGCCCCGGCTTCGCACGGTTTTATTATACGTATAAACCTTCCTCTTGAATCACTCTCTCTATTAAAACCGCATCAAAATCCGTTGCGTAGTTTTAAAGATAAGGGACATAGGGACAGAAGCGACTTTATTTTATACTATGTAGTGATGTAGTGATAGTAAGAATTAATCTTATGTAGGTACTTGTTTGCCTTGTAAATTTTATATAGCTTGCTATGATATCCCGATTATTTTTAAGAAGCATCATCTACCAGTGAAACCTTTGCTTCCAGTCCCTCCAGAATTCTGCCTGTACCCCCTCAACAAACGTGATTGTAAAGTGCCATCTCGACCAGTCTTCAGCTATTACCACCCGGGCTCCCGTTGCGAAATAGAATTATGGAGAGGCTGCCCCACCCGGAATCTGTTTTACGATGAGGTGACTTGCTCCAGCGTATGCATTTACAACCTGTACAAGAATCCACATGATGGAAGTCGCTCTCGAGAAAATGTTGATGGGGATACAAATGGAGGGATCATGTTACTTAAAGGTGGGTTGAGTGTAATCTTTTGTGGCATATGTTCTTCGAAGAGATTATCCGGAAATTACATTTTAGATGACAATTTTACAGAAGTTGTAATTGTAACACAATTAACGTCAAATTGACTGAAGATGCTGTTAATTTGTCTGATTAGTTTTTGTTGAACACGTGCCAACTGATCTTCGGACATAGTTTACAGTTATAGTTTGTTTATGACTTAAAAGTAAGAGTTATGTCTAGGTAGTTCCGAATCTGAAAGCATTTCACTAATAGTTTAGAACATCTCTCTATGACTAAAAGTCTGTGGCGATAGGTACCTTTTATACGCAGTTTTTACCCATGACCATTCCCTTCATGGAATAATACTGGAAAGAAAACTTATTTAAAAAGTCCAGAATTCTACTGTTTTTTATTCCACTTTTGCGTACTATTGGGCAAATGATTAATAGTTTTAATAAGTACACTACTTGCTGATTGTGAAGAGTTGTAAGACAAAATAATCTGTGCTCCTGAAATAACAAAGGTATGGGTTCAGGATTTTCAGCCACCCCTTACTTATTCTGGACTGCTTTCCGCAACTAGGTCACTGTGGGATTGCTAGTATAACCACCCGATATGGATTTTCTCCAGGAAAGCCAACCTAACAACCCTAACAACTACGATAGTCGTATTATCTTATAATTGCACACCCATAAAGCCTTAATTTGCCCTAGTACGACTTATATCAAAGTCCTTTTTTAATGTGATTTAGGTTTGAAAATCCAAACTCAAATGAATCATCATCTTTGTTTATTTTTGTTTAAGGAACAGATCGATGCAATGAACCATTTCAAGATGGTGACTGCGGAAAACCAAAACAAACTAAGTACTATTTCGCTGGAAATACATGCGTCAGAACAGACTGGATGGGATGCAAATCTAACAACCTTTTTGATGATCTACCAGCATGCATAAGAGCATGCAATCCTGTAATGTACTTTGAACCGAAAGCAAAAGAAGCTTTAAAAGGCCTCGATAAGGAAGAAGTAATTAATGTAGATAAATTGATTAATCACGCCATACAAGAGGAACAAAAATTTACTGAGCTACCCACGATACCTGCAGAATTACCGCAAAATGAAACAAATAGTATGCTTATGGATCTTTACAATGTCACGTCGGAAGAATTGGATTATACTAATTACGCGGGCGACGTGTCTTATGATAATGTGGGACAATACGTTGAAACGCTATCGGCAGAGCACCCACGTGAACCTGATAAACTGGCTGCTGTCGAGGACTCAGTGGAAGGAAGCCTGGAAGAAGTTTTTACTTTATCATAAAACAGCTAATTTTAACCAAGTGTTCTACATCTGGCGCAGCGCATCAGCATTGCCGTGCAGCGGGATAATGCAGCCAGTGTCTTGGGGACGCTTTGGACTGGTATTGATTTGGATTAGTTGAGCTACCTCTGGACTGTTTGAAACCGTCTGCAGTTAGCTCAATTGATTCAATTGTAATGACTAGTTTTAATATGTTTCTATTCTTTGATTGTAATTTTCTTTGTTAATAAAGATATGGCATACTGATACGGTTTAGAATATATTGTAACTGTACACGGCTCCTAAAGATTTTTGAACCAGGTAAAATAATTAAACAAATTCAGTTATTTTTTCTTAACAAAGTTCATTTCACAGGTTTATCGTTGAAGTTAAGTTTTTATAGAGTACACAATACGGATGATACTTTTGTTTGTAGAAGACTGAAACCAATGAAAGGTTTTAAAATCTGTGTTAATACCAGTTCCCCCTCCACAGAGTTCGAGCTGAATAAATAATAAATAAAAATAAATAAATGGTTTGCTTTAAGAAAACTCTGTTAGGGTTAAGCTCGCCTTTGTACATGTCCTCTATTGTTAAGTTTTGTGTATAATTTTATTGGTGTACGTACAATAAAGATTTTATGATTTTTTTATGATAAGTAATGCTGGACAATCCACACAGCGTCATCTATTTCCAAGCTAAGCAGACCTTTGTTATAGGTGACTGATATGCTTAAAACAATACATGGGTAATATTTTTTATTTATATAGATATCACCCAAAACCCCGGATTTATCATACTTCTTATTGATTTTATCTTCGCTTCCATTTGCAAATATATTTGTAGAGTGCAGTTAGACAGAGTCTCATATCCTATAACATCATCATCAGCCTAAGTCAACTGCTGGACATAGGCCTCCCCTAATGAGCGCCAAAGCGCCCATATCCTACATAGTATATAAAAATTCATTTAAGGCCCTGTGTGTCGACAATTGGTCATTTTTAAGCAGAAACAGAAAATACTTCTGAGCAAGCTACATTTCAAATTTGTATATCTATATTACTTCACGTTCATACCTAGATCAATAGCTAATCCGAAAACATAACATCAGAAACTTTTCTTAATAAATATATGTTTTCAAAATGATACGTTTCAGAATTTAAAATCAAAATATATTGATAGCAACGATAAACATCAACTAGGGAGTTATTGTTAAAGTTAGTTAACATTTTATCTAGAATCCGGTTAGCTTAGTCTTTTGATGAAGATTCTCATTAAATTTAAATATTAACTTATTCGATTAAGGCGCAAACAGTAGCTGAATGGTCATTTTTGGAGGCTATCTACTCATAGAGGAGTCAACTTTATGAGCTGAAAAAAATATATGACTTTAATTGACATTTTATCTATAAATGGAACGTACAAAAATGTTCTACGTGTTCATTTTCCCTGTGAAAAAAATTCACAAAGTTCAGCTGTTTCGGACTTTAAATTTGTATCTACTTCTAAACGACTTAGAATTTTGTACTTTTTTTTTCACCTAAATGTCGGCAAGAACTTTGTCTTCAATTGGTACGTACGATTTTGCGATGCGACGGTTTTTCACCTTGTAAATATTATTTTTCTAGTTTTCCGTAGGATTAGTGGGCGTAAGTGGTCGCGCGGGCGACGGGCGGCAGTGCCTCGCTGGCTGTTGTACGGGGAGGTTGTGCTTGTCTGCCTAGTGCTCGCACACCTTACTCGTCGAATTTATGTTTTTAATAATTGATTTTATTTGTTCTAAGTTGTGCGCGCATGGACGCTTAAGACGACCCATGTGGCGCGGTGGGCAAAGGTCCGCCTGCGCCGCAGGAGGTTGCGGGTTCGATTCCCGCCTCGGAACAAATTTGTGCACGATCTGTAGGAATTTGTTTCGTTGGTCTGGGTGTTTAATATGTATACTAAAAAAATATATCTATCTATGTATATATTGTATTAAAAATATATTAGTTATCTAGTACCCATAACACAAGCTTTGAGTAGCTTACTTTGGGGCTAGATGGTGCTGTGTGGATTGTCCAGCATTATATTTATTTATTTATTTAGTTTAAATAGTTTGTAAAAATATAAGAAAACCGACTGTACATAAGCTGTACATCACCTGTACATAAATATTTATTTTTATCGCGCAAGGACGCTTTTAGTGCTAAGTTACTTTTATAATACCCTCGCCCTAAATATACTTTGACTGCTCAGTGTTGTTGTGTGTACGTGTAGGTGAATTATAAAGAAAATCAGTAAGCTCAAGAAGACCAGAGCTCTGAAAGCCCAAAAGTTGGTGGAAATAATGTAAGTATACCTAACTACTTCCTTCTGGTTACGCTCGTTTTTTATATTTATAGAATACGCTGTTTTTTGGTTGGTTTTTCGCATATATAATGTCTTATAATATATACCTACTAAAATGATCAACAAATCGAAGGTCAACCGCAAGCCCCACTCTAGGGGTAGATTCGAAGACGTCTCCGTGGCGCTTCAGTCAATTAGTCTACGATCTACGCATCTGTAATGCACACGCGTATATGCATTTTAGTCACCGCGACCGCATCCTCTTGCACCTAATGCCCAACAGTGGGATATAGACAAGAACTTTTCATAAACATTTTTCTTCTTCCTGTGACGTGAGTGATTCGTGTCCATTCAGTGTCTTCCAGGAGATATATCTCGCACCGCCGTCGCCATCCAGACCGAGACGAATTGTGACTTGAGGTGGGTATTTATTTTAAGGCTTTTTATATGTGACTGGCTTTCCATAAAACAGCGTGTTAGGTAATTACTTAGCCGCCTTCCGCGGGGCCTAATTTAGGCAGGATTAGTATTAAATCTTAGATGTTACCAACTCTAATTGGCCTAAGCAACCGCATCAGGTGTATTTAGGAATATTTATTTCTTTATACACCATTTTATGGTCCTTCGTGCAGGATGCCTAAATTTTAGTCCTAAAAGCCTAGATTATTGTTAAAAAGTTACGAATTTTAACTCAGAATTTATTTCATTGTTGCATATCGTCACGCAAATCTCACCTCTGTTACTTACACAATTAGGTCTATAGTCTGGTGTAACTAACCTGTCTACCGGCAGAGAAAATAGTTGTCTATTTTCTTTAATTCGCATTTTTTGTTATTAAATTGTTAAATTCCTAGAATATAATTGTGAATTTATATCGCAAAATAAGTTACTGTCTTAAAATCATTAATATTTCGCTAAATTGCATATATTTTCTCGGCGAGTGCAGTTACGGGGGTAGTGTGAGGTGACCGCACCCAAGTCCGGATACCTCACGCTAACCTTGAAAGGTTATTCGGATAACTACTTATCGCATGCATTAAAATCGTAGACTCGAACCGCATTTGATTAAATTAATGAAATTTAATCATTTAACGTAGATTTATTTACGTTCGCATCGCATCGCGTATGTGCCTATTTGAATGAACTTACAATCCAGTCATCTTAGGTTCATACAATTTTTAGACGATCGTTATCTGCCTATCGGATATCTAATGTAGGTATAGGGTGACCTTGATATTTTGACGGGAATCTCTAATTACGTTAGGTAGGTACTTTCGTATCGCATCGTATTGTTTTTGTACTCGCATTTGATTGAATTAATGAAATTCATTCATCTTAATTACGCATTACCCCGCACATTACAGGTTTATGTTATTTTCTATAACGCTGAAATTACCTTGATTTTTTGATAGGTATTTCTTTCTAATAAACATAACATAACCGCGCAATTGTTTACGAGTTGGATGTTCACTAAATCGCATCGAGTGAACTAACCGTAACAATTAAAGTATTAGTTAAATACTTGTCTTCGCTTATTTTTATCGCTAGGCTGTAGCGGTGGGTACTTATTCGTGATAATTGGTTCATATATACCTACTGCCTACATTCCTCAGATTGCGAACGAAAAGTTCGCCTATCGCATAATATTTAACCGCAGTTTTATAAGTACCTACCTCCCTAACTTTATAGGTATAGGTTTACTTACTCACTTTGTTGAGGATCGCATGAACATTGTTTACTTAAAATATTTTTGTTTCCGCATCGCATATAGGTACTGTGTTAATAGGTTGATAACGAAGTAGATAGGTGAAAGTACCTGTCGTTCGGCCTATTACACATATATTTACGTTTTTGTTTCGCATCATAATTTCATTGAAATTTTTTTTGTGTTTAATTTTGTGGAAGTTTAATTCATTGATGATTCATTATCATTTACTTAAAATATTTTGTTGGACATAAAATTGTTTGTTCAACTGTCGCACCGCATTGTAGGGTTCCTTGCATTTATGAAAATAGTTCCGTATTGATTTTAGAAGAACAACTTTTGTTACTTGTCTTTACCCGTTCGATTCGAATTAGGGTTCCGCTTGTTTATACTGGGTTCAATATAAGTTTCTGAACTATTTTTAATGTATTTTTGGATTTGTTTGTGTGGATTTGTTGTTGTTTGTACTTGGTATTTTTAAGTTAATTTCATTGAATTAAACATGGCGGATAAAGTTCAATTGAAACTTTATCATGCAAAACGCGACGCATGTTTCGCACGCGTCCAAGCTATTTATGAATCATCAAAGGCTTTGACAACTGAACGCGCTCGTAAGACATTCATTGCGCAAGCCAAGCAAATTGATAATTTGCGCAGCGAATTCAACGAAATCCTAGATAATGTTAATGTTTTATCATTAAAACTTGACGATGATTATGAGATCAACTACCAAAGCTTAAATGCCTTTGATGACTTGGCCTGCGAAATAAAGCATACCTTAAGCGCACTATTAGAACCTCCACCGGTGTCATTGCCCTCTGCAACCATGGGCTCGCCAGGTAGGAATGCGTATCATATAAAAGTACCGAAAATCGAACTCCCCACATTTGACGGTGACATACAAAGTTTTCCTTTCTTTTATGAAACTTTTAAAAGGGTGATCCACACAAACTCCGACCTCTCTGATTCAGATCGCATACATTATTTGCTAAACTGCCTCAAAGGCAAGGCAAGGAATGTGGCGGCAGGTCTGTGTCCCTCCGCAGAAAATTATCGAATTGTTTGGGATGCGCTTATCGCGAAATATTTAGATAACCGCGCGCTCGCTGTTAATTATTTGAATCAGCTGTTTGCCTTAAAGTCTGCCGGAACTCCTTCACCCGCTAACTTGGAAAAAGTGTTTGATAAATTTACTTCAATTATAGCAGGAATCAAACAATTAAAAATTGAAAATCTCGATGATTTTATCTTCACCCACCTGGGCCTCAAATTAATTGACTCAGATGTAGCAAAACATTATGAAATGTCCTTGCGTTATCAAAAGGATCAAGACGTCGTTGATTACGACTATTTCGTAAAATTTGTACGAGAACAAATTAAAATAATGTACCGCATATCAGCGCCCGCGCGCGCGACCGCGGGGGGTGGCTCCTCTTCCCCTTCTACGAAGGTGACGCAGGTCTACGTAGGCGTCTCTGACAAATGCGCTCTATGTAGCAAAACCCATGACCATTTATTTAAATGTTCAGGTTTTCAAAAACTGCAAGCATTTGAACGCTTTAAATTTATTAAAGACCGCAAGATGTGTGTCAACTGTTTAAGTCAGCAGCACACCACCCTGAAATGCCGATCGAAAACTGGTTGCAAAAAATGTAACGGCAAGCATCATACTTTGCTTCATTTTGAGCAACAGCCGCGCTCGGAAACCTCCTCGATGGTTTCCGCCCCTGTACCCCCTGATTTTACCCCCGCATCTACTCCTTCCGCGGGCTCTGTAGAAGTCTCTTCAGGCGCCCCGGAGCGGGTCGCTTTATGTACCATGCAGGATTCAGCGGTACAAGGGACCAAACGTACTACTGAGGTTTTGCCTACCGCTAAAGTAGTAGCAGTAAATAAAAAGGGTAGGGACGTATTGATTAGATGTTTGCTAGATCCCGGTTCGCAGAAAAATTACATAACAACGCGTTGTTGTCGCATGTTGGGCTTAACAATTCGCGCGGATTCAATAAGTACTGTCAGAGGAATCGGTGGTACCTCTCAACCGGTTCGAGGTTCCGTCGATCTCACGTTTAGTTCGCGGCTTCTTTCATTACCTAAGTACCATATCGATGCGTTAGTACTGGATCAGATCACCGGCGAACTTCCGCTGTGTGGTATAAATGTTGCCGAATTAAATCACATTGATCCCAAATTAACCGCTGACGATACTTGGGCTGTTCCTGGTAATATTGACGTTTTACTTGGCGTAAAACTTTTCGCTAAGTTATTAAAACCAGGTTGCGTTACCAGTACACCCGGGTGCCCGGATGCTTTAGAGACCGTGTTAGGCTATATATTTATGGGTGACGCACCCATATCGGAAGCACCTACGGACACGTTATCGTTCTTATCAACCTCATGCCTTGATGGTTGCGACCTGCGCAAATCTTGTGAAATGCAGGAGGTTTCAGCCTCTACTGCTGTAGACAAAAACGATGGAGTCCTGCCAACCCGCATAGTTCGCGCCTTGGATCAATTTCAGGCCGAGTTACCTCTTATTTCAGAAATGAAATTCACACGACACATTGGTGTCGTAGACCGCTGTAAAATTACCTTAGTAGGTTTCGCAGATGCGAACGAGAAGGCCTACGGTGGAGCGGTCTATGCCCACGTTGTCAAACCCCACGGGGATATCGTCGTTTCGCTGGTGTGTGCGAAATCAAAGGTCGCACCACTAAAAGTTGTCTCTCGAGCTCGTCTTGAGTTATGTGCTGCACTCCTCTTATCAACTCTGATAAGGCGAGTTTATTCATTGTACGCAGCTCGCCATGCCATTGAGGCTGTCGTAGCATTTTCTGATTCAACTGTAACATTGAGTTGGATACATTCTGAACCGCACCGCTGGCACACTTTTGTGACCAACCGCATCGCTAAGATTCACGAAAACCTTTCGGCTGAATCGTTTTTCCATGTGAAAGGTTTGGACAATCCGAGTGATTGTCTCTCGCGCGGCTTGACGCCGTCTCAACTGCGCCATCACCCGTTGTGGTTAACGGGGCCGACGTGGCTTAAGTTACCCCGCTCCGAGTGGCCAGTCAAACCATTCCGTTCTGGTGATTCTCAAGAACTTCCAGAAATGAAGCCAATGGCTCTCCCGGTGATCACACAGGATATTATGAACGATTCTCTACCTGGTAATATCTTGTATGATCTGGCCTCTAGAAGTTCTAATTGGTTAAAATATTTGAAAACAATATGCTTCATATATAAATTTTTGAAACGGCTCCCCAAGGGACCTGTTACCGCTTCGGACTTACATTTTGCAGAAAGGATGGTTTGGCTTACGGTCCAGAAAACGCATCTTTTCAAGGTGATTGGTAAACAAATTCTCACCTTTGACGAACTTAACACTGTGTTGGCTCAAGTAGAGGCCTTGTTGAATTCAAGGCCGCTATATTCGCTAAGCTCCGACCCTTCGGAACCGTCTGCACTAACGCCGGCGCACTTCTTGCATTCGAAACCGCTTGTGTTTCTTCCCACTCGCGATGTGAATGAATCTCGCTTGCATCTTATTTCGCGATATGAATTGACTGATAAACTTGTCCACTCCTTTTGGAATCGGTGGCGTAAAGAGTATTTGCACACCTTGCAATCCAGACAGAAATGGAACACTCCAACAAATTCTATAAAAATAGGCATGGTAGTTGTCTCCATGCAGGACAATGTTATGCCCTTGCACTGGCCGTTAGGTTTAATTACTGAAATCTTTCCGGACAAAAACGGGGTAGTTCGAGTCGCTTCTGTAAAGACTAAAAGTGGGATTTTACAAAGTCGACCGGTTGTGAAGTTGTGCCCTCTGCCAACTCAGTAAGTTTAGTTGTTAGTTTTGTTTTTGTCCTTAGTTTAAGGTCTTACACCGCACGCATCGCTGTGTAAACTATAGAGTTAATTAGATTTAGAAATTTTTAGTCTCTATTAGTAGAGCAAGAGCATGTTAAGTTCATTTATTTATTTATTTATTTATTTAGTAACTAATACGATTAATTAACCAATTACATTAGTTGACAGATATTTAAGATTAATAATTATTTACATTTATATCAAAGTTAAAATTTTAATAACTTTAGAATTAAGTTTGTGACGATATGCAACTCATAACGATTAGTTTACTCATTTTTATACAGGATTAGGTAGTTATCCTTAGTTTTCTTTATTCATTTTCTCTTCTGTGTTTCGAAAGTGGGAACTTTCAAGCCGGGGGAAATGGTTACGCTCGTTTTTTATATTTATAGAATACGCTGTTTTTTGGTTGGTTTTTCGCATATATAATGTCTTATAATATATACCTACTAAAATGATCAACAAATCGAAGGTCAACCGCAAGCCCCACTCTAGGGGTAGATTCGAAGACGTCTCCGTGGCGCTTCAGTCAATTAGTCTACGATCTACGCATCTGTAATGCACACGCGTATATGCATTTTAGTCACCGCGACCGCATCCTCTTGCACCTAATGCCCAACAGTGGGATATAGACAAGAACTTTTCATAAACATTTTTCTTCTTCCTGTGACGTGAGTGATTCGTGTCCATTCAGTGTCTTCCAGGAGATATATCTCGCACCGCCGTCGCCATCCAGACCGAGACGAATTGTGACTTGAGGTGGGTATTTATTTTAAGGCTTTTTATATGTGACTGGCTTTCCATAAAACAGCGTGTTAGGTAATTACTTAGCCGCCTTCCGCGGGGCCTAATTTAGGCAGGATTAGTATTAAATCTTAGATGTTACCAACTCTAATTGGCCTAAGCAACCGCATCAGGTGTATTTAGGAATATTTATTTCTTTATACACCACCTTCCTACCTACGTTTATTTTATTTCCCTAATTTTGTGCAATTGCTACTATTAGCAATATTAGATTTATCATGTATTTTTATAGGAGATCGAAGAAAAGGCTAATCCATCAGAAAGAAAATATTCAGACAATGGACGGTGAAAATGATGTCAAGTAAGGAACTACAAAGTTTATAATAGTATATTGGAAGTCTATGGTGTCCGCTTTCCATCGTCCAGCGTAGTACCAGGTAAAAATAAATGAACGAAGATGTAAGTAGGTATCTACCTAAATACCTACTTCTTATTTATCTACTACTCATTTATTACATATCTTATACTATTATTCATTTACAGATGTACAGTGACTGAGCAACTTGAAACTGAAGAGGAAATGCCAAGTATGCTAGAGGTAAAATATCCAGTACTTAGGACCTAGCTAATATTAGTAGTATGCTGTGATGTAATTAAATATGTAAGTATAACAATTATGTTCATGAATTTCATCAGAATTCTAGTATGGTACCTACACTTCGTGAAAAGGCAGCCGAGCAGACTGAAAGCTAATAAGTAAATACCTGTAGATACTTAGTCACAACGATTTATGTCTCTCCGAAGTGAGACACTAGTAGAGGATTCGATCCCGGTCTTTATTTTCAATCCCGGGATTTTGGGATTTGTGAAAGGCGATCCCGGGATCCGTAGACAGGTAAATAAAATCGAAGTAATATATGAAAATCAACTTTTATTTACTTTCAAAAACAAAGTAAAAATCAATTAAAACCACAATTACTTCTTTTTTCAAATAATTAATAATATAATATAATTTTTTTTTATTCTACTTTTTTACGGTAGATGATATAAAATACTTATTTAAATAACCACATAATGGTAACGTCATCAGCAGTGATCGGATATTCAGGCGTTTATTTACCTAAACTTTGAGTGACGACAGAAATCAGAAATCAATATCTTTATTTCTTTAGGCTTACAAAATAAGCACTTAGACAAGTCAAATTTAATACTATAGGTACATAATTATCAAAATAATATAAAAAATAATGTGATAATTGATTTTCAGTTCGCCTCACTTTTTTGTCCACTAGTGGAGGAGGCGAAATAGAAACCACTAGCATGTGTATAACTTATGTGTCTAATACATGTTTGCCTTATAAATAATTCAATACTATTGTCGATGTGGAACTGAGCGACATCTGGCCAAGCACTAACGTCATTGATGTAATCATTTATGGAGTAAAGCCTTCTTGATAAGATTTAGTTTTATGTACTGTTTAAACCTACGAATAGAAAGTTCAGTTGCTTCAGATGGATGATTTGAGTTGGGATTTCTCTAACATTTGGTAACATGAATTTTATACATTTTGTTTTTTTAGCATTAAGTAAGAGGTTATTGGCGGTAAACCAATTTAGTATTTGTGAAAGCGAATTATTTACATCGTCATAATTATATTTATTTCTGTCTACTCTAAAAATTAGTGATGTATCATCAGCAAATAAGACTATATCACAAAGATCTTTTGCTAGAAAGGGGAGATCATATACGTTTACTAAAAATAAAAAGGGACCTAATATTGAACCTTGGGGTACGCCTAATTCAATATTTGAGCCCGTAGATCTTTCTTTTCCAACATCTACTTTATGAACTCTATCAGATAAATATGATTTCATAAGATCCAGAGCCTTTTTCTTAATTTCTTTATGTTTTAATTTCTCAATTAATGTACTATGATCAACACAGTCAAAAGCCTTAGAAAGGTCACAGAATACACCAATAGCGTTTTTGGCTTTATCCCAGGCCTTCAATATATGCCTTAATAGAACTGTACCAGCATCCGTTGCCGATCTACCCTTGGAGAAGCCAAATTGGTTTTCATGAAATAACCTATTAAGATTGAAGTGAGAGGTTAACTGGGTAAGAATATTTTTTTCTAAAACTTTACTCATTGCAGGAAGTATTGAAATCGGTCTGTAATTGGCCGGATCGGTGTGGCTACCAGATTTATAAAGAGGAACTAACTTATAAATAGTAGAAAAGAATGCATCAAAAGCATTGGCAATATCTTTATCATGTATAAGAATTGAATTATTAATTTTTAACCTTATTTCCTTATAACGTGGCTTTGATTTACCTGTTTCGTTATTTATTAGTCTCCATGTTGCTTTTACTTTATTAGATGATTTTATTATAATATTCTTTAAAAACAGGCATTTTGCTGTGTTGCAGACTTTCTTAAATGTTTTAGAATAGTTGGTTACATACAATACAATAGAAACGCAGGATCAAGTAACATAGTTTCTCGAGAAGCATAAAGGTCATATAGTATATTCCTACTTCTATAAATACCCGGAGTGGCCCAATCAATAAACTCGACCCTTTCTCTCACTGTGCATGTTTTAAGTTTGAATACTTCACTGTGTTTCTTGTGTATTACATTCAAAAGTTTGGAAAATAATTCATTGGGGTCATCAGAACAAGGTATATTTGATACTGTTAGTTCCACTCTACTTTGAAAATTCTTGATACGGTTCTCTGTTATTGGCCTGCAGGTATATTTTTCTACAATATTTTTATCATCATAGCTAAAATTAACACTTTGACCATAAGGGTCTGATTGGAAATGCCTAATTACTGCTTTGCTGGTTGGAGTTTGACTGCAGTAAATATTATCTAAACAGGTGGCAGATGTTTGGGTTACCCTAGTGGGATCATCAAAAAGATTTTGTAAACTAAAGCACTTGAATAAGTTAAGCAATCTGTCGGCGAGGGGATTTGCTAAAATATCTATATTAAAGTCGCCACAAACAATAAGATCCTTCCTACAAGTAAATACTTCAGCAAAACTTCTTCCATAGTACATTCAAAAGCAACCTGATCTGCGTCAGGAGGGCGGTATACACACACAATGATATGTCGCTCCAGTTCCTCACAAGAAAGTTCAATAGTCCTCTCAATAGTGAGTTTTACAATATCTTTTCTTTCTTTACATTTAAGACTATTTTTTACTAAAATCAAAGAGCCACCACGTATTGCAGCTTTTCTTTTATATGAACTTACAACGTTACGTTCTTTTATACGACACAACATGAATATTCGGGAATTCATATAAATTCCGAAGAATTCCAAAATGTTCTAGAATGTTATTTATTTCGTTGTAATCTTATTTATACATCAAATATAAAACACATTTATTCCGACTCGTTTTTCACTAAAATCGATATTTCCACAAAAAAAAAATTACTAACAAAATACACAACAGATTAAAGTGACATATATTTTTTTTATAGAAATTGCTTGAATTTTATAATTCGTGCTCCTTCGGATTCCTGTAAAAGTTGGTTTTAAAAGACATGTCTTACCCTTATGTTGCCTACATGTCTTCGCCCCAACTTTGGGATTTGAAAAATATCCGATCACTAATTTATCAGTCAATAAAAACAAAATTAAATGACGGTTAAACGTATTATTTCAATAAAAAAGGCATGTCATGATTGTTGAAAAAAAATAATTTTACGTAAATTTTACCACGACGTGACAGTAGAGGCGGTTGAGTACCTATTAAAAGAGTGCTTTTTTGTATACTGGTACATGGTTTTATAAATTGTATTATTTGGTAATAAAAAGAGCTTTTACTGATAAAAAAAATCTAGGAATAATCATTACAGTTACAATCATTACAATCATAATTTAAAAAGAAAACTAAACCGATGTTTACCAAAATGATCAGATGTTCCTTTTTGTTATTTTTAAAGAACTTGGTATAATTTTAATTTTATAATTTATGATCATTACATTTACACGCCTAATTTTTTGTTATTTTTAAAAAAAATTCTCAATCCCGAAAATCCCGGGATTTGTAAAAAATAATCCAAACAATCCCGGGATTTGAAAATTAATCCCGAAATTTTTGGGATCGAAAATCGACCAGGATCCCGGGATCTCGTGATTCAGGATCGAATCCTTTAGACAGTAGGTACACCACTCATTTTACTCCGATCCGATCCAAGAATATTTAGGAACTGCGCTGCCTGCAGCTAAGTTCAAAAAAAGTTCACACTCAATCTCACATCGATAGAGTATGGATATGTGAATTCTGTAATAGTTTCTTACGTGAACGTGTACTTTCTGAAATGAAATGGGAATGGGGTTCGAAATGTAAAGGAAACTGGGTAACGGTACATCGCCTTTTTTGTCATCTTGTAGATATCGAGTTAGGTACTTGGTAAAAACAGATAAGATTACGATCCAAATTTACAATGCGATGCAAAATGTGCAGGTCAAAATTTTATGTCGATAACGATCCTCCCTTTGATTATATACTTGTCTAGATAGATAGTTCGAGCGTCAAAACGCCAAAAAATATATCAGCCAACTGTTGGCTCATAAGCTGATCCCGCCTCGTCAGTGGCGACTCTGACTTTGTGCGGCACACACGCGTTTCGTGACAAATAAAGATGACGATTTGCGCTATAAAAGTGTGCAGGAATTACAAAGGACGATTGAAAACAACTAAAGAAATTACTTATCATCGGTAAGTACACTTTGAATCACTGTAAGTTAACGAAACAATTTAATATTAAAGTTTTAATGTTGTCCCTAAATACGATGCCATTTGACGCCATGTTAACTGGGTTGCCTGCTCTATGAATACAACACTTCCATAGTGAATAATAGCTAATATGAAAAAAGTATTTAATCACGACCCAACAAATGTTTTTCGAGATTTTGCCGGCGCCGTAGATTGAGTCGAAACTGCTAAATACCCCCTGCCCCCCATAAGACTGCCCCTATTGAGGTTGCTACTAGGTACATGCCATAGATTTTCTGATTGCGGGATCGCTTTTATACGAACCCGTTTTCGTTTCTTATTCATCGTCATCATAATCATGATCAGCCTATATTAGTCCACTGCTGGACATAGGCCTCCCCTAATGAGCGCCATAGCGCCCTGTCTTCAGCTTGCCGCATCCAGCATCTGCCAGCAGTCCTTCGCAGATCGTCATCCCACCTGGCCGGAGGGCGTCCTACTACACTACGTTTGCCGAGTGGCGGTCTCCACTCAAGAACATGTTTACCCCAACGTCCCGCGCCACAACGGTCGTCAAATGTATCTATCCAAATGTAAATAATCCAATTGTAAGCATGATTTTATGACTTGTATAAATATAATTAAGAACTACAATATTATAAATAAACTTTAATTTTCAGTAATATTTTTACTTTTCCTTACACATATATTTTACTTAGTAATCCATATGTACAACATTCTAAATAGTAAATTAAAATTTGAAATCAAATAATTATAGATGATTCAAAATCTAAACATTTTTTCCCTATTATTAAGGGAAATATTCAAGAGCTGGTATCACTCAGTACAGCCACATGTGACGTAGCACGCTTGTTGTTACACATACTTGTGTGCGTAATTCGCACACAAGCGCTTCAAGTCTGGCCTATTGTTTTTGTTGCGATTGCAGCGCAACACTCCATCTAGACAAGTATATAATCAAAGCGATCCTCCATATATTGACTTGTAAATTTGTAATGTAATGTAAATAAATGAAATGTAGTAGGTAAATAGAGAATATAAAGACTTGTCTTAGTGCTTATTTTGTAAACCTAAACAAATAAAGATATTATTTACTAATTTTCGTAATTTTTTTGTCTTGTTCCATTATGCCCTTTCTCCTGTAGATCAGAAATTTATTGGATCAAATCATTCTACCCGAATTATGAGTACTAGCCTATTCGTTGATATCCTACTAACATTCATTTTAGATAAGAGAAGTTTGTGTGAATTTTTGTTACCTTTACCCTGGCTTTACCACGTAGGTAGGTAATCTATCTATCATTATCTTCGTAACTACTAAATATATTTGAACAAACTATTGAATGATTGGAATATTCCACTTATTATATATTATCCACATCAACTAATTTTAGTGGTGAATGAAAATTTCAAGTAGTTAGGTAGTCTACAGACTACTTTTGATGGAGGTATATCTAGCTACAACGCGGATAGCAGCTACTAACACCATCAACCCAAGAGTCACATTACATAACTATACCTAAGTATAGCGAGTTCTGTTCCCAGATTAGGTTACTTACCATCGTGGTTCGTGATACCAATAAACCCGAAGACTAGGACAAGACAAGACTAGACTAGAAGACTAGAAACAAATATTTGCAGATATTGTAAAAAAATATCTAGGAGTGGGAATCGAATACGCATTTCTTGCGTCCTGCCATTCGTTTACCACGCCGCCCGCCGCACCCGCGCTGTCACGAATATTTTCCTTTTTTCGGTTTATGCGCGAAGACTATTTCTCAGCGCGACGACAGCGGGTCTGGCGCTGCCCGGAATGTGGGGAAGGTGCGGGGCGAAATGATAGCCGCGCCCATTCTCTCAAGGGCATCGGCTCTAGTTTGCGCCTTAACAGCAGGCGCTGAGCCCGGCGCCCATGCATCAGTACCGCCGTGACCTCTGTCAAGGCTGGACGTGTGCTTGATGTCGTCTCAGATATCAATGACAATCCATACGTAATATTTATCGTGAATATTCGGTTAGAGCCTGTCCAGATGGGGCGTTTTACGTGCGCTTCTGCGCGGTGCGTTAGGGAGGGACTCGGGGACTGTTATTATAAACATGGAACCAAATAAAATAGTTCTGGAAACGTCGGAAGCAAAAAGCACTACAAAGATTTAACATACATCAAATTCTACTAATTCTTCCGTTATTAGTTAATTGTAACGTTTCATGGTTCTATTGGATTATCTCTGATTGATTCAAATTTTCCATACTGCAACTCTTTTTTCAATTTCGTCTATGAAAAGTACGGATATATATGTACGGTATAAGAAATACGTCCACTCTCGTCGCGCGTACCACTGGCTGGACGAGGAATCGCGCACCAGCATCTGGACGGGATGTAGGTAGGTATAGTGCTCTAGTATCTGGAAAACGGGAACGTTTAAACGCGTTTTCTCCACCTGGACAGGCTGTTAGCTAGCGTTCCCTGACAGACTGACTATGTTTCATTTCGATTGACAACTAGAATTTAGGCAAATCAAATTTTTGAATATAGAATACCAGTAAGCTACACAAATTATCAAAACTAAATTTCATTTAGCATCCAGAGATATGTCGTTTTGCATAGAGTGGAACTGGAACGTAATAGAGATGGCACAAAAAAATATTACGATGGAAATCTATAAATTAGGATTTGCTCCCGGGAATTCCAGGTTCTAAATTACTTGGGATTTCCCGAAATTTCTGGACGATTTCAAAACCTGGTAATTGTATATTATTTCTCAAACAAAACTTTATCTATTCCATCATCTTGTAGCATTTCGGATATATTCATACCTTAGCGGTATAAAGTATGTTAGTTAGCATTTTTATTTTGCAGCAGACAGTTAGCTTTGATCAAATTTGAAAATAAGGAATAAACGAAATTGGATTTTGTTTTTTTTTTCACGGGATTATATACCTCATATTTGTTATATTTCCCAATGTGTTTTATTTTACTTGAAATAACCTAAAGTGCAAATGAAATTTCCTTATTTTATATCTTTATCTATTATCTGCAGACTCAATCTGTAAAATCTCGAATTTGAACTCGAATCCACTCTAGTGACCGAGCTACGTCATTATTTAGCATAAGCTCTATGCTAAAGAATGACGGGCATAGGGGAACGTAGGCTAATGAAAGCGGCCGGGCAATGAGTGTTATGGTAAAATTGAATTGATGGTAACCTAGCTAATATTTCCAAGAAGATAAATTATGCAATTTGTTTAGATACTGAAACAAGTAGAGATATGTGGTACCGATGATGTAGAAACTGGGCCCTTAAAAAGTGTTCTGGCAGTAATAGTCCAGATTCTTATTTTGTACATTTTGTTTGGATCCATAAAGTTTGGATCTTTTGTTTTCAATCAATAATTTCATATTTATTTCTTCTTTTTGTTTGCAAAATTAATTGTTTAATGTTGATTGTCAAAATTTTATGTTTTGTGTTACTGTTAGTTTTGCCATTTTTTTATTAAAAATTAAATATGTTTGCTCTAGTAATAAATGAGCTCTCATTAGCCGCGACGGCTAAAAGGAGCGATTGACTTGTAAAACTTTAAATTGTCTATCTATAGTAGATTATAACTGTTATTTAAGAACTATTTAATAATATAGAAAAGTTATTATATTCTTAATATTTAGGGACTTTTATGTTTAATAGACTATGCCAGTCCCGTATTTTAACTACTATACAAATATCAATAATTTAATAAAAAAAATAAGAAGAATTTTGACACGATTGTCAAATTTTTATAATGAACTTAAAAAAATATCAACATATTATTATGACTTTATCATCGTGTTCACTAGCGGGTAATGGGGGTCACCCGATTCTCATTAACCACAAGTATTTTACGAAGAAAAAAAATTCTAAACGTTTCTATAAGTTGTACATTTGGAGATAGGAGGGTGACCACCATTACCCGCTGATTCCTATAACCCGGTCTTCCCCTACCTACACAGGTACCAGAAACGCGATCTTCTAAAAACTATTTTATATTTATTAACGGTAGGCTTGCGCCATCTATTAGGCTGCCCATGTCAACTTTGTTGGTAGTTTCTGCCGCGATTTTAGCCAATGAGCGCCCCTTAAAGTCATATTTAGTAGCCGGTATACACGGCTGGGCAGCGCAGAATATTCCAAGTGAGTGTGGCCATGAAATATTATGTGTGGAAGATTTGTACGATTGTGTTGAGAATGGTGTATTTGCAAGGCGAACAGGTGTGTGTTGAGTGTATGATGGGGACTTCTGAAGACATTAGTCTCTTAAGAGCAACAGACTAAATGCTTTTAAAATTTACTGTTTAACCTATTATTAAAGCTCATGTTCATGCACTTATGAAGCCTCACACGTCTCTTCCACAGTGTATTTGTCAACAAAAAGTTTTACTTCATTATTACTAAGCGGGTTATTTACGAACCTAGTATGTGTTAGAAGAACACCATAGGTAGGTAGAACACTGAATTAGGGTAGTGCAACATAGTGATGTACGTTTATACAAAAACGCTTTTATTCCAGGGTAAAGACTTCTTCAAGGCTTCCTTCTGCGTATTCGTCATCATCCATCAGTTGTTCCGCTTTAGGTTTTTCCTTATATTCTGTTTCCTTTTCTATAGACTCCTCCACCTCTTCAACATCCTCATTTTCATCGGCATCCGTAACAACCTCGGTCACTTCTTCACTTATCTCTTCTTCCGTCAATGTGTTATTGTTAAATTTATACATAGTTAACAGTATATCATTTATTTTGTTATGTGGTAGTTTTTTTTGTTTATCCGATAACACTGGCAGTTCTGTAAGTACAGCTTCTTGATCCACAGCGTCTTTAATCATTTTCTCTATGTCTTTAAGTTCTTCAGCAGGTAGATTTGATAGTGTTTCTTCTATTTTAGGTTCAAAGTAAGTTGTAGGGTGGCAATGTTTGATGCATGTTTTGAGGTCTTCGAAAAGATTTGGAGATGCACATCCTCTCCACTCCGTTCTGACGCATAAGTCTCCTGAGAAGAAGTACTTCATTTCCATCTTTCCTCCGCAGTCATCTCCATTGAAACTTTGAAAACATGGACCTATCAAACAGAACAATTTTTAAAAATTATTTTACCTTTACATAATATTATTGTACGTAACTTAGTTTATTTTGGTAAGTTATTTCCTCTGAAATTGTAAACATCGTATGGACATAAAAAGTCATTTTTCAGTTCTCCAAGGATGGACCGAAAATGTTCCAAAATTCTGTAAAAGCCTTCTTCAGCTTGCGGCAAATCGGACGAATCAAAATATTGATATCTAGCTGTCCCTCGCGATTTCACCAGCGTAATATTCGAATATGATAATTTGATCTCAACAAACAAACTTTCACAGTTAGGATTGGTTTTCATTCTATTAGTTTGGATCCCATGAATCTTTTCAGTTTTTGTAGACAGCAGACTTAGAAATCAGAAATCAATAAATATAGAGGTATTATTTTCGTTCTGGTATATAATATAATATTAGCACCTTCTGTTCATAAAAACTTTCCTTATGCTGAGCTTAGACCCATTTGCTACTGCATAGCATGCAACAAAATAAATTAATGTTACTGAACTTTTGTTCTATGACTCTTGCCAAAACGTAATACATCGCTAGTTTAAATATTTTTAATTTTTTTAGTTTTGGCGGGCATTTCTATCAACCCCCCCTCGCCTCACCGCAACCCCTGTCTTTCTTTGCTAGATATATGTATACGACATATAGGTCATGTACCGAACCGACATGTCTCAATATGTGACGCCTAGATAGAGCTAAGAAGATTAGAACTGGAAATTTGCCTCTTATATTTTTTTTGTATGGGAAGTAAAATCATTGAATTAGAAAAAGTCGTAGAACAAAAGTTGTTAGTCTTGATCTACCCAAGTCACCTTTTCGAGATTAATCATTAAACACCTATAACCCTGTATAATTTAATAAACGCGAAAGTTTGTATGGATGGATAGATGGATGGATGTTTGTTATTCTTTCACGCAAAAAATACTGAACGGATCTGGCTGAAATTTGGCACAAAGATAGATTCTAGTCTAGAATAACACATAGGCTATATTTTATCCCGAAATTTCCACGGGAACGGGCAATACGCGGGTGAGACCGCAAGACACTGCTACGCAAAAACTGCTGAACGGATCTGGCTGAAATTTAGCGCAGAGATAGAGTGTAGTCTGGAATAGCACATAAGCTATATTTTATTCCGGTATTCCCCCGGAAAAGGGGAATTACGTGGAAAACAACCGCGAGGCGAAATAGTCCTACAAAAAAGCCCGTCACAGTATACCTTATTGTCTATATCTTATATTATTATGTAAACCATTAAAGCCAAAATAGAAATACTAATCCTGCGCAAGTGAAGTTGCGGGCATCAGCTAGTACATCTTAATCACAGGACCTTGCGAATAGAAAAAAAAACATAACATATTCAGTAACTAAGCATCAGTAGTACCTATAGCAGCTAGTACCTTTGAGAGAAAAAAATATGTTTATTGTACTTATAATAAATAAATAATTTTAAGAAACCTTTTTGTGAAAGGAAAATAAATGTCTTTATTATTATTTAAATAGTAAAACAATCATACCATCTTTGTTAAGGTCCGAGAACATTGGAATTCTAGAGAGTTCTCCTTCGTTTAAACCATCTGCCTCTTCAACTGCCTGGTCCGGCGGTTTATATGCATCTCCTAAACACATGTCTGAGCAAGAGAACTCATCTGCAAACATGTTCACAGTGGGACAGCCTCGCCAGATTTCAATCTCGCATCTTGATCCTGGTGGATAATAGCTGAAGACACTTCTGGGGCTCTCCTTGCAATCATCTTTGTTTAGCGGTTGGTTGCAGTATTCTGGCGGGACTAGAACAAAACTGTTACCGATAATTTACGATTCTTCTGTAATTCCGGTCTAGCCGAATGCTACACAATGCTGAGGCAGGGACCCTTTTTTACCATATTTATTGACGAATTTTACTACTATTTATTTCACTTTATTTATAATGTATAATTTTTAGTGTAAGTTAGGTACTTAGTTTGTAAGTTTTAAATGGGTAAAAATAAAAAAAATCTTTCATTCTTTCTTTCTATTTATGATTCGGTATGGTAAACAGGGTTATTGGTAATTCACCTATACTGGTTGAACTTTATCTGCCCGATAATATATCCTTACTCCTTATAAATATGATAAACGCGAAAGTTTGTGCGGATGTTTGTTCCTCTTTCATTTCACGTAAAAAACTACTGAACGGAGCTGGCTGAATTTTGAATAGACTTAGTTGTATCCATGAAATAAAACATAAGCTACTGTTCCTTACATAAATCAGGTCCCATGTGAAGAAGTAGCTTTAGCTTGTGTTCTTATCAACACAGCAAGTTTGTCTAAAAGCAAAAGTCTTGATTCCTATGATTCCTTGTTTCCTTGTTTCCTACTTGATGTTGTGTAACAAAATTTAAGGGCGGTACCCTTCACCGTACTATATTAGTCCACTGCTGGACTAGACCTCTCCAAGTACCATAGCGCCCTGTTTTCAGCTTGGCGCATCCAGCATCTGCCTGAAGTCTTTCGCAGATCGTCAGCTCACCATATGGGAGGTGCCCTTATAAAGTAAAATTTAATATTCAGAATCCACTAAAGATAGCTTTATTAGATACCCATATCTCAATCCCACTCACACTCTTAATTCACGGTTGAGAATTTGGCCAAGAGAATTTTAAGTTTAGTGTCTGAATAAAACCTCTTATTGAATGGAGACAGGTATCTATATCTACTCATGACTTTACTAATGATTTGAGTTTTTTGGGGACATCGTTACGAGTAAACCCTGTGTCATTGAATTATCAAGAACCGTGTATTATCTATCAACCAGTCATAAGTAACTCCCATTGTTATCTTACACTAGCGACCCGCCCGTCTTCGTATGGTTTTACTATTTTACGTATGAACCTTCCTCTTGAATCATTCTTTCTTATCCGTTGCGTAGTTTTAAAGATTTAAGCATACGAAGGGACATAGGGACATACGGACAGAGAAAGCGACTTTGTTTTATACTATGTAGTGATAGTGATGGCTATGTGCAACCCTTATTAAATACCTGTAAGATTTGGGGTTCTCTATGAATAATTTTATTGTGTAATGTTGCCATTATAATAAAAGTTTGCCCTGAAAGTATTACGTTGAAATATTTACATAAAGATTTTCTGCAATTTATCAAGTCACTTACCTGAAATTCCGTAATGAACGGAAGAAATGAACACCAAAGCTTTATAAAAATAGCTACTCATATTCCACCTTTATGATGATAAAATTTACTTCATTGCGATTTTATGATGATTAAAAATTTATTTGGAGTTATACTCTTCGTTGCCAATATCATACTTTCAATTCATTTTGACGTCGCGTAGGAAAATATTTAAGAACTGGTCTATTCAGTTTAGCAGTATTTCTCTTTTTATTTTCGCCACTTATTGGCAGCTTTTTGGTCTCGAATAAAATGATATAAATATCATCATCAGACCAGCTCAATGGTGCAACATAGATTGTCACCAAACATAAGTAAGTAGATTTAGAAAATTTCAATCAATTGATTAAGGATGGGTCTAAAATTCAGATTCATCCCCTACATACCTGCAGTTACATTACAAATGTATAGGGTAAAGTAATGTAATAATTTTTTCAAAAGCTTAAACTCTAAGATGACGAATTTCATATTATTTATTTATTTAGTCGGGGTTAATATCTATTCAAAAGGATAACTCAGAACCTACTTTAAAGTTTCTGTGGAAAACGTTGTTTGATTGTTTACTATAATTGATTGCGAGTTTAGATAGTTAGTCAATAGCGTTATGAAATAAAAAGTCAAAGAGGTAATATAAAACCAATATGAACAAAATCAAAGGCAAAAAGAATCCGCTACCAGGATTTGAACTCGGGGATGCCAGGACGGTAAATAATTCTACAACCCAGCCATTCGGCTACAGAATGGTAATAAAGGGAAAAAGCTGTCTCGGTAGATAGGCGAATCGAGTAACGAGTTTTCAATGGAATTCTTCTGACACCATAAAGAATCGAGATTGTATCGATTTCGCGATTAAATCGATTCTGACTGTAATTGACATTTTAACAGTGTGGATTGCCTTGTTTATTGTGTCTGATGATGCAATGAGACAATAGTTACAAAATAAAGCAGTCAATTGTGACTCGTTCTTTCGTTGCGAATTGTAATTTCCAGTTTTTACCGGTGGGAAAAATCATACTCATCTTAATAGAGAACTTTTTTCTCTTAATTTATCTCTTGATAGATTGATTAACAAAATATTTGGTGCGACTCACACACATATACAATTAACATAGAAATGCATTTAAAACAAAAGTAAAATGGGTTTTATTTAACAAACTAGAATTTTAATAAAGTAAACTTGACGACCTATGTGACGCGGGTGAAGATCCACCTGCGATTCTGGAAGTTGCGGGTCATATTCCAGCCTTCGGACAAAATGTATGTACGGTCTACGAAAATTTGTTCCGATATTTATTATTTTATTTAACAGCTGGGTGTTTATTAAATATAAAAATATCTATGTAATGTATTAAACAGATAAACATTTTATCTAAAATTTGTCAAATTATACATCACAAAAATTTAAATGACGATATACAAATATGAATGATATTATAAAAATATACTAAATTTAATTAAGTTATCATTTAAAAACTTGTCGGTAGGTAGGTGTAGAACGTCTTCTTTATTATTTTAGGTCATCACTCATCTAGTGCCCGTACCATAAGCTCTGCTTATCTGAATGAAGGCTTGACGATGTGTGAATTGTCCAGGATAATTTATTTATTAATGCTAATTAACTTAAACAAAGCTAGTGGCGATTATGACTTACTATAAGCCAACTACTAATTACTTAGTAATGCAGCCAGTGTCTTGGAGACGCTTCCGACTGGTATTGACATGGATCAATTGAGCTACCTTTAGACTGTGTGCTACCGTCTGCAGTTAGCTCAATGGTTTCAATTGTATATACTAGTTTTAATATTTCTACTCCTCGATTTTTTTATCATTACTGAAATCTTTATTAACAACGAAAATTACAAGCAAAGGAATAGAAAAATTACAACTAGTATTTACAATTGAAACCATTGAGCTAACTGCAGACGGTTGCAAACAGTCTAAAGGTAGCTCAATTGATCCATGTCAATACCAGTCGGAAGCGTCCCCAAGATACTGGCTGCATTACCACGCTGTATGGCAATGCTGATGCGCTGAGCCAGATATTCACCAGCTCTCGGGTCACGCGTATTAATCGTAAACTTTCCTTTCACTTCCCAGTATCAAAAGATTGATCAGTAGACTTCCCAATGTCAAGGTCACCCCACAATCGAGAGGGCGTCGCTATTGTGTAGGGGAAGGTCGTACTACCCTCGTTAAATTTAATGTCTAGTGTTGGCGGAATGTAAATTGAATTAAATAATGTTTTCATGTTTTTATTAGGTTTGAGGATGAAACTACCCAATAAAACGATACCACTACACGGATTTTTGGAAATTCGTAAGGCAATTAAAATGGGTTCAAAACGGTATTACTAAAGTCCACGTGAATGAAATCGCGAGCGAGTCAGCTAGTTATATAGGTATGTATACAAGACTGTATTGATACAAGTGTAAATGCTAAAATATTTCACCTATCGGCTAAGACGACGGTTTCGTGCGTTTTGAAATAATGAACAATGCTTGTACAGGTGTTTTACGGTATTTAGTTCGCAGCTAGGGTCGTTAGCACGGAACAATAGACGGGAATAAAGAGGAGTTGCATAATGAAGTGGAATTTGGTATTTTAACCAAAATAACTTCGATTGTCTTGTAGTTCCTCATTGGAGTCCACCTTTTAAAATTTAACGTGCCCAGAAAGAATCAAATTTTAGGTTTCGTTCTTAGGAGAATAAAGTTCCTAGTTCATTATCATTACATAGTATAAAACAAAGTCCCTTTCTCTGTCCTTATGTCCCTATGTCCCTATGTATGCTTAAATCTTTAAAACTACGCAACGGATTTTAATAGATAGAGTGATATAATAAAAACGAAGCGAAGCCGGGGCGGGTCTCTAGTTTATAATAAAATGGCACACGCTATAAAACAAAACTCAAAAGGGAGTAGCGTTTGGTCAAATGTTTGTACTTTCTACAAATATGTATTTATATTTAAAAGAATTTTAAAAAATAAAAAATTATTAAGTAATTCCGTCATCAAGTACCCATAAAACAAGCTTAGCTTAGGGCTAGATGTTGCTGTATGGATTGTCTAGCGTTACTAGGTACTTTTTTTACCTACGAGATGACAATGCCGGGCTCCATGAAGATACCATACTAAACCTAACCTAACTCGCACGGTTGGTTTCGGCAAACAAACCTTTCTGAATTCTTTTGTTCTTGATTTTTACTTACGCAAGCACATAACCCTTCCTTGCTGATTTTCCAAGTTTTTCTAATCATTTGCTCCAAGAAAATGAAAGTGTTTAGTACCTTACCAACTCGTATAATTATGTTAAATCGGGAAATCGACCAGTAGGTTTTGAGAGGAAAGAGAATACATAAATAATAATAAATAAACAATACATCGTGAAGACAGGATGCTATAGTTGTCGTTAGGGGAGGTCTATGTCCAGCAGTGGACTAACACAGGTTGATGATAATTATTTAAGACAGGATGATACTCACAACCCTTTAGCCCCAAGCTTTAAGTAGAGCATGTTTACTGATATGCTGATATTCTATGTATATGTTGTTTTATAACATTATATTTCATGTAAATTCGTTATTAATGTGAATATTTCATCAAAATATTAAATCTTAGTACGTATTTTAATAAAGATGGTGCAATCTTATCAACATTAGCCCTGAAAGAGCGAGTTAACCTTCAATAATACCAACGTCAAACGAAGAATGTATCAACCCAGATTACTTCTAATTATTATTCTTAAAAACAATATCGGATTTGGTCAAACCTAAAAGAACTGAGAGACTGTTACGCAACAGATAGGTACTTAGTAGGTATGGGATTCTATCGATTGCGGACGGGCTTGCCAAATGTAGCACAGTGCTCGAAGCCACGGTGTCTAGGTCACACGTTGCCAGCGTTTGCCAATCGCTGTGTTTGTTTATGTTATCTTCAATAAACGCTCTATCTGTCAACCTTTACAAATAGATAAATAGAATATTCACAGTCCTGTATCGGAGAAAACCGAATAGTCTGTATAGGTTTTTATAGTTAACCTTTATTTTGGTAGTAATTGAAGTGATGGTTTAGTGTTATTAGAGAAAGTGAGTTTAGTTTATTAGTTTTAGTAATCGATTTGATGATTAAATCGTGATGGTTTGAAAGGGAAATTTACCGGTGAATTTAATCGTAAAGTTGTGAAGTGATGTTCGTCAATTAGTGAGTGTTGAAGTGTCAATTAGTTTTCTGGATGGTGTGAGACATCATGCTCGGTTTTATGAAGAAGTTGAAACCAAAAAGGTATGCTTTAATAAGATTTGATGAGAAAACTTTATCTGTAGCATTGGCTACACACAATTTCAACTTGATCTACTTACTTATCATTATGTAAAAAATACGTCAAAACAATGTAAAGCATAAAATATATATTTTCTAGGTCCGTAATTTATGAAACAGATTTGATAATAATAAATAAATATTTTTGGAAATACATTGTTTTCAGGCACCATGAAAAAATTTGGGTCGAACTTGTAGTTATCATCATCATCAACCTATACTAGACCACTGCTGGACATAAACCTCCCCTAATGAGCACCATAACGCGTCTTACAAACGACTTCAAATTTCACGGATTTTAAAGATAATTCAAAAACTTCGTGTCGAATCTTGATCAAATTTAAATGGGAACACACAACAAGTGCCGTCTTTCAATTAAAAAAGTATTTTCAAAATCAGACAATCCAAAAACATAACATACACAAAAAATGCAGCCTTATGAGAACCTCCTCCTTTTCGAAGTCGGTTGAATAACAGTTACCATCAGTTTTGTACTGCATTGAATAAAAAGGTAAAGGCATATTTTGCTTTACACTGACTCAGCTAATGCAGTATCGGGTTCGACTTCCAGCAAAAAAGTTAATGCAAGTCACACGGACAAATTATGTAGGTGTCGAATTGCAAGCAAGGTACGTCAATTTGACGTCAAATCGTGGTACATTTATACTGTTGTAGGTACTTTTATAGTAGAGCAGTAGTATTATTATACATGACGGTAATCATACTTATATAATAAAATAATAAAATAGTGTCAATGAACAAGTTTTGATTGATTGCTGTTTGGCTCTACATGCCACAAAAATTGAACGAATCGGGCTTAAGCTATTATTGTACTATTTTGTTTATTTATAAAGATTTATACATATTTAATCAATTGTATGGATAGGCCAAGAGGAGGATCCAGCTAGGCTGGGCAGCGTTTGGGAAACTACGTCAAGTCTTCTCGTCATCCATACCGCAATGTTTGAAAACGAAAGTTTTCAATCTGTGCGTCCTACCCGTAACGACCTACGGAGCTGAGACGTGGACACTCACGGTAGGGCTGGTCCACCAGTTCAAAGTCGCTCAGCGAGCTGTGGAAAGAGCTATGCTCGGAGTCTCTCTGAAGGATAGAATTCGTAACGAATACATCCGACAGAGAACCAAAGTTATCGACATAGCTCAAAGAATTAGCAAGCTGAAGTGGCAATGGGCCGGCCATATCTCCCGAAGAACCGACAACCGTTGGGGTAAACGTGTTCTTGAGTGGAGACCGCGACTCGGTGAAAGTAGTGTAGGACGCCCTCCGGCCAGGTGGGATGACGATTTGCGAAAGACTGCTGGCAGATGCTGGATGCGTCAAGCTGAAGACAGGGCGCTATGGCGCTCATTGGGGGAGGCTTATGTCCAGCAGTGGACTAATATAGGTTGATGATGATGATGATGATAGATATGAGACTTTTAAAGATTTAGTATTTACCCTGTAGTTTAAGACCTAAATTATCACAATGTTTCACAAAAATCAGTTCCGCGAGTTACAAATAACCATAAAACTTCAATGATTTGTTTTTCATTTTGAAAGCTGGTACTTCGTGGCTTGGTTACTGTGTTCTCATATAAATTTGATCAAGATCAGATCAGAAGTTTTTAAGTTATCAATACGTATTGACTCCGACGGTATGTATTGGTAGTTGTCTCCTTTTTGCCTTAAGGAATTTCAAGGTGGTTTATATATTTTTAAATACTTACGTTGAATTATTCTGAACGTTTATATAGAGCATTTTAAATTTTATTTATCTACCTACATAACGTCATAACATATTTTTCTCCTGTTTGAGAGTGAAGAAGAAGTAATTATCGTTTATTATTATCGTATTAATTAATTATTCAAAATAGATAAGCAGCGCAGTGTGATCTAAAAAGACGAAACCTACTATATACTTTGCTGTCTAATAAAAATATCCCACCTCAGTAATTGGCGAAAATATTGAGTGCCATAGTACATTAAAAAAATATAGAGCCTAAGATTATTAATAATAATTGAGAACTGCCGCCTCTTGTTTTTCATCGATTGAAAATAGTTGATAACTTTTATGTCTATTCGAAATAGTTTGCATAATATCACTTCAAGCTAATAACTCATTAATTGATCCATAGAGTTATAAAAGGTCACTAAACATTAGAAACTAATAGTGCCTTTTCAAAATCAGTAAAATTTAAATGTCAAGGCGCAATCTACACTGTAGATTAAACTTAATCAATTGGATGAAATAATTGAGTGTTTGTTACTAAAATCGAAACCAATTTTTATTCATTTGCTAGCATGCGCCCGCGTCTTTGCAAGAATTGTTTCTATGAAAACTTTTCAAGGCTATTCCTACCTATACGATATATTTACTCTCTTTTTTATTTTGTATTGGGGACGCTTCCTACTAATATTGATTATGGATCACTTGAGCTACTACTAGACTGATTTATTGCAACAGTCTGCGATTAGCTAAATTGTTTCCATTATAAAACTAAATTTCTATTCATTGATGGTAATAGACTATGTTAATAAAATTTTAACAAAAATTATAGATACTAAAGAGTGTATTGATTTCCCTTGACTTTTACGTTTTGCTTACTTGTGGAAGAAAAATAATAATAATAATAATAATAATAATAATTCCGGACAGTCCACACAGCATCATCTAGCCCCAAGCTAAGCAGAGCTTAAATAAATGCAATAAAACATAACGTAGGTATATTGTATTAAGAACGAAAATTACAAGCAAAGGAATAGAAAAATTACAACTAGTATTTACAATTGAAACCATTGAGCTAACTGCAGACGGTTGCAAACAGTCTAAAGATAGCTCAATTGATCCATGTCAATACCAGTCGGAAGCGTCCCCAAGACACTGGCTGCATTACCACGCTGTATGGCAATGCTGATGCGCTGAGCCAGATATTCACCAGCTCTCGGGTCACGCGTCGCATCGACCAGACGCTCAGATAATTTTTTAAAAACCCGGAGAGCCTCGGTACCCCACGGACCTAGGGTCTCGAATCCAAGGGGAGCAAATGCGTAGGTTCTGTCGAGACCTGCATATTTGCGCCTCTTGAGATCCTCGGCCAATATGCAGGTATATTATATATTATGCCTTTGATATAACCGGTCTCCGGCATAAAGTACCTATCCAATATGATATAATTCACCACTTCCAGAAACAAGTATTTCTACCGATGATGGTGTCCGGTTGTAAACATATGTACATGATTTCTCTATTAGCGAGTCATTGCTACCTCATACCCGTTAACACTTACCTATCGCTTTGAGATAATATAGCCCATTGCCATTGACCAGTATGTTAAGTAAACTACTCTACCAGTAGTTATTTTTTTACTTTATATCACTTCGTTGCCTCTAATATTATTTAAAAGTTCCAAAGGAACGACTGTGTTTTTTAAGCACTTGTTTCATTTTTACAGAATCTTAAAAAACCTATAAAGATCTTTCTTCTTCTTCTTAGATTCTTAGATAAATAACGCATTGCTATTTACTAGTATAATAAAGACAAAATATTTAACGATCTATTTGTTGCCACGCTCATAATTAAAAATGTGTTTTTTTCAAAACCTTAGATTTTTCTTTTTGTGTCACTAGCTGTGCCCTGCAGCGTCGCCCGCGTGGAAATTTATTTATTTGTAAAATATAATATTTTTATACTTATTATCCTATTCCCAACGAAGAAAATTCCAAAAACACAAAACTTATAAAATCGGTCCTGCCGTTCTTGAGTTATAAATGGTGTAACTAACACGACTTTCTTTCATATATGTATAATGATATAATTATCGACCTTCATTATCAGTTTCAAGATTCGAATTATAGAAAACGGCGGCTTTTTCTGTAAACTTACATCATTTGGTTTTTCTTATTTAGTTGTATGTGGCATTCATTACAAATACGCGAAGGTACGTTCACTCAAGACAACTTTATTCTTCGTGTCATTTGAATCCATTAGATAAGCCCTACAATTTGTAGAGACGACAGACCGCTGTGGTTTACGGAGAAAGTTTATGACATATCATCTCCCTACAGAGACAGTTGTAAGTTATTACAAGATAGCTGTTTCATACTTTTTTATTACAAGCGTTTATATTCTTTGTTTGTCTGTGTATACTTTACCTTTATTGTAACTTTAAATAAACGCTTTTAACCTGATTGCACAAAACTGTGTTCGATGTAGAAATTTCTAAGAAAATTGCAATTTTGTGTGAATTGAGTGTGAGTTGCCAAGTGTGTCAAAAGATTATGAAAAATTGTACTTTGGTACAATTAAAGAAATAAGTATCAATTGTACCTATTTGCTCTATTGCATCTTATACATTTCTGCCTATTATAGTTATATCTCTGCCTTACTTTGATAATAATTATAATCAAAAAATAGAAACTAATCAAAACTATTATTTATATTTGAATCTATTCAGCAAACTGCAGCCTGTTGCAAACAGTCTAGAGGTAAGCTCTACTGATTACGCCTACCTTATATACCATATACCAGCCCCATCCACTGAGGCATATTAGAGGCTAAAATTACGTTCTTGTCTTTGATGAGTTAGTCAAAGCTTAGTTAGCGGAGTAAGTCTAAAACAATTTCCATTGTTAGCTAAAAGTATGTAAGTAAGTACATAAATCGTGTATTGCAAGTAAAACCGCAGGGAAAACCTAACAGTCTGTGGTCGGCATTCGTTCCCTGCATTGCGACACGTGCGACACCTATAAATTGTTGTGTGAATCTGTCGACTTCCTTGGAGAAAGTTTTTATTGTAGGTATAAGTATACCTAGATCGTGTAGGTTTATCTGTTTACTCTTTACACAATGAAAAACTTACGTCATAAATGTGGGCGTAGTTTCACACAAGCAAGCTCTTTTTATAAAATTACGTCACACTTCAGATAAATGCAAATAAAAATTACTAGATATTTTATCCAACTTAGAATAATTACGCTTCCTCTAAGTTATCCAAATTCTGCAAACGGTATTAGTTCTTATTTAAAGTTAAACAGTTGTATAAAGGGTTGATTTTTTAGAAGGGACAGTAAGGGCACCTTAACCGTTATAGTTACCGAAAAATGTAACCATAACTTTTTGAGATATTCTGAACTGTATTTACCGATTTTGCAAAAGTGGTAATATTACACAAAAACTTTTTCGTTTTAATTGTAAATAGGTACTTGTCTTAATTTGTTTCTATTCTTTGCTTTTCAGAACTTATTTCATAGTTTAGCAGAATATAAACATTTAAAATTCCATCCATGAGTTCTTTCTATAAATGTCTAAATTAGAGGAAATAAAGCACTTTGAATGTTAAAATCAAGACTGAACTCTAGTCAAATAAAAATTTTTTTTGTCAAATATTTTTTCTCAGTTTTAAGTCTCAGCATTATCACTATCACCACTACATAGTACAAAACAAAGTCGCTTTCTCTGTCCCTATGTCCCTATGTATGCTTAGGTACATCTTTAAAACTACTACGCAATGGATTTTGATGCAGTTATTAGATATAGATAGACTGATTCAAGAGGAAAGTGTATCTGTATAATACACCCATACGAAGCCAGAGCGCGTCGCTAGTAATCTTATAAAATCCTTTATTAATTGAGAAAATCTTCTAGGAATCTATACTTATAATAAAACTGTAACAGGTCCAATTCTGTACATTGAAGATATTTTGAAAATTTTTTTGGAGGGCACTATTATCGATACTCAAGCCGAAACTGAATTTTTTTTCATTCATGTCTGTCTGTCTGTCTGTCTGTCTGTCTGTATCGTAAACGCGCATCACGCCGAAACTACTTGATGGATTTAAATAAAACTCGGCATGATTATAGGTTATATTACGAGGAAGGACATAGGATACTTTTTATGCCGGAATTCAGTAAGGTTCTCATGGGAGAGGGTATGAAAATAAAATTCCTTTACCGCGCATCACGCCGAAACTGCTGAATGAGTTGGAATGAAACTCGGGACGATTTGAGTTCATACTACAAGGAAGGACATGGGATACTTTTTATCCCGGAATTCGGTAAGGTTCCCCTGGGAGAGAGAGTGAAAGAAAAATTCTTTAACCACGCATCACGACGGAAGTGAATGAATTCGAATGGAACTCGGGACGATTGGACATGGGATACATTTTATCCCGGAATTCAGTATGGTTCCCCTGGGCTATACGGGTTTTCAACCAGGGGAACCAAACTGAATTGAACTGATAAACGCGAAAGTTTGTGAGTATGAATGGATAGATTGATAGATGGATGGATGTTTGTTACTCTTTCACGCAAAAACTGCTGAACGGATCTAGATGAAATTTGGCACAGAGATAGATTATAAGCTGGAATAACACATAAACTTTATTTTATCCCAAAAATCCCACGGGAAAGGGAATTACGCAAGTAAAATCGCGAGTACTCGAAATACTAATCATGCGCAGACGAAGTCGCGGGCACCAGCTAGTATAGTAATATGAACAAAATTATGATCGTGATTGATCGGAAAAATGAATGCCAGGTCAATGAGCTAGAAATATTCCCACAAGGTATTGTGTGCACAGCTAGTTAGAATGTTATCAGTCGTTATCACTACCGATAAGAGGCGCTTAGATACCTACTATCAAGGATGTCGACCTGTTAGTCAATGGTAATTTTTAATATTCATGTATTTTGTACTATGCATAATGCATATTCACCGACCTAAATGCAGTTTACCTTTTGTTTTGTTTACCTGTATAATTTTTCAACTGACCTCAAAAAAGGAGGAGGTGAATTCGACTGAAAAGCTCTACTAAAATAAATACAAAAAGATTTATCTTTCTAGTCGTCGCGTCCCTGAGACGCTGACTGCTTTGCCGCGCTTATGTATAGCAATGCACTGCGCCAGATACTCACCATCTCAGAAAAAAATTAAACAACCTGCGTTCACCACCGATCTAAAGGCTCGACTCCAAGGGGAACGCGTAGCCTCTGTTGAGATCTGCATATTTGCACCTCTTGAGATCCTCAGCCAAATTTGCTAACGCAACCCTCGTGAATGTACTTGGAACATGGGATGTTGCAAGTGTGTCGACGTATGTAGCGTTTTACACATAAAAAAAATTAAGTATTTAATTTTAAACCAGCCCTCGACGAAACTAAACTGTACCTAAGCCAAACCAATAATATTACAATTTACAAGTACCTACACTACAATCATCTACAAAGTTAATTACTATTCCAATTTGACAACATTATTAGAAGAGTTCTTTCATCAACCCGCTGCGTCAGCCGGGGTCTTTTGTACCAAGGTCGCGAACATACTACTGCGTCTTCTGTGGCTCATATCCAGGGATGGAGGAAGGAACGGCTTCAAATTATCAAAAAAATTTATCGCATCTAAGTTAAGCTTCTTAATTGAGTCAGTCAAAAAACTAATGAATAAGTTTCGGTCTATTATTATTCTTAATTCAGCACAAAATAAAACATACATTAAGAGCGGTAATGGCTATAGCGAAACAAAAATTAGCAAAAATAGTAAGCAAAATAGTGTATAATAATGTGGTCAAATGACAAGTGATCATCACGACGACCCCTCGTAATGCTCCTTTGCCCACCTTAATTAAAGTTATAAAACCACAAAAAGGCCACTTTTTCACAAGGACACACTTGGCCACTATCTTACTTTCGTAAGTGGAGAAGTAGCCTAAGATGGAGCACGCTTTCCCAGAAGGAACCTACCCACTCTAGATTTGAAGACTCCAAGATCGTACTCTGGCGGGAAAAAAGACGTAAGAGGCTCATTCCACTTCCTGTACCTGCATCTTAACCTTTTAGCCCTTATTCTCCCTAGATCCGGCCCTGTAACTCTATTTTTCCAGCGCTGCCCTCTGGCGGACCGCCTGCCGAGATTTTAATTGGAAATTGGCCCTCTATTTGTAATGCTCACTGCCTTGTAAGGCTTCACGGTGGGTGGTCACCCTCACTTGTTTTTGAATTTGACTATGCAAGCTACACTGCAATCATTGACATAAAGTTCTATAACTAGTATATCGGAACAGATATTATACAATTCTGTAATATATAATGAATAAAAAAATAAAAAGCTCTATATCTACATCAAAACACATATTTTACAATTCTGTAATGAAATATTTAGAAAAAAATGTTATGTGGGTATTTAATTGAATTATAAATGAAATCGTATAAAATGTCTGTTTTAATTATACTCTATCGAGCTTAGCCACAGGAGTTATGACTCAGATAAAGTATAAAAATATTCCTATCCTTAAGCTTGAGAATAAATTTAATTTTTTTTCATATAATGTGCTTACATAACCGAGGGAGGAGCTTTATTTTTTTATATTAGTTTGAAATTAATATTACATTTTAACATAAGTAAGCTCGATAGAGCAGAACTTCCAGAACTAAAACAGATTCAAATAAAAAGAGATTTTAAAACGAATATTATTAGTTAACTTGCGGTACTTAATTTAGTTTATTTAAGATTTCTTAAGTGTGATCGTTTGTTATACCTATTTTAAAAATAAGAACTACTACTCTAAAATGTATTCTTACACAAAGCAATATTTTCTGAGTCAGAACTCCTGGGGCTAAGCTCCTATCAATGAACTGCGCCTATTAATTCATTATTTCTTAGATTTTATCGTGAAATAAAATGCCAATAAAAATCAGAGTGCGCTATAAAAATTGTTATCTTTATAACGGGCCTAAGGCGCAGCGCCTCTACTTTTGCACGCGCGTACTACTTTTGGATAGCTCTAGTATAATGCATGGGTCGTTTGTACCCTCCGGTTAGCGACGTGTTAATTCTTGATGCTATATCTATAGAGTTCAAATTCAGGACGCGTTCCCTGCAATTGGAATGAAAATGAGTAATTCGGAATTCGAAATAATTCTTTTTTTGAATACATAATTATTCTTTTTCATTAGAAAAAAGTGTTGTTATTTGAGATTTTCAACCACTAAGGAGGTAAGCAAACCTACAGATTTAACGAATCTAAAAATCAAATATGCGTGTGTGTATTCAAAGACCTCTATAATTTACATTACAAGTTCAATACACAATGACAAGTTTGAAGTCAAAATATTTGTTCAAAGCCATCTTACGTCGTGTCGCAATATCCATATTTAGGCCTAGGAGTAGAGTTTACATAACAACACTGTTTCAAGGTAATGATTCTATCTGGATAAGTGAGTGGAAAAGTAATTTTAGATACCTATTCATGTTAAAACTTTGGAACTTACATAAAATCCAATCTTTCTTCCTTACATATCTATTTTTTAGTAAAAATATCTCAGCATTTATTTCAAAACTAAGTACCAATCTATCAGTCCCTACTATGTATCTTACCACCCATAATTTACAGATAATTAATTATGTACATAATATAAGAGTGTCAATACCCACCGACTTATTTTTAAGTTTCGATCCAAGTTTCATTAGAGACAAAATAATGATCTTTAGTACTTTAAAGTCTTTTTCGTCTGTTGTTTGCGACTGTACTCTAGGTATCTCTCACTTCCATTACGTCAGTTTATTAATAGGATTTGCTTACTGAACCGGAACTTCAACTAAATTAACTAAAGAGCTAAAAATATTAGAGTTGAGTAAAAATTACAGCCTCGGTTCAGAAATCCTTAACATTTCCATCATATCGAAATTTAGAAACGAATTGGTGAATTTTAATTGGTCATTGCCTTAGCTTTTAATGCATTTAGGTACGATATGATTGAATTAGGAGATAGTAAATAAGTAGGTACAAAAACGATGCTCAAGATGAGTCTCTAGGATTTGAACAATGGTGGATATTTTCAGTCACTGTGAATTGGGGACTTAGTCACCACCAACCTAAAAAAAACATAACCCACGGGAAGAGGTTGGGGGAATATTTGTATATTCCCCCAACCTCTTCCCGTGGGTTATATTTAATTTGCCTACAAGTACTTGTAGGTAAATTAAATAATGCTTCCGCATCACCATATCATTATAATTCAAAGCCGTCTCATTACGACCAATAACATCGTTTACACTTTTGAAACGAGCTGAAATAACCAGACCGTAGCTAATTTATGAAGACGAGGTATCTTAGAAGAAACTAAGCATTTTATGTATGCAAATAGGAATGTTTAAATACGTGATTATTTCGATGTGTTGCCATGCTGTGTGCTTGGATTGGAAAATATTGGTAAACTATTGAAATCGAAATTTTGTGCACCAATATCATCAATATCTCCACTTCAATAAATTTACAGGGTGTTAGTGTGAACAGCGTTATCCTTGAAACCAGAGGTTCAGCATCATGAGTAGAGTCCAAAACCGATGAAAAATAATTATTCTATTTTTAATTTATTTTTGAAACAAAAATATTCGATACACCTTCTAAGTGGTAAAACTACAACACGAGTACATTGACGGGGCCGCGCAGGTGTCGACCTGTTTTGATCAAACGAGCCGCGCCGGCCATGCAAGTGTTCATTGCCGCGCCCCGCGCCCCCCACACCTCACCGCGCCGCACGCGCCGCCCGCCCGCCTGCTCGCGCAGGCGCCGTCCGATCGCTCCTCAAGTCCTCAGTGACAGACCGCCAGCGTAACGGAGAGCACGTCGTCGCGTCGTTGACACAGATTTTCGCGCGTCAATTGTTTTCAGTACGAACGAGTTACGAAGTCTTACAAAAATGTAAATAAAAGTGGACTGAAATGGTGCGGCCTTATGCCATCGCTCTGGTGAACTTGGCTCGTACGATGTACGCAGAGCTCAGCTGTTTCCATCCCAGGATAACGTGTGCTAAGCTAGGAAACTATCCCAAAGACACAAAGGCTACGTACGTACGTACATATGGCTCCAAGTTCACCATGCCCAGTCATGCAAAATGCAAGTGTTCGTAAGGTGTTTAATAAGCTGACAAATTAGGTACTAATTTGTGTTTTCTCGAGTGTGTAATAATACCTAATCTACGAGTGAGAAAACGTGCGGAGGTTGCGTGATGGGTAAGTGAATTTCATTCACTGTACAAAGAACTGAAATTTAGATTGAATAGTAGATAAAATTGATTGATGATAAACTTTAACCCTAGATTCAATAACATTCGTCTCACAGTCCGCGCAAAACGTAAAAATGATTCAAAGTTGTAAATCGAATCAGATACACCTTCATAAGTCATACAACCAAATACATCGCAAGTGTATTTTACTCGCAATGACGTTTCATTCGCCTGAGGGACGAACATTTATGAATAGAATAAGAACTGGCCTAGGGTTAAGTACGCAAAAATACCTGCCTACCAAGGTACTAGGTCTATTGAATTTTTTGATTATTCTGTGAATTTAGACTTGTTTTAAAACAGTTTATCTTGCCTAGAAACAAACCTGGAAACTTGCCTGGTTCTAGGGTGACCATAATATCGCGTACAATATCTATGACATAAAATATCAAAATACTGCGAAACTAAAACAGGCATTAACCTTATCTTATAGGTTTTGGACTCTACTCATGATACTGAACCTCTGGTTTCAAGGATAACGCTGTTCACACTAACACCCTGTATATTAAATACCTATATATTTAATAGTTTGATGTTTACAAACTAAATCACAATAAACATTTAGGTGGTGTGTATATTTGAGGTTTAAACCAGCACAGTTTATGGTAACATTTAGGTATGTGTGTTCTCAGTTTTTTTTATAATTATTTTATATCATTAAAATTATCTATATATGTTTAATATTTTATTAAGATAAGTTATCTAGTACCCATACAAGCTCCGCTTAGCTTGGGGCTAGATTGCCCATTAACTATTAGTACCTATTTCCAATGCCGCATTAGGTACCTACCTTCAAATACGTGCACCATACCAATATTTCATTCAATAGACAGCAAAACATTCATAAAGCTCATTTTGCTCTGCAGTTTATATTCAAAACAGTTTATAACTTGGGAATAAAGCATATCCAGTTAGATTTAATTACCATTAATATTTGCAATACAATTTATAGAGGCAGAGGTGAAAGGATACATTCCGGGCAATACCTTCAGCTTTGAATATCGTGTCGAAATTATGGTAAACGCTTTGATAAACCATAAACTTCTTACTTGGTTACCATTGATTAATCAAGCTAGCTAAGACTAAATCTTAACACCTCACGAGAACCCCGCCTCTAAAAAACATTAAAAACTCGTTTATACGCGACTTGGAAAGAAAACAGTTTTGAATTGAAAAATCTCAGAAGTTTATCACTGTGTCGCAGATAACAACGACCTTCTTATAAACCATTAACTACAGAACCATTTCAAAGTTAATTAAAATTCTATGTAATTTATACGAGTTCAATAAATTCAACATGATTTCTTTTACCCTAATGTGTAAACACTATTGAAAAATAATTAAGGTAGATGAATCATAAAACTGCACTTTTTCGAACATAATTTATTTGAGATCTCAGAAGCCTTGTATGTTTTGATTCGTAGTTCCTATCTTATCGTTTCTATTCATTTCGAATAAATTGTTGCAAAGGCGCCCTCTTAAATACAATTCAATCTGAAATGTAAAACGTCGATTAAAGTCGATTATAATGATAAACCTCTGACTGATTTTACTCCGATTTTACATACTTTCTAGCTCGATTATAAGCTTATTAAGGAATAAGTAGAAACAAAAGTAGCTCAACTGGTCCAAGTCAATACCAGCCGGAAGTGTCCCAAAGACACACTGTATGTTTTTTAACTTATATCAAGCTTAGATACAGTTCAGAATATATGAATGAATGAATGAACATTGTAATTTACCCAATAGAAAGAAACACAAAATTAAAATCTTCAGAAAACTGACAACACTTTCTGTGTCAGTTTTCTTATCTGTTTAATAATAAGCATCAGGTTAGTAACACAGCGTAAACACATTAATTAGAACTACTATGCTCGAAAGGCCACTTGTACAGCAGACCCCGTTACCAACAACCAGAGCAAGGACCAGGGTGGATTTCCTGGTCGCTGGTCATCGGAGCGCGGCGGCGCGCGACGCCCACTCAGCTGTGGCTGATCAGTGATTGTTTCACTTGCTCTTTGTTTGTGCAACGGATTTAATTGTTGAGAAAGGTAGAGGTGGCCTCGAAAACTGTTGCAGCTTCTAAGATGATTTTAAGATTATGTTTACGGTTTCAGTGGATTAAGATCTCACAAAGTTGGGTTGTTTGTAGAAAATAACTTAATAAGTATTACTTTACTTATGTAAATCTTATTTTTATGAATTAAGTATTTTCTTTTTCTGTGTATTAGGAGTTTTCTATTCTATTGTATTCTGTTTTGTAAGTTTTGCGGTATAAAATACCTCAGGAAATACTAATTTAGCACGTCTAGATAATATTAACTAGATAGGTACCGAAACAACAGTAAATTATAAAAACTATATTTACAATTGCGCTATAAGCAAAGTGACATCTAAAAATGTAAGTTTTTGATATCACCCAGTTATTTTTGTGTGTTCAGGCAATAAACAAAATAAAAATCAGGGCAGAAAGCTAAGAGCAAAATATTATTCCGATACCGGGAATCGAACCCGAGCCTCCTGGGTGAGAGCCAGGTATCCTAGCCACTAGACCATATCGGATGATGAAAAGGAAGCCGAAATTATCAAACTTGTACACAGAGTACTTTTTAACAAACTATCGCTTGAATTAAAAAATATTTTTTACGACTACCGCATTGTCTGGTTGAAATTGGCTGACTTTATAGAAGGATTGTCGGATTAGGGTCATCATGATACAACTCTATGACCTTGACATACGCGCTGAGCGAATTCAGATATTCCGTTGTTAGGAATAAAGATGAATTTCGCTTCCCTCTCTCCATCGCGATGAGGGCTTTATTTTAGATCTGATACATTTTTCTTTCAAGTATTTTAAAATATCTAGGCTCAGCTAGAAAATAGCAGTCGAACTAACATTGGCTTTGTTTATTTTAAAATAATACCTAATGGCACTAAAACGGACGGCAAAGTAGATTAATCGTAGCGAACGTGTCACGGTTAAATTTAACCGCCCCACGGTTCCTACTGACCTAAATGAGTTGACACTTATTATATTTTTAGATTTTACTTGTGCTCAGCGCTTGATAATTATTATTTTAAAAACATGAGCCCGCATTGCAGATGCGGATTGCAGATTGTAATGTTAACCCTCGCGCTGTGTAAAATTTAATATTTTACTTTATTTTAATTATAACAAAATAATAACAAGAACAAAAATTAAGCAAAAAGAAATTGCATCGACCGGGAATCGAACCCGGGCCGCCCGCGTGGCAGGCGAGCATTCTACCACTGAACCATCGATGCTTATGAGAGGGGTCGAAATTAAGGAACTCACGCAACTCTTCTATATTGCTTATTTATTATCAACGATTTCGCTAAAACAATTGTTATTTGTTTTCAACGCGATAAAGTACGCGTCACTCAGTTATTATCTAAATCATGAGAAAGTGTGGATGGAGGATGTTTGAAACCTCTACAAGCCTAAACTACTGAACAGATCCGGCTGAAATTTAAATAGACGTATCTCTAGCCGTAAAACATAGAAACAACGCTCGCGAATCCGCATACAGATGTGAAACATAGAGCTACGATAATAGTAGGTACCTACAAGTCTTAGTCTTAGTGTTTTCTTGCTACTTTGAAGCACAACAAATAATCTAAGTGGTAGCTTGAGTTTCCCACAGCATCTTCTAATAAATAGTGCAATTCTTCCCTGGAAACATCGTGATCTTGTCAATTGGCTTGTAACGAGAGCTCGTGACCGGGCATCGAACCTGCTACGCCGTCACGTCGACCAACAGCCTTGTAATTGGGACTATGGGAGCGGAATTACAGGCATTTGTCTTTAACCGACTGTGAAGAGCTTTGACACTAAGAAATAGTAAATTTCAAGAAATAGTTTGAATGAAATTGTTTGCTTTGATGTTCTAAGCCTAGAACAAAGTGTGACCTAGATTCCTAGCGTTTATTACCTTCGAATATCGTGGTTGATGTCAGTAAAATACGCGTTATTACGGATAACTCAAAAACTAATGGTCAGATCTTCTGAACAAGCGTTCATATCAAACATCAAAATCAAAAAATCAAACATCAAAATTGATTCACCTAAAAAAAGTTCTGAAGTAGGTACCTTACTTAAATATTAAAAACAGTTGAACTGAGAACCTTTTTTGAAGTCACACAAAAGTACTTAATCAAATTTAGAAAATAACTGTTTATCATAATAAAAATTCTAGGTACATTATTTTATTGACGACCGATGTGGCGTGGCGGCGGCGGGTGAAGGTCCGCCTGCGACGCAGGATTTTGCGGGTTCGATTCCCGCCTTGGGACAGGACAAATGTTTGAACGAATAACGAACGAATTACTGAAGCAATTATTTGATCCGGGGTTCTGGATGTTTTCTATATATATTGTCCATTTAATAAATTGTATTCCCCCTTACTTATTAAATAGGTACTTATATCAGTCATCTGATAGGTACCCATAGCACAAGCTCTGCTTCTGCAAGCTGCTTAAGGCTAGATGATGCTGTGTGGATTTTTCAGCATTATTTATTAATTAGGTATAATATGTAGGTACTTAAAACCTACATTAGGAATAAATAAATAAAATATTTTACATTTTCTTTAAAACCTAATGCATTCTATCAAATGAAAAGCTAATGAAACCCAAGACGCAACTGAGAGGTCCCGAGGCAAACTGAGTTGCATTAAAGTCAAGAGAAGCCTCTGGAAAAGATGACTTTTATGGTTGTCAACTGTCTATTTTTTATGGTTTTACCCATTAGAGAAAAATATCTAGGTCTACGATTGTTTTAGAATAGACCAAATGACACTGTATTTATCATCGTTATAGGTACATTACGCACATTTTTAAAGTTGAAAATGCAAAGCATGTGCGTTTTTCTTTGGCAACTAGAAAATGCCTCGGAATTAAACCCACGCTTTGTACTTCTCTAGTGCAATAAAGTTTTCAATAAATAATTAAATATTCAACCCTCGTCAACAAAATAATAAACGATCTTGAGAAATTAAACGAACGATAGAACGAACTTTAAATATATTCATCAAAATTAAATTTTTCATCGAAAACATTGAAATAAATCATAATTCTCTAGACACAAGTCCAGTTATAAATAATGCAAGAGTCATCACTACGTGATAATTCATACCAACAAGCAAAAAAGATTCCGATTCGGAACGTTTCGTCAATTCATCACTTCCTGATCTTAAAATCCCGAGTGGCAATGAGGTAGCCCTACGCTTTAATCCTCTCGTCGGAAGGCTTCCACCTGACCTAGTTTCGGAAACGCTGGAAAATATTGTCGGTTTCGTTTTCGGCTTATATTTTTACCCTGTAGTTGAGATAAGTTTGTTTGAGTTTGGGTTTTGCTGTGTCGGATTTATTTTTGGATACGTCTCGTCATTCAGATTGCAAATGCATCGCTGGTTTCATTCTTTGCATATTCTTTGATCTTCAGTAGTTTTTTCCTTACAGGGGATAAGACAACGCTTTATAAACCTTTCACGGTCGTCAAATTCATCTAGGTATATAATTATCAAATGTCTGGTCGATGCGACGCGACGAGAGCTGGTGAGTATCTGACGCATTGCATCAGCATTGCCATACAGCGTGGCAATGCGGTCAGCGCGTCTTGGGGTTCTTGAAGAAAAATAAAGAATATTGTGTAAGAAATTTTATAATTTCAGAAAACTCAACAGAATCTTCATTTCTTTTACCTTCATAGCTTGACATTGATGAATAATTTTTATAGAACTTTATTTCTCATAAAGATAATGACGTCACTTACAATGAAAACGAAATAGTATTAATAAAATAAAACAGTCGTAGTCGAATGTGAACAGACAGCCGTTTTATTTTGTTATAAAAGTACTTATATGGTTTTTAGTATAGCAGTCATCTAGCGCTAATATAATAAAATATGCGAAATTTTGCATGGATCATCATTGTTTTTTACCTACCTCTTCACGCTAAAACTGAACAGATCTCTCACGAAATTTTAAATAGGTACCTAGACGTAAGTAGTTCTAGACCTGGAATGAAACGTAAGCTAGTTTAAACTTTTTTCACTTGGGTAAAGCCACGGGGCCCAGTTAGTCTTATAGAAAATAGAGATACTAGGTTCTTAGGAAGTTTAAGTTTCATTTGCTGCAAGGTTGATATAGTCCATTGTTACCCAAGGGTTGAAAGTAACTTATTTAGTCTCGAGACGGGGTTTGGCGCCCGAGTGTCATACTGCTTTGTCTTTCGTATTTTTTGACTTCAGTGAATTGCCGCTAATACTTGTTTTTGTCATTCTGCCATTATCATTGTTCAATAGTAACGTGATAGCTGTCAGATTCTCCCTATGGCTATAAAGTATCACTTTCAACCCGCTCTTCAGGCAACTTCAGACCTACTTTCCGAGTATGAAAATACATTTTTTATAATGTCTATGTTGTAGGATATGGATGTATTATGCCACTCAATCCATTACCTATAGATACTCCTAAATACAAGTAGTAATGCAAGAATCTTTGCCTAAATAATCATATACCGTTTATCATCTTCAACAGTAACCATCTCGATAGTTTTTGCCGGTCTTTTCGAAAGTAGAGCCGTCACTGTCAGCTGTCACGAGATATATTATACCATCCTGCATTCCTCTCACGTATGACGCAAGTTTTTACGTGAATTTATATCTGCAGTTTCTTTGGGAATTCTAGAAATATTTTCAAATGAAAATAATTGGATAATGTTGTAAAATTTCTGAGTGTAATGCACATATAAGTTATGCACCTAGTTGAAGTATCTACTTACAGTAAAAAGAATAAAATATGAATTAAAGAAGAAATCAACCTTGATCACCTATCACTGAAATACACATTGAAATAATAGTTAAGTACGTTCTATTAATTCTTATTTATATATATTGTTATGTCCATGACTAAGAAAGTTATATTGCACAAAAACCACTGGCATGACGGTTGAGTCCGGTTGTCAGTATCGATCTCCTTTTTCTATAGAATGCGGCACAGGCATGAGACGTATCGATCACGTGTCGAAACTATCGTCAAACAGAATCAGGACCAAATTCAGGAAAAAGCCTACGTGGGCACTTTTAGGTATGACTCGATAAATCATCCTGGGACCGAATTCTACTAATTTCAAAACAAAGGTCTCAATAGTGCCATACTATTAAGATGGCTAAAATGACATTTTTGCATTTGGTATTCTAGGTTCATTTTTTTGCGCTTGAAGAGACTTTCATTACTAAAATGTACGTATGTTAGGCACAGCTATGAATGAAACTCAAAAAGTTTGTGCTAGTATAATACCAAAAAGAGTTTAACATACCATCATATCGTCATTTTGACACTATAACAAATATAAACAATCCCAAACGCATCTCACAACAAAATGTTACAAATTATGTATAATCAAACAAGAGTTTACAGAGAAATTCAGTAATTGCAGATAATTGTGGCAACTTTCACGCAACGCATCTAGATCTACGTTAACTCTACTTTACATTATGTATGCGGATGGCGATGCCAATTAAAATGTTAACTCTGTTAATTGCTACATGTGAAGTGAAGTGACGTGAGGGATTTAACTAAACTTTTGTTTGAGGATTCCGCGGAACCAGACAGTTTAGATAGGAACATTTGTCTGCGTGTCAGAGTTGAAACGCTTTGACTGTACTAATGAACTTTATCAAAGCTACTATTAGAATAGATAACAAGGGATTTGCGTTTTCCTACACAACTGTGTTTAATAATACTTAATACAGTGGAATTCGAAATTATAATAAACTAGCGACCCGCTCGGGCTTCGCACGGTTTTATTATACGTATAAACCTTCCTCTTGAATGACTCTATCTATTAAAAAAAACACATCAAAATCCGTTGTTTAGTTTTAAAGATTTAAGCATACATAGGGACAGAGAAAGCGACATAGTGATTGCTATGTCAGTGGCGTAGCGCGCAGTCGGTTGCGGGTTTGATTCCCGCTTCTTCGGGATACATGATCGACGATTTGCAAATATTTGATACAAGTGCTCTGGATAATTTCTATGGACAATAATAATATTTATATAGTGGAATGTATGAAGTATATCGGTTATCTAGTAGCCATAACACTAGCTCTGTTTAGCTTAGGGCTAAATAAATAATAATATAAAGTAGACTTTCAAAGTTTATAAGCAGTCTGGTAGGGCCTTTTGAGTTTTCATAGGATCACGTTAGAAGTCAAAAACATGCATCTTCATAAATTCACAAACTCCCAAGCCTTCATCCTCATAGACTTGCCCTGAGGCTGTGTTGCCATACCATTACCGTTCTCATACTCCATGTACCATTACGAAAATGTCAGGTGTTGCCAACGCAGCCGCTTCCTGGAACTCCGCGGAATAAATAAGCTGGCAAGCCTTTCAAGTGCTCGGTAGATTTATTTTATAGCTGGGGGAAGTGGGAATTCAATCAGCATTGCGGCGAGTGCCGTAATGAGCCGCGTGCGAATCATCGATAATGTTGTCTCGACAAATGACAACACTATGTTTTCAGTAATGAGGTCTTCATTGCCCATTCGGATTGTAATGGGAACAAACGTTTTGACGTAAATACAGATTTATTGTGATTCTTATTCTGCATTATTTCAATTGTACATGAAATAAGTACCAGTTGTAGTTTTCTTTGTTTAATAAAATATTTTAATTTCTATTTTAAGATCTTTTACTTGATTGTGCAGTTTTTTGTTGAATTTATGTATGATAAAATTGGAAGTCTTTTTTTCCATCAGCAAATTTTATTTCGGTGCACAAATGCACATGCTATGTGCACCAAAATTACGAACCTACTTATAATAATTTTTCCTCTAAATTGATTAGTCGGAAACACTTATTCCTATAAATACCTATCTACGAGTCTTCAACGCGTAACTATAAAACTACATTCCCCATCCATCTCTACAAAACGAGAGTGTTTACGATGATTTCAACAAGGGTATAAAATCTCGAAACTTTACGTCCAACTATCCAAGGCATAAACAGTTTGCTTCAAAGGAATACAATAAAAGGTTATTTGAGTTTCGACGTGGTACATAAACGGTATTGTTTTCTGGGAAACTACGATGCAGAATGGGATAAGTGCTTTGAATTGCCATCTATCAGAATCTGTACCTACCCTGGAGCCTTGGGAACCCAGGATGTGTCTACTTATTGTGTTTACGAGTTGGCTTGTTCGGAATATTCGCACGATATCATGCAAGTCCGAAGCTAGTATGAAAATTACTCTGTTGACTATCAGCTATTTGTCAACATCGTATTCAATCTTCGTTATAATCGATGGACTTACCTACTAAATAAGCAAATACTTTACCTCTAAATACCTAATATAATACGTAATATATGAAATAACTAGATGCGCCCTGCTTCTTCGCCCGCTAACCAGAGTTCTTTTTTCATACAAATTTCAGAAATTTATTACACTCCCCCTAGGAGTTACTTTTGTAAAAATAAAAAACATTTATTCAATTATTTATTTCATTCTTTAATTATACCGACTTTTGAGTAAATCGAACAAAGGAAAAATAATGTTCCATACAAACTTTACCATCCTATTTAACCCCTTCAGAGGAAAATTTTGAAAATTTTATTAGCCTGTGTCTTTTTCTAAATTATTCTTCCTAAACTCTCTCTCTGTCTTAAACTATCTACGTACCTAATTTAATCTAAATATTAAGTAATTACGGATATTACTTATAACAAACATTCACACAGACTTTACCATTAATTATAATAGTAAGATTTGATAAAAGTTAGTGTTTTCATTACTGTTGCAGATTTGTGGATATCCGATTTTGCCTTACCTGCACAAAGTATAATGGTATTTACAGTCTCAGTCTAAGCAGATTATTGGATTTGGATACCAAGAAATTTAAACAACCAGACAACTTTTATCACGTATCGACGTGTAATGTTGATGTCGAGGAATAATTGGAAGATAAGATTAGATTGTAAAGCAGATACGATTGTTGCTCGGTGTACATTATCATGAAAACAGACATAATCTTGATGAAATGATTATGAGAGAGTTAATAAGCTACCAACTTTACCTGGTACTTCTTGATTTGAAGCAGTCACTGTCGAGTACTCAGGTCGAAGTTCAATACATCTCTCATTGTATTAAAATAAATCCGACAAAATTAAATAGACAAGATTATTTTCGCAAGTTACGAGTAGATGCTCTACATAGCAATGTTTTAATAAATATGCTGCAGAAGAACTCGTAACTAGATTATCTTTTATTACATTTATGTGGGTAGAACTCGAGTGGGGAGGTGGGCGAAAGTGGGATGAAGCCTCTTTGGGGAGATTCCGAGCGTGGAATGCCTTTGATTTGCAGCTTTAGCTATGTCAATGAACAAGAGGATAGAGAGGGAAGTTAACAAGCCTTTTAGCATCTTATTCTATATCTATTTATTACTTTCAGTTCGTAAATCTTCTATTTGTTAGTCTTATTATTTAGTGAAAAAAGGTAACGTATACATATAAGTTCTTTATCTAGGTTACAACGGACAGTACTAAAGATATAAGGAGTTCGTACCACAATACAGAAAGGATAAAATAAGTGATAGCAATCGATAAATCTAAGCTCGCAATGCTATTCAGCCCTCAGACCGCTCCCTATACCTAGCAAAGAAGGCAATGACACTATCCCATTCAACCCAGCAACTAGTGAGTCTAACCAGCTACCACGCGAAGCGGTTGACATCTAAAATTTATTAATACAAAGCGAACGTATACAACAGCTGCATAATATTGCAATGGCGGGAGTTTCGTTCGAGCCAGTCAGTCGCCGCGCTGCGCTCGCGAGACACAAACGCCTATCGCGTAGAGTCCGATTGAATTTGTAATTCGAACGTCGACGTCGATAAAAAGTGCATCAAATACCCCTTCCCTAGTGTTTATAACTAAATTCAATGTTTTGTTTCCTATCGCGTGTGTGATAGAATTCAAAATTAGCTGTGTTTATTTTGCCGATGGTTTACGGTAGTGAAAATTAACTAAGTTTTCAACTGAATTTGTGTCGATAGATTAGTGTGACTGTGCTAGTGATGTGAACTGGATTTTGGATTTACAAAATGTTCGGAGTATTCATTCGCAGGTGGAAGCCTAAAAGGTACAGTTTAAGCATTAATATAAGTACTTACAACGTTTATTTGTTTACTGAATGTGAGAACAGCTGATCATTGCTAAATTACGGTAGAGTCATTTAAGCCAGTTGTTTAAAATGTTCAGTTGCGGTATAATTTTATGCGATTAGACTTCAACACATTCATGGCCCACGAAGCACATAAGTCATGTATATCTGCAGGTCATTGGAGCGGGTTCTCTTCCCAGATCCACTGCAAAGGCTGTTCAGTGACTGCGTCAATATACCTACATATAACGGTCCTAAATCATCACCATCATCCACCTATCTCAGTCCACCGCTGGACATAGGCCTCCCCTATTGAGTGCAATAGCGCCCTGTCTTTAGTTTTCCGCATCCAACGGTCCTAAATATCCTATACCATGTTCTTCATTAAGCTAGAAACAATTGGGTAGGCGAGCTACCTATTACAAAACAGCGATTGTTCAACGAATGGCCAATGTGTGAGTAGGAGGACTATAAAAATCCTAATGCATAAGAACATAACTCAAACTTACGCAAGATTTAAACACAAACAATAAATTATAGAGGTTATGCCAATCTTGATCTTGGTCCAAACAACTGAAAACGACCCGAAAAATGCAAAAATATTAAAATGCAATAAGTATTTTATGAATATAAAGAAATGGAAGGTTGGTGCCCGTTCCATACAAAAAAACCTAATTAATAATTATTTTTTAAAAGTCGTATTTTTACTAAAGGAACAAAAGAAAAAATACACACCTATAAGGCGAATCCAAGTTCAGCCCACTGCATCATAATGTTATACCTACATTGTAGGATGAAGAAAGAAATTTCAGAACTCATTAAAGTCTCGACAAAAAACGATATTAGATTTTTAATGTTATGAAATCGCAGCACATTAATATTATACCTACATAAACAGTTGTCCAAACACTGGTAGCTAGCCAGTTAAAAAGATTCTAAAACTTTTAGAGCCTTAATGGCTCTACATTTTTTGCTAGAACATTATCCAGTGGTCACCGGTTATCGGCTATATTTTAATCCCCGTAAAATCTTAAATATTCGCCTCAAGCACAAAAGTGGACTTTCTTTCAAGTCTGCATTACCTACCTCAAGTTATTTCAAAGGCATTTTGCTTTTTACGGCGCAGGCGCGACGTGTAAGGTCTCGTTTACATTAGAGCTACTTCATAAAACTCAAATCTTTCCATTGCTATATAAACTTTACTAGCGACCCAGCCCGGCTTCACACGGTTTTATTATAGGTATAAAGCTTTTTCCGGAATCACTCTATCTAAAAAAAACGCATCAAAATCCGATAAAGTTCCCTGTATCTGCATAGGGATATAGGGACATAGGGACAGAGAAAGCGCCTTTGTTTTATACTATGTAGTCATGATACCGGCATACAATATACAATCTAGTCTCTCTAATCGATAAATTTTTTTACTGTTCATAGCGAGTTCGCAAGGGATTTACGATTCAATTTGTGCTTTTTGTTTTTTTTAATTTTGTTTGTATCTGATATAAGTTTATGGATTTTTTAATTATTTTTCACTTTTAACTGGAATTATTTTTCTAGAGGACATTATCGAATAATTTGATTTTGCTAATTGGCATATATATATTTTTTTATTTGTAATTTGCTCATTGATATTGAACTAGTTTGCTTATTATGTTTTAAAAATTATAATGCTTTCTATTGATTAATGTTCCCTACTCTATTCCATTAGGTCATACTAACATGTGAAAAGAGATGTAGTCCATTGAAATGTTACATTTTTTAGCCCTTACCTTGCGTTTTTTAGAGGACGCAATTTTATTGTTTTGATGTGTAGGGGGGGTCAGTGTAAAGCTAAAACCAAGTTTGTGGGGTCGCTACCCTTGTCCCACGGCCGCCATCTTGAAAATAGGGGTTGAAATGGTTTTTACGATATATCTCTTAAACTATTTATTTGATAAAAAAAAATTGCAGATATTTTTTGTTGCAAATTAAATTCTCTACAACTTTAGTGCAGTAACTTTTTGTCGTAGAACTATAAATAAAAAAGTTATAAGCAAAAATCTTCAGAAATTCGAGAAAAAAAAATATACTTTTCAATGTAACTTTTTTTTTATCATTTTACGAAAAAATGATGTTTGACCATTATTGTAGATCGTTTTTTGAAGAACATCTTTTATTAGCATCATTTTTTCATTAAGTCAATAGCTAAGGTTTTACAGCGCTCCGAAGTGAGTAACTACTTTTTTTCAGTACTCTTAACTATACCTATATTATACGTGTGTACTAATAATATGTCATCAGTTATTGTTTTTTTGTTATCATAACTTTTTAATTACAAATTTTGCAATATTATTAAAAATTAATTATTGACTTTTTCACTCCATTACAGGATTTAACAAGTATTGATTTTGAAAACCATTTAAATCTGATGGCCGTTACCGACAATACTGTTCAGGTAGAAAATAACCATGTGACCATGAGGGAATAAAAAAACAGATGCTTGCTATTGTTAAAATTATTCATAATCTCTGTTGATGTAGGAATAGCTCATAACATTGTGTTGAAGTTGTCGCTTAACCTATATCTTTTAGTCGTGCTACGTATTTCTCCACGTGCGGATGTATTTAATAAATAATAATAAATACCTAAATAAATAAATGCTGGACAATCCACACAGCACCATCTAGCCCCAAAGTAACCTACTCAAAGCTTGTGTTATGGGTACTAGATAACTGATTTGTTCTGGAGAGACTTGCAGCAACGTAATGGAACTCTCAGAATTAATAAATGAAAATGACTTTGATGATGAACCGCCAACATTAACACCCCTTCCTTCTCCAGTTCTCCCACTGGTATTTAATTCCGAAAGCCGATCAGATGCTGAGCCGCAGCCTGGTCCATCGAAACGACTGAGGACGGAGTAGTTCTAATTTAGAAAATCACCGTGGATTACGCCTATTGGGGTTAACACGTAAAAAAAAACGCGCCTCTTGACTCTACCTCGTGGGTGGTGGGGAAAAAAGTCAATAATTAATTTTTAATAATGTTGCAAAACTTGTAATTAAAAAAGTAATAATAACAAAAAAACAAAAAAAAACAATAACTGATGACATATTAGTACACACGTATAATATAGGTATAGTTAAGAGTACTGAAAAATAGTAGTTACTCACTTCGGAGCGCTGTAAAACCTTAGCTATTGACTTAATGAAAAAATGATTTGAATAAAAGTTGTTCCTCAAAAAACGATCTATAATAATGGTCAGATATAATTTTTTGGTAAAATGATAAAAAAAAAGTTACATCGAAAAATATATTTCTTTTCTCGAATTTTTGAAGATTTTCGCTTATAACTTTTTTATTTATAGTTCTACGAAAAAAGTTTACTGCACCAAAGTTGTAGAGAATTTAATTTTCAACAAAAAATGTCTCTAATTTTTTTTTATAAAATAAATAGTTTAAGAGATATATCGTAAAAACCATTTCAACCCCCATTTTCAAGATGGCGGCCGTGGGACAAGGGTGGCGACCCCACAAACTTGGTTTTAGCTTTACACTGACCCCCCCTACACATCAAAAAAATAAAATTGCGTCCTCTAAAAAACGCAACCCCAAATGTAACTTTTCAATGGACTAATGTAATATTTATAAACAAACATAAACAGTTTTGACGTTGTCAGACAAACATTGTCTCATCAATATAAGACGTATGTAAGTACCTTAAAAACATCTAAATGCTGACTGTTAGAATTTTGAGAAAGAGATTACGAGCAATTGACTGGTGAAAGAAAGAGACAGAACAACAAAGTGACGGCTTTTTCCTTGGCTATCTAGGATCTTATAGAAGACTCTCCTTCTCATAGTTAGCCAGTGGTAAGCTAACTCTACTTATTCTTTCGTAACAGTTGCTTTGAAAAAAAACCAGCATGTAAAATGGCCTTTATTGTCACGAGCTTGCGTTGCAGTATATTGTTTTTGTTGAGTGCTATGCTAGTGCAGTTAGAGTCTCCATATATAGAGAAAATGTAGGACAAAGATAGTAATGACTTCTTTTACACCTTGCCTTAAAACTGTCACTTCGATTTTCAATACGAAAAGACTAAAGAAGGTAAGTCATTTCATATAGGTACCAAAAGATCTGTGTACTTGGGAGGTAACGATGAAGTGTGAAAATGTCCGCCGTAAGGAATAAACCGTAGCTTTACCACTATTATTATTTTGCATCATTGGCAATATTGGTAGATTGTTGTGACTTGCTCTACTATTGTTTCATAATGTAAATTCGAGGGAAGTACGTTCAGTCAAGTATTTTTTATGTATTTATCAAGAGCTTTTGTGATTTTTCTTAACCACATAATTAATAAACCTAATTTTATTTTAGACTAGTATCTGTCCGCGGCTTCCTACGCGTTTTTTTATATACGTTTCAAGTTTATTTTACCCAAAATTACCTGGGAAGGGTACTGATGTTTGGGATGAAAATTGACTTTTGTTTTTTTCTAGGGCTAGAACTACGTTTTACCAAAATCTCAACCCAATACGTCCAAGTTTTTGCGTGATAGAGTAAGAAACATCCATACAGTAGTAAAATCAAGGATTCTTGATGCAAAAATGGTCACCCTATGCATGCACAATGTGCATTGCTTCATAATGGATTATATGCTACGTATTCTATATAATAATATGAAACAATTAACTGAGTACCTAATTACCTTCGCTCTGCAGAAAATTTCATGTTCCTTTTTACGAGCTAGGCGGCCCAAATAATAAGACATATTTTTGTTTGTAGGCAAATAATAAAGAATCATGAAATATTGGAATAGCTACAGTAGGTTGCTAGGCAAAAGAACTCTACCACGTTTTAGTACGATTGTCTCTTTATTCATCGCTATAAACTTACTTGCATAGTTTAGGTGTTGAAATAATCTAATATAAATATTAGGATAATGCTAAAAAGTCACACAGTATCATCTGGCCCAAAAGTAAGTAGAGCTTGTAGATACTAACGAATATAACTTTAAGATAACTTATATAATTAATACAATAGATTACATAAATCGATCTTAGTTGAATAAGAAAATTTGTAACACCTAATTTAATTTTCTAGAGATCTTTATTAACAACGAAAGCTAAAATCAAGGAATAGAAAAAAATAACTGCAGATGTTTGCAAACAGTTTAAAGGTAGCTCAATCCAAGAGATTTAATTTCATTTTTGACCTCTCTACAACATGGAAGAGCATTGTCTCTCCGTTGATTTTCAAGACCTTCAATTGAACCTTTGTTAGCAGAACCCCGATCACTTGTGTGGTCCTTTCTCATGACAAAGGGCTTGCAATCCCTACACACTTGCATACTTGTACTTCCCGGAAGCTTGTAAACAGGGGCGGTGCCGCTTAATCAGCTCTTTACGGATCGATATGAAAACGATACTAGTATCCATTCATAACATCAGGGTTTATTAGATACTAGATGCTCCCCGCGGCTTCGCCCGCGAACCTGAGTTTTCTTTTCGTATAAATTTCAGAAATTTATTGCACAACCATTAGGGGTTGTTGTGTAAAAATAAAAAAAAGGTGTTAAATTATTTATTTCATACTTTATTGATACCGAGTTTTGAGTAAATCGAACCAAGGAAAAATAGTCTTACATTCCATTTTACGTCACGTTTCTGGTATAAACAGCGTCATGTAAAATTTGATTAGGACCTCGAAAATGTAAATGTAATTTTTATTCTTATATAATATGCATATAAAAATATAGACAAAGTCACTGAGCACCAGGCAAGAGCCATTTATCAGACAACCTTGTTTATTTTATTTATTTTACTATCGAATGTCCTACACTACGTTTACCGAGTCGCATTTACACTGAAGAACACGTACACCAGCGATCTCTTAGCAAGATTCGACCGGCCCACTGCTACTTCAGCTTGCTAACTCTTTGAGCTAGGTGTGTGAATAACTATTGTTCACTCTAAGACATAATAGACGAATTTCTGTGATCATAAAGACGCGCGATAGAGCGTTATCCAAGTTCGAAAATATACTCCCGTCTTTAAAATGCGAAAGTTTATAACATCCAAAATACTTTCGCATTTTAAATTACCTCTGCAAAATAATGTAAGTGTATTCGCCCGAGTTAGATTTCAATCGACTACAGGTTGTTAGTTTTTACCGTAGGAAACCGATACGATACGGTAACACAATACCATTCATGCTTCTTGACATCTGACCTACTTTTCAACGTATTCTATTACGGATCAATGGTCGTGAGATAAAAAACCTACCTGTATGTACAATATTAGATATCTCGTATGTTTTTTGTTGGCTGTGTTTAAGGTGAACGCACATCTTTCAGAAATTATTATCAGAATCGATCATCTTAATTTCTCTATAACTGTACTTTACACTTCCATCAGAAAATTTAGATTAGGTAGATGCGTTATCAATTATCATTATTTTCCTTGTTTTAATATTTTTGAACAAAAAAAGTAGGAACTTAATTACGTAATTACCATAATATTTGAATAACCTGTTTAAATGTAAGCGTTTTTTTATAAAAGTGATGATAACTGTTGGTCTTTATATATTAAAAAAACAGAGGAGGCATTATTCCTTTGGCATTAACCCATTGGCAATCCCAACTTGAAAGGTGTGCGATGAGCTTTAGTTCGATGTGGTTAAAGTACCCAGAAACAAGTTTATATAATCAAAACGATATTAAAAACCAAAGGCATGAAAACGTTGAAAGCTTTAAGTATACATATATACATTTTTCATACATTATATTACATATTTTAATACATTTTTATAATATACATTTTGGGCAAAAACCTTTTGTCGCCGAACACGATCGCAAATTGACAAAAGATTTTTGGTTTTATTTGGCTCTTTATTACTCTTATTACAAACTGAACTGTTTTTAAACAGAATGCTTTTTTAAAATAAGAATGTTACTTTGATGAAGTTATGCTTCTAAACATAATATTTTACCGTTCTTAAGGCAATGTTTTTCATACTAATAAGTAGAATTATGTAAGTGTGAATTGATAGATGAATGGTTGTTGCCTCTTCGCGCCAAATATCACTACATAGTATAAAGTCGCTTTCTCTGTCCCTATGTCATTATGTCCCTTTGAACGCTTAAATCTTTAAAACTACGCAACGGATTTTGATGCGTTTTTTTTAATAGATAGAGTAATTCAAGAGGAAGGTTTTTACGTAATAAAACCGTGCATAGCCGGGGTGCGTCGCTAGTTTTAAATAAACGATGTTCTTAGCCTGGATTAAAACAGGCTACTTTTCATCATTTTTCACGCGGGGCGCTACTATAAAATTTAAATAACAATGTTTCTTACATGAAAGTTCGATTCTATAAATTTAGAAACAAACCTCCATCAAACGAAAGCCTATTCTGCCTGGAATATAATTAAAAACCATAAACCTAGGTATCCCCTTACCATTTTTGCACAACGCGTGCCTGTGTATGAATTATGAATCATTAGTGGTTGTTGGACCACACAGCGATCGATACCATTATACCAGGTCCGTTGGAGTTCACAGCTGTATAGCAGCGATATAATGGCACCACATAATTATATTAATGTAGGCTTGGGCACGGCTAGTCTTAGTAATTAACTGACCGGGTGTTGACCCCTAGTGAGGTAAACCTTTTTGTCAACCAACTCTTTAGAGGTAATTGGCAAGCATCAACATGGGCTACGGAAGTCTTAAACTAAGATCCGAGTTTACCAAGAGATGTTTAAATTTTAAACAGTTGTTTTGATGTTTTTGCTTTAAGTTTTCATACATTGACGTTTATTCAAAGTTAAACGACGATTCTGGCTAATTGTTCGATTATCTTTAGGTGAACACCAGCCTAAAATATTTATTTTATTTGCCAACAAGTTTCGGCGCGTGGTTTCGCAGGAAATTTGTGGAAATTTTGTTCGCTCAACCCTTGGGAACACATTTTTGGTCTACAACATCACTCTGGCTGAATTAAATTAATTGTATTTTTCTAAAACACGCAAACTTATTTGTAGCATAAGTATAGTTGATTCTCATAGATCTCCAACCATTGTCATCACACTCACTCTTGCTCTGAACTTGCAAAACGTCGAACTTTCATTTATTTTATTCTAATGGCCTCACATCGTGCGAAAAATTACGAGTAAAATGCATACTTTAAGAACAGTTACTTGCTCCAGAGAATTATAATTTCTTTGTACGTGTACTGTTACTCGGACGATTTGCGATTATGTAGACCTTTCGCGTAAGTACAGGTTTTATTTGGGTAAGTACCTAATTTGAGTGCCCATGAAACAATTATGTTTTTATTACTGTAAATATGGCTTTACATGTGTATTTAGACGTTTATTTTCCAAATTGTAAGTGGTTACTTTAATTTTTAAAGATTTGATGCATTACTGACCTAATAGGGTAAAATTACTAATTGCATAACTAATAATTACAGAATAAATAAATCAAAAATGTATTATATTCTGTACAAAATCTTCTTCCAATACACCTAAAACTGGCTGGCTGTGTCCCCAGTAGGCAAACTGTGAGCGGCCGACTGAGTGAGCCGCAAATTTGTGGCGAACAGCTACAAACTCAGATCAGTTTGCGTGCGTATCGCAAGCACTGGAACCTGCGAGTCGGCCGCTAACTGAGACAGTCGGCGCACGTATCGCTGCAAACTGCATGCAAACTGCGTACAGTTAGCGCAAACTAGCAAACTTTGGACACTCAATTTAAAATATATGGAAGGGCGAACTGAACTGATACGCCGCAAACTCAGTCGGCTGCTCACAGTTTGCCTACTGGGGACACAGCCTAAGTTGCAACATTTCACGTAGCAAAACATATGGATTTAGAGCAATTGCATGACCAGCATACTCAGAATCCTAACTATCCTAAATCTCAAGGATATTTGAAGGTATCAGAGTAATTGGACAGTTCATGTTAAACTGGACAGTAGTTGGTGAAGAAGTCCACTTGGCTCCTTTCCAGAATAGTTGGTGTTACGGAATTTTATTAGATTTTTATTAATTTACGTAATGCATAAGAGTGACATTCGTATGACATCGTAGGAGACTTATTATTATGACTCTTCATTTTCTAACCGAATATTCTAAATAATGTATTGTTATTATAATTTCCATATTTTTAGATGTTAAAGTGTAAATAATAACTTATTTGATTTAATAACTCCGCATAATAATATAGAACTCACAAATAAATAAAATTTTGTGTATTAGTTCTGTACAAAGTACAACTCACAAAAAAGGTCAATAATTTTCAATTATTGACCTTTTTTCACACGTATAACAGAAGAAATACATTGAATCACATTTCTACCTAAAACATCTTTCTACGTAGGTACATGTTTTACACGCAATAAATAATACTGACTGTAATTTACACATTCATCTTTTGTATTAAGGGGTATAACAATTTCAAGCAAGAAATCATTCCAGCATTTTCCGTTATTTTGTACTGTGAATGGTCTTTGGCAACGTTTATAGCATAAATTTATCTACGATTTACGATAAATAGCTGTTTTCTAGATGTACCGTAGTCTTAAGACTCCAGACTGGAGTAATTAATATCATACAAACTGGTAGACTATCTGTGGCAGCCGAGCTCAGATTATTTCTTCCGGTGTTTTGTAGTTATTTATAGACGAATTTGAAAGCTATTGGACAAGGGAAATGCTGAAGTTGCATCTTGATTGGACGGAAATGTTTAAAATATGGTTTGAAATCATTAGGAAATCGCCAAAATCATCCTTTTTAGTTATGTCCCAAATAGTCTACTGAAAAAATGGCGCTTTTTGTCTGAAATTATAATTATGATATACCTCTAGATCCTGTCTAGGTGACAAAATGTGGTGGTAAATTCGATTACAACCTTTAGTCTTCCGTGAAAGATAATGCTATTGAATTCTAAGGTAGAGAGAGGATTCTGTTTTGGAAAATGCCCCTTTATAATGGAAAAGTAGCAAGAAAAAAAACAGTGGTAGTGGGACCGTAAGTTCTAAGTATAGTTAAACATGTATATCTAAGCAATGTATTGTATTAAGTATATCAGCTATCTAGTACCCATAACACAAGCTCTGCTTTAATTTAGGGCTGGATGATGCTATGTAGAATTTCCAGCATTATTATTATGCATTGATGCGTGTTACTCCTTCACTCCAAACCTACTAAACATCTGCCTTATTATCTAACATGAAAACGATTATCAGTTAAATTAAAATCGATTACCATGGTACAATTGAAGTCCAGGCTAGGTTTCAAATGTCAAAAATGAATCGATCTCGATTATCAGTTGAGTTAGACAATAGGGCCCCAGATATGATGTCTTCTTCATCTTTGCACAATTTTTTGGTCCTGGAATCACTACATAGTATAAAACAAAGTCGCTTTTTCTGTCCCTATGTCTCTATATTCCTATGTCCCTTTGAATACTTAAATCTTTAAAACTACGCAACGGATTTTTATGCAGTTTTTTTAATAGATAGAGTGATTCAAGAGGAAGGTTTATACGTATAATAAAACCGTGCGAAGCCGGTGCTAGTAACCTATAAGCTATTTATTCTGGCACAAATGGCTAAGCCTCTCCGAAGCTCAACTCAATTTCGCAGTCAAAGTGAACGTTTGCACAAATCTGGGAGAGCTCAGATAAAAGATAATGCGTACCTACGTACATGCAAATACGATCATGTGCAGTGGGGCGAGCGGTTAGGTAACTATCCCCAGAGTAGATCTACGTGGACAGAGTGCTATTATTCCTTGTTAGAGCTATGCCTGGAATATTCCTTGTTGTGTTCCTGCATATTCCTTGTTAGTATTATAGACCGTGACTGTACCTATACCCTGTGTAGAGACAGCGACAAAATAGATAAGGTGTATTTTTTAAAAGTATTTTAATATGCGTGGGTAATAAAAAGAAAAAAATAAAAAAGTAAGCATTTGTATCATCTTTTCGACGGCTGAAAGTATGATTCTGTTCAGTGATGATATCATCGAAATATTTTCGATTTTCTTCAAAAAATTAAAACGTAGCTTATGAAAATGAGGATATCCATAGTTTATTTAAAATAATCTTGAACAACATCTCAAAACAAAATAAATATAAAATGAGTAAATCGGTCATAGTCTGAAATTAAAAACGATTTAAAACTTTATTATGACTACGACCAAATGCAACTTGGAATTGTTAGTCTTAGATAATTTTTCATACTACCCATAATATTTTATTCTATCATTAATATCTGACCAACTGACGTTGTACAGCTCTAAAATGACTCTAGGTAAGTAAAAGTGTCTCTTTAGTTCAAATTTCCCAGCCAAAAGCAACAGCTATTTTCGAACGACTACATCATTAGTTTTGTACAGATATAATGTAAAACAGTTATGTAAACAAGATTATTCGCAACTATTAATCAGAGAGATAGCTCTATTAGACATTTTAATATGAAAGATAATGACCAAGTCATAAATTTTACGAACAAGCTGAATGAAATTGAAATTGCCAATATCTAATAGATAATTTTAGCAATGTTACATAAAACGTAATGCAATACGCCCACATATTAGCATAAATTGCGTCATTATTAATTTAGCATGACCTAAGTCCTAGTTATTACTGGTACTTGTAGAACTAAATTCGACCTACATACTACTTTGACGACCGATGTGGCGCGGCGGGCGTAGGTCCACCTGCGTCGTAGGAGGTTGCGAGTTCGATTCCCGCCTTGGGATAAATGTTTGAACGAACTGTAATTTGTTCGAGGGTTCTGGATGTTTTCTATGTATAATAAAAATTATCTATGTAATGTATTGTTTTAAATATATCAGTCATCTAGTATCTATAACAAAAGCTCCGATTAGCTTGGGCTATATGATGATGTGTGGATTGTCCAAAATGTTTTTTTTTTTTATTTAAACTTGGTACCTGAGTTAATAAGGTAATTGTATAGGTAATTGCTTGGTTACGTACCGTAGTTAGATAGATAAATAAAAACTCAATTATAAATCTAATCAACTTTTTGATCTGTCAATCTTTCGATACTTCCGTGGCGGTTGGTTTATTTTCATTTGTTTGGTTAATCGAGTTCAAAAAGGAGAATGACATCAATTCGACTGTTTCTTTTATATTTATTAGTTTCGACAACATTTATGATGTTCTCGTTTTGGCTTAAAAAATATTATATGATTGGTATAAATATATATAATATAAAACGAAAAACGACAACTAGTTTTAAAATTTGTTTCAATTGCCTTAAAATATAAGCTACCAGAAGGTAGAGGCCCAGAATGATGGCAGCATTACCACGTTTTCTAATTAATATACTTGTTTATCTTTTACTTCGAAACGTCTTTCAAATAAATACCCAGAATTGACACAGCACGTCTGTTTGTTACTAGTGCATCGTCTATTCTTTGCACAACAGAATCTTGACAGCCATGATTGTGATTCGCGTGCAGAATACGTACAGACGCCGACAATACTCTTTGACAGCTGATATATACAACGTGACAGTGAAGTACCAATATATACAACTTCACAGTGAAGTAACTGTGCGATGTGTTTGGTTTAGAGCTATCTGTTGCTTTTGATATCAAAGGAACAAAGCTTTGGAATGAAAGCGATGTTCGAGGTAGAGCGTTTGTAGAGTTTCCTTATTTCTGTCGGTACTGGACTGGACATTAAAGTGAGGAACCATATTGTAAGTTATTCAATCTATACTTATAATTTAGAATCATTTAGCCCCAAGCTAAGCAGAGCTTGTGTTGTGGATACAAGGTGACTGATACTTTAAACAAAATTATAAATGTGCAAGTTTGGATGGATGTTTGTTACCTCTTTACACCAAAACTTCTGGACGGATCGGGCTGAAATTTAGAATAGACGTAGATCTAGCCCTTGAATAACACTCAGTCTGATTTTTAACCCATAAACTACTTTTCATCCCTAGATCATTTCTCATGGGATAGAAATAGCCGACGTTTAAATCGAAACGAGTGCTAAGCCGCAGACTAGTATGATATGTAATAAACATTATATTGAACAAAAATTAACTGTTTCTTAGAGGTTTATAAGCTTAATAGAGTCCGAGTGTATCACTTTTCAAAAATGTGTTTCATACCGATTTTTTCAATGCCTGAGCGTCTGGGCGATGGAACGCGTGACACGAGAACTGGTATATCTGGCGCAGCGCATCAGCATTGCATGCAGCAGCCAGTGTCTTGACGCTTCCGACTGGTATTGACATGGATCAGTTGAGCTACCTATAGACTGATTGCAACCGTCTGCATTTAGCTCAATTGTGTATACGAGTTTAATTTTTTCCTTGATTGATATTTTCGTTGTTAACAAACATTATTCTTTTCACTGTACTTCTGGCCTAAAGAGGATCTGTCATAAAGAGAATCAGTCGTAACCAGAATCTGACCGAAACAGAATCTGACTTAAACAGAACAAGTAATGTATAATTTATATAAGCGAATACATTTTCAGCCTGACTGTACTGTTGTGATCCTTGGCATTGACGCACTGCAAGCATGCCAAATCCGAACGTATTTGTACCATGCACAGGAATTTGAAAGAGATGAGCGGGAGATGAGATTCGTCATTCAGCGTATTTATTGGTTTCATCTTGTATCGCTGTTTGCACTCGGATTTGTGTGAAATATTTATCACTGCAAGCTTTTTAAATAAATAATACCAAATTACTGATTTGTTTTCTAGCGTATCGTTCCTTTCAAAAGGTACAACAAAAAGTTAATTCTATTTACAAATACATAAGTACTACGTTGATAAAAAAGTAACATCTTAAAAGATTTCGTCGTATCGTGAAGGTATTTGTTTTTAATTTTTTGTAGACTTGTCTTACAATGTCTCCCATACCAAACTAGTATCTACAAAGAGGCATAAAAGATGAAGGTTATTTCAAATTTGACTTGTTTATGTGCTTATTTTGTAAGCCTTAAGAAATAAAGTTATTGATTTACTGATAATATATGTATAGTTTAAGCACCATATTCATAATAGTCTGCTAAGTTAAAGCATAGTTATTTTCACTCTGTCTTCTTCTATTGGCATGACAGAGTGAGAACTAAAACAGATTAACAGATTCTATCCCTGAAAGCCTGCTCAGCCTTTACATAGAAACGTTTGGCTAAAACCCTAAACGTTTCCAGTTATTTTTTAAAAGTTTAATTTTAAATTTTCCATCTCCTTCTACCGTCGTCCGTACTTAGATATGAATATGCAATTAGAAACAGCCGTCGCCTAAATATTAAAAATCGTCATATTTTATTGATCGTTGACTTTAATAATCTAATAAATATTTACCTACCTACTATTTTACATTAAATTAGTAGCACAAAATAATAAAACTGTCACGAGTAATGAAGCCGCTGTGATTTGAATATCATTTGACACGAATTTTTAAATAGTTGTTCAAGCAAAACATTTTCCGGTACTTAAGCGACTTAAATTAAACAGACATAAAATGGCACGTGGAAGTGAATTTGTGTGTTTCCATTGTCACAATAATTTACGCACATATTTTCAGAATAATTCACGAATATAGTATTACGAATACGAATATGGTATTTAATTTTTACTGATGTTCTTAAAGAACCATCTAGTACCTCATGGTTGGAAAACATATTTGAAAGATTCGTATGATTTGTTTTTTTGTAATACCGTATTCTTTTGAACAAACTATGACTCTGAAAAGTTTAGTAAAGTATACTGCATACAGCTAGTTTTCAATCGATAGAAGAAATTAACATTAAATATAATATTAAATATTTTTAAAAGGTCGAGTCCTTGGAATAAAGGATTAATGATCTGCAAATAATTGTTCCGGTGTTCTGGGTGTTTTCTATGTATACTATACAGACATAACGAGACCTAGAACAAAAGTTACAGTTTAAACATGAGAATATATTTCTGTATGACGTAACAATCTCGGATCCGCAGTAACATTGGAAACGCGTACTCTTCCCAAAATACCGAGTTCATTTCACGATCTGATTTACAGCGTGTAAACATCACAAGTCCGCTGGTTTGTCTGTCCGTTTGCGCAATACAACTGCAGTTTGTATAATATTTAGATTTGTTATTGAGAAATAAGAACCATTTTTATGAACTTATAGGATTTGGAATGTGCATTTGTACGTAAACGTAACTTATTGCTAATAGGAAAGTGATACAGATATTTCTATTGACAGTTTTTATAACAATCGAAGTCTATAGTGTAATATAAATACATAAATAATTCCGGACAGCTATTCTATACATCTAGCCCCAAGCTTAGCAGAGCTTGTGTTATGGGTACTAGATGACTGATGTACTTAATACAATATATTACATAGATAAATATTTTTTATTATATACATATTAAACACCCAGACCAACGAAACAAATTTCTGCAGATCATACAGATATGTTCCTACCTTCCTACCTTTAGTGTACCTGGGGTACCTATGACCTAATTTTAGAGCCTTTTTGTTGACGAGTTCCATCCCTATGAGATAGAAAACACTTTATATTAAAAAGTTAAATGAAATAAAATTACCCAGACAGAAATGCTTAGAATATTGGAAGTATAAAGTGTGGCCTTATCGCTGTGAGCGATTGCTTCCAGACCACCTAAGGATCAGTTGGGAATTGAGTTCGGTTTATAGTTTTATTAATCATGTCAACTGGTCCTAAATTTAAAAAAATCACCTTGCTCTTGCTAAAACTTAACTGAAATCACTTGAAATGTTGCTGTCTCTTTCATAGCAATGAAATAAAAACAATGGCATGAATTTTAGTTCTGCCATATAAGAAGAGTTTTTGCGACATCTGTATCTCAAAGATTTTTAAGTATATTACGTAGATATATTTTACATTTGTAGATATGAAAGATACTACTGTATAGGTATAATGCGCTGAATGTATAGGCTCCCTCGATACAGGCCTAGACTAGTGAGGACGCGCTGTGAGAAAATAATTATATATAGTACCTATACAGTGAAATCACTACATAGTATAAACAAAGTCGCTTTCTCTGTCCCAATGTCGCTATGTCCCTATGTATGCCTAAATCTTTAAAACAACGCAACTGATTTTGATACGGTTTTTATTTAATAGGAAGAGTGATTCAAGAGGTAGGTTTATACGTATAATAAAACCGTGCGAAGCCGGGACGGGTCGCTAGTATATTATAAAGCATGCCTAGGTACTTAGATAAAAGATTACCTTCTCACCATGTCGATACTAGAATATAAGTTTGGTGATTTTTTATTAGTTATTCTTTAAATAAATGACTGTCTTCTTATCTTAACTTTTTATTAATATATAATATTCATTAATCGGATTATAGCGTCCTTGTAATTATATATAAGTTTTTGACGTCATATATCACGCCACTGACAACGTACGTAAACAGAGATACGACTCGTGCACTTGATTTGTTATTATCGGGTTTGATTTTAATTAATAACCCAATTATAATTAGTTTGCATCAACATTTTATTTATCCATTGCATCAACATTGTCTTGAAATAATTGAAACATAGTGTAGCTGACTTACTAACTTCTAGCAAAGTTTCAGAACTTTCAGCCTCATTTGCTACTTTTGCAAGTTATTCATCATCATTATCATCAATCTATATAAGTCCACTGCTGGACATACCTCCCCTAACTCGCGCTCTGTTTTCAGCTTCCGCATACAGCATCTGCCAGCAGTCTTTATTAGATCGTCATCCAACATGACTGGAGGGTGTCCTACACTAAGTTTGCCAAGTCGCGATCACTCAAGAACACGCGTGTGCTATAGTTATAATAGCAACTATTTCAGACTAATTCCGCGGTGTCACCCGCATGAAATTAATGATAAGTAGCCTATGATTTATTCCAGGCCTAGAACTACGTCTTTTCATAATACCATCCCGATCAGTTCAGTTGTTTTTGCGTGGAAAGTAACAAACATCCTCACATACATACATAATTTACGTTTATAATATGAGTAAGAATTTACATATTTCAGATACCTACGCAATTCATATAACAAATTTACTTACATAGAAAAATAATCCATCTAAAATATAAAAAAATGTATAAATTGTGTAACAAGTCACTATTCCACGCGGGCTCAGCCGCATAATATATTACATACATATAGATATATTATATAGAGTGCCCTATACAATGCAATCTACCTGTACCGATGGCTCATCTACCGCTATCAATGATTTACAACCGTAATTCCAGCTCTATGATACAGCCCACATGGTTCATTATCATATTAATTGACACCTCTTATCTATGAGGAAACTTTTGACTATATTGAAAGTTTATTTCTGTTATCGGCCACCCGTATGGGTCAATGACCTGGCCCTGCAGGGATATATTGAAGGCTACAATAAACAATGACATTAAAAACTGCATACCAATAAAATGATAAGACGATTTTATAAAAAGAACAAGTGCATGACTTTATTCCAAAGAGTTCCGTATTGAGACATAATAAGGGGCAATGCACCGCGGCATTTTATCACGACTATTAATATCAGTGTATAAAATTGAAAGTTCGATAGACTTAAATAGATTTTTTTAATACATACAGTTTCCATGGAATAGTCATGGCCTTGAAACAAAGGTATAAAATATACAGAAAAGGATTTTTACAGGGCAGTGCTCATTATTTTAGCCTCGTTAGGGCCAGAAGTAATGGGCATATGGGCAGGTAGTTTAGTTTTCCTGGAATCAATCGGAGATACTTACCCTTAATGGTAAAATAAGGGTCAGCGGATCAATATAAATATTTATAAGTATATTGTGTTGAAGAAAATTGACTATACTAACCCTTTGCAACTTTATGAAAATTAATATCAGATAGCGATCAGCCACTTCAAAAAATCATTCTAATTTCAAAACATCTGGATCAAATAAAGTGTCACTTTTAAAAGCCACGAAATATTTTTAGACCCAAATCGAGATTTCAAATTAGTTCGAAATTCAAAATCTTTAACACTTCCCATCAAAAACAGGGTTAAAATGTCCCAAATAAATTGAAATTCGATTCCGTGTTCCAATTTTATCAAACCCATTACAACATTGCTAATTGGTCCAAACTTTCCAATACCCTCTGCTCCACACAAAGTAGTGTTGTAACTAAGTATCGAATTTCACATGTCGATAAAAAAGACATTCAGATCACGATGTGAAGTTTCAATGCGGATTTGGCGAGAGACAGCGATAACAAGGGTGTTAAAATAAGTGCCTGGTATATTTAAATACCTACCTGAATACGAAGTATCTTTAGGTATAACTGTGCTCCAGCCTAATTGTATGTAAAATGTTTGTAAGCAAACAGCCCATACTTAACCTAAAATTGACTTTGTTGTCGTGTATTTTATATGCCTAGGCATCATACTAAATGAAGTAAAATAGTAATAAAATTATTTTTATTGTTAATTAATTAATTATTAATTATTTTTACATTTATATACAAATTTGATTTCAGGTAAGTATTATTTTACGGGCTTCAAAAAAAGAGGTTATTTCTCAATTCGACTTTTTTTGAAGCGATTTTAATAAATATATTTTTTTATAAGCTAGCGCTTCTCATTCAAGATCTCATTAGTTATTAGTTTTTGAGTTAGCCTTAATGATGCATATTTTATTCACCGATTTTTTAATTTTTCTTACATAGAGTTTTAAGTCGGTTTATATTTTTAAAATATTGCAAATTATTCAGAATGATATTGATTGCTTTTGTACGACATTTGTACATAAAATGTCGCAGTAAAATTTTGCATGGTATACTTGACATGCATTAATGCAAGAGTTGCTGTTCTAAAATTCTACTGAATTAACTGAAACCACTAATAAACAGTTATTTCACAAAGATTTTTTTTTGACGCACTAAGATCATCAAAAGACTTGACTTATGTACAGTCCACTGCTGGAAGTAGGTTTCACCACATAGGCGCATTATAAGCTAATATTAATATGAATTTAACTTTTATCATTTTAGTATCTCGACGGTGGGCATGTTAGCATGACAACTAAACCTGCATCGTCTATTAAAATGTGAAATAAAACCTGTTGTGAACCGAATTATTTTCTAGTTAGAATGCAATTTCATTGCATACCGAGTAGGTATCGCTCGTAGCAGAATCGTATCGATGTCGCCGCTGGATCGTAAAATCAGATCGAGTGTTGAATGGTTAGTCTGATTGCGTAACGGCGCTGTTCAGTTAATGACCTATGCTGATTTATAAACGACCAACACGTTCAACAGTAGGGCTTAAAGTGACTTAGCCATCTCGTCGAATGAAATTTATAAGTTTATCAACCAACAAATCAGCGTTTGTTTTGTAATCGGCCTAGGTATTCTGCAAACACTAAAGTCTTTAAATACAACGGGGTATTTACCATGATTTGAGTTGTTTTGAGTGTTCCAATATTTAGTGTCAATAACCATGACAGTTATTCATAAATAAGTAACTAAAAAAACAAGGATTTAAAATGGTTTCTTTCTACAAGTAGGCAGATTCTAAGATTTGACGCCGACATCGATACCGATAAAACATCGATAAAGCTCATACATCCCTGCGCGTGTGCGCCGATTATTTGTGAACCATTAATCATTATACCCACCATAGATTATAAACAATTGTTACATTGCTCTAGCAATGGAGGTCAAGATCAAGGCAATTGGTCTTACGTGAGGGGTTCCAAAGACGGTATTTGGAGAAAAGCTGAGATATTATAAAAAAATATCTACCACTTCCAAGCTTAGAGCTAAATGATGAAGTGTGAATTTTAGAGCATTATTCTTATCACTATTTGAAAATTTAAATTAAAGATTTTAAAAGCGAATTTTATTGGTAGTTTACGAAGAAATATAAGCCTATTTTTGCTAATTTACCATCAAAATATTTTGCTTTGAATAAAGCTTTTTATTGATGCACCAGTTATATAGTGTATGACTACAGTACTCTAAAACTAAGTGAACGCGCAATGCACGTTCGTTCAGTCTATTAAAATTAAACGTAATTTAACACTGATTTTATTTCACACTGTTTTAATAATTACAAGCTATTTAAATTATTTTTTATTTTATTTATTAATCATAATTTCATAAAAGGATTCTTATTAAAAATATAAAAAAACAAATAACTGTTTTATATTAATACACAGCTTGTTCTAAACAAATTGAAAGTTTAGATGGATATTTGAATAATTGACCGAATCAGAAAGAAATTTTGCAAATTATGTAGCTTTAAACCTGAAATCCAACATTCGTTTTTAAACCAATATTATAATCAGTACTTATTATTAAATTAAAAAATGTGAATTATCATAATCAGTTCTTATTTGAGATAACGTTTAATTTTTTCCATTGAAATAACGTGTTCAAAACCGCGGGTAGAAACAAATTATGTTTACGCCAAATCACGAAAAATCAAGACAATATCTATGCTCTACATACAACGCACATACTCGGCCTTATAAAAAAAATTCTGCAGAACCCACAACTTTCAAACAGAAAGCGACCAATTCACCACTACGCTCACCCTTATCAGTACAAATAGAGCTAAATGGACTGTTACAATCGAACACGGAAACAAGTCGCTATGGTAATTTATTTGTAACTTCAATTCGTGAATAAAATGACGCCTACGCAAAACAATATAACTCCAATGTGAAATTCACCGTTTAGAATGAGAAAATAACTCGAGACTAAAGTCTCATTATACCTTACTCTAGTACTCATAACACAAGCTCTGTTTAACTTGGAGCTAGATGATGATAAGTGAATTATTCAACAATATACCTTACTAGCGACCCGCCCCGGCTTCGCAAAGTTTTATTATACGTTTAAACCTTCCTCTTAAATCACTCTCTCTATTAAAAAAACTGTATCAAAATCTGTTGCGTAGTTTTAAAGATTTAAGCATACATAGGGACATAGAAACATGCGGACAGAGAAAACGACTGACAGAGAAAGCGACTTTGTTTTATACTATGTAGTATAGTGATAATAATACGTCCGTGCCTACTTCATTTCCTTACTCTTATAATACTTACATGAACTGTAGATTTGTTTTTCTATTATATCATACCATATATTTTTTAAGAATAACAAAGCAATTGGGAAGGTTATTGAAAACATTTAAAGCTCTCAAATTATTTTGACATTGAGACAAATAAACATTGAACATTAAACATCGATTGATTTTCATCATCATCATCATCATCATCAACCTATATTAGTCCACTGCTGGATATAGGCCTCAGATTTTCATCATACCAAACATCAAATCAATACCAGTTGAAAGCATCGTCAAGACACTGGCTTATATATGCCTTGCTTTGCTGTATGACAGATATTCTTATCAACTTATTACATAGTAGCGACCCGCCCCGGCTTCGCACGGTTTTATTATACGTATAAACCTTCCTCTTAAATCACTACATCTATTAAAAAAACCGCATCAAAATCCGTTGCGTAGTTTTTAAGATTTAAGGATACATAGGGACATAGGGACAGAGAAAGCGACTTTGTTTTATACTATGTAGTGATAGGCAACTGCCCGCAGCTTCGCAAGCTTTGTTTCTATAGAAATGTCTCAAAGATTTGCCTATTCCATTGGAACTAATTTGTGGGCCAACAAGTAGTCTATATGTTATTCCAGGGCTAGAACTACGTCTATTCCAAATTTGAGCCCGATACGTTTAGATGTTTTTGCGTGAAAGAGGAACAAACATCCATACATTCATATACATCCGTACAAACTTTCACGTTTATAATTTAATTATTTATTTATTATAATGTTGAGAAAGGATATTAGTAAGGACAATGACAACACAGGGCGCTATGGCGCTCATTAGGGAGGCCTATGTCCAGCAGTGGTCTAATATAGGCTGATGATGATGGTAATGAAGTAGGTATATTAGTAAGGACAATGTGTTTTTATCGTGTAAGTTTAAAAAAACTCTAATTATCGTTCTTTATTTTCTTTTTCAGTAAATGTATACGCAAATCCTAATAGCTTGTTTCCGATACAAGTCCAAAGTAAATTACGTAAGTAAATGAGCACAGTTAGTTCCTACATACTATCTAGACACACGAGTATGTGAGCCAAGTTCCGAGTCCAGTACACCCACGCTCAATGGGTCTGTCTGTCGCAATCGCGAAAGTTTACATGAATCTTGATACTTGCATCTTGCGTACATCGTCACTAGCATGCTCTCTTCACTACATAGTATAAAACAAAGTCGCTTTCTCTGTCCCTATGTCCCTAATCTATGTATGCTTAAATCTTCAAAACATCGCAACAGATTTTGATGCGGTTTTTTAATAGATAGAGTGATTCAAGAGGACGTTTATACGTATAATAAAAACGCGCGAAGCCGGGTGGGTCACTAGTATTTAGTATGCCGGGTTAGTATAGGCCAGTCACAAAGATATTAGATAGAAAGATAATCGTTTAAGAATTTGGAAACACATAGGCCAGTCACGAAGATATTAGACAGAAAGATAATCCTTTAGAGATTAAGACACACATGGGTGTAAATTAGTCTTTTGCACCCTTACTGATATTATCAACGCAAAAGTTTGTACGGATGTTTGCTCCTCTTTCCTCGTAGGTAATCCACTGTCCGTCAAAATGAATTCTTCGGAATTCATTTGTAACAGGCGACGTGAAAACTTTTAATACTTTTTTAAGTAGATTTAATGTTTTTATTATAAATGTATTTCTATCGGAAATTCTAGTTGTCTTTAAATGTGGTGTGATCTTAAGTGTCTAGCAATATTCCAGCACTTATCGTAATAATAAAATTTAATGTAAAACATTGGTCGTAAAATTATAATGTATAATTTTATGCTCTAATCCTACATTTACGGCGACTTTCAAAATATAAGTTTTGATTCTTGCCATAAATTTGTTGATCAAATAATGTTAACAGTTAAGATTTAGTCAAGCTAATTAATATTAAATATTCCGGTTTGTTCTACCAACTATAACCCGCTTTTATGGGCATTTGAATATTATAAAATACCAATTTCGTGCAACAAATAACGTAAAAAATAATTAACAATGACATTAAAATTAATAGTCAACCTAAGAATTAAATACCTACATGAATCGTGCCACTATTCATTATCATTACATACCTAGTATAAAACAAAGTCGCTTTCTCTGTCCGTATGTATGCTTAAATCTTTAAAACTACGCAACGGATTTTAAAGCGGTTTTTTAAAATAGATAAAATAGATAGAGTGATTCAAGAGGCAGGTTTGTTCGAATAATAAAATCGTGCAAAACCGCGGGGCGGGTCGCTAGTTTGTTACATTTTATAAGCGGGTCTTTGAAGGTGATGTATGATTTAGTTCTATCTTTTATTTGACATCATCTGTTGATTTATATTTAAAAATTTAAATGGAAGTAATATTAGTCATAATATTTCAGCTTAGCTTCGGGCTAGATGATGGTGTGCGTATTATCAAGAATTATTTATTTATTTTTAACTAAAATAAAAAAGATAAATAAAATTGGTTTCGTATGTGCGGACTAGTCTTCCTGTTAAACCAGCCCAATTAACACACAGAGAGAGTTTATTTTACTGTACAATTATTTCCGGAGCCAAAACTCTTTGTTAAAACTTTCCTTTTGGCACAGATTCAAGTATCAAGACCACCGCACACAGTACACGCGCCGTTTAGTCTACAGTAATTGTACAGTCAGCAACGAAAGTAGCTAAGCATTTCATAATTTTGAAACCCAACTAACTCTAAAAACTGCGGATCTAGTATGAGAAAAGCCTTATTTGAGCTTTCAACTTATAAAGCAAAAAAATATTGCCATGCATTATTCATGAGGGACCCAACATAGCAATTTCCACATTCGATTCGGATTAAAAAACTTAACCTGCGAAGCAGGAGGTTGAGGCTTCGATTCCGGCTTTGGGACAAATGTTTTTACTATCTCCAAATATTTTTCACAGAGTTCTAGGTGTTTTTTATCTCTAATGAACAAAATCTACGAAATGCATCGTACTAAATTTAAGTCTTTTAGCTGTAACACAATCTGCGCTTACATTGGGGTTATATGCTGTGTGGATAGTCCAAATTTATTGATTTCAAAAACTTCAACTGTCAATAGTATTACGTTGCTGACTGTGCCCAGTACCTACTTGTATTCCAGCGTATTGTTGTTCGCTCAGCACATGATTCAATTAAAGAGACAATCTCTAACTCCCACGTGTGAATTAAAGTTACAGATTATCACATACTAGGTCCTGTCCGCGAATGTGTTTTCTGTAAGCCCTACCTAACTGTATATATATATTTATCTAGCGACCCGCAACAGCTTCGCACGGTTTATCCTACTAATATTAAAAAAAAGTTTGTAAGTATGGATGGATGGATGGATGTTTGTTACTCTTTCACGCAAAAACAGTTAAACGGATATGGATGAAATTTGGCACAGAGGTAGATTATAGTCTGGAATAACACATAGGCTATATTTTATCCGGGAATTCCGACGGGAACGGGAATTACCGCGGGTGAAACCGCGAGGCGCTGCTAGTTATACATAAACATTCCTCTTGAAACACTCTATCTATTAAAAAACTCAAAATCTGTACTTTTGAAGATATAAGCACACATAGGGGGAGCGACTTGTTTTAAACAAGTGATTTGGTGTGTTTTTATAGAACTGTTAAACGACTTCAAATTATCTAACGCAATTATAAGAACACCGTCAATGTGTTCGAAGTCAATATTAAGGATAAAAGGTTCCATTGATTACCCACTAAGAACAAACCAATATTTCCTCCAAATGTTAAACTAAGATGTTAAATTAAGAGAAGAAGAAGTAGGTAAATAAATAAAATAACAAAAAAGCTTAACAATCCAATCAACAAACAAACAATCCAGCTCTACCTAGCCCATAAGCAGATCTTGTGTTATGGTACTAGATAACCCGTAAAAAGTGAACTAGTGAACCTTTTTATAAAAGTCGGTTCATGAAAGTAAATGAAATACTCGCTATTCTATTCCTCGCTTATTCTTACTGAGTCTTAAAAATAATTAGGCATAAAATGCAAAATTAGGTACCATTAGTTTCACAACAGAGTTCATTTTTCTCAAACGTAGATGTTCGAAGTTAATAATATACCTACAAGTACTTTCTGATATCATAATAAATATGACACATGTTTTGATGAGGTGCTTATCAAAGCTGTTCAAATATTAAGGCATTCCCCTAACTAGGTAACACTGATAAGCGATAAGGATTTTCCATATACGGGACATTACAGCATATAAGCTGAAAAAAGGGCATTTAGGGGACGCCTATGTCCAACAGTGGACTAATATAGGTTGATGATGATGAAATATGGAAGTCCTTAGCAATGAGAATAAAACCGCTTCGTTAAAGTACCGGTTGTGCATTAGTTCGAAAGAACGAAATAAATATTTTATCAGAGCCTCTCATACAAAAGACATGATTTTTTGACGATTTTATAGATAACTAGCGACCCGCCCCTGCTTTGCACGGTATTATTATACGTATAAACCTTCCTCTTTAATCTTTTAAAAAAAACCGCATCAAAATCCATTGCATAGTTTTAAAGATTTAAGCATTCAAAGGGACAGGGATATAGGGACATAGGGACAGAAAAAGCGACTTTGTTTTATACTATGTAGAGATGTACGGAACTCTCCATGTGCGAGTCCGACTCGCATTTGGCCGGTTTTTAATTATTTCAGATGTGTTGTCAAAGAGATCTTATAGGAAAACAATATTCTCGAAACAAAAATATCTATTCACCAACCAAATCAGCGCTGATTGTGAAATAATTGTATTGCTATAGAAACCAAAGCATCCTTTGTTTTTACTGAAATATCCAAAAATATAAATCATTCAACCACTCCACGTGTGCAATGTCATCAAACGCATCAACTGCGTCATATTAGCAGGGGTACTAGCCAAGGGATGTCAACACAATGGCCCAGCCGCGCAGCATCCCTCTTTAATCCTACCCACTCAGAATATAATGGACCACCCTATTCTTTTGTAAGAGGTCCATTGATACTGTATGCAATTTTGTAATAGGTAGGCAGGGATGAGCAACAGATGCAAAAATATGGGCTATCTATGTAAAGTAGATTCTTAATAAAAAGTAGATTCATAATAAAATAAAATAATGTTATTTAATATTCTAATTACTGTATTGTGTAATTCTATCTACAATAAAAATATTATTATTTTATTCTACTAGGTACCTATTTTTTATTTAATTTCAGTTTACATATTTTAAATTGTAAATTTATTTCTGTGCACTTTTACAGGCAAGTAAATGGTCTATATCTTTGTTTCCTTACTGATAGAGTGGATGTTTTTTTGGATGTATGGATGGATATTTGTTCCTCTTTCACGCATAAACTTACTGAACGGATCGGGCTGAAAATTGAATAGACGTAGTAGCCTTCTAGTAACACATAGGTAACTTTCATCACATGAGTACATCAGTTTCCATGGGTTAGAAATATCCTAGAAACGTTCCGTACGAAATTATTGCTTTTTCATATACCTATGGGAAACATACAGTTACAGCGATCTTAACAAAAATATATATTACTTACTTACATAAAAACGCTTAAATTATTTATAATATTCTTTACTAGCGACCCGCCCCGGCCTTCCTCTTGAATCACTCACTATATCTATTTAAAAAAAACCACATCAAAATCCGTTGCGTAGTTTTAAAGATTTAAGCGTACAAAGGGACATAGGGACAGAGAAAGCGACTTTGTTTTATACTACTATGTAGTGATAATTGTGTTAGATATCTACCTGTTTTCTTTTCTGTTTTCCTTTCTACTGTACCGACTTTCCATTAATTTTTGTTTTAGTTCTCTTTTGTTAATTTTCCTGTGCTGTGTTATTCCAATAAAAACTCTATCTATCTAAAATGTTCGACTGACCACGAAAGTTATTATAGCATAGTTAAATCGGTCATTGAATATCAGAAGGGCACACATCTGCTTAACCTTTAGAACCGAAGGGCGGTGAATTTGCGTAGGCCTGTCCTTGATGCATTGATACACTCGGGTTATCAATTAATGTCAAGGGAGAATGTAGATTTAGCTATACGCCATGTTTGCTATTGTTGCGAAGGCTAAGTTGGAATGACATTTCTCTAGGGGTTAAGGCAGATTGATGTGATGACTACAAAAAAAACTAAGCAAGACAGTGTGTGTATCAGGTACTTATCGAGTTTTAAAATCACTTTTTTTCTAAAGTAAGTATAGATATTTAGAAAAAAATTATATTAGTGTCATAGCAAATTTTATTGCTTGAAAGAGTAAACTATAAAACTTTAGTACAGTTTACCTTAAAAAAAAACTGTTCCTAGGTTAGTGTCCATTAACTCTAATAAAATTTTACGAGTAGATAAGTTTGACATGTTTTTTTAAATTTTTAGTAACTTGTTTCTTATTTTAAGTATATTTTTAATTTACTGCCTCTTAGGCTCTGATTACAGCTTCTGAAAAAACTTATATGCACGGCGCGGCGCCGGCTTATTTATAATGCTGGACAATCCATATAGCATCACATAGCCCCAAGCTAAGCAGAGCTTGTGTGAAGAGTACAAGATGACTGATATACCTAATACAATACAATGATACCTATGTATATTATGTTCGTGTTGTCGATATTTTTGTTGACATTTTCTCTTTGATAGTAGACATTGTTTTTTCTAATAGAATTTAATTTAATTTATAAAGAAGTACCTATACTTAGTTTTGCTGCGAGCGACGACGACGTTGGGAAGTTTAAATTAAATAATAGGCTACTTTTGATCAGCGAACAGGGCATGCAAAGCCGCGGCCTGTTAAACTAGCTTGAAAGAAAGAAAGAAAGAAAATATTTTTATTAACATTAAGCTTATTTTTATTTACCTTACCAAGCTTCCTCCCGGGAAGCTAGTAAATAATATCGCAAGCACCAGAAACGTCAGTACAATTTCATCAGCAGAAAGCAGTTACCACCCGACTCCCTAACGGTGGTAACATACACCAAGAGCTAGGGTTACCGTCACGCGACCCTGCTTGACACTTCCTGCTTATTCAGAGTGGCAACACTGATTTACAGTTGTTTGGTGTTGCTATAAAATTACAATGTCCGTCTCCTATGGTACAACAACTCTCTGTTCTTTCGAGAAAAATGGAGTTATTATTTTTAATAGTGTACGAAAAAAACAAAATAAGCAACATAAAAAAACGCAAAAAAATAAATTAAATGTGACCTACAATTGTAAATACTAGTAGTAAATAGTCGTTTTGCTATTTTTTCAATTAAAGATAGACATTAAGAGATCAGATTTAACAAACATGCATCCAAACTTTCACGTTTATCCTATTAGTGCGACGGATAAGACCAAAAACACATAAATAAAATAAAACAACATACAAACTAATGAAAATTACTACTCACCTTATTAATAATTGCAGTATTTTACACCATTTTTCAACAGTCTTCCAAAATGAGGAAGTTCTCAATTGAATGACTAATTTTTATGATTCCCTCATAATTTTTTCATGCCCTGTCTTCAGCTTGACGTATCCAGCATCTGCCGTTAAGTTATTTCATCAACCTATAATACCTAGTCCACTGCTGGACATAGGTACTCCCCCAATGAGCGCCATAGTTACTTACCCACTATTCTTTATTTTGTTGCAGGTAAAAACCAACTCCCGTTACAAAACCCTTGGAACCTAAGCAAGAAGAATTACCTACGTTTTATTACTCACTATCATAACAATTTCTAGCTATTGCATCCACAGCTATATCATTCGAAATAGTCTCTTATTTGACCAGAGTTACGGTTGATTATATAAAAACGGGTTGAATAATAGGTAGGTAAGTACAATCTTTTCACGTATGATCAAAAGTTGAATCACATTTGTTATGAGAAAGTACTTATTCTTAGAAGTTGTGGCATAGATTTTAATCAACTATTCTGTGTGACATTTTTCTGAATGTAAGTTATACTTTAAAGTTGACTTAAAAAAGGAGAGATTTCTTAATTATTTTTGAATTATTTTTTACTTTAAAACGTTTTGATCTTTTTGAAGGTTTAGTTTGTTTGAAATCTTATGCTTTTCATGTGGGTGATTTTCATATAAATTTGATCAAAATCTGACCAGGAGTTTAAGAGTCTTTGAATCTTTGACAATACCTTTTTTATTGATTTCGTCTACATTGATGGTTTCTCGTTTTAGCGTGAAAAAAATGAAAATATTTTTTTTTTGAATACAGATGTTTTTCTTTCATTTTGATGAAATATTTTATTTTCGCAAAGTTTCATTTTTTACTTCCCCTAAATGTCTACATTATTTTGTTGCACCTTGTAGAGTGTTGAACACAAATACTGTACCACCTAATCTCATCAATGAGGTTTATGAACGAATGAATGAATTCCGGTATTGACCGGAATTTCCTTAAGTTCATTCACAAACCGCAGGCGTGTACGGCAGTTTCCAACAATTCTACTAGTTTCACCACCTACGCGCGTTGCAACTCCCACGAAACAGCTTAGCTCCAACTATTCTGGCACAACATGTGTAAACAGCTGATTTGATGGCTTATTCCAATCCAGGAACCAGTTTTTCTTGATACGAGGTCCAGAAATTAGCTTAGTGACGCAGTTTAGTTTAACATGACCTACATAATTATAGTTATAGGAAGTTTTGATTTGGTTTCGTTACATTTTCGATTAGTAACCTGCTCCGACTATCAATATATTTGATGCCCACGGGTATCAAAACAGGTGTATTGTTATTTCGACCCAAATTGTCACTCCATAAGCGATATGCAGTATTTTATTATACAACAAATTCAGGTTAGATACACCGTTTTCGTACATCAAGAGCAGTTGAACCGATGTTGATACATATTTTTTGATTGGTTCGATTATTCCCGAATAAGAGAATATAAAAAAAAATAACACTGGACAATCCACAGAGCCCCATCATTTAGCCCTAAGCTAAGCAGAGCTTGTGTTATTGGTACTAGTTGACTGATATACTTTGTTTTTTTATTATACCCACAAAGAAAACACCCAGAACATCCTGAACAAATATCTGTAGATCGAACAAACATATTATTATTCTAAGATGAAAATCGAACCAGCAACCCAAGTACCTACTTTTAGATGTTAAAGATCACCATAAGGTTTACTAAGGTTTAATAGGATAATTTTTTTCTGTATCTAACAAAAAGTATGAAAATAAGTGACGTGCGATGCCGAAGGCAAAAGTTAAAATTCAAATCAATGTAATTTCCTCTGTTTAAAAATTCACATAAAACCTACTTTGTTACCGGCTATTGGTATATTAGCAGAGTTCACAGACTTTCGCTTGAAGGCACGGGGATCAATTGTCTTTTCATGTAAAGAGTTTTCACTTAACCTTTGACCATCCTTCGCTCTTTAAGTTAATTGAAACTGAGTCTTAAAAGTCCAATTTACTTTGAAATGCTGTACTTGTGTCGTTATAAAAATAAAAAGTTGCTAATCTTCCTTGGATTTACTCCAGCGTTAAATGAGTGTAGTATATAATTTACAAAGACATGTGGAAAATGTCTTTGATAATTTACTATTTCTATTTAATGTGTAAAAAAGTTTTCCTATACAATTGAAGCAATTGAGCTAACCGCAGACGGTTGCAAACAGCCTAGAGTTAGCTCAACTGGTCCATAGCAAAACCAGTCGTCGTGTCCCCAAGACACTAGCTGCATTACCACTCTGTCTGGCAATGCCAATGCGCTGCATCAGATACTCACCAGCTCTCGGGTCACGCATCGAACAGAGACGCTCAGATATTTTTTTTAAACCCGGAGAGCCTATCTATAACATTACTTTACCGTGTTGGGAAATGAGCATCCCGAAATTTAAAAATAATTTCACCCTTTACTTGACTTTATCCTTATAGTTTGGGTAAAACTAACTAAACCAGGGTAAACTCAGGTTTACTCATTCTTCTATTATATGCATTACCCGTAACATTATAAACATGTGAGTCAAATAAATAAATCTAATATCAAATATCACTAAGCCTACCAATAAATCAAAGCAAACACAAATTGGCGTGAAATTCAATATAAATAAACGCTCGCATAAACGACTTTGTAATAAAAATCGCGTAAAAAACATGACGGTCTGGCGCCAAGATGAAAAAAGCCGAGAAAAAAATATAAATGTGAATATTAATACTGAGTGGTACTTGAAACCGGAATACTGAACTGACCACCATCAGTTTAATAACGTGCGGTGGACGATGGAGCTGTGGTGACCACGCTGTGACAGGACAAATGAATAGCCTAGCTACTATACAATCATCATCATCATCGGCCTATATTAGTCCACTAATGGACATAGGCGTCCCCTAATGAGCGCCATAGCGCCCTGTCTTCAGCATGCCGCATCCAGCATCTGCCAGAAGTCAAATGCTCTATACAATACAAGAATTCTTTATTGTACACCAGAAAAAGAACATTACATAAGACACGTACAATAGGCGGCTTTATCGTTTAGAAACGATCTCTTCCACGCAACCCTTGGTTGGAAAGAATTATGTTTATTTAAGAAAGGCAGGGGTGTACGTACAGTGTAAATTTAACATCACATATTATGCAGCTAGAAAGCTACAATTCTGCAAAAAGAAGTGAAAGTGATGCCGAGTAAAATGTTGCAGCCTAGTTGTTTATCTTTACCTATTGTCTCCTCGTATTCTATTAGTTTATCTAGTTTCTATGTTATTTTATATAAATAATTACTTTTTTTATATACTAAATTAGGTACTTACTATTTCCAGCTGTCTTCTATATTTTCCGAGATCTGATTACAAAGGGTAAAGTTACTTTTACTAGATACAATGCCTGAAAAGATATCTAATGAAAAATTAACTGACTTCTTTGTATTAGTCATAAAGGAATGTAGTCACTAATACAAAGCAATGCAAGGTTGTTTATCTAATTGGTTTAATTAAATTGATTGATAAAAAAATAATCGAATCTAACAATAAATAAATAAATAAATAAATAAATAAATAATTCCGGACAGTCTACACAGCATCATCTAGCCCCAAGCTAAGCAGAGCTTGTGTTATGGGTACTAGATGACTGATATACTTAATAAATTACAATGAATGCAGTGTTTGTATTATGATCAATTAAATTGTGCAATCGACGAGACTATTACGAATACACAATAAACATTATACATGAAGACACAATAGCAACCTTAAAACATACATACAACCTTAGAAATTAGAAACCAGAAATAAATAACTTGATTTCTTTAGGTAAAAGCTCACAAAAAAGGTAATAATATATAATAAGTTACAGGGAACTCTATACAACTTACACTATTAGTACAACTCTAGATACCAAAAGAAATTTTAAATTATGTTTTTTTAAAGATTTATTCAGATAACCTCTGTGATACTGTGAAGGATTTGGGGAGTTTGCCTACGATGCATGACAGAAAGTAAATAAACACAAGCTCTGCTTACTCTAGGGCTGGACGATAAATTTTATTTATATCTTAAATGATATTAAACAACAAACACATGAAACCTCTAAACATGAAGCCAAATGGCTGTTTAAAATCTTTTAGAAAATCCAAACTTTCTTCAAAAGCATAGACACCCTACTATGAGTCATCCGCGTCTTCAGGCTAAACCGCTTCTTACATCCTGAACTTAAATAACTTATTACAAATTATAATTTGCATTTATTACCAACTGAAGGTCACTATTAAAAACTGGGTTGCTATAAAAGCACTGGGCGCTGTGAAAGAACTGAGCCTGGGATATAAAAGGCATAAATTTCCGAGTAGGTAATAGCAGGCTTTCATTCATTCACAACTCAAAACGTTATCGTAATTAAACTCAACATACTGCAACTAACTCCAAACGTGCAGTACGCGTGGTAATTAGTTGCAACTGCTATTTTTAAGACTTTAAAAGTAAATAATAATCTTTATTAACAACGAAAATTACAAGCAAGGAATAGAAAAATTACAACTAGTATTTACAATTGAAACCATTGAGCTAACTGCAGACGGTTGCAAACAGTCTAAAGGTAGCTCAATTGATCCATATCAAGACTTTAAATAAATAAATAACTCTGGACAATCCACACATCATCTAATCCAGCCCCAAGTTAAGCAGAGCTTGTGTTATGGATACTAGATGACTGAATAATTAATTATATATATAATTCTAGACTGTTTTGTAATCAATTGAATTTGAATTGAGTCCGCTAGGTAAAATGTCTTTGTAAAAGTTTAACTAAACCACTTGAAACCTGGCAAAGTTCCTCGAAAACGTGAAAGTTAAGAATTGGCAGGCATTATTGGGTCCCTTGATAGAGCGGTCGATCGTGCCGATCGGCAAGTGTTGCAGTCATGGCAGATTTACAATGACCCTCGAGATTAAAGTTCGAATAGAGGTATGGGGCAACCATGTATTAATACAATACAATATAATACATAATTTATTACAGTGCAAAACTTACGTGCGATTTTGTAGATTTCGAGCCCCTCTATGAACGAATGTGCTCCTAGGAAAGTATTAGATCGCTGTCATACTACGAAAAGTAGATCCATTGATTATCTAGAAGTAACGCTTCAAAGCGCCAAATGTATGAAATGAAACGTAAACTTATAGTTTTAGTAAGGGCTCCCACACAAAACTGCGATTTGGTGCGATGCGATGCGATTTCATGCGATTTCATGCGATGTCACACGAACTTGATTTGCGAATTTCTGCGATGCGAATTTCTGCGGCGAACCGTTTTGTAGGGTAACCATACCTTCAAGTTTAGTCAGCCGTATTGGACGTGTTTTTAGGAAGCGTAAGATGGATCCCAAAAAGATAATTGAACCGATTTAAGCAAAAATGATCCAACCCACACAAACCTCATTTCGAGATAATCGATATTTAAGTTTGTGGCGGTATTTCTCTAGCTTTGTAATACAAAATGTTGTTATTTTAATTTAATTTAATGCTATGTAAACTCAACTTTTTTGCTATAAATAATATAAAGAATAAATTGTAATAGTTTAGTAGATAATTGGGAAAACTTGCGCCTGGATCATTATTACAAAATTAATTTTGTATGGAAAGAGCTATGTAGGGTGCAAAAATTAAAATGCAAAAATCATTCAAAGTGTGATAAAAATTAGTAATCATTTTTGTGTTTTAAAAGACAAAACAAACAAAATTGGCCCTACTACTCGTCCAAATCAGAATAAGGTTCATCACATAAACCATCTACATCGTCTATTATTGCAGCTTCCCTTCGGTTTCTTAAATTAATCAATGCAATCATCTGGTATCTAATATTAGATCTGCTGGCCCTGTACTTATTTTATTATATTTATTTATTTTTCGTTAAAGTACGAAACACACAGAAGCCGGAGGCGTGGCGGAGGCGAAGGCGTGCGAGTTGTATTCTATGGAATCCTATGAAAGCCTACACACACACCGCAGGCCGTGGCGAACGCGGTGCCATAGGAAAAACCGGCACGCCTTCGCCTCCGCCACGCCTCCGGCTTCTGTGTGTTTTGAACTTTATGGTTTATTTCGTTTACGTACTTAGATGGAATAGCAATTTCAAATATTAACTTGTCAAAGCTTAACTTGTTTTATATCATCATCATCATAATCAACCTATATTAGTCCACTGCTGGACATAGGCCTCCCTTAATGAGCGCCATAGCTCCCTGTCTACAGCTTGACGCATCCAGCATCTGCCAGCAGTCTTTCGCAGATCGTCATCCCACCTGGCCGGAGGGCGTCCTATACTACGTTTGCCAAGTCTCGGTCTCTACTCAAGAACACGTTTACCCCAACGGTTGTCGGTTCTTCGCGAGATATAGCTGGCCCACTGCCACCACTTCAGCTTGCTAATTATTTGAGCTATGTCGATAACTTTGGTTCTCTTTCGGATGTATTCTTTACGAATTCTATCCTTCAGAGAAACTCCGAGCATAGCTCTTTCTATAGCTTTCTGAGCTCTTTGAACTGATGGACCAGCTTAATATTATAGTTTGAATCATTGTAGCAAAATAGAACGGTTATATGTTAGGGTAACCAAAGCAACACAAAAATGATTCAAGTGGCATGAATAAATAAATAAATAAATAACAATTGTGAACATAGAGGTGTGAGTCTTTGATATGTTAAAATATACCTTATACTGATTACATAGGTTAAAAAAACTCGAAATTGACTAGGTTGTGGGTTGGATCATTTTTGCATAAATCGGTCCAATTGCACTGCTGTTATTGTTAAATAGATATAAAAGAAAAAGAAGATTCTGGATTCATCCATTTAATACGATTATGAACACTGAAGGGAACTATTTTACTCGAAATTACTATGAGTTGAGAACTGAAGCAGTTTTTTTTTTACAACACAAAGAAGGCGGCTCAGGCGCCGCGCATCTTTCGCTAAAGTTGTCTCAGAGCGGACTAAAATGGGGGTCACCAAGTATGACGTAATATGACAGGAATGCGCGATGCAAATGAGATCTGACGTTATCGTGCGAGCTCGGAGATATTTGCGATGCGATGCGAGCTCGCAGTTTTGTGTTTGAGCCCTAAACAATGCCAAGCCTATACGAAAGTCTCTTTAGGTGTCCGAACCAGGTCACAAGTATAAAATGATTACCTCAATCAAACTCTAGCCATAAACAATTACGATAAGATGGAATCTCAAAGTAAATTCTTGAGGCTGTGAGACATCCAATAATTTCTTCGGCATACCGTGTTGTCTGCCGGAAAATTGAAGATTGTCAGTCATTACGTTGCAATCTCCATGCAATTTCCTCTAGCCCTTCAAGAACAGGATTCCGTTTGAATCAGAAATTTACAGCGAGACTGTATACAGTGTAGAATTTTATTTGACAGCAAATATTACACAAATTATTACAAATAAATAGGTCACATGATGGTGAAACTTCCAATAAGCTATTTTATTTATAGGAATAAATTGCTATCGTTGCGTTGGTGAGCACGTTCTTAAACCTTTCTTCCTTATCCAATAATATAAACGCGAAAGTCGGTAAGTAAGGATGATTACTCTTTCACGCAAAAACTATTCAACTTATCGGGCTAAAATTCATATGGAATTGACGTTGCTCTAGCCTTGGAATGAAACGTTTTCATTCCATAAATCAATTATCTGGCTAGACTGTGATGCTCTTCTTTTGCAATATCATTAAAAAATTGAGATAAATTATAATTTATCCAGTATATAGTTATCTAGACACAGATATTTGGAAGCCAAAATGGTAGAAAAAACATGGACTATCGTGATTTGTTAATAAGGTCTCCTATCGAATGCCTTTTATTTGTAAAAGCTTTGCCCAACAGGACTGGAAAGGAAACAAAGAAGAAACAAATAACTCAAAATTACTTACAAACCCTTATTCTAGGTAAATAGTTCTCTTTGTGTCGGTTCTTCGGTAGAGAAGCTTATTTTTAGCCTTGGTACGCTATACGCCTCGGAGTTGAAGCCTTATCCAGAAGCAGGTTGTAAACACACGATACGATCTCCACGTAACAGTCGTAACCTTAGCGAGGTGATTAACATTTTTATGAAGATTTGAACGTTTAGCGGATGACATTACCTTATGCGGAACGCAGTGGAACTCAAGCCTCAAGGTGTACGGTTAGTACATTTTGATAAAAAGGGCTATTTTGTTTTAGGTAAAGTGGGATAACCAATGAGCCTGATATATTTTTTCACAACAGAATGATCTCGGTGAAATAACCACTCGTCATTCATATTAGTAGATAGGTTTATGAATTCGATTTTTTGTTTTATTTAAATGTCAGTGATCATTCTAGACTTTTTATACCAGTTAGCTCAATTGTTTATATTTTTAATACTAGTTTTAATTTGTTGACATTCCTTGTAGTATCTTTTATCAATAAATTTATCCATATTATATTTTTTCTTTTACAAACCCGCCTCTCTCCGCTGCTTTAGAGCGGCTTTTTCACTGTCCGCTGCGTGTGTATACTCCAACCTGCACTTGTCCAAAGCCTTTTAGGGCATCCGGTAGTCATCCGCGTTTGAGCAGGTCAGGTTTACTGATTGTGGGCTTCTATAGACGGGTTTTTGCAAGGAACTGACTTCATTTGATTTTCTATGATTGTTTTTTGGTCATATATCTTGGAATTGTTTGAATTTGTAATGAGTTCTCACGGATTGTGGTTTGTCGTGTGAAAACTCAAGTATGGGATTCGAATAGAAAACATATTTGTCGTAATATTTCCACTACCTACTGCAACTCTACTAAGTTAATGTGAAATTAATACATAACCATGAAAGAACCAACCTAAGATTGATGAAGATAATTGTGTTAATTATTTACTAAAACACTCTTACCTACAGAGTTACAAAATTATAAAAGGAGAGTTCAAACATTTCTTAGTTTTTAAGTTTTTTAATATTGTCGTCTACGGTAAATTAAAAAAACTCTTCTAAGAATTTCATAAATTTTCTTGCCTACTTTACCGAGGAAATAAAACATGGATTATGAAATGGCTGACCATGTCCTTCTATCAGCACATCACTACATAGTATAAAATAAAGTCGCTTTCTCTATCCCTATGTCATTATGTCCCTTTGAACGCTTAAATCTTTAAAACTACGCAACGGATTTTGATGCGGTTTTTTTTAATAGATAGAGTGATTCAAGAGGAAGGTTTATACGTATAATAAAACCGTGCGAAGCCGGGGCGGGTCGCTAGTAAATAATAACTTCCGAATGTAACGATTTACTTTCATAATATTTATTTATTACATTTAGTTAGTTTTGCTAACGTGTGCATTTATACAGCGTAGGTTAAACGTACATGTACCGTTAGAGTAATGCAAAAGATATAAACCCACTTATAAACCTATCTATGTCCTATCTATCTATTTCCGCGTAGATTTATATCCCTGTTAGATTATTCTGCTTTTCAGGAAAAAGATTTACCAAGTAAATTAAAGATCACTAAAATAGGTTCAACCGTTCTCGAGTTATAAGCCGAAGTTCATTTTTAATATTTATAGATTTGTAATATAATTCATGCATGTCAATTCTAAATTAATAATTCTACCCATAATTCTAATTGAAATGTACATAACTCTACCTAGCCTCACTTACCATAGACTTAAGAAAAACTTTATAACGAGTTTATTGACCAAATCTACATTTCCATTATCTTTTCCTGGCCACTTTTGACACTTCCATAACTCATCATCATGTTTAAAGAGTTTAAAGCAAACAATCCAATACTCACACGGTTCTTGTCTATTGATACGGCCGACATTTTGACACCTCATTTGTAAAATCGGTCAAGTCATTACAAACAAACTTACTGCATAAATTAAAATGATGGACAGTTACGTTTATAGCTATTTACAATTTTTAGTCGAAGTATAAGAGTCTCACCGTAAACTTAACTGGTGATTTTGGTCAAATTTCTATGAAGTTTTAAAGGGAGTTTTAATTTGAGGTGGCTGCAAAAAGATGAAGACTACTATATTAGAAGAGGTTGTTGTAACAGTAATAGGGGATGATTGAAAATCTGCCTGTAGCGGGGGAGATTGCGGGTTCGATTCATGCCTCGGGACTAATATTTGCACGATCTGAAGATATTTAAAGGGTGTTTTGGGTTTTTTCTATGATAAAAATATAAAATGATAAAGATATCTATTTATCTATATAGTAATGTATACTTTGTTTTTATTTTTTTAATTGTAAGTTTCTTTGTTACTGCTTTTTGTGTTGTTACTTTTTAAAACATCAGTTATCCATACCACAGTTTCTGTTTAGATTAAGATTAAGATGATTAGAGCTAGATGATGCTGCATGAATAGGCTATTTTTCTAAAACAATTAGGTATTTTTTTTTTACACAGAAAGCCCTATTGTCCAGCATTTTTAATTTACAGGATTTTTACGCGCGACTATCAAAATGGCAAATAATCGTTTCAAACTTAAATAAATGGTTTTATATCATGTGAGAATTTTGATTTACAATATTGACTCAAATAAGTTTCCATCCCATTCTGAACGCGCGCAGATTTTAACAAGAGCTGTGCTGTATTATTTCTTCTTTGTACTTCTTTGTACTGACGAAGCTCATTATGGTTGTCTTTGTCCCGCACAAAGCGTTAGATATACATCTACAAGCATCTTATTCATGTCTTTTATAAAACTCCCTAGGCAAAGAGATATCGGACAAAGAAATACTTCGTACAGTTTCAAAGGAGCCAGTATAAGAGGTTACTTTGTAGCTTTCTTTTGGAAACTTTAATCTAAGAACTTTTATGCTAGGCTTGGCGTATTGGAAATGTATCTGCTGAAAAAAACATTAGAATTATGTTCTTTTAATCTTCTGTGGTGTTCGTGTGCGATCTTAAGAAAAGTCTATATTCTATTTATCGATGTAGCATCCTCCTAAATTTAATTTAAAATACATAGACTAAGAAGTTCTAAAAAACTAAGTAGGTAGTTATGTGTTTAATTTGTTTTATTGTAACTTTCTTCAGTTACATTTTGACAGATCGTTAGTATCTTTTGGCTTGTAAGTAAAGAAATATCATAATGACAAAACTTGCAAGCATGAACAAATGTAATGTTTTTTGTCCACGTTTGTAGCTATTTATCTAATCATTTTACATTGAAAGACTATTAACACACCATCATGTATAGTTTAAGCCTCTGTAAATTTTTAACACCTTTACACCGACTACCAATAAGCTGATGAGACTCATACACTTTTTCTCCATAACGTAAATACCAATTAACTAACTAAACAAAATATAAAATAGGTAATAAACTCGCAAGATTACATGTTAAAATAACTCTACCATTAACGCTTCAACAGATCCATCCATACGGTTTCGGGCCATTGCCGACAGGCTATCAAGTTCTACAAGCTATCATGTATCCTGGAACCTCGATTCTCACACCAATACATCACTAATTGTTTAGCAGTGGAACGGGCACAAGGTACTCATTATATCACACTGCTAAGCACGAACAAATACCGCAAACAGTGCTAAATCAGATTTGTACTGACGGTAGATACGATAGGGCTGTCCAATTACAAAATACAAAAAGATAATTACTTTAATGCACTGTCACAGAACAAGAGCTTAAAACTATTAATATATAAAGTGGCATAATCGTTGGGCTTATCGCTAGCAGCATTCTCTTCCAAGCAACCTTTGGATGGATAGGGTTGGTTAGTTTAATAAAAAAAGGCTAGTTTTAAAATCCTAATAAAAACCCATGTGACAAATGTAAGTTATTGGCGATACATTAATGATTGTTATTCTTGCGTAGAATAATTGATTCAAAATTCAGTTAGCCATCGGACGCTCGCCAACAACAACATTCCATTCCATCATTTATCCATTTGATCATTTTTGTTTACAGGGAGAGGATCTGACTTCGTGATGAACTATAATTAAATTAAAGCCTGTTCATCTGATCATTATAATAGATATCTCGATACTCGATAGTAATATAATTATAGTCAAGGTATCATCATCATTAAATAAACACAATTATATCACAAGTTACTTGTTTTGCAGATCATTCATATTATTTTTATTTTACAATTTAATTCTGCTTTGCTGCTACAATTTCAGTCTTTTAAGTCTTGTAAGGCAGTTAGTCGAAGAATGATTTGACAGTGATAGTTCTAAATTATACATTGATTGCTTCTCTGTGGCAACCCTAACCGACGTGGGAATGCGCTCGCGCAACTCTGGGAAACCTTTCTCGATATCTATTGCGTGGCGTCGACAAAAACTGCTGATTCGTTCTAATCAGTATTGTTCGATTCTCTTGCTTCGAGATTACTTGTAGCTTGTGACTAGTCATGCATGGGTGCATGTTGATCTACTGTAGATAAGATATATCTTTTACACTATTTACGTAGATAGATTTATATTGATTGGTAGAGTGCTTTTTTGTCAAGACGCTGACGCTGAAACTAAAGTATTTGGTTTGATGTTTTGTCTGAATTTAGCAAAGCATCTTTGGCGCTAAGTGTCTTTTCGTGAGACGCTGGGAATGCTTTACGTAGAACGTTGGGAATGAGCATCTCAAACGAGGAGTTATTCCCAAAATCTCACGAATAATGTGGCCTAACTACCTTGTTTTTTGTCACATTACGACGGTGTTTTCTGTTTTGGCATTGTCCTTATAGTCACCATCTTACCGCATAAAAAGACTCGATGTAGAGTCGAATCTTTAAAGGTTAATTTTGACAAATATAGGTATAATTTTCTTGAGACGTAGGGAATGAGCACGTCTCAAGCGATTAGTTGTTCCCAAATTCTCTCGAAAATCATAATGAACGTCTCACGTGAGACGTTGTTTAGCGAGACGTTGGGAATAAACCACCTCATGTCGATGGAACTCAAACTCAAAATACCAGTAGTTACTTACAGTATAATTCACCTCATTACAAATAATCATTTCCTTGCAAAATTCGAAGGTCATTCTGAGCCTTAGAAAGTAAAGTACTTACTTACCTTAATAGCTGTCTCCAAGAACGAGTAGGTCTTAGTAATCCTTAACATGATTGAGGATAGAAACACAGATCAAGGGTTAAAAGGTTAGTGAAGTCCGTTCAATTCCTAGCAATTTCCAATTAAAGAAGAAATTGAATCGAAAGTTCCAACCTTCAACCTCTTGCGACACCAATGGCATAGAATAAGTAATAGATTCCTTGAGATTCGTTCAGTCAAGAGAATCATCATCACACAAGGTCTGTTCTAAGCTGTCATCAGAAAAAAACACTCATGAAAATTTACGAAAGAAATCTACGCAAAGTCTATATCTTCGAATGAAACGACTCATACAATATCGATCGAACTTCACTTGAGTTCGTTTGATCAATCAATGATCTGTCGCTCATTAGCAGGATCTTAATAATAACAAGTGGACACAAGTCCTGAAGGGCCTTTATTAGTATTAGTATGATTAACAGTAAACTAACTCAAAAGGTTTTGTTCATAAGAACCTTTTGATGGGTCTTGAAAGTATTAAAATGAATATGCTTAATCTTAAACAACAAGAACCCATTGCAAGGACGCGTTTCCCCTTTTTGACAACAGTCCATGTCTCCTAACCTGGAAAAAAGATGATGTTTAGTTACACTCAACGCATTGCGTTTTTCGGCTTATAATCTTTAATTCAAGTGGAATTTCGTGCATCAGAGTCTCAGACTCGTGCGCCGGCGCATTCAAGACCAATTTACTAGATTGTCGGTTGCGAGATTGCAGCGGATCGGATTAAATGATCTTCGACTAGAATCAACGCTGGCTGAGATTGTATTTCATAGATAACTGGTATTTACGTTGCGCCGACAAAGTTTGATACAGTTTCCGATTATGTTGTTGACTTTAGTGATGTTAAATCGAGGACTTTGCAACTGTTCAATGAGGAATCGTAACGATCGTGATAGGTAGACTAGGTTGATATTTCTTTGGTATAATCCGCTCGTTAGCGGAACCATTACAGAATGAGATGGAACCATTACAAAGTGTAAAAAGAGGTCGGATATTTACTTTTCATTACTCATACTCGGAAAGTAGGTCTGAAGATGCCTGAAGAGCGGGTTGAAAGTGATACTTTTCCGCCTTATGGAGAATCGTTTTCAACTGACAGCTATGACGTTGCTATTGAACCATGATAGTGGCAGAATAAATGCTGAAGATAAAAAAAAATTCGCCTTAACGACAATTCACTGAATTCAAAAAAAACTAAAGACAAGGCAGTATGGCTTTATGGCTTTTGCCTGTCCTGATGGACTAATATTAAAAAAAAGAAATTAGCGGTAATTCGATTCATTTGTTTAATTTTGTTTTCTCATGTTTTTATTTATATTTCCTTGTATTTGTAATGAAAAGCACAGTGCTTACCTCGGGTGAAAGTAACTTTATTTAGTCCCTCGAACTATTGGCTCTCGTTACACTCGGGCGCCAAACCCCGTCTCGGGACTAAATAAGTTACTTTCAACCCTTGGGTAACAATGTACTATTTACTATGGTCAATGTAATAAAAAGCAGATGTTCCTCCCAGAATTGTGATGTACCCAACCTAACTTTGTTTTCCAAAGTTCTGTCCCATTTTGATCGCGCGAAGATTACATTGATGATGTCCTCTTTTTTGCTTAATAGAATTTGAAGTCGATTTATAGTTTTTAAAACATGCCACGGCTATACCGAATACAATGATTGCTAAATGAAAGGCTTAAAAGACTTAAGAAAATGACACAAAGAATACAAATTGGAAACACTAGTTTAAGATAAAAAATAGACAATAAAAACAAAAGGAAATATAACTATATACTTATACTACTGTTTTGTTCCTACATTCAGAAATATTTTGTATTTCCTGACAGCCTTTACAATATTCAATAGTTGGTTTAGTTTCCACGCCTTCTGTGCCCTTGTGCCCTATGGTTCCACGATCTGACTGCATCCTTCAATCAAAGGTACATTTGCAACACTAATGTTTTCTAAGTAAAGGCGAATAGGATTTGCTGTGAACTGAAAGCTAACTGTGACTAATTCGATAAATTTACACCGAGCTACGAATCAAGCGTTATGGTATCGATTTTACTCATATCTCAGGAATTAATTTTTCAATTATATCATGGTGGAAAGATGTGTAGACAGCAAGTTTGTGCATCACATCATCATCATCAGCCCATATTAGTCCACAGCTGGACACAGGCCTCCCCTAATGACCACCATAGCGCCCTGTCTTTAGCTTAACGCATCCAGCATCTGCCAGCAGTCTTTCGCAGATCGTCATCCCATCTGGCCGGAAGGCGTCCTACACTACATTTGCCAAGTCGCGGTCTCCACTCAAGAACACGTCTACCCGTCGGTTGTCAGTTCTTCGCGAGATATGGCCAGCCCACTGCCACTTCAGCTTGCTAATTCTTTGAGCTGTCGAAAACTTTGGTTCCTTGTCGGATGTATTCATTACGAATCCTATCCTTCAGAGAAACTCCGAGCATAGCTCGCTGAGCGACTTTGAACTGGTGGACCAGCCCTACCGTGAGTGTCCACGTCTCAGCTCCGTAGGTGGTAATCAAAATTATTTTATTTATTAGATACCTACTAGCGACCTCGGCTTCGCACGGGTGTAATAAACATAAAAATTACTCTTGAATTACTTTTCTATTAATAAAAACATATCAAAATACGTTGCGTAGAAGCATACATAGGGACAGACAGCAGGAAGCGACTTTGTTTTATACTACGAGTATGTAGTGATTTCTAGAACCTCCACCACCCAAACTTTCCTCGTTCCCCCGTTGTGATTCACACACAGCGCTCTGTGTCGAATCGTCGGCAGCCGTGCGGCACTCCCGCCGCGCTGCGCCTGCGTTGCCTTCATTCACGTCACCTGTTCACCACCTTTGCACTTTGCTACAAAAATGTATTATTTTATAGGCATATTCTCAACTGAAATGATTCCCGAATTTCTACAATATTCTACTAGCTTTTCTCTCGCGACTTCGGTAGCTTAGACTAAACGGTTTGAATTGCTCTTCAATATAGCCATTTTCCTCTTTTTTGAATTTTTGAAAAATCTTGAATCACGTGTTTAATAATTTTTGAATGCTCTGTACATTTCAAGATAATCGGGCCACTTGTTAAAAGTTACAAAAAAAAAAAAAAATCAACCTCCCTTTAAAAGAAGAATTTCTGAAAATCCGCAATGTTGAAATGTTGTCTGCGTAGTAAAAGGTACGCTCTTAATTTCAGCAATTTGACCTGATCGTTGTCTTCAAAAAACGCTTGTTATTTTATATATTAAGATTAAAATTAACCTAAAAAAAAACCTGCCAAATTACTCAATTGATCAAGAAGATACTAAAAGCGGGCAGTTAAAGCGATATAGTAATCCTTTCATGGCCCAAAACGGACATGTCCATCTGGCAGGTCCATAAAGCGGAGCTGGGCCGTGATTGCGATAAGATCCTCTTTTTTATGCCCCATTTTATAGCCCTAGACCTGTCTTTCACATCTAAACCTCTCACAAATGTCACTGTCCAACTGAAGTTTATAAAGTCTAAATTTTATAGAAACATTCCTATAAAGACTATAAGACTAACAAAAATCCGTACATTAAAAACTTTCGCGTTTATAATATTAGTATGGATTATACTAGGTATATTACAAATTATATACTAGTCACGGCCTGCGGTTTCAAATGCGTTTTTTCTATGGAAACGTTTCAAAGCTATGTCTATTCCATTTTAATTGAGTTATAAGATGAAAAGCAGCATATATTTTATTCCAGAACTAGAACTACGTATGTTCAAATTTAAATATATAAAAATTAAAAAAGAGTAACTTTCGCGTTTATTTTCCTTTAGACTCTCTATCGAGAATACAGTAGATTCTCTGTAAAGTAAAAAAATTATGCTTAAATACTTTAAAAATCTCTCATAATTTCAAAATTGAGCTTAAAAGAAGACGATTATTGAACCTGTACACTGTACTTTGTCGACTGTGTAAGCGTACCAGGTGGTTCTATACACAACTGCATGCTTTAATCTAGCCGCTTCAATCATTTCGCAACGTTGTCATGTTCCAGCGTGCAAACATGCATTCAGGGTTGTCATTTGCTATAAAATAGCTGCCTATAATAGCTTGCGCGTAAGTTTGTAAGTATATAAGGATGGATGTTTGTTACTCTTTCACGCAAAAACTACTAAACGGATATGGATGAAATTTGGCACAGATATAGATTATAGTCTGGAATAACACATAGGCTATATTTTATCTCGGAATTCCCAGGGGATTAACGCGGGTGAAACTGCGAGGCGCTGCCAGTATATTATCAGAAGTGTATTTTGAGTTGTGTTCTTGTAAATTCGAATGACGGGTTTCCAAAATAAGAAAAAACACTGTGTAACTTAGAACTGAATAGATGGCAGAGATCTATCGTGAAAGTATACAGCTTGTTGTTGTAGAAAGAGATTGTTCGAGATCGAAAAGTGCGCCCATTTTGTAACTTTGTTATCTGTCTTTTCCTGTAATTTTTGTCCTGTGTGCACTAAAGTGTTTTGTTGTGCTAGAATGTCATGTCAAATTAAAAGCACCATTTGTTGAGTTGGATTTTTGTATTTAAGAAAACACCCTATTTAGTGCACAAAACATATCCAATAGGTTTCTTTCTATCTATACTAATAGAATTATAAACATAGAAATTGTAAGAAATCAAACAGAGTGCACTGACAAAAATACAACAAGTTTTCATAATTCAACATTAAAAAAGTAAGGTGAATAGTTTACAGTTAAATATAATTCTTGAACATTGAAAAAATGAGGTAAAAAAGGGATTCATTCTGTTATTGTTAAAAACGTTCTTAAAGTATTGTTTTTCTTTTAAAAATATACGTAACATCCTATCTATCTGTCCGTAGGCATAATTAACATCCGTTGTAACTTCCGAAGTTTGTAAAATTAATGTAAAACACATTTATACTTTTTGACAACCTTAATTCAAAACAGCCATAGATTATAAAGGCGGACTGTGTAGCCAATTTCTGAAATTTATTACCCGCGCTTACTACGTCATTGATAAATGTGGTAATCTAGACTTGGGCCTATCAGACCTTAAGTTAATGTTTTAATATCCCAGCTCGTTTTAACTGCAGACTGTATTACAGTTAGATATAGAGGGAGTAATTTATGGTTAATTTTATATTATCAATTTCACTCTATAGATATATAGTTACAATTTTAAATTAGATATTTAGGACCCGTATACTTCTGTAAACAGTATATTTTGTAGATAGAATATCCAGTTTTTTTAGAAGCATATATCTGATTTAAAAGAATTTGAATTTAAGAATTTAAAAGATTTGAATTACTAGTTTTTTATAAGCTTTTGCACCTGATTTAAATTAATTTAAATTACTTAATATTAAATTAACAGGCGTGAGGTGTGAGGCGTTTGTAATTAAATACGCGCACATTTTCAAACTCTGATTTTTTGTTGGGTCTATAATACTTTTCCGTAATTATTTATATAGAAAATAATTATTCTAATTTATGAAAATAAAACATTTAACAATAAATTATGGAAATATAAGCAACAAAACAACTATCATAGAATGAACATAAAGCCACACGCATTATATCTATCACCTGTATTTCCAGTATTACAATCAACACCTGCTTTACAACATTGTGTCTATCTTTTGTGCAGATGGCTCAAACAAAAGACATTTCTGACAGACAGACAGACAGAACTAATTAAAAAGGTGCTTTGAACAAAATGCTTTATTAAATTAAAGGAACAAAATAATTGATAGCAAAAAAACTATGGAAGCGTTTAGTTTGCAATCACATATTTGGCAGCGTGAAGTTGATGGTAATTCAACTGTCAGAAGCCTAAATGCGAACTACATCAAATCATAAAAAACGTCTTATGGACGTTTTACACCAAAAAATGCTTATCTTTTTCAAAATCAAAATCTTAGTCCTATTTTACTTCTAGACCTTACATAAATCTTGGACACGTCATAAAATAATTAAAACTAGGAAATAATGTGCTTATTTTGATTGTTGTTCGCTTCAATCTTTTTAAGGTAAGTAAAGTAAATAATCTAGTGATTTCTGTCTTGTTTGTATGGTACCTACCCTTGTTTCTTTGTGTATTTAATGTATATACATAATCATATTTTATGATGTTGTTATGCCACCTTTGCGCTACCACACCAGTCCCTGTCTGAAAATCAGCGCCGCGATTAGCTGCAACTTGAAGTGGCATAATGGTGATACGCCTTTTTCGACCCTTATGTAAATGATTTTATTCATAGTATGTATAAGTTTCTTGTATTTGTTTTAAAATATGTCATTTAATATAATGAGTCAATGAAGGGAGATCAAAATGGCATCACTTGAGATTGAGATGTCCTTGAATTTGAGTTGCATTTGAGTATTCAATATTTAGATTAGTGAGTCCGTTTACGACTTTAAATTAGTTTAGTAAATTCTAAAAAACTTCTGAAAAATCGTCAATTGAAATGTAATCGGCGTGTGTTCTTTAAAACCTTTTCACCCCTCAGATCATTGTTCACAAACAGATGGATAAATATGAAACAGTTAATTAGTCGTTTTTGACACAAATTCCCATATATCAGACGTCAAAGTCAACCAACAAAGCTGTCTAATTGTCCAATTATCTTATAGTGAACACCAGCAGCCTTAGTAAAATCATAAAGGAGATTTTTTATACATCTTAGCAGCATCTTGCCTTCGTAACGTTTGTATGGCTTCCTGGTGTCCATTTGACTCGGGGTCACATTGACACGGCGGGAGCGGATCGGATGGCGCAAAAAGGGTTAAAAGATTTCGAAGATACTGATCTTTGTCCGTGTAAGCTCGGATGACAGGATTTATTAAATTTAACTGAATACTTTGGGCTTGTATGGACCAGTGGATCCCATAAGTCCCTAAATGTTTTGTTTTCGGCGCCCGTATTTTTTTATATCTGTATTTATCGTGATCGTTTATTTTTTTTAGCTTTGGTCATGGCTTGTAAAGAACATTTTAAATATTAGAACTTTTACTTGTTGCACTTGTTTATACCATCGATAACCCGTGAAAAAGCTAAAATTAGATCTACTTTCATCATTATTGTTTGGTGTATGGCCAACTCGACTATGGGAAGTAGGTACCTACCTATGGTTAATTGTCACAAAGACCAAGGTCTTTTATGAACAATTTTTTTTATTCACAGATTGAATAAAGACTATTGACCAACAATTCTAATCTCGATCCCATTTCCATTTCCATCTACAAAATTGTCGTAAATAAATTATAAATATGGACAATCCACACAGCAAACTAGCTCTAGCTAGCCCCAAGCTAAGCAGAGCTTGTGATACTGTATAAATATATGATAATACTTATTACAGTTCATTACATAGATATTTTTGTAGTTATACATAGAACAAACCTTGTGGAAAATAGCTTATTTTCGTTTTGACAACGTAATAAAAACTGCATAAGTAAGAAAGAAACAGGAAATGAATGGACGTCAATACGTGAATGTGCAGTCAGCACCAGCGGGCAAGTTATCGGGTGACCCTGAAGACAGGGGCGGACTCAGGGTATTAAGGACTTCACCTGTTCAAATTTGAGTGATGGTAACGAAAACCACAGGGGTAAATGTGTTCTTAAGTAGAGACCGCGACATTACACATGCAGTGTAGTTTAGCGTAGAGTCTGATTATTTGTATTAGAGTCTGAGTATTGAGCTTTGGTTGAAGATGTGACTCTGTCATTATTAATAAGTAAAATATATTAATATTTGACTTCATCGTGAATGAATTTAAACATTTTTAGTTGCTAATCTTATTACTAGGTAGGTATAAATTATCATAACTAAATAACTCATTATTAAACTCTAACACAATTTAAATAGAACAACGGGTAGTCCTTTTTTATCTTCTAAGTGCATCCCTGTCATCAAATAAGCATCATGAGATACGATACGTCAGTTAAAAACAAACAAAAGAACAGCGTTTTTCAAACAAAAGCATAGCGTTTTTGTTTCTCTCGGCGCCGGCGCAGGAAATAATGGAACTTTGGAATAAAAAGTAGGAATTGAACGAAATCAACTGACATAATTAGAAACAGAAAGGAATAATTACTATTTCCTTGTTTATATAAGTATATAAATAATATATAATATTGAAAATCGATAAAATATGATGTGAAGTGCCGATTCAAACTTTATGTGATGTTAATTATTAACATCACATAAAGTTGTCGAACATTAGATAGTTTTTGTATCTAAATTGAATAAATCATCATCATCCAGCATAGCCTTTATAGTAGTCCACAGCTGGTCATAAACCTCCTAATGAGTGCCATAGCAGCGTATATTTCCAATCATCGTGACCTTTTTCACAGTTTGTTTAGGTATTATACCTACTCGCGTTGTGATACTCTAAGAAATGTACGTGTTCATGCTCCCGGTTAAATTCGCTGCTACTGGTTAAAATATTAAACCTGTTATTTTTTGTTTCAGGTAACTGAACCCACAAAATAACTCGGGAGTTAAATATTGAAGACGCAACTCGATTGTTTCATAAGAAACACCGGAAGCTGTACAGGTGTTCCCTTCAATGTAAAAAACAAGACGTTTCAACATATGTACATACGGACTTGTGTATCTTTATTTTATATATATCTTTTATTTTGCAATAATTGCGAGCATTGAATGAGACTTTTTATTATTGAGACAATGTTACACATAGGACTTTTTTATCGTTATTTTATTAACTAATTTATTTTGCAATAATTACAAGGAAAGGGGCATTTTATTAATGAGATAATTTTGGTTACATAGTAAGCTTTTTGTGTAAAAGGCCACACAAAAAGCTACTACTAGGTTTTAACTAAGTACATAAGTTTAAACAAAGTCGCTTTCTGCTGCCTGTCTCTTCCTATTTATATAGATCTTCAAAACTACGTAACGGATTTTGATTCGGTTTTTAATAGATACAGAGTGATTCAATAGGAAGTTATATATGCATAATATAGTAGAGAAACAATGATAGATTTAAAGGTTTCTATTGTGATGCCATAAACATGGCCATTATAATTTATGTCGCTCTTTCAAGAGTAACCTCTAAAGAACACATGTTTGTATTGTCTAATGACATGTATATAAAGACATTCTGTAGTATATTTAGTATGAGCATTTGACCCGTGCGAAGACGGGGCGGGTCGCTAGTATAATAAAATATATTTACTTTTGTGTTCAACTCGGTTTTTGATGGAAGTAGCAGAAAAAAGTTCAGCGCATTCTTTTGAGATTTATGCATCAGATATTTACCAAAAAAGGATCCAGAAGTTGTTACTCTTTGGTAGCTAAAGAAAGTAAAAAGTCTTCCACCAAAAAGTGTAAAGATGATATCTCTCACATAATAACTCTTCAAAAGATTTATTGCCAAAAGATGTGTTGTCAAAAGTACCGTTGCTCTTTCATTGACGAAACAGGTTATTCGCATTTATAGTTTTTAAGAGGTATCATTACAATCACAGTTGCCGAGCAGAATCTTAAACATTATCATTACAAATTTATAAACTCAATAATAAATTTATTAATCAATCACCATTTTTAATGAATACTTGCTAAGAATATCGAAATAACATCTGACATCAATAAAATAATTGCCAATAATTTTCTAAGTTGAACGGAATCAGCAGGTGTTTGACAGGAACTACAAGTAAAGAATCGTAGACATTCCAATTAAAAAAAACAATTGACAGCCTGTTGTGGCTCGTGCGATCGTTTATTTCTTCCATTCCTATTTTGAATTTAAACGTGGAATGGAACGTGTGGACGGGTAATTTAAAAAGTTTTTGTGCTACACAGGCGGGACCTACTTGTATTTTAAGGGTTTTTACACAGTCGCGAGCAAGCTGACATGATGGATTTGTCGGCAGGTGGTACCAGGGCTTAATTGTTTTACTTTATAACGGGTTTGAGTTTGACTGTAATGGATTACGCTCTGACTACACCATCTGCAAGGGTTATTAAACAATTTGTTGATTAGCTTCAAGAACTTTGTGATTGGCTTTGAAAAATTGGATTGAAAAATTCTGAGACGCCAGAGTTTTTTTTTTTACTTTATGATTTATAATCCTTTGATGGATCAATTTCTAGCTCTTGATTTCGTCTTTGCGTCGGTTTGGACTTTATAGGTCAATGAAACGTCGTCCCTTGTCCCTTTGGTCCTGAATTTTGACATCACTTATTGATTCAATTTCTTTGTGAATGGAATCGTTAAACTAGACTTGCGTCTAATCTAAAATACCTTCCATAAACTAAAACAGACTAGTTACTAAAATAACAAGGAGTTATCAATTAAAAGAGGCGGTATAGTGATTAGATAAATTGCCTACAAGACCGTTGTTTGTAAAAGCTATGCGTCTGTACGTCCTTTTCATAAATTTCTAGGAGGGTCTTCACATCTTCCTGGTTGCAAAGGAGATATTCAACATGCAACACGATTTACGACCGTGTCTCTCTATAAACAAGGTGCTATTAACCTTAACTAGTCGGGAGCAGACAAATACGAGTGTTTAGCATGCCATAGAGGCATATCTAAACCTACCATAGACAACTAGAAGTGTTAAGGACTACGATGTTGCCAAGCAATAACAATATCCAAAGCGTTACCGTGGAGTAAAATTATATATTTTCTAGAATTATATCATTTGTCAAAATACTGGTTTTAATTTAAAATAAGATGCATTCATATTAAGTTATTTTAATATCTAAGGTTTAATTCCAACGAAGTTTGTTGGTACCGATAAATACTTTCAAATATAAACTCTTTTACACTAAGAAATCTTGACGATGATTATAATAATTGCATATTTTTTATTTAATTAACTACATATTATCGTTATTTGAAGACTGAGCTTTTTTCAATGTTGTAATATTAAAAATAAGGGAGCGGGGGCTAATTGTAATATTTTTTTTTGAAGGGTAAGACAAGATAAAAAGTATTCTACAATACACTTTATTGCACACCAAAAGAAAAAAAAAACAATTACAGGAAAAGAGATTTAACAAAGTTGCACAATGGGCGGCCTTATCGCTAAAGGCGATCTCTTCCAGGCAACCTTGGAATGGACACGAAGCTGATGTACATGTATAGACGGTGGCGCTTATACTTATATTACTATATATTATTGTATCTGGCTTAATGATATTCAATTACGCTGTAAATTTTGTTTATGATTAAATTATAAAAGTAAACTAAACTGAATCTGCATTATTTGAGTTATTTCTCTTTATTTACAAAACACTTAGGTATAAAGCTCCACGCGTCTAACAAGTCCACTTTAATTTAGCTGGTGCGACGGCGAAGCATCCCTCGGGGGTACGTGCTTAAGGGCCTTCCTCAGACAGGTCAAGTGAAGTAAGTGAGCAGAACTTGAGGCTGACTGTACTTGAAACCTACTACGAGTTTCTAGAAATTAATTTCCTGTCAGAGTTTCCTATAGAATCAAATGTATTCATGAATGACTTTTTAACGGAGGAAATTACAATAAACTAGTCTCTATAATTGAAAAAAATGAGCTATTTGCAGACAGTTGCAAACAATCGGGAGGTACCTAAAGAATGATGGCAAGAATTTTGGGCTATCGTGTACATCGATCGCAAGGGTATCAATCGAAAGCTTATGAAATTCTAATTAAAACTGCATATTTGGTTTTCCAAGAATTTTTGCAGGAAAAATTAAATTAATTTTTGAAAATCTGAATAAATAGCAAAAATTGACCCTAAAGCTAGGGCTAAGAGCACTCCGAGATCCGCCATTTTGTTTTTGACGTTGACGTTCACTTGATTGTCAAACCATCAACTACTTATGTCAAACGTTAAAAACCAAAACAAACGATGCTTGGCAATTTGATGTAGCAGTTTAGTTTTAGTTTGTTTTTAGTGTTTCTGATAGATACTTAGATTTTATTTCGATATAATTAATTGATAGGGAGAGTTTCTTTTCGTTTGGCTAATACATAATAATAATGCAAATCGACAAACTTACCTGCGCATCATATGAAAATGAACTATCAGTGCTACTATTGTCCTTTTGTTTTAAATTGTATTTAAATGTTAATTGTCTCATATGTGTGTCTGTGGAACTAAATAAATGTTTTACCTATCTGTCTACTGTTATGTCTAATGTTATAGTTTTGTAAATAACGCCAAACTTATGTTGGTAGGTGTAATAGTATTAGGAGGTAACCTAAGTAAAAAATAATAACTCAATCTAATCGGAAACAAATATTTAAATACCTAGGTAGGTACTGTAAGTAATTCAAATGTTCCCTATACAGAGCTCAATACAGAGGTACTTACTGTAAGTACCTAGGCACTAGCTACCTACTAAATCCAACATCCTTCAAGGTACGAGAAGTTCAGTTGAAGTCCTGCTATGCACCATTATATGTAATTATTATAAATAAACCTGGTTATTGCCAACAAAATTTATTTGCCGATAATGTAACTGAAATGCCCTGCAAATAGTTGAATAACAACTTAAATTAATAGTGTAGCCGTTCTGTCAACTAGTGTTTATTTCAATGGGGTAGTTAAACAAAAAACACATCTTACATCAGACTTTAAAAGTAATATGTAATTCCCGGAGTGTAATTTTAAGAAAACTTCTAGGTAGGTATTTGTTGTACCTACAGAGACTACTATTCTGAAATCTCTATACAATTTGTTTATATAGGTACTACAACAATTTAAAGCACTAGGTGGGCAATCAACACTAAAATATTTTTATCTCAGTCAGAAATCAGTTTTTTCTTCATTTCACACATCAAATTCTAGTGTTTTTATTATTCATAAACTATTGAAATATCATGAATTAAATACTATGAAACGTAATAGTAGGTATATTATGAGTAGGTATTAAATATGTGGTAGGTACTAAGGTAAGGTTTAATAGATATGCAGTGTAAAATAGGTAAGAGACAAAAAGGAAATGCACAATGAACATTCTGTTATTGTATACAACACTTAGGTACTTAAATTGCATATTATTATTCCTATGTTTGGGTTATTGATGTGTTTAATAAATGAAAATTCTTTATTATTATACCTAGGTAACATTCCATAAGTATCCATCCAACTAGTGTTTTATTCCACATTTTAGTAACTATATAGTACCTAAACACCTAGAGATCCAATGTCATTTTGTTTATAATTTAGGAACTTACCTAGATCTAAATTGATATGTCTACCCATATGTTTTGGTTAAGCTTTTTGTATTATTTTGTTTTGATGCTAAATACAATGTGATTCTTCGAACCTTGATCAAAAGAAATGTGCGGATACACGACACATATTTATCGGTAAAAATCAAGATAAAAAAAATTATATGTTATTTATCTCAAAAACAAAGCAGATTTAATAATTTTTAAAATGAAGACTACTTCATCTGGTTTTTTCTTCGTTTCTTTTTGAGTAAATGGTGTATTTTATTCGAAGTAGTCTCATTTGAAAGCTAGATAGTTTACCTAGCTAATAAAATAAATAAAAAATACAAATACGATACATAAGCGTAGTAAAAACAGTATTTTTTTAGAAATAAGACAAAAAAAACGATTTTTATTTTATTTTTTCTCTGTAACTTTAAAACTAGGTAATTAAGGTAAACTAGGTAATTTTTGCATGTTGTATTAAACTTCATAATTTATTCTACAAATCCTTCAAAAACTGGGGGTGTATCTCTTTCCGTTGTCATGTTATTCACCATTTAAATTAGGTACTTTCTGCCATTTAGATTAAATCAGTTGAGATTCCTGTTGATATCCGTACTTGACTTGTGTTTAAAAAAAATAACATAATTTTTTTTTTATCTCGGTTTTTATCGATAAATATGTGTCGTGTATCCGCACATTTCGTTTGATCAAGGTTCGAAAAATCACATTGTATACCTAAACAAAAAATATATAGGTACAGCTCTAAAATCTTTATCAACATTCAGATTCATATTAATTCAGCAGAAAATAATTGTAAGCGATTTGTGTTTTCTATTCTGGAATGAAATACATAGAGTAAACGACACCGCGACCGCGACTCGCGTAATGTAGGACGCTCTTCAGCATGGTAGGATGGCGATCTGCGAAAGACCATACTAAAATGTGGCAAAATTAAGACAGGGCGTTATAACACCTAGACCTAGAGGAATCATTAATTTGTATTGTTTATTTATTTTATTAGCTAGGTAAAGTATCTGGCTTTCAAAGAAGACTACTTTGAATAAAATACACCATTTAGTTAAAAAGAAACGAAGAAAAAACCAGATGAAGTAGCGTTGATTTAAAAAAAATTTAAAACCGCTTTGTTTTGTAAATAAATAACATTTAATTTTTTTTATCCCGGTTTTTATCTATAAATATGTGTCGTGTATCCGCACATTTCGTTTGATCAAGGTTCGACAAATCACATTGTATAGGGTATGTATAATTATTTCCAGCAGAGCAGTGGACCAATATAGGTGACGATGATTATTGCAATCGAAGAGTTCGTAATTCGTATGAAAATTAAAAACTTGTTGCAATGCGGTTTGCATTGCAACCCGGGTCCCTTCTGACCACTGACCTTGTATAGATAGAGGTCAGTGCTTCTGACCCATAAAAAAGTGTACCTATGAATTTAATTTAGGGCTAAAATAAACTTTTCCTATGACCATGTTCCATACAATAGGTAAATCTCTATTCTGCTTACCTTCTGACAAAGGAGGTTGGTTACCAACCAAACAAAGGAGGTTGGTTTCAATCCTGACCCTAACCTGAAACCAACCTCTAGAATTGAAACCTATTTTGTTATGTGCCGCCATTTGCCATAATGTAAGGAAATTATATTATTCTGCCAATTTTCGAAAAATAATTAAATTTTTTCTGTAAATATTATGGAAAAACTGAAAATGCAAAGTTCTTTAAGATTTTAAGACGAATCAAACGATATATTCAGTATCGTTCTTCAAATTTTTGGGACAGGCCATAAGGGATTCTTGCCATTGTTCTTTCATCTAAATAAGTTTAGTAGTTGTGTAGATATATCTTATCTAACAAAATTCGCACAAACTTTCACATTATTTCATTTTATTAGTAGTATAGACCAGAGCGGAGTGTCGAGGCAAGTGCGTGCAAAACTAGCGGTATCTCCATAATTAGAAGCATAAAGCACGCACTGCTTGCATCTCGTAAATACGTAGGTACGTCTGAATATTCATAAGGGAAATGTATGGAAATTGTTTATTCGGTCGAAAAAACGCTTGATGGAACGTCAATGCTGATATTATTATGTTGGATGAATGGACATATTGAAGTGGTAGAGCGTTTTTGCGTTTTCAATTTTGTTTTACGACAGGGATTGTTTTGCGGCGTATTGGAATGGAATTTTAGACGTAAAATACTTACAGTATTTTGTAGGCATCTAATAGGTTTTACCATACCATTTTTTCATTGAAAACCATTATTTCTCAATCAGGTTAAAATAATAGATAGAAGTCTTTGTGTGAAGGCATTTATTATCGGCAGGTATTGAAATGTGTAAGCAACTTATCAAAGACTAGAGAGCTCACGATGGCTTACTCATCTCATAACAAATAGATAGGTATGCCTTAAACCTTCTTTAAATAAATTATACTATGATAGATACAATTATGCTATAATATGATCGATTCCTTAAGTTGTTTGACTAAGCAAGGACGCTGGAAATAATACCTATAAGACACTCAGAAGGTGACCTTTTATGAAGACGAGACATCAACAAAGATTCAAAGATATTATTTGCGTCAAACATGGTATCAAAGATGTATACAAAATATTGACATCTGTAGTCACAGCATCAAAAAGTTGGCACCGGACAGAAAATTTATGATTTTCAGTAAAACACTGTAACTCGGAAACCATTGAAGATAGACCCTGATTTTTTTGTTTTTTCTGGGTCGTCGTGAACCCACCTGTCCTCTATTTTCGGCTTGACGTTGATTTTCGGGACACCCTGTATATCCTTCAAACATTAGTACAATTTATTACTCTGTAATGTAATCTGTAATAACAGGTAAATAATAATCAGCTATAAAATAAATCAAGTCCACTTTATCTCCTTTCATCAGACTCGCGGCATATTTTACAATTTATTTTTAAATGTAACCGAGTATTTTTATTCGTGATTCGAAATGAAATCGAAACCTCATCTTTCACGATCACGACTTCAATCGTGCCAATAAGAAGAACACAGATTATAAAATTATTTTAAAAGCTTTATTCCGATGTGGTTACATTATTATTTGACTTTTCTATATTATGATTTTCTTACAAGATATACTTTTTTATCATCATAAAATTACAATCAAAGAATCGAAAAAAAGGGTTTGGTATTTTGTATATTTCATTTAAATTCTACTTGTAAAAATTATTATAATGCTACCAGCTCAGTTTTTTTAGAATTCAGATAATGGGTGTGAACATCTGAGCCCCGATACGGTTGAAAATTATTAAAAGTATATAAAAATATATTTTTGTGCTTTGTGTGGTTTTTTTGAATTTAGGTACGTTAAATTAGGAAAACACTTAATACTGTGGTAACCAACCACAATATTTTTTTTCCCGGAGGCAAACCGTCTTGAGTTTCCAATCTCTCGTAAAATACTTTGCAAATTAAAACAATAGAGTCTAGTTATTTATTTAAGTCTTGGAAAGTATACCAACCAAAAACTTTGACTTGGTGGTAGTAAATCTTCGCAAATCACTAAGAAAAATAAACAAGTTTTGATTGACAGCTGTCAAAAATAACAAGGTCGTAATTCACTTTATTTGCCACCACGAAGCCGTTGTTGGGAAGTAAATTGGTTTTAAACTTTGCGAATCACAACAAAAACCTTCTACAAAGCGATCATACTCACTTAACTACTGGTAGGTACGTAGACAATTTGAGCCCTGTTCCGTGTTATTGGAACTTCCGAGTACCTATTCAACTTCTTTCTAACTCTAAAAGCAATAAAAAAACCTGATTTTCGGGCATTTTGTTTTGTAACAGCGCTTAAAGTGCCAATATATGGGTGGTTTACGCTATGCAAAAAAAAAAAATGAGCAGTACACAAAACTTTTTTTTTTGCTTGCCAATCTGATTTATAATTTTTTGATAATTAAAGAACCTAGCCAAACCTTTTTTGTTTATTTAATGAGAACTCAGGAACGTTTAATAAATTCTAGAAGAAAATAAATAAGTTTGGTCTCTATATTAGTACGACTGGTTTAATGCAAGATTCATTGGTCCACTTTGCCAGTCAAGCGCTCTGTTATCTTAACCCTTGAGCTCTGATAAATAATGTGACAGGTTTAAATGCTCTCTAATGGCCCTTTTATCGGCTCTTTAGGGTTAAAAATAAAATATTGCAATACGCATAATCTTTCGTTGCGATAAATCTAGAGATCTTGGCTGTTCTCGTAATGGTTTGTGTACCTTACAGTTAGGTCGTATCGTATCTTTCCGGATAACAAGATTTGCTGTACAAACCCATTTTACCATTTTTTAGCGAATACAGAAGTAAAATGTTGGAAGACTAAGGAAGTTTAGAAATGAAAGTATCTGCACTTTTTTATATACTTAAAGGAAAAAACTTAATAATTAAAATAATTAGCCGAGTGCGGGGACCATAGGTAATAAATAAAGTTCTCAACTAAGTCATTAAATATATTGTAATTGTAACAATTGGTATACCTATAAAATTAAGTTGCGTGTATTTTATTGGTAAAAAAAATATTTTATATTTGTATTTGTACTGAAGAATTTGCAAAAAAAAGTACCTACTGTCTACTCCTAAAGTTAGAACAGTTTGTATTCTTTATAAGACTTACAAATATTTTGTACAATTATATGCAATTATAAATTGTTGAAATTCCAAACACAGGTACATTTTTGCATGACTAGGTACTTATTCTACCAAATCTACCAGCGTCATCATCATCATTATCACCATTGTCCATTACATACTATATGTTATGGACATATGTCCTAATATCTAGATAAAACTTATTTAGTATTTATGACAAAAAAAATTTTTTCTGTGTTATAATCATATATCCATCTATCCACGAATTTATCTATGTAATTAAAGTTAACTAACTTTACGTAGAGCATCCTTCGTAGATGTTTGAGTCTAAAAACAAGTTTACAAACTCTATCAACCTCACGTTCTCACACAAGTACATAAAACAAAACAAACACGACTCGGTACCTACCTACTTCAGGTTTCCTACACTTGCTAATGAAATGAACACATGCACTCCTATGCAAATTACACCGCGCTTGCTAGATAATGTCAATTGTTAATGCTTGGATGCATACAGTCGGAGAGCCTCACTGATGCAAATGAATCAGAAGACAAATTAAATGGAATCTTTATGTGATTGTGGCGGTAATTGATCGAGAGGTTAAAAAGTTAGTAAGTACGTGATGTTTTAAAAATCACTACATAGTATAAAACAAAGTCGCTTTTTCTGTCCCTATGTCCCTTTGAATGCTTAAATCTTTAAAACTATTCAACGGATTTCGATGTGGTTTTTTTAATAGATGGAGTGATTCAAGAGAAAGGTTTATACGTATAATAAAACCGTGCGAAGCCGGGGCAGGTCGCTTGTTTAGTTTATAAAACATTAAAAATCTTAAGTGTAAACTGTAAATTTAAATATATTTTCACATTTCCTTTTATTTAAAAACTAGATAACAGAAACTAGTAAGTATGTAGGTATATCAAAATACCACGTTTCTTTTTTCAGTTTTTTTTCTCATAAAACGTGTGTGGGAGTTTTTTTTATTTTTTTATGTATAATAATAAATTCTCTGCGCAAACAAACCAGGTTTACTTTTAACCTTTAAAATGCTCATAAGGGGTAGTTTAAGTAGGTATTTATTTCATTGATATCATAAATACATTATAAAAGCGAGCTTAAGAAATTGAGCTAACCAATTATTATTTTATTACCACGGATAAAATGCTACTATTTTACCATAAAATTACGAAAGCGGCAACATTCTTTTTTTGTTAGGTACTTATGTTTTTTTATGTCCAAGTCTAGTCTTGAATTTTTGGAAACTTTTTAAACATTGGGTAGAAGTAGGTATTTGTTTTAAAATAAATTAATGACAATTATGAGGTTATCTGAGCGTCCAGTTGACCTGAGAGCTGGAGAGTATCTACCATACAGCGGGGCAATGCAGCTATCGTTTTGGGGACGCTTCCAACTGGTTTTGATATGGATCAGAGCTAACTCTAGACTTTTTGCAATAGTTTGTAATAATTAAATAAACTGTAAGTATTATAAATACCAGTTTTTTTGACTGTAACTTTCTTTGTTACCAAATGAAATAACACAAGAGTAGCAGTTTTTTTCCTGTATTAAAAGCGTTCTATAAAAAAACGCAGACCTCACATACATACAGTCTCAATTTATTTTACAGTACAACATGTTTAAAGTATTGTGCCTGCAACATCAAGTGGTAATAAAGTTTAATTAGGCTTGTAGGTCCTTACCTAAATATTTTGGTTTGCTATCGTTTTGACTATACCTTTATAAATGAAAGTATAATTATAAAAACTTTTCCGTTTTTTGAAATTGACGCCCCTAAGTCAAAGTCCCGCAAGGTGACTAAGAAGTCTTAGAACGGGAAATAAAATAAAAAAGTCAAACGATTCCTTTAATTTCGCCAAAACAAATCGGATGAATTGAAACGTTAACAAATAGCCAAATAAAGTAACAAATATATTCATGTCATTGTCAAGTGTATTACGATTTAATTCAACGTTTTTGCTTATCGCGGGTGATCTCTTTATTGGCGGTCTTGTGAGAAGACGTATATGGCAACTTGCGGGATTCGGGCTTAGGGCTGTCAAATTAACAAAAAGACAGGCAAAATTTTGTAAAAATAAATTTTTACTAATATTATAAACGCGAAAGTTTGATTGGATGTTTGTTCCTTTTTCACGCAAAAACTACTAAACGGATCGGGCTGAAGTTTTAAAAGAATTTTTCATTACTCATACTGGAAAATAGGTCTTAACATGCCTGAAGAGCGGGTTGAAAGTGATACTTTTCCGCCCTAGGGAGAATCGTTTTCAACTGACAGCTATAACGTTACTATTGAACCACGATAATGGCAGAATAAATGCTGAAGGTAAAAAAAAGGCAGTATGGCTTTATGGCTTTCGCCTGTCCTAGATGGACTAAAAAATAATAATAAAAAATTAGCGGCAATTTGATTAATTTGTTTTCTCATGTTTTTATTTATCCTTGTATTCGTAATGAAAAGCACAGTGTTTACCTCGGGTGAAGTAACTTATTTAGTCCCTCGAACTATTGTCCGTCTCGGGACTAAATAAGTTACTTTCAACCCTTGGGTAACAATGTACTATTGTAGTTCTAGCCCTAGAATAACACATAGGCTACCTTTCATCCCATAAATCAGTAATAGGATAGAAATGGCATTAAGAAGTTTCCATCCATAGAAACAACAAGAGGAAAACCGCGGGCAGGGCACTTACAAAATAATGATAGAAATAAACTTGGGCTTTACTCAGCTTGCTTTAATTAGATTACTTTAGGCTTGGCTTTGCTTGTTATCTATCTAAGTTTTAGTTTTTTTAAACAAATCAAGTTACTCTACAGTCAAATATAGAAATTATGTATGTTTCAACCCTACTTCAATGTTCACTAGCGAACTGATACATCTGAACACTCCATCATCTTTGCCTTCCGCGTTTATTCGGGCGTGAGAATTATTTATCGCGTGTCACTTTTTTGTTTCATTGTCTGTAGGTCAAATTCGGGCGGTGAATAATAATTTAGTCCTATCTGAAATATTTATCTTTGGCACGTTTTGCATGTTAATGCTATAACTGTTGTAATTCAATTCCTAATTGAATGAAGTAGGTACGCAGTAGAGCTATTTAATAAATAGGTCAAGGTTTTTAAGTTTTTATATGGAATTGCGTAGTTATTTACGAGTGACCTGTTTCTACCAGCAGCGGTTTGCTAGCTATTTCCGTACAAAAAGAAGTTATGTATTAGTTTTGGTCAAGTTAGGTTTACTTCTAGCATTGGCTTAGCTAAATGCAAAAATGCAAAAAAATGCAAAAATGTGACCCTTTTTATAACCTGAACCTAATTTTCTTATTGCTTTTTATGAAAAGTTTATTACTTATATTATATTTAGTACTTAGTCTATATATTATATTTAGTACTTGGTCAATATAAAATCGAAAAATAAAAAATCTCTTTATACAAATAAAAAAAAACATATTTTAATAACCTAATCATCCTACCTATCACTTCACTTTTCATAGGTCTCAGGATCAAAAGCATTCTTTGTTTAATTCCTGGATATAAGCTAAAAAACTGTAGGCCAAAGTAGGTACTACACATTTCATCGAAATCCGTTGAGCCGTTTAAGCATGAAGGAGTTACAAACATACCTACTTACAAACAAACTACCTAATCATCCTACGGTAATACTTTACTCTACCGGGATCAAAAGTAGCTTACGTTTCAATCTATAATCAATATGTTCAATCAATATATATATTTTGGTACCAATTCTCACCGAAATCCGTTCAACCATTTGAGTGAGAAAGAGTGCCAAACATACAAACGAACTTTCGCCATAGTAAAGAAAAATCCAGATCCATTCAATAGTTTTAATTAATCGCCAATAGCACTATATTTTCTAAATGATAAATGATTCAATACTAAAAATAACAAATCGAAATCAATTAAACTTACAGCAATGATAATCAATAACTTAGTTATTATGATGTTTAGGGCTCTTAGCCATCTATTATAGACATGCATTAAATTTAATTGCTTCTAATTTCGGATCACTCTGATCAACTGCGCTTTGTATTACATTATGCTTGGAAACAATCGCTATAGACGTAGAGACCGTTTATTTGTGTTTGTTTTATATGTTTGTGTAGCCAGTATAATAAGGTATATACTGTAGACTTTGTTTTATATGTTTGTGTAGCCAGTATAATAAGGTATTTATTATAATTATTAACCGATTTGTAATTTGTGTTTGTGATTAAATAATAATTGATTTTTTAATATAAAATCCCTAGCAAATAATCTAGAATCGTAATTCTTATCCTATCCTTATTTTTCCCATAATTAATTAATGTAAGTATATATTTTTTGTTGTGTTTTTGTTTAATTATTTTTTAAAGAGTGGAGAAAAACTATACTGTTCGTTTTATTTCGTAGCTCTACTTGTGTGGGTACTATGTGATAAGATTTTTTTGATTTACATGTCCGAGAGTCCTTTGAAATATTAAGATACTAAATAACTTTGAATTTCGAATATTTCTCGCCCATTGTACCTACTTGTGTTATGTGATGTTCTTTTTGTAATTTTCTTTTTTCTGGTGTACAATAAAGCATATTTGTATTGTATTTTTTTTATTTCGTAAGAAAAGAAAGCGTGTCGATACAAGATCAAATTAATTAATTACTATAATTACTTTGCTCTTTGAATTACTGTAACGGCTTATAAACTTGCAGAATCAACTGACGAAGTGTTTTGTTGATCGTCAGACAGACTTTTTATACTTCGGAATATTTACAATTATCAACGCCTTTCTCTGCTTTTATCTGATTGACATTCAAGTTTCCATTTATGATGACTTTGGTTTATCAGAAATATTTATGCAACTTTTAAAAGAAAGAAAATAACAATCAATGAATATAATTATTATTTTCAATTGATATAATTGAGCTTGGTAACTAACTGTAGACTGAGGCAAACAATCTACAGGTAGCTCAATAAATAATAATGAACTTTTATACTACTCTATGCCTATATTTTAAACACCATAATGATGAATAATCCGTCTACAAAACTTGGTTATTGCCAAACCGAAGGTTCAGTAATACATAGATATGCTGAGAAGGAAACATTTGGTACTCCATCTTTATGTTTGTTTGTATGAACATATTAATTATAAATAAATAATAGTGCACAATCCATAACTACAGGGGAGGCCTATGTCCAGCAGTGGACTAATATAGGCTGAAGATAATGATGATGAATCCATACAGCATAATCTAGCCTCAAGCGAAGCAGAGCTTGTGTTATGGGTACTAGATTACTGATATACTTAATACAATACCTTACATAGATATATTTTTTTACTACACATAGAAAACACCCAGAACCCTGCAACAATAATTGCAGATCATACAAATTTGTCCTAAGGCGAGAAACGAACCTGCAACCTCCTATGTCATTAATAGTGAGGAAGTCTGTCTGTCTGTACTAACAGAGAGATAATTTAATTAGTTCACGGAACATCTAATAGGAAATGGTTAACCGCTAATAATTTCACGATACCGTGGCTAATCAGACACCCATTTCCTGCTGGCAACATCGTTAGACCACACATTGGTGAAAAGATTGGTGCCCGCGACTTCACCTGCTGTGCGATTACGCTTAAACCGCCGATCCAAATTGACATTATTGAGCCATTTCAATGGCCATCGCGCGCGTCCTTTCCATACAATTTCAAATTACGAAGTCCATTAAAAGGGCTTTTATATGTCAATTTTGGATGGGTGGTTTTAGCGTAATCGCACAGCTGAGCAGGATTAGTATGAAGAGTATAGTCACGATTTCACCCGCGTAATTCCCGTTCTCTTGGTAATTCCGGGATAAAATATAGCCTATGTGCTATTCCAGACTATAATCTATCTCTGTGCCAAATTTCATCCATATCCGTTCAGTAGTTTTTGCGTAAAAGAGTAACAAACATCAAACCATCCATCCATCTATCCATCCATCCATCCGTCTATCCATATATCCGTCCATCCATCCATCCATCCATCCATATTAAAAGATACAAAAATACACTTCTTACTAAACATTATAAAAACAAAAAATACTACAACTAACAAGCTACGAGGTAATTATAACCTTACTACATAATAATATACTATCTTAAACTAAATAACTCTACATGTTCCTGTGTGTCCTATTTAAAAATTTGAAATACTGCTTTCCTGAATTTTGCCAAGGAAGACATTTTTTTGATTTAGTGATTTGTCATTTTTAAATAGTAATAGTGTCGAGTCTTCGAGAAAACTTTATTGGTGAAACAAAAATATGGATTTAAAGATTCGGTTTAAAGATTTCAATTTCTCAAAGAACACAACACAAAGCATTTCACTTAAATGAGAAACACAAAGTTTGACTTAAGAACTGAATGTTTAATAAGGCTTAGTAATAGAGGAATTAAAGAAAAATAAAGATAATTTTTTTATTTGATGCAGAATTAAAACACGATTGAAAACATTGGTAGATACCTACAAGACACACATTAAAATACATGAATATATCAACCACCTTTGTAACCCTTTTAATAAAATAATTTATTAACAACGAAAATTACAAGCAAGGAATAGAAAAATTTCAATTTACAATTGAAACCATTGAGCTAACTGCAGACGGTTGCAAACAGTCTAAAGGTAGCTCAATTGATCCATGTCAATATCCTTGTTTGCAAATAAATTGATTGTATTGTACTGTACTTATAATAATGTGTTTAATATTATCATCTTTATCAATATTATAAAAGAGAAAGTTTGTTTGGATGGATATTTGTTCCTCTTTCACGTAAAAACTACTGATCGGATAGAGTTGAAACTTTGAATAGATGTAGTTCTAGCCATGGAACACAGGCTACTTTTCATCCCATAGTTAGTTCCTATGGAATAGAAATGGCCTTGAGTTTCCATAGACAGAATGCGTGCAAAGCCACGGGCAGATAATCTATACTTATAATAAAACTGTAACAGGTCCAATTCTGTACATTGAAGATATTTTGAAAATTTTTTTTGGAGGGCACTTTATTATCGATTCTCAAGCCAAAACTGTATTTTTTTTCATTCATGTCTGTCTGTCTGTCTGTCTGTCTGTCTGTCTGTCTGTCTGTCTGTCTGTATCGTAAACGCGCATCACGCCGAAACTACTTGATGGATTGAAATGAAACTCGGCATGATTATAGGTCATACTACGAGGAAGGACATAGGATACTTTTTATCCCGGAATTCAGTAAGGTTCTCATGGGAGAGGGTATGAAAGTAAAATTCCTTTACCGCGCATCACGCCGAAACTGCTTAATGAGTTGGAATGAAACTCGGGACGATTTGAGTTCATAGTACAAGGAAGGACATGGGATACTTTTTATCCCGGAATTCGGTAAGGTTCCCCTGGGAGAGAGGGTGAAAGAAAAATTCTTTAACCACGCATCACGACGGAATTGAATGAATTCGAATGGAACTCGGGACGATTGGTCATGGGATACATTTTATCCCGGAATTCAGTTAGGTTCCCCTGGGGTATACGGGTTTTCAAAAAATTCTCACAGCATCACTGAACGACGCGTGTGTACGCGTCGTTCAGATGCTGTGAGAAATTTTTGAAAACCCGTATACCCCAGGGGAACCAAACTGAATTGAACTGATAAACGCGAAAGTTTGTAAGTATGAATGGATAGATAGATGGATCGATTGATAGATGTATGGATGTTTGTTACTCTTTCACGCAAAAACTGCTGAACGGATCTGGATGAAATTTGGCACAGAGATAGATTATAAGCTGGAATAAGAAATAGGTTTTATTTTATCCCGAAAATCCCACGGGAAAGGGAATTACACAAGTAAAATCGCGAGTACTCCAAATACTAATCATGCGCAGACGAAGTCGCGGGCACCAGCTAGTCTTAGAATAAAATTACGTAAGCTTTGCTGATTTTCAATGACACAAAGATGTCTAAGCATTACATAAAGTATTATCTACGTATTAGTTTTAATTTACTTACCTAACTCATGAGGCTTATCGACCTAAATTAGGTCTCGGACTCTGACTAAATACTTTTTAGGGTTCCGTACTTCAAAAGGAAAAAATAGAACTCTAATAAGATCACTTTGTTGCCCGTCTAAAATCGACATAAAGAAAAATTTCATGGGAAATACTCAGGTCTTTAGGTTCCTTGGACTTGAGAAAAAAATAAAATTCCAAGGCAACTCAATTTTAATATACGACCGTTTAAGATCCAATTTTTTGATATTTTTATAGATAGTAAATATAAAATGGGTATCGAACTTTCGTGCGCGAGTCTGACTCGCACTTGGCCCCAGTTTTAGCATCTAGGCAGTAAATTAGTTACTCATTGGTTATTGTTATTGTGAGGAAGCTCAGTAATTATATATATTTAGTATATATATGTTTCACATGCAACATCTTTTTGTTTGTTGAACAATAGAACTGCACCGAGTGTAAAGAGGAAATAAGCCATTGTGTTGTGAAATGTTTTTGAGTTTTTCTGAACGAGAATCTATTCGTTTTGAGAATATGACTGATGTTTTATACACAAACAATATTTTGGAAACTCTTGTGTATTTTTTTTCTCTTGGATCATAAGATATAACAAATATTTAAAACCCATAATAATGATAACTCATGCAGTAAGTAATTGTACGTGAAAAATCTCTGAGAGTCGCTCACACCAATTTTATTGCGGGCTCAATTCCCGCCTTACGGAAAATGTTCTGGGAGTTTTTTAAGTAAAATAAAAAATTTAAGTTATTGTATATTATTGTATGTAAATATAAGTTATTGTATTATTTGCATCAGCATTGCCATACAGCGTGGTAATGCAGCCAGTGTCTTGGGGACGCTCCGACTGGTATTGACATGGATCAATTGAGCTACCTTTAGACTGTTTGCAACCGTCTCCAGCTAGCTCAATGGTTTCAATTGTAAATACTTGTTGTAATTTTTATTTTCCTTGCTTGTAATTTTCGTTATTATTAACTACCTTAACTAAATTATAAGTATATCATTCATCCGAAACCCGTAACACAAGCTCTGCTTAGTTTGGAGCTAAATCATTCTATTTGGATTGTTTAGCATTAAGTATTAATAATAATTATATAACTGCTGGACTTTTTCAACCAACACCAATAGTCGATATAGTTTACGGTAGGTTTATCAAATTATTTTTCAAATACTTATTAAAATTACAATTTTACTTAATTTCCAATTTATTTATAAAATATCTTAGCTACAATAAAACACAAATAATACCCATAATAAATGCATAATTTCTAGAATTTGTCAATACATTAAATTTTAACAATGTTTACGCTGGCTTTAGAAGTTATAATTGTAGTCAGAATTGTTTACAAGTTTGTCAATCTAAATAATGATTTCTCAAAGTGATTCAATATTCACTATTCAGGCCTTTCGATCTGCATATTAATAGGAGCTTAACTCGTAAACCTCTAGGTCTTGCGTCTAAAATAGCGTAACCTAGATCGCGTGAATCACGCCTAAACATCCTGACATATTTATACACTTGATTCAGGATTTATTATTTATTTTATTATCACGCCAAAGCGCTAATTTGAGCGCACTTTCAGGTCGTCAAAATATCTGTAAATTACAAATTAAATAATTCAAACAAATATATACAATTGAAACCATTCAACTAACTGCAGACGGTTGCAAACAGTCTAAAGGTATCTCAATTGATCCATGTCAATAGCAATCGGAAGCGTACCCAGGACACTGGCTCCATTAAATTAAATAATAATAAACAATTATTTACAATTCAAAGCATCATCTGGCCCCAAGCTAAGCAGAGCTTGTGTTATGGGTGCATGCCAACTGATTTAGCGCTTTATACATTATATATTTTAAAAAGTAAAAAAAAAACATCTAGAGAACACTGCATTAGGTTTGGTACAATGTTTTACCTGAAACATGATGCTTCGATATCATTGCCATTGTAAAATAGAAGAATAGTTTCATTTTGAAGTACTTAGATCATTTTACGCAGCCACCATCATCATCATTATCATCAGCCTATAGCAGTCCACTGCTGGACATTAGGCTTCCCCTAATGAGCGCCAAAACGCCCTGTCTTTAGCTTGCCGCCGCTATAGCTTTTTAGTATTATTATTTTCCGAAATACTGCATTGTGTCGATAAATATAGCTCAACTCTTATTCATATCCTGATTTATCATAAAACAAGCTGGTATAAATGGACTCAGCTGAGTTACTGCTTAGTTAGAGGAATCTGTTTGTCGATCTTCGTTTACGTTTTGTTGTGGAGACGCTCTATTGTTAGATGTATTGTTGTTTGTATATTGGTAACTAGAGACCCGCCCCGGCTTAGCACGGTTTTATTATACGTATAAACCTTCGACTTCCACATTTAAATTCTATCTATTAAAAAAATGCATCAAAATCCGTTGCGTAGTTTTAAAGATTTAAGCATACAAAGAGACTTAGGGATATAGAAACAGACTTTGGTTTATAGTATGTAGTAATGCCGAAACGCGGAACCTTTCAAAGCGCTTTTTAAGATGCCTAATAAACATATTTAACTAATATTATAAGCGCGAAATTTTGTAAGTATGGATGGATGTTTGTTACTCTTTCACGCAAAAACTACTGAACGGATATAGATGAAATTTGGCATAGAGATAGATTATAGTCTGGAATAACACATAGGCTATATTTTATCCCGGAATTTCCACGGGAACTAAGCGGGTGAAACCGCGAGGTGCTGCTAGTTTATTATGGTATTGCTGATTAAACACTGATTAGGTCTGATGGCATTACACACAAGCTCTCTTTAGTTTGGCGCTCGAAATATACAAAATTTTTGTAAAATTTAATAGAAGTAGCATAGTTTCCTATGAGGTTCTTTTACACAAGTAACATGTTAAGGCGCTCACAGCGGCTAAAAATGCGGCAGAAAAACCAGGAGAGTTGACAAGGGCTACCTCATAGATGGCGCATGTCTACCGTTAATGAGTATATTAGTTTTTATAAGATCGCGTTGCTGGTACCTGCGTAGGTAGGTAATAATGCTTTACTATGGGTAACTTTACCCTGTTTTGTACCTGATGTAACGACCTCCCCAAGTTCCTAGGTAATGCATAAGTAAATTAATAATATGTATGGTTAGGCATACCTATACTACATTTCATCTTTATCATTGTAAAATATAATACTATAATCGCGAAGAAACGACAACCGTTGGGGTGAACGTGTTCTTGAGTGGAGACCGCGACGTAGCAAACGTAGTGTAGGACGCCCTCCGGCAAAGTGGGATGATGATCTGCGAAAGACTGCTGGCAGATGCTGGATGCGTCAAGCTGAAGACAGGGCACTATGGCGCTCATTAGGGGAGGCCTATGTCCGGCAGTGGACTAATATAGGCTGATGTCTTTCGCAGTATTTCGCAGATCGTCATCCCATTTTCCCATTTTTCAGATTGCTACGTCGCGGTCTCCACTCAAGAACACGTTTACCCCAACGGTTCAGCAGTGTTTCATATATCAGCCTATGCATTTTATAAATTCATTTCGAATATCACTTAGGGTCATACTACACGGGCGGTTCTCCCGTCGCGGGTATCCGCTCGACAAAGCTGCCGTAGACCATCAAACTACAAGGGATACGCGGGGATGATAAACCCGCGCAGAATGACGTATAGCGCGAAAGCGTCCATGTAGTAAGAACCGGTTATCAGCGGTGGTTTGAAGCCACTTGCGGCGCTCGTATTGCTCCCGCCTAGCTGTGAACCGCGAAGGAAAATCATATCTTTCATATTTCATATTAAAATGTGATTAGTGCGGTCCAGAAGCGTATTCCCGCAGCGGGAGAACTTCCCGTGTGGTATGAACCTTAGAAATCCGCTGTCAGTTTAAAATGCTGAGATTTTGACAATTAGGGGAGAACAGGGCAACAGGAGCCTACTCCAGGAAAGTTTTAATAAAAATTTGACAAACTTGTCAAAATTCTTCCTATTATTATTATCAATTTCATATATTTGTATAGAATACCTATAGTTAAAATACGGGACTGGCATACAAGAGTCTCGAAATATGAAGAATTAAAAAAAAACTTTTCTTTATTATAAAATAGTACTCAACTATAGATATGTATTAAGGTACAATTTACAGTTTAACAAGTCAGTCGCTCCTTTTGCCTGTCAATTGCATTGAATGAGTGCCCATTTAATGCTAGAGAAAATATAATTAATTTTATATCAAAAAAATTGCAAAACTCTAACAGTAACACCAAACATAACATTTTTACAATCAAAATTAATCAATTAATTTTGCAAACAAAATGGAGAAAATAAATATAAAATTATTGATGGAAAACAAAAGATCCAGACTTTATGGATCCAAACAAAATGTACAAAATATCTCTCGAATCTGGACTATCACTGCCAGAACACTTTTTCATCATCGGTACCACTTATCTCTACTTGTTTCAGTGAGGTAAAAAAATTGCACATAAATTTATCTTCTTCAAAATATTAGCTAGGCTACCATCAATTCAATTTTACAAAAAAAGAGAAAATAAATATAAAATTATTGATGGAAAACAAAAGATCCAGACTTTATGGATCCAAAAAAAATGTACAAAATATCTCTCGAATCTGGACTATCACTGCCAGAACACTTTTTCATCATCGGTACCACGTATCTCTACTTGTTTCAGTATATAAAAAAAATGCACATAAATTTATCTACTTCAAAATATTAGCTAGGCTACCATCAATTCAATTTTACCTTATCACTCATTGCCCGACCGCTTTCGACCTACGTTCCCCTATGCCCGTCATTCTTTAGCATAGAGCCTATGCTAAAGAATGACGTAGCTCGGTCACTGGAGTGGATTCGAGTTCAAATTTAAGATTTTACAGAATGAGTCTACCTGCAGATATAGATAAAGAAATAAAATAAGGAAATAAACAACGAAAATTACAATCAAGGAATAGAAAAAATTACAACTAGTATGATAATATACAATTGAAACCATTGAGCTAACTGCAGAAGATTACAAACAGTTTAAAGGAAACCTCATTTGCTATTTAGGTAAATTCAGGTAAAATAAAACATATTGCGAAATATAAGAAATAGGAGGTATGATCCCGTGATCCCAGGATTCTCTATTTTTAATAATGAGAAAAAATTATGTACTCAAAATTCAAATTCGTTTATTCCTTATTTACAAATTCGATCAAAGCTAACTGTCAGCTGCAAAATAAAAATGCGAATGCGAAATATGAATGTTAATTTCCATTAATTGGTTCCGTAGTTTGAACACTGTCAGTTTTGGTAGGTATATCTGCCGGTGTGAAATATTATATTATACATTTAATTTATAAAAAAATAAAATCTCGTGATTAGAGCATTATTCAAAATTCTTTACCCATGTTTTAACAAAAATGCTCTTATATTCTGCAGTGGGTAAATAGTTGCCGAATAACTTACAAGACACTAGGAAATTTTCCGAGAAATTATTTACAATAACCAGGTTTTGAAATCATCCAGAAATTTCGGGAAATCCTGGGAAATTTAGAACCTGGAATCCACGGGACCAAATCCTAATTTATAGATTTCCATCAAAATACCTATTTGTTTGTGCCATCTCTATTATGTTCCAGTTCCACTCTACGCAAAACGATATGATATCTCTGGATGCTAAATGAAATTTAGTTCTGATAATTTGTGTAGCGTACTGGTATTCTATATTCAAAAATTTGATTTTCCTAAATCCTAGTTGTCAATCGAAATGAAATATCGAGTAATAGTCAATCTGTCAGGGAACGTTAGCTAAGAGCTTGTCCAGATGGAGCGTTCCTACGCGAGTGCTCTCGCGTTTAAACATTCGCGCGTTCTCCAGATACTAGAGCACTTTAACTACATCCCGTCCAGATGCTGGTGCGCGATTCCTCGTCTATATAGTGGAACGCGCAATGCGAGTGGACGTATTTCGATCGAAATTGGAGAAAGATATCTTCGTTACCGTACTTTTTATAGACAAAATTGAAAAAAGAGTAGCAATATGGGAAAATTGAATCAATCAGAGATAATTCAATAGAACCATGAAACGTTAAGAAGAATTAGTAGAATTGGATGTATGTTACATCTTTGAAGTTCTTTTTGCTTCCGACGTTTCCAGAACTATTTTATTTGGTTCCATGTTTTTATCTGTCTCCGAGTCCCCCTAACGTAACGCGCATAGGAGCGCACGTAAAACGCGCCATCTGGACAGGCTCTATTCGAATATTCACGATAAATATTACGTATGGATTGTCATTGAAGTCTGAGACGACATCAAGCACACGTCCAGCCTTGACAGCGGTCACGGTGGTACTGAGGCATGGGCGGCGGGCTCAGCGCCTGCTGTTAATCGAATAAATTAATATTTAACTTTATTGAGAATCTTCATCAAAAGACTAAGCTAACCAGATTCTAGATAAAAATGTTACCTAACTTTAACAATAACTCCCTAGTTGATGTTTATCGTAGCTATCAATATATTTTTATATTAAATTCTGAAACGTGCCATTTTGAAAACATATATTTATAGAGAAAAGTTTCTGCTTTTATGTTTTCAGCTTAGCTGTTAATCTATGTATGAACGTGAAGTAATATGTATTTATAAATTTGAAATGTAACTTGCTCAGAAACATTTCCTATTTCTACTTAAAAATGACCAATTGTCGACATACAGGGCCTTAATGTTCCTCAATTATATACATGATGATGTGTGAATTTGTCAAGCACTTCATTTTAGTTTTGAGAGTTTGACCGGTAGTTTCGGATAAATATACCTGCGTAAAATACATACTAACAAACAACCTCTTTATATTTTATAGGATACTTTCTTGACTCATGAGGCAGTCAGCAACGGATTAAGCCGCGATTGGTCAACCAGCATTCAATCAACGATTTGTATTTTAGCTACATACCTGTTATTCAAACCATTCAAAGTTTACTCAATTTTCTAGCTACTTACAGCTTTTATCTGCTAATCCAATCGAATCGCTCTACCCAATTCAATCGCTAAGTTCTGTACGCTTGCGCAAGTCGGGATTTGAATGAAGTGATTAGGGCTAACGATGTGATTTTTGATTGGCGGGCTTATTGTCATGAAAATACTATTGATGATTTGTATCGGAAATGAGTAATCTACTGATTACATAGATTCTATAGGCATAAATACAAGGTTATACAAGGCAAACACTAGCATTTAAAGTACTTTTTATAATTTTATTATAAACTAGCTAGCCCGTTCGCGATTTTATACGTGTGGACTTTAATAATAACCCCATTTTAATTATAATTAGAATTTACAAAAATCCGTTCTTAGCAGGTGCCTACGTCCCAAACCCTTTATATAGAAAACTCTCATGGTATTTAACACTAAAGTCATTGAATACGGGATATTTATTTATATATTTACGACTACATAAACAATCACTAGACTAGTGTAGATTTGAACCTAGAACGTAATTACTTGACTTAATTTTTTTTTTTCCAAATTTTTATTATACTTGGCAAGCAGTTCAAAAAGCACGACATACCACCTATTTATAGACACAATTACATTTCCTCGTTTTTTATTTTAAGCCACTACTGACCTTACAATTACAATTCAATTAGTTATTTATATTTACCATACGAAACTGTTAACCATTTACCATTTACCGCTTAATAGGCGAGTACGGGACTTTTTTGCAAATAGGTAAGTATTACTTCTACAACCAGCCTCTTTGCATATTCATAGGCCCAGATAACCACGTCCGAACTGGTCTTTCTCTGGTCTATCTTTAGTCAAACCTGATATCTGTCTATAGTTAAAGTGTCTAGTAATGGGGATTCTACATCAAAACTCAGGTGTTGATTAAATTTCAAACATGAGACTGGCAATGTCCATTTTTATCAAGTCAGAAAAAAATCACTTTTTTAGCATATTAATTTGTTTTTATTGTATTCTATTGTAGTCTATGTTTTATTCCAGGTCAAAAACTACGTCTATTCAAAATTCCATCCCGATCCGTTTGGTACTTTTGGCGTAAAGAAGAGGAGAACCAACATCTATCCAAACTTTCGAATTTATAATATTAGTGTGACAACGAAATGTTTTTAATTAAATCCATAACAAAGAGATTAATTACAGATAGAATTAACAATTATAATTTTTTTTTTAAATCTAAGCCGTCACCAGAAGATAGTACAGTGCGAAAAATGCTGGCTGCATTGCTACATTGAATGGCAATGCTAATTCGTTGACTGAAATAGAAACCAGCAGTGTGATTATAAAGATAAGTATAAGTATAATAATTGATTAGTATAATATAATTATAATTAGTTATTAATAAATTATTATTATAATATAATATAATTATAATTAGTATAATATAATTTAATGATAAGTATAATATATTACAAAGATATATAGATAAGTACGGGACCGTGTAAAGTGGCGCAAAAGTATGGAGACCATGCTTTTATTATACCCAGCAGGTGAATAATTGCGAATGAATCCTACTAGTATTATAAACGCGAAAGTTTGTAAGTATGGATGGATGGATGGATGTTTGTTACTCTTTCACGCAAAAACTACTGAACGGGTATGGATGATATTCGGCACAGAGATAGATTATAGTCTGGAATAACAGATATATTTTATCCCGGAATTCCCACGGGAATGGAAACTACCGCTGGTGAAACCGCGAGGCGCTGCTAGTATGAAATATAATAGGTATAAATTCAGTTTGCTATAAGCTACTTTTTATACAGTTCCTACGTGACCAAAACCGGGAGAGTAAGCAGGTTATGCTAGTGATTGGCTAGACTGGTAATTTGCAAAAGCACCTGCAAATTCACACTTTGATAGCAACCTAATGACTTAATGACGGTGTAGTGTGGAAGCCCAAATCTGTAGGGCTTCAAGCTTCGAGTATTCTCCCTTTAACTAAACGAAATCAATCCGGATCAAGGAAGTTGTAAGCCAAAACATTTTCTAAAATCGCCTAAAAAGTTGGCTTATCGAGCAAACGTTTTATAGTTATGAAGAATTCATAACCAATTAGGTACCTAATTAAAATTTGTTTTTTTTTTTGTATTTTATGTTGTAAATTTTTTATAATTTATGTTATAATTTTTTTAACTACATGTAATTTATAACTTAAGGACCGACCAGTAACATTTGTTGTAAATAAAGAACTATGAAATAGAGAACGAATAAGTAGAACCCGAGGGCTGGGGAGTATCTGGTGTAGCGTATCAGATAGCCTGTGTTATTCCAGGGCTAGAACAACTTCTATTCAAAAATTTTCAGCTCGTTCCGTTCCGTAGTTTTTGTGTGAAACATTAACAAACATCCTTAATCAGATATATACATCCATACAAACTTTCACGTTTATATTAGTAACGATGTGATATTTTTTAATTTCCGTTGTTGAGCGATAGTGTCTGCAAACATAATTAATTTTCCAACACTTCTTTTAAGAACTTTCAATTTTCAAAATTCTAATAGAGCGTAAAACTTTATATATTACTAGCGACCCGCCCCGGCTTCGCACGGTTTTATTATACGTATAAACCTTCCTCTTGAATCACTCTATCTATTAAAAAAACGCATCAAAATCCGTTGCGTAGTTTTAAAGATTTAAGCATTCAAAAAAACACAAGGATATAGGGACATAGGGACAGAAAAAACGACTTTGTTTTATACTATGTAGTGATTATTGTATAAAGTATCATGTAAATGCTTCACATGTCTAACATTAAACTGCATAGTTTATTCACACTAATTCGTCAAACTACGAAAGTTTTTAAGGTGCCAATACCGCTGATTTAAGTACTCAGCGACTCGTTATTCTGAGATATTACTCAATACGTGATACGTCATTGAGTAAACATCTCAGTAGAGCACTGGGAGCGTCAGTAGGCAACTGTCAACTTGACTCGCTTTGATGTCACTGTCGAGTGCTTTATCTGTCACCCACGCAATGTGCACGGTGACTGGGAACTTGGGCAATTATAAAATAACGCTTCTATCTATCTTACCTATTACGACTGGAGTACCATTCTTTATTTTATAAAACTACTAATATTATAAACGCGAAAGTTTGTAAGTATGGATGGATGGATGGATGTTTGTCACAGCTAGTTGTATTATACTAGCTTTCCACTCGCGGCTTCGCCCGCGTGGTCTATACGATTTGCCGTGCTCTTCAATCTACTAGTTTTATCCGTTTTATGGGTTTCTTGTATTTCTGAAACACGTGTTTCAATTTATGATTTTATCAGTAATATAATAAAGTATATTTGACCTTAAAAATTTTCAGAACGTGCATTAAAAAGAATCTCAAACTTTAATAACCCCATTTACCCGATTTTCAGAAGTTATGTGAAAAACCCTGAAAAACGTGTTCAATATTTTTAGTATTTTTGTAAGTTTTAAGCAAATCTATTGTGTCTGTGTAGTTGAGGTAGTACCTACCGTCCATATTTTAGCTTTTTACCTCTAGCGGTTGGGCTGGGCGTTGTCTCCAAAAAATCGCTTGTTATTTTTATCTTAAATGATGAAAGAATTAATTACCTACGAAATCCTAGTAAAAACCATTTTCTATCTTCTGCTTTTAAATCTTGCTAGATTATCTAACATAATAATTCTATTCTAAAGCAAGTTCAAACATTACGAAGTCAAACTAGCGTAAAAAGAAATAAAGCAAAGCAAAGTGACGAAAATATTGACTTGAAACATAAAACCGAACTAACTTCCTTCAACGATTTATAAATATCTACTTTACGAGTTGACTATAAAGTCAAATGTCCCTTGACATTGACAATGTATTTAAGCTCTTTTAGAAAGGGGTAGTACTCTTCCTTCCTCTTGTGTTTTTAGAATTTGGACTAAATAAAGTTTGTGAAGCAAATGAGTTCTGATGAGTTTAGTTGGTCGTTTCTTTTTGCGTTTAGGATCATTTAAAAAGGTTTCTTGCTTTATTAGTGAGATTAGGTTTATAAAAATGTATAAAGTATAGGTCATAGGTGGAACTATCTGGTTCTAGAAGGTCTGACCTGATTTTAGTTAGGTCAAAGAGAGCTGAAATCTGTAAATTCTAATTAGCTCATCATCAATCTATATTAGTCTATTACTGGATATAGCATTAAGTTCGCACTAAGCAGTGAGTTCTTTTCATAAAATGTTAGGTATATCTATACCTAATACATGCCTAATACAATTTTTTTAGTTTAATTTGTTGTTAGCAGAAATACATCATTTGTGAAAATGTCACCTGTCATGATGACAGATAGACAGACAGACGGATAGCGGAGTCTTAATAAAAGGGTTCCGTTTTACCCTTTCAGTATAGACGGAACCCTGAAAATCGTAAAAAGAAATTGTAAGTCAGTTTGTAGGATGCTGTTGGGGCTAGCCTAGATTATATTATATTTTTTACGGTTCTATAAGTTCACGCTTGAGCTCCTAGCAATGCTAGAGAAACTGATTAGCAAGTAGATCGAATAGATAAATAGGTGAAAGTGACTGTGAAATTCGCAACTGATAATAATCATGATGGATAGCGCTCTACATTTTAGTTTTTAATTTTTCGAAAACGAGTTATGCTTCTAAAGCTTGATTAGTTTCTTATCGGAGAAAAAGAATTAGATAGGAAAAACATTTAAGTCAGTAAACTTTAAGATTTTAGTTAGATATTAAGTACCTACTTATCCAAAAAGGTACTCTACATTTATTGAGTACCTAGTACCTAGGTACTTAAATCATTCAATTTAAATGTGAAACTAATTTTGTAGACTATCCTGTGCATTGTGGTAGATGTTCATTTGAATTCTAGATTATTTATTATTCCCTAAGCAACCACGAATTGTATCGAACTTTTGTGATTTCAGATGTGCTTCGATGATAGGTCTTTAAATAGGTAGGTATTTTCCAAACTTTATGTACTCATTTGTTCACATAAATTGAATTCGTAAACCAAATAGAGCTGAAAACTGCGATACTAGTTAGTAGGAAGGTACCTATCTACATAGTTGAGTAAGAGGTCTTTTGTACCTTTTTCCCCTTTGAAAATTTTTCTAAAAAGTAGAAGTTGAATGAGAAAAAATATTTCTCGACTTTTTTTCAGTTTTCAGCCTTGCTTACCTACTTACATTTTCATAGGGAAAGTGGAATTAAAAAAAAACCTTTGAACGGGCATTCTGGAATTTTTATAATAAATTATCCAGTTTTCCCCTTATAATTGTCAAGGGGGAAATACTAGAATAAGCCCTAAAGGCATCATGCTTTAATCTAGCCTAAATACATAGGTATTCAGTATGTAATGAACTAGGTACTTACGTCACATAAGATTAAATTTGTCATTTCACCTCAGGTCCTAGATGGTTGATAAGAACGGTAGCATGAGATCAACTGAGATAACACTGTTTGAGGAGAACAACCTTTTGGACGAAATTGTATGCTTTTAACTGATTGAGATAACAGAAAATAACAGGTAGCGTTTTATGATGGCTCAGGCTGCTAGCTACACAGAAAATAATGGCTTTTATCTCAAGAATCTCAACGGGCTTTTTAAAATAAACTCTGAAAGTATGATTGAGTCTATGGTGTTTTTTCTTAGCTAATACCTACCGACGTAAAATATTTTTTTAAACATACGAAACACCCAGAACCCCCGTAAAAAACATTTGCAGTTCTTACAAACATAGGAATCGAACCTGCAACCTCCTGCGTTCTTTCTTTCTTTCTTTGATAGTTTAAAGTTAGATATGGGGCTTTTTAAATCTCTCATCAAGACAAATTAAAGGTAAGTATGTATATCACTGGAATCTGAACATAGACCATACGAAAAAATCACAAGCTTCACAATCGGTCCAACCCAGATAAAAGTTATCGCCTGAAATACACAAAACAAAGTTATGTAGAATTGAGGAAACTTTTTTGAATTCGGTTGAATACTGCAAAAATCTGGCATTCAAGTTTTCACTCGCCGCCATGTTATAGAAGTGCTAGATATTTACGGAGCTAAGCTAACGAATTAACTGAAACCGCGAGGGTAAGGCCGCTCAAGGAGCGTGCGCATTGAGCCGTCGCAGCCGCGCGGGCGATCGTCCGCAGCGCACACTACAAGAGCTAGCCAGCAACGAGCGCGTGACGTTGCGCCTGCAAGACCTTCTAACTAATGCTAGTGATCTATGAACAGTATTGAACATCACACTAGGAGATACACTTCCGACAGATATGCTTCAGCGCGCGCTTATAAGCCGGTTTTGGTTGAAAACTTTGCGTGCGCGATCTAGGGTTTTGTTCTATAACTTCAATATTAAGGAAGACATTTTACTTTTTGCCTTTCAGAACTTTTTTTATTACTGTTCAAAATCTTTCTACGTAATTATATTTGAAAAATGTTGATTTCTCGTAATGATATTTGACTTGAAACTTTTTTTTTGAGTTTGGCAGTCCACTAGCGCCATCTGTTATCGTTTTATCGAAACATTAAGCACCCGTCGCAACTCTACTAAAATGAACTTTTGCTTTGTTGCAGGACATCAAGTAATGAAAAAGACGATTGTCCTGGAATAGATGGCAATATTTCGCCGGAACCACCTGACCGGCCGCCTGGGAAAGTCCGTCAAGTCCATCCTGAAGACAAAACTCAGATGTTAGCTTACGACTCGAACTATCGGAAGAAAAAGCCAACGTCTTTACCATTAGAAGATAATCATTACAACCATCTAGCAAATACGAATGTTTCGATGTCTCCGTTATATCCGCTGACGCCGAATATTTGTATAGAAGGTGGGAAGATAGAATTTATAAAGTCGCCACCTAGCAGCGCGCGGAATAGTTTGTCGTTGGCGTCGCCTCCGCAAACGCCGCTACTAGCGCGCCGCGGGTCGCGGGAGAAACGTGAACCTCGGATATACGATGAGCCAACTGAGAAGTTTGACGGTGATAAGGTAGGTGGCGCCACCACTCAAACTTACATAATTTTCAGGTATCGTCATAATCCTTAAAAACCAAAAATTACTGTTACATTATCCAATTATGTCGCTTACAAGCGTTTTTTGGAAAACGTGCTCGTTGAAGTCTTTGGATAGAATATTAAATATACGATTTTAGTGCTACGATAATTGTCATTGACTAATTACACATATGTAGTATTAATTAAAAGTTATTACATAATTATTATAAAATCAGTTCAAACATCAGTATAAACGACCAATTTTCCTTTATTTATGTCGTCGGTGAAATCATTTCTATGAAAAACCAAGCGCTACGGTGCTACGAAATTCGTAGCACCTTCATTCCGCTTAAAACGTAAACAGATAAGGCATTCTATAGCATAGCCGTTGACAGGCTGTCCCTTCAACACCCAAAATTAAATCATTTTCCAAACAAATTCCAAAACATTTCGAAAGTTGTGATTTCAATTTGACCGTAAACGGTAAGTTAGTGTGACCACTTTGGCGGGACCTCAGTACCCTTGTCAAAAGTCAGCCTACACTTTGTTTCTGTTGCATGGAAATGATGGGGGTTCCAAATTGAAGTTTCACTTTTGACGTTATCAGGGTTAGGGTTTTTGCTTTCGCTTGTTTTTCAATTGTTGTACAGTCACCTCCATCCAATGAGATGATAGTTCAAATGCTTTTTTTCACTACCTACGTGTTTATTTTATTGTTAGTATTCAGTAGTACCTATTAAGAGCTCAATAAACCTAAATAATGACTCATTGGAAAAATATTTTGAAAGATTGACTAAGGGATGTAATAATGTACTTAGGCAAAACCTTGTATAACTGTGTGTTTTTCCAAAGTAAAATACAGTTTCCCAAAATCAATTCATCTATCCTCAAGCCCTTAAGAGTATGATCCCCTGTGAGGGAACAAAATAATTGCCTGATGCACCTTAACGCGTGTTTAGTCGCAGCTAAATTGTTTCCAAAGCTTTTGAAAGTGCTTTCAGATTGTCTCTAAGATTTGGGGATAACAATTTTTTGCTGATGTGATTTTGAAAGCTTTTAGGGACTGGCGTCTCTTGAGTATTGGTATAAAGAAATCATTGTGAAGGTAATTTAATGATTTTGGCTTGTGGGGCTGTAAAGATACTCTCAAGTCTACGTTCGATTATATTTATGATAAGGCAACATGAAAGCAACCATAGGTTACCTACATATAAGTGCAAGGGTGTATTTTCATAAAGATCCAAAAGATACTGTATTTGTTCACTTTTTATAATACAGTGCGCATCACGCTGTATTATAAAAAAGTGTTTGTCAAGCCAATCAATATTCTCTTGCTCTCTAATCCAAATAAAATAATAGCGCAACAAAAAAACGCGACGGGCTTATTTTTGAGAATATTTGCATAGTATATTTACATATTTACAAACAGCAAATTTAACTAAATACAATCTTTTTCAGCATCATAACATAGCATTATGCATTTACTGCCGAACCTCACGGAGAGAATTAACTTCAACTTCTAGTTGTATTTTCGCTACGACTGCCAGTGTCTAAGTTAGTGTAATAAGCCCTGAGAACTGAAACCAAGTCATAAGCTTCTAAAGTACAAAGATTCTAGTATGTGTTCCCCTAAAATAGATTATTATCACAAATTTATAAGTTGTACTAAAATATGATCGTTAAAAACCATAGGGATATATGTAGTGAAAAAATAATGTCTGTGGTAAAAACAGAGGAGCACACCGCAATGCTCTTGTATGTCTTTGGGCAGTAAAAGACAGCCATGAAGAGACTTTACCAGTGTTAGAATAATGTCAATTAAAGCCGTTTATGGCATTGACTGTACTTGCAAGAAATTTCTAATAAAAAGGCCTCTATAAACATATAAGATGGTGATATATGATGGTATAAGATGGAAGTTCCTATCTCAGCTTATTGCAGAACTAACAAAATAGCCCAATGCTACGCTAATTTCAGGTAGAGCCTTTAAGGAGTGGTGGCATAGTAAGTACCTAGTAAGTATAATAATGTTATCATTGACTTAGTTACACGATACATAGAAAAAACCAGTTTATTTTATGGATTACCGCATACCCACTCAGATAGAGCTACCGCTATGGGTACCGACCGAGTACCGCGTAGTTATGGACATGTTAGAAGATATCTGCACACTGCAGAGGGATGCAAATAAGGCTCCTAGACCGTAAACTGAATTAATGGCTCAGATTCAGGAAATAAATTGAGCTGAAGGATATTCTAATGAATTTCAATTAGAATACCTAAGTTATGCTTCTATATTCTAATCATTTGAGTGGAAATTGAAATGCTGGTTATGTAGTGTACGCTTATTTCCATTTTGATTTAGAAAAAAGTTATCGGTAGATCGATAGACTGTAACTGCTAACTGGCTTACATGTGCAAAAACGAATAAGATTAGTAAGAGGTTCGAATCCCGCCTGTGGACAAATGTTTTACGATCTTTAAATATTTGATACGAGGTTTTGGGTGTTTTCTAGGATTAAAAAATAAAAAATAAATTCTAAAAAAAATCTTGAGTTATGGAATACCTATAAATTTTATATTCCATAACTCAAGATTTTTTTTTAATATAAGTATGTAAAGAATTGGAGTACATTAGTCGTCTAGTACTTACCCATAACACAAGCTCTGATTAAACCTTGGTGCTAGATAATTCTGTAGTAGCCTTCGAGCATGAAACTTCTACCACTGTCAAACTACGAAAATTATTTCCTCTCTATCCGGTAGAGTCGCTACAAGGCGCTAAACTTAGGCGCTAAATATTATGAAAGGAGACTAAAACTTTTATGGTCATCGTAAACTAATGCACAAATGGTACGAAGGACTCTGGTTGAAAATCCTAATTTAGAGGAAGGAAGCCATTTTGTGCTTGCTACGACGTAGTAATGTCAGATGTCAAAATATTTTTATTTTACCCGACTATCAACGGAGGATATTATTATATTTTACTATTTAGTTTCGGTCAATAGTTTTTTTCCCGTAGCATATGGGTTTTTCTGGCCTTTGTACTCAGGAATGATTAGGGAGGAACGATATTATATTAGAAGTTTTGGCAGCAATTCGTACAAAATTTTTTTTAACTCCCTTCTAAAAATTAATAAGGTTGTCTATAAATAAAGTACCTACCTAATAAAACTGTAAGTACCATTTATACCACTAGATAAAGATCTTAAAATAATTAATAGATTTTTTTTTCGTTTAATGAAATGTAGAGCAATGCCAGTTTTTGTCATAGTAATACTTGATCTTAGCTTGATATTTTGTTGTCTCGCTCTAATAGGTTCTCTCTTGCTCTGTAATGGCCGTACTCTGTGCAATTTTTTTATCAGTAATTATACTAATAAAACCGTGAACTTAGAGGAATAAGGCATACTTGATCTTAGCTTGATATTTTGTTGTCTCGCTCTAATAGGTTCTCTCTTGCTCTGTAATGGCCGTACTCTGTGCAATTTTTTTATCAGTAATTATACTAATAAAACCGTGAAAGCGTAATTGGGTGATTCTCCCGGGCTTCAAAAATACATGTCCGGCTCGAAAAATCATATAAAAAGTATCCCTAGCCCTTTGATTTTTTTTATGATAGTAGATTAGACAAAAATAATAGGGGAGGCCTTTTTTAGTTTTTTAATATTCTTATTTTAAATAAGTAAAAATAAATAAAATCCTTGGAAATTATGACTTCCGTGGTGCGTCCGGACCTCATGTTCCGGTGTTAATAAATTTTTATATCATTTCCTAAAAACTCTGGTACTAATTTACATAGGTTCACAATAACCCAGATAGTTACTTGCTTATTTGACGCTATTACTACGCAAAACTAAGCTTTAGTTGACAAGTTACAACGAGATAACTTCGCGTCCGTCGTTTAGCTCTGATTTCCCTGGTGCGCACTAAATTATTCATAAATACTGTACTTTAATATCTGCGTAAATAGTTGTTACATTGAGAGAAACTATCAGTCACGCCCCATCAGTGGTGTGTACAACAAAGGTGTATGTCTTTACGTCACTCTGTTATTTCGGTACGTAATCACTTTCCGTGGCTTGGTATCTAGAAATTCTGATTACCATGTTGACTATAAATTTGTTTATGCTAATCCTATTGTTTTATTAATGATGATAATTCATGCCTTTTGTGTTCCTAATTTCGACTGCATATTTCAATGTAAAATAAACCAGCAAATTAAGAAAATTTCTAAGATTTTGTTATTTTTTTTGATTTCCGTGGTGTGATTTCCGTGGATTTTGCGGGTTCATTAACATCTCAATAATATTTTTTTACAGTTTTTATGATGTTTTTTTAGGATAAAAGTTTATAATAAATACAAAATGAATAATTATAATATTTTTAATACAAAGATAAACATTGTTAGTGTGATTTTTGTAAAAAGTTACTTGTATTTACAGTAATGATTTAAAGGTGTTTTTGTAAAAACTGATTAAAACTACAAACGTCAAATAATTGGTATTTAGCTTAATAATCTACTTACTACCGAAAACACATATTTTTATCGATAAACCAACCCATATTTGATTTTGGTGATATAAATTCTGATTTCCGTGGACACCATATTTTTAAAATTGAATAACTCCGTAACCATAAAGCCAATAAAGTTCCCTTCACTACCAAAAAATTCAAAATTAAATCTTTATTTAGAATATACTATCATGATGTGCAATTTCAACAAAAAAAAATGTGCCACAGAAGTCAGACAAAAAACGAGTTTTCGTAGAATCACCCAATTATTCTAAGACCGTGAATATTCTTAGATAACTTTTGTTTGAATATGCATTCTTAATTCTTTGATTTCGCTCATAATCCATCAGTTTTTTACCTACGAGCTGCCAAGAGGACAAAGCAAGAAAGACAGGGTTTGCCAGCTACAATAATAAGTAATTATTATAGACATAGTTTTTTTTCACTACGTAATTATTATTCTAAAGTAAACACCAAAAAATGACGATTATCAAAACAATTTTTTGTAACTAAGATGAAAAGTCCATTTAATTCGTAGACCTCAGTGTGAAAAGCACTTTCATCGTAAGTTGTTTTCCCTCTCCTGGCGTCTTCAGTAAAGTGCAGCTTTGAGTCAGACAGACCGGCAGGCGCTATTAATATTAATAAAGGAATCATGTTCCCTTGAAGGTTACTGCAGATTGGCCACTTTTATAACCGCCACGTTATAAAATAATAGAGTAGTTGACGGCTGGGGTGCCCGAATGCATGCCGCATTATTTAATTTATTTATTTGTAATAAAAATCATTTTTTCAAACACCAGATGCACATATTCACAAAAAAACACTTATTATTACAAATCACTACTTAAAAGACATTGCGATAAAAATGAAATAATGAACTAGTCGAAAATAGCTAGGTATATACCTAGTTACTTGTTTAATTTTTTTTTAAATTACTTTTCTACGTAGTATGATATTTTTCATTTATTTGACTTTTGTTTTAATACATTGCGTCATTTTTGATTGATCGATGTTCCAATTACAGTGCAGGGATAAGAAAACATTTTACTAAATAGCTCGTATTTATGATTTCAGCTGTAGTTTAGGTATTAAACCATCACAAGTTTCCCGTTTAGCCGTCTCAGTCTGCGGCTACGTATCGGAAAGCGATTTGCATAGCTTAAAGTGGCCGTGATTCCTAGCTAATGTGGTTGTAAAGTTTCCGGTGAGGTTTTTGTCTGTCTAGTTCATAATTCTGCCTAAGCTAATATCCACTTGGAGAATTACGTCTGGCTGAAGCCAAATGTGCAATTTGATCGCGATTTACTTCTTATCTCTATTACCTAAGTCTATTGCTAATTAAATTAGGTTGATCAGTACCTAGGTGTTTTCTTTTTAATAAAACCAATGATACATTTCTGGCAAAAAATATCAACAGGTCATGAATGCTGCACAAATTTGTGCTGCGGGAATCGAATCCATCACTATTGGTTGTCTCAGACGGACCTTTCTACCCAGAGTATCACTCGTGGTGCCACAAAATCAAAGACCTAACCCTAGAAGGTTTGTACCAGAGGTTTGTACACAGAATCAAAGATAGAAAAACTATTTTTGTGTTTGCCACCTCTTTGTTATGGGAAATGAGTGTAATTTCTTTCGTCCACAGCCAATTTTTTTATTACATTATCCATTATGTGGATGGACAGGACAAAGCAATTAGCTAGGGGCTAGATGAAGCTGTGTGGTATATGGTATGTGGATAATTCTGGATAATTTATTTATTTATTACGGCCATATTGCCTTGTCTGACACTTATTTTTTTTCTTGAATTTAGAGTAAAATATGTTTGTTAATACTCAGCTATTTTTTTACATACATCATTTTCGTCTAAAAACTAAAGACTAAAGAAGCTATAATGTCTGTGCAATCAGAGGTTTCAACCATATATCTACCTAGTCTGTGGTTCCAACATTACATCTGTCAACACTGTAGATATTTGACCAATCTATTTATTTAATAATTAAAGGCGGGATGAACTATATCGGAGTGGTTTTATTCTCATTGCGATGAATGAAATTATCGCCCGTAAAATATAAATTTCACAAAGTTAGAAACAAAATGGCAACGTTGGTACTTTTGTTCAACGACGAGTGGGTGACTGCAAAATACAACAACGCTGTTGGTACGTTGACTTCCTTCATCTACGTCCTCGAGGATTACCATCGATCGCTGTTCTGTCTACTTCTTTTCATATTCCTGAGTCTTGTCTTACAAGATTATATGAAACGAAGAGGTATAAGATCTGTATCCGTCAGAGAGCAAGACGTTCTTATATCTACAGAGAAAGAATGGTTACGAAGGAAAGAGTCCGAAGAATTTAAATATTTTAAAGAGCATCCGTCTACGGTTTTAAAAGAATGTGCCCGTGCAACTCTAGTATCACCGGCACCCAGAACGCCTTCCGCTTCGAGTTCTTTTCATGCGTGGCTGTTAAAAGAGAATTTGTCTGTTGTTTCTTCTGTTAGGTCTATAAAAATGAAAATAAATTGAGGTAAGTGATGTCTTGTGCCTTTTATTTGTAGACTACCTACGCCCCGCGGTGCAGCCCGCCTTATAAGTTAGCCTTCTTGATAAAAAAAAAAAAAAAAAAAAAAAAAAACTTTATTGTGCCTGTTCTTATGCTATCTTATTACAAAAACTACGTTTGGATATCTTATCTTCGGTCATCATCATCATCATCTTCCTCATCATCATCAAACAAATCACCTATTAACGATCGAACGACGTTTTCATCATAGTCTTCAATGTCGTCTCCAGAGTCAATGACGGCATCAACACCTCCCTGAGGGTTCGCTATGGGCAGGCCACCGCCCTCGTCAGGGCCAACCATGGCTACACCATTTAAATAAATAAATAAATAAATAAATTTTTATTCAAAAACTTGTAGAACTATAAAACAAGAGGTACACTTATTATCTAAATATAAAGCTAGTATAACAATTAAGCCTGAACTAGGTAGTCCTGTGTTTCAGGCGAAAAAGTGCTTAAACCAAACATTGAGTAATAATTAACTATGATATTTTACAAATATTGCAGACGAGTGTATAAAATATAAGGAACTTCATTTACAGTTGAATAAAACTATGTGTATCACTATTTTAACTAGGATAGTTATGAATTAAACTTACAATTTACTTGTTTATTTCTAAAAGTTTCTCTGTACCATCGTAGGATAAACTTTTAAGTGTACTTATAATAGATTTTTTACAGTTACTATAGTTAAGTGCGTATAAATTAGCCATTTTGTTAAGTCTGTTGTAGAGGAACGGACCAAGAAATAAATAAAATTTGTTTACAAAGGCAAATTTTAAGGTGATTGGTTGAGGGCAAACTTTATCATTCCGTCTCTTGTTAGTATTTTCAGTGCTGTAGGGAAGGTCTGCGTGTTGTTTTAGTACCGTGTTCATTATAAAAAGTTGCCGAACTGATAACACATCACAGGACTCATATAGAAGATTAGTGGGAAAAATGAAAGGGCGAAAAGTTGCAACTTTAAGTATTGCTCTTTGGGCTCTTTCTAGTGTTAGTAACAAAGTTTTTCCCGCTCCACCCCATGTGGTAATACAATAAGTTATGATTGATTGACATAAAGCAAAATATACTTGTCTTATAATATTTTTGTCTGCAATATGGCGCAATTTTTTAAAGATAAATATTAACTTTCGCACTCTTCCACATAAGAGTTTTATGTGGGATTTAAACGAAAGAGTATTATCTAGTATTACGCCTAAGTATTTTATTTTATCTGTACTGTTAATTACGGGGCACATGCATTGGGTGCTATTTGGGTTATAGCAATGATGTGCGTATAGGTTAGTATTATATAACGGTTGTGAACGCATCGAAAACTTGGTATAGGTGGTCTTCTCAGCATTTAGTGTTAGTAGGTTGTGCTGTAGCCATTTGTTGACTACATTAAAACCATTTTGCGCAATCTCAAAAGCTTCTTCAACGGAATCAGCGGAAAAAAGGAGGGCAGTATCATCGGCGTATGATATAATTTTTCCGTGGTCTAGTTTTAAGTTACATAGGTCATTAATATAAATTAAAAATAGGGTGGGGCCCAAAATACTGCCCTGGGGGACGCCAAAAGACGTATTTTCCTGGACGTCACTCAAAACACTACCTATTCTCACACATTGAGTGCGTTGTTGTAGATAGCTTGAAAAGAGCTTAAGCTGAATACCTCTGATTCCTATACATTCCAGCTTACGCAACAGAATAGGTATAGACACAGTATCAAAAGCTTTAGCTAGATCGAGAAAAATTCCTATAGTATGCTTACCTTTATCAAGTTCTTGAACGAGATGGTTAGTCAAGTGATGTACAGCATCTGCTGTGGACAATTTAGGTCGAAATCCAAATTGAGTCTTCGATAAAATTAATTTTTCCTCCAGGTAAGTTACAAGTCTTTTATTTATAATTTTTTCTAATACCTTTGATAAAGAGGACAGTAAAGAAATAGGTCTATAATTAGTGACTTGGTCTCTGTTGCCAGCTTTGTAGACCGGGACAACCACGGCTTTTTTCAAACATGCAGGAAAAACACCAGTTGATAGACATTTGTTAAAAATGTGTGTTAGCGGTGGGATTAAAATGTGCCGAAGTTGTTTTAGTATTTTAGTAGAGATATTGTCCCATCCGACTGCACAATCTTCTTTAAGGTTCAAGATCGTCCTTTCTACCTCCGCTTCATCAGTCTCAAGTAACACAAATGAGGTTAGAATATTTTGACCCATAAAACATGTCTGAGTTTGTGCTTGGCCTTGAACTCGTTTTGCCAGACGTTTACCTACATTAACGAAGAAACTATTTGCAGAGTTAGCGGCATGCAAATCTGATGAGTTAGCTTGTAATAAACACGAAGATGACTCATGTTGTTTTGACGAATACGTTACGTTCCTTATATGTTTCCAAATTTGTTTGCTATTTGTTCCCGCTTTTTCCAGTGCAGTTTTATCATAATTGATTTTTATTTTTCGCAATAAATCATTACAAAAATTACGATATCTTTTATACGATAATTGCAAAATATTGTTATTTGGGTTAGACTTAGCTTTAGAGTGCAATTTATCACGGTGCCTCATACATCGAATAAGACCTGGTGTGATCCAGGGCTTAACGTTGTAGTATTTTTTGCTTAGGCAAACATTATGTGTGCATTTAGAAATTGCACTTTGCAATTTAGCTATTATAAAAGACAAGCATGACTGTGGATCATCGGACATGTAAACGAACGTAAAGTCTACGTAGCATAAATCATCTTGTAGTTTATTTATATTTACCTTTGACCTAATGCGAGTATTGCTAGGTTTAGGTAAATTACAGTTTAGAGAAAGTAGGGCAGCCATATGATCGGTAATAGATGAGTTAATCACGAGTGCGAGTGAAGGGATATCTGATTTAAGCATAATATGATCTAAGCATGAGCCACTATTATGAGTTTGAAGCGTGTGTGCAGGAAGCAAACCATGAAAAGAACATAAGTTTAAGTAATTCTGGTTATTTTCGTCGCTATAATCAGGGAGAATGTTTATATTAATATCTCCAGTTATAATTATATTCTTAAAAGATGAAAGGCTCTGTAGGGTATTGTTCAAAGAATCAATAAAATTGCTGAGGTTTCTAAAAGACGGAGGCCTATACAATGCAAGTATCGCAGTTTCTGTTCCAATTTTAACTAACAGTCTGTTGCAGTCTTGCATGATTGGTTCCTCAACAGACACATTAAGGTGATCCTTTGTATAAACTATAACTCCATCATTTTGATTATAATTAATTTTAGTTTGGTACATTGAGTATCCAGGCATTAGTGGCACATTGAATTGTTTAGTAAGCCAGCATTCGGTTAATACAATAATGTCGCAATTGATATTCAGTCTCTGTAGAAGGATGGTAAAGCTGTGATAATTTTTATAGATACTGCGAATATTTTGTGTTAGTACAGTTAATGGATTGCTATGAGAGGACAGATAATGTTTGCAGTTTTCAATTTCACAGGAGTAAGAATGTGATACAGAGAAATCATCCAAATCATGAATTACATCACTAATCATTTTTACAATTATTACGTAAGTGGAAAGTTAGGGATAAATAAATAAATAAAGTGGCGCTCTCAGGCGCCTCCATAATCAATTGAATTGATGTACCTTTTTTCGGCCATCGTCTTCGCTGGACAGTCAGCAGAACCCGTAACGTGCTTGCTTGGCTTTTTATACAAATGGCAAGTGGCACACTTAGGCTCTTCCGCCTTTTTTGTACATTCCTTTACGGAGTGACCTTGAAGGCCGCAGTGGCTGCAGATGCAGGTCGTCTCACGGCACGATTTTGCTGCATGCCCATATTGTTGACACTTGAAGCATCTGGTGACCAAAGTAAAGTCCCTTACAGGACAGGAGGACCAATTAACAAAAACCCTCTCCTTATTAATTAGCGCCTTACGAATGTATGCAGGTACTTCTACAACAAAGTTACAGGTCTCAGAATCTTTTTTGCCTGACTTATGGCTAAGTTTGATTTCCGACATATATTTTTCTATTGTTAGGTCCGGCAGTGATTCGGCTAAATTTTGTTTATACAAACAAGTGAAAAGGTCCTTTTCCGGCATAGCTGAGGGCACTCCAATGATTACGACTCTGGGCTTTCGTTTTTTCGGCTCATCAACCAACAGGCCTGAGTTCGTAAGCTGGACTGATTGCTTGAGCTTCTCTATATCGCCCCTCGTTTCCGTGCTGATGATAACACCTCCATTTCTGGTTTTCCTTAGGCCTCTCACTTGTAGTTTCATTTCTTCAGGGCAAATTATTTTTTGGACCAGGGTTTTTGTTTCTTCGCTCGACTTTAGGTTATCTTGGGGATAAATGGCCACAGAGCTTAAGTTGATGGTGGTATTCAGTCATTGCTCAACAAACGGAAGTTTAATTTAGATAGATAATTTCTTTATTGCACCATCAAAATATGTAAAAGAGCAGCTTCATACTAATTACATTTAAAGTGGCACAATCGGCGGCCTTATTGCTAACAGTGATCTCTTCCAGGCAACCTTTAGATGGACAGGATCGGTTAATTTATGAAATTGACTCTTTGTTAGGAATATTGCTTAATGAAGACTGAGACTTACTAGGGTCCCCTTTATTATATTTCGACCGTGGTACAAGGTATTGTGGTATTTATTTACTTGTTTTATGTATCTATAAGCTCCTGTAGGTGTAAGTAGGCTTCCAATCCTAAAGCTCCTACAAAGACAGTCAAAATAAAACCGGCCAAGTGCGAGTCCGACACACGCACGAAGGGTACCGTCTATAATAAAATATCTTTAAAACGGTAAAAACTAATGTCTGTTGCATGGTAGCGTCCTTAAATATTTATTTATTGTTTTCTTAGTATTTGTTGTTATAGTGGCAAGAGAAATACATTTGTGACAATATCTACTATCTAACTAGCATCATCATCGTCAGCCCACATTAGTCCACTGCTGGACATAGGCCTCCCCTAATGAGCGCCATAGCGCCCTGTCTTCAACTTGAAGCATCAAGCATCTGCCAGCAGTCTTTGACAGATCGTCATCCCACCTGGCCGGAGATCTGATGTATCACGGTTCATGAAATACAGCTTAGCGACAAAGGGACAGACGGACGGATGGACAGTAGAGTAATAGAGTTCCGTTTTGCTCAATCGGCAAGGAACCCTGAAAAGCAATCGCTTGCTGGCAAAACTCCAGCTGCCCCTAAAGATATCTATTCATTTGCTGAAAGTTGTAAGCCGGTAGCTTTGTATCCATCGCCTATAGTCTGGCAATTGTGAATGTGACTTTTTTTGCTGTTTTACGTGGTCTTGCCAACTTGGAAGTTTGAATTTGTCTGCATATGGGATTATTGAGCGTGAGAAAGTAGGAAGCGGAATGATCACTACTAGGTTCATAGCATAAAACATAGTCGCTTTTCTGTCCCTACGTTCCTATATCCCTTTGAATGCTTGAATCTTCAAAACTACGCAACGGATTTTGATGCGGTTTTTTTTAATAGATAGAGTGATTCAAGAGGAAGGTTTATACGTATAATAACCGTGCGAAGCCGGGGCGCGGGTCGCTAATATAATATCACATACTTTATAGATGTAAATTACATACTTTGACGTGCTGTACAATAATGTAAATCTGAACACCATCTACAAAGTTAATATCACCAACCAATGCATTTTTTTTATTTGCAATAAAAACAGATAAACCATCATTCATATTATTTAACGGAGCTCCGATACAACAGGCATGTTTTTTTTGCCGTTTTTATAGATATTATAGTACGGAATCCTTCGTGAGTTTCCAACTTAGACTTAACCGGTTTTATTTAGTACGTTTCACAAGAGTAAATCCGCAAACTTAGTTCTACAAGACAAAACACCGTGAAAAATTAACCCCATCTGCTTTACTCCATACATGCCAGGTAACGTCTACACTCCATTACATGTGCCATCTTTAGCCCATCGTCGAACATTAGCCAAAGTGGGCCATACGTTATTTTACCCCAGTATTGCCTGCTTAATATACCCATTTGCCCATTGTATCTGGTTGAGTGCCGATTTGCTAGCGATTCTGCAGATGGTATATCGTGGTGCTTTGCCTACTCGTTTTTGAAACGATGGTGATTCAGGTAATTAAGTATTACATTTATTCGACCACAACAGTGTGTATAAGGCAATTAAACATCGGGAAATTAGTTAAATAAGCGCGATGGTTATCATACTAATTCCCACTTCACAAAATAGTATAAAACAAAGTCGCTTTGCAAAGTCTAAGTGATCTCTTCTTCCTAAGATCAAGTGTTACTACGTTCCGTAGGCTACTTGATCTAAGTCTTCTTCTTCTTTCTTTTTTTATGAATGAAGAAAGCCTACTGCCTCTACAAAACTTTTAGCAACAAACACATCGAGGCTAGCTGCGTGTAGTCAAAGAATTTCCATTTTAGCCACACATGGTCGCAAAATTGCAAATCTATTCGCGAAAATAAACACAAAACAATGTGTGACCTAACCCGGGAGGCTTTGACAGATTTTGCCGCCATTTTTTCATGCAAATGGTATCAATCATCCAAACAACTGTCATTTTAGAAGTCTGGACAAGTGAAGTAGCGCCGTCAGATGGTTATAAAAATAATTTGATATTTTTATTATAATAAGCGTCGACTTGTTTTCTCCTCATTTTTAGTTTTTCTTCTTTAATGTGCGTTATAAAGTAATATGATGAATTACTTTGATAGAACAAAGAAAACATTTCTCGTATGGCAACTAAGCGTTTCAACGATCTAACGCATTGATTCTTCTCAAAAGATAGATTGGATTCTCAGGGTAAGAAAATATACATGGTCTAAGTCTAACAATGTTTGAGCACAAACTAGCAATATCATTTTATTCAAGAGCTGGCACTGCTTTTATTATTTCTACTCTGCTTTTCTTTTCCGATCATAGGAACCAAAAAGCAATATCAGAAAAGAATCGACGAATTTTTGACAAGGTGGGCGGCACTTGGCTCCATTATCATCCCTAATATATTGCCCTGGCCCTATATATCTGCGTTGAAGTACTTTATCATACGGTTTTGACTAAAATATCGATTAGATTGATAACTCTCAGCGACGGTCTCTTCTAATTGTGGCGAGATAAAAATGAGTTATAGCTCTCATGCATAATAATGCCAGGCAGGTGAATGGGGTACGCGGGAATTGTGATTGAGTTTGGCAATAACCACGTGTAGGGGAGAAGGGGGAAATTTAAAAATGATCACTTTATCATTAAACTACGAGCATTTTTTTATATTTTATAAAGAAAACAACGAGCACATCTTCAACGTATAATTTTCAGATAGTTTAAATATTCGTCCCGGGACGCAACCTCCGCGCGGTCGGACCTTCGCCCCTGTGGAAGCCTTTCATAGACAAAAGACGTTCACAACGTCAAAGTCAAATCAGTATCGTCAGAAGTATCGTCATCGAACGCATAAAACATTTGAAATGAATACCTTTAAAATGAATAATTTACGTCTCGTATAATAAAAGGAATAAACGATGAGGTGACGACATTTTTATCTATTCTACCCTCGGTACCACCCCCTTATACAGACCTATCAACAATGCTATGCTTAGCTAGCAGGTTAAGAATTTCAAGGATAGGGAAACGAAAAACTTCCCACATCGCATTTACAAAGCCACCTCCAGCACAAAGCCTGCGCCATCCAAACATGCCACCTGGCGACACAAGCCGGTACTAATTAATTCGCGACTCTGGCACCTCGCCAACGGTACAACTTTCATAGCTGTTGTTGGTGATATTATGCACTTTTTGTAGTGATAACTATAACGGAAATAGGGACCTTTAACAAGATGCAGTTGGTAGGCTTTTTTTTAAATGAGTGCCTTTGGTTTTCAATAAATAAATAACAAGAAGCTAAGAAGAGCTTGTTTATGGGTAAACTAGATGACTGATATTCTTAATACAATACGTTACATAGAAAGATAGGTACTTAAGTAGTTTAACTTTCGATAGAAAACAACCAGAGCTTCGGAACAAATATTTGCATATCCTACAAACATTTATAACAAGGCGGGAATCGAACCCGCAACCTATATATTCGAACTGTGAACCACAATAAAACGTTGTTTGAATTTTTTTGTAGCATCTAGCTAGGCCAAATAATGCAGATTTCTGATAAAGAAACCAGATAAATTCTTCTTCGTTACACTTGGAAATAAATTTATTCAAGTTCTATTATTCTTTCGTCCTAAGGCAGCCTGAAAGATAGGCCGCCCTTTAAACTATATCTGTTCTAAGCATTTCATCTGTATTATAAGGTGTTTTTTATCTATTTATCTTGGTTAGCACTGAGGTATAAACACGATTAGATGTACCAAATCGCACTCAAAACCAAAATTACCACTCGAAAAGAAAATTCACTCTATCCGAATCTAATTCACATTTGCGTTTAAATTTCAATAAACTCGTGAAAACTTCAAAATAAGACCTGTACCTTCAAAAAACAATCCGCATTAAAAAGAATCAGCCGAATTGCAGTAAATTGTCATAGAATAACGGTATTGCATACAGCTACCCCTTTCCCAATTTGTGTAATGGAAAAACAGATTTAGTAATGGCTGTACCCTTTGATACCTAACGTGCGTTTTAGCCCACTCTACCCCGTAGGGCCGCTTTGCACCGTTTTAGTAAAGGACTGAACAGACTAAAGCTTTCAAGGTAAATGCTCATTTTTCTATAAAACCGTTGATATATTATTATTATGTACATTTTTGTAAATGATAAATATTGTAAGCGTATGATCTCAATTTTAAAAAGTTACGATGCAATCAGCTCAAATATGAGTGTTCAAGCGTTTTAATGACCTAATAACGTATTGTATTGTTATTATAAATTAAATATAAATTAACTCGGTTTCATATATTTGAATCTTCGTGTATCAGTTGAGATTGAAATTGGAGGATAGCATTTTGCGAAACAGAAAGCAACTGAAAATTGTCAAATCTTTATTTTTTGTGTGTTACCTCAGATGTTTTTTTTAGGTGAAACTAATATAATGACTCTTTTCATTTCAAAGCCGGTGCTTCTTATGTGGTCCCTTAAAAAGTTGATCAAGATCGGATCAGTCAAGATCAGTCAGATAATTTGATGTTGGCTTATAGGTTTTCATATCCCAAGTTATTAGGAAACCACCTGAAAACCGCCTCATAGTGACATAAGACATTACAGACAGACAACTGATTTAACTTATACAGACAGCGAACTGACAATTGTAGTATATTAATTGAGTAGATAGGTAGGTACACATGATCGGAAAAACTGCTTTAGTGTCCACCAGCCTTTACAACTCTGTACCCGCCTTGTGTTATAATCCGTTTGTCTGTCTGTACGAAGTAGATTAGTGAAAGCTTTTTGATATAGTAATTAGCTGGGAAAAAAGCTTTGACTCTTTTGCTTTTAGCAACTTTGTTAGTTATCATATTTTTCTTGTCTGGTGAGTTTGATTTACGTTTATGATCTGAAAGTCTGAACGTAGTTTTATAACTTACAGTGCTAACTTACGCAGTTAATTTATTATTATAAGAAGATGGGATTCTAGGGATTATTTATGTTACAAAGAAGAATGGCGAAAATGGACCCAAAAATTTGAGGAAACGTACATGGTCAGAAATTGGAACATTCATTCCTTTGATTATGGGGCTTTTCATCAGAAAATCTCATAATTTTTAAAGTTGGGAATCGTAAGTTATAAACGTTTTAATATTTTCAAAAATGTAATAACGCAACGATAACAATGATGCAAAAAGCAAGAGAAATAAAATAAGTGCCAATAATGGAACGTTCATACGTCAAACTACGTGTCAAATGGCAAAGTCAGTTGACATGCGTGCAACGTTTTGACTTTGATTTTGTTTTCGAATAATCTAACTAAGGCCTCATTCGCACGAGAGCTTAAAAAGCTTCGCGTTCAATCCCAACGTTGGCGCTTTTATAACGTTCTCGAATTTATTTTTCATACGGACCCTTTTAAATAAATTAGTTATGTTTCCTCTCACGCTTCCGTACGACGACGTCGAAGTGGTTATACTGCTAAATTACTGCGTTTGCGATATCACCTATACTATACAACGACTGGCATTGAGATAAGTAAAACAATTAATGAAGTTTCATAAATTATGATGTACCTATTCCCTTTAACGCACAACGCCCAGCGCTCAAAATGGAACACTGCTCGATAAAAAAGCGTCGCGTTTTAAAAGCGCTGTCGTATGAACACTGAATACGTACTTGGACAAGCATTTTGTTCTATTTGTACGCTTTTTAAACGGGTGTTAAAAAAGCTCCCGTGCAGCGTGGGCCTTAAAATGGCACAGGAATTTCAAAATTCTAACTTTAAAGCGATGACTCTTATGTTAAAAGCTTTGATTATATACTTTATATAATCAAAGGTTAAAAGATGATAAATATATGTTGATTTTGTTATCTATTTCAATTGGATCTTGATAAAATGAGTCTCAGATGTGTAAACTGTAGTTTATTAATTGATCGAATTTGCACAACATTTAGATTTTTAGATAAAAATTACTTTGTTAAAAATAGGTAGGTACATCCGGTACAGCTTTACAAAGTACCTAGTCAAAAATAGTAGGAAGGTACCACTTTTTCATGAAAAGCAAAAGTAATTGATTTTATTACCGATTTTAGATAACTGTAGGGTCATGTTTTAATGAAAAAGTCTTTTAGGAGTCACGATAATGGTCACAAAATAGTTTTTGTTATTTATTGTAAGAGATGACAATAACTCATTACCTATATTATTATAACCTAATTTCGTTCATTGTTCATGTAATATATTTTTATTCCCAACTTTAAGGAGGTAAATTCTAGTATCATTATGTTTGTCTTGCTAAGGTGTACGAATGTTGATTGATTTTGTTCATGAACGCGGCATTAAATAGTGGGGCTGGGATTCAAAGAACTTCGCCAGTCTTCTTTGTAATATTGTAAGGTTTACTTGGTCATTTGGTATTTTTTCAGAAGAAACGAAAGAAAAATGCGACAAGATATGTCATAAAAAAGAACAAAAATGTCCTGAAAGCTGTCTAAAACTTTACATTGGAAATCAAAATAATTCTTGCTTGCTCATTCAACATGTGGTTTTTTTATTTCTTTTTAATTCTCACAATGTCAGTCCCCTACTTTAGAAAAAAATTTATCGTATCACAAAACTACTCCAAACAAAAAAAATATTTCGTGTATCAAAAATTAAACTGGAAATACTATCTCACCAACAAATAAGGCATTAATTGATTAAAAAGGCCACAATGCGGCTTTATTGTGATGTTGCTTCTTATTGGGGCCGCAGCATCAATGGACCATTATGTAAATTGAAGAGAGCATAGAGTAGTCACCACTTAGAAACTTCTGGAATATGTAAGACAATAGATTTCGCTTTGAAAATTAATGTATACGAGCGGCGTGAGGGGAATGCAATCAAAACCAAATACTAGCTTGTTTTGGGAGCAAATGATACCTTTAAATTTTTTCTAATCTTAATATTCGTATAGCCCCTCTAATATCGCACGTGTCTCGCTCTCGCAAAGCACAGCTTACAACAGAAAAACAAAACAACAATAAATAAGTCGAGTGTCATGTGCAACTTGTTGGAAATGGTCTCATGTTTCCACTCTATTTTCATTGCAATGTTAATTGCTACTGTTTTACGAGACACAGCAGAGATCCCTTAGTCAGTAATTTCCCTGGAAAAAAAAAACATATTCAATGCAAAACGAATAATTTCCATTGTGAATGCACTGAGAGAGAGAGAAAGAGAGACGATAATATCTCTGCGATATCCAAACAAGAAAGTTAAAGTAGTATTCTCTGTCCACACACTGCTCTACTTTTAGTAATTGACGACATGATACTCTGTCTCCTCAGTGCAAGTGCGCGCTGTTTAAAAATAGTACTGTAGCGCTCTTATGTTAAATTATTTACTATTTTCACTTGTTTGCTTTTTTTTCGTAATTTATTGATTTTACCTTCCTTGATTACCAGAATCAAGATACATGGTGAAATTTAAGTGAAGATTGTGAAAATTCAGTGGTAGTTTGAAAATTAAACCGAGAAAGACCGAGTTGAAAAGTGAAACCTTTAATATTATAACTGACTTTGTACGTGACTCGTGTAGTAGTAATGCGATTTCATACACGTTTCGTATATTTGTGTATATGTTCAGTGATTTTAAGTTGTGTTTACAATGAATAAATACGTGTCTTACAATAGTTATAGTGCAAGTCAAAACAATGGTGGATATTTTAAGGCAAGTAATTTAACCGAATAGTCCTGAAGAAATTAATTCAAGCTTACTCCGCAATATTTTATTTTTGTTAATTGTACTGCATTTAGTTTTAGGGATCCTTTACTAAATGGTTGCTAACGGCAACCTCTCAACTTTGGAGCACTTTCCACATAATTGTGTGCTAATAGTCTGAGACGAGTTACTGAGCTTGCTGAATTATTTTATGCAGTAGAATAAAATAAAAAATATGTATTCTATAAAAACGAATGGAATGGGCTGATACATAGTACTTACTCTTTCTGACATGTAACTCTTCTTAATCATAGATGTAAGAGCAAAAAGGTAGTAATTTAGTACTCTACTTAGGTACGGAGTAAAATAAATAAATAAATAATGCTGAAAATAAATTCAAATACTAACTAGACTAAGCAAAGCTTAGCTTGGGGCTAGACAATGAGCGGAGAGATAATGTGAATCGTAAAAAAAATTGCTCTCAATGTTCCACTGACGCCAACAAGATATTTTCACATTTGTTCCATATAAGTCTATCCCTGAAAAACAAAATATTTACATAAGTATTTAGAATTTGGAACCCACTGAGCTCAAGTACAACTTACACTTGGACGTCTTTTAATTCACTTTTTCTTACTCTCCATCGTCTCGGTAATCGTTTAGACTTCTTCTACCACGATTTGTTTTGTTTTTTGTTCCGTTTAAAATAAATTCGCAAGTAATTTACCATGTTTTAATTGGATGTCGCAAACACATTTACCGCTGTTAAAAGTTTTGCAGACTTTAGTTTTTACAAAACTCAATTTGTAATTTAGATTTGTATGTAATTGTATGTAATGTATTTAATTGAAAAGGCATAGGTAAAGCGTTTTGGCCACCCTTTGTACCTTGTGTAATAATAATTATATTAGGTACTAAATTAACAACGAAAATTACAAGCAAAGGAATAGAAAAAATACAACTAGTATTTACAATTGAAACCATTGAGCTATCTGCAGACGGTTGCAAACAGTCTAAAGGTAGCTCAATTGATCCATGTCAATACCAGTCGGAAGCGTCCCCAAGACACTGGCTGCATTACCACGCTGTATGGCAATGCTGATGCGCTGAGCCAAATATTCACCAGCTCTCGGGTCACGCGTCGCATCGACCAGACGCTCAGATAATTTTTTAAAAACCCGGAGAGCCTCGGTACGCCACGGACCTAGGGTCTCGAATCCAAGGGGAGCAAATGCGTAGGTTCTGTCGAGACCTGCATATTTGCGCCTCTTGAGATCCTCGGCCAGATCTGCCACCGCACCAGCCCTAGTGGATGTCCTTGAAAGATGGGAAGGTGCAAGTGTGTAGCGTCCCACACAATGGGCCTCCCCAACTCCCATGGGACTAGTGTCATACCGTCGGGCCTCTTGCCATCGTCACGGAACAGACCATTCGGTTCGAGAATAGCTGGTACGTTAGCGCTGACAAAGGCCCGCCGGATGATGTCATTAAGGCTGGCATGACGAGATATCCGACCAGCGGCCCTGGTACACGATAATCCGTGATGACCAAGCTGTTCGACTGCAGTACCGCACTGGCATTGATGAGGCGCACAACACCTTGCACCCAACCGAATACATGTTGCGATACGGAAAGTAGCGGGATCCAATAAAGTGCCAGTGTTATAAGAAGGAAGTGCTTGCAGACAATGTCCTGACTCCCATTTAGAAACGGCTAGGAGACGGGCACGATCTGCCGAGCTGGAGCACGTTTGTAACAAACAATTCCGTGTCAACTCACACAAAGGCCCGTCCCATTGCCGTTGGGACGAAAGAGATTTTGGAGGAGCAGCATCGGGGCAAGCACTATGCCAAGCCGTTCTAGCTTCGTCTAAATATGAAATTTTGAAAGAAATTTGTGATCGGACCAAATCAGACGTGTTTAAAAAATTTTCAACTAAAGAACTAGTGCTGTAGACGGAAGATAGGAACGCTGGTAGGGCTACACTGGAAATTTTGCGAATACCTAAGCCTCCCAATTTGACAGGTAGGGAGGCCTGCGACCACGCCTTGTCATCCAAATCAATATTCAAAACCGATGATAAAGTATTCTTTATTATGTTGTCTAAACTATCCAATAGCTCGCTGTGTTTCCACAGGTGACTACATCTTAAAGAATACGTAAATTTAGGTACAAACAGGCAAAACCGAATAATAGTAAAAGCCATATGGCTGTTAATTTTGAGAAGTCTGTCTGAAGTTTTGCTGAAATTTTGAATTTTCTCATCTACAAATGGCCGAAAAGACTCATCAAGAATTGGTGAACCTAGGAGTCGAAGTGAACATTTATCTATAACTGTAATGTTAGGGGCCAAACTGTTAAATTTTGCAATGATATTGTTTTTGTCTACACATGAGTCCGAAATAAAAAGCTCGCACTTTGAAAAATTCAATTCCAAACCTATTTGTCGAAATTCATCTGTGATGATTTTTAAATCACTAAAAACTGTGTCCACTTCTCCACCTAAAGTTCTGTCATCCAAATACCAAACATTGGTACTAAATTGAGTATACAAAAAATAAAATAAAAACATTTTACATTTTTTGTTTAGCTTGGATCAAAGATATATTATAAGTTTATTATTTAACTGACTCTAAATACCTTTGATATGTGTATAGGTGTATTTTTGATAAAATTTATACATATTATTGTGTATGTACTAATATTTTTATTTTACTACGGACCATGGCAGACAAGAGATACATAATATAATACGACTATTATCTGTCCCCAGCTTCGCATGCGATGTTTCTGTGCTGTTGGTTGTGGTACGGCTTTTCAAAAGAATAACTTCGAGATCATTATTTTTACAAAAGCAAAAGATTCATCAAAATCAAACAATAATTGGCGAAGATATCGATTAACACATGCACACACCAAAGATGTTTTATAGGAACGTGTAGTGCTAGATCTTAGGCACACACAAAGACAACGTGAATGAGACCCGCTTAGGACGTTTCATTGATTAGTCAACTTCTTAGTTTATCCGAGTTATGCTAACCAAAACAATGGCCCGTTGATAACATTGATATTTTTTATACATTCTTTGCTTTAGGGAAAAACATTAGCAAGTATATCGCTTCTTTAAATTATGTTTTTCACTACGAAGTCGTTAAAGTCCAGAGAAGCTTAGAGTAAAAATTAAAATGGATCGCGTGTCTCAAAAATCCTTACGTGAAAATCCAGTCAGTTTTAAACAAGCTCTCATAAAGCTCAACAAACAAACTCTTGTTCCTTTGTTCTTTTTGATGTATCATCATGATAGCTATTTGTCTTCAGGTGGGTAATAAATGTAGTTACAGCACGAAGCGCTGAGTTTAAGACAAGTGCACTGGTTTTGTAGCGAGTTAAATTCAGAAGAGTCACGAACACGTAAAAATGCACTGGATATCTGAGCGTATAGTGTTTTCTTTTGTTTGGTTGATGTAAACGTTCATTATTAGTTGTTAATGCAAAAATAAGTCTATATTTGTATGGTGGTAAAAAAATTCTTCAAAATGATAGACGGTGAGAGAAAAATTTCTTCACGTCTTTTGCTGATTTTGTTATTTATTTGTTAATATAAAGTTTTTGGAACTCAGTTTTAAAAAACTTTAAGATACATATACCCATTTCCTTTTCTTATTTAATATCTCACATTTTTCTTTCTTATGACATCTTTAAAAAGATTCTTGCATCTAGAAATCGAAACAAAAATCAATTCCATCATAAATGTAAGCAAGTCAACTATGAACCTGGTTTATATTCGAAGCTTACATACAAAATACATTCAAAATTACTTGTGAATCCATGAACTTACGAAAGTTTTCAAAATTATCTTCGATTGTCTGAATCAATCCTACAAACTCTAAAATAATTCAAGTATTTAAAAGTATTGTTTTTAAAAGATAATCATGCTCCATCTTTATCTTTCCAGTTTATGTAAATTTTATGATAACTTGTGTCATAAATGTCAAAAAGAATATAATTGCCCGATTATCTTTTTAAAAACTCTCCTGATTCGTTATCAGTCAGTGACAACTTTGCCCCTAAACTTTTAAATTGCCCTACCAAGGGAACATACCCATGGAAACAGGGGTAATCTCGCTTTAATTATCGTCTCGATCTTGTCGTGACGAAGTGCCCTACACGTTAGATTAGCCATTGTCCACTAATGATGGATGAAAGAGGGTGTGGAAGTCACAAGGGTAGGGTTCGAGGGTAAGGTGGTAGCGGGGTGGGGCAAATATATTATGATCGCTATTCTGTACTCAGACTGAAGATTTGCACTTAGATGGAGCAATGGTAAACAGCGGAGCAGAGGCGAAATTTAACAGATTTATGAAACACTTGTCAAAGAAAAATAGTATATACCTACATATTATAGTGTTCACTATCAAAAATTAATAAGGTAAATATAAAAATCTAAATACATAAAATATATTTAATTAAATACATTTATTATTATTTATTTCATCTTAGTTTTCAGTAGACAGTGTGAGCTATCATTGTCTACTGAAAACTAAGATGAAATTAAAAATTAAGAATTAGAATGAAATCCTTACCCTCACTAATATTAAAAATGAAAAAGTTTGTATGGATCTATAGGTGTATGGATAGATTGATGTTTGTTCCTCTTTCACGCAAAATCTACTGAACGGATCGTGATAAAATTTGGAATGTATAATACGATTGGTGACGCTTCCGACTGGTAATGACATGGATCTGTTCAGCTACCTTTAGACTATTCGCAATCGTCTGCAGTAGCTCAATTGTTTTAATTGTATTATTTACTATTTTCAATTTTTTTAATCCAATCAATTAAAGTTGTCTTTAAGTATCATCACGTATTACGTTCGTTTTATGCTAAAGTTTATGACTTGAACCATCACCTCATCTGCTAAGGTTTCAGGGGTCTCAATTTAATTCGTGGAGTTAATCTCGCGTCATTGTCCACGCGGAGTTGCCCCTTGCCCCTTCTTGCCCCCACGCGACCCTCAAGTACGGTCACGGTATGCAGATGACAGCAATTAGGTAATTGTCTTCATATTGTACAGGTTATAAATATTGAGAAAATTTTATGTAAGTATTTAGGAACGCGATCTGCGAAAGACTGCTGGCAGATGCTTGATACGACAAGCTGAACACAGGGCGCTATGTAACGCCCTGTCTTCAGCTTGCAGCATCCAGCATTTATCTGCAGTCTTTCGTAGATCGTCGTCCCACTCATAAATTGGTTTTATGAATAAAATGTATCTATTTCCGAATTTCTATAATAAGGAGTTAGAAATTCTTTGATGTTATTTCACTAACTTAATCATTTTGTCACCAACAGGGCGCGATGAGTAAGTAGGTCTTATTTATTAAGCCTTATAATTTTTTTGCAGATTGATTGAAAAAAGTCTACACATATTTCATCTCTTTTCACACCTTGCAGTCACCAGCTTCTTTGCTAATATAAACTGATTATAATAATGTCAATCCTAAATAGAGGCATACGGGAAAACCACTTACAGAAATACCCCAATACAATGACTAAGACAAATGATTAATTTCGTACAACTAAATCGCAGAAACCTCTTCAAATTGAAATCGGTTCAACAATGGATCCTAAACACAACGAAGGTAGGTATATAATGTATAGTCCTGCGTAAATAATTACATTGGGATACAATAAAAGGTTAGACAAATGGATGCAAAGACAATGCACGACAGGCCGATACAATTCCACAAAGAACACTGGTGGGGAAGTACGCGTACAGACGTAGAGTTCTTTTTGATATATTATTTTGAAGCCTTCCAAGGAGTTAAACGTTTAAAAAAGCTTTATCTAAGCTACAATAGGCTTGAATTATTGTGAAAGAGAAATTGTAAAAGATGCTGTACCTAACAGCAATTTGCATTTCAGCATTATTAAAAAAAAAACGTTTTCATGAAAATATTAGATTTTCAGCTCAACTGTTTTTTTGAGTGTGAAGAAGCTCAGAACTTATTTTCAGGTGAACTGATTTTTTCGATTCTTTTTATGTGATGCTTCTCATATGATCTCAATTTAATTTGATCTAAATGTATGACCAGTCGTTTATGCGTTATCCTTTATAAATCGTATTTTATTGAGTTCGTCTTCGATAATGTTTGAAAGGCGTGAGAGAGAAGATAAATCCCTATCTTATTTTAAAAACAGGAAAAGAATTTAGTATGTTTGCGTTTAATATATTTTTCAGTTCAGTTATTTTAACCATATTCATATCAGCTATGGTAACCTATAGTTAAACGAGAAGATTACCTAATTTTCAAGCATTCGGAGTCCGAAAATTTGTTGTGGAAATCCCTAATACAATTCAGAATTTTCTCGTCTGCAACCGCCTAAATTAGCTCTACTAGGAACGTTCACAGAATGAAGCGATTCTTTCGCGTTGACATCTCGACAAGGGCGGAAAGCGAATTTATCGAGCTCGTGAAAAATGATGCAGGTTCGAGGCCGGGACGAGGCAGTAGCCGTACCTGATTGCATTGTCTCTTAAAGGCATTAGGAGACAACTTGGCGATTCTATTTTTCACGTCGTACGATATTCTGTATAAGACCACCCTATTTTTTTATTTCTTTTCGTAATTTATCCAGATTTTTTTTAATGTTTATCATAGCCAGCCTAGCATTATTTTAATTTTAACAAAATACTTTATTTTCTTAAGTAATTAATAAAGTGCTTTCGAAACAAAAATCTTGACGCAATATTTATAATCTAAATATCGATCAATTGATGCCAAATTTACTAATAATATAATATTATTTTTTATAAATATACATAAAATGTGATTAAAGTAATTTGATTTCGATTGATTAAGTATTGATTCATCATGAGATTTGATAGAGATAGGCGAGATTTCTGAGATTTCTTGCTTGTATTCGTATACTATTTTACCTACACGGTACGTAGATTTCACCTGATTGGTAAAACAGCTGTGTTTTTTTCCGTCTACCCGCAGTTTTTCACCTCGATGGTATCGACATGAGTGATGGTTCTATTTAGGGACGGCTGGTCCTAATGGGTCCTTGCGATTGACAGCTGAAGAAAGACGAAGGTATTATTGGGTACCTTTCGAGGGAAATGGTAATGAAGCTCCTTATTTTAGGAAGATGTTAAAAAGAAGGTCGGAAAATGTAGGCCAATGCTGTTTTTGAGCTTAGGCATGTACAATATTTTCTAGCGACATTTTTTTTCTTGAATTTTTCTAAGCATTTAAAAAATCCATTGAATTAGCAGAGCCATAAAGTTTAGTTTTATTAGTTTAATGTCACAATTGTATAAGTAGTAGGTGTACTTATCTGCTGAAAAGATAATTTTGCTGTAAATTACCTTAAATTGACTTTTTAGTTTAATATGAAAAACTATTTAAGTTTTTATTTATTCGGTTTTGTTGACTTATTGGCAGCTAATTCTAAGTTAGACCAATAGATGTAGGTATGATTTATTAGATAAATGTGCAATAATTTGTTTACAAGAAAATCATTCTACATGCGTTCTGCCTAAGTTCATGTTTTCGAAAAGGATATAATGTACATTGTGATTCTTTTCTAAAAATAAGACCACCATTATCTACGATAATGTAGATAGCACCCGCTAGCCAATTAATACCTACATCACCGTTCACGACATACCTACCTGATAATGTTGCCATAGGGGTGTTAAATCTTCTGGAAACATCGCCAAATTAATGACTCCAGCTCCCGAGCTGGTGTGTGTGTGTGTGACAATGAAGTGTAGTTACAAGGAATTTTTTATATATATCTATATCTTTATTAGTATATCTCTTTTTAGTGCTTCTGCAATTGTTTCATTTTAATATCTACCAGCCAATCCGCGCTACTTTTTTATATGGAAGCGTTTCAATCATCGGCTGTTTTTACCACATGGGAACTGGGCCCGAATTCCACTAAATAAATCGCTTGACCATTTAAATAGTATCGTGTCAAAATGTCAGTGTTAAATTAAACTCATTTTGGTATTCTACTAGCACAAACTTTTTAAGGTTCATTCATAGCTCTGATGAAAACCTTTATGTCTACCATTTTGACATTCTAATTATGAAAGTCTCTTCAAGCGCATAAAATAGCAGAATACCAAATGCACAAACGTCATGTTAATCAATGGCACTATTGAGACCTTTGTTCTGAAATTAGTTGAATTCGGCTCCTGGTTTATGGGATGACATGATGAGTCGTATTACTAAACAGTCGTATGTACTAAACAGGGCTAGAACTACATGCATTCCAAATTCAAAGTCCGATCCGTTCAATAGTTTTGTGCGTGAAAGAGTTCCAAAGATCCATACATACGAACGTTCATAAAACCTATACGAGTATTAAACCACTACTGGAAAGGCTTCCCCTACTAAATATAGAGCTAAAGTGGCTTGATGATTTTAACACCTCACCTGCGGACATGTCTCAGATGTCCGCAACACCGTTCCAGGACAATGGGGAGGGCGAAGGCACTGCGATTGAATTTCATGGAAATTTAGCAACATCTATATTACGACTTTACATACCACAGAAATGGAAATTCACTCCATTTTCTATTGTCTCGTATCCATTCAAATACCGCATTAAACGCCTCCCTAAAACAAACCTTACTCCTTTATCTCTAGACTCTATTTCCTTTTTATGGCTAGTCCGGATAATTTTTAAGGGCAGGCTCTATTGTTCGTGAGATTTCGTTCGGAAACGGCGCCCTTTGCAAATGACTCAACCGGAAGTAGGTTGTATTATTTATGTTACTGAAATAATGATAATGACTCTAAACTCAACGCTTTTGTTCTGGATAATATTTTTACGGGCAATTAGTATGATAATAAAGCTTTTCAACAATACTACTATAGAGAACAATATAAAATAGTATAATAACAATTTAAGAAACTATGTAACTTAGTAGTAAATGCTATAAATAATTATTTTCTTATTCTTATTCTTATAAAATAATGATTGTTATTTTTGTAGTACAAAATGAAAAACCAGTTTCTATCCAAAATGATTGTAAACATACCGACGTTATTACTGTGAACGGGTTACATACAAACCTAGTTTAAATAAATGATTCAAGACAAACCACACTGCATCATCTAGTCCCAAGGAGAGACTGATGACTCACAACAAGATGACTGACATACAATACAATATATTATCTACATAGAAACAATTTTCGTTCTATAGATAGAAAGCACCCAAAACTTCGGAGCTAATATTTCCATATCAGAGAAACATTTATCCCAAGGGAATCAAATCCGCAACCTCCTGCATCGCAGGCGGACCTTCGCCCCCCGTGCCACTTCGGTCTTCAATTATCAATCTACATTAATATTAAAATACAAATCTACATTAATATTAAAATATTAATGTAGATTTGTTTATTTACTAGCAGCGCCTCGTGGTTTCACCCACGGTAATTCCCGTTCCCGTGGGAATTCCGGGATAAAATATAGCCTATGTGTTATTTCAGACTATAATCTATCTCTGTTCCAAGTTTCATCCAGATCCGTTAAGTAGTTTTTGCGTGAAAGACTAACAACCAACTACCCATCCATCCTTACTTACAAACTTTCGTGTATAGAATATTAGTAGGATTTATTTTGAATAAAATCCTCCATCCATTGTCTGAACACTTAAATTTCCGACACATCCACTGAAGCATACCTCAAATCATGTTCCAACATCATTCAAGTACCAACAGGCTTCCGGCTAACGACGCCGGATAAATAACGTCACTTCCGGTTTGCCCTGCGATTGCGTCATTTCCCAACAGCTTACAGTTTGAAGGGGGGTTGTTATGTTGATCATTGCTGTCAGAATCATCATCATCAGCACCAGCTGATTAGTACCCACTATTGAGCGTCTTCACGCTTGCATTCAAATTTATAAATTCGTAATAAAAGATGCCCTGAACTTCACCTTTATCATCACTACATAGTATAAAACAAAGTCGCTTTTTCTGTTCCTATGTCCCTATATCTCTAAGTCCCTTTGAATGCTTAAATCTTCAAAACTACGCAACGGATTTTGATGGTGGTTTCTTTTTATAGATAGAGTGATTCAATAGGAAGGTTTATACGTATAATAAAATCGTGCAAAGCCGGGACAGGTCGCTAGTTTATTAATAAATAAAGAATAATAAATAATGCTGGACAATCCAATCTACGCAGCATCACCAAGCTCTCCAATAACATAAATCTTAGCATTGAGCATAGCGACACCTCTCATTAAACAAATGAAATGTAACTTTAGTCTTAGAACAGTACACGATAAACTTCAAAATTTCCCCTGTAGGTGTAGCGAACGGCACTATCTAGACTCCGTTGAAAGTCCCAGTTATTTTTGACTTGATTACTTGACACCCTCAGTATAGGACGCCGGCTCAAGGTTGCAGGTTCAAATCCCGTAGAAGTCGAAATATTTAGTGGATATTATCAAATTAAATTTATCACTGGCACAGCTACAGTTTGGAAGTCACTACTTGCTGCTATTTTTCCTGCTAACTGCAACTTTATTCTCTTGAAGACAAGGGTGAATTGGAGTGTCTGCTAGACTTTCCTGATACATTGTCAGCTACATCGTTAATTACCATCAAAGGAGATTGTGGTCAAACGAAGGTTTATTCAAGATACAGATAAAACTAACTTCATTATTAAAAAAATAATACCATTAGCGCAAGACTGGTTAAATCGCAATAATTAAGCTAAAACAGCTAAACTCCGCGTCTTTTAGTCACAAAAACGGCCATAAAATCCGCCATTTTGTTTTTTAATTATTTTTCCCGCCTTCCGTCGTAACTTATGGGAATTTGCTTGATTTTCCGTTTAATTAACGATCTGCTATAATGAGTCGTTAAAGCCATTTCACTTTTATTGCTCTGCCAATTTAGAGCTATTGAAGTTTTATGGAAACTCTGCCACTTAAGTTTAACAGAAAATATATGAACAAAATTCTTTGTTTACATACATAGAATATTTTACTTGGATAGAATTTAATTTAAATTGTTTAGGTGCCATTGGATTTACCGTAATTTATTCGAAATGTTATTAAATTAAGTACATACTTTATTGAAACATACAATTACTATCAAACAATAGCAACAAATTAAGAGTATCACCTAATCACTTAAATAGATAAGAACTTGTCATTTTCACCTTCACGATGAAATTGAAACCAAAATCCCAACCGCTGATGACCAAGAATTCTATTATATCATCTTTATTTGTACAGTAAAGACTCCATGACCTCCTTGTCAATTTATCAATCAATATATTGATAAGCTGTGACGTCACAGACCATTGACCATGACATTGTCATTGCAGGAACTGCTGGAGAAAAGAATCAAACAGCTGGAAGGGCAATTGGAAGAGGAGAGGCGGAAGACACAGCGTGAGAGAATGGCTGTCACCAAGCTGCAGAACAAACTTATCAAGGTCAGTTTATGCAAAGTCTTATAAGGAACAAATTACTTGATTTGTTTTTAGAACTTTCTCGATTTGTTAACTTTATCGGTAATTTATCGCGTACCTTTTGTTGATTTTCCTAATACGTTTCCATCGCGTTACAGCGATCGTGGTGAGTCAGTGCAGTACATTCTGTACTGTAGTCAGACACGGTCGGTTTTAGCTTAGCGACTTACGAAAATCGTGAATTATTATCCAACCCTGTAATACACATAATTAACCAAATACACACCTTTCTGGTTAGCTTATTTCAAACCAAAATTGAGCTACACATATCATATTATTTTCGTCACTTATAATTTTTTCAAGTCATATTCAGGGTAAATAATAACGCGAATTAGACATAGAAATCCATTTATTCACAACAAAAGTTTAAATTGCCTTTATCTATCTATACGATAAAGTTCGACCAGTCTGTCTGTAAGTACTCTTCAAGTAGCAAAGTGGTAGTTGAGCAGTTAATTCGCCATGTACCGGCTTTGGCCCGCGGGTCCGTCTCGGCAAACAGCAACCAGTTTACTGTCTGTCTGTATTTGAATTTGTGCCTAGACTGTCCACTGGGATCTTGGATTTAAGCTGTTGGTAAAGCTTTGGAATATTTATCTTTTCTCCGTAAACGTGTGGGGTCGAGGAGATTTCCTTTTTCTGGTATAAAATACTTCATTCTAAAGCCGCGTACAGATTGCTGTAACGTAACATGCAATGTATCACGCAATGAAAGAATTTGCCGTCCACACTGTCGCAATGTATCATGCAATGTAACAGAATTCACATAGTGTGGACGCCTCGCGAGCACGAACCGAGCACACTACGAGCGCGAACAGAGCATTTCAACTCGTGCTCGCCGCGATCCGCCATTTGTCGGTTTTTTCGCCGAACACAAAGGGGCGCGCAGTGTGCTCGGAGCGCCAGTGTGGACGGGATGTACTGCGGAACGAGCGCGAGCGTTGAAAGAATGGAAGAAAACACAGCTACAGCAGAGCCGTTTACGTTACGTTTTTTTTCACATGATTGATGATAATCATAGAAGCATCGACAATCATCGTAGCCAGTAATAATTGTATAATAAATTCTCTCCGCGTGTTTTCGGCAGACTGAGCTATGTTCGCCGCGCGCATGCCGGAAAAGATGCGAACACGTACCTGCTCAGTTCGTGCGCGCGCTGCGTCCACACTTATGAAATGCTCCTTTCATGTTACATTGCATGTTACGTTACAGCAATCTGTACGCGGCTTTAGGAACTTCTGTTCTGGTAAATATACCTCAGCGACTTCATCCCAAAGGAAGATCTGAGTTTGAACGGTATTTTTACCATGAAATTAACATTTTAGAAAGGCATTATTTGATTTAAAATGGAAAATTAAGTCTTTATATTTTATTTATCTCTCAAACTAGGAGAACCTTGCGAGTTTGCGAAGAAAGGTGAAGTTTAGCAAAATCCTGAAACCCAGCGTTTCAATAAAATCTCATACGCTTTAAAACTTAGGTATATACTTTGACACCCCCTATTCAATTTATTAAAGGTGGTTTAAAAAAATCCTGATATACATAAAATATTACACTTTTATTATACATTTATATTATTCTGACAAAGTTGCAATAACATCTCACTACGAATAAAAAGTTTCACAACAAACAATCGTTTTCATCCCTTTTTACCCTCTAGGGTTTGAATTGTGAAAAATCCCGCCTTAGTGGGTGGTTTAGCTAGAAAAAGAAGCTATTTCCCAAATTTAAACTTCAGCGGTTTCGGCTTTTTTTTGATGAATCAGTCAGGTTTAGCTCTTTTATAAATATGTACTTATAGGTTTTTGTTTCACGCAAACACCATTAAACACATCAGTTATATTTTGTTAAATATAACTGATGTGATTAAAACTGAACACGCAGCTGTGTACAGTTACATGTACTTCAAGATTAAAAGTAAGTATATAAAATAGTCAGTTTAGTTATAAGTTCAACGTAACAATTTTATACGTATTAAGTCGTTTTATTAAATACTGAAACATGAAATGTAAACTACAGGCGTTAAGTCCTTTGGCTTTTTTAAATCTGATTAACATATGCAAACGCTTACGCATCCAGAAGAAATAATTTTATTATTCGCCCAAAATGCAAATAGACCCGACAACGTACTAAACACATAAATCTTTTCCAAACTGCATAGTCGTGCATGGCCTCGAGTGTTCTGCGATATATGGTTTAAAGTTTAAATATACACATCTGCATGCATTCCGGTTTCTACAGATTAACTGGTGAAACTTGTGGTTTTAAGAAATCTTTTCATGGAAATCTAGTGCTATATATATGTCTCTGTATTAGGTGGAAATATGTAAAAACAGCCAATACTACACCAATACTACTTCATGTTGTATTTTACGCGTAATCGCTAATTCACAACGTTTCATTTCGATTACCTACACTAAACATGAAATTACATTATTTGATTAAACCCCTGAAACAGTATCTACCCCTCAAATTCCTGGATTCTCCGCCGAATTCCACCGCCTTCATAATAACGGAGTGAATGAAAAACAATCACAAAAAATCACGATAGCTACCCTAATTTTTGATCGATGGAATGCAATCCAGACGTATTCACAAACTGTCTGTTAAGTTTAGGAGTATAAAAAAAGAAATTTAATATATCAGAATCTATAAAAACCCGTTGGTTGATTGAAAAGTAAGATGTAAACTACTCCAATGTACCTATACTTTTCACATAGAGTCAAATTACTCTTCTTCATGCGTAGTAAGCCATTCCTTTTCTACTTCTACGAGAACAAATATTGTATAGGTACTGAGAGCTTTTGAAACAAATATGAGCGATTATTTAATAATAATAAAAAAAAACAACCTTGCAGTATTAAACCGAAAACTTACTTTGATTTGATCTTCATTAAAATGTTGCTATATCGAATCCTAACCTACCAACTTCAATTTTAGTTATTTGATCAAATAACTTTCTAGCTAGCTCTAGAAAGTTATTTGAGCTAGCTGTATTTACTTTGAAACAATCATTTTTTTTTAACAAAAATCTAACTAAATTTTTCGACGAATCAATGAAAAATTCTCTAAGTCTTCGTCACTTTGAAAAAAAAAGATGAGCTTTTCCAATTTGTTAATAAGGATACTCCTTGTGGAATTCACAATTTTTCACTGATTGACTGCTTTATAACGGGTGGGGTTCGATTCTAAAGAATAGACAATGGAAAGTTTTCTAATAAACGGTATAGCGCCAGCAGCGAAGGGTATTGATTCGTAGAGAGTCGAGTGTTGTGGTTAACAATACTGTTTATATGGCGCAGATAATATAATGTCCAAGCAAACTGTACTTGCATGCAAAAAAACATTCACGCTTTCAATAAGACTAACTTAGTAGATATATTCTCAATGGATGTCAACTCTCAGTGGATCAGAGTGAAATAGGGGTTCTATTAGTAAGCAGGTTAATTCTTTGAATTGTGGCACTTTAAATATGATCCCTTGGACATTAATTTCTGAGAATGTTGAGGTTAAGACATAAAACCTATCAAGAAAACTATTTCCAAAGAGTGATCGTAACCAGCAGATGAAAATTCCTTGTAGGTATGGAGAAAATATTAGTCTTGTTTATTATTTATTTTAATTGGAAAAGGGTAATGAAATCCGCCGAGTTTTGTCAAACAATTATAAAACAGACTACCTAACTACCGTTCTTCGACATCTTTCTAGAACAGTTTTATCAATAGAAATAGATGAGTAGTTATACTTATATTTATAGCAAAGGGAATTCTCAGACGGGTGTGGAGCTTACTAAAGCTCGCAACGAGGGGAGCCTTAATTAATAGAAGCCCAATATTGACAGGTCCTGGACAGTTAAGGCGAAGCGTTTCTTCACACATCTTTCCGTCGTCGATGGAGTAGTAGTTTTTATGGTAATCAGTCACTGCGTTCGAGATCGTGAAGTGAAGAAAAGAAAACAGATCTTTGCCTTGCGGTAAGACAGCGGTGGCTTCATAATAATTATATTTCACACGATCAGTCCAATCAGAGATCAATTACTTTATTGTTCTTGGCTTATAAAATAAGGACTTAGACGAGAACTTAGAAATTAAGAAGAAGACTTAGAAATTTATAACAATAAATAATTATCAAAATAATATCAGAACTAAGGTTTTAATTGAAAATAAATGCAGAGAATACACCTGCAAAGCATTAATTTTACTGTCTCACTAGCATTATCCGCTATAATGCGCTTAAGTAGCATTAAATTGCTTTAATTTTGCGCGCCATCTTTGGTTTTGTAGAGGGCTAAAATTAAATTAACATTGAATCAACCAGTCACAAAATAAACAAACATAATTGATTGATATAAACAGATATAATTCAACAAATAACACTAATTGCTTTCCATAATTCATTAAAATTAAAAAACACGTACCTAAAGATGCGAATTAAAAATACAATCGAAGTAACACAGCACAACACATACTGTAATACATTCGTTGTCATATCTCTATTAAATACATCAACATACAAACATTAGATTTAAATTTTAAACCTGTCAATAACCCTACCCTTAACCCTCAGGTATGTCTACACAGAAACAATCAGTCTATTGTAAATCCGGCGTCACAATATAATTGCTTCAATCTGAAAGGTAATATTTAACAACTCCCCAGGGTGTGTTTCTTGGAGCTTCGAAACATGGATGCGGTTTATGGGACTTGATTCTATCCATCATTTGGCTGGACAATGCCACCACATTCACAAAAATCCTAAATGCGTCTGTTGTATGTATGTAAAATAAATAAATAAATAATTCCGGACAGTCCACACAGCATCATCTAGCCCCAAGCTAAATCCTTATTCTAACTTCCTTATCTTTACCTTACTTATTTATAAACGCGAAAGTTTATATAAAATTGGTGTAAATAAAAAATAAAAGCCAGTATCGTGGGAACGCTTCCGACTGGTATTGACATGGATCAATTGAGCTACCTTTGGACTGTTTGCAACCGTCTGCAGTTAGCTCAATGGTTTCAATTGTGTGTAATTTTTCTATTCCTTGCTTGTAATTTTCGTTGTTAATAAAGTATAATATTATTTGTTAAAAAAAAAATGATGAATTTATATTTAAAAAATAATCCTCGATATGTAGTATGCTCGCTCGTAGAATGTACGCTCATAACTTTAAAACGACTGCACCTAATTGTATTAGTGGAATAGAAAAACGAAAACGTTGAACGGAAATATTTTAAAGTAGAACACCTTACAATTGGAAAATATACAGCTTTCTTCGCCAAAATTTGAAAAATTATACATAAGTTACCTTATGCTCGGAGTTTCTCGGAGGACAGGATTTGTAACAAAAACATCCGACAGAGAACCAAAGTTATCGACATAGCTCATAGAATAAGCTGGTGGGATGACGATCTACGAAAGACTGCTGGAAGATGCTGGATGCGGCAAGCTAAAGACAGAGCGCTATGGCGTTCATTAGGGGAGGCTTATGTCCAGCAGTGGAATGATATAGGTTGATGATAATGATGACGCATAAGTTACATGACATTACTTCATTCCATAATGTTACGACTCTATGTATTACATAGTACTGTAAAAGGTACCTTCGTTATGAAATAGCTGAAGAGTGCATTTTACACTTTCATGGAAATATATATCTAAAGGCTCATTTACATGATACCATTTTCTTGTATATTCAAGAGCAATAATTGAATGCAATTAATTGAAAGCAATAATTTTGTTTATATTATTATAAAATTAATTGTTTAGACCATGCAAGTCATTTATTGCTTCAATATTATTGTATGCAACAGGCAAGAAACTTGCATCATGTAAATGGGCCTTAATCCTATCTGTTTCCTCTGATTCCCCCTACTTTTCCCCAAGACAATGAGCAAACGAAGAATTCAATCAACCGCTTCCTGTAACAAATCCTTTAAAAGGTTTCAATCACGCGATGACAGATTGTCTTTGGATAGAGTTATTGGCGCTATTGATTGTCTATGGTAGAGCAAGGGTAGAGGGAAACAAATGAAAGGTTTAATGAAACAAAATTGTTTTAACGTGCACGGAAAAAACGGAGCGCTAGCAAAGTACCATTTTGGCTTGGTTAATTTTTTTTCGGCTACTTATAAATACGACTTATTTAAAACGTACATTCAAACACGGTTAATAGTAAACAAGCGAGTTTTGCTGTTTAGTCTAGGTTGTACTAACTGAGTACTTGGTTAATTTCAAGTGAGTTCCTCAGTAAAAGTAACCCATTCTCTTTCTGTTTGAAAATAGATAAGTTTGCAATTTATTAACTGACGAGACGACTTATCTAATTTTAGACACAACCGATTCTGCGGGTTTCAAATAATCAAGTAAATTAGCAATTAATATAGCAATCAACTAACATATTTAGAATAATCAAGAAAAAGGTAACGTGTTGTCATATACATTATTTAAGCTCCGTGATTTAAACTGAATACAAGGACTTCGGCCATTTCTTTTCGACACGTTCTTGGGTGCGGAAGCGCAACGAAAATAAAAAAAGGGTGAGAGTTGTGGTGTAGTGGAGATTAATTAACTAAATTTTCATGCATCTGAACCAAAAATTAAATTTGAAAAGTGTCGTAGATACCTACTTAGTTTTGCATACCAGTGTTTTTATGTGTTTAATAGTGATCCATTATGTTTTTCTGGATATTTGTTGGAGCCGTGTGGTGCCGGCTTAGAATTACACTACCCTAACTCTTCATGTGCGGAGGAATGCAGCAGCGACTTTGCAATACAAACCCACCACCAAACAGCGATCCCCAACTCGCATGCCCAGCAGCGTGGGGATTATGGGCTATGCCTAATGACCAGTAAAGCCAAAAAAGGCTCCCAGCTCCCGGCCGCCTCGCTATTCCTGGCTATGTTAGCTTTGCAGGCCAGTGTATTTATGTGTTGGTGTTTAAAGTGAAGTGATTGTTTTTCTGGAAATTTGTTGGAGACAATAGATTATGACGAAAGTTATTATTAAATATGTAGTTGTTTGGTTGAAGAGCGTTTAAATGCTGATAAAACGTTATTATTTTATACAGTATGAAATATTCTGTAAACGTTGGATTATAAACATGTACAAATAAAACATGGTCTTTATTTTAATAGTGATCTTAATGTTTCTAGTTAGGTAGAGCTTCAGAATGATGTGTCACTTTTACTTCTAGCTCACTTGAATTGGTATATTTAGCAATGTTATTAGTTGTTCCGTAGCGGGTTTATTGGGTTAATACTGCTAAATACTTATTTACAGGTACCTACTTTTTCCAAGTGACAGCAATATTAATAAGCTACAGATATTGTAAGTTTGAACTTGTGTTGTATCTACTGAAAGCTGCTTTTAGTACAACGCAAGTTCGAACTTCAAATCTGTAGCGTATCTGTATTGTGGTCAATTGGAAATAGAAGGTACCTGCACATAAGTATTTAGCAGTATTAACCCAATAAACCCGCTACGGAACAACTAATAACATTGCTAAATATACCAATTCAAGTGGGCTAGAAGTAAAAATGCAACTTGGTTATAGATAACCCAGTAAACCCGCTTAGGTACAACAAAGAACATTGCTAAATGTACTAATTTAAATGGACTAGAAGTTATAATGTAGATTGGTTGTAGCTAACCCACTGAACACGGTTAAAAACCACCGAGTAACTTTGCTAAGTATACCTGTAGCCTAACTAGATTGACAAAGTCTTTGTTAAACATACAAACGTTCAATAGCTGCGTTTACAAAGTTAATTTGTTAAAATCGACAATTTTAAAGGTTGGAAGCTACCCAGCCCAAGTTATTAAATTTTAACCATCTTTTAGGATTAATTTTACCAATTTATATTAGCAAAGATGGCTTGTGTAGCATTAGCAATGAACTTTGCAGGCTCCCTCCGAGCCCGGCGACTTTGTTGTAAATAGCAATAAGTTATTTAATTGTAACCGTTACGTTTTTTCCGTGTGCGTTTACTTTTGAAATTAAAATAAGAACCTATCTTAGTGGCTTGTATGAATTTACACATCACCAAAACCGAAAAACTTTTGCGTTTACTACCACTCACTAATTTGTTATACTTGTACAAGTAAATGCAACACAAAATCATTCGAAAATGTTAGAGTAAATATCATAGAGTTCGTATGAAACTAATGGAGTTGATAAGCTAAGTTAAGGTACGTAAAGTCAGTAGGTAGGTTTTAATGAAAGCAATATATTTAAGATATTTAAACATAAATATAGATATTGATAGTGGAGAAAGAAGGCTTTTACAATACTAATGAATGTCTCATGTAGTTACAAATTCTAGAACTCTGACAATTCATACATTTTGTATTAATCTAGATATTCAATTATGTTTTCTGACTTTGTATGCGGTCAAGCCTATTTTATGTTGAGTTCATTCTAAAATTCCATCCCTGAAACCCATGTTTCGTAAAATAAATGAATATTAATTCAGTTTCAAATCTAAAAGCATCTCCAAACTGTAGAAGCAAACATTTCATTTTATACAAATGGTATTCCAATAAAACATGTTATTCCGTCCCTGCTCTCTAAATTGTGTTGCCAGTGTTGCCACATTTTAAATACGATCTAATTAACGTCTCGAAGCGCACGAGTACATTCGAATCGACGGTATGTCTCAGCGTCAGATGACATGTAGGTACCTACTTGGATGTTGGTAAGGTACAGTCGAGAGGAAAAACATAATCAAAGCTCGTACTTCAGTGATTCTACGTATTTATTGAAGTCGCACCTCAACAAGGAATAATCACCACTCCACTTCATAGTTTTTACCTTACTTAAACATACCTACAATCGACGCAACGTAAAGCCTAAAAATGTGAGAGTTTGGGTAAATATATTGTTCTGTTCTTTTATTTTCTTCATTTCAATATCAATGGATTTCATAGTTGGCTAATCCTATTTTATACCTTGGAAGCAATGCAAGCACTACGACTCACGGTCTTTGCAATTCGTGTAGGTGCTGTAACCAACTAAACTAGAAGTTTAACCTAGATTTAATGTATGTATAAAATAATATTCTTTAAAGTAATTGATTTGAAAAAATAATTATTATGTGGTCCTTTCTTACTTTGTCACCCGAGTAGTAGTGCTTATCAATCTTATCAGCATCGGTCGATTTCGGTCCTTAATGTTGATAGTTACTTAAATTCTTAGTGGGTAAGAAGGGATCGTGTAGTCGAATAAAATTGTAAATTCCTTTTGAAGGCGCTTTTACCGTGAGAGGACGAACAATGTTTCCAACTCAGTGTTCTAAAATGTCTGTTTTAGCACTAGACGAACTCTAACTTAAATTATTTAGTACAATGGACGTATCATCAATTTACCTACTACAATCTAACGGAAGCGGTTTACGGTTATTTGCTACAAGCCTTTTGCATTTCGTATCTATCATGCATTCCTTACTGAGATGCATGATTTATCACGATGAGACTAGGTAAACCAGAACTGTTCTGCGATTACGCAAAAACCATATTATGAAATACGTTTTAATGGCTCCCGCAATTTGCAAAACGACACTGCGCGCGCGATGGCCGTTGAAATGGCTTTCGAATGTCAATTTCGGATCGGTGGTGTTTGCGTAATCGCAGAGCAGGTGTAGCCTATGGTGTTCCGTATATCCTACTGTATTCCTACAATCATCTCTGTAGGTACTAAACGCTTCTGCGAGCTAAATTGCACTTTTTTACGTGGCAGCAAGAGTCGCTTTTTATATATCGAAGTACAACTGCTGTATTTTAACTGTACTTTTATTTATTCTGTGACACAACACTCTTTAGTGTGTGTGTGATGCCAGTGATGCCATGCAATGCTGCATTACTATCCTTATAGAGCTTTATGATAAAATGTCTGACACAACATCTGAGATGGTGATCTAAACCAGTCATATACAAAGCATGCTACAAAATTTCCCAAGCATCCAAAACATCCAAACAAAGCATCATTCCACTCCGCATATAACCGCAGCAGATCGTCGGGGAACCCGCCTAATGAATCAATCCCGTCGCTAATTGGCCGCGGGGTATGCGCGCGCGCAGTTCAAAGACGGAATGCGTGACCGGTGCATGCTGCGGCATGCTAGCTTGTGCATTGCGGATTTGTTATTTTTGTATTACATTCAGTATTGAGTGTATTTTTACTTGCAGATTTTTCTTACTGATTTTTTAGATAAGAAGTTACCTGTCACACTTTTTAACCAAGGTAACAAATGAAAAAAAGGAGAGTCTCATTTAAATTTTATCGAAATCGGTTGAGTGCTTTTTAATTCAATTTCATTGTAATGATTGTGTACATCGATGGTCCAACTAACATTATAGAGTAAAAGATACTAAGAACTATCTTACAAGGTTAGTAAATCTATACTTTATAATTTGATTTGGTTGATTAATAAAAATATGAAAAAAAAACGATTTCCCTATCAAAAACCGAACTCAGCCTGGAAAATTGGCCAATTTTATAAGTTTTTTACTTTTAATGTTGAAGTTGAAGTATACTCTCGATAATAATATCTTAACTACTCTCATATGAGTGACTATACATTTTTAAAAACAAATATATTTAAACCTAAAAACTAGATTGACTAGTCTGGTAATCTGCAAATACTTCTTTTGAACTTAGAAGCAATCAAACAACCTACAAAGTATTCTAACCCTCCAGTAATAGAGTCCCTAGTCCCCTGTCTCCAAGTTCTGGAAGCCGTCCAGGTCATTCCTCACCTAGATTCCTTCTGGTCTGTTTTGTCCACCTGCACTCGTTAATCAAGCTGTTTTGATGGTATAATTCTGTGTGGTAACGGTTGGCAGCATTGCTGGTATTTGACGCTGATTGGCTGTAATAGAATTTTCAACTCGTATCCCGTAGTTATCCTACTTACGAATGGTAAGTGAGTAGTAATATATTTGTTACCTTTTCAATTCAAAACTACTTAACGGAACCGGCTGATTTTGAATTTTAACGGGCGTAGTTCTAGGCTAGGAATAAAACATAGGCTTCTGTTCATCCCATAAATAAAAAAACATCAATTTTGAAGCGGGCGAAACCGCGAGGTGCAGCTAGTATATTATAAGCGTGTGGATTAGTTAGTTTCAACCTTATTTTGTATGTGTATAGTGTTAGTTTACAATAATCAGGACTGGAAACGCTTAGGTCTATAATAAAACCTATGCATCTAGTGAAATAAGTACGATAATTATAATCAAACAGCAAGCAACCACTGACCCCTCGTGAAATATGCGATCATTTCCCGAAAACGCCGCCATATTTGGAATCCTGACGAATGCCGTAGGGAGACTCGTGATTCGGTCAGCTGATGATAGAGCTCAATCATAGCTATTGGAGTGACAGACGAAATGAGAGGAATAATAAATTGAAGTGTGGGAAGCTGGAATGAAAATAAATGGTCATTTATTTCCATTCCATGAAGTCTCATTAACAATGAAAATTATAACCAAGGAATAAAAACAAATTAAAACCAGTATATACAATTGAAACAATTGAGCTAACTGCAGACGGTTGCAAACAGTCTAAAGGTTTCATCTCAATAACAGTTGGAAGCGTCCCCATAACACTGCTTGCATTATCACGCTGTATAGAAATGCTGAATGAAGTGGCAATGGGCCGACCATATCTCACGAAGAACCGACAACCGTTGGGGTAAACGTGTTCTTGAGTGGAGACCGCGACTCGGTAAACGTAGTGTAGGATGCCCTCCGGCCAGGTGGGATGACGATCTGCGAAAGACTGCTGGCAGATGCTGGATGCGTCAAGCTGAAGACAGGGCGCTTTGGCGCTCATTGGGGGAGGCCTATGTCCAGCGGTGGACTAATATAGGTTGATGATGATGATGAGGTACCTATAAGTTACATGACATTTCATCATTCCATAATGTTACGACTCTATGTATTACACAGTACTGTAAAAGGTACCTTCGTTATGAAATAGCTGTGGACAGCAGTAGACTAATATAGGTTGATGATGATGATGATAGAAATGCTGATGCGCTGAACCACCTCACCAGCTCTCGGGTCATGTCGCATCGACCAGACGCTCAGATATTTTTTTAAAAACCCGGAAAACTTCATTACCCCACTGACCTGGGGTCTCAACTGCAAGAGGAGCAAATGCTAGGTTCTGTCCAGACCTGCATATTTGCGCTTCTTGAGATCCTCAGCCAAATCTGCCGCCGCACCAGCCCTCGTGGATGTCCTTGGAAGATGGGAATGAAACGGTTATTGTTTGAACTCTGAGCTTTTTAGTACCTAACAGATAACCTAAAGGAACTATATAATACACACCTCACCTGTGAATTCAAACTCTGTACTGTCACCGTCAATAATAATTTTTGCTCACTGCTGATTTTTGTGTTTTTGCTACTCATAAATTCATAGGCAATTATAATTAAGGGCAGGTACGCATGTATAATCATGATGCTGATTAAACGGTGACTCCCCCTTAATTAAGGCGCGGTATCGACTGGGGAGCTCTTTGCTTGAATAAAAGATACACACGTGTAGCCTCGACCTAACCTCTTTTAACGTGTCAGCCTATTTTTAGATTAGAACAGGTAAACTCGATAAAATGAGTACATAGTCTATTCTTTACAAGTATTTGTTCGCGGCTTTGCAGACGTTTTCTATAGGAATGTTTCAAGGCGATTTCTATCCCATGGTAACTGATGAAAAGGATGAAAAGGAGCCCATGTATTATTCCAGGGCTAGAACTACGTTTTTCAGCAGTTTCAGCCTGATCTGTTCGGTAGATTTTATGATGCAATGAAGATATTGAAAGATAAAGAAATAGAAATATTTATTATTGTTTCAAAATTGCAACATAATAAGTACCTTCTATTAAAAAAAATATAAAATATAAAACGACCGAAATACAACCAACAAATAGTATACACTGACTATAACAGTTATAAAGGCCACCGGTTCAGCATTAAATGCTGCAATATATTGGCATGATTGCCAATTCAGCGCTGGTTTTCTACGGACGACACAAGGTATATTATAACACCTTGTGGCCTACTTTCCACAAAACACCACGAAACTAGCGTTAAACCCAAACAAGGACACTCCCAAAACGTCACTAACCCGATAATTTAAAAAATAACAGCTGGTTCGTTATTTACATAACAGGATTGCCCTCTGACATGAAATCCCAAATTAGGTCCCTTGAACCCTAGATGTAAACCGGCGTAACTGCTGTAGTAGAAAAGTAAAGCGTCGACTGAAGCAGGAAATTAAAACTAATATAAATACAAAAGTTGAATAAATAATATAAGAAATAAAGTGATTAATTGATTTTCAGTTCGCCTCACTTTTTTGTCCACTAGTGGAAGAGGCGAAAAAGAAACCACTAGCATGTGTATAACTTATGTGTCTAAAACATGTTTGCCTTATAAATAATTACATACTATTGTCGATGTGGAACTGAGCGACATCTGGCCAAGCACTAACGTCATTGATGTAATCATTTATGGATGAATGAATGGTTGTATTTGTAACTTCGTAACATTATTAACTACTGAACAGATCAGGCTGAAGGTTTGCATAGATGTTGTTCTAGAAATAAGATTATGCTAATGTTTATCCCATTTTTTCAAATTTAATTCAAAGTGCTTTATTTCGTTTACACCTTACAGGTCACGTCAGTAAAATCTTATCTTATATAAATAACATTCATATGAGCAAAGCCGCGATCTAAACTATTGTATCATGAAAGCTTAGCTTAATAGTTTATAGTGCTTTTAATAAGGAGGACAATAACAGATAATTAACAAATAGTGATAAAATTATAACAAACAACAAGGTAAGCAAAAAAATATGAACAGTTCAACACAAAGACTTATAATTGCACACGCGTGGCCAGGAACTGTTCAATTCTAATGAAATAATGAGTAAAAGAAGAGTTTTAAGAGTTAAAAATTGTATCAAATTTCTGCAATTTTCTACGATGACACCAGAGACTAATATTTTCCACCAATATTTAATACGTTTTGTTTCCTGTCTATTCACAAAACATCTCCAGTAGGTAACCGAACAAAAACCGAGTATAAGGTCATAATATGTAGTCATATGTAGTGCGTAATAACTTGCAGTCTGTGTAATATTTAGGAAATTAAATAATCTCGCTAAAATTTGAAACTTTTTCGTTTTGTTCGCTACGGAGTCGAAAATTTTTGCGATCTTATTATTTCTAACTGAGTTATGGATAAAGAAAATAAAACTTTATTAACAACGAAAATTACAAGCAAGGAATAGAAAAATTACAACTAGTATTTACAATTGAAACCATTGAGCTAACTGCAGACGGTTGCAAACAGTCTAAAGGTAGCTCAATTGATCCATGTCAATACCAGTCGGAAGCGTCCCCAAGACACTGGCTGCATTACCACGCTGTATGGCAATGCTGATGCGCTGAGCCAGATTAATATGAAGTTAAACTGAGTTTAACTTCATATTCTCATATAACTTCATCTCAATCATAAATCTTCATTTCCAGTTTGTAGAAGCGCTAGAGTGGAAAGCATTCTTCACCAAGAAGGTGTCCATTTTGCCGCCACATTTCAACGAAATTAATTTCCAGATTCTGTGGACAAATGACAAAATATAATTCCGGCTCGGACAATGTTTATTGCTTGTTGTGGATGGCGGTAATTTGACCTTTATGACCTCTTTGGATCATGGGATTCGGTAATTAATTGCTTGGATGATAACTGGCTGTTCTGATCCATAGCATCTACATATAGAAACATGAGTAATGTAAACATTACTCAGAAAGGTAAAGTTTTGCTAAGATGAAAATTTAACCTTACGATGGACTCGATATGGACTCAACATCTACTATACCTATCTATCTTATTTTTAACTAGCAGCATCTCGCGGTTTCACTCGCATAATTCCCGTTCCCGTGGGAATTCTGGGATAAAATTAATATAGCCTATGTGTTATTGCAGACTATAATCTATCTCTGTGCCAATTTCATCCATATCCGTTCATGAGAGTGGTATGGTAATGTAATTATTGTTATTATTTTTAATGTAATTTATTTTAAATTAATTAATGTAATTTAAATTTAATTTATTAATTGTAATTTCGATTGAACACTGACATATTTGACTTGTAAAAATCTTACCAATAAATTGATTATTCTGATTATTCATTTGTTTTTGCCTGAAAGAGTAACAAACGTCCATCCATCTCTCCATCCATACCTACTTACAAACATTCGCGTTTATAATATTAGTAGGATTTCCGATTTAATTAGGTGTACTGTTTTGATTAGAAATAGTTTAGGCAGCACATAACAACATGCTTTAATGTGCTGCCTAAAATATTTCTAATATCAGTTTTTGAGTTTTGTCCATACACCACGCAATAAGAAAACACTTGAACAAAAACAATCCCTGAGTAAAGGCCATTAAAATCTCAAATTGAATTAATAGCTCCCGTATAATTTTATACAAAACAATAAATGCGATACGCAGTGTAGGTACCCTTCTCGGTCCCTCTTGGTCACGGGCATTTACCTCCTAATTGTACTTCGCAAATACAGAGCTTCTACAGAAACTTAGGGTCTGTCTCTAAGTAGAAGTGTGTACAGGCATTTTTGTAATATGGTAGGTACCCAATACACAAAGGCAGATTAAAAAATAAACTAAGACCTATTAATTCTTGGTACGCTCTTCGACTGGTGAAATAAACCACATACACATACACATGAAAATACAGGAAATAGCTATAGCTATAGGCAGTGGATATTTATTTGGTATAAGATTGTTTTACATTATTATTTATTAGCAGTACTGCGCGACTTTGTCCGTGTAATTTTTTTTTTTTACCACAAATTATAATGTTAAGTAATTTACGTTCGTGTAAGAAAATTTAGGTTCATCTGATCAGCTAAACATGTACTAATAGTAACATTTGTTCTTACCTATAACTAGGAAAATATAACAAGAACTTTCCAGGAACATTGTAAATTATGTTGACAATTAATTAAACAAAATTAGGTATGTCAGTAACTATTTCCTTGCGTCGAGTATGTTCTTTGAAGCGGGGTGCCTGACTTCTTTGCCACCGTCCGTTCTCGTGTCCCATCGGTCAGGAGTGGGTTCGCTCCATAAATAATATTTTGAAGGCTGTCTCTGACCAGATATACTAAAACCCTGTTTTTACTGGAATTTCCTTCACATGGAGAGAAACAGCCGTGTGGTGCCGGCTTAGAATTGCACCACCCCAACTCCTCCCGTGGGTGTCGTAAGAGGCGACTAAGGGATATACCGGGGGGTGGGCAGCAGCACCCCTCTAGAACAACCCCACCACCAAACTGCGATCCCCAACCCGCATGCCCAGCGTGGGGATTATGGGCATTACCCCTTCATGATGGACAAAGCCAAAAAACGGCCCCCAGTTCCCGGCCGCCTCGCTATTCCTGGCCACGGTAGCGGCCATGGTAACGGCGGGGCAGGGGGTGCTAGGAATCACCGGGCTACATCAGGCTACCACACGCTTAATAAAATGACCCTGGCAACGTTTAATGGACGCACTCTGAGGCTTGACCATCATCTAGCGCAGTTGGAAGTGGAGTTAGAGAACATTAAATGGCATGTTCTCGGGTTATGTGAAGTCCGTAGAGAGGGGGAGGACACCGTAACCCTAGACTCGGGCCATCTTCTCTACTTTCGCGAGGGTGATAAAACATCCCAGGGTGGCGTAGGTTTCCTCGTCAATAAGGCCCTCTCTAGCAACGTTCAAGAAATCTCCAGTGTGTCGACCAGGGTAGCGTACCTGATCCTTCGGCTGTCCAAGCGGTATAGCATGAAGGTAATTCAGGTTTACGCACCGACCTCGGCACACTCGGATGATGAAGTGGAGGATATGTATGAAGACATATCCAAAGCCTTACACAACACCACTAAGGCTCACTTCAACGTTGTTATGGGGGACTTTAACGGCAAGGTGGGAATCCAAACTGGCAACGAATCCCGAATAGGCCCGCATGGTTATGGAGTTAGGAATCACAGGGGACAAATGCTTGTCAACTTCCTTGAGAAAGAGGGGTTGTTCTTAATGAACTCCTTCTTTAAGAAGCAGCCCCAAAGGAAGTGGACATGGCGAAGTCCCGACTCTGTGACTAAAAATGAGATCGACTTCATCATGACGGATAGCAAGCACATATTCAGAGATGTCTCAGTGATCAACAGGTTCAATACCGGATCTGATCACCGAATGCTCCGAGGCACTCTGAATATCAACTTAAAGCTTGAAAGAAACCGTCTGATGAAGTCCACGCTCCGACCAAATCCAATCCAAATCATGGCGGGCACCGAGAAGTTTCAGCAGCTTCTCGGGGATAGATTTGTTGCTTTGGAACCCACTGATGACGCTGACGAGAACCTACACAATCTGGTCGAAACGTTGAGGGACGAGGGCATTAAATTCTGCAGAAAACAAGGTACTGGCAGGAAGTCCAAACTCTCGACTGAGACTCTGGATCTGATGACAAGAAGACGGGAAACCACCCAAGCGACTTCGTCAGAGAGGTCAGACCTGAACAAGCGAATCGCGAAGATGGTACGGCGCGACCTTCGGAGCTCCAACACACGCCTCATTGAAGAGGCGATAGAGCGCAACCGAGGGTCCAAAGTATTCACTCAGCAGCTTGGCAGGAGCCACCTGACGAAGCTTAAAACGCACGATGGGAGGACCGCTTTGTCGAAGCCTGAGATCTTGGCCGAGATAGAGGATTTCTATGGCCGTTTGTACACTGCACATGCCCCTCGTTCCCGGCGAGATGACCATGATTCTAGAGCCACCCTGACACGCCACTATACCGACGAACTGCCAGATATCAGTCAAGATGAAATCGTGTTAGCTCTGAGGCAGCTTAAAAATGGAAAAGCCCCGGGTGAGGACGGTATTACTTCAGAGCTTCTGAAGGCAGGAGGAGCCCCCGTTATACAGGAGCTACAGAGCCTCTTTAATACCGTCCTTCACAGTGGGAGAACTCCTAAGGCGTGGAGCGGGGGTTTGGTGGTGCTCTTTTTTAAGAAGGGCGATAAAACGCTCCTTAAAAACTATAGACCCATCACACTCCTGAGCCACGTCTATAAGCTGTTCTCGCGAGTGGTCACGAATCGTCTCGCCAGGAGACTCGACGAGTTTCAGCCACCGGAACAGGCCGGGTTCCGCGGAGGATATGGCACCATAGACCACATTCACACAGTGCGGCAGATTATACAGAAGTCCGAAGAGTATAATCAGCCCCTGTGTCTCGCCTTTGTGGACTATGAGAAAGCCTTTGACTCTGTCGAAACCTGGGCTGTTCTGGAATCCTTACAGCGATGCCAAGTAGACTATCGTTATATCGAGGTGCTGAGATGTCTCTACGATGCCGCCACTATGAGTGTCCAAGTACAGGACCAGCAGTCTAAACCCATCCAATTGCGCAGAGGAGTGAGACAGGGGGATGTCATATCCCCGAAACTGTTCACGAGCGCATTGGAAGATATGTTTAAGACGCTGGACTGGAAAGGTAAGGGCATAAACATAAACGGCAATTACATCTCACACCTACGATTCGCTGATGACATAGTCTTAATGGCGGAGTCGCTAGAGGAGCTGACCCACATGCTGGACGGCCTAGCCTCAGCCTCACGACGCATCGGTCTTGGCATGAATTTGGATAAAACCAAAGTCATGACCAATAACCACATTAATCCAGGACCGGTCATCGTAGAAGGCCACCTTCTCGAAATTGTTTCCGAGTACACTTACCTTGGGCAGATTGTGCAGCTAGGTAAAAACAATTTTGAGAAGGAGGCCAAGAAGAGGATTCAGCTGGGCTGGGCAGCGTTTGGAAAACTACGTCGAGTCTTCTCGTCATCCATACCGCAATGTTTGAAAACAAAAGTTTTCAATCAGTGCGTCCTACCCGTAATGACCTACGGAGCTGAGACGTGGACACTCACGGTAGGGCTGGTCCACCAGTTTAAAGTCGCTCAGCGAGCTATGGAAAGAGCTATGCTCGGAGTTTCTCTGAAGGATAGGATTCGTAATGAATACATCCGACAGAGAACCAAAGTTATCGACATAGCTCAAAGAATTAGCAAGTTGAAGTGGCAGTGGGCCGGCCATATCGCGCGAAGAACCGACAACCGTTGGGGTAAACGTGTTCTAGAGTGGAGACCGCGACTCGGCAAACGTAGTGTAGGACGCCCTCCGGCCAGGTGGGATGACGATCTGCGAAGGACTGCTGGCAGATGCTGGATGCGGCAAGCTGAAGACAGGGCGCTATGGCGCTCATTAGGGGAGGCCTATGTCCAGCAGTGGACTAATATAGGCTGATGATGATGATGGAGAGAAACAGTAGAGACGCGTGGTAGCTTGATGCGTCATCTTTACAATTGAGTAATTTAATTTAAATTGTTTTTGAATGCTAGTGGTTTTTATAGTGTGATACTTTACTTACTATACTTTTTTTTATAAGCAGAAAATGTCTTACGACTTTCAAAATTAAATCAGTAGCCTTAAATGAAATAATTATTTTATATACCCCATTCCAATTTACCAGACAACATCATTCTCCCTGGATCTTAACAGTTCCTAACATTTTGATTTCTAACGACGAAACACATCTCATAATTTGGAACCCCTTCTACCCCTCTCCAATTAAAATAACCCTTATGACTCACAAAATAAGGTCGTAATATTACTACGGCTTAGAGGTATTTGGGCGTAATTTTAAATGGGAAAGTTTCCTTTCAGCTTAAGCCTTAAGGAAATGTTATAATTAAAATTTAGTTTTCTTATTTGCGTCGGTGTGTTTTGGTTGAAATAATTATCTTAGGGTTTGGCTTTATTTAACTTCAGAGAAGTAAATGGTTTTTGGTTGTAAATAAATCTACCAATACATAATTCTGGACAATTCAAACACCATAATCTAAACTTTTAAGCATATCTTGAACTGTGGATACTAGATAGCTAATAATATTTAATTTAGTAGACTACTACTTTTTTAAACTGCTGAGACTACATAATGTAGATATACATTTTTAAACATTATTTGTCCATCATGTAAGGTGTAAGGTGATGTGTACATTTTAAATATAAATATGTATGATTGATTATTCATTGTAATTATACATATTTCAAGTAACTATGGACAAACTTTTGGCAGGTACAGTATAACTACAATATAGTAAAACTACAGTACAGTTTAACTACAGTAGAGCTAGCTGTAGTAACTCGTCTGTACCATCAAACTTAGGGGATTCAATTACACGGATCTGATGACCCCGACGCCCTTAGCCCTTATTTCAGACAAGATCTTAATGTCCGGTTGTGGTCCTTAGTGTACGCACTAGGGGTAAAGATGCGACGATTTTATCATTATTGGTGTGTTTTGTCGGTAACTTGGAAGTGGTTAGAAAACTCAATGACTTCTATAAGCTGTTGTAATAAAAAAACCGGGTCTTTATAAACAACTAACTTTTAAGCACATGCTTTATAATTTTGAACTATATTTTGCGCACACAAGAGGACATACAAAATGTCCAAAAGCGGTTTTCTCTCGTAATATGATCAGACGTTCGCGTAGGGTATATAACTAACTTAACCAAATATCAGAAACTCAAAATGTAGTAAATTGTTCTTTTTTTGCTGCACGCTACTTAAATTGACAAGCGCTTATTGCCAACCGCGAACTGCACCTACATTTACATTACTACCATCGTTTAAGTAGGTATTTAGAAGTCCGTTAGGTTTCTGAAAACCTAATACTGTTATAATAGTGAAGAAATTATTTCAAAATTTCGTACGTTACAAACATTAAAAAATGCCGCAACATCTCATCGTAGTGCGTAAACAATCGTCTTGTCGGTTGTTATAATCTCTATCACGCTTCCGTCCATAGTCCCGTAATTGTTTCTTATTCGTAACATTGAACAACATCACGTAAACGTGAGATTGTTTCATGTAATAAATTTTATTCATGAGCATTTGCGTAATTCTATTCTATTCTGCGACGCGTGACCCGAGAGCTGGCTCAGCGCATCAGCATTGCCATACAGTGGTAATGCAGCCAGTGTCTTGGGGACGCTTCCAAATGGTTTTGATATGCATCAGTTGAGCTACCTCTAGACTGTTTGCAACAGTCTGCAGTTAGCTCCTAGATTTAAGCTAGGATATTGCTAAGATAAACAAATAACCGATAAACTAAAAACTCAGGATTTGTATATCACATGATTGTGAAACAAAAAGTCTAAAAAATTCACGAAAACCCCAACTTTTCCTCGGAAACTATTGTGGCCAGGTGCTGGCAAGTGGTCCCGAAGCACACAACATGTATTTATGGGACAAGCTTTGATGTTAGGATGTGGTGAAACAACGTTTTATTGTTGTTTTGGTCGGCCTAACTAGAATAATTTAGGCTTGGTTAGCTAAAATCACTAATAAAAAAATAAAATTCGTTTTTGAGACAATTTAATCCTTTAGCAAGTAGGGTATAAAAAGTATCGCTTGCGACATTTGAGGTGTCGGGATCGATTACCGCCTTGGAAATTAATGTTTGTACGTTCTGAAATTATTTGTATCGGGGTTCTGGGTATTCACTTTGTATAATAAAAAAGATCTACCTAATGTATTGTATTAAGTATATCAGTCATCTTACACTATAATTTCTGCCTAGCTTTGGGCTAGATGATACCTAGTGTGAATTCTCCAGCATTATTTATATACATTTTATCTCCGAAGTATGCAGAGTGATCCATCTGAAATGTTTGTACGAACTGTTTTAGATATTCATCAGCTAAACAACAATCCACAACAACATCCCTAGATTAAGTCTGCAAAGGTAGCTCAAGCTATACGGCACTGGGCCAGCCCATCAACCCACTTGTCATTCCGCCCAGCATCGTCATTTGTTACGGCATTATTCGCACCTGGGCACAAACTGACCGCAAACAGGAGGTGGGACATATAAATTAATATTGGGATTACTGCCCTTTGTTGAATGCTAAAATGGCGCTTTAAGTCTACCTGTCTCTTGGATGTTTACTTTGTTGAGGAAAGAGAAACTTTCAAGTTCGCAGTTATTTATCGCCTTTATTATTATATTCTTTATATTATTCTAGCAACCCGTCCCGGCTTCGCACGGTTATTATATGTATAAACCTTCCTCTTGAATTACTCTATCTATTAAAAAAAACGCATCCAAATCCGTTGGGTAGTTTTAAAGATTTAAGCATTCAAAGGGATACCTATAGGGATAGAAAAAGCGACTTTGTTTTATACTATGTAGTGATTATTTATCGCCCCACTTCTGGACAAAGGCCTAGCCTCCCTCCATTTTTTCTCATCTCGCTTTGATTTATTTCATAATTTATGTGAACACAATCATTTAAAATTCCTGTTACATGAGAGAAAGCCTAATTTCTAAGGTGAATAACTTGAACGTGAATTTTACTTACAAAGAAAGGAAAAACAAGTGCTTTATATAAAAAATCGGGTTTTTGAAGTTGTAAACATATTTTATTTTGTTTTTTTGATAAAAGTTCTAAAATACACTTTCTTTAACATTGCGCTTGGTAATATTACGTATAATAAAGAATGACAATGTTTGCACGTAACAAAATATTCGAAAGCGTCATTTTAGCGCCCCTCTTCTCGCCCTAAACGCTCCAGCGGTCACTGACCGGTCCTCAGATGCCCTGCAGCGTTTTACGACAATTTTGCATAATAAATGCCAATAAAAATGTATAAAACTGTACTCCGACCAACTCGTTATCCGTACAATGTGTTTTTGTCGATGTAGTCCAGTCATTATATACATTTGGAAAAGAAAGTGAACCGAGAAAGCCAAATTTTTGATATTACGTGGGGGGTGGCTAGAAAAGCATAGGTTCAAATTGTCGACCAAAATAACCTTGTGCAATTTCCGCCATCTTGAAAAAACCCTTAAATTCAGTTTTTTCATCATAACTCGGTTCCCCGTTGAGATACGAAAATTTTTATAGAATACTTTTTTGTACTTTTTTCACGATCTACAATTAAGGTCCTATACATTTTTCACGTATCGATCGTCGTTTTCGAGATATCGATCAAAAATATCGTAAATTTTTGGAGATTTTTTTTTATTTCGCTATTAACTTTTTAAGAAGATATCAAAAATTTTTCAAATAAGACTTGTAGAGCGACCTTTTTCGACCCTCACAACATCATTTCCTGCGATTGAAGAGGCTTCACGACTCGAAGAGTCTACCGAGGAGGAACTTGAACAGCCAGGACCGTCCAAACGACGAAAAACGTGTGAAAATGTGTGAAAGTGAAACGTGTGAACGTGAAAATGAAAAAAAAATGAAAAAAATTACCACCTGTAATCATTATTTTTGCTGCATAAAAATTATTTTATCAATAAATTTCATGTAAAATCATTTTATCAATTAATTTCATGTATTTGATTTATAATTCGGCTGGTTTATGATTTTTTTTTGTATTGCAATAATTCCCTGAACCATTCTCCATCCATTTCGACGTGTGGATACAACCGAGCGAGCGGCTAAATGAAAACCGGGCACAGTTTTGTAGGTCGTAACGAATAGTACACGACGTAGTCGTGTGGTAACGAATTTGTAGGTCTGGACACACTCTACAAGTCTTATTTCAAACATTTTTTGATATCTTCTTAAAAAGTTAATAGCGAAATGAAAAAAATTCTCCAAAAATTTACGATATTTTTGATCGATATCTCGAAAACGACGATCGATACGTGAAAAATGTATAGGACCTTAATTGTAGATCGTGAAAAAAGTACAAAAAAGTATTCTATAAAAATTTTCGTATCTCAACGGGGAACCGAGTTATGATGAAAAAACTGAATTTAAGGGTTTTTTCAAGATGGCGGAAATTGCACAAGGTTATTTTGGTCGACAATTTGAACTTAAGCTTTTCTAGCCACCCCCCACGTAATATCAAAAATTTGGCTTTCTCGGTTCACTTTCTTTTTGAAGCCGATTTTTCCGACGTAATGACTGGACTAATGGTCTCGGCTTGTTTCTGTTTAAAATTGAACATTCGTTAGGTTATTATTAGTCCACAGCTGGACATAGGCCTCCCCTAGTGAGTGCCATAGCGCACTATCTTCAGATTGTGGCATCCAGCATCTGCCTACAGTCTTTCGCAGATCGTCATCCCACCTGGCCAAAACATACTTAAGTAATGTATTATATAAAGATAAAAGCTATCAGCATCATCATCACCATCAGCCTATGTAAGTCCATTGTTGGACATAGGCCTCATAGATAAAAGCTATATAAATAACTAGCGTCCCGCCCCGGCTTCGCACGGTTTTATTATAAGTATATTATAAACCTTCCTCTTGAATCACTTTATTTATTAAAAAAACCGCGTCAAATTAATATGTTGCGTAGTTTTAAAGATTTAAGCATTCAAAGGGACATAAAGACATAGGGACATAGGGACAGAAAAAGCGACAGACAGAAAAAGCGACTGTTTTATACTATGTAGTGACTAATACAGAAACAATTGCAATATTAAGAATATGTATTGCGTCACCACATTTAGAAAATAATTTCATTACCAAAAGTTCTATATAAATAAATAATTATATTTTTATTTACAGATTGTATTTTTCCACTGCAAGACAAAGGTGTCCCTTCTTTTCTTCCAGCTTTTCCTGTCAATAGATGCCTTGGAAAAGTCTGGAAGGAAATTAAAATATCAAGACAGAAAATTCTTTCTAAGTATGAAACAACCCAGCCGATTAAATCGTGTTCGTTACGTTACCGTGGGTTTAAACGCGTTTAACACAACTGTTTCATATTTCAAAGCCTAATTACAACATTATTAGACTCTGAACATTCGCATTTACCAGAAAATGTGTTTTGTGTTGTGGTGTAAGTGACGGTTCAAATGTTTTCGATATTGCCTCAAAATTATTAAGAAACTTTTCTTTATGTTCATAAAGATGTAAATGCCTTGAACATACACGCATGATTTCTTCAAATAGGAGTATAGGTAATGGATAGTAAACGAAAACTCAATTTTTTTGTCAGCTTCTATTTCGATCAACGTATTATTATTGCCATTCAACGTGGCAATGCTGCCAGCATTCTGAGCACTCTGCTTTCTGCTGATGGCTTAGATTTTTATTTATAAATAATATTAGGAATTTGTAGTTTTGTTATTTTCAATAAATACTGAAATAAAGATTGAAGACGAAAAGTGTGATTGATTTGAATGTGGAGGGATATAAGGGGAGAGGAAGACCGAAGAAAAGATGGATGGATTGTGCGAAAGAGGATATGCTTAAGAAAGGTGTGAATACGGAGATGACGAATGACAGAGCAGAATGGAAGAAGAATTCATGTTGTGCCGACCCCACTTAGCGTGGGATAAGGTCCGGAAGAAGAAGACTGAAATAAAGATTGACTTCTAAGGTAAACTAAGCAGTCAAAAACATCACTTTCTTATAACATAGACCGACAATTATCCGCAGAATTAAATCTGCGCATACTTGTACGAACATTAAAATTACATGCAGACATTCGGATTGCGAATAGGGGATAGGTGTACAAAATGATCCCCCTAAGGGAAAAGCTTGATTATGTCCAAAGTATGAAGGTTATTGAAAATGTTGAAGGAGATCAAGATGAATAATTTCAGTGCTAACGTTTTAGCATACCCTTATTTTGCGTTCTTTAACTTTTACAAGATTTATTTCAGATTTTCAAAAACATTACTAAAGGATCATTTTGGACACCTAGGTGTATAAAATGATCCCTGGGGTAGGGTCAAAATGATCCCCTATTATTATAGTTAGAATAAAAGATAAGAGTACATAATCACGATTATGTTTATTTTCAACACAAATAATAATCAAAAATAGTTTACTTAAATTCTTATAGTAGGTACCTTATGAACACTGTGTGATGTGTCTAAATACCAAGGTAGAAATTACATAACCTAAACAATCATTAAACATCTTTCTTTTTCTTGAGATCAGAAATATTTAATAACACATAGTAATAACTCATCAACTATCTTTTTTTCACAGCTCCTAAAGCCTTTTTCATGGAATTTTCACTCCAGTTTTGACGTGTAGTTTTCCTTTCGTATTTGCTCGTATGATAATCTGTAAAAATATAAGCATCATGTGTATAAAAATCATTTATATATATTTATATAATTGGGACGGAAAGGTAAAAAGCAATCGTACACAGGTATATAAAAACAAACTTAAAAACATTAATTTAAGTTCTATGATTCCAGGGATCATTTTGTACCTGCAAAAAGGGATCGTTTGACCCCAAGAGCACATTTTTCATAACATGTCAAAAAATAACCTCGAAACATAACCTTATTGAGATCGTAGCATGCTTGAGAGTAAATTGAATATTGATAGGAACATCCAGTAAAACATTCATTCGGTAAAATGCAACCAAATTTCAACAATGAAACATTATTTTTATGCTTACCTTAGATTAAACACACCAATTTTCTTTTTTCCGAAATATTTCGACGCACAACACTCACAACGCCATGACACCTTGTGAGATCACTGAGCGGGGAACGGGAAAGACGTTTGCTTATAAATCAGATAGATGGCATTAGTAGTTTGCTGGGAACCATAGGGGATCATTTTACCTCGAGGGATCATTTTGTACACCTATCCCCTACATTTCCTTGTGTTTGGAGGAGAGAACCGAAGGCTTTCATTTTACAATTTAACTCGGCACTTAGTTTTAACTCACCGCAAATATGGTCGGTAGAAGAAAATAGATCGTATATAGATAGATAAATACTTTATCGCATACAAAATTTACATTAACCAATTTATATATGACTAGCGATCCACCCCGGTTTTATTATATGTCCTACGTTATTATATGACCTACGTCTTGAATCACTCTATCTATTAAAAAAAAACATCAAAATCCGTTGCGTAGTTTTAAAGATTTAAGCATAATAATATGTTCATAGGGGCATAGGGACAGAGAAAACGACTTTGTTTGTGTAGTAGTATGTAGTGATTTGGAATGCTTTTGCTATGTAAAAGTAGCCTTTTCTCAGGCTCTAGGCTATCTTTGTGCCAAATATCATTTAAATCGGTTCTGTAGTTTAGGCGTGAAAGCGTTACAGTCAGACAAACAGAGTCACATTCGCATTTATAATATACTAGCGACCCGCCCCGGCTACGCACGGTTTTATTATACGTATAAACCTTCCTCTTGAATCAGTCTATCTATTATCATGGACGAATTATTACTACTATGTAGTAATAATTCGTCCATATTATATTTCGTGTATAAACCGCATCAAAATCCGTTGCGTAGTTTTAAAGATTTAAGCAGTCAAAGGGACATAGGAAATAGGGACATAGGGACACAGAAAGCGACTTTGTTTTAATTAAACTATGTAGTGTAGTAGCAGGGATTAGTATGATAAAGTTAAATCAAACTTGACTTCGATGTCTTTTAAGTAAGACAAAGCTCTGCTCTTAAATACCTATTTAATTTCCGTTTTCGTACAAAATGCAAGCTTGCACACCTCTTAAGAATCCCATAGTATTTTTATAGCTTTTCCTTCGTTCAAACTGCTACACTTTAGCTAATGATTATAAGGGTGATATTTGCTTGGAGAAAATGAAATTTTTCGACAGGTGTGCGACATAAAATAACACTTGTTTCTTAATAATTGCTTCAGGTTTTATTGTAAGTGATAGATACCTTGTTACATTGTTATCATCATTACCATCATCAACCTATATTAGTCCACAGCTGGACATACTGATCTACAGCAAATATTTTGTTTATCTGAAAGAAAAACAGAGATTATATGTATATTGAATTCGTTTTTATTATTATTAAACACAATGAATAGAAACAAATTTAATCGCATATAACGGTAATAGCTCCTTCTTTGCTTTCCTCTACAAAAATCAAAGATGTCGCTGTTCGAAGATTTAAGCAATGAAATGCCTTATTCATTCACTCCAGCAGCGAATAATTTATTGATAATTAAGTGAGCTTTTGTTATTTTCATGTTTTTAACCACTATTGTAGTTTGTAAGTTTATGGAGTATCTAAATAGTTTTCGTGAATTTATTCTTATATTGATTTCAAATTTAAGAGATTAGATAAACAATCATTTTATTTATTTAAGTAAATAAAATGATCTGAGCGTCTGGTCGATGCGACGCGTGACCCGAGAGCTGGTGAATATCTGGCTCAACGCATCAGCATTGCCATACAGCGTGGTAATGCAGCCAGTGTCTTGGGGACGCTTCCGACTGGTATTGACATGGATCAATTGAGCTACCTTTAGACTGTTTGCAACCGTCTGCAGTTAGCTCAATGGTTTCAATTGTAAATACTAGTTGTAATTTTTCTATTTCTTTGCTTGTAATTTTCGTTGTTAATAAAGTTTTATTAATAAAATGATTGTTTATTATATTGTTATAATTAGTCTTAAAAGTAATCAAATTGTTCTAAGTAATAACTTCACAGACCAGCTTGGCTCTCTCTTGAAAATTTTGTTTGCAATTTGGTCAACTTTTCTCTCTATTATGAATTAGAAAAGGGATCCCTTTACCAGGAAATGTGACTCATATCAGCCCTTTGTTCAATAAATTGTGTGCCCCATGATCTATGGTACGTACCTACCTACTTACAAACAGCGCTGAATCATCAGGAAATAGGGAAAATCATTTCACGGAAAGAACAATTTAACAAAACGTTCAAAGCCTGATCAAGATCTGAAACAGAACTTTAGAAATTCCTGATCTATTCTCGGTGATTTCTACCTATAATTAAATAATGTATCTATGATATGCATTGTATGAAGTATTTCAGTAACCTAGTAGGCCACAACAAAAGCTCTTCTTAGCCTGGGGCTATAATATAATGCTGTGTGAATTGTCCAGCATTATTATTATTTTTTTACAGCGAATGGCTTATAAAATGTACTTTGAATGGGTGACGAATATTTTAAAAGTTACGAATCCTATATTATATATATCCAACTAATCCCAAGTCCCATCATGTGAGCGCAGGTCAAACATGCCGACCGAATTGACATGGTTAAGGTGCCCGTATGGGCCAACAGCCTTGAGGATTCGGGCGGAGTCTAAATTTTCCCCCGCGCCAACCGCGTATTCCTGCTACATTTTTACGCACGCAGAGAGCGGTCTGCACTCATGGCATGCGGTCGCTTAGTTTAGTTTAGTTTTAGTTTTGGGTTAGGTGCGCTGTTTCCTCGCGTAGGTCTTTTTTTACTAGGTAGGTTATGTATCACCTGGTATAAAATACCTGAGAACACTGCTCATAATAATATAATTTATTCAGCGTTTAGGTTCACAAGATGGTTTTATGATAACTTACCTAAAAATATACTTACTGACTACAAACTACAACGTACAAAATTACCTACTTAGTTATATTATTTTCTCTACTTATCTAAGTACATACTAATAAGGTAAGTATAGGAAAGATAGGCAGGGTTGGATAGGTATCTAGAGGTACATAAAAACGAAACTACAGTTTCATGGTTATCTTTATGCAATTATATTTTAATTATTCATAGGTACTATGATATAATTCTTACTAGGTAGAAAGCTTTATAATTTTATGTCTACTCATGTAGAACTCAGCCCGTTCCCGTGGGAATTCCGGGATAAAATATAGCTTATGTGTTATTCCATAATCTATCGCTGTGCCCAATTTCATCCATATCCGTTCAGTAGTTTTTGCGTGAAAGAGTAACAAACATCCATTCTTACAAACTTTCGCGTTTATAATATTAGTAGGACTAGGCATTATTTTATTGCAGCCAAAGCCATTCAAGATCATTTCTACAGAAGTTCTGATAAGTAAGTAACTCTACATGCAGATGATTTTCAGCATCTTTCTCCATCTCCAGGCATCTAAAAAAAGAAGAAATTAAATTCAAAGCATAAAAATACACAGTAGTGGAGCTGCAATTAGAGGAGGTCTTTTTTTTCAATCCCGGGATTTCGTGATTTGTGAAAGACGATCCCGGGATCCCGTGATCGTAGATAGGTAAATAAAATCGAAGCAATATATTCGTCGATGGAAATTTCAATTGGCGTAAAGGACAAAACCCAACTTTTCAGGAGAGCCAAAAAACACTTTTTTTTTATAAAATAATTTTTAACTTTATGTATATTGTACTTACAAAAAACATTTCTAAAGGGACTATATTTTATTTGACAAGCTCTTCGTTGATAATTTATTAAAATTACTCCACATGCTATATTTAAAAAGTTTTTGTCCTTTACGACGACGTAGCAATTTTGGTAGTTTTTAGACATACGCGGTCTATTTTTACTAACGAAATTAAACATTTTGGTCGTATCACACATTCTAGTAATAATATACCTGAATTTGGGTCTTAAGTCGATAATCACTACATAGTATAAAACAAAGTCGCTTTTTCTGTCCCTATGTTATTATGTCCCTTTGAATGCTTAAATCGTTAAAACTACGCAACGGATTTTGATGGAATTTTTTTAATAGAGTGATTCAAGAGGAAGGTTTATATACTTATAATAAAACCGTGCGAAGTCGGGGCGGGTCACTAGTTTACTCATAAAAATTAGCTGTAAAGGACAAAATTTTGGTTTCAAACCTTTGTGTTTCAATAAAATTAAGATATTTTTCACGTAAAAGTAAATAAAATAACATCTGATATAAACCTCTTTTATTGGTAATTTTTGTGAAATTTTTACAGCAATATTTTTGCACTAAAGAAAGGTATTTAATCAAAATAAAGGACATTTGTTTGAAAAAACACTTAACAGAGCTAAGACAACACTGCATTAACATTTTTAAATTAATCTAATGCAAACCTAATTAAACTAATTTAATTGAAAGCTCATGTAAATTAAGTTTTTCAATGATTTCAATTTAAATTAAAGGAATATAACGAATACTCCCTGTATGTTGTGTATTTGAAATCGTAGGAGAACTGCATGTTCCTAAGATTTTAACCTATTCGATGAATTAAGAAACTGTAGAAAATTTGTTTAAATCCTGTCACATATAACAATTGAACCTTAACTATTCTTCAAGGAACATTTTACCAGACTTTTTATTTTACTTTGGGTTAAATACCTAGTTTTAATTATTTTAATCAGTCTTCTGGTTTTTCTCGTACTTTTACTACAGTGACCAGTGTTCCTACAATTGAATTATACACAGAAACAACTAATTAATCACTACATAGTATAAAACAAAGTCGCTTTTTCTGTGTAATTCTGGTAACAAATAAAACATTCTATTCTATTCTATTCTTTTTCTGTCCCTATGTCCCTTTATCACTATGTCCCTTTGAATACTTAAATATTTAAAACTACGCAACGGATTTTGATGCGGTTTTTTTTTTATAGATAGAGTGATTCAAGAGGAAGGTTTATACGTATAATAAATCCGTGCGAAGCCGGGGCGGGTCGCTAGTATAGAATAAATTATGTACTTACTCTAACTTTGAACAATATAAACTCATATCCAGACAGCTCTTTAATCGTTTTAAGATTATTATTAATTATAATTATTTTAATCAGACTTCTGGTTTTATTTGGACTTTCATTAGCAATAAATTATACTTACATACTACTTAGTACGTTATTGTAACTGTCCTGCGTTTTAGTTTAGTTCAGTTAACAACCACTTTTTATTATAGAATAAATTTACCTTTACTTTTATTAATAACAACTCTAATCCAGACTTCTATTGTTATCGTTTTAAGATTATAATCATAATAATAATTGTTTTAATCAGACTTCGTTTTACTTGCACTTTTATAAGAATTAATTTATATTGTGTAGGTACACTACTCTGACCGTAGCACCGTTCCTTCGTCGAATCATGCACACTTACAACCATTAGTTAGTATAGAGTAAATGTACCTTAACTTTTATTAATTTACACTCTTCAACAAACATAAAGCAGCCTTTGTTTCTCATGAGTGAATATGACTAATTGTATATTCTTTGAATCCTTGATGTCGTCTTCGTCGGTTTCTAAAAGTTCATCAGCAACAGCAAGTGGTTACTTACTCTTACGTATGATGAGACAGAAAGATTACTTTCAAAACTCTCGTAATGTTTGTATTTTTTTTAAAAAAATATTAGGTACTTTCATTAATTCAGTAAATTTTCTTTTTTTTTTTCAACTTTCTGTAGGGATTCAACGTAATGCTAGATACTCATTGTGAAAGCGCTTTGGAATAGTATTATTGTCACAAAGCTTTTCCAATTCTTTATATTTAGCTATAGATATGGGCAATAATAATAATATAATAATAATAATAATTCCAGACAATCCACACAGCATCATCTAGCCCCAAGCTAAGCAGAGCTTGTGTTACGGGTACTAGATGACTGATATACTTAATCGGCAATCGGTCTTGGTATGCAGGTTTTACGTCGTATGTCAGTGCATCACATTCTTCCGGGTTTTTAAAGAAAAAACTTAACCGAATATACGCTAAAGCTTGTTTAATTTCTATTAGTTATTTGTGTCGTATAGGCCATCACAAAAAAATAAGTTGTATACGACCATCCCTTTTCGTTGTGATGTTCTGTACACCCATATTAAAAAAAATGCAAAACTTTACACCACAATATGTATTTTCTCTCACCAAATTATGCCATAAAATGCTTGGACGTAAAGGTCATAAACATTGGAATTTAGAAACTTTGACTATACCATTCGATAGATCTCGGCGAGCTGATAACGGCACTATATATAACTCAATATCGCCATTTTGTCCTTTACGCCAATTGAAATTTTCATCGACGAATTATGAAAAATTTTCAACATTTATTTACTTTCAAAAACAAAGTAAAAATAAATGAAAACCACAATGACTTCTTTTTTCAATTAATTAATACTATAAATAAATATAAAAAAATCAACTTTGTTATTAAAATTTAATGATGGTTAAACGTATTGTTTCACAAGGCATGTGGTGACACAGTTTAGCTTATAGTACGCGGCGCAAACGCGTTTCGCTAATTCCTAAAATCAACCGGGATCCCGAATCCCGGGATCCCGGGATTCAGGATCCCGGTCGATTTTAGGTCCCGAAAATTTCGGGGTTATTTTTTCCATTTCCCTGGATTTTCGTGATTGAGAAAAATTGTTAAAAATAACAAAAAATCAAGCACGTAAATGTAATAAAACAAATGATAAAATAAAAATTTAACCAATTTCTCATAATATGAAACGTTAAAAATAACAAAAAGGAACAACCGATCATTTCGGTTAACATCGGTTTTTAGTTTTCTTGTTAAATTTTGTTTAAAAAAAAACTGGAATGATTATTCCTGAATTTTATTATCAGTATAAGCTCTTTTTATTAACAAATATTACATTTTATAAATATCATGTACTTGTATACAAAAAAAGCATTCCTTTATCAGGTAATCAACCGCCTACATGGTCACATCGTGGTAAAATTGACGTAAAATTCTTTTTTGTCAACAATCATGACATGCCTTTTGTATTTATTTTACAAGTCTGTAGATTACGCTTCTGTGGGCTGGTTGAATAAAAGATAGATTGTGCGATATACTGAGTCTATTCATTTCACAGAAACACGGATACAAGAAATGACATTAAAATTTACGACAATCTATAACCCTTAATTAATTTAGGAATCATCATTCCAGTTTTTTTAATTATAATTTAAAAAGAAAACTAAAACAGATGTTAACAGAAATGATCAGGGGTTCCTTTTTGTTATTTTTAATGTTTCATATGAGAAATTGGTTAAATATTTATCTTATAATTTGTTTTATTACATTTACGTGAGTAATTTTTTGTTATTTTTATAAATTTTTCTCCATCACGAAAATCCCGGGATTAGGACAAAATAACCTCGAAATTTTCGGGACCTAAAATCGACCGGGATCCCAAATCCCGGGATCCCGGGATTGAATCCTCTAGCTGCAATGCATGGCGCCAAATTTATGTAAAAAGACGAAAACTTTTTTCGTAATAGTAAACGACTGGTACTAAGGGCTCTGATCACTAATGCTAATTTAAAATTATATATGGAGTTCGTGTTCAAAAACTTTAGTTGCTGACTTTGAATGACACGGAGGCGATCCGCGGACCGCGGAGGTGCGATGACTGAAACGAAAACACAATAAATTTGGATACTACTTACTCGATATTATTATGTGTTGGTAGTGGTACTTACGTACTACGGCTGTAATACTTCGTGCTCGAAGATCTTCGTTCCTCAACATTCTAAAATAAATTATGCAGAAATATTTGTCATTGAAACGTAGCTTAGTTAGTAGTTAGGTATGTACACTATGTACCTACTACCTACATATTGAATTTACTTACTCCAAACATTTCGGTTTAGATAGGTACTTCTACAGCAGTTTTATTTCCTTGCTCTGGATTCTCTTTCTTTGATTCTCTAAAATACAAAACCATAAGTCAGAAAAATAAGGCATCGAAAGGTAGACCGGTAGTCCGGTACCTACCTATAATAAAAAACTATATTCACAAAAAGTACCTAGTTACTTTACTACCGTCATTCAACATTCATCATAATTATATCATGGTATCAATCAGCCTACAAGACGTCCACAGCTGGACATTGGCTATCCCAACCACATAGTAAGCCGCCTCTACTCCATTCATCGATTCCCAGGTATTGTCCAATATTGTACCAATCTGAGACTACGTCAAGCTGGTGAGTTATAGTATTTTGTGTGGTTTGTTTACAAACTTCTACATCAAGTTTGGCTAGTGCGAGGAATAGTTGTTCCTAAATACCTACTACTTACCTAGTGTATAATAAACTTACCTACCTTTAAACTAATCCACGTTAGTTAGGTATCAGATAGATAGGTAGATACTTGGATGCAAGTTGGTAGGTACTTACAAGACTTCGTGCATTTTAGCAGCTTTCGTAGCTCTCATTTTCTTTATATTACGTTTCCTCCCCATTTTTTATTTCACATTACAGTTCACTCAATAAAAAAGGACCTTACTAAACTAGTTCAACGAATCATATACCTAAACAAGAGTCCGAGCTCAAACCAAACTAGGAATACAAACCTATTACTAAAGCGTCAATGCGCAAACAATAATGTTTATTTCAAATATCGGAATTATATCAAAAATAGCGACGAGTGACACAACCTCCACGTCGGACAGTCCGAGCCACACTGCCGCCCGTCGCCCGCGCACAGACCCGCTTGTTCTATTTCATAGTGGAAACACAAAATAATTAATTGCAGCCGTATAAATGATTTGTTTTATTCGTCAAATGTACAATTTGTGCAAAATACATTGACAAATATTTGAGTGAAAGAAAAATACTCAAAATCAACACCGTTTAGTAGAAATATCCAAATTTAGAACAAGAAATGCTTTACTTTGGATATTTTTTTTATATAGTAATAATATGAATTCAATCATTTCATATGTACAACTTATAAATAAAAGTCTATTTTGCAACATATATTTTTTTCATACATTTTCATCCACTCATCAAGGAGAAATATCATTTTGAAAAAGGCGCTTTAGCCCATACAACAGCCTTAAGGGTAAACTTGCTAACTAGTTAACAGAGTAAACTGCTAAGTTCAGGTAACTTATAACTCGAGGTGAAATTGGTTAATGTTGAGTTTGGATTATAAACTTGTAGTTAGTTGTATTATACAGGGTTACAGGTATCTAATGATTAACGTAATAAATCTCCAGTTTTATTTATTTTTAGTTTTGGCGGGCATTTACACTATCAACCCCCGCTCGCCTCACCGCAACCCCTTTCTTTCTTTGCTAGATTTATTTATAAGATATATAGGTCATGTACCGAACCGACATGTCTCAATCTGCGACGCCTAGACAGAGCTAAGAAGATTACAACTGGAAATTTACTTATATTTTTGTATCGGAAGAAATCATTCAATTAGAAAAAATCGTAGGTCGTACAAAAGTTATAAGTCTTGATTTACCCAAGTCGCCTTTTCAAAGCTAATCATTAAACAACTATAACCCTGTATGGGTAATGTTTTTATTTTAAATGTACAGTTACGAAATTAACCTTGTTACGTTGGTATTGTCAATAAAACATGAAAATCGTTAAAAAACTATTAGGTATAGTCTGTCAGAGCGGTTTCACGCTCGTTTTCGTGTAAAAGTAGATTTATTCCGGATGGATATAAACTTATCTTTATTTCAGTAAATTCAGTAGTTTTGTTTTGGACAAGTTATTAGCAAATATAGTCTATAGTTTATTTCCTATACGGAAGATCAACGCTATAGTGCAATATTTGCTGCCTTGTCAACCCCTGATTGTAGGCCTTTTTTGCCATAAGACTAGTTTCAAAATATTTTTGTGTGTAATGTGTGTATAGTGTTTTTGCTTACGAAATACAATACACACCATTATTTTTACTTATGTTTATAAATAAATCCTCAAATCCAAACTCTTGTTGATACTAGACTATGTTTGATTATGATGCTTAGGTGTTCTCGGCAACTACAAAAACACATCTTTTTCAAACCATAAAATACAAACGATTCTTGTTTTCTCCAAGTTTTTATCTCGGTTCAACTAAAACAACATGAGATATTACATGTCGTGTCGCGGTTAAACCAGAGCCCATGGGAAATGTCAGGTTGCGGTGCAAGTGCGACTCAGACAAATGTCGGAGTTTACAGTTTACACGTCGCATCGCCGCCTCGTCTCGCGTCTCTCTGGAGTCGGTGGTTTCAGATTCAGTCGCGGATTTTTGATGAACAAATTAGTATGTTTTTTAAAGTGAGATTCATGTATTGATACGTAAATATTAATGAGTAAGTTTAGTATATTGTAAGCTATGCGCGAAGATTTTACTTTCATAGATATGTTCTTAGACTAGGAATTTATTAATGACGTTAAGAACTGTCTAGGCTTAAGAAGATTAAGCTTGCAACAGAGAAATAAATTCTTTTGAAAATTAGATTCTTTATTAATAATAATAAAATCATTTATTTCAGGCATCATGAGAATAGTCTAGATGGTAAAGACTAATTCTAAGGCCCATATAAATAAATACCTTACAGTCTAACATCCATAAAAAATATCAAAACTAAATATAAAGGTAACACGTTAAGCCAGGTGTCAACTGAACTTAGATGAATACTGTATAATTTTCAGCTAGCTATATCCTAAAAAATACATTGCATTGATAAATATTTTTTTTACTTTACAATACTTCTTCATGTAGGTACTTATACATACAACATCGCACCGTAACCAACATAATAATTTGTTTATCCGAATTATGGCATACTGTTTAATTTAGCATAAAAATGAAGGTGTCTGCTCAATAAACGGAATACTAAATGATTGAGCGACCTCGCAACGAGTTCCCGCCTCATACTTTATTTACTTACTAAACTGGATTACACTGAAAGGTGTAATAACTATAGGGTGCTCTAAAAATATGAGTAGGTCCGCCATATTGGTGCTACTTTAGGGTATTAAGTAGCCGCTATGATTTTTTAGACGACCGTTGTAGCCTTGGAATAAATGTTAGTTCGATCTGCTAATATTCAGCATAATATTCTGCTAATATTTCAGTCAACGTAAGAGGTTCAAATGTTTGGTGGTTACTTTCTGTAACAATAAGTAGCCCGTAAGAAAGTACATTTACTTCACTATTTATTCTACAAGGTGATCACTTAAATAGAGATAAAAGGAAAAAAACATTTCATCACCATCATCTAATAAATTTGTCGTTAAAAGTTCTTAGCGGCTTAATTTTTTTTACGTCCCATAAATCAGTCCCCATGGTATAGAAATACCCTTTCTATAGAAATAACGCGAGCGAAGCCGCGGGCAGATGCTAGTTTAAAATAAACGTGCGTGCTGGGGCACCCTGTAGAATTGTGACATAAAGGGGTGGACGGTGAGCATAAATTCATAATGTGCTGTTGACAGCCAAATTGAGCTTTGATGTACGAGCCCAATAGGTTAGCGGCTTGCACGGAAATAGTGGTTAAAATTAATTGAATAATTTTAGTTAGGAGGTATTTTTTAACAAGAGTTAAAGAATTAATTTTCGTAGAAATACATTTTCCATATGCGTTTAACTAAAAATATTTAAAGATAATGGTATTATGGCAATGATTTAATTTCCCAAAAATATTTTCTTTAAGAATGTACCCTAGTACTCTTACTATAAAAATTAAATGAAAATTACAAGTATCAAGACGAAACGCAAACAAAATGACGCGTTTTGGTAATTTAAGCTCGACTATACTAAAAAGATAGAGCTAAGATATTTATTTCAGGCGTAGAAGTACGTCTATTAAAATCGTTTACAAGATCCGTTGAGTTCCTTTGGCTTAAAGAGATTACAAAAATCTGTGCGAAATTTTTCCTTTATCATATTAGTGTAATAGGGTTTCTTTATTGGAAAATGCCTTCATAATAACTTAAATTCTACTTGAAGATTATATTAGAATAGTTCTATATTACCAAAACACAAAATGTAACCAGCGACTATCGCTATAAACACAAAAACCTCTTCCTTTTTGGTACATCTTTAAAAAAAGAAGTTGCCTTGGGCGTGTCGAAAACAAAATAAGGTCAAATATAGGTGAGTAATAGATAGCTTGACCCATCTCTCGTTGACTAATGGTCCTGCAGAGATGCGGTGATGTTGATCGATTCGTATCACCTCAGTAAACACGTTGGGAAAATATAGATAGTGGGAATATTTTCTGCTGAAAAGAAGGTTCCTTTTTGCTTTTATTTCTATCATAGTAGGATCTATCCGGATATAGTATCTAGGTATGTTAGTATTAGTAGGTACGTAGTATCCTAGGTGTGTAGTATACAACTGAAAATCATATCCAGGTAATAATACATTTCGAGTTACGAGAAAAAGTTTTCTCTTAACTCGTTGATAAAGGAATTGCAAAAGCACGCTTAAATTATAAATGTGTAGGTTTGGATGGATGGATAGATGTTTGTTATCTCTTCATGAAATAATAGCTGAACGGATATAGCTGAAAATAGATTATTTACGAGACATAGTTCTAGGCCTGGAATAAAACAAAAGCATAATTTTCATTAATTTTCTTGCGAATAAAGCTGCGGGGCGCAGCTAGTACAATAAAACTTCGGAATACTAAAAGAGCAGAAGTAAAATCCGACTCAAAAAGATCATTAAAGTATGGTTGATATGGATAATTTGAGCTACATCTTGATTGTTTGCAACAGACTGCAGTTAGCTCAACTTTTGCATATTAAAACTAGTCCTATTTTGTTTCAATTCAGAAATTGTAATTTTACTTGTTAAAGTTTTTGTTTTGAACCGGCAACTGCTGGAGTAATAAATAAATAAAATAAATAAATTATGTTCTGGAAAGCTCATCTCGACAAACGTAGTTTTGAACACTCTCCGGCCAGGCGAGATCACGATCAGCGAAAGACTGAAGACAGGGTGCTATGGCGCTCATTGAGAGAGGCCTATGTCCAGCAGTGGACTGATATTAATATGATGATGATGAAATTATATTGCTTGCCTCGATCATCAATCAAAATCATAAGGTTGTTTGTTTTTGTTTCAGGTAAATACCACTTGGGATCATGTACGAAAACTTCTTGTAAGTATAGTTCGAAGTAAAAGTTCGGACTTAAAACACCGTAATGTGTTAAAAATACAAAGAAAATATTGCATCTAGTGTCCACTAGTAATGAAATTAGAGGAGACACACCATTCCCGCCCAAGCATTAATGTTGGGCGCGTATTCAAATCCTGCCCGGAAGCGTGTAGGGCGCCGCCCGCCCAAATCTCCGCTCTTGTTTCCTGGCTGTAGGGCGGGGAGGATGCAGTAGAGGTTTCAATTGTTATGATCTGTTTGCCGTTAAAAGTTGTAATGAAAATTTGACGTGTTTTTAAAACTAATAACCGATTTCAAATTCTTTTAAGTCAAATCAATGTAGCCAAAGTCAATAAAATACGTATTTTTAAGGATTTACTACATTGTTCATGAAAAACTATGACAGCTGCTGAGTATCTGACTCAGCGCATCAGCATTGCCATACAGCGTGGTACTTACGACTGGTATTAACATGGATCAGTTGAACTACCCTCTTGAGTCTTTGAAACCGTCTGCAGTTAGCTTAATTGTTTCATTTATACAAATACAAAATATTTATTACATTAAACTTAAATTAATTACCATAGCTTGGGTTTGGAACCCTCTTTTAAGCAAAGAGATACCTGTGTTCCGGTTCAATTGTATATTATACTAGTTTTACTTTGTTTTCCTTGATTTAAGTAGTCGTCTAATTACCCCTGGATCACCTTAGTCCCGAAACACCCTTAGATGCATGTGCTTTTTATTATAATAATAACAATAGTAAAATCACTTATATTTGTTTCGATAAGACTAATATTGTTTAAATAAACACTACTTTAAATAATAATAATAATTCTGGACAGTCCACACAGCATCATCTAGCCCCAAGCTAAGCAGACAGAGCTTGTGTTATGGGTACTAGATGACTTGAGCATTTTATTACTGACTGTACCTCATACCGTTTATCTTGTTTTGGGATTCGTTTATGAGTGGTATTCGTTAGGAATAGAATTTAATGAGGTTAAAAAACAAATACCATTTGGTATTTACTTTTTTGGTATTAGATAGGAATAGATCGTCAAAATCATGGCAAGGCATGATGCAAGACTAGCTTAGGCTAAAGATCCCTCATCAAATCATCTACAACATTACAACTCTTATACACCAGCTTAGTAGGCTTTCTTAGTAGTTTGTTGATTAAATTTTGGTTCACCTAACTACACAATATAATATATCTAAGTGTAAATATAAACAAGACAGAGGCGCCATAACGTCGCAATACCCGAAGTGGATGCGTTAAAACGTTTCCGTCAATACACTTAGCGAGCGGTAGATAAATCAGGATCGTAGTCAAATATGTCGTATTCCTTCATGATGCTATTTATGTACTGTCTCATATGAGCCTTCGGGGATGAATCTGTCTGATTTGAGTAAATGAGTACAAAATACATAATAAGTATAATGAAAGAGAGCAGTTTATGAGAGTGAATTAATAGTTACAAAAACAAGCTCGGTAAATATTGACTTTGTTAATTTTCATATATTTGTAAAACATTGCTAAATTATTAAAACATGCGTTATTTATTACATGTTTACATTAAAGGCATTATTATGCTGAACCCCGTAAAATAAACCCTGAAAATCTTTGCGTTCTCAATACTGCATTAGCACAACGAGAATGCAGGCAGGTAGTGCAAAAAAATTGGATAGGTTTTAACGCATTCATTGCCCTTCAGCTAGAAGGACTCGCAGAACACCCTTTGCTAGCAATGAAAGTGTTAAATGAAATGAAATTCTCGGTCAGATAGATTTCTACGTTTAGCTTCCGCTGTCCAACAAAAAACATCAAATTCATCTTCCGCAAAACACATGGCCAAATCACTTATGTAAAGTATACCGTACATCATAAAACTTTCATAATAAATCCTCTAACATAACGTTAAATTGACAGAGTAAGTACTACATTATTCTCGATTATTCCATACATCGCGAAAACTTCCAATTTTCTGTGCCATATCACTTGTCTGGTTGTTTCATAAAACGTCAATTCAACCCCCTCAATAATTCGGGATCAAGCAGCGAGCTTGCACCGCGGGGTGCATAAAAAATTGGGGGTAGAGACGCCTTAGGGTTGAGTTATACCTAAACCCTTGAAAAGTTTTTGCAGCCCAATGTTTCACACTAATTGTTCTGCTAAAAACATGCCTAGCGTTATAAGATAGGTTGAGTCGTTTTCGATCACTAAATATGAAAATAATACGACAAATAGTAAATACAGATACCTACTTCTAGTAAAAATACGATCTACGAGACTGTTTTGCCTGCGACGCAGTGTTTTTTTACAGTATGCAGATATTTGTTCCGGGTGTTTATGGTCAACAATAAAAAATAATTGTATCTTGTAATTTTTAAAATTGATTTATTAGTATTAGTTGAGATGATGGCCCAACTAAACTTACATAATTTTTAATGGCCAAAATACTTTTTTAACAAACTTAGATCTGCTACTAAATAATATGATGGACTATCCACAAAACATTTTAGTTAAGCACTAGATACTAATAAATCAATTGTGAGTTGGTGTAGGGTAGTCACTAGAGCCCTGCCAATTTTATTTCCAATATAAGAATGTATATGTACTCAAATAGTTTACCTAATTATAGAGATATAAGTGACTGATCGTGTTTTGTTTATTTACCACGAATGTAATGTTCAATTCTAAAGTTTTCAAAGAATGTTTGAAAACTTTAGAAATACGTTTTTAGGTATACAAGGTATAACATATTACCCCTACTAAGCCGAAGGGGGGGGTTTCAGGAACCCATGGTGATCAGTTGTGGGGGGGAGATAATTAAAAATTCCTATTTTCAGTTTCCCATACAAAAATTTTTCATTTCCTAGTGCCAAAATAAAGTGACAACCCTATTCGCGCAACCTGTACTTACCTACTAACTTTACAGGTATGTAGGTAGGTATTTATCTTCGTAGATTTCAGCTATGGCGGGAGGTTACTAGACGAGCTAATAAATTCGTGATAATAATAAGATGCTAGTATGTAAGTTCCTAGGTAGTGTTGAGAAAATCTTAAAATGCTGAGTTAGGAAAGTTGTAAGTGTAGGTACAAGTTACAAACCTCATATTTTCTCGCTTGTCAGCTGTCTAGATGGCTTCTTACGAAGGGATTTATGTATGTTTTGGTAGGTCACTTGTAGGTACACAGTCACAGACAATTCACACACTTCAGCACAAGGTAGGTTTCTTTTTAGGCATTAACATGTCTCACTCACTTTAGCACTAGTTAGGTTAGTTAGTTAGTAAGTTACACATGCATGACGTAGGTATCGATACCTATGCATGTAAGTAAGGTTCGATATGCCTCCCTTCTTCCAAACAACACACATTTTATGGAAGTAAGCACACGCTTCCAACACACGCCTCTTCATCTCTTCAGCTCTGTGACACTCCGATGCATACACCACACCCTTAAGGTATTCTTAAGTCCTAGTTACTTGTTTTTTAGGCACGAAAGATAAAAATTGTAATTATAGCACTACACGGCACCGCGACGAAGGTCACACTAAAATAGTTCATCATTCATTCTTTTGATTTCGTTCGCCGAAAAGATGGATAATTTTTAGGGTTCATTTTCAATTTTAATAAATCCAACATGAGTAGGAGATATTAGGATCACAGTCGTGAAATAATAGGTATGTGGTAGAAAATTGTATGAATACGTAGGTAGGTACCTGGTCTTATTTTACATAGGTATTTCACAATGTAGGTACCTACCTGCTACACACACATACACTTTGCGTGAATTCTGATAGTTGGTATACCTAATACAAAATCCCGTAGAAAACGGATTTAAGCTTTTTTTTTTGATTTTATGATTTTAAACAAACGAACTTCTTTAAATTTTGGTATTAAAAAAATTACGGAACCCGTAAAAAAATATTTCGGCCCGCTTGGCAAATACAGCACCGCCATGTGGTGAGCGGAAATGAATGAATGAATGGTTCTCTAACTTGTCTATGATTGGCGGTTGGCTGGTTGCGATGGTTTTGCATAGTGCTACAGCCAATAAAATTTAGTCGCATTCCTTTGTGGAAATACAAGTGTCAAAGATTAATGTAGGTACAGAACGGACAGATAAACTACATAATGACGGAAAGAGTCATTTGGTAAAGTTTTTAATTAAGTTAACCGACCCCTGCGACTCAGCTCGTCGTATGTCGGATGTCGTAAAAGTCGACCAAGGGGCTTCGCCAAATGAAAGGCAGCATTTTTATTGTGTGAATTACTTATACCGTTTCTTTGATCAGCAATCCCCAGCCAAGTGATTATGGTAATACCCGCCAGATTCACAGCTCTTTTCAGTAGTGGACATCAATGTGTATTCAGTCAGTAGGTTATTATGATTAGATCAACACACAAGAAAGAACAAACAGTTAGAAAAAGACATAACTGTGTTAGCGTAGTTTAGTTCGTATGTTTAACTACACGTAACTCAACCTTCAAATTGAAATGTGATTTTAGCCATGACTTACGACAATTTGCCTCAATGATGCTGTAGGCGTTTTTCTATTTCAAGAATATGAATCTGTCACTCTTTTCTACATCTATTCTGTGACCATACTGAGGTCATCGTCGCAAGTATAAGAAACAGCAGATTTTAGGGTTGTCACTTCGTAAAAAATCAGCTGGCCATGTGAAAACTTTGTTTTAGTTTTTTCAGAGATACCAATCGAAATTAGAAAAGTCGTTGAACAAAAGTTGTTCCCCGGGGGGGTAGAAATACCCAGCTTTTCGCTTAGCACATGTATATTGTTACACCATGTATATGTGGAGTGTTACCCTTAGACGACTGAGAGGCGCCGATAGATAAGTAATGGTTTGATGCTTGAATTATTGAAGAGGGACGCTGAAAAACTTCAGCCTAAGGACGATGTAAACAACTCTTTGGGAATGAGTGTAGCTGGAATAGAAATTTATGCATAGTTCATGGATAACGAAAGACAAGTATTAGATGTAAATATCCAAACAGATTTTAAAATTTGAGATTAGGGTGAATTTTCTCATGAAAAATTCAAATAAACTACTCGTTATTATTAAAATAAAACGCGTGACAAGTCAACTCAAGTTTTTTTACATCTTTGATATTTTTTATTCTATTTGCCAAAATAGTTAATTTTTACAAGTTTTTTACGTTTTTGATAGATTTAATTCAATTTGTCCATATAGTTAATTTCCACAGGCCTTTTACGTCGTTGTTGTATGCAATTCTATTTGGCGCAAGTTATTTAATTTATTTTAACAAGATTTTAGCCTACTCGTGTCTTTGTTAATTTTGTATGTACATACTTCTGTACACAACTAAATTGACTATAGATAGATAAAGTTTATAAAGGATTTTAAAGGGCTTATTTTCGCTTCATGTATAGCCTGACTGGAAAAGAACCTAATAGCTGGACAAAAGCTCTACTAACGACGAACAATGGCGATGACTCCATAAAACCATAAAACGCAAGGTCCATTATCAAACCTGCACCGGATATGCAGCTGTAACTCATGAAGATGTCATCACGTTGTAATGGCCACTTGGATATAACAGGAGAGTTAAATCCTTACTAATATTATAAACGTGAAATTTTGTATGTATTGTAACGCTTTGAAATGTGTGGGGAGAGGAGAGGAGGACCTATGGTTGAGAGGTAGGTTTGAGGAAAAGAAATGAAAGTAAGTTTAGTTAGGGTTTCACAATAATCATGGTTTTATTAAATTGACAAGTACAAAGTTTAGTAATGTTGGGCGCCTTATGGTAAAGTAAAATAAGGTTCAGCAGTAGAGCATTGAGTAAAATAACAGGGTGTGGTAGCCTACATTCAACTTCTTAGCAACCAAATATTCAAGGAATCTACAGTTAGTTAGGGTCTTTAGTCAACTGAGGCCACTCGAAGTTATCCCGCGGAATCAGTTGACCTAATGAACATTTGAATCGGTCAACTCATCCCATTGATACATTTTATGATTAGTATAGACGGGCATATTTTTTTTTTGTTGTCTTATGCGTTTATCCTATGTCCTCCCAACCTTTGCTGCTTTTTTGAAAAATATTAATGTTTCCTACCCAAACTTAAATTTTAATGTGAAATTATACATTATAGGCTTCGAGAATATGTTAAAATATCATTCAATTATCAAAGATTTGCTTTAAAAAATTAACTTTGTTTTTTGCAATACACGTTTTTTCCTATGTCCGTCTCACAAATCTAAATTTTAAAGTCTTTTTTTTTGTTTTGTCTAGTACAAAGATATAATGTGTAGGGCTTACAGCCTTAGGAAATTGTTTTTAAAAGGTTAATTGTGTTAAAAATATTATATTATTTACTAAAAATTGAGATACATAGAATTTAACGTGTGGACTAAACATGAACCTCAGTGGAAAATCCTATTGAGTTACGAACTATTTCTTAATTTTCTACCAAAATTACTACTCAATGATATTTGTTTATTGAACCTGCAGCACTGAACAGACGAAATACGTCATTCGTTTTGATTTTTTTTGTTCCTGTTTGAAACAGTGTGCCGTGGCAGGTGACGGCTCTCCGAGTGACTTTTGTATTCCATTGAATGACGGAGTTTTTAGTGATAAGTAGCTTGTTTTACGTAGCAATTTATAATTATTTAGTTTGCTATATAATCACTTCAATTAAAATGAATTAAAACAATAGGAAAGGAATCGTCTAACCTATTTTGTTTTTCATTTTAATTTTGAATCAGCAGAACCGTTACGTTCCTTCCGTTGAGAAATTTCGTAACTCAACGGAAGAAATTGTAACTCAATGTAACGCTAAAGCCGCGTTTATACTTGTGATTTTATTCTGTTTACCCTAGAAACCTATAATAACGGTTTTATGTTAAGCAGTGGTAACAATAAAATTAAATTCAAGACAATAACATAGTAAAGTCTGTCTGTAAGACTGTCTGTCTGTTAGACTGTCTGTCTATAAGAATGTCTGTCTGTCTGTTAGACTGTCTGTCTATAAGACTGTCTGTCTGTTAGACTGTCTGACTGTCTGTTAGACTGTCTGTTAGATTGTCTGTTAGACTGTCTGTCTATTAGACTGTCTGACTGTCTGTTAGACTGTCTGACTGTCTGTTAGACTGTCTGTTAGATTATCTGTTAGACTGTCTGTCTGTTAGACTGTCTGTCTGTTTGACTGTCTGTCTGTCTGTTAGACTGTCTATCAGTCTGTTAGACTGTCTATCAGTCTGTTAGACTGTCTGTCTATAAGACTGTCTGTCTGTTAGACTGTCTGTCTGTTAGTCTGTCTGTCAGACTGTCTGTCTGTTAGACTGTCTGTCTGTCTGTTAGACTGTCTATCAGTCTGTTAGACTGTCTGTTAGACTGTCTGCCTGTCTGTTAGACTGTCTGTCTGTTAGACTGTCTGTCTATAAGACTGTCTGTCTGTCTGTTAGACTATCTGTCTATAAGACAGACAGACTGTTAGACTGTCTGTCTGTTAGACTGTCTGTCTGTCTGTTAGACTGTCTGTCTGTCTGTTAGACTGTCTGTCTGTTAGACTGTCTGTATGTCTGTTAGACTGTCTGTATGTCTGTTAGACTGTATGTCTGTGGGTTAGACTGTCTGTCTGTCTGTTAGACTGTCTGTTAGATTGTCTGTCTGTCTATAAGACTGTCTGTCTGTCTGTTAGACTGTCTGTCTATAAGACTGTCTGTCTGTTAGACTGTCTGACTGTCTGTTAGACTGTCTGTCTGTTAGACTGTCTGACTGTCTGTTAGACTGTCTGTCAATAGACTGTCTGTCTGTCTGTTAGACTGTCTGTCTGTTAGATTGTCTGTCTGTTAGACTGTCTGTCTGTTAGACTGTCTGTCTGTTAGACTGTCTGTCTGTCTGTTAGACTGTCTGTCTGTTAGACTGTCTGTCTGTTAGACTGTCTGTCTGTTAGACTGTCTGTCTGTTAGACTGTATATCATTCTGTTAGACCGTCTGTCTGTCTGTTAGACTGTCTGTCTGTTAGACTGTCTGTCTGTCTGTTACACTGTCTGTCTGTCTGTTAGACTGTCTGTCTGTTAGACTGTCTGTCTATAAGACTGTCTGTCTGTTAGACTGTCTGTCTGTCTGTTAGACTGTCTGTCTGTTAGACTATCTATCCGTCTGTTAGACTGTCTGTCTGTTAGACTGTATATCATTCTGTTAGACCGTCTGTCTGTCTGTTAGACTGTCTGTCTATAAGACTGTCTGTCTGTTAGACTGTCTGTCTGTTAGACTGTCTGTCTGTTAGACTGTCTGTCTGTTAGACTGTCTGTCTGTCTGTTAGACTGTCTGTCTATAAGACTGTCTGTCTGTTAGACTGTCTGACTGTCTGTTAGACTGTCTGTTAGATTGTCTGTTAGACTGTCTGTCTGTTAGACTGTCTGTCTGCCTGTATGTTAGACTGTCTGTCTGTTAGACTGTCTGTCTGTCTGTTAGACTGTCTATCAGTCTGTTAGACTGTCTGTTAGACTGTCTGCCTGTCTGTTAGACTGTCTGTCTGTTAGACTGTCTGTCTATAAGACTGTCTGTCTGTCTGTTAGACTATCTGTCTATAAGACAGACAGACTGTTAGACTGTCTGTCTGTTAGACTGTCTGTATGTCTGTTAGACTGTCTGTATGTCTGTTAGACTGTCTGTCTGTCTGTTAGACTGTCTGTCTGTCTTTTAGACTGTCTGTTAGATTGTCTGTCTGTCTATAAGACTGTCTGTCTGTCTGTTAGACTGTCTGTCTATAAGACTGTCTGTCTGTTAGACTGTCTGACTGTCTGTTAGACTGTCTGTCTGTTAGACTGTCTGACTGTCTGTTAGACTGTCTGTCTGTTAGACTGTCTGTCTGTTAGACTGTCTGTCTGTTAGACTGTCTGTCTGTTAGACTGTATATCATTCTGTTAGACCGTCTGTCTGTCTGTTAGACTGTCTGTCTATAAGACTGTCTGTCTGTTAGACTGTCTGTCTATCTGTTACACTGTCTGTCTGTCTGTTAGACTGTCTGTCTGTCTGTTAGACTGTCTGTCTATAAGACTGTCTGTCTGTTAGACTGTCTGTCTGTCTGTTAGACTGTCTGTCTGTTAGACTGTCTGTCTGTTAGACTGTCTATCCGTCTGTTAGACTGTCTGTCTGTCTGTTAGACTGTATATCATTCTGTTAGACCGTCTGTCTGTCTGTTAGACTGTCTGTCTATAAGACTGTCTGTCTGTTAGACTGTCTGTCTGTCTGTTAGACTGTCTGTCTGTTAGACTGTCTGTCTGTCTGTTAGACTGTCTGTCTGTCTGTTAGACTGTCTGTCTATAAGACTGTCTGTCTGTTAGACTGTCTGACTGTCTGTTAGACTGTCTGTTAGATTGTCTGTTAGACTGTCTGTTAGACTGTCTGTCTGTTAGACTGTCTGTCTGCCTGTATGTTAGACTGTCTGTATGTTAGACTGTCTGTCTGTCTGTTAGACTGTCTATCAGTCTGTTAGACTGTCTATCAGTCTGTTAGACTGTCTATCAGTCTGTTAGGCTGTCTATCAGTCTGTTAGACTGTCTATCAGTCTGTTAGACTGTCTATCAGTCTGTTAGACTGTCTGTCTATAAGACTGTCTGTTAGACTGTCTGTCTGTTAGTCTGTCTGTCTGTCTGTTAGACTGTCTGTCTGTCTGTTAGACTGTCTGTCTGTTAAACTGTCTATCAGTCTGTTAGACTGTCTGTTAGACTGTCTGCCTGTCTGTTGGACTGTCTGTCTGTCTGTTAGACTGTCTGTCTGTCTGTTAGACTGTCTGTCTATAAGACTGTCTGTCTGTTAGACTGTCTGACTGTCTGTTAGACTGTCTGTCTGTTAGACTGTCTGTCTGTCTGTTAGACTGTCTATCAGTCTGTTAGACTGTCTATCAATCTGTTAGACTGTCTATCAGTCTGTTAGACTGTCTGTCTATAAGACTGTCTGTTAGACTGTCTGTCTGTTAGTCTGTCTGTCTGTTAGACTGTCTGTCTGTTAGACTGTCTGTCTGTTAGACTGTCTGTCTGTTAGACTGTCTGTCTGTCTGTTAGACTGTCTGTCTGTTAGACTGTCTATCAGTCTGTTAGACTGTCTGTCTGTTAGACTGTCTGCCCGTCTGTTAGATTGTCTGTCTGTTAGACTGTCTGTCTGTCTGTTAGACTGTCTGTCTATAAGACTGTCTGTCTGTCTGTTAGACTGTCTGTCTATAAGACTGTAGTCTGATTTCGGTTGAACGGATCTGGCTGAAATTTTAAATAGACCTTTGTAAGATACAAAGGACTTCCTTTCAGTTTTGGGCCTAACCAAACTACAATAATAATAGTGTATTTTGATCATTCTCAATATTGCTATTTTATATCACATGTTTTGGAGAATTAATCTTATCGTTTTGCGTCTTTTACATGTTTACTTCTATTTGAAAGTTTGGCGCTAGCAGGAAAAAGATGGTTATCTCGCTTCATGTAAAATCACTGTCACGAGATATATCAATGAATGTGATATGATAGTAGAGCAGCGTATGATTTACCTATGACGTCAAAGATCTTTTAATCATATAATGGCGAGGATAATGCTATCTAACATATTATATATCATATTTGTACATACATGTTGTCCCATGTATGTAAAAATTGGAGCAGTATACATACGGTATATTCTATCGATCTCTCTATCTATAATCTCGACTTACGAGATCTGCCACTTTTTAGTGTTCCGTTATTAACAAGGAAGTTTTTATTATTACTTAGGTATCGTAAGAAAGATCGTTCGAAAATGCAAAATTACTTGACAAGAGAGACACTGTACTTAGCTCGAAATGCAGTTATTTACATTTTGTTCAATAATGATATTGATATAATATTTTTATCGCCTAGGTTGGTTAATTTTATTCTTATAGGCTAATGTTAGTACAATTACCATGTTGAACACTGTCATTGTCAAACCCTAACCTACAGTATGTTTCAACGCAAATGATCTTTTATAAACGCATCCGATTTTACTTTTTCATACTATATTAGATTGATTTGATTTTAGGGTGAAAATTCCATACATAAATTTCCTCTGAACGATCTAAAATGTGTTGTTGTGTAAATGTGTTTGTATAGTTGCAGTGTGAAAGTAAAATGGAAGGCGTCTGTACGTCTCGGCCGGAAACGATGGCGTTGATCAATACTGCCAAGGTCGAAGTACTATTCCAGAAATAGATCTGGAAAGTGGAAGGAAATGGGAATGTTTGTGTTAGAATTCTGTATCTTTGGTATATACTGTAGCGGTTTCGAAGGTATTCCTTATACATTATAATAAATGAGATAAATCAATAATGCTGGAAAATCAACAACGCATCATCTAGCCCCAACCTAATTACAGCTTGTGTTATGGGTACTAGATGACTGACATACCTACTTATTTTTTATTATACATATGTAGACAATACCCAGAACCCCGGGATAAAAATTTGCATATCGTATAAATATTGTTCCAAAGGCGGGAATTGAACCCGCAACCTCTTGCAACGCTTCGCCTAATTGCCCCAATGGACGTCATTGTAGATACAACGCCTCTATCATACGATTACCATCCAAAAATAACCAAGATGAAGTCTCGATATCGTCAAATCGTACTCAGGGCTCTGAAAGGCGTAGAAAGTAAACCAAATAGAAATTGTCGACGTAAAGTTTACAATAGCCGGTACGGCCATGTTTCAGTACAGGGGATTCTGTAGCTTTAGTTCTCGCTCTGTGCCGCCGGTTTGAGAGGAAATTGCGTACATGGAGTGTAAAAACATGAGATGTGATCTTAATTAATAAATAAAAAGGAACATAACAAAAAATGCATGTTAAATGAAAATAAGTCGTGATAGTTGTAGTACTTATAGCACGTTTGACTACAGTACATTTAGTAAAAGAAGTGGCCAAAGATATTTTCAATGTTCATTCACTGCAAAATAAATTTATACAGGGTGTTAGTGTGAACACCGTTGTCCTTGAAACCAGAGGTTCAGCATCATGAGTAGAATCCAAAACCGATGAGAAAAGCTTAACACCTATTTTAGTTTTGCAAGATTTTGATATTTCATGTCTTCGCTATCGTACACGATGCCATAGTCACTCTACATACTTTAAGTGCCTACCTACGTAAGTATTTATACCCGCGCCTTACTTGGATCGTAATTTCATTACTTGTGCCCTTCAAAAGACGGGATATTCGCACAGAAGGTGATCCGACACTGAGGTGCACATGCCACGTGTCGCCTGGTCGAAGTACTTGTGTTACGTGTTTGTGTTTATAAAAATTTTCTTTAAAAAATGAGTAAAAAATAGAATCATTTTTTTTTCATCCGTTTTGGATTCTACTCATGATGCTGAACCTCTGGTTTCAAGGACAACGGTGTTCACACTAACACCCTGTATAATATTTATTACTATTGATCCTAGTAGGTAGCTTTAGAAAATTTGTATGCTTTGTTTTTGTTTTGTACATCAATTCAAACATCGTTTGTAACATCATCGTAGAACAAATCTGTAGCAATGCTACGATGGAAAATTTTGTAGCGTCGTCGTAGCATACATTTTCTTTGAAATAATTTAAAATTTATTTTACGAAGGCACTTTTAGTAAAATTATCTCCTATAGGCCACCTATAAAATATATTTTATTATAATATCTGTCATAAATTTATAAAATATAGCCATATAAAAAAAATATCCTCATATTTTAATGCGCTGCCCTTTTCCCGGCCTATATGTACAAACAGAGTCTCTTCGAGATGAGAGTGAATAGGTGTCTTAGAGACCTACGTGATAAATCTTCGAAATCGGGTCTGATTTTGGTTAAACGAAGGTCTATTGTCTATCACACTAATATTATAAATGCGATAGTTTATATATGGATGGATGTTTATGACCTCTTCGCGACAAAACTACAGGCTGAAATTTTTAATAGACGTAGTTTTAGGCTTGGAATAAAACATAGTGGGAGGCCTTTATCTATTAGTGGACAGATATAGATTGATGATGATGAAAGTGGGGACGAACGCGACAAAATATTCCCGCTGGTCCCCAGTGAAAACAAAACGTGGGAATATCTCAATGCTATTACCATGGCTATTACTAACATGAAAAATGTTCATGTTAGTAACATGAAAAATCTATATAAATACTTTTATAAATTACCACCTCCATGATTTCGCATCTCACCTGGCGGAAGCATTGATTGACGTCGGTCTCCGATACAGGCGCGCTGCGGCGCCGCTGCCTTTTGACACGTCCTTTTGTCCACCCTGACATTTTGCGCCTTGTCGGTCGATATGGTTTGCACCACAGAAGTCTGTCTGACGATGAGGGTAGTCTGAATGCTCGCTATTTGCTTATTGAATAGGAGTGTTTCAGTTAGTTGCGTTAAATGGACGCGTCATGGCATTTGTGTAATATGCAAGAACCGCCCAATCTATTATTGACACATGAAAGCGATGAATGAACGAATATGACCATCGGGGTCTTACAATTGCGAATTGCCAATTAAATTAAAATTAAAATGATGATTATGATGTTTTTTTTCACAAATCATCTTATTCCCATCAAAATTATTTTCTACTTTTTGCCACGAAAAATATAAAAAACCGTGTAGATAAAATTTAAATTTATATTGGATATTTGAAAGCTGAACTGCATTTTTTTCTATGTCCCATTACGGAAGATCGCAATCGATCTTATCCGGGAAATATAATCTTTAAAAATAAATTCGAAGAAGTGCTGTTTTTGTGTGATTAATACAATAAAAATACTATCTATTAATCTAAGTAGGATTTTATAAATAATTAAACTTTACTATAAGTAGTTTTAAAACCGTAACAAAAAGTTCCTCTTTACAACACCTCACATTAGTCACATCAAACCCAATTCCTCGCCAACTTGGCCGAGATAAAACAAAAGGCGGTTATTTTTATCTGACACCAACAAAACAGAGGGAGGTTATGATTTAGTGCGCCATCGGCAAGGGGAGTAATGGGCAAGTTTAGTAGTTGGTGTCAGGAGCAACGATGGTGTGGTGCTGAGTGGGATTTTACACGGATAAAGAACTACCTAGTTGTTATGCCTAATCTAAAGTACCATTTCATATCTTGAGCTGTCTAAACTCATACATTTCTCTCCTTTTTCTGTTGGTATCTTTAAGTGATTGTTCTAGGATGCTTATCGCCTAGTTGGTAAAATCGTCTAAAATCGTCAATCTACCTAATTGGTTGGCTATTTTATTAGTACATCGATGTGTTATGTAAGTAATGTAGGATCAAAATACTTTTTTATCTATTTAGTGCTTAGTATTTCGAGAAGCTAAATCCTTTTAACTGAATGACCATTATGCGCAGTCGTATTTTAGACGAACCTATTTAACTTTTTAGATCTAGGCACTAGAATAGTACCAACCAATTTTTTACGTATTAGGTCATATAAATTATAATTATTAACTGACTTCTTTGAGAGAACTCACGGCATTAGAACCGGCAATCATTAACTAGATAAGAATTTGTAACTCTCAATGAAATTACAATGGAAAGCTACAGAAAAATATAAAATAAATGAAAAGAAGCTACTCACAAATCTACTATACTGTGTACTTGCCTACAACTGCGCTATGGTTAGTTTCCTAGGTACAATCAAAGTGTATAAATAATATATACATTCTACAAGTATCTCGGTACTTAGAAAGTTAGTGCCAAAATGACACATCATATAGTTTATTAGATCAATTCGGGTAAGACTGGCAAGTTTTCAACCGCGAAAACTACAAATGCGTTCCCCGTAGTTATGATTTATGACCTAGCTCTTCGTAGGAGTAACTCAACGGTTTCTTCGGTGGAAAGTGTTTAAAAACTTTACCTACATAGACCCTATTCATAGACATTTTTCTTAGCTATCTAGGTACCTTTAAAAAAGCCTGAAAGCCTAATTGTAATGGATTCAATAAATGAAAATTATAAAATAAAAGTAAATTGATAAATTTATTGGGCGTCTGGTCGATGTGACGCGTGACCCGAGAGCTGGATCAGCATTGCCATTCAGAGCGGTAATGCAAACAGTATCTTGACACGCGACGATTGGTATTGCTATGGATCAGTTGAGATACCTCCAGATTGTTTTCAATAGTTTGTAGTTGTCTCAATTTTTTAAATTGAAATTACAAGTTCTAATTTGTTTATTTCTTTAAATATAACTTGTAATTATTTATTAGCCTGTAGCGAGTACACCAAAACTTACGATCTAGTGTGTTTTACCTATTTGCCATAGGGTTCAGTGTCAAGTAAAAGTCAAACAGCCATAGCCTGCAGCCATTTGGCTGCTTTCCCGAACCTCAATAAATCTCCCCATGCGCTTTCAAGCTCAAACTAAATATTCCTATAATTTAAATAATTTATTCCTGAACATTCCATGTCTAGACTCTCATTTTTGGCAAAGTCAAGGCTAAATGGGAACAATAATAATATTTTTGTACGTATTAAAACCATACTTTTGGCAATGTACGTACACGCTTTGTCTGTGTAATTGTTGGCGTAATATCTTTATTTCTCCTAACTATGGTAGGTACTCTCGTTTTACGAACTCGATAAAGGGGGAAGAGTAAGTACATTGTCTTAAAAGGTAGTAAATTTTAACCGATTTCAAAAAAGGAGTGGAATAATCACCTAGCCGTAGAATTTTATAGATTATATTAATAGAAAAGTCTTCCATTCAATTCCATTTTATTGAAGATGGTCGAGCGGTTTATGGTAAAAAATCAACTAACATCTAAAAATTGTATACATCGATATTATAGTTTACTCCGAAACTTAGCTGGTTCACTGTCTTACCTAACACGTTACCATAAAAATTTAAAACTGCGCCCAGAATTTAGGTCGGTTTATAGTTTTTTATAAACCGTCCTAAATGTCAACTTACTACGCCAACTTATTACGTAACGAGACGCAACAGCTAGATAAAGCTATCAAAATAAGTAAATGAATTTAATGAACTCTGTGACATAATACTTAATAGATACCTTCATCAAAACATGATTAACTCAATTAAACTATTGACCTACACATGTCCATATCAACATGCGTTATGCGTGAACTGTTGTAACAAAACCATTCAATTAGATACTTTATTGTATGAGTTATTTGAAAACTTACAATGATTTTCGAGCCCTCCCTACCCAGTCACTTTCCCACAAGAGTGTGCGGTTTGAGAATTTAAAGGTATAAAGTATCAAGTCCTTTTGAAAAGTACTCACGTAACTATTCAATAATAATAATAACAACTATGACTTTGACATAGGTACTAAATAAGCCAACGATTGGCTAAGGATCAAAAGATTGTAGCCATGTTGCACCCGACATTTTCAACTCCATTTTATGACGCGGGGCAATCCCGCATTTCTAATTCGCCAGTTATGTGGCACTTATATTTGAGTGGCTAAAAAACTAGTCATTTATATTTTGTCCTTGAAGATTGCTTTGGTAAAGCAGTGAATATGTTAAACAATTAATTTCCTCAGCCATTCCTGGTCAAAGACCTCCTATCTTGTTCTAGCTAAGTAGTAAAACGTGCGTAAACAATACAATAACCCTTTTTGGTAATGTTCCAAACAATCTCCGAGAGCAGACTAACGGAATACTTACACATGTTTACATACATCTCTTTGCTTGCTTTTAAATTCATTTTGCGGCATTCTTGGCAACTATAGCTATTCAATTCAAAGTGATAGTGAATCTGTGAGACGTATTTCGTTGATAGATAGTATGAAGTTAGATACCCAAGTAGTTTGGTCGAACTGTTTTTCACATCTTAAGTTTCAAACTTATATTGCTTAAATATTGTATATTGTATTAATATTGTATTGTATTTGTACCGGGTGTTTATTATGTAAATTATCCATCTATGTAAAGTATGTACTGTATTAAATATCTATATCAGTCATGTATACCCATAACACAAGCTTATATTGGGGCTAGATGATGCTCTGTGGATTTTCGATAATTATTTATTTATTTATGATTATTAGCAGCTCAATTCTAATAGGAAATAATAACGAGCCCTTACCTAATTTTCACCACTGGATACCGAATTAAACATTTTTTTTTATTATTCAGACATTTTATTGTATTACAGTAGGTACCTAATTAGCCTTAAAAATATTTAAGTTACGTATATTATATAGATAATTAAAATACTTAACTTGCGTTCATTTCCTTCACTTACTTTACTTTTTAATGTTGTTAACCTATTTCTAATTAATAACTGTAAATAAAAATATAGTACCATAAATCGGAAGGTCAATTTTTTTGTGTAATTGTAGGTATTATTTTCAAGTTAAATGTTCAAGATACTTTTAGGTACGTTTAAGATAAAATCTTATCATTATCTCACTTTCAGATTATCTTATCTTTAATCACTCCAATTGCAGTAAACATTTCGTGATTTCCATATTTCATGTTTTTCAAATAAGATCCTGTAACTTCTACGAAGATGGTAGAGATTTCACTAGTTCTGACTTAAATTGTCTAAGAATTGTATTCTTACACAGCTTATAAGCTTATAAAACTAATTTTAAACGATTAAAAACTAAAAATCAGACCATAAATAACGCTGAACTAATCCATCAAAATTCTAATCAGCACAGCATACAATAATAAATGTTATCATCAAACATCTTTTGTCAACTGATCAGTTAATTCTATAGCATTCAATGCACTTACGAATTTCGACTCAGACGTAGGATCAATATCAACGCACAAATTTTTCAATTGAAGATTGAAATTCATAAACAAGATCTGCCGTGACTTCTTTTCTAAATCCTTGACGACGGACAAGAGATTTGACGCTACAGTGAAGTCCATATTTCTAAGACTCGTACCATCGATGATGATCAATGTATCAGACATTAAGGAAGCTTTATAGACTCCACGTCTGACATGCTCAGCGGCACAATATGACACACTCTCAGCTAAAGGAATCACCATTATATCACTTTTGTCCGATTTTGATACACACACATCAACGGGCGGCCTTGCAACTTTATACAGAAGCATTGCAGCTTCCAGCACTATACCAGTCACAATACCGTATTCTAAACCGAAAAACATGCACACTATCATTGTTGTTAGTAAAACAAGGAGTTCTCTTTTGCTATTCTTCCAAAGCCTTCCAAATATAGAGTAGTCGATCATTGAAAACATGGCTATTATGATCAACCCTGCTAAAGATGCTTTCGGTATGTAGTAGAATGTGGATGTTAACAATGTCAATGCAACAATAATGAGGAGAACTTTAGTGATTCCTCCCGCGGGGGTTTTGACTCCAGAAACATGGTTTAGAGCCGTTCTTGTAAATGAACCAGTGATTGGCATACTCTGTCCAAAAGATCCGATGATATTGCACAAGCCTAGAGCTATCATCTCTTGTGTAGCGTCTACCGTTGCTCCATCAGCAAATGCTTTGGCAATAGCTACTGATTCTAAGATAGCTACCATCGGTAAAGCTAACGACTGTGGCCCCAATACATTCAACATATCAGTGAATGAGTACGTTTCATTTCCAACAACAGTGGAGAAAGGAGGCAAGTCAAATTTTGGCAATCCTCCTCCGATATCCCCGATTAAAATCAGTGGTTCCTTATCCATAGTCACTTTCAAAATATATGCTATTATCATACCCACAACGACGACGACAGCATTTCGTGATAGGGAGAAGAACCAACGCATCTGTTTCAAGAAGCCATCGGTACGGTTACATCCTTGCCCCATCTTTTGCAGAAGAAACAGCAGGACCATAGTACCGAATCCAAGAATCGGCTCCCACAATCTTGCTGTCGTAATATTGTTGATAAAGTTGTACACAGACTCTGCAAAGTAGTCCCCCGATGATCCAGAAAGTCCGAAAAGTGACTTCAACTGTGATGCTGCTATTTGCAACGCCGCTGCAGTCGTGAAACCACTGATAACTGGCATTGATATGAACTCCACGAGAAGGCCAAGATTGAGCACACCCATCAATAAAATCATAATTCCAGTTAGAAACCCGGCCAAGATTGCAAAATCTGGTGAGTAGTTGGACACGTATCGTGCCGTTATTGCTGCGAGGATAGCTGTAGGCCCCACGGTGACATTGTAACAGCTGCCAAAGATCACGTAGATTATTCCAGAAGTAAGGGAAGCGTATAGACCGTATTCAGGGGGCAATCCTGCTACAACAGCGTAGGCGATTCCTTGAGGTATAGCTGTAAGTCCAACCGTAATCCCAGCGATTATGTCTTGGATCATAAACGCAATGTTGTAATTCGGCAGCCATTGCAATATAGGCATCCGTTTCTTCAACGTCTTAACGCTGAACGTATCGGCTATACATTTTTTCAGTTTTGGATTTCTATTTCCTTCTTCTTTGTTGATGAATGTCATCGTGTGCTGTTGTTTCGACTGCTCTAGAGACACTAGTTGGGAAGGTAGATTCTCTGTCTTATCGCAAAGTACTTTGACTGTCATTTGTTATCGGTCGAGTGGTTGCTTGTCTCAAATACAAGAAGTGACTTCTGTGTTTCCCTGATATTAAGTTTTGCAAGGATTTTCACTTTTTTATCTCGCACTTCTGCGTTACACGCAATGGAAAAACGAATAACTTTTTTTAATTAGGTACTTTTCCTTATCTGTTTTACAAACCTCGTTTTGAAACCGGTTTTATCAACAGGTTTCATTTATCAAAAATACAGAGCGTATTGAGACTCTCCACTATTACCAACCGGTGTTATTCGAAACTGCGTAAAATTTTACGATGTCCATTTTTTCACTGACCGTTTTATCGTTTACACTTTTCAGAAATTTATCGCAAACTATAAAAAATCTATAAAATATGTTGGCCCCTGCAAATATCTACTTTTACGGCTGCACATTATGGTCGAATGATGTAGTATCAAACCTATACCGATTGGGATGCAACTATTTGTATAGAACCGAGTCCATAATACCGGCTTACGATGACAAAGTTTTAGTTTCATTCCGTACAGCGTCATGTAGAGCCTCTACCAAGAGAGGAACTAATTTTCATGGTTTCATTGTGGTTGAATAGTTTCATCCTCGTATTACTAGAATCTATGTTTCGCACAAACTCGATTTAAATTTTCGAATGGTTTCGAGAGATTTGATGTAGACTTTTAAAGAAAATTTTATTCGTCTTATTTTATTATACGTTTAACAGAGTTATAGAAGTAAAAGTATATTGAGCTCACGTTACTTTTTTTGATACTAAGTTTGGTATTAAGCGTATAGGAGATAATATAAGCTAGTTTGTGAATGTTTTGTTATTTAACAATACAATGAACGTTTGACCACCAAGCACATTGTACTATATTTGTAAAGCCGAGTCTAGTTCGAATCAGACCTAGTACAGTCAGTAACAAACAGAAAAAACCAAATGCCAAGTTCTGTACTTGTTCTGATGTACTCCTTGCATTACAATATTTTTTACTATATATAATTACAATACAATAACACCCGAAACAAATATCTGTAAATCTGACAAACAATTTCTCTTGAGGCCAGAATCGTACCCGCAACCTCCTACGTCTGAGACAGACCTTCTCCTCTGTGCCAAAGACACACTAGTACCTACCAAGTATGAACCGAAACCATTCCCTAAGTACGCGTATATTTGGTAATTAACCATTGTAAACACAACGGTAACCCTTCGCCAGCCGTGGGGTATTTCCGGCCCAGCACATTCGATTTAGGAACGTGGTATTAATTCTTGAGATACGGGTATTATTGGCAGCGGTGTTGTGGAATAAATAATAGAGCGGGTATTTACGGTCTGCAGCGGACGGGTTAATGAATCGAGAGAGAGGTATGGGCTTAGGCGGTGTTTAGTGTTTATCTAACCACATACAACACTGTACGTACAATATTCTATGTTCATTGGTGAACGTGTAATTTTTGTTGTGGTTTTACAAATAAAATACGATAATACGGTATTTTTTGCAAATATGAGACTATCAACTATCGGGTAAGACGAATTTTCAAAGGGGTGGAGCGGGGCTTCTTTATCAAATGGAATCTCAATTTTAAAGTAACGGCTTGTACATTATATAGCTTCCTATATAAAAAACATTGTATATGATCGAGAAAAAATACCATTATCGCCAAATCTACGACGTTTGCAGAGCGTTCCATCTGAAATGAATTTCTAAGTGTTTTTATATTTTCCTATGTTAACGAAGTCTCTGACTGTTACCGTATAATTGTTGTATAATTGACAAGGTCTGCACTATTCTCGCTAGTCACACTCACACTTGACGGATCTTGTTTATGGAATACCTACATTGGTATTTAGGACGTGGAACAAATAAACATCTCACAAGTATATAACACATGCTATGTGGACTTATTTGAAGTAGGTTAAGTTGATAAATAGATAACGTCTGTTTACCATACATATAGGTACTTAATGCATGATTGAAAACGGGCACCTTGATTTTATGTGCCCTAGATTACCTATTTTCCTTTATCTACTTTTGTTCACTTTGTCTTCTAATGCTTTATTGTTCATTCATCATCATCAGCTGACAATCAGCATGAATCACTTTTGTATGGCTCCCCTAATATACATATTCTCCATTTTCTTCTATCTCTGGTAACTGACCATTGTGAGCCAGTTACAGTTTATAAGCCTACTAGCCATCGTGCATTCGGTCTTCCTGGGGAAACCCTCAATTTCCTCCTATGCGAGGTTTCCACTCCATCAGTTTGTGACTCCAAATGTCATCTGAACATCCTTTGAGGGGCTTGTTTAGCCCATTACAATTACACTTCCCAAACATATCCCAACCCCCCCTCCCTGGTTTTGGACTTTCTGAGAAACTTTTAATTTTTTTTTCATTACGGATGCTCTCCATCCAGCAATGACGGACGCAGAATGGATCTCTCCATAGCCTTTTGAGCTACATTCATGCGTTATTTTTTAAATCCATTCCTTTAGCCAACTGTCACAGTTTGTTTCAATCAAGCAAACCAATACAAAATTGCATTTGGTACAGTTTGGGATGTGGATTTTGAAATGTCTTGTCCCAATATTGGACGAATTGCCAACTTTGTCACATAAATTCAAGAGAAAACAATATGCAAATTGATTCAAAGTCCTTGTAACTGCTTCTGAGTAGGTGTATCTTTGTCACTCCATTGTAACCCAAAACTTAAGCCTTTACGTCACAATAGATTCCCAAGTAGACTTAATCTAAGTGGGTATTAATTCCGCCATACATCATAGTTCCTGGGTCTTAAAGACCCCTCGCTCGCGAAGGGTTGAGTACGTTTTGTATTCATGGATTGTTTGCTTCATTCAGGTTTGATATGATGATTTTTGGATTACGTGGATAAATATAAAACATTCTGAAACTTTTTTGTAAAGAATTTTATTACGTCACATATGATATAGATTCCTTTGGTAAGAAAATGAGAGATTACAACAAACCTCTTATCATTTAAAAGTGGAAGGCTTACGTCTTTAAAATGATACGACGTTGGAGATCGACACGAAAACACTGCACGAGTCAAAGATAGTATGATAACGATATGAGATACGCGGTCTGAGTGGCTGACAAAAGTGATGAAAGAATTGATTTGAGCGATCATGAGGGTTGAAAAGGCTGTACCTAATGAGGTAAAAATGCTGACGAAAAATAAATTTTCAGTATTATCATAGGTGTACGGTGATACTATGCTTAATATGTGTATGTGTGTAAGAGGGAATAAATCCTTGAAGTCGTGAACGAATCACATATTATGGTTGGTTATACCGCTCACTGGCTGCATTTTGATTACGATTATGAAACAAAAGAAAATAAACTAATGAGATGTCAAAAAATTATTAGTATTAAACTAATATATGCATCTGGAACGATAAGCTGAAGTGAAAAAGACACCGCTATCAAATATAAATTTAATGTTAATTTTTGAATACTTATAACAGTTAGTATAGCTCAGAAATAAATTTGCTGTGTGCCTAGTTTTTTACAGGACATTGTTTTTTAGTTATAAATTTTATTTTGCATCCCTCCCAGATAAAAATTTTAAAATCCAACTGCGCCATCTTAGGGCGCTTGTACACGCTAAGAAAATTTGCCGTTCCTGCGGCAGAAAAGACAAATTCTTCGTGTAGACGTCAAGAATTTTTTCTGTTCCACGCACGTAAACTTTTCGTGTCTTCCGCAGACAAGACCAATCGAAACGTGTACACGACACGAATTTTTTCGTGCAGTCGTCAGTCGGGCGTAGGGCGCGCAAGTAATAACATGTGTGATAATCAGTGTGAGTTTCGTTTATTTATATAAATGTTAACTACAAAGCAAAAAAGAATGATAATGAACGAAGCAAGAATGAATTAATGAAATTAACTTTGTTTGTTTTTTTTTGTTTTCTAATGCACACTAGCGACGTCCACAAAATACGACGAAATACGACGAACTGAAACTAGCGTCCTTGGCTGTCTATGGTCCGATTCCTATCTTTACTAGTACTATATTATTAATCTGGGACTACCTGGCTGGGCTGGGCTGGCTCAACCCTACTACACCGCCCCCCGCCGCTCCGCAACAACGTTCGCCGCGTCGTGTCTAGCGCAGATAAGAATTTTTTCGTGCACCGCTGAGAGCAGTGTACACAGTTATTTTCTTTTCTTATCGGCTTTTTTTCTTAGCGTGTACAAGCGCCCTTAGTCTTTTTAAAGGAACTACGCAACCAATCTTTTTAAAGGAACTACCAATACCTGTTTTTATGGTGTGGTTATAAAGACGATGAAATGTTTTTTTTAATACTCACAATTACTATATTGTTGTGCTTTGAAAAATATGTATAACTTACTTTTAAATGTAATATCATTACATTAAAAGCCCTATTCACAATAATTATGATTGATCATCAAGCTCCCCTATAATTAACAATTTATTGACTGTTAGCACCCTATTTTAAAATCATTCATTAAAACTAGTTGAGAGTCATTGGTGTAGAAATGATTTATGGAATCTTTTAAGATGTCGGGAAAAAATCAAGTTAAAAATGTTAAGTGGAATGATGACTAAAAAGTTATTATTTTAGTTAACATAATAAACATTATAATGAGCAAAACTTTAATTTGAAATCTTATTGATCATCTAACTTGGTGTTAGAGTAATAATGTAGATTTACCTTGTGTTGTGCCTTGTATCTTCTACTCGGGGACAAGTGCGCAAGTGACATTTGCGCGAAAGACATTCGCGCGAATGACTATATCCATGAGAGTCTTTCAAACGAACTTAACAATGAAAAAGTTTTCTTTCAGCTTAACTTAGAATTAAAGGAGAGGCGATGTAACAAGTTTTGTATGAAAAATATTTTAATATTTTCCCTCTAATATATTACTAGCAGCGCCTCGCGGTTTCACCCGGGTAATTGCCGTTCTCGGAATTCCGAGATAAAATATAACCTATGTGTATAATCCAGACTATAATCTAACTCTGTGCCAAATTTCATCCATATTCATTCAGTAGTTTAACAAACATTTATTCATCCATCCATCCATCTATCCATCCATCCATACCTACAAACTTTCGCGTTTATAATATTAGTAGGATAGGATATTTGAAAATCCAAAACAACGAATTTTAACAACTTTGTATGAATAATTTTGTCTAGTTATCTATCTATTAGGAAATATCAGACAAATCAAAGAGTAATACCTAGTTTGCCTCCCTATAAAACCTTAACTGATGATTTCGAGTGAATGCACAAGAAGGCTTTTCTAAAACCATTGATATCCTATATACTATATTCAATAGTCCGTTCATGTCGAGGGTGTCAGCCGTGAATATTATTAACGTGCATCAGCAGTTTTTGAGCTCTGATATTTTATTTTTTATAGCTTATGGCGTTTTTGCAACAGGGCGCCGTGATTTTATATTTTAGACATCATATAAAGGACTTTGATTTAATATCCACGTTTTTCCACTAGTGGAAATGGATTGAAGTGAAGAGAAAATCAGTTATCACTTTATTTCTTATTTGATAACAATGTTTAGTTTAATTTGACTTGGCTTTGTGCTTATTTCTAAGATTAAAGAAATAAATTTATTGCTATTTTCTTGGATTTTATGAAATTGTTCTCATTCGCATTTTCACTGGTCTCCAAATAATAAAAAACAATTTAAAAAAAAAAATTATTTCAAGTACAGTCTGTGTCTGAATAAAAACATGTGATTCATAAAAATAACATATTCCAAAGAATAAACTAATTTGTACAAGATTATATCCATGGTTAGTCAGAAACCCTACTTTGATAAACAAAGAGTTAAGTTAAGAGTTAGAGTTATTTATTATCAAACACTAAACTGAAGCAACTAGAAAAACCATATATTTTACTCTGCTTTAATATCCCCAAGTAAACTAAGCGATTCGTAGATTTATTTTAAATTTTCCTCCTATGATGAATGGCGGGCATTAGTTCTGACCTGCCAACTCCACGCCCATGTTAATCTTCATGGCCAATACATGCACTGGGAATTATAAAACCAGACTCGTAAATGATCTTAAATCCTTTCTAACACTATAACGAGAAAGTTTGTAAGTATGGATGGATGTTTGTTACTCTTTCACGCAAAAACTATTGATCAAATCGGGGTAAAATTTCGAATAGAGTTTTATAGATTGTTTTAATATTTTTATCGCATTCTAAACTTATAGACAAGATAACTAAAAACTACACATTATAAATAAAATAAGTAGTATAGGTAATAAAATACAAAGTCAAGGTATGAAGGTTAAAGAAGGGTTCTTGCCTGGTTTGTAATTTATTTGATAAATAAATATCCTTAAACTGTAAATGGAGGATGGAGGTATGTTTTCATCGCAAAACAAAGTATAGATACTGCGCTTTTACTTTTACTGTGCTTTTACTTATACTGCGCTAAAAGAGGTCCATGCTCGGCTGAATGTTGAGTGAGTAAAATCAAACTCAAACTCAAAGTACTTTAAATCCCTTTAGACTTTACAGGCCTATTGGACACGTAATAAAAAATATTTAAAGAATTAATTGAAACTGGGAAATAAAACGATCGATCACTTTGATTTTTGTTCATTTCAATATTTTTAAGGTTAATATATATTTTATATATTTTAAGGTTATTATACTGTTATTTTCAGCATGAGTACTGTCGGAAGTAAATTCTTTGTAAGTTCATGATAATGATAATGGGGAAACCTTGCCCCATTTAATTTAAACGGTAACATGGTGTGACTCAGTGCTTGCGTTTTGTACTCGTAACAGCTGAAAAAATATACTATTTTCGCATGAACAAATCGAATAAAACTGTCGAAATAAAACACCGAGAAATTACACCACCAATCAAATCTCGCACAAAAACAAATAAGCCATTGAATTCATTATTTTGTTTCGTCACGAACGTTGTTTCAGGTTTATCTCTGTCGCGTGCACTGCGTTTATTCAGAATATTTCAATATTATCAGTACAGAGCTTGCCTATGACACGTCTAATCACGTGGAAATAATGGTTGAATGAACACATCCTTGTTGTCACTGGAACCATCAGAATGCGACCTCTCACACGGGGAGACTCTACCAACTTACGAATAACAAAGAAGTATCTCTATACAATTTGATGGGCCAGTCTAAACTGGCCAGGCGGGCTGAGATCTCCATTTTTTGCGAAATTCAAGCTTCTGAATGGAGAATAGTTTCCAAGTGATTACCTTCAGCGTTATGTACTGATTTGTGAGGTGCGTCGACTGTGAAAAAGATATTTTTGTTGCGATTTCTTGAAAATATGGTGCGACTTTACTGACCTTATTTTTAATTCCATATTTTTGTTCTGACTTATTTTTAACAAAGTACTGAATTAAGCCTACGGCATGTACCTGTCAGTTACCAAGTTACCAAAACCGATACAATTTTTAGGGTTTCGTACCCATACGGTGAAACGAGACCCATTTACTAACTCCGCTGTCCATCCGTTTGTCACCAGGCTGTATCTCAAGAACCGTGAAAGTTAGACAGTTGTATTTTCACAGATGATTCTGTTGCCGCTAACAACAAATACTAAAAAAGAAAATGCAATAAAAATTTAAGGGCGCACCAAGGGATTTATTCTTATATTATTAGAAGTACAATTCCAAAAGATTTCCTTCTAATTTGGCCTGTTTCATAATGACGATGGATCTTCTGCCACGTACCTCCCCAGGGACCAATCAATAGGTGTTCACCATTATCCACCGACTGTCTAACTTTCATTAACATGTCTGGAATCTTATATTAATCTCCGTTTCACGTTAAACGCGTGTGATGGAGGTCACATCACAAACAGACCTGGACTTTGTTAACGCTTAAAATCAAAGCACCTATTTCTTTGGTGTCAGAATTCAAATTTGCTTGCGTCGCTTCTGATTTAACGTCAAAAGTTTAAACTCGTGTCACCTATTTCATACTTCGGTTGTAAGCTGTATGGTTTTATGTATAAGGTTGGTTTTCGCAGTATCTGTGCCCTTTGGAATCGAGGTCCCTTGTGAAGGGTCCTGCTTCAGACAGAGGTAATGAAATAGCTAGCAAATGAGCCGAGCATAGTTGCCAATAGCAACCTTTCTCGTCACTTATTTGTGCTGAAGTGGTATGTAACAAATTGGACTCGTATGTCTTTTGTCCTAAAATGTAGAGTTTCGTGACGTTTAGCTGGGTATATGCTGCTGTTAGATACAATAGTGTGCTGTATGCTATGAATAAATAGAGTTATTATTTATACGTAGGTTGTATGCAAACGTCTCATTTTTTGCACAAAAGTTGTACTTGCATGGGTGAGTATAAGTAATGCTAGATAGTACTCTCTACATAAGCTTGGTTACAAAACTAGTTTGGTTAACCCAATGTACATGCTAATTATACATCATATAGAATTAAACCTACTACTAAAGATAATCGTTTCAATTTTAAAAACACTTGACAGCAAATAAATCGGTCTACCACCACCTGCCAAAGAATTGTTTGGTTGTATTTTCTTTGAAAATAAATAACTAGCTCAAAAGAAGTTAAAATAGAATACTGGTCATATAATTACTAGTTAAGTCGACATTTACTTACAAATCCCATAGACTAAATAAATAAACAAGGATAAACCAACCTATAAATAGACTTAACCACCTTGAAGTCGAATATTTGATTGTCTGAGAATTTAAGTTTTAAATACTTCTATACAATGTAAGAAACAGCCTACTATCACTATTTAATAGCTCTTTTATACTGCTACAAAGTTTTACTTGGTAACAGAAACACTTTGGAAGTATTCGATCGGAACACAAAATTGCTTTTTCATGGGCCACACCCAATTTCCCTAACGTTTTGAATATAAATCGGTTATTTTGTTGTTTACGCGTTGCCGATGGATGTGTTTGGGTGACGTTTGATTATGATTCACTTGCTTTTGATTTCAAGATTTAGGTTACAAAAACGGTCATAATGAAGGACCGAGTCTTGTGAGAAACACACGGACATTTCTCATTGGTGGTCATTTTTATTTGGGTTTTGCCAAGTCACCGAATGAAATAAATTGATCTTAATGATATGAAATAAACGCACCTCAATGAAAGCTAATTTTCATAACAATCACTGAGATATTTATTAGAGAATAATCTAGATGGTACATTTGACGTAGGAACAACAATAATGTCGATGTGGAAACCCACATAATATACCTACCGTATAGAAGGGTGAGTCCAGTATTTAAAATCGCGACGTCTCGTCATGACGTCTGCATTTTCTATGTAATTTGGTACATCACCTCTAACGTGTGGACAAAGAACTACAACAATCGCATAAAAATATTAGACGAATCGATCATAATTATCTCGATACTGTCTTTCAGCTAGATATAGCATCAGTTAGTCTATGGTCATTCGTCCGGCTTGACGCGCTGAACCTGAAAATGTTTCCTTTAATTACACTATTTGTGTCATTCACGCTTAAAAATTTACCCATAATTTTCCAAAAGTTAAACAAAAGTTAACCGGTCGATAAATTCAGAAAAATGTTTGACATCAATATCTTAGGGGGAGGTAAACCTACCACTACTTCTGCTGTTTTCCATTTTTTCCTAAAATTTATTTGGACATTTTTAACCTTTGACAAGGCAGCGGCCCGTTTTGGCCCGGACGGATAGCAAATGGAAATTTTATGATGTTTTTATGGCATTTTTCATGGGGTATCTTTGAGAAACGTGTTTTGTTAAGAATATTTTGAATAGAAATAGGAAGGGTAGGTGACGAAAATGGTTATGTACGATTTTTGGTGGTATATTTTGACCATCTAAATTTATGACTTAACCTACTTTATTACCTTTAAGTTAAGTTAATCTTGCTTCATCTTAAGAAATAAGATACATTGAAATAAGGTAATACAAGACGAGCATCAATTTCCACTGTAAATAAGGTCAGAAAAATATTGAATGCATTTATCAACCGTCTGGCTGTCCAGACCGTAAATTGATATTTATTTTGAAATTGATGCATTTATCCTGATAGGTATTTCTAAACCCTCCCGTAAATTGTCTGCTAGGGTATTGACGACATAATAAAAATATTAGACGTACACGAAAGAATGCTCTGATCTGATACCAAGGATTCTCGATTTCATTTGAGTCGAGAGGAAACTTACATTCGCCATAAAATGTTTAATTATTTTAATAAGCAAATTAGATAAGGTTTTGGATGATTTGATTTCTGTTATGCTACTAACAAATAAAAAAACATTCTTATACATTTCTTACTGCATTGCATGCAAGCAAATTTAACAAATCCTTAAATTATCAATTAAATGAACTTAGTTTTTGCGAATAAAGAAAGTGGTTCATGGTTCCAAGGTTTTCAGGTTCAACACAAATCATGGAAGAAGTGATTCCACCTGTGAGGTGTAAATAGGAACCCTGTCGTTTTACTACAGGGGTGCCAAAAATAATATTTGCCAAAGTTTGTCGATTAAAACTATCAAGTGTATTATAAAACCCATAGTTGCAATTCGTTATCGCTTTTGAAGAAGTAAGAAAGTAATTACACTGTTGTCACTTTATTATAACAATTGCGGAAGTTTGGAAGTTACATTTGTTTCAAACAAAACCACTGAATTAATTGAGCTGAAATTTTACATAAGGAGATATAATTCTAGACTGATATTGAGTTTATATAGGCTACTTTTTATCCGTAGAAACACGAGACATAAAGAAGGATGTCCACGCTCCATACATATGTTGACCTGTCATTCAGATTTTTTTATTGTAATGTATTTTCATGGTAAGTATATCAAAATAAACATTAATAATTCCTTTATAATTTGCATAAATATTTTCAAAATCGCCAATCAGGAAAAAAAGTTACGATGAAAACGAATTTTGAGGTTAAATTAACATCAGAGACGGACAACGACTATCTCGGAGCTCCTAATAAACGGACTCTATCAAAGAGTGAATTATTTTTCGTTCCAGATTCAATCTTTTTATAAATGCGCCCATTGTGAAAGCCAAAGTTAAGACGGAAACAAAATCGCACAGTACACATCGAAACGTAAACGAAAGAATACTGCCCAGATTTAAACTCTCCACACACTGAAGCCGGAGGCGGGGAGGAGCGGAGGCGAAGACGTAGCGGTTTTTCTTATGGCACCGCGCCGCCACCGCCTGCGGTGTGTGTGTAGGCTTTCATAGGATTCCATGGAATACAATTCGCACGCCTTCGCCTCCGCTCCGCCTCCGGCTTCAGTGTGTGGAGACCTTATTAAATATGTAGACTGCATGAAAGCAATCCAAAGTGACGCGCTGATGAAGTTTTTTGACAGGTAGAATAGAGTTGACATTAACATAACAGCGCTAGCTAATTAGCTCAGACGTTTCGTTTTCACAAACCGATCAAATTCTATTTTAAAGTTTATGACACTGGCAGAGTCGTGGCGAAAAGCATACAAAAAGAAGTTGATGATGAAGTTTTCTGCGTCCATCCTACTGAAATTAAAAATCATTTTCTTTTTTTCCTGATTACTGATTTCAGTAAAAGTTTGTGATATGTAAATAAAAAAAATACTAATTTTTTTTCAATGAATGTCAATATACACGACATCTTCTGTCAAAATGTATGACAGGTCAATTCTGGACATTCTTCTTTGCTCATATTTTTTTCTTTCTTTTTTTTATATCATTTGGTGATAAACTCCATTTTTGCTTTTTGCCTATTAGGTACTTTAACTTTAATCCCCCACAAAAACGGGGTTTTAACTGTGCCATCGTAGCTACCCAACAGTTGAAACGATTTGTTTTTTTTTATTGTTTTCAAAACGGCTGTTTTACGCCACATAATATGCGTATATCTAAGTCCAATTAACCTACATCATACAAGTCAAAAGTCATTGAATACGGGAAATTTACCATGATTTGATTTCTTTTGAATTTTTCGATATTTCATGGTAATTATCCCGTATTCAATGACTTTACTGTTAAAAAGCATGATAGTTTTAAAAGTTATATCATACAAGTCGTCTAGAAACTGCGTCCACTGTAGAACAGTTTCGGCCATTACCCGTCTGCCTCGCATAATGCCAGGAATCCTTTTGAGCCCAGCCGTTTCTTAATCGAAGTTTTGTACGGTACCCTGATTAGTAGGATTGTATTGATTGCGGTGTTCTTAATTATTGGTGTTGTAGTATAACCTAAGCCTTAGTAGGATATCTAGTAAATCAGTGGAAAAACATAGAGCTAAATCAATAGATTTTCTCAGTGGATTCAAATTAATCTGAGCAAAATGTAATGCTAGTTCGTCCTCTCTACATACTCTCTATCATACTCTGTGTCTACTTAAAGGTTGCCCTGAACTAATTACTCATAACGATAAGGCCACCCATTTTACAACTTAATCTGAAGTATATTAGTCATCTTCTAGAATATAAAACACAAGCGCTGCTTAGATTGGGGCTAGATACCTAATACTATGTGGATTTTCCACCATATTTATTTATTTACTTAGTTAAGTTTTCTGTAATTTTTAAGTAGATTCTAATCTATTAGTAATATCATCTTATGAATACTTATCTCTTTCTAGTAACATCTTTTAAAATAAAGCTTGCAACAGTTGCAACTAACTCGTTACTTCACAGTTCTTATTGTAGAGTATTTGTACATCTTCAAGCGTATCGAGTGTGTCTATGGAAGTGGGTTTATGTTTACACTGTCATGTCACTGTCAATGTCAGTTTAGTTCCGCCGCGTCATTTCCATGTCAGAACGAAAGGCTGACGCGTATCGGAGTGGACGAATGAGATATTAATCTTGATACTTTTACAAACATTATTACAATAATAATAATATACATATATTCTGGACTCGCTAGTTTAACACTAATATTATTTAATTGCGAATGTTTAGACGGATGAACATTTGTTACTTTTTAACTTTTCTGAATGGCATGAGTTGGAAATACAGGCTACTTTTTACCTCAGTTCTCACTTGTCTTAATAGGTGTTTTTATGTGAGGATCTTCTACTTACATAAAAATTACCAAACTTATCTAAAATCTACAATTGAAACTCTAACTTGACACTTAACTATTCTATGACCTAGCATAAACCTAAACTAGCTTCCACCCGCCGCTTTGCACGGATACAAATAAGCTTATTAATTTCATCCAAACTAGAGGAACATTTGCAAAATTTTACGAAATTTTTAGTATACCTAACATCCGAACTTTCGCATTTTTACCTACTATTGACAATATTTGGTAGGTACCCACTTACTTACCTACAACTAAGGGTAGCTTTTTAATAATTTTTCCTACGAATCGTCACCAAAAAAACTTTTTATACCATCTGCCTAATATTCAAAGAAATTTTGCTCGCAATTCCAAGGAAAACGCGGATTTCCGATCCTTTCCAAGAAAACTACTATAACTTTACATTCCCTCCAGAGCGTCTGTGACCGCTGCCTTATAGGTACTTACCTACCTACTAGGATTTATTTTATTTATTTTTTTCTTCCGTTTATTTAGTCACTTTTTCTTAACATCATCATCACTACATACATAGTATATAACAAAGTCGCTTTCTCTGTCCCTTGTTCCCTATATCCCTATGTACCTTTGTACGCTTAAGTCTTTAAAACTACGCAACGGATTTTGATGCTTTTTTTTATATAGATAGAGTGATTCAAGAGGAAGGTTTATACGTATAACGAAACCGTGCGAAGCCGGGGTGGGTCGCTAGTACGTAATAGATTACTAAATTAAAGTGCGTAAGCGCTCGCACTCGGGGAATATCTAACATAGAGAGAGATAGAGTTATTTTTACACCAATCAAATTGCCGCTAATAGAAACATTAACGAGATCTAAAAGAAATTACAAATAAACAAATTTTTAAATATAAATAATAGACATACATATTAAAGTATATAACATAAAAATAAGAGAAGCTTGTAAACGTAGTACCCTATCTACCTATAGATAGCCCAGTTTATAAAACACTTCATGATAATGAAACTTTTAATAAAAACCTGGCCATAGTAAACTTAGCTGATACAATGGACGAAGTTAACTTCATAGTAAGATTTTATTATTATCTATAACTTTATTATGTAAGTTCTTGTAGCTCTTTCTAAAAGTTTAATTATTATTTTCAAAACTTTAGAATATTTGAAGGTCTGCTGTGTTTTGATTTTTTAATAGATATACTTTTTACACCCATTTAAAAATAGGGTTCAAACCTAAGACTTTAAGCTCAAGGCAACTTCTGTGCCAAAATCTTACATTACAAGCCGAGATTCTGGTCTCAAAAGATAGTTTAATGTTCGGTAAACTCTTCAAAATTGGAATAGTCTCTCCAGCTTCCGGTAACTGTGGTCTGTTACGAAACTGGAAGTTAAATTGGGACGAATGGGATTTGAACCACTAACAGCTTTGAACTAAAGTCAGGCCATGTTAGGACAATGACATTTAGCTTTTGGTTTTGAGTTGTAGAACTAGAAAATAGATTTGAAATTGAAAAAATGTTTTCTTTTTCTTTGCTCGAAGCAGAGTTTATTTCGAGTCACGAAAAAGTTTTTAATATTGGGGTCTCTTTCGATAAAATGGACATTCGAATTTGGAAGCTCCACATTTAGAATTCAAACCTTAGAACTTATGCTCGCTCAAATAATTTTATGAACTAACTAGCCAGAGAGCTAAACTAATACGGCAGACTTGTATGAAAATTGCAAATCGAAAATCCCTTACACACTCCTCTCTTTTCACCATTACCCTCTCTTTCCCTCCAAGGCATCCATCAAGCATCAAAGCCAGGCACGATAAGCCCGCGATTAGGTACCTCGTTACAGTACAAACTGTTGTTTATTCTGCGGGGTAGTAAAACTGCCCGATCCATCAACTGGTAACTGAGATTGCTAGGAAGAATGTTTGGGTTTGATGCCCTATTTATCAACGATCTCTTTTACCTTATAGCCTTGAATTACGTTGCATGATTCTAAAAAGGTTCAAAGTTCATCTTGCTAGGCTTCATACCTAGGTAACTTTATCCAATCAATCGAATATTTCCTTTCCTTATTTTATACCAAAATAAAAAAGTTATAAAATATGTTTTTTGGGGCCTACTAATACTTTAGGACTACTAAGACTAACGAATAATAATAAAACTCTGCAAATACCTAGGTATATACCTAATGATTATCCAAAAGAAACAACCTTATCTTATTTAAAACAAGTTTTAAGGTTATCTAATTTATTTTAAATTAGATTTTGAAGGTATAAAGCCAATGAATTGCTAAAGTTTAAGAATATAAACCCATTAATCAGTCAACAAATCAAATGTTTATCCATGAAATATTGCCGTAAACGATCCATAGACATTTTCACAGCAAAATTGTCTCGATAATAACAAATGCACGACAACATCCCTAGCAAGTCTAGACTCGGAGGTTATTCCCTCGGGATAAATAATGCGTGGCTAAGTAGTTACTTTAAACGTTCAGTTATTTATGGTTGAGAGTTTATGAAACGTGCACTCTATTATAAACGAATAAAAACTTCTTGGCTCTATGGTTCAACATGTGTTGGAAAAGTAATGTTTTTTTTCTGATGACTTTTTAAAAGGGTCTGTGATTTGTGTTTTGTTAGTTTTTAAACGAGTATTTACATAATTTTGTTTTAGGTAGAGTCTGAGGGTTTTTGAGTAAGCATGTGATCATAAACTCTATGCGGAAACTTTTAATTAGATAAGATATTCTTTATTTGTACCAATAAATTGAATAATACTAAAATTCAATAAAAACCTAACACCAATATTAACTAATTACCTACTTATTTACTACTTAATTAGCCTTCAGCGAATAGGCACTGGTCTATGAAAAAGACATTTTCGTAAATTGTCACCTATAATTACTTAACCTAGCGTAAGTTTTCGTAAAATTTTGTAAATAAATAAATAATTCTCTACAAATAGATTATACATAAAATAAAAGTGAAAAATTCATACAACATCATTTGGTGCTAAGCTAAGTAGAGCTTGTGTTATGGTTAGTACCTAACTCAATCACTTACTAATTAGAAAGTACCTACAATATCCATTAAATTGATAAATATTATATGTTACCTTATATTATTATTATATTATGTACATAGAAAACAAATATTAACAGATCGGATAAACTTTTGCCCAGAGGCGGCAACCGAACCCGCAACATCGTTGGGCCACACTACTTCATATAGTTAACATAATTTATAGTAGTAGTATTATTTTATTTTTTAATATTAGTACTATTGACCCGCCCCGGCTTCGCTAGGTTTTATTATTATAAAATGTATAAGCCTTCCTCTTGAATCACTCTATCTATTAGAAAACCGCATCAAAATCCGTTGCGTAGTTTTAAAGATTTAAGCATACGAAGGGACAAAGGGACAGAGAAAGCGACTTTGTTTTATACTAAGTAATGATACTATACGACACGGAAAAAATATTGAACTATAGATAGAACATATTATGAAACCTGTGATGAGAATCGAACCCATCTCTACGTTTCAGGTTACTGCGCCAAAGAGATCATCGAATATCAACCTACAACTGGCAGCAGCATTTGTAGCGCAGTTCTATTTGTTAATCTAGATCTATTTATTGTTTATGAAATGAGTTCATTTATTGAGCGTCTAGCCAGCACAATGGTGGCATAAAACAATAAACCTTGACTCGAAAAAAAACAAAACAAATTACCCGTTCTAACATGGCAACACCAGTCCACATGTCCGGGGGTCCCACGGACTTACTATTTCTGTCGCTGCATTTCGCTCGCAGCTGTGATCTAATTACGTTCACTCCATTCATGAACTATTTTGAATTTAGATCTAAAATTTGAATTTGGAGCTGATGTTTACTGCTGGAAAAAAGTTACGATCTTTGTCCGCGATAGTAATTATATTTGAGAAGTCAAATTTATTTAAAATATTAGAACTCGGTTCGAACATTTATTTGGTTAAAATATAGAGATCTAGTTTGAAACACTTTTATCAAAAATTTATACCTACTCTGTTGTGCGCAGTATTGTATAGTATGTATTGTTTTCATTCTTTGTATGGCATAATACTAACAATAAAGAGTTTTCTATTATAAGCTTAACAATATTCTTTTTTTGAGTTTGGTTTAGGTATCTTGTAAATCAAGCGTATTTTTTTGTTTTCTCTAGAATATTTTTTGATTAATAACACGGTTTTCTTTTGTTTTCAGGTAAGGTTTGACGACCACGAGATCAAACAAAAAGTAAGAACAAAAGGAATCGAAATGAAAAATTAGTTGCAAGCTCCTGAAAAATTCGTTGGTAAAATCGAAAAACTTTCGTATTCGTAACGCGTTAAAAATGCTTACCAGAATTGTTGAGTTGGTAAGTAGTTTGTTATTCAGGTCAAAACTAACTTAGGTTGTTATTTCCGTACTCTTATCGAAGTTTTTAAGGCTATCATAAAAACCGTTTAGCATGAAACTGTGTTTCTTGAAATAGCAAGCGTTTTTGAAACTACAATAGCAACTTAGATTTGAAACACGACTTCATTTCTCTGGATCGAGTACTGATACCGCTCTGAAAATTTTAATTCTGAACTGAAAAAATCTACGGGCTTGTAACCATTGCCAAACAATTTTTCAATGGTGATAATTCCCAAAAAAATATTTAGCTCGTTTTATTCATGGTAATTTATCTGAATCATAAAAAGGTCAATTTATACGTTCACAAAATTCAATATTTAAACGGTAAAAACTTATCCTTCGATTATTTAGTGCACCATTCTATTATGTTATCGCAAAACCGTAATAATTTACCCCTGTTTGGGACAAAGAGGACGAAATGCGCCCTAGCGTAGTGCCTAGTGTGTTTTATTCTGTGGTAGTAGGGACTGCACGGCAGTAAGGGGTCGGCCCTCTCGCGGATACGACGTCTGAACTGCGACTGAAACAGCTGGTTCGAATTTCGAATTGACCGAACGTATAGAAACATTGAACTGAATGTATTCGAATTTCAAAATAGTGATTGTGTTTTCACTTCACTAGTGATCCGAACTGAGATATGCAAACTTTTTAGTGAGTGAGTGTTTTCACGTGCTTACGTATCGCGGGTTTTATCGTGAAAGGACTGATAAGGAGTAACAATTATTTTGTATCAATTTTTCAAGGTGATTAACTTATGCTTTCCATGGTTGTGATTATTTATGTTAAATATAATGTTTATTTTGTTGTTTTTACCACATTTGTTCTTCTAACTGCTTTCTTTCAACTGCTTTATTATTCTGATACTAAATAGGTTTATTCGAGAGTACTTATCTTTTCAAAAAAAAAAGTACATTGCATTACAACGTTTCTGCCAAACTGTGTAACAGTTTGTTGGCAACATTTAAAGGTTTATGAGCCTAAACATAAAACCTAGCCTAGCATCGTTTATAAAAATCTCGTATAAATACATAATAAAAAACCCCAAAAAATACCCACTAAGTTAGTCTTACTGCAAATGAGGTCATATAAATAGTAAACAAGATGAATTATAAGCATTCGGTAAAAGCATTCTGCAGCACAGTCGCTGCCGCATTCCAAACGAATTCATCACGAGAGGGCTCGGCGACGGCCGTAAAATACACTTATTATTTTCTATGTTGGGGAATAGGGCCAGAGTTGGTATATTTTGGGGGCAAAGGGGGCAATAGCGGTTTAAATTGCTTAAGAGTCAAAAGTTTTTTCCAAATCTAGGACTAAAAACGTTATGGTAGAGGCTTAAACTCTTCTAAACTAAAATAGATAATACTTGACAAATTCAAACAAAATCATCTAGTTCCAAGCTCGGAATGGGTACTAAAAACTGATTTAAGGTATTTAATAAAGTATACTAAATAAATATATATTTTATTATACAAAGAAAACTACCTGAACAAATATAAACACATTTCACAATCTTGTTCCGAGGCGAGAGTCGAACCCGCATCTTTGTGCGTCGGAGGCGGACCTTCGCTCGCTGCGTCATGAAGGTCTTTAACATACAAAATTTAAACATTATCTTTGCTGAGTTATACAAAACTTAAATGCGTGGATTACGGAACAGTTTACAAAATCCAGCTGATTGTAATATATATAACTGAAGTTTGGTAAGGGAATGTAAGAGTTAATTGACTTTCTGTACGTTCAGAAAAACTGAATTATTCAAAGGAGAAAAATATATTCAGTTCCGGCCTTCTCAGATCATAAACAAAACAAATGACGCGTGACCCGAGAGCTGGTGAGTATCTGGCGCAGCGCATCAGATTGCCATACAGCATGGTAATGCAGCCAGTGTCTTGGGGACGCTTCCGACTGGTATTGACATGAATCAATTGAGCTACCTTTAGACTGTTTGCAACCGTCTGCAGTTAGCTCAATTGTTTCAATTCTATTACCTACTAGTTTGAATTTGTTTCTATTCCTTGATTGTAATTTTCTTTGTCAATAAACAAATAACTGTATCGAAGAACCCAACTAATTTTGAAGTGGATCTCGTCGTTCTCTATTCAAAATCATCTGTCCATCTCATGAGTCATAAATACCTACAAAATGCCCCTATTTTTAAACCATATCAGTGGGGAGCAACCCTTCGTTTGAGACTTATTTAAAACTACTGATATCGATCGATGTTTTGTGGTAATGTATGACAGAACACGTGGTGAATATTTATGTTGAGATCAGGAGATAAAACTGTAAGATTTTATAGAGAAAGGAACTCTATTTGGGTAGAAGTAGAGTCGAATATTTTTCTTGTAAGTTCTTGGGTTGTTTTCTTGAGTAAAATAGAAACAAACTATTAGCAATTACTTACGTTTTCTAAAACAGTTCGTTTTTTTTTAAATGTCAATTTTGTTCCTCTTTTGGGTTTTGAGGAAACTTTTGCCAACTTCACCAATAACTCCCTAGGGTTATCCTATAAGCCATGATGAAATAATTCACATTAATCGGTAGTTATCTACCTTGTTTTTGATTCCCGACTTTCAGTCAAACAGTTCTATCTCAAAACTATCAACCTGCGTGTTGGTAACCTGCTTTCGATAAAGTAAATAATATTGGAATCAAAATATATTATATGTTAGGTTTATTCAAAATAAGAATAACGAGTTCGAATTTCCTTTCCTGGTACGATCTTGGACGGACAAAATCAATAGACCATAACTTATAATACAACATGCATTGAATAAATTCAAATATAGAAATCGAAAGGAAACTCTAACCTTGTTTGCGAAACCTTGAATGCAGTTGCATGACTCACGGGTTTTACTAAACTTGCCCCTTTGCCCCTGTCCCCCCCACCCTGGCCTACCCCGTAGTAAACACTACCAGAAGGGGGCTTAGTTTATAGTTAGATCGATAATGCGATTATTGTTATTGCCATTTTTACGCACATGTCTGAAATGAGCGGTGGTCACATGATACATTTTTATCAATTAGGATCCAGTGAAAGTGAAAAAGTCTATCCAAAACTTTAACAAAGATTAGGGTGATGATCCAAATTGGATTATGCCGACTCTATAGTTCTTCTTTCTTGTTCATTCCAATAGAGAGCGAGAAACTCCATGTATACATGTCAAATTCAAATTTTAGATTGACAGTTTAAATGGTTCACATACAGCACAGTATAAACAGACAGACAGAACAATATAAGTACCTAGGTACTACCGTCTATATTGTTCTTTTATATCCAGTCCATCCAAAGGTTGCCTGGAAGAGATCGCTTTTAGCGATAAGGCCGCCCTTTATACTTAGTCTTAGTTTGTATATATATTATTTTCTTTATTTGTGTGGTAGGTTTAAGTATAATAAAGAGTTTTTCATTCATTCATTCATTCATTACTATCATTTTGAAAGTCAAAGATGAGTTTCGTCGAAAACTACCTACAGCTGACCTTTTCTTATCGAAATAATCCCAAGTTACAACCAACATTAAAAACATTTGTGGTTAGCATCCAAAAAAAGAAATCGATAACAAAACCCATTCAAAAAACGATCTCTTTCAGAATTACCCACCCATTCTTGATATCTGCAAAAAATTGCCAATTTCAATATTTTTACAATCGTTTTAGCAGTACCATGATTCATACAAGCCCAATGTCTTGTTTAAAGAATGAGCTTACGAAATACATTCTAAAAAGTACATTCTAAAAAGGGTAAAAGCGTTCGTTCAGTCCAAGTTCCGCCCACGATGCGTAGGCGCCGCTATCAATGGACCGCTCGATGCAATAAATGATCCATTTAAAATGTATAACAGAATATAAGCGTGAGATTATATGCTTGAGGACACATGGATAGTGGACATGGTAATAAATTAAGTTGCTTTTGAATAATGAATTCCAAATTCAAACTTTATACCAAAGTAAATTATTTAAGTTGAGCAAATTAATACCAATATGCTGTTATAGCAAACGCACGGGCCCGATGCATTAGCTTGACAGAGATAGCAATATTCTGGCCGATTTTTCATGGGCTGTATAACATATTAAATCTTTTATATAATAAGTCCATAAATTGTACCCGATATCTATGATTACTACTTATCTGTGATACTGATTCTAATTCTAATAGTTGATACAATAAAATTTATCATTATTTAACAATCAAAAACTACAATTTTGTTTTTCACTTTGCGGGCTAGGTATATGAAAGGTATTGGAATTTCTTATTAAAACAAAATTAAGCATTTACATTTTATCATTTTATTTCATTTCCTTTTATCGTTTATTTTTTCTTTATTTAATTATCCAAATTCTCCATTAACCATGTAAATATTTCATTTCAGCTCTTTCAAGATTGACTTTCATAAGTGGCTCAACAAACTGTGTTCATTAACTTATGACATTGTGATCGTGATAAAGTGATAACACTTGTGTCTTTATTCGTGCCAAATTTTTGAACTTTTTGTGCGTTGTCAATTGAACTTTACTTGTATGAAGATAAGGTTGGGAGAGGATTGGCATTGATGGCTACGGATGGGCACCAACCTATCTAAATTGAACAAGACAAGAGTCTCCGGTGTAAATCATGTCAGTATTACTATTTCACGTTATTTTTATTATTTTGCGGCTTTTTACTTATTTTTTGCTTTGAAGAGAGCTTTTTTGTAGCTAGGAAACTAAATATAATTCTACAAATTTATTGAATTTTATTATTAGATGTATTTTTGCTGCAAAACCAATGTTTAGGTTATACCGTTTACGGGTCATTTATTATTTAACCTATTAAAATTATACCAGAAATGTACACGTCAATAATCCCGAGTAATAAATCCCTGGTTTATTACGTGTGCAGCCGTGCTAACGGAAATAGAGTTGTGATCTTTCCAGCTTTAATTTAACTTACCTGACTTAGGTATATGGCATTTTACCGTCGTTCTCGTGTTGATGCAAATCACAGCATTTTTTTCAGTGACAGTGCAAGTATGATAATGAAGTGAATTAAATTGTTATCTATTTTTTGTGTTTGAATAGTAAAGTATAAAAATGATTATTTTTATCATTTTCTAATATAAATTAATAATTGCATCGCAAGACAGACGCATTGTTTATATCGCGATATTTAGGCCTTGCGACCGACCAAACCAAACATCAAAGTCCTTGGGAGACATTTAGCAAAAATCTCCGGCTTTTTACCACAACTCTACGGATTTTATACCCGAGCCATTAAAACCACGCTAGCGGTACCAGAATAGCTTGTAAATCAATGTTATTTGTCGAGAAATACAATTTTTTCCCACAGCGTTGTCTAAATTGTGATATACGAGGGAGTTATTGTCACAATATGCGAATTTTATCCGAGTGCTCAGCATTTTTGGATCTTATCTCTTGTGGATAAAGCTTTAAGTTTTTCAGCTGAAATAACATACCTATCTACCTAAAGTTTTACGGGCAATAATGGCGGGTTTTCTAGGTTATAATTTTCACCATCATTCAACTCATTATGTTATTTCATTTTTTCAGGTAGTTGAGATTACTGTTCAGCTGGTTTTGACTTTTACCCCTTTCGTGTTTCAGACATTTCCAATTCTGATCTTTCTTTATGCATTTAATTTAGCAAATTGCTTGCTTCCGCCAATCCTTTCCCAATAAATAATGTCCAAATAAATTGAACCAACGTTGCTTTGAGCGCAGTTCTAACGAAATAATTCAATATTTGTCAGCGCACCCTTTCTGTTTACACAAATGCAATTCAACAGACTTATGTTTGATGCATTGACTGCGGCGCTGGTCAAATACAGAGGGGCAGCTGTGCTTAGATACGTCGAATTGTAATGACCACTGGATCTATACCTCTAGAGGTATATGTCCTATACAGGGTGTTAGTGTGAACACCGTTCTCCTTGAAACCAGAGGTTCAGCATCATGAGTAGAATCCAAAACCGATGAGAAAAGCTTAACACCTATTTTAGTTTTGCTAGATTTTGATATTTCATGTCTTCGCTATCGTACACGATGCCATAGTCACTCTACATACTTTAAGTACCTACCTACGTAAGTACTTATACCCGCGCCTTACTTGGATCGTAACTTCATCACTTGTGCCCTTCAAAAGACGGGATATTCGCACAGAAGGTGATCCGACACTGAGTTGCATATGCCACGTGTCGCCTGGTCGAAGTACTTGTGTCACGTGTTTGTGACCAAACGTATAGTGTTTATAAAAAAATTCTTTAAAAAATGAGTAAAAAATAGAATCATTTCTTTTCATCCGTTTTGGATTCTACTCATGATGCTGAACATCTGGTTTCAAGGACAACGGTGTTCACACTAACACCCTGTATACCTTTGAGAGAACAGAGCCCTGAGTTTGGTTACATGATAGTATCAAGGCGTCATGTAGACGTTAATTTCATTTTTGTACTTAACCATGCGATTTGTGTATTTCCATGTTTGCATCAGACAAATTAATGTTCGCAAGTTGATTTTTTGAAATGAAAAAAATGAAATCACTTTTAAAACTCTCTCTCTCTTTTTTAGTCCTTAGATCACTCATGGATACGTCAGTATTGGAAATTAGTCATAATTAATTATCAAAACCTTCATTCAACAACTCACATAGGACATAACGTACATCAATACAGATTTTAAATAAGTAGGTAGGTATTCAATTCGAGATCAAGTTATAACACGGCTCAGCTCAATCTAGTGATGTTACATACCATGACGTTCTAGGATGCATTTCCAAATTATTTATGAGCCAATAAGTCGGAACATATAAATGAATGAAAGAAGCATTAAACGCGTAAGATTCTAATACAATTATCTAATAAAGCTCTGCGTGACATCCCTAATCTGTTAGGGACGTCACACATTCAGTGACGTTTTATTGGATAGGAAACGCTTTGATGTCGCCGCTCCGTTTTCTATTAGCAATTAGAAATGACATGTGATACGGACGCGACTTTTTGGTAAGATTGACAAGTACTATCTATGGGCTTTCTTTTTCTCTAAGATTTAGCATTACTACGTTCCCTTTTTCTATGCAGAAGAGAAAACTGTTAGTTTTATGTCGGTGTCTTTTAAACCTCATTAACTTTTTAAAAAACGTAGTACAGATATAATTTGAAGTAATAACTTGTATCTCTGTACAAACTTTTTTTCCAAGGTGGTTTTTTGAATTTTTGAGACAGTGAGTCTTCATAAATTGATGGATAAATTTCTTAATTGCTATAGAAATATATCAAGCAACCAATCAGCTTTTTTTTTACATCGTCCCACATGGTTGCGAATCTTGGTTCCATTTTCAAAAAGCACAGAGGAGGTTGGGGTAATTCAGACCCGTGTAATCTGGTAATCTAATACCGAGCACCGGATATTGAATTTTCCCGCGCTCGCACCGGAAGTCGTGGTCTCCTCAAATGCTATTGGTCCGGCGCCATGCGTTTTATCGTGTTTGCTGTAACTTTTTCGCTAAACAAACTATTAGATAACTTGTTTTTCGATTTTGTTGCTTACTTTTACTTTTGTCTTGTTGTGTGAGTGAGTTTTGTTTCCTACAAAAATATCAACATTGAAATAAAAACAAAAATAATTGTCAATTGTCTTCTCAAAGCCAAGGCATAAAAGTATTCTATTTGTTTAACTTCTGAGAATAGTTTGGCTAATATTAACAGCAAACAAATGGAACCCCAAGGTTTCATGTGTAGGTATTCAAAAAGGTCAAGAGACAGACTACTTAGGACAAAGTGAATGCCCTATAAAATCGATAGTCCGATAGTCCTACTTATTTATTACCTACGAACCACTGACAAACGGACAGACGCAGACATTTGCTAACATAACTGTAACTGTAGATCGAGACGCAGTTAGAGATTCTGTAACGTCTTTTAGATGTCGTCTCTACATCGTTATTTGTGTAATAGTGCTGGCGGGCGCCATGGCGGAAAAAGATTTATTTTTATGTGTAATTTATTTATTTTATGATCTCTCTGTATGATTTTATTTTGGAATGTTATTGGATAATCTCTTTGATAAAGATTTTTTCTGTTCTATGTATTTTAGGCAACTTGAGATGAAGTATAGTTTTTTTTAATAATCAAATATTGGTAGGTACCTACTATCTAAAGAATAGATCTAATACAAACTTATCTCTAGGTCTTGCCTACATTAAAATTGCATTTTAATAGAGATGATCAAATTTCGACGTGATCTAAAGAATTTTGTATCGACCTGAAACTCAATCTCATATTAAATATTACTTTCAATCCGAAATATTAAATTATCAAGACGTGATAGCTACCTAACCCCTAGATACCGTACGTCATCCATCTCGCATCATTCATCACGGCTGATCAAGCAATTTGCGAGATTGGCGCGTCATCAGATGCAACATCATACGTCATCGTGATACGTCTTGATCTGCCATTCATCATTATCACGCGTGTCGTGACAGCATGCGCAATTTTTTTGAGTGAGAGTTATTTAATTTGTTTGGAAAGGCTACTTGGTGTAAATTTTATGGGATGAATTTATTTTTCTCAAGCAAATAAATATGAATCGCCGATGTTACAGATCTGGGTAGATTATGCTTAAAAATCTTACGCGAAAAAAAATTGTAAATGGTAAATAAATTCGAACTCCAAATCCTCACAAATAAACTGTAATTGATTTTATTCGGTAACACGTGCAAAGCAAAATATTATGACAAAAAGAACACTGCGTCGAAAAATTGCACGCATTGTTACGGACAATGTGTCACATTGTCACACCAATAGAATTAAACGTCACACAAAGTCTTTCTTCCCCTATCTACTTTATTTCTAATAATACTATTAGGAGAAATCGCTGCGTGTCCGAAAAAATCCAATAGACTTTGACGCCATTATAGTGACCAGTGAGGTGCATTTTTTATTTAATTCTGCAAATCCACCCTTGGTTTTGTGGGGTGGTTTAGTGAGGGTTGGTACCTTCAAGTGAACGGTCAAAGTCAGGAATACAATGCATGGTCACGACCCGATGGCGTTTGAAGACTCGTAGTAATGGTTTTGATGTTTTCTAAGGGTCGGGTTGATTTGACGTGGTTGTTGAAACTCCAATATATAGTTTCAACAAGCAAAAACCCATTTATTTTGATATAATAATACAAATGTGTATTTGGGTTTTTGGTGTATGTTTGGGGGAGTAAATCCACCTGTACTTCAATCTGAGCCGTTCTAGCAATCTAAACGAATAAAATTTTTGTGACAAATAAATGTTTTACTTACTTACTAATTTTTTAACGTGTGTTTGAATTATACGAATTGATCCTTTGTTAAATTCAGATACATTGCTACATATTATCTCGAGCGGCGAGTGAATTATGTGTAGATTATAGTTTAATCCGTCAAGAAATCCCCATATTATTTGACTCACTTTTTACTTAACTTGACCACACTTAATGATAAAAAACGAAAATTAAACGCTATCCACTCATCACTCACGCCATCTAGTTATGGGGGACGAAGAAATCAATACTCAACAACTGTCAGTTTGAAATGTTTACCGAAAATCATTGAATTACTTGGAGTGTTTGCGTAAATTATGAATGTTTCATTGCTTTGTTTGTTTGCTGAAAGACTTTGTTGGAAACTTGGATTTGATGTTAAGGAAATTGGAAATTCAATTTTCGATGGAAATGAAACTTTACAATTTCTTACAGGACTTACAGGACTATTAGACACGTCAGAGATTTTAAATGACATAAGTAAAACCAGGTCTCATAATTACTATTACATATCACCTAAGGATATCAAAAATGAATATTAATAAAACAGTCGTAATAGTGCTTTACGACTTTATTCCCGGGGCAAGCGGTATTTTATTCTATGTCAGGTAAGGATATCAAGAAAGTTTTGTCTTGTCGGTCGATTCCATATTACTGGTCATTTAAACCTTGTCTAAAAAGATACCAAAACAAAATTGTGAAGTCTAAACATGAGTCCTAAAGCCGAATAGTAAAAATGGAAAGATTTCAACCTAAGAACTCCTTATAATTGTTATGAAATAAAAACAAACAAGTGTGGATAAAAGCTTTGAAACGTGCGCGAGTTACCGAATCACTGTTTTCTTTAAGAATTGTTTCTTTAACTCTCATTTTAAGTATTTCTCAAGACTCTCTCAAATTTCCGCCGCCATTATTACTTTGTTTGTTCGTAAACTTTTCAATTGTTGGTTTACCGTTAGCGTTTTGGCAATTACGAAAATATTTAAGACGATTTCAGGTAGATTACATTTAACTTTAATTGTTTTGATCAGTAATAAATAGCTAGTTGTAAAACCATTTTGTAACCCTATGTATGTACCTATACATGTAAATATTTTGTATACGTACAGTAGATGGATATTGAATTGTGCTGGATGCGGCAAGTCAAAAACAGGATGCTTGAGCAGTCATTATGGGAGGCATAATATGACTCCAGGACATATTATGTCCAGCAGTGCATTAACATTTAAGGTGATGATGATGGATGACGATGAAGATTTTGAAAACACGTTTTAACAAAGGAATAGAGCTTATTAAGAGCTTAAAATTTCCAACCCCTAGCTCATACAACTACTACCAACCGTTAGGTAGGTGTTCTCTATTATTCAGGAGTACAATTTCAATCAATAGCAATACGGCATCTGGTCGATAAACCTCAAGTAGGTATTACAATTTACGAGGCGAGTCATTGCAGATGTGATGTAATAGATTGCAGTTAAGTAGGAGCTAACCGCACGACGGCACTCGGGCTGGCTGCCAACAAGAAGTATCATCATCATCGGCTTCGAAAGGTAGCAAAAAGTCTAGTCTTTCAACTAACTGTATGTACACTCTAGGTGGCTCAGCGCACCGAAGTTTGACTTGGACTCCCATAAGCGAAAACGCCATTTTTCTCTGTCCCGTGCAGTTTCCCGCCAATCCTCCACGTGTGTTGAAGAGGAGGGTGGGAAATCAGCAGAAATGGTCTAACATCGTAGACCACGCATGTCCACTTCTACTACATCTTACGATCGATCTTATAGTAGGTATTCTTAAATAGACAACGACTTTGAGCATAGACGCTCATTGGTTCATTTTCGTTCGTGCTTTAGTAGGTAATCAAAACGCAGTCAATGAGGTGCGAAAACGAAAACAGAATTTTTAAGACTAGGTCTCTTCACAGAAAATATTGATATTGCCTTTATAAGAATCAGTTTGAAGACGGTACAATTCTTGTTTGACTTTTTACATTATCCTGAGATGTTGTTTGTTGCCGTTTTTGTGCATTGTTTTTTACCAAACACAATTTTCTATACGCCTAAATGTAATCAAATATGTATTCACGTGTCCTCTTTAAATCTGGAACTTATTTCAAATGATTAAAGTCTTCTTTAGTTCAAGCAGAGTCCATGATATATCATTTGAAATCCTTTACACGGAGAAAACCTTGTTATTTATTAACAAAACATCGAATAGGAAATCCATAGTTGAATGCCGCGTTTGAGGCGCACACTATTTGCTAAGAATCCGCAGCTAGTCCAGAGGGTTATAATCCCTTGAGAATGTAGGGATAGCAGCGCAAATGTTGTAGAGCATTTCTATGATTAATTTTTTGGCCCATGTCTTTCACTGCTGGAAAATTGTCTCACCACATGAGCTTGACTTTAGAGTATGATGTTTTTCTTCTTGGAGACGCAACAACTAGTATTGTACTACTTAAATGGATCAGTCGACCTCTAGACTATCAGGCAACATACTAACAGGCTACCGTTAAATCAGACTAACAGGCAACCGTCTGCAATTAACTCAATTGTTTCAATTGAACATACTAGATTTAAATGATTCTATTTTTGATTATAATTTTCTTTGTCAAAAAACAGAGTTAAAAAATACTACTGTAAAAATATCATCTCAACTCAGTGTCTCCTACTTTTTCTGCCACCACTACATAATCCAAACTTTGAGAGTGGCTTAAACAAGGCGAGTTGGGCTCTCAGTTTGGCAGCCTCTCGGTCCGATGGCTGTTTTTAACGACTGCCGGAGACAATGTAGCTGTTTGGATAAACTAATTGATGCTCTTTGTGCGGCGAAGCAAAAAACGAGATGGCTCGGAGTGGACTATCTGTATTGTTGTTATTCTTTGGAAAAAAATGTGGATTGAATCGTTTCTTGGGTAACCATGTAATACTTACGTATAAGGATGCTTATTTTTTATAAAAAATAAAGTTATTTTAACGTTAGACACATAAATAAAAAAAGTTTATTCATTATTTTGTATTGTATGCCTTCGGGCCCGGTATATTGGTAATTTAGCTGGTTCATTAGTTTGACTGATGTTTAAAGCTTAAACTGCACTACTGTGATGTGTTAATGTCTTTATTTATCATACATTTAGTGTGGTTAGGATCACATTATTCCTGTGTAATGTGGGGTTTTGTGTCGCTTACCACAATAGTGTAGTTTTAGCTTAAATGTGTAGTGTAGTCAGTATAACAAGTCATTTCTAAAAAGTAACGATTTGTCATGTGAATAAAAAGTGCGAAATTTTTACGCAAATTTCTGTAACATATTCGGAGACTCAAGGGAACCATAAAACTGTCCAAAACAATATGACTACTAGAGAAAATATTAGCATGAATACAAAATTTTAATTTGCGTAATGGTTGACCTGCCTTTATTATATTGGAGTGCTAAATTAAGGTAAAACCAAAAACCCCACAAAACTTTGCACCTATCACCATAGCCAATCAGTATCGCCATGAAGGGTGCTGTATCGTAGGATCTGTATAAATCCCCACACAGTCAAAGGGGTAGCCTGTTAGATTTACATGCTGGACACACATAAAACTGTCGCCAATATATCTAATGCGAAGACGGATGGATGGCACTAAAATGCTGTGATATCTAATCGTGTTTTATGGCCGGTTGAAATATGCTTTTAGTGATAGGCTTTTTTGTTCGTGATAGTGTTGTGTGGAATATGCTGCAAGGATAAAGTGATTTTGGGTTATCAGAAACTTAAAACTATAATAAATACAATAATTTTACATATTTTTCTCAATGTAAATGTTAAGGCGCAAACAGCACCTAAAGTGGCGCCCCACTTATTTTATCATTTAATTAAAATTAAAAAAGCTTATGATAGTTTTAACAAACTGTACGAGTGAATTTTGGAAATTGCTTTGTTTATCGGAATTATATAATAAAATAAGCGGGCGCGCCACTTTAGGTGCTGTATCACTTCTTTGTCTCCCACATTATATAGGAGCATATAAATTGTGTTATTCCAGGGCTAGAACCACGTCTATTCAAAATTTCAGCTCAATCCGTACAGTAAATTTTGCGTGAAAGAATAACAAACATCCATCCATCCATACATCTATAGATCCTTACAAACTTTGGCGTTTATAATATTAGTAACGATCTACAACATCAATTCTAACCTCGCTACAAAGAACTCTTGCATTATCCCAAACAATTCATGTATAATTTAAAGTCCGGTTGAGTATTCATTACGCTCGGCGTAAACAATTACCCGCAGCCCCGGTCTAGACGATAGTTACAATGCAATGGAGCTCATGCATGCAAGTCCGGAGGTTCGAACTAGGATGTGGCTCAAGTTAGAAGAGCAAACATAAGTTGTATGAAAGAGCAATGTAATGAGAACTCAATATAATTGCTGCGCTCTTGTGCCCTGACAGGGTTTTTATACTTTGCGCTACCCCCCATCAAGACTACCTAATGATGGATCCACACCAAGTGAACGAGAGCGAGTGAAACTGAACGAGTGGAATTCGACGATCGGTAGCGCACGTTCAGTCATTTTCGCTGGTTGTGTTCACACTTAACGAACGCGTGTAAACCCCAGCCAAAGCTGGCGAATCTGGCGATGGAGCACGGCCGAAGTCGAACGAAGGCCCTTGTTTGTATCGCCGTTCCACACTTTTAGTATATACTTTGTCTGCTGAGTCAGTTACTCCATTATAACACGAGCGTCCCGCGGCTTTACGTAAAAAATAATGAAAGTTGCCTATGTTTTCTTCCGTGCCTAGAACTAGGTCTATTCAAAATTCAGCCCAATACGTTCAATAGGTTCGGCATGAAGTGGTAACAAAACTTTCGCATGTATAATGTTATTGTGATATTGATACAACAAATTATCTTTTATATTTTCACTAGCGACCCGCCCCGGCTTCGTTTTATTATACGTATAAACCTTCCTCTTGAATCACTCTATCTATTAAAAAAAACGGCTTCAATATCCGTTGTGTAGTTTTAAAGATTTAAGCGTTCAAAGGGAAATAGGGACACAGAAAATGACTTTGGTTTATACTATGTAGTGATAGTGATTCTTGTTTTGCGGTCCCAATTGTCTGAATCTTCGCCCCTTGAGCCATACAAACAAGAGCTAAGCTCCAACATGTAAATGAGTCTCTAAGCGTATTCCTGTCAAGTCAGTCTTCATGGACAGTGATGACAGGCGACGTACTGGGTCAGGACCGGCTCAGGAACGACTTAGACGCGGCTTTTGAACTAATTGCTGTTCTGTCACATGCGATACGGGGTTGTCGAGTCTTGTTAGTAAACGTGTGACAGCATTTTCTTTGCAGCAATAATGACTTGAAATATATGCTTGACTTATGTTACACCAGTTCTTAGATAATTTATAAACAAATCGACCTCAGATATCGTTTTGTTTCAATGCAAAATGAGGCCTATTTTGTCTGTTTTATTTTAAAGCTAGCTTGTTTAATATTTTTATCTTAATCGCTTGCGAATAAGATAGACTAGGAAGTATATTTTCACTCAGAATTATGATATTTTTTGAGAATAGTTTCGTTTAGCCTCATCTCTTTTAAGAAGCAAGTTCAATAATGCAAATTTTGGCTGAATTAGTTAGAAAGATGCTGTTTGATGCTGTACTAGAACTCCAAATGTACTTGACATGAAAATATGACGTAGGTGGTGCATTCTTGATCAATTCCCTTTAATCCTTAGTCTCTTAACTCTCCTTGACTGAAACATTTCATCTAAATTATACCTACTTCTAAACTTGTACGAAGTTTCCAGTTACCACGATAAAAAAATTCATTAAATGTTTAACGAAGAAAACATAAAAATTTCAATATTCCTCCAATGCTATTTTCATTGTTGTACAGCATGGCAAACTACTATTCAAGCGCTATCAATGCATACCTATTGCCTTTTTAATTCTGCGATTTAGAGCGTCGTATGTTACGGTCATTATGAGCATAATTCCTTTTTATATCGAAGAATCGCACAAGAAAAAGTATAGGACATTGTTGGAGCGTGAGAATTTGCAGCAAAATGTTTGATAATCTTACATGTTTTGTTTGGTTAATAATTATTATGGAGTAAAAGGAAAATTAGGTATGATTTAATTGTATACAATTGTGAATTTGAATTCCGACTATCTGTTGGAAATTTATACTTCTACTTGTAGGTAATCACAATATGGGTGATTCTACGAAAACTCGTTTTTTGTATGACTTCTGTGGCACATTTTTTTTTGTTTAAATTGCACATCATGATAGTATATTCTAAATAAAGATTTAATTTTAAATTTTTTGGTAGTGAAGGGAACTTTATTGGCTTTATGGTTACGGAGTTATTCAATTTTAAAAATATGGTGTCCACGGAAATCAGAATTTATATAACCAAAATCAAATATGGGTTGGTTTATCGATAAAAATATGTGTTTTCGGTAGTAAGTAGATTATTAAGCTAAATACCAATTATTTGACGTTTGTAGTTTTAATCAGTTTTTACAAAAACACCTTTAAATCATTACTGTAAATACAAGTAACTTTTTACAAAAATCACACTAACAATGTTTATCTTTGTATTAAAAATATTTTAATTATTCATTTTGTATTTATTATAAACTTTTATCCTAAAAAACATCATAAAAACTGTAAAAAAATATTATTGAGATGTTAATGAACCCGCAAAATCCACGGAAATCACACCACGGAAATCAAAAAAAATAACAAAATCTTAGAAATTTTCTTAATTTGCTGGTTTATTTTAAATTGAAATATGCAGTCGAAATTAGGAACACAAAAGGCATGAATTATCATCATTATTAAAACAATAGGATTAGCATAAACAAATTTATAGTCAACATGGTAATCAGAATTTCTAGATACCAAGCCACGGAAAGTGATTACGTACCGAAATAACAGAGTGACGTAAAGACATACACCTTTGTTGTACACACCACTGATGGGGCGTGACTGATAGTTTCTCTCAATCTAACAACTATTTACGCAGATATTAAAGTACAGTATTTATGAATAATTTAGTGCGCACCAGGGAAATCAGAGCTAAACGACGGACGCGAAGTTATCTCGTTGTAACTTGTCAACTAAAGCTTAGTTTTGCGTAGTAATAGCGTCAAATAAGCAAGTAACTATCTGGGTTATTGTGAACCTATGTAAATTAGTACCAGAGTTTTTAGGAAATGATATAAAAATTTATTAACACCGGAACATGAGGTCCGGACGCACCACGGAAGTCATAATTTCCAAGGATTTTATTTATTTTTACTTATTTAAAATAAGAATATTAAAAAACTAAAAAAGGCCTCCCCTATTATTTTTGTCTAATCTACTATCATAAAAAAAATCAAAGGGCTAGGGATACTTTTTGTATGATTTTTCGAGCCGGACATGTATTTTTGAAGCCCGGGAGAATCACCCATATAAATAAATGACAAATAATAACTACCTTTGAGCTAACTACAGAGTCAGAAATCAGATTGTTGCAAACAATCTATAGGTATCTTTAATATGGTTAATTCAACGTTATTTTAAAATGCCTAAAACATAAACTAATACTTAACAAACTAATGGTATTTACTTATAACTATTTGATAAATTAAAGCAACACTGCGTTAGGCAAAATCAACCAAGCAAATTACTGACAGAATATCTGTCTCCTTCGCCATATTCCACGGGCATTAGACAATCCAATAGAATTCCACTATAATTAGTCCAGCCTCCAATCAATCAAGGGTCGGCGTGTCTGCATGTCCGTACAAATTGAAGCTTGGTTACACCAATGAATTCACGTTTAAATGGTTTCGGGGTATGTAGATATTTAGAACCTATTCGCTTTTGGGTTTATTGGCGTGGATGAAAGGCGTTTGAAATTGTATTTGTCTTGATAAAAGCTTTGCTTTGATAATATTAGAATTATAGGTGCTATGTATCCCTCATAATCCCTTAAAGAAATTTTTGTTTTAATAATATTTCTAACTCTATTAAACAATTAAATAAAAAATAGCTGAAGAAATTCAAACAGCATCATTAGAACCCAAAATAAGCAATGCATGATATTATGGGTACTTATTAGATATTACGGTAGAAAACGGAATAATTTTTTGTTACACGTACGCCCAGACCCAGAACAAATATCTGCCAATCGTCCAAACACCTGAAAGACAAATAGATCTCAGGACACCGAGTACGCCTAGGGAGGCATGCACCGGCTTCAGCGAGCTGCTGGCTTTCCTGGAGGATATCGGGCCTAGTTGCGCAAACCGGTCCAGAAACAAATTTCAAAATCGTCCAAACTTTAGTCCTGCAATGAAGTCGATAAATCGTGGTCCAATTACTAAACGTTGGCTAAATGGTACTGATTTTTCTTTTGCCCACCGGATAACTAGCTACAAAGGGAAATAACAAATAAAAAAATCCAAAATAAATGGTTCTGATTTTTTTAAGGTCATTTTTACCGCAGAAACCATTACACTACAATAGGTACAAAGGCACCATCTAACATTTCATTTCTTGTTTCACCTCACTTCACATTTCCACGTCAAACATGATTTCCAGTTCAATTTTAGCCAGTATCTTCGATCAGAGAGCTCTGCATCGGTCTGCTCAATTTGCCTTGGAAATTGTAGTGTAGACTTTTTACCGATTCAGGCTTGGTTTGCCTGCAGCGACGGTGATATTGAGCTGTGGAATAGACGTTGCAACCGGTGGTTATGTAGTATATAGCTTACAGTCATAATATAAGCAATTTTCTGTAGTTCATTGTTATATTTCGATTTTTATCGGAATGTCTTCTTTTTTGCCACTTATTAGCATAAAAGCTGTAGGTACGAATAACTTTCAAAACTTAATTATTTTACGCTATGTAGGTGTAGTCCTACTAACCGAACTTTATGCTGCTAAAAAGTTTGTAAATGATCAAATTCTGTCATTTCCGTTCATGTTTTATGGCCTATTATATCACTAAATATTTTAAATTATCTGTATGTTACTTGTTCAAGCAAACTCTTTTACAAACAAGCCAAATGTTTATCATTTCATTAGTTTTAGCCGATTGTATAAGTTCTTAACAATGGGCTGAACAAAATCGATACCGACGCATCGAACATAAGGCGTTCATATTGGATTAAAATAAGCTGATTAAAGGGGTCGTGGGTTCATGTCTCGTATATGCATCGTGACACACATTATTGCTTATTGAATTATTTATAACGAAAATCCTTAGACCACGGCCGCACTGTAAAGCGGTTAGGCTGGCTGGTCGCTTCGATGTTAGCTAGCTAAGCTAGCTGTACGCGCGTGGCTTAGAGTTCAAAATACGGAAACAGACCTCACGTCTGTTGTGTGAACAAACATCCAGGTGAATAGTTAAGCTGGCGCTTCTATTATTTTCAGTGTGGCAGCTTTTGACGAGAAAATATCATATGAAAATATACGGGCATTTTCATATTTTATTTTCTTGTGTACAATCTCTGCAGTACGGCCGTTGCCATATGATCTATGTTGTAAAAACAGGGTCTTGATGCATTTACAGTATGAACAGATTCCATGAAGGGTGAATTATTTTTGGGGTTTCAAAGGATTAGTAAAGATAGTGAATTGATTGATATCATAGTGGTTTCGCAGCAAATTACTTTGCAGAATTTAATGCACCCTCGTAGAGGATTTATTATGAATCAAAGTAGGATAAGTATAGAATTTCCTAATCTTCAAACATATTACGTCTCCGTAATAGCTATTTTATTAAACGTTTCGCAAAATGTAATCATCGTAAACTGCTTGGATTGTGATGAAAGACCTGTAGGTCTTTCTTCACTAGCACAGCTACCTACTTATTTCTTCTTCACTTAATAGTATAAAACAAAGTTGCATCCGTCTTCTCTATGTATCTTTAAAACTACGCAACAGATTTTTATGCGATTTTTTTAATAGATAGAGTGATTATGAATAGTTAGTTTTATATGTATAATACACCCGTGCGAAGCCAAGCGACCTCTAGTTGTAAATAAAGCATTTTAAAAACCATAACCTATGTAACTTTAAAAAAATTTAATCAAAAATTAGAACATCACCAGATGAAAATTAATTCAACTAACGCTTTGTACTAAGGTTAAAATTACCAAGATGTACCTACTCATCCATAAAAACATGCAAATTTTTCGTTTGATAATGTTTCGAATCGAATTTTATAAAAGACCGGTGGCTCCCTCTGTCTAATTTGGCGAAATTTGACGCGTGGCGGTCACGTGGCGTCATTTCAGCCAATCGCGAGCATTGTGTAAGATGTGACGTCATCGTCAGAAAACCTCGTGGGAAATGATTTATTACAGTAGCCCTTGCATAAATAATATAAAACCATTTTCAGAAATACTTAGAAAGCTTTCAGATAAACCGATACACGGTTTTATATGTATATAAGCTAATTAACCTATAAACGTACCTAATTACTAGTAAAACATAGATTAAATAAAATAGTACACAGGTTTACGCCTGACTTTGTAGATAAACTTATTTAATAATATTCACTTTACAGTGGTGAACCAATGTTTATTCCTTTGATGTTTCAATAAATAGGTACAAATACCTTCATACTGGACCGTACGTAAACACAACATTTCATACCCACACATAAACAAAGAAATATACCCATAGGTAAGTACCTTCACACGCGTAAACGGAAGTCTACTCAAAGGGCCTGCAAACATTTACATCCACTGATTTGCAATATTAGACAAATGTTTGGCAACACTAGTTATTTGTGTAGCGACCCTGTGTTCTCGCCCCTTCTGTCCCCTTTACATCTTCCGACACGACATCGGCTAGAAAAGCTGCCTAATACACGCATCCAAATATCATCCATGATGGGTATTTAGTTCGGGATATTATTGTTAATATGCTCTCTATCATAATGTAGTTTCATTCGACTGGTTTTATCGTTCAAAGTTTTTAAAATTAAAAATAATATTGAAATACTACTATCAAAGTATCTACTATCAAAATGGCATCGATCAGAATTTTTCAAAAAGATTTAGACTATAACCAAACAAGCCATATTTTTAAAGATGGCGTCGCATAATGATTCATTTCATTCAAAAATCTGAAAGACTTAATTTCCTTTAGGCCTAACAGGGCTTATGGAAACGTCAGAGAATTCAAAGGCAGACCTTTGCTCATCACGCAACGTCGGCGTCGGTCGTCAAACTGTTTCTGTTGAAAGTATGCAGTTTACGGGATTCGCAACACAAAAAAACGGTAGGTATGCTAACAGCTCTACCCTACCCAATCTAATCTGACCTATTTTGTCGGAAAGTGTAAAAATTATTCTCTAACTTCTGCGATCAAACGAACGCCTGATCAAACTACAAGGTTGTCAATAAGATGCAAAGGGAAGGGGATTAGATATTGTGACTTTTTTGGCGGCAAATAAGGGGAGGAAAAAGTCGCCCTATGGAGCTGCTTTTGCAACTGCTGAGAAACAATAAACAAATTTGACGTTCCAATTACAAACTGGTTGGACGGTATGTATCAAAGATGCGCTTTTAAAATGAAATTTCTACTTAAAAATGTTTATTTTAATGTATAAAACATATAAAACATTCATTAAAACCTATTTATACAAAGTTAGTAATGCAAAAATCGTGAACAACATGACTTAGTATTTAATTAACATCGCTAGAATAAAAAATGACCATCCCATTATCCTTTAAGTTTGAGATAAGTACCAAAATAACCTCAAAAAACTTAAAAGGCCGTTTTATATAAATAAGCCAAAAAGTTTAAAAATGGCGTGACTGAGTGGCGACGACGTTGATGGATGGCTCTCAATGGCGGCGACATGAAGAGATTTCATAAAGAAAATAATAAACAGAGCTCTGGGCTTACAGTCTTTGTGGAAGCGCTCTTTGACTTTATAAATACCCTCACCTATCATTAATTTTGTCACAGTGTTTTTTTTTAATAAAACCTCTGTTACCTACATACCAACATCAAGAGAAAATCAATCAGTACTTTATTTCCCGTGATACGTTAAACCATTTTATTTACAACAACATGTAAGGCTTATTAATTAAAAAAATAACAAGACGACTAATTATAGTCACTTTTTACAATTATAACAAACTCCTAAAAATCTAAGCCTGATTATTCTAATTATTATATTATTATTATTCTATCATTATCTTAAATTATTTTGATAATTACCTAAGTATGTGTACCAAAATATGTGCAGACCCTTTTTCATACTACTTTTAATGTCATTATGTGAAAGAAATTCACTATATTTTGCAGGATATTTTAAATAATGTTTCGTCTGACCAAATTTAAATTAAATTCCTCAATATTAATCACAGTTTAGGTGTTCATCAAAGTTCGAAACTCAAAATTCCGAACCCTTTCACAGCTCACAGCAAATTCCAACTCTGAATGAAACCCAACAGATAGTTTCGAAATTCGAACACCGCAGTACCAATAGATACACTGGTCAGCAATGAGCATTGTATTTTGAACCCTGAAGCTTTAATTTACAGCTTAGATTATGTTGGTGTAAAAAGTAGCTAGATATACAGTCATCAGAAAAAGTTTCCGCATCCACTTTGAAAAGTAGACCTTATCTTTCAGAAGTAAGGTCTAAATTGGGAAGTTTTTGTATTATTAGTTGATTCGTTGGATCGTCCGTCTGTCTGTCACAACTACTGCAGTCGCTGATTGATCGCCGGCCCAGAAATGAGCTTTAAATTACCCGTTTCCGCACGAAATAGAGATGTTTTCGACTCGCTTTTGGCTCGCGAATCCATGTGGTTTTTGAACGAATGTGTTTTACTGGCTTCATAAGGTTTTATTAACGTTTAACTCAGCTATGATCGCTCAAAAGTTTGGCAAAAATTTAAACCTACTTAGGTAGGTACCTATATGTTGAACTGTTTTTAGATGATGTTGTGTGAATTGTCCAGGATACGTATTTATTTGGTTTAATTTTCTATAAAATAATGGCAATGATGGTATGTAGTTTGATTTCTGCAATTTATTTTCTCTTTTACGTTGGCATCAGATTCATACATTTTTCCTTTTATCGCTTGAGGAAAACTTGCGGAAAAGTAATAGAATATAAAAGCCATAAAAACCCATCTATGATAAAACTCATTGAGTAAGTAGCCATGATACCTTTTTACATAAGTAGTACATAAATGCAGTTGATACATTAACACCATTATAATTTCACATGTTTTCTTTGAATTAATGATTCTATTCTATTCTCGGGAGCATTTGGTACCTACTATTCACTATTTTGTACCAAAATATTAACAAATGGGAACTTTTACTTTTGACAGTTTTGACAACTTGTCTGTGAAAAATGAAACATACACCTACGTCTAACGATCTCATTACTGTTTACCCCAGAGTAAGCGCTTTGAAACAACATTTACCGAACTTAGCTCAAGGGCATGTCAGAAGCCCCCTACTTGCTTTCAAACTGACAGCTGTCAGAATGACAGGTGTGAAGTTTGTGTTGGACGCGCTTAGACGTTTATGGAGTGTCAGATTATAGGGGTAACATTGGTACAAACCTACTCTTGTAAAAGCATTTATTTTCTGGTATAATGTCGGTTTATTGAAAAGCCTTTTAAAGCTATCATTCAATCGGTAAAAGGTTATATTTTGATAAAACCTTAAAACTAAATTTAAACGTTGGGATGGCACTCCATTACTAAAAACAATACACAAATAAAATTTGAAACACAGATATAAAACACAAAATAATTTTAAATTAATAAGGATTCTGGATATTACTTTAAAATACACAAATAGGTATAATAATATATTTATTTTAATAAACATATAAAATAATTCAACCGTTCGTCCCGAGATGGGAATCGAATATTTTCTCAATAATTATAGTCTCCGCAAGCGAAGACACGAGCGGAAAGCTAGTTATTTTATAAAATCATCTGCGATACAGGAATCGAGTAAAAAAAGTTGTTTTGACAACTTGATAAACTAAAGCAAAACCACATGCAGATGTTATCCCATTAGCTTTGAGAAAAACCTTTTAAAATAGCTCCGAAAACAAATTAAGAGTCTTTAAAGCCCTAATTTACTCAGCACGCACGGAAACACACGAAAATAACCGAAGATGACCGCTTCCGTTCGTACAGTGCCACCAACTTATTCGGCCAAGGAGACAAAATTAAACTGAAGTTGTAACTAGAGAATATTTTTATCTTATTCCGATGAAATACTTATCTGATAACGCTTTCTGTGAACAGATAAATTGGTGACACTGGACGTTTTTAGCTCTTTCTGATGGGAAGTAGCTTCGCGCTTGGTTTAGATTTATAATTTGGGTATTTTATTTATATCTACCTTCATGATGTTTTCTATTTTAAATACTTCTTCGGATGAGTTGAATGAAACGGTTAGTTGCTTTGACGCTAGAAAATATTAAGAATATGCCAAATATTAGTCGGACTCGCGCGCTAAAGGTTCCGTACTCTAAAAAAGTCGTATCTATAAAAAACCAAAATGTCTGTTGTAACTTATATGGGAGTCTAAAATAATGTATTATCTTCTCTTAAATATTTATTATCTTCTGTTATTTCAGTATCTGTTGTTGAAATACATAATCTATGAAAATTTCAACCGTCTAACTATCACGGTTCATGAGATAGGTACAGCCTGGTAACAAACGGGCAGACAACAGAGTCATAGAAATAAGATCCCATTTTACCCTTTGGGTACAAAAATAAAAAAAAACTGGGGCCGGATTTCACTAATTTCAAAACAAAGGTCTCAATAGCGTCATGACGATTGTGCATTTGGTATTACACTATTTTTTGAACTTAAAGAGACTTTCATAATTAGAATGTCAAATTGGTAGTTATAAACGTAATCGTCACAGTAATGAATGAAACTCAAAAAGTTTGTGATAGTAGAATACCAAAAAGAGTTTAACACTGTCATTTTGACACTATACTATTTGTAATGGTAAAACGATTTATTTAGTGGAATTCAGGCCCTGTTCTGCTGTTTTTTATTTTCATTGTAATTCTTTAAGTAAATTAAATATGAATCCAGTTTCACAATTATTGCACACACGTTTAGTAAACTCGGAATAAAATAAAAACACGAACAAATAGAACAAACAAAAAAAAAAAAGTAAGTGTGTGTTAAGCACAAATTACTATTTAAAGCCATTCCCGGGAGGAAACTGGAATAAGTTCCCGGGAAGTGGGGAAGACGGGAGTAGCTATTATTACAAATACAGTAGGTATTATTCATCAGAATGTGCTTCTCATTTGGAAGATGAGAGAAGAATTTGATCTATTTTTATGGGGTTCTGGGTGTTTTCTATGTATAAAAATATCTATCTAGGTATATACCTATTGTAGTGTAGTAAGTATACCTATCAGTCACCTTGTAGGTACCCATATCACTAGTTCTGTTTAGCTTCATCATCAATCGGTTTAGCAGTTTTTGACATAATAGCGCGAAGCACGACTGATATAATAATTAATTGAACACTAGATTAATTAAAGAAAATCAATTAAATGCCTCAGCTACTACTTCAGCCTCCTTTCAAAATAGCATTAAACGTTAAATGTGAAATATTCTGTTAGTAAGGGAAAGTACATTGTGTAAAAAACATTGCCTCGAATTATAATTTCATGAAAATTAAAAAGAAAATATAGTTTTTCTGAAAATTCTTCAAATGACTGAAAAAATAAAGCATTAAAATAAGTAACAGTTAAATACCCATATAAAATTACTTAAGAGAAAAAGAAAGACTTTTTTTCAACAACAACTTAAAAAATAACGCTTTTATCCCTTGATACCATCTTCAAAAATAGTACTTATCTAAATATTATGCGCAGACAATTATTATTCTAAACCTATTAGAAAATTCCAATACAATTTCTAATCGTCTGTCGCACGCACGTGTCGCGTATCTGATGCTGTGACGTCACAAGTGGACTCTACCAAATAGGATTTTTATCCGATGCGAGGATAAAACACGTTAGAAGTCTGCTGCTGTCGGCATTCAAGGGGTTAAGCGGTTTAGAACTAGGGAGAATTATTGGAAATTAGACTTTATTGCACTTTCAGAACATATTAAAGAAATTACCTCAGTGTTTAATAAATCTTTATAAAAAGGTGGCAAATGAAACAAGCTACGCGATATCAGTAAAAAATAACAAAAGAACTGCTGTGTCAACGACAAACAGTCTTGACGTTTACTAATATTTTTCACACAGGATTTGAAAGAATAGAGCTAAAGTATAAGAAATTAAATATATATATTTAACCACTGTTAATATATAGAATATATAGAAGTGTTCTCTATAATAATTAGAAATTCAAAATTAGGTATAGAAAAATGACTCCAGATTTTATAAAAATCAAACCTTTTTACGAAAGTATTATCAAAATACTACATACCGTACAGTACCGTTTAGGTACCGTAAATACTGCAGAGTTGACAGGGTTCAAAGTAAATATTACAATGAGGTTTATTACAGCGGTTGGTAAACGTAAACCGTGATCCGCCACTAACCAACAGTTTAGTTTAGCCGTGATCTTATCTTAGTCTTGGTGCAAGTTAGCAACTTAAAGCAAACTTCATCAACAGAGTCGGATAAACTATAGTTAAACAAAATAGTAGTTAATGGACAGCAATTTGAAATCGAGATGATCGAAACCATTTTTCTCAGCAAAGGCGTTATTTTGGTCTGAGCTCATTCGCGATCAACGTCAAAGTAGCTGCTGTGTAATTATTTCCTTTTACTTCGTCTAATCAAGTAGAGACGCGGAATGTTATGTTTTCAGTAATAATGCTGGACAATCAGGTAGGTATGGATTTTATTGAGATTGGGGCTAGCCCCAAGCTAAGCAGAGCTTGTTTGACGCTACTAGAATACAAGACATCATAGATATCATATCATAAACATCGCATCATCGGTCGTCAAATTAATGTATTGCTTGATAAGGTAGCATGAATGATCAAAAACGGTTGAAAACTGGTCCCAAAATCGAGACTGGTAATGGTCATCGACTTTTCGACTATACAAAAACTGAAGATAGAACCTATCTTGTCTATCTCTTACAAGATCTGATCTTTGGAATATAGCGTGAAACAGCTCACGCTTCTTACTTGCACCACAACAAAATCTACCAGAGTTTCTTCTGCCTTAAGTTTGATGAAGTTTTAATTGAAAATTAGTCTTGGCCGTATCTTGTAGGATCCAGTTGATTCGGCCCCGGTAGACCGGTAAATGAACCAAGTTTCGTCTACCTTACTCAAAAATTCTCACCTGAGTATTAGTTGAAGAGACTTTGTGAAAATGCTAGTAGAGACTTAGTTGGCATAGTGAAATATTTTTATATAATCGGCGGTTAGAAAAGATCCTTCCAAATAGTAAAACCTACTTTTTATGATAAGACCACAAATTGTATTTAATATCTATGAATAAACGATTCTGATTCTCTTTCACCAATCCATCTTCTAACAGCTGCGATTTCTTTAAAAAAACCCACTATTCCAGGAACCCTACAGTGTTCTGGTGAGAATGTACTCAAACATAAAGTCATAAATTACAAAACCTTTCATTGTTTTTGACCCATCAAACTTTATTTCAGTTATTTCTTAGGAGGCGGGCGATGAGGTCGCTCCACAGTTTTTAACTATTGCGGCCTCATCGTTCATTGTTGTACCCTTCTTATCTTTGTAATCTATTCTAAATAAATTATTTTGTATTTTTTTTAGCTTCCCAACTCAACATAACACCTAGACAAGTCGATTAAGAAAAGTATTTTCTATTTCAATTTCGACTTTTACGTTCAAAAAGGCACAATAAATAAATTCGACGCAAAAATTTGAACACAACTTTCTATTTGCCTCGCTATTGAATTTTTTAAATGTATTCCAAAAAGTAAAAATATAAAATACATTTTACCTTGCCTTTCAAGATGATTAGAGAATGAGGAAGAATGAAATACCTATATTAAAGCGAATAGTAACTCCTTCAGCTTACTAAGGGACCAGATTGTCCACGAGTGTTTATTTCGTCTGTAAAGTGCGGAAATTGAGTTAGTTTGTTTTAAAATTCTTATTGACAGCTCCGAAACTCTCGCCTTGCTATAGTTGAAGATAAATGCGCGCCCAAGTTTAATGCAACTACGGTTCTTCAGCTTTCAAAAGCTCGTTTATTATATCTTTGAAGCCGTTTTATAGATTTTGCTTACACTTTGTTGCAGTAAAATGAATTTGGACGTTGATTCAGAAATATGTTTGCGACTCTATTGGGCGTTGGGCGACACGTTCGTAGCTAAGCTCCGATGGAAAACCATAGCCATTTAAAATGCGGTTATTCAAAGAATTTGGAGATACAAACTTGGTCTGCAAAATAAAAGTATGTAGTTGCTTATGATTATGATTTTTTGGCGAGTTGAGCCAACGACATGTTCAAAATGATAAAGCCTACGCTACGGGTATGTCTGTGCTGCTCGATACCAATTTCGGCAAGCACAAGACAGAGAAAGCACAAAAGGCAAACTATAGGGTTTAATTTTACATATTTTGCACCTTATAACAGTATTTTGTGTTGTTACAGCGTGAGGGTGCGGCCCGCAGCGATGCGGAGCGCGAGCGGCGCGCGCGCGGCGACTGGGAGGCGCGGGCGCGCGCCGCCGAGGCCGACGCGGCGCGGCTGGCAGGGAAGCTGCACGCGGCGCAGCGAGAGATCACCAGGTAACATCTCTCTCTAGCCTGTGTCCACTAGTGTTGTCGGTCAGTAGTCGACTGGGAGGCGCGGGCGCGCGCCGCCGAGGTCGACGCGGCGCGGCTGGCAGGGAAGCTGCACGCGGCGCAGCGAGAGATCACCAGGTAACATCTCTCTCTAGCCTGTGTCCACTAGTGTTGTCGGTCAGTAGTCGACTGGGAGGCGCGGGCGCGCGCCATCGAGGTCGACGCGGCGCGGCTGGCAGGGAAGCTGCACGCGGCGCAGCGAGAGATCACCAGGTAACATCTCTCTCTAGCCTGTGTCCACTAGTGTTGTCGGTCAGTAGTCGACTGGGAGGCGCGGGCGCGCGCCGCCGAGGCCGACGCGGCGCGGCTGGCAGGGAAGCTGCACGCGGCGCAGCGAGAGATCACCAGGTAACATCTCTCTCTAGCCTGTGTCCACTAGTGTTGTCGGTCAGTCGACTGGGAGGCGCGGGCGCGCGCCGCCGAGGCCGACGCGGCGCGGCTGGCAGGGAAGCTGCACGCGGCGCAGCGAGAGATCACCAGGTAACATCTCTCTCTAGCCTGTGTCCACTAGTGTTGTCGGTCAGTAGTCGACTGGGAGGCGCGGGCGCGCGCCGCCGAGGTCGACGCGGCGCGGCTGGCAGGGAAGCTGCACGCGGCGCAGCGAGAGATCACCAGGTAACATCTCTCTCTAGCCTGTGTCCACTAGTGTTGTCGGTCAGTCGACTGGGAGGCGCGGGCGCGCGCCGCCGAGGTCGACGCGGCGCGGCTGGCAGGGAAGCTGCACGCGGCGCAGCGAGAGATCACCAGGTAACATCTCTCTCTAGCCTGTGTCCACTAGTGTTGTCGGTCAGTAGTCGACTGGGAGGCGCGGGCGCGCGCCGCCGAGGCCGACGCGGCGCGGCTGGCAGGCAAGCTGCACGCGGCGCAGCGAGAGATCACCAGGTAACATCTCTCTAGCCTGTGTCCACTAGTGTTGTCGGTCAGTAGTCGACTGGGAGGCGCGGGCGCGCGCCGCCGAGGCCGACGCGGCGCGGCTGGCAGGGAAGCTGCACGCGGCGCAGCGAGAGATCACCAGGTAACATCTCTCTCTAGCCTGTGTCCACTAGTGTTGTAGGTCAGTAGTCGACTGGGTTGAAATTTTGAAGAGTGACCTGGAATAAAACAAAGGTTACTTTCTATCAAATTTCAGACGGTTGAAGACGCAGGACGCAGCTATTTCCATTACAATTTTCTTATTGTTCGCACTTAAAGTTACAGACAAATTTAAATCAACATCAATGCCAGAATCACAAGCATACAGAATCAATAACCACCCATTGAATTATGAAATGAAATACCAAGCCACAATAGAATAATTGCGGCCGATTCATTTGCGGAACAGGCTGGTCCAATTAAAATATTGCCTGTTACAAACAATCGGAAGTCTGAGTTCGAAATTTTCGGATATTAGGTTCGTTACGCGTGAGATTCACGCCTCTGCAATCAGTATTGCCAGAGCGGGAATGGAAATATTGTATGAATGATGAAATAATACAACAAATGATTATTTGTGAAGTAAAAAAGAAATGCCGCAGGTTTAATTAATAAACATCTGAATGTTAGCCATTTTTCCTGGGCTAATAAACTGTATAGATTTTTCGACACAAATGTATGGGAAGTTTAATGAAAGAGTTGCAGGACTCTTACAAAATGGTTACATTGTCAGACTTAAAACACGATGCTATTACCTCATTTTAATTATATCCCTTTAGCTGTGGCGGCCATACCGACAGTTAAATTGGGGATCGTAAAGTAGATAATTGAGAGCGAATTTGATTTCAAAAGGTATATTCATGTAACCTAATATCTCGTGGAATCCTACAAATTGAATGCTCTATTCATTTGGCCCAATATCATTTAAATTTTGGCAGTAACAGATTTCACCAAACCCATTTGTGACAAAGGGGCAGAACGGCCCTGTGTTGCCAGTAATTAATGAAACCATTTCAATTCCGTATTTATGATGCTCTATCGATGGCTGCCTGTTTCGCCCGCTTCTCGGTAAAACGATACAGTTTGAAGGTAGCTGTCGCTTCAAAATCTGAATTATTTTGGGCTAGAAACCTTTCTAGAACTTAATTAAAATACCTGAAATGGATGCTATTCATTAAAGACCAAAACATCTCATTACCTACAACAATGGACATCTTCATCACATCTTTAGTTTTTGTCGTAGAGCTCTCTATGATCCTATGTATATTCAAGTGGTTAAACATTCCCTTTTCTGTCGATTCATCGAAATACTGAATAATAATACTATTTTTAACGAGGGAATAGTATGTAATGCTCATGCTATTTTACTCGTTAAAAATAAAGTGATTCTAATTTCAAAATTTAATATCAGAATGCAATCAAACCTCACCCAATCGCAGCCGATAGAGTTCGGTAATTAACGAACTTGAATTCCGTTTTCAAATTTACGGGGTCCTGTAATCGAGCCGGTGTCATTGGACGACGATAAGCGTCCGACACTGCGATTGGCCGATGGGCCGTAACTCGAAATACGAACTTTGGGATTTACGAGGCAAACTCTGTTATAGATTTGACCCAATTTTGCAGACCCGAAGGAATAGAAATTGAATTTTTTCAACCATAGTTGGTTCGCATTTTTTGGGCCTAACTCACCTTAATGGAGGGTCGGTTATAATCATCAATTCGTATAGATTTGGGTGTAATTCAATTTCATTGTACATTCTGGACCTTATTGAGAATTATTAGGATTGAAAATAGCTTTATTCCGATACAATTTATTATTATTTCGTCACCACAATGCAATTGCCAATATCAATTCAATAAGCTTAATAAAACAAACAATGCTTACGTACCTACATTTCATTCCGCAATCGACGCAGTAAAACCAAATAATCCCCCATAAAAGTTTTTCTTGCAGTTTTTCTGCGCCCTCGCGAGCGTTCATCAAAATAATGGGATCATTTCGGGATCTGAACCGATAGACGGTTCAGTGTCAATCACAAAGTGCTGAGAATCAGCGCATCTGGTCCGCGAGGTTATTTGACGTGAGTGGGATTTGGGAGGCTTTTAAAAGTAATGGCTGATGTGAGTCCATGTAGAGGTAGGTAGGGCGAATAGAAAAAATATAATTTGTATTTTTTCTTTCTTGAATTTGTATTTTTTCTCTAGGGTTAAAAATTTTTATTACAACAATTTTGAAATTAATATGCAATACTGAAATATAATATAATAATATGTATAACAAAAAGCAGAATAGCCTAATCTTGACTTTTAACATTGTAAATAGGCATTGCCCATTTACAGAAAATCTATTAATTTATATGTTTTGTGTTTAAGAGAATATTATTTTTATTATCAGTGAAATGTAAATTGACGTAACCAAGTATGCCTTGTACATCTATGGAGAATAAATGAATGAGTATGAGAAATACATAACAAAATGCCAATTTCCTGAACTATATAGTGCGGATAAGCAGAAAAACTGTTTCTGTCAAACAGGAAAAAATATTGACAGAAAATTATTTTCTACTTTCTGAAACCTCATAATTTCAGCGAAAACCAGGTAGGTACCTACCTATATTTTTACGTAACCGCATACCGACCAACTCACCAAATTTTTATGAACCCCGAACAGAGAAAAGCAAATTGAATTCGTCAAAATATTTCCGTAGGGCGCCGTAAGCCGATTACTCGCGGTCTAAAAAGCACTGATACTGTTCGAGTTTTGTTTATTGTTTGTTATTGGCCTGTGTGTGTTTACTGTTTGAGATGTATTGTGGATAATGCCTATTTACGTGATTAGGTGAATTGATATGATTGTGGGTAGCTGCCTATCATTAGCTATTGATCAAGTACTATCCGAATCATAAGCTATGAAAGCACAAAGAGATATAATATTACTAGCGATCCGCCCGGGCTTTGCGCGGTTTTATTATACGTATAAACCTTCCTCTTAAATCACTCTATCTATTATAATAAAACGCATCAAAATCCGTTTCGTAGTTTAAAAGATTTAAGCATAGATACATAGGGATATAGGGACAGAGAAAGCAACTTTGTTTTATATTATGTAGTGATAACTGTGGTCAGTTTAAACGGAAATAATTATGTCGCTCTCTTTTCTAAGCTTGCTGTAACAACGTAGGTACCTACCACAATTAATAATGGTGGGGTCAAATTTCTTAAAATTCTAAATTAAATAGGTACCCCACGGATAAAGGACTCCAAGGGAAGCAAATGCGTTGGTAATTGTTAATAAATTAATAAGTATTTGTTAATGTAAAGTAATGTAAAGCTTTGAGCTACAAAACCTCTTACAAAACCTTATTTTCATTTACACAACTGCTTTTATTAAATAAAAAAATATAGCGATTGATTTATTGATTTTTGTTGATGACTTGATTCTGGTTGATGTTGAGGTACATACAGACATAAGTTAAAAGTTTACTTTTCAAAAATCTTAAGTACCGGTGTCAGTCATCAAATCAGTGCCTACCTAGTTATAACCTATAACCATTAACAATTATTTTTTTACACTTATTAGGTAAAAAGGACAAAACATAAAAGTATTAAATAATTCCTTGTGTTTATCAAGATTTTCACTTTCCAAAAGCCGACTTCCACCACGCACTAAACAGTCGTTCTCAAAAGTTAACCCGCACATTAATCTCTCCGTTATCTTCGGATTCAGATCACGTGTGTACCTTCGCGACGTGCTTATTTGTATGCGGGCTCACCGCATCGATTTATAAAGTGTAAGCTTTGCCTATTGTTGTTTTATGGGAGAATGGCTTTCGAGTTTTGTTTTTGACGAAGATTCTAGAAACATGATTTTTAGAAAATCGTTTGGTTTTGCAATTTTTCAGCTAGTGAACAACTTGCTTCGAAAATGCGAATACTTGTTGACTCTGCCTGTTCTTATAATTATTTGTTAAATGTATTAAAATGATAAAAATATTATATGAATTTAAAATTTATTACAGTAAAAATCTCAATTTAAATAAAGATCAAACTTCTTTCTTATCTTTTCTAGTAGTTTAGAAAAACAATTGCATCGCAGTGTCATCGCAAAGAACATGATTGAATTCAGTCTTCATTTTTACTTTTTTTTTAAATTGAACCGGGCCTTGTTTTAAAATATGCTAAACCTATTTGCTCCAGTTTTGTTAGCGAGCTTATGGTCATAAAACAAAGGCCTCTTGACAGGCGCTTATTCCTACATATTTACCCAAGTATCGATTATGATATCGCAAGTATCGATTACGATATCGTTTGCGAATCGAATTACAGCATCGGCACGCGCCGTACGTGCCATCAATATTCATAATGGATATTCATTTGTGGAAGACCTTATTTGTATTGTTTTTGATGTTTTGCGGGAAAAGGCTTTTTTCGAAAAGAAACAATGTCCTTTGTTTATTTGTTTATTTTGTCAGACCCTACCTGGAACAAATTTTACCACTACATAAATCCATTTTCTATTATGGGGAAAGGCAAATTCCACTTAAACATCACTACATAGTATAAAACAAAGTCGCTTTTTCTGTCCCTATGTCCCTATATCCTTATGTCCCTTTGAATGTTTAAATCTTTAAAACTACGCAACGGATTTTGATGCGGTTTTTTGTAATAGATAGAGTGATTCAAGAGGAAGGTTTATATGTATAATAAAACCGTGCGAAGCCGGGGCGGGTCGCTAGTTTCTATATATTCTTCTTCTTATTTTATATACTCTAGCCTCCTGCGCCCCAATGTTCTCCTACAAAGACTTTAATGCGAACTGGTATCCGCCCAGCCATAATCAGCAAAATGAAGTCATGCTGGCACAATGTTCTTGTAGTAGGACATAATAAATTTCGCAAAGTAATTTAAAAAACTCCCGCCAAACCGCAATTTTTTTCGTGTTACCTTATTGGTCAATAAGTTAGCAATGTTTTTTTAGCTTGATTGACAGGAACCAATCAGAGACAATCTGTCATTTCGTTGCCGAAATATCAAAAATGGAGCACAAGCGCAGTGGAGATAAGTCTAATCACTAATTATCAATTTAATCACATAATTTTTTTGCTAAAACACAAGTAAATCTTGAAGATAAATAACTAATGATGATTATTGCCCTAATATTTACGTAAATACTTATTTGGTATTTTTGTTTTCTCCCAGTCATTTATTATGTTCTTGTGCAAGAACATATAGCCGATGTTCCATTATTTGCTTCGTAAAATATGTTCTTGTGTGAGAACATATGGCTGATGTTCTTTTAGTTAGCTGTTTAAATTTGTTCTCATGGAATTATTTTTTTCTCATGGAAGGTCTTCCAGGGTGGTGTTCAAGGTTGGTGTAAGTGTGAAAAGGGTGTTAAGCTGTAAACAGACCCAGATAATACGAATTTACAAAAATAACATGGACGCCGTTAACCTCGCCGACCGGGTACTGGCTGTTTCTCCTTACAGATACTGGACCCAACGTTTTATTTCACACATGACGACATGGCAGTAGGTACCTGTATCTAGTATGGCAGTATCAGATCTAATTCATGGATTCAGTACAAAAAAAACCTAGTAAGAAAAATGTGCCCATAAAAAAGAAACTGCAATTACGGAGATTCAAAATTGAACTTGGAGAACTTCTGATCGAGACCTATTCAATACAGGAGGTCTTGGTCTTGGTCTCTTACTCAAGATAGTATCTTAGAGTCTGAGCAGAATCACCCAGTGCAATGCAAAAAAGAAGACCCACTGATCCACTTCCATCTAAAAGACGACGTTTGCAAGATGCCGATCACATGCCTATTTTTATGAGAAACAATCCAGATGCCGACATTGTCATTACAAAAAAGCTCGGATCATATGTAGTTCCTGTTCTACTTTTATTTTTTTGAGTTCAGGTCACAACTGTTTCTAGAATTCTAACCATAAGTTTCATTTAGTGGTAGAATAATCGTCTAACGAATCACATCTAATTGTTGATCTCTTATTATTGAGTTTTAAAGTTATTTTTGTTGATTTATGGTCTTTGAAGGATCTTTTTAAGTTTAAAAGTTATTGTAAAGACTGTGTAAGGTTGATTACATGTAAGGAAAACGCTATTTTTTTTGTCAAATTGATAAAAATTAAAAAAATAAATAAAAAAAACCAAATTTCGTTTTATGCTTAGCGCCCAATGTCACCCTCTAAGAACATAATAAATAGGCAAAATTATGGCATAAGAGCCCAATGTTCTCAAAGACGAACAAATTATTTTTAATGTTAGACAGGCTTATTATATTCTTTTCTATATCAATATTACTACGAAAAAAGATCTCATCCAAAAAAACACTCTGACATCATTTTCTTTTTGTGTTACGGTCTGGGCGGTTACCACGTAGGCACATTATGTTCTTGTACAAGAACAATTTGTCATAATCAGAACCTAAGCTTTTTTTTCTTGGGCCTTAGGAGGCTAGCATGGATTTTTGTGAGAGCGTATAGATGTGTTGTTTTTATAAACATCAACCTTTGACCATTTGAGCTTAGGTATAGATTTAATTGTTGCCATGTTAAAAAATTATATTTTGCGAGATATGTAATTTGTGTTGTGATTTTTTTAAGCTGTGTTTGTGTTTCTTTTTTTAATACAGTGTACAAAAGGTAGGTGAACTTTAGTACGTAACAACATATAACTATTTTTTGTCAGTGTTTTTATAATTCGTGAATGTTCCTTATTTTTGTTGATATAAGATTATAAGTAATTATTAAATTTCCTTGGCATAACGATTGAAAATGATCTGTAATGTTATGTTCTAATGTAAAAAATAAATAAATAAACAAAATTGTAATCGAAATCTCAAATAGTTATGGCAGTTCTGAAATTGCATAGACTAGAAAATGACGGACCAATAAGTCTCACTTCTAAATAGCCCCGGTAAAGTTTAGTCCAAAACGGTAAACTTTAGTGAAAAGTCCATGTTTGTAAAACATACCCAACAGTAACTGCTACCAACGCAACTATTTCCAGCTCTATAAAACCAAGAGCCCAGCTACAAAAACATCCGATCTGAGATTATTCCTCGAGTTCCCTAACCATGAACTTCGATGCTAGCCGACCTAATCCACGTCTATTTATGGCTTCCCCCCAAGCTCGTAAAACTTATAAATAATAAACGTTTCCACAGACGCAAGTAGCTTTACATAATAGTTCAGTAAATATTGGTTAATATTTTTACTAAAGTTTTGTGTTGGTCAAAAAGAAGATAAACAAAACAAGGTTTGTGCAAAACAGTTTTAGAGAAATCGTATTGAGACATTTTTAAAAGTAAGTACCTGTACGAATCCGGGGCGGGCAGTTAGTATATAAAAGTTGACAACTTACGAGAAACATGTGACTTGATTTCATCTCGGTTTATAGGTTTGTTTACTGAATATTATTTGTTCCTAACAGAGTCTCAAACAACGTTGGTAAAATATACCTAAATCCAAAGATGTGGGGAACATAGTAATGCTAGAATCTTTGCCTAAATCTAATATTTGACAACATGACTCTAATATTTGTAGAGCAAAATGGCTCTACATTCAAATGAATTCAAACTATGCCGTCTCAAGTTGATTGACACGGAAGGAATTCCTAAAAACCGAAGTCATTTTCATTATTCCATTACTCCGGCACTCACTTTGTTTGAGCATTTGTCGCACTCCAAGTATGTTCATCGTTCGACTCACTCGAGTAAAAATAATAAGACACCCGATATCTACCCTTACTATAGACTTATATAGGTGTTGGGGAGGAACTGACGACGACGTTGGATAATACTTTGATTTTAGATTATTTTGCTGTAAAATAATATACTTTATGGTTGCTCGGATCGTGTTACGAAGTGAAATGAAAATGTTTTGTTTTGGTGTAAAATTAAAATAGTGATATAAATATCTTTGTGAAAAGTTTTAGTCGGAAAGATAAGCAAAGACTTTTATATAGTTTTTGATATCTAAAAATATGTAAGTAGCTATTATGTACTATCGTTTTCGAGCCCAATCAGGTTCAAACGAGTTTCTTCTAGAAATTAAATTACATTTTAAAATTTTAGTCTTAAAATGCTTCCGAATCAATCACAAAAATACGATATTATACATGCAAAATTTTGTTTGGTACTAAGTCTGTTTGTTACATTTTCACGTCAAAATTACTGAACGGATGAAATTTTAAGAAGATATTTCATGGCTGGAATAAGACATAGGCTTCTTTTCATCAATTTTTTCATGGGCGAAGCCGTGGAACGCAGCTATTAAAATCATATAGCTAGGCTAAAAGCTCAGTCAAAGGCGTAAAACGCATTAAAAAAACCAGTTGTCTTGTCACGCCGTAGTTAAGTTCTCTTGTTTGCGTAAAAACCGATCAAATTAAGATGTTGCAACCCGACACCGCTACATAATGAGGACAGCCCTCTTCTGTAATTGTCTGCTTTATTTGTAAATCGACACTGAGAACTTTGATGCGCCCTTGTTATTTTTTCACAGTTGCGTTTAATTTGAACTGTAATTTTAAACTTTAATGACTTGGGTGAGAGACGTTATGTTTGTCTATTTTGGTTTGAACGTAGTTTGTACGTTCAATAGTGTAACATATCACATACCAGGCACGAGTGAATTCTTCATACATATTTCACAAAAAGTTGGAACGAAGTTTAAAGGTAATTCGAAGTTTAAGGTTTAAAGGTTTAACATAGTTCTAAATTTGAATATATATACCTACATATTATGGAGTATAGAGGATACTTTTAACCCGCGTGCGTCGCCGCAGGCAACAGCTAGTTGGACAATAAACGAAAACCTAGCATCAGAATTTTGTTGGGCTTTTATTTCTTAGGAAGAAGTTGCATGCGGATTGCATTTTATTGCATCTAAGTAATTAAACAAGGTTTTACGTGGAAATGTTGAATATTTATAATTAATAATAACTAATTTTATTTATTTTATTTTTTATTATAATTGTCTTTATAAAGTACCAGTTGATTTTTATATTACAGGTCAAAACCTTTATTAACAACAAAAATTACAATCAAGGAATAGAAAAAATATAACTAGTATTTACAATTGAAACCATTGCACTAACTGCAGACGGTTGCAAACTGTATATATTACATAGATATTTCGTTTTTTTTATAAAGCAAACACCCAGAACACCCAAAACAAATATCAGTAGATCGTACAAACTTCTGTCCTGAGGCGGGAATCGAACACGCATCCCCCTGCGACGCAGGCGTACCTTATATAGCGCCACAAAAGTCGTCATGTGGTCAATATAAATGTTACGTTAGTTTCAGTTTAATAGATATCTATTTTGTAATACAACTTTAATCTCCATCATAAAGCAACGCCCCAATCTAAAATTATTAACTAGTTTGCTTATCAAAGGAAACATTACCATTTAGATAATAAAGATTTATATTTACGTATTCTAGCACTTAAGTTAGTTCGTCCCACACTTTTAAGTTGAAATTAATGATATACACGTGTTGCTCGGTGTACATACTTAGACGTAATGGACTTTTTAGTGTAACATCTCATTATTTATTCTTAATATGTTTTTGTAACATACCTATCCATTATTAGTTTATGAGTTTTTAAATATAGAGTTGCTTTGCTTGAATGGTTTAGGTAATTTCATTTTTATAATGGAATTTGTGTCATCGTTATAGATTTATCAACAGTTATTAAGTGGGTACCCATAATAACAGCTATGTTTAGCTTAGGGCTTGGATGCTGTGTGAATTATCCAGCATTTTTTATCTCTGTTTACTCAAATTTGTTTAAAAGCTTAGGTAAAGCTAGTACTCAAGGAAATGTATAAATCTATGTTTAGTTATGTTTAGTGTTAAGTACATAATATCAGTCATCTAGCACTGATAACATTAGCTCTACATAGCTTCGGCTTGATTATGCTGTGTGGATTGTCCGACAATATTTATTTTATTCTAAAGCATAAACATTCATAACTCTATATAGATACAAATAAAGATCAAAATAAACAGTAAACCAAGACTGCTATTCATCTTAGAAACTCTCGGAATTCCTTTGCAACTGTCAATGAAAATTAAACAGAACAACCCTATCTTTGTCACATCACACTTGCCAACTAATACATGCCACCTTATTACGCTTTGCTTCAAGAATTTCACCTCTACGTCATCAGTAATAGAAGCTAGAGTCATTTACGTGGGTTACAATGATGGTAGAGCTATTTTACGCATCTAGCTCCCTTCTTTCTGTTTGACAGAACATCTCGCAATTAGCTCTGAGACTGAAATGGAATGTTTTTGATAGAAGGAAATGTGTCTTGTTTTGATTAGTGTAAGTTTTAATTTCTATACAAACATTACAAAGAAATAAATGGTTTCAACGTACCATAGGGCTTTCTTTTCTTTTCTCATTGACTACAATATATAGTAGACTATAGATACTAATAGACTAGAATATATAATAGATTAGAGATATTAATAGACTAGAATATATAATAGACTAGAGACACTAATAGACTAGAATATATAATAGAGAAATAATAGACAATGCTCTTTAAAGAATATACCTTTACTACAAAATTTGCTTTTAATTGCAACAAATATAATTTCTAAGGAATACAAAATTACTAGTAAATTCCACCTAGGTCTGAGTGAAATTACCGTTAGGTTTCGGATATCTTCATTATTTTTCAAATAGGATGCAGTGTACATTCGCTGACACTGCGAATCAGCATATTTTAGTACGAACCCATAAACAAAAGAACATAATAACTAGAAGTACTATTTTACGACTATTTTGAAGGGGAGGTGGTCTCCATTCCATCGAATAACTGCTGATATGCGAAGAAGCATAAGGCCGTGCTTACATTGGATACGAATTTGTTCGTACATTACCGTACGATCACTGTTCGAACGAACATACATACGACTAATCGCACGCAGTCAAAATGCTCCCATACTCTTTGGAAGGTCCGAATAATATTTTGTGCGTAATCGTACATTTCCACACGAATCAAATTCGTTCTATATAGTATCAGGTGAACACGGTCTAAGAGAGTTTTCCGCGCGATGGACTGGCGTCGTAAAAGTGGCGAGGATATTGAAGATTCTTATCGATTTCCTTGGGAATAATGATTTAAGGTTGAATAATGGTGATCATAATAATGAATAACTGCATAGGCAAAATTCTCATAGTAGGTAGTGTACTTTTATGAAATAATAATAAATATTAACAAGAAACCGTTAGCAATATTTCCTCCCTCTGCTCCTTTAGAATCTAGATCATACTATCATCTAGAGTCTAGATGATAGTATGATAGGTATCAGGCTGGTAATTCAATACAAAAAGGTTTTGTTTGATTGTAAAAAGTATGACGTTCTCTCATGCATGACGTATAATTTTCACGGTTGCTTTGGGTGTTATAGATGGTATTTCCCCAAATGATTACACATGAAGATCTTCCCTGTACCGGGTCGGCCCATCTAGCCTGTTGGGGTCTTTCCACCGACAGTTGATGTTGGATAATTGGACAACGGACATGTTAGATGTTGTTGCATGTTGAATATGTGTCATGTGATATTCTTTTTGCGCTCAGAATTTCTCTTAACACCATCTATAGGATTTCTAAAGGACTTAGGTAGGGTTTCTAGCATAAGCATCCGAGGTCACTTTTATTGAGTAGTACTTGCCTAGTAGTTTAGATCATTTCAGGCTAGAGTTCGCTACAATTGCTAATCAAATACACTAAATCAATGAGAACCAATCTGTACGTAAACACGCAGAAAATTGCACCCCTCTATAAAACATGCAGGGAGGCCTGCATTTGCATACAATACCTACTCACTTAAAATGTAATTTTTTAAACTGTTATTCTAGGTAGGGATGTATGCACCTATTTGTTTAGAGCAACAAGGAAACGGAAATAAATTTGGCTGTGGAAAGGGCGGGGTTTTGGTAACTTTTAAAAAGATTTCGCGGAGCGTTAATTTCTATGGTGCTTTTTCGTGAATTCATTTAAATCAAATTATCAATAATTATATAAGAAAAATAGTTTTAAATTATAATACTTATACTGAGATTTTTTATTTTTTTATTCTATTTTTGGCAACTTTTGTTCGCGCTATAAAACTGTTCCTAGCAATTTAACATGGAGCCGTAGTAAATAATCAAAATCTGCTTTCAAAAATATCACTAAGCAGCAAAGAAGTTCAGCCTATCCCCTATCAAATTCCTATTCTACCCACGCGTCGCGACCTACCCTGTTTTATACACTATCGATCTACCTTCACTCTCCACGAAGGCTCTGACCTTCGATGGTTGTTTATTTTGAGCGAAGGTAGTCGAATTTTCATCTGCTAAAAGCTTTGAGTGGTTACTTTACTTTTACTTTAACGTATCAATTTAGCATTTACAATTACTTTTTTTTAGTGTTCGCCTATGTAAAACTTATGTGCAGAAAAGTATGTTATGTCTGTTTTAATATACAAGAGGTATATTTTAAGCACCACACTAGATGTTATGGTCGCTGTAATAGAAGTTATTTCTTTTGTAGCGGGTGGATTTCAGAAGTACTGGTCTGATCCTATCCATTCTTTAATTAAGTACAGTAGTTTTTCCGCGTGATTCGAGAGCTGGTGAGTATCTGGCGCAGCGCATCAACATTGCCGTACAGCGAGGTAATGTAGCCAGTGTCTTGGGGACGTGACGAGTGGTCTGGACTAGGTGGACATGGGTCAGTTGAGATACCTTTAGACTGTTTGCGACCGTCTGCAGTTAGCTCAATTGTTTCAACTGTATACACTAGTTTTAATTTTTTCTATTCCTTGAGTTTAATTGTCTTTGTTAATAAAGTTTTTCACCAATGTAACATACATAACAACCTTAATGCAGTTTTCAAAAGTCAAGTCTGCCTAAATATACTGCAGTATCCGAAATGAATTACTAGTTCTGCCGTAGTAACCTTCAGAATCTTTGGTGATTAGAAACCTGCATTTAACTTCACTTTTATGTAATTCATGAAAGGATAGGTAGGCCTATACAGGGCAAGAAAGGCGCTATTTTAGTCTCAAAAATGAGCTTGCTCTTCCGAATTTTCACGTAGTCTCATTTCGACGCAATTCTTTTTCAAATAAAATCCAGACAGTAACCATCGAAACAATCTTACAAATTCTCTTCGCGAGAATACACTCCGAGTCAGCGAAATGGCGGCAGCATCTGGCGCTATAAGAACAGCCTTATGAACTGCCTTATCGAGTACCTTTTTGACACGTTCGAGGGTAGCCTAGATATGAAAGGCGACGCGTGCTAATAGGTTTTAGGTCAACGCTTGGCTTTAAAAGAGTCGGAGTTTTAACACCAATTTGGACAACATTTTAGAGCTTTTGTCAAGGATGTTACTGACAAATTTTTATTTTAACAAATTTTGCCATCGAGTAATAAAGCGCTATTATGTTGATGATGATAATTATGAGTATTAAGTAAATACCTAAGTTTTTATAACAAGAGTTTGTAACATTTAAAATCAAACCTAAGTTTTGAATCTTGTTAAATAAAAAATTTCTGGTTCATTATAAGTTATAGCTAGGTACCTAATTGAAGATTGCAGAAAGCTTAAACAAAGAGATCCAGCCCATTTATGTTTTCCTGGTATTAATCAGTCCGTGTCGCAACGACACAGACTACGTTTCAAGGGGCACTGCAATCTTCGCTGAGATGACGCCTTGCACTTATGCTTGCCTGGTACACGAGTGGTGGAAAATATGCTAGGTTTGTTTTTTTACAGTTTACTTTGTGATTTTATGCGGTACTTGCTTCTGAAACGTATTTTCTGTAAAAATACGAGTTATCCTTTCTTCGATCTGTCTTTTAGGTTTAGATATTATAGCGATAGCAATAATATCTAGGAAACAGTCCAGCCATGAGTTACATTTACTCTTAAAAGTATGTTAAAGAACATACCTGAAAATTGCATTCCTGCTCATGAAATTTCGAGGTCAAAGCTCAGATTTTCTATACAGTATAATGTGTCTATTTAACGTGACAAATTAAGTCCAGCGCCTTCTTTTTGTAATTTCCCGACTTGTACGAGAAACTCGCAAGACTCTTAATCCCTACCAACCAATCTCCTTTTGCAGTTCCTTTTTAAGTGGCGCAGAGGCGCTAGCAAATCCTGTAAAGCTTGTCTCGTTTTAATCTCTCTCCTGGGACGATTTACTCACTTTGCCCGTAAAGATATTTGTGGAAAATGCAGATCGAGTGTTTTGGTCCCATTTTTTAGATAACGCACAAATATCTATATCACCTCTATTCTTTGAGGCTTAGATGCTCAGCATAGCAGAATGTATCACAACACATATTCGCGTACCTAGAAGTGTTATTTATCTATTATTATCTATTATTTATCTCTTAAGTACCTAGAAGGTACTTAGTAGATAAATACTAGAAAATAACTGTTACAGAATTTTTTTTAAATGCTTAGCGAAAATAACCAATTTATTTAAAAGTTTCATAGCACAAAAGTTAATTTTATGTGTATTTAACAATTCTATGTGGTCTACTAGTGCCTGAACTAAATAAATTATGTATCTCAGGTGAAAAGTGACAATAAATAAGTAATAAACAAAGATCACATAGTACACAACAATAAACGACTACCTATGTATTTTTTCAAATAACATGAGATATTACGTTAATTATTTTTACTAAATATTTCAGAAAATACGGCTGAAAACGAATTAAAATTTAATGTATCGGCACGCTATGCAAGGTTCATTCAAAATCTCCCAAAGGCAACGAAAAATTTAATCAAGGATATACAATTTAGCTTCTAACTGCTGGCAATATTTTTCTCTTATCTGTACGAAACGAATGAGTGAATGAAGGAATGAATGATGGTAATGAAGGAGATGGCAAGGTGGAATAGTAATATTGCGAAGGGCGCAAGATGGGCGAAGCTTTATCGTGACTTTGAGGGATAGTAAACAGGATTTTGTTTTAGCCGAAACTCAGAAAATAGATGGGCTTTCAGCTGTGAAAACTCACGTACTGATTTTAAAACCTATCTTCTCGTAGGTCTCAGTTATTTATATACCTACTAGCGACCCGCTCCGGCTTCGCACGGTTTCATTATACGTATAAACCTTCCTCTTGAATCACTTTATCTATAAAAAAACCGCATCAAAATCCATTGCGTAGTTTTAAAGATTTAAGCATACAAAGGGACATAGAGACATAATGACAGAGAAAGCGTCTTTGTTTTATACTATGTAGTGATAACATGAGATTCACTCGCTAGTTACCTATAAAAGCCAAAATAAATAAAGCCTTCAATTAGAAGACTGGCTTCATCAAAATATTATGCTGAACACACAATATCCTTGTTATATCTAAGATGCACCTTCTCTTGTTATCCCTCATAAAAATAAATAACATTTCCTCCCTCACTGTTATAGTAAAGACCGCTAACTTTTATTGCGTTCTTATAAATATCCATACACCTACAAGATACCTTTATAAATAAACATAGACAAAATCCATGCATAAAACAATGCGTTGAAGCTTGCACCCCAAAGCGCCTCGTTCGGGGTGCAACCCCCATTTCTTTCCAAAGATATATGATTTTAATAATCGCCAAGATTACGGTAAGGAGGGTCTGTATTCTTCAAGTGTCCCTCAGAGGCCTGTCTTGAGAAATTGTCCCTGTAGCTATTTCATTTGTGAGGACCTCTTGATATATGCTTGGCGAACCTTTTTTCTTCAGGTCCTCCTTTTTATTTGAATACGGATTGTTCTTTATTGTCCTTCGATTGCACGGATTGCTTTCAATTTGTTTTCTACTAAAGCATCTTGTGATTGAGGGAAATGAAGATCGGTGTTTCCGTTACTTGTTTTTAAAGTAACTAATATAATAAAAGTAATAATTAGGGCCTTAGTAACTAAGGAAATTTTGATGAGCAGGCAAATATACAGAAAACAAAGTGCATAGACAATAGTTATTGCAAACCTATGAAAGGTTCCTATGTAGAGTCAAATTTCGAGTACTTACCCACCTAATATCATGGTAGCTACTTATAAGGTAGAAACTAGCTCTTGGTACAAAGTAGTGAAGAAGTTATTTATTTGATCAAACATAGATATAAAGTTATATAAGGGCAATGTAATTTACCAATCGTGAAGACATCTGAGGGGCGTCCATTGATTTTCCATTCATTTGCGGTAACTTCTTGTTAAAAGAGTTGCTCACTTGACTGCCACCTGCGTAGTATAAAAAATACAATCTAAACCTCATTTAAAAAGACCAATTCACGTTACTTTCAATACAATAACAGAACTTACCTACGCTCAAGACAACAAAAGCAAAATGGCAGAGATGCTTATTGTCTGTCGCTTTAATTATACAAAGTCTGGATGCAAGCGTCGTACAGGTGGGAACAATTAAGATGTCACTGACAATTTAGGAAGCTGACACGTGACGACTAATAACTTCACCCGCCGTTTATTAACAAACCGCTGCACTTGCTGCAATCATAAGCACTTGTCGCGCGGTCTTCGCGCCAAAACAGCCATTTTGTGAGCGTCCGCCATTTTGTGACGCGAAGATGAACGATGTTAATTGCAATTTCGTAGTTTTGATATCTGTTGGTAACGGCTGGTGGGATGTGATTAAAAGTTGGGACAGTTTCATGGGAATCAGAGGTAGATTGCCTGCCTTTTGATCGGTTACATTAAGGGAGTCAACACGAAACTTATGTAATGTCATTATGTGTCTGTTTATAGGTAATATGTAACTTATGAAATGTCTGTTTATTTGAAGTAAATCCACTAATAAAGCCTCTATCAATTTGTAGTAATGATTCCAGCATAGCGCTAGTTAATTGCCAGTTCGACACATCTTGTAATATGACAGGTATGTACGCATTTCTGAACACTTCTACGCAACTCTAGATTTCTTAGTTTATTGGATAGAAAAAAAATTTAAAAAAAAAATAATTAGCAGCAAAACAAAATACATAGGTACAAAAAGCTAAACCAAATGTTAATTTTTATTGGGAATGAAACCTTAAGCATTTGACCATCAAAAGAAAAAAGCGCTCTTTCCCATAAGAAACTTATTCACTCTCGGAATTTCAAGACTCTAAGATTGTACTCTACCGGAAAAACAGTGTCACAGTGTTACAGTGTGTTCTTCGTAGAATTACTTATTGCATGGCTTTTCTGCTAGCGACAGCATGATCTTAGCCAGAACTATAAGTGGCCACTCCAACACCCCTTTACACACTCCTACTCCTAAAATGTTTATAGTTATAGTTATCAGCGAGTGTTCTGCCACAGATAGTTACAGGGTGTCCCGACGTCACAGGGCGTAGCATAGAGGGTGTTATGAAATTAGCGAGACAACAGACAGATAAATTAGTTTATCTCCACGTCTGGTGTCGGAATGAAAATCAGCGAAATTAATGTTTGTTTTGCTTTTCTCGTTTCGTTATTAGACTGAGAGTTAATTAGTTGGTCGGGAATTAGTTCTCTCGACTTGTGACCTGAATTAATGCTGATTGCTATCCTTACCACTTAGGAATTAAAATATAAAAGCAGTAGATGTATCTAACTAATGAGAATGGTAGTGATAGCCTGCAACTGTGAATTTTTAATCAATTGGGTAAAGTTTGAAGGGAAACAACACCAACACACTCGTATTATAAATGCAAAAGTAGATTTTGTCTTTGATGATCTTTGTTTCAAAATCTAAATTTTAAACTTATTCCATGTTAACAAAAACGATTGTGTGCGGAAACTTAAATAAACTTAAATGTAAAGTAATAATTTAATTCAATTTTTTGGATAATTGTTTATTTATATCTAATAGCTATTTATACAATTTTATTTTTACTGAGTTGATGTTTGTTCTCTTCGGTTTAAAACTTCAATATAAACTGCATAATCGCCAGAAATAAAGAACAGGGTTCTTTATCTTAGAATTCAGTTCCGATGGAATAGAAATAACCTTTTCATAGAAACAACGCGTGCGAATCCTCGGGTAAAAATAAGTATTGAATAAAACGCCTTAAGAAATTAAACGTAGATAATAAAACAATGCGGAAAAAACAGCAACCAAATAAGAACCACAATAAAATAGTCATCCCAATTTATGGACCCTTCTGTTCCCACAAAAACGGTTATCGAAGCAAACTAAATTTGTTAACCCTGAACACCCAAATCGCTGCGGGCTATGGATGTAAAAACTGCATGTGTTAGATTTTAGGGACTCTATTTATTAGAAAAGTAATAGAACCTGAAGTTTAGATCAATATTTAACTACCTTGATGTCTATTTTCAATAAAACGTTACTAAAAATCCTAATAAGGTTGCTAATGTGGGTAGTAGAGAAAAGAAGAAAAACTTTAAACGTGAATACTTTTATATTCAAGAAAACAGTCTGGTTGGAACACAATTTTATAAAGAAACAATGACACAGATTTTAAAGATATATTACACAAGTCACTAGGCACTAGAAATAAATCTAACAAGAACAATACTTAGATTTTAGATATTTTAAATTCAATACACAGTAATAGGAACATTTATTTTCTAAGAGATGATACCCTAATGATTCAAACTTGAACTACTCACAATGTAAGTACTAAAGAAAACTAGGACACATCTAGTAACAATTTGCTAATATGTAGAACAGCTTACCAGAAGATATTTTCAGCTCGACTGATCACAAATAAGTGGGGAAGCCAGCCTACAGCCTACTTTTTATAACCTTAATTTAATGAACCGACAGGTAGTCAAAAAAACTCGACCGATCCCGCCAACATGCGGCTAAAGCTATCGCTAATAACGTTTCATAACTAAATAAATGGAAATATCTTGTAATGTGATAAAATATCCATGACAAATGTTCTTAAATATTAAATTAACAATTACTATATTTATTACATCCATTATAATGCATTATAAAGTAGCTTATACATTAACTAAATCCACTTTGACTTAGTATTTGAATTGGAGCGGTAAGCATTTAGGAAGTCAAGTTTATTATTATTATATGATCAAATAGCTTTATAATCTTACTGTTTACGATAACATACACTTAATAAAGTATTATTAATATTGTTCAATACATAAAAATCATTGAATACTAATAATAATGAATGTTATAGCCTTATTCATAAAATGAAACTGATTTGACTTAGTATTTGAATTAAAGCGGTAAACTGGTAGGAAGTCAAGTCTATTAATATTACGTGTCAAATAGTTTTATAACCTTACTGTTTATGATAACATACACCTAATATGGTATTATTAATATTACTTAACATATTAAAATCATTGAATACATTGTGTGACAGCCTTACTCATAAAATGAAACTGATTTGTCTTAGTATTTGAATTTGAGCGGTAAGCAAAACAAGTAGGAAATCAGACCTATTACATTTATCTTTTGAAACCTTAGTGATTACTACAACATTATACTATGTTATATTATATTTATAATTATATATATTACAATTTATCTTGCACGGCCGTCCTGACAATGCTTCGTTCTCGAAGCTTCTTATTTTCCAAGCATCATTAATGTGGATGTAGGTACCTTCATCTTTTTTTTTTCAAAGTTGATCAATTAATATTTTTTTTTTTTTTTTTTTTTTTTTCATTTGTTTTAGAGCCTCCCTTGGGCCCATATTATTTATCTACACAGTAAGTCAAAGTAAGTAAAGTCAAGTCTGTTTTCCTCTGACCGAGGGACCTCGACATGTATACTCGCTATACCCGCTGCTAATATCATAAATATACACCAAGTCCGTGGGCCGCCAGCGGAAGGACCTAATTCATTAAGCATTTTATGATTTCCATTTGTTTTAAAGCCTCCCCTGGGCCCATATTATTTATCTACACAGTCAGTCAAAGTAAGTAAAGTCATGTCTGTTTTCCTCTGACCGAGGGACCTCGACATGTATACTCGCTATACCCGCTGCTAATATCATAAGTATACACCAAGTCCGTGGGCCGCCAGCGGAAGGACCTAATTCTTTTTATCGTTTTATCAAATATTCTTTTGATTTATTCTCATCTCAAATATTAATTTCAATTTCAATATATGTAGGTACCTACATAAACAAAACCCTTTTTTGTCACATAGATACACGAGTACTTAAAACAAAACAAACATTATTCTTATAACAAACAAAATGATTTCATCTCCTACTGATAAAGTTAAATAATTACGTCGCGTGGTGTCAAACCGATTCTTAAATACCTACGATACCTTAACATTACGGAATAACCTAATTTTATCCCTCGCGTATTCGCAGTAAGTGTCAGCCGAACCTGAAGTGTATGATACGCCTTGGACAGTTTATCGCACAGGTTTTTTTTTTTTTTTGAGGGTAGAGATCAGACAGTTCGTTGTGGTAATACTCCCAGGATCGCCCAGCGTCGGGGTTCCACGTGTCAAACCAAAGAAGACCAGACCCCTTTAGGGCGTTACCGGTTTTTGCGACTGCTGCCACGCTGCTCCATCCAAATTCTCCGATGAGCGTCTCAATGTGGTCGCACCAGCTAGCAGCACCGCCATCGTTTGTCGCGGGATCGAACACGGGAAGCCACACGTCGCTGTCTTGCCGCCGATTGGAAAACACAGCGTCACGGACTGCCGTGAGCAGAGATTTGAGGACAGCAGGATCCATTCTGAAACTTGCACAGCATGTATTAGAATGATGAAAAGGATCTATCCCACTTCTGATGTTAGATTTGGGGGACTCTATTTATTAGAAAAGTAATAGAACCTGAAGTTTAGATCAATATTTAACTACCTTGATGTCTATTTTCAATAAAACGTTACTAAAAATCCTAATAAGGTTGCTAATGTGGGTAGTAGAGAAAAGAAGAAAAACTTTAAACGTGAATACTTTTATATTCAAGAAAACAGTCTGGTTGGAACACAATTTTATAAAGAAACAATGACACAGATTTTAAAGATATATTACACAAGTCACTAGGCACTAGAAATAAATCTAACAAGAACAATACTTAGATTTTAGATATTTTAAATTCAATACACAGTAATAGGAACATTTATTTTCTAAGAGATGATACCCTAATGATTCAAACTTGAACTACTCACAATGTAAGTACTAAAGAAAACTAGGACACATCTAGTAACAATTTGCTAATATGTAGAACAGCTTACCAGAAGATATTTTCAGCTCGACTGATCACAAATAAGTGGGGAAGCCAGCCTACAGCCTACTTTTTATAACCTTAATTTAATGAACCGACAGGTAGTCAAAAAAACTCGACCGATCCCGCCAACATGCGGCTAAAGCTATCGCTAATAACGTTTCATAACTAAATAAATGGAAATATCTTGTAATGTGATAAAATATCCATGACAAATGTTCTTAAATATTAAATTAACAATTACTATATTTATTACATCCATTATAATGCATTATAAAGTAGCTTATACATTAACTAAATCCACTTTGACTTAGTATTTGAATTGGAGCGGTAAGCATTTAGGAAGTCAAGTTTATTATTATTATATGATCAAATAGCTTTATAATCTTACTGTTTACGATAACATACACTTAATAAAGTATTATTAATATTGTTCAATACATAAAAATCATTGAATACTAATAATAATGAATGTTATAGCCTTATTCATAAAATGAAACTGATTTGACTTAGTATTTGAATTAAAGCGGTAAACTGGTAGGAAGTCAAGTCTATTAATATTACGTGTCAAATAGTTTTATAACCTTACTGTTTATGATAACATACACCTAATATGGTATTATTAATATTACTTAACATATTAAAATCATTGAATACATTGTGTGACAGCCTTACTCATAAAATGAAACTGATTTGTCTTAGTATTTGAATTTGAGCGGTAAGCAAAACAAGTAGGAAATCAGACCTATTACATTTATCTTTTGAAACCTTAGTGATTACTACAACATTATACTATGTTATATTATATTTATAATTATATATATTACAATTTATCTTGCACATGCATAGGGGACGTTTAGGCCCCAGGCAGAGAGGTATGGATTACACAATTTACAACTGTATCCGTTACTTTGGATAATGAGGCTTCGAAATTTAATTGGAGCTCGTGTTATTAAATGATGTAATGTGGTTTTTTGAATAACAGCGCCATTTGTTTTACAAAATGATGGTTAGTCAAAAGAAGTATTGTTTATTTTTATATTTCAGAAATACACATTTGAATTTCCTGCTTATTTTTATTAATTTATTTTAATTGTTTTTATGATAATCTTTACATAATATATAAATCAAATACTGTTCGTTAGTCTCGCTAAAACTTGAGAATAGCTGAACGGATTTATCTTATCTTGGTCTTGAAATGTTCGTGGAGAAGGTTTAAAAGGTGAGAGAAATTCTAAATGCATAATATTATAATGTACATTGCACCCGTGCGAAGCCGGGGCGGGTTGCTAGTTATTGAAAAATATAAAAGTAACCTTTTAATAGTAAGTTTATTTCGGTAAGGATTCATAAAAGGTAGGTACCTATTTACAATTTTTACAAAGTACATACTTCAGCTACAAAATCATCCCCAGATTTTTTTTGTCGGGTTTGAATAAAACCGTAGAAGGTTACATTATACATAACGAATCTCATAGGCGGATGTATTAAGGACCGGAAGTAAGAGGAACTACGCCTCTGACGGCGCGGTTTGTTTTAATGCAATTGTCATGCAAATTTTCGAATTAATCTACCCGCTTTAACTTGAATTCGCCGAGTTTATGATCTATTTTACCTTCATGATGACTTTTGAATTAAAATAAAATAAAGTTTAAAGGGTTGGCAAATATTGTGCCAGTTATTTTCTTTTTTCTGTTCTACTTTTCCGTGAGGTGTGATAGCATACATTACAAAAATGAAAGAGCGGCAAGCAAAGCCGGGCAATAATGCATTCTCTCCCAACATAACATGGTGCATTTTAAAACTGTGAAATCTCAATAAAAGCAAGTTGCATATTATTCACCGCGAGCTACCGAAACAAACCATAGGATAAATCGCTGAAGCGGTATTAATTTCCGCGCGTATTGAATTTCGAATAAAAAATATATTCCATTTCTGAATTTCGTATTTTTCTCGTAACAGTGTCGTTTCACAACTTTTTTGAACATGGAATAAAACGCTTTAGTTTTTTCGATGCACGAACAGTTCTAATATTTGTTTCAGAATTTGTTTTTCGCAATTTTTATTTAAATTTTGATGCTCGGAATTTTTTGTAGATTTTTTTTGTGTACTTTAATGCTCTATCTAGATACTGTAGGCTTACCTTTTACTAACACAAAGCATGGAAACAAATAAAAATTTGAATTTAAGTACAACTGAAACAATTGAGGTAACTGCGGACTGTATTAAACAATATTGAGTTAGTTCAATGTATCAATACCAATTGGAAATGTTCCCAAGACGCTGGCTGCATTACCACGCTGTATGACAATGCTCTCAGTAGAATAGGAAACAAAAAACTAAATAATAAGAAATATGTAGGTACAAACCGTACGTAAAATTGTTTTCTGTTTCGTATTGACGACTGGCGGGCGAACGTCTGCCTGCGACGCTGATTCGATACCTACCTTGGGACAAATTATGTATGTAAGATGTACAAATATTTGATAACGACCGATGTGGCGCGGTGGGCGAAGGTCCGCCTGCGACGCAGGAGGTTGCGGGTTCGATTCCCGCCTCGGAACAAATTTGTGTACGATCTGCAGAAATTTGTTCCGTTGGTCTGGGTGTTTTCTATGTATAATAAAAAATATCTATCTATGTAATGTACTATTGTATTAAGTATATCAGTCATCTAGTACCTTAACACAAGCTTTGCTTAGCTTGGGGCTAGATGATGTTGTGTGGACTGTCCGGAATTATTTATCATTTATTTATTTATAAGGGATTTTTCTGGGTGATTTCTATGATAAAAATATCAATCTGAAGTACTTATAATGTATTTAGTAACTATATCAGTTACTAGTAGGTACCCAAAACAGACCACAGTTTGCGGCTATACCTATGATTCTGTTTGGATTTTCCAGCATTATTAATTTACTAGAATCTGCCTGCCATACTAATAAATAAACCACGCGTTGTTTCAGTCGAAACGCTATTTCAAGGCTATTTCTATGCAATGGAAACTGATTTATAGCATGAAAATTAGCCCGTGGTTTATTCCAAGGATATAATTACGTCTATTCAAACGGGTTAGGGTACATCTCGTATGAAAACTTGTCCGAGGGCGAGTTGTTCTCTTCAGTTTCTACGTCATTCCAGCCCCATCCGTATCATCCGTATCAGTAGTTTTTTTGTGTGGAAGAGTAACAGACGTCCATACTATTAGATAATCTATACATAAAAACTGTCGCATGAGTAAAGATGAGTACCTACATGTAGAGCTCATAATATGTTGGTTTGGTAGGTACATTTTTATTCTGGCTCATTATGTAAGTAACGAACCAAGTAACAACGTGTCCATCGTAAAAAGGAATACGAATAGTCCGCTACGGTAATATCCCGTAATTGTCCTGAGAGCGGCATAGGGGCCGATGGCAACTAAGTGGTCAATTGATCACCACGGGTGGTCGTGGTCAACGGGAGAAAATTGTCGACAATTTCTACTAATATCTGTCAGGAAGTGCTGTTGTGCAGTTAATTGGATGCAGGGTTTATCTATTGGTGTTTCAATGGATATTGAATTTTATTGTGCGGTTTTTAATTGGATTTTAGTCTGACAAGTACGTAGGTAATATACGACCAAATCTATGAGGGCATTAACAAGCATCAGGCAGTTAAGTCAAACAGTTTTGAGAAGGAGGCCAAGAGGAGGATTTACCTAGGCTGGCAGCTTTTGGAAACTACGTCAAGGCTTCGGGTCATTCATACCGCAATACGTGACAATGAAAAAGGTTTGAATCAGTGCGTTCTACTCACGTTAGAGCTGGTCCACCAGTTTAGAGTCGTGCAAGTCAGCGAGCTATGGAAAGAGCTATGCTCGGAGTTTCACTGAAGGATAGATTCGTAATAAATACATCTGATAGTGAACCAAAGTTATCGACATAGCTCAAAAAATTAGCAAGCTGAAGTGGCGGTGGCCTAGCCATATATCGCGAAGAACAGACAACCGCTGGAGTGAACAATGTGAATATCCGCTACTCGTTTAGTTAGCCATCCAGCCAGGATGTGCGAAAAATTTGAGTGTAGATGCAAGTAGAAAACAGAACGCTATTTTGCTCACAGTCTTGTGTCCTGCAGTGAACTCATATTATAGTTTACTAGCGACCCGACCCGGCTTCACACTTTGGTTTTATTTAAAGTTTGATACGTACCTTCCTCTTAAATCATTTTATCTATTAAAAAAACCGCATCAAAATCCGTTGCGTAGTTTTAAAGATTTAAGCATTCAAAGGGACATAGGGACGAAGAAAGCGACTTTGTTTTATACTATGTAGTGATTTATGATGATTATCGTGAGCAAAGGTGAATTTGATCTTTTTCAACTGCCAAAACTGGATTTTATTTTTTTTAATTCTATTTTCGATATTCCAAATCCAACCCTATAATCAACTGTTGAAACCGTTTATTAACTTTTTAATTCCATTTTCAATCGTCCAAATGGCAAACCCTAAAGATGAAAGCCATAAAAAATGTCTCGTACAAAGCCGACCTCAAAAAATTATAAAAATCAATTTGTCACCAACTTTTCCGCACAAAAAGTAATATCATTATCCTTCCTATAATTTTCGCTTTCTAAAACTGGGGTTGCTATTATTGAAGTCGTTGTCAGATGCAAATCAAGCAGGCCGTCTTTTTCAGGGGTGCTGAAATATGGGGCTATAAACGGCAGGCTCCCAATGTTGGCGACACCTGACGGTCACCCTATTGGATTTTGAGGATATGAATTAGTGCGGGATATTGAAAATGTTGAAGGATTTTGAAACGTTCTTTTAGTTTTCTTGCAAAATGAAATATGAAATGGTAGTCAGAAGTCGTCAATATCAGCTCATATTTGTTCGTTTGATAGCCTCCTATAATGAGCATCATAGCGCACTGTCTTCAAATTGATGCATCCAGCATCTGTGTGATACATCCAGTCCAGTGATACATCGATCTTTTACAGATCGATGTATCACTGGCCGGAAGGCGTCCCATACTGTTTGTCGAGTCGTAGTCTCCATTCAAGAAAAGCTTTGTGCCTTATTTTCATGCAAATCCCCAGGGAGTATCTAATAAAGACCTCATTGGATCCTAAGACCTCCAATCCTTTCTCCCATTCATTCTAATTTACGGTTTAAGGCACCACTAAATACATATGTAATTTTTTCTGTTATTAAATAAAATGTAATATCTACGCCGATCCACATAGTTAGGTAAAGACTGAGCTTAGCAGTATCTGCGTCTTTTATTTGTTTGTGCCAACTGTTTAATGTTTCTGTTTTTGTTTCAGGTAAGCACAGATACAGATCCAACAATACTCACGGTAAAGCCTGTAAGTGACATCTTATTTTAAATCCTATTTACTTGGAACTAATGTTGAATATCATTCAGAGGAGTTACTGTCTAAGAGTTCTTGTACTCCAGGCAATGCAGCATATTATCGAAAACTGTAGCTAATGTAGGTACCTATTTCTATGATTAATTATCTTGTCTTTGGACATTATGTGAAGGAATTAAATCATCTATCTAAGAGCTAAGTAAAGTTGAAGCTGCAAAGAGCCTGTCTAGACCTAGCAGCATTTTCAAAGCTTGCACCCATTATAAGATTTCGTTACTTTGTGAACAATGCTCAAACTTATTTCGTGCTAGACAGTGTGCTTAAGAAAGTATATTTAATTTTACCGTAAGTGCTTACTCGTAGGGTAAATCACATCACACTAATATTATTTTATTTTATTTTGGTTTATTTGGAAAACAAACAGTTGTACAAACAGTAATAATTAAACTTAAAAATAACTCTTAAGCATTAAAATGTCCTCGCGTTTAAATCGCTTATAAAAGCGAAAGTTTGGATGGGTGAATGTTTAAGTCATTGAATACGGGATATTTACCATTATTTGATTTCTTTTGAGTTTTCCGATATTTCGGCACCGAAATATCGGATAAATAATAAAAATAAAAATGTGTGAACCATGATAGTCTTAAAATGTTTGTTACCTCTTGAAGCCAAAACAACGGAACGGATCGAGCTCAAGATGTAGTTCTAGGAAGGCAATAAACCATAGGATCCTTTTCAATCTATAAACCAGTTCCGATGTGTATTCCCTTGGAACATTTCCATGTGAAACAACGCTTACAAAGCCGCTAGCTGATACTAGTGAGATTTAGCCTAATTTGATCCGTATTTGTGTAAAAAATTAACAAACATCCATCAATCCATACATACAAACCTTCGCGTTTGTTTTTTAAGCGCAACAGCACCTAAAGTGGCGCCCCCACTTATTTTATCATATTACAATTTTTAGACATAGATATTTTTAGTAAGAGATACGAAAACAGAGTTTGGTGGCCACCAAAGGCAACTTTGTATCTCTTCCTAAACTAGACAAAATAAAACTACAACAGATACATAAAAAAATAGCTTATTATAGGTTTAACAAACTGTACGAGTGGATTTTAAAAATTCCTTTGTTTTACGGAGTTATATTATGATAAAATAAGTGGGGGTGCAACTTAAGGTGCTGTTTGCGCCTTAATAAGAATTACTGGTTCTTATTTAGGAAAATATGTCGACGCCTAGAAGTCTATTTTAGCTCTATTCTAGTCTTACTTACAAGGGCCTACTATTGAAGAACTTCATTACTCCTGGGAAGCAGATTTAGACTAAAAGCACATAAACACTGAAACACAAAACTTTCAGATGCCAGTAAAAGTTCTAAGAACATCCTGTTTATTGCAGTTTCAAATATTTGTTTGATGTAAATAAGGCTGAGTTCGGAAAGTGGGTAAATCCGTTTTGTTCTCTAATCCGTTCAGAATTGTTATTGCACTTTGAGTTTCAACTGTGAGGAAAATAATAATTTTCTCGCGACTTGAATATAGGCTTTTATTGCAAAAGGAGTTTTGAACACTTTCTCAAAGAATATAATACAAAAGAGATTATAATAGAAAACTATTTATTATTCCACACATAATACATAAACTACCTTACTTACTAAACTTACCAACATAGTCACTTAACATACTAGCATGTAGTTACTCAAATTAGTAATTTACGTAAGAAATTAAAATATCCTAAATATCTTTTACTTTATTTCTTTCTATCTTTTACTTTATTTCTTGGGATATTTTTCATTTCTTTGAAATTTCCCTGAGTATATACATAGTGAGGGGTAACGATAATCTTAGTAACGTAGTTACTCATTTATATCACTAAAAGTCGTAACCACCTGGGTATTGATTAAGCTAGGTTAACTTCTTTATTCAAAACTGAGTAAGTACCTACCTACCCGCACACATATATTATTTTTCTTAAACTCAGCCGAAAATTTCAATTGATTTATTAGCATTTACAATTTAATTAATGCTCTAAAACAACACTGAACTTGCATCTTTTAATTTAAACATTACAAACCAAAACACGTAAAAGTCATAAATTTGAAAAGATTTACACGGATTTAATATTTTGAATCGTAAATTCTGTTTTTATCCTGTAACTGAATATACAAGAACCACCGTAGGTACTTATAAAACTTTTATGAAAGGTTACAATAAATTGTTTTATTGAACCCTGCGTATAACATGTAACCTGCCTATCTAACGTTTGAACCACTCACATAGAATGCATTATTATTTACAAGTAAAAAAAACTTTAAAAAACAAACCTTCACCAAAGATAGGCTCATTTTTTTGACGCGAAAATATTGAATTTTTCTATGTATGTTGCTTATTTACGAGGCATCTAAAACTTTACTTCGTTCTTCGTAAACAATTTTATGAAAACAATTTATTCAAAATCGTAGCTGTATGCAGCATGCAACTTGTTACGCAGTTCGCACCCTTCCCTTTGTTTGCATAAGTCACTAAAACGCACCCCTGCTAATGAAAACCTGAGGGAAAATTCGGGAAAACTCATAATAATATAGGGTGAGTGGCCAGACACGATACAGGGTGATTTTATTTTACAAGGACCATCTTCTCTGTTTCATTCAACGTAGGGTACCTACCTACTTTTCACTTTCGCGAAGAGTTCGTTCACGCGATGTTCTTTGTTTTTCTGTAGAAGCCAATTTGCTCAATATAGTTTGCATTGCATGAAGCTCATTTTCAATATGAATAAGAATCAAAAGAATTTGAAACGGTGATAAATTCCAAAGAAATTTAGATATACGTGCACTGTGAAATATTAGAAGCTTTATTTGTGTAGCTTTATTTTAAAATGTATAAAAAATTAAGTACATGTAACAAAAATATACCATCTAAAATTATTTTATAATTTTATTGGAAGTTGTTTTCAATTTATTCACCCCAGGCTTTGACTTCCGATCCCCGGAAGGATATTTTTGTGTGCTTTTGCAGACCGGAAGGAAGTACGGATTAAATACATTGTATACAGACAATGTTCAAACAACCATGCTGAAACTCTGATGTCCAATATTGAATTCAGCTTTTTTTTATTTCGCTGTTGTAAATAAAATATTAGAAGTTAACTCAACCATTTCAATTGGAAATACAATTTAATGTTTATTTCTATTTTTACATTGCCATTTTTAACTCTAATATCGAATAACTACACCTTACATGACTTTTTGTGTAGTTTTTACGTTGTTACATCTATAAAACAATTACAAAATTGGGTAAATTATGTCTGTAATATAGGTGTGGTCCCCATAAGAATGACCATGATAATTGAGAAACAATAGAGTTAAAAATTTTATTTATGGAAAAGAAAAGGAATTCCTAATTCAAAATGTAGTTTTAAATAGTGATGCCAACACCCTGTACAAATCTCCCAAGCCATACAAATTCAAAAGGCCGTCAGCATCGCGCGCGACGCAAAGTTATGCAGATGTACGACAGATGGCGCTGTACCCCTCAGGTTATCGCAGATTAACGGAAAACCCCCTGTTTAGTTGTAACTGAGTTGCGCTTATTTTACCTGTGTTTGTGTTCGATATTGTTTTGTATACCTACGGTGTTTCCTTAAGTTTAAATGGAAAATATATCGATATATACGCGTAGGAACAGATGTAAAATTCCAGCTATATTTGATCAAATTTGATTTAAACAGCAGCACCTCTTTTAACAGCATGAGACTGTTATTTTCAAATCCAAATGTTATTTACGCTCTGGAAAATTATGAAACTAATTTAAATAGGTATTCTACCTAATGACATGATTCATTTTACACGTTACTGGTTTTAGCTGAGAATTCTAGTATATTGCTCACAATACGGACCAATCCCTCCGTTTTAGTATCCATACGTCAGTCCGTTTATTATCTCACGTAGCATCTATGTACCTTCATATCAAATACAACTTTACAGCCCCTAAACCATGAATAACTTAGATACCTTACCTAACTTCAAGGCGCATTTGTGTAGGAAGCTGGTTGTTACTTATTTCCGGGGCTTAGAAACGGATTTGCTGAATAATTTGCATCTTAAAAGATGCAATTTATTTGGGTATTAAAAAACAGAAACTATTTACTCCTGATTTTGTGTTTTTTTGTGTATTTTATTATAATGTGAGGCAGAGAAAAATAAACACGCAATAACGAGATTTTTTTAATGACGATTCCATATTAAATGTCTTTATTTTCTTACTTATTTGCTGTATAAATTTATCTATCAAATTATTTTGATTTTACATGTCAGAAAGGCTTAGTTTGAATCATCGAATTTTTACACTTTTTCAGACCTTTTTACAGCTTAGCCTTAAATATAAAAATTAGGAATATAGGAATATGTATAGTTTGTGAACATATTCAGGGGAAATATATACGTACCTGCTACTAAGATTTCAACAATAATATTTCATTAAACCTGCAATCATCGCCAGAGATGACAACTCAGCTAGGCATACACCCCCAAGATATAACAGGTAAGTTTGCCTCATCATTTATTTACGCGTGCGTAAAACTCCCCTTAATTTGGGTAATTATTTGAGCGGTGAATCCGCTACTCAAATATTGAAAGTGTATTGCTTTGATGTCGAATCTCCCTAAGTTTTGGGTAAAATAATGAGTTGGAAGACGGCACCGTTAGGGTCTCTGCGGTTGAGGTGTTTTGCTAAGGGTTTTGCTTGATTTGTATTATGTTAGTACGAGTATTATATGTTACGTATTATAATTATTATGTGTTATATGTTACGTAAATTATTTAGGTACTTACCTACTCCTGATACCTAATCTTTTGATTTAAAAAACAATTACTAAAATACTACATAAATAATAATGTAGAAATATTCATTTTTTATGACACCTGGATAGCCTTTGAAATTCTTTAGTGGTTTACTTTTTATGTTTCTACTTACATATACGTCATTAATTCGTGCATGAACCATGAATGAATGACTCTTTGGTCCATGAATTTTCTCATGTATTCGAAAGGTCCCCTCATCTCAATTCAAAGGTGCCCACTAACATTAAAGAGCTCAAACAAAAACCAGAATTTCCATTTCAATAGCAAACGTTTCCACACGAAGTGTTACATTTGAGGGTCGGACCGTATATATTTAGCTAAACAAAAGGAAGTGGCCAGAAAAGCACAGCATTTCACCAAAGGTTTAGTCAGGTAGCCTTGTTATATGTGAAAAGGGAGACAAATGAAAACTTCCGCAGAAATACGTAGCAAGCACTGAATCAATTAAACGAAACAATAACAATGTCATACAATGTAATCCAATTTCAGCTGTTCACTAGTAAACACTTGACTTATGAACAAGTTTTTCAAGCTGTCTTTGATTAATCTTACTGAGACATACTCACATCGCAAGGTTATCACTGATACCTACTATATAAACTTTTACCGCTTAGTAACTGTTTATAAATTAATAACAAAGGAAAACAAAACAACGACCGCCGATAAAGTTTTCCGGATAGTGAAACATTTACGGATTTAAAAATTTAAATATATTAAAATTAAATTTTAAATAATGCTGGACAATCCACACAGCATCATCTAGCCCCAAAGTAAGCTACTCAAAGCTTGTGTTATGGGTAAGATAACTGATACATTTAATACATTACATACAGAGACAGATATTTTTTATGATACATATTAAACACCCAGACCAACGGAACAAATTTCTGCAGATCGTACACAAATTTGTTCCGAGGCGGGAATCGAACCCGCAACCTCCTGCGTCGCAGGCGGACCTTCGCCCACCGCGCCACATCGTTCGTTGTCGGATCCATAGATTAGTGACTAATAAGTGAATCAGTTTACGCGCCTTTCAAAACTTACACGCATCTTAGAAAGCACACAGACATCGGTTAAATAAGATTGAACCCTTAAGTACACAACCCTTTAATAATCAAAGGGTACGAATGACCGCTTCACGCCTGTGTAATTGTCGCCTGAAAGAACTTTTGGACGCCGATAAGCTTTCTACACTTACTTTGTGTTTCGATGTAGTTCTAATGACTTTTTCAATTATTGAGAGTTTGATGACTATATAAATGATTGTTGGTTTGACAACAATAACTACATTTATCATTGAATTAATAAGTACTCAGGTAAAATACTTAAAAAGTTCTTGATTGAAAGTGTGAGTGTTTTTTTATTTGAAAATATTATATTCTCTTTTTTTTTTGTACCGGAACCTTAAGAATAAATAATCAGTACTTACGAATCTAAGTATGTCTAGCTTACTTGAAACGTTCTCCTTGAAGAGTATACCTAATATTAGGGTCCTTGACGTTTTGTCGAACTGGCCACTTTGATCTCAAATATCTGATGTTTGGAAAGCAATTGCAAATTTAAATTTAATTCAAAGTTTAATGTTTGTGTTTATTTTGAATAGTAAGTTCAAAACTATAAACTGATATTGGAACATATTTAGACGCGCGTACAAAGCCAGTTTGCGAAGAGCTCTTATGGACAGAAAATCATTATTGTAAATTGAGAAACACAGTTTACCACCAAACCTTGCAACTTCTTCATTATTTCCATTTTCTCAACGTTATTAAGATAGGTCCATGCATATCCTGTGTGGGTTTAATCACACCATAAGGACATTGTTTTAAAACTTTACGAGTATTCACAGTCAGTTTAAGCCCACGCACGGCTATCGTCTGAAATCACTGCCATCTCGGGCGCGTGCTTCTTTGTAAGCCGGGGTCTGTAGTACCCCATTAGCATTTAAGGGTTATCGTCTTTTGTAGGCCCTAGCTTAATCGGTTTGCGGTTATCGGAGCCTTGCCGCGTGCCGTCAATTTATATTATGTGAAGATGCTTCGAGAAGTTAGGAGTTGAAAGCGATATGCGTGTTTAAGAATAGGAAAATTCCTGTAAAAATCTACCCTGCGGATTGTGCTTAATAACCGTAGTTCTAGGCCTGGAATAAAACAGGCTATTTCCATCTATTTCAACGCGCGCAAAACCGCAGAGCGCATCTTGTTTAAAAAAATCTTAACCGGTTACCTATTTTTACCATTTTCAAGATAACGCAATAACATGAAACAGTAATTGAATTTCTATATTAAATGTCTATCTACCTACAAGTAATAACGCGTTATCAAAATTTAGTTATTTTGATTTACCTAACTAAATGATCATTATAAAGCAGGTGCAAAAGTAGGTAAGTAAGCGAAAACAAAAAATTGACCATGTGTATATTGTTCTTAACCATTCGTCTCAGACTGATCAAATTTCTAGATCCAGTCTGAAAATCTTTTCCATAAATTCGAAACAATAAACTGTAAAAATTTTAGTATAACCCACTCCCCATCCTATTCTAGAACAATAGCCCGATCACTACAACTTGGAAGCTATAAGACGGCTCGCTCTATAGCCCATTGTGTTGCTCCACTTTTGTTGCTCCTCGCTGCCAAGAGCTGCTGGAATGACTTTTGACCGCAAAAATGTCTTTGACACTTCGATCGAGGACGGATTCAAGTTTGAGTTGCTAGGTCGTATCGGGAAATTATTTATAGGACGTTATATCAGAGAAGTTATGATAAAGAATACAGAGATCTGGGAATAAAAACTTAATATAGGTATTTAGGCTAACAAAGTAGACAAGTCAAAGAAGAAGAATGAAGGTACCAATGCGATCATTTGAATTATGGATAAGTTTAGGGAATGAAATGGACTTGTGCACTTCATTGATTTAAAAGTAATTTATTGAGGCATATTATGTTCGATGGCATGACGGTAGAGCATAGTATGTTATATGGTATTTTCTCGGTAGTACACATTTGTGGTAGATACCACAAAAATAAAACATGGATTTTAATCGCCCACTAGACTACATATATCGCCAATTAAATATTTTAGATCCTCCTTGCATTTTATTCATAGTAAGCACTGATTTTAAACATTTTTAAATCAAGATAACATACGTATTTAGTAAAAAAAAGAAAAACAATAATTACAGCTAGTATTTACAATCTTTTACAATTATAACAAACTCACAAACTCTGCCAAAAATCTAAGCCGTCACCAGAACACAGAGTGAACAGAATGCTGGCAGCATTGCAACGTTGAATGGCAATGCTAATTTCTTCAAAGCTCTTCTAAATTCAAACCTACTTTGAAAATAAATCAGCAGCGCGTTACAACAAAGCATTTTACATATCACCCTCTGTAGCCAAGAACTGTCCCCTTTACAAAACCTTTGTTTATGGCAAATTAAAACATGGAAGGCGGGTGTCAACTGATGCTCTCCATCATTGGACCCTGGCCATAAATCCGGCATCAGGTGCAGTGGGGCGCAGTGACAATGTACACAAATGTGCCGTTTCTTTTTAGGGTTCCGTACTTCGAGGAGTCTTGTTTTGTTGGATGTTGCTTTTTTGAATTTAGCTATTGGCACTTTTGTTTGATTTCAACTTTTAGGACTTAAATGATTAAAACTATGAGAAAAGTTCTATAATATTCTGCATTTACTCGTACTATTAAAATAATAATACAAGTCTTATTTATTTATACATAAAATAACCTACCTTAGGTGTTATTAAAACATTTCATTTAAATCACTAATAATGTTAGGTAGTAGTTTGACTTTAAGTAAGATTACTATCGTACGTGTTTTGTAAGTCCTTGCTAAATTTAAGCCCGTGCTGTGAACGCCGAAACTACAATTGATAAAATGAATAGAAATAAATATTCCTCAAAGTATTGGGTACGGAACACCACGCTATGTAACCCGACACTCTCTTCAGTTTTTATTTACACAGTGATTTCAGTAAACTGGAGCTTAGGGAGTTGTGAAGATGAGTTTTGTGATGTACTCTCATGTCTTATAGCCCTTTCCTACTATTATAGAGGTGTCAGTTTTATAGTAGGACGGTTGTCAACATTATTGGACATAATTTCGTATGGATCACCTTGATTTTCTAGCAAGAATTTGTAGACGGTGTTGAGCATAACTCACGATATGCAGAGATCTCCTTTATTCTTGTATTAATCGGGTCGTTTATCATGGATGGAGTGTATCCTTTTATTTCGAAAGGATTGTTGGAAAATATTCAGGATAAAAATATTTAGTAGCATTTGCGCGCTAAACATTTTCTCATGATTTTCTCGCAGGACATTACTACAATACCTACTCGACTTCAATCAAGTCTCAATTCATCAAAAATATCAAGAATCCGCGACATCGGAATCTTCATAAGTATGGAGCATGCAAACTCCGGGCACAAGCTAGTTAGAATACCTACTGTTGACACCAAGAAGTTAATTGAATTGCTTAGTTTGAAGCTAAAGATGCTGTGTGAATTGTCCAGTATTATTATTATATTCTGATAATGAAATCTAATGATTTCATATCAAAAACTAGGTGGTATCAAAAGTTTGATTAACACCCAAACTTTCTTCGTTAAACTTCGAACCAATATTGAAAGTCCTAATCTCGTCGTACTTAATGAAATCGTATATCTTTCAGTGCGTAATTCAATTATACGGAGCAATCACACCCTGTATAACAGGTGCGTTTTATACGGACGGAACCCTAGTTCTGTAGTTGGGGTGGTGCAAGGGATGACGAAATCAAAGAAAGTAACTTGCATGTTTATAAAAATGTGTTTTATTTCAACTGTTTACAATGGTGCTGATTTTAAAGTTCATATTCCGTTGTTATACTTAGCTAAGCGTAGCTAGAAGCGAAGTGGCAGCGGGCCGGCGGTATCTCGCGAAGAACCGACAACAGTTGGGGTAAACGTGTTATAGAGTCATCACGACTTGGCAAACGTTTTGTAGGACGCCCTCCGGCCAGGTAGGATGACGATCTGCGAAAGACTGCTGAATGCGGCAAGCTGAAGACAGGGCGCTATGACGCTCATTATGGGAGGCCTATGTCCAGCAGTGGACTAATATAGGCTGATGATGATGATGAGATGATGATGTTGCAGGGTTTTGATTGTTTTCTATTAAAATATTTATATCTTGAACTTAATGAATTTTTTTTAAAGATGATTGAGATTCCCTTCTAAGTAAAAAATGTGTGTATACTTATCTGAAAAACAGCGTTGAAACTATTCGGCGGAGCCAAATGCTACACAATGCTGAGGTACACCTTACCCTTTAAACTTTAATTTTTTGACAATTTTAGACTTACCAAGTCTATATTAAATGCCTGTACGGGTAAAAATTATAAAAAAGTCTTTCTTTCTTCTCTCTCTCTTCTGAGTTATCTCGCTTCCTCCCCTCCCTTGCGCCGCTATCACAGGGCACTATAAATCGCAGAACCCTCCACTCCTCACCACGGCTATTAACACGACTCGACTTAGATCCGAGCCGGCAAGAATAGCAAACATACCATACGATACACCGCTTCAATGGCCATTTTTAAATTTAGAACCTCAAAAGATGGGTTTTTTTTGAGGTTATGAATATCCAGAGTAGTTCTTGCCTACATCTTTATCTAGGTTTTTGGATGAATAACAGCATTGATGATTATTGAAAAAGCTAGGACATACGAGAATTAAACTATATCGATAATAGATAAATAATAATTCTGGACAATACACAGCATCATCTAGCCCCAAGCTAAGTAGAGATTGTGTTATGGGTACTATACTATATATATATAGTACTTACCCATTACAAAAATCGTCAGTATCCAATGAATAAATACATAATAGCAATAAAATTAACCTAGACTCAAAACAAATACCAGCTCAGATCGTTCAGATCATAAGTAGCAATAGAAAATCAAATCTTGAATTATGTACTAATTTATTCCACTATTGACATAAATTACAGCTTAATTCGATCCATCAATATGCAGTAGCAAATATTGATCTACCTTCATACCTATCTTGTTTGCCCAAGGACAATGCTTCCATTCATGTAGCACACCTGAAGAAACAATATTCTCCACTTTAACAAGACCCTTGCTTACCTCAACATTCTAAGCTTCTACGTTTCCAACAATCTTGGCTGTATCTCACACCATACTTCCAATGTCCATAATAGTTAGAGCTCTGTCAACAAAGATGCTCTTCAAACTCGCGTGTCTAGCCAAATTGTATAGAGCAACCTACCTAGATTTAACAAGGATACCGCCCAAATTAACAAGATCCTTGCTTACAAAGATACTCTTGACTAGTAAGGATCTAATTAAATCAGCTTAATCATAAAGCTACCGTCCAAATTACAAAGATCCATATTTGCAAAGGGTTCGCGAGCCTTTCGGAGTCAGTTTGTAATGGTCCACCTGAGATTTGAGTCAATATTAGCTTAGTATTAGGAAAGGGAAGACGCCTCATTAAAATTAAACCCTCTGATTTTGGGAGCTGAAAATATTGAAATGGTTGGGAGCAAAAGCTACGAATTATGCATCATCACTAGACAATACCGAAATGAAATGAAATTAATGAATTTAAAACGACACAAAAGGTACTTAAAATGGAAAACACTGCTTTATGATATAAAATAAAAAATATTTAAAAAGTGGAAATGATAACTGAGGCATATGATTACCAACGAACACTTCTGTATCTAAATAAATCTCGACCTATGTATAGTTGAGAGAATTTACTACTACTATTTACATTCTACTGAAAGTAACCTACAACAAAATATGAACAAAATATGCTCTTCTGAAATCGTTAAAACTTGAAAATTGATCTCTATTTCTATAAAATACCGGCGAAGTTTCAATAAAATACTGTCGAAATTCAACAAAATCCGTCTCTAAAATCACATTCCTCGTCTCACCACATGAACGTACAGCCGTCAGCTAACAAGCGTACTCTGCAAATTGGCTGCAGCGTTGTTAAGCGAATTTAGCACTAATTGTGTTTGACAGGCAATGCCGGACGAGAGCATAGTCGTGTGCGACGTTTTGTTTCCATCGTGCAACTTTTGTGATGGCTGTAATTTGATTCGGACGCAAAAATTTTGCTCTGGGTTTAGTGATTACAATGCAGAAAGAGAAATGTTAGTAAAAACAAAATAGTTTCATGAGAATTGCAGGAAATTAAATGGATTTTCAATGCCTTGTCAAATAACATTAAAAATCCCTCAAAAATGGAAACTCAAAATATAGCCTAAAAAAGTCAGGCTTTAAAAATTCCATACTTTGTTCCAAATAACAATGAACGCTCTTAAATTAATTTACGTATGATCATGCAGTATTACAATTATTTCATCTTGAAAAGATTTTATCATGAAGTTCTGATGTTTACACATCAAAACATGATTTGCAAAAAGATAAAAATTAGGAAAATATAAACAGAAGGCTATTAAAATGTTTTCATGATATTATGAAAAGTTGTTACATTAAAATTGTGAAAAAGCAAAGTATACATAAAGATATCTGTAATGTATTTTTGTAGATAGATTTCGTACGTAGGTATATGAGTTAATTATCAGTATGAGTAGTTAAGTAGTTACTTACATTACAATTAAGTTTAGTATGTCTAGTGCAGACAAACTGTTGTACAGTTTGACAGAAACTCTAGAACGTAATGTAGGTACTTTAATTTGAAAATAAATAAAATACAAAAGTATTAACAGTCAACTTAGTTATTTCAAAACTAAAAGACTGTGTAAGCAGTAAATGTCTTGTCTATGTCTACTAACTAATAAATATTAACAGATTCATATACAGATAATAAAAATTGTATAAATAGAATCCCTACAATTTTCGTCAAAACATAAGTCCATATCCGATAACTGGTACAATACAAACAATCGAAATCGACTGTTTATCAAACTGTTATTTACTAGTGCTCGGATTGTGAGGAGAATACAGAGTAGGACGAAACGCCACTCCAGAAGGCTTTCAGGGGAAAATGTTGTTTGTTTGGGTTGAACTGGGATTAATGTAGCTTGGCAGGGTTTCAGAATAAATAAATAAATAAAAACTTGTAGAACTATAAAATAAAATTATTCAGAAACTTGTAGAACTATAAAACAAGAGGTAACTTATTATCTGAACTAGGTAGTCCTGTGTTTCAGGCGAAAAAGTGCTTAAACCAAACATTGAGTAATAATTAACTATGATATTTTACAAATATTGCATATGCAGAATGATATTATGTCTTGTGGGCCAAGATAACAACCCAGTGGAGCCCCAACAGCGTACGGCGCCGGCAGACCGAGGAAGCAATGGACTAGTTGGATGGATAGTGGAGTGACGAACTGGACACCTACGACGAAGATTGGGTCCAGCTGGCTCAGGACCGAGGAGGGACCAGGGGGAGGCCTTTGCCCAGCAGTGGGACACAACAGGCCAGTTGTAATTGTATATTATAAGAAGAAAGGTACCTACTCTATGAAAAATTAATATTGACGTTACTAACGTCTTGGTGATGTTTCCGATTGGTATTGATATGGGTCAGTTGATATTCCCCTAGATTTTTTGCAACAGTCTTTACTGTTGATATTCCCCTAGATTTTTTGCAACAGTCTTTACTGTTGCAAAAAATCTAGGGGAATATCAACTGAACCATATCAATACCAATCGGAAACATCACCAAGACGTTAGTAACGTCAATATTAATACATCAGTAAATCAATATCTTTATTTCTTTAGGCTTACAAAATAAGCACTTAGACAAGTCAAATTTAATACTAATACCTACTATCATACAACCATTGCAAGCATCTGCAGTTAGCTCAACTGTTTCAATTGTAAATACTAGTTTTATTTGGTTTGTACTCCTAAGATGATTAATAAAACATGTTTCGTATCATTCAATAACTGTATAATGAGGCAATACAGTAGGTATTTAGTATCTATTATCCAAGTACTTTATTTCTTTATTTATTGTATTTTTGTACTTTTTGTGTTGTATTATGTAGAATTAACTGAAATACTATTATTTAATACTAGTTGTAATTTTTCTATTCCTTTGCTTGTAATTTTCGTTGTTAATAAAGTTTAATTTAAAAAAAATATATATTTAATACAATGGAACCCTGGAAAGCGCATAAGTTTCAAACTATATCGCACCTCCCAACTCACAAACTCAGGATAAATTTTAACTATAAGGTTCACAATTCTGTAACCCTAAAATACTAACAACCCAAAAATCTGAGTCAATAAACTCTCTCTCGTAATAGTAAAACTCCTGACGACAGCAATTATTTCCTCGAATCCCGGCATCAATTTGTTCCGCGGAAAAGTCCTAGTTGCCTAAATCATACGTATTCGTTACAAGAAAATACATTTCCTAAAGATTTTCTGGGCTTTTACACAAGATTTCGTGTCTTGCCACTGAATATTACTTCTTGCTGTGGTTTTTATTTAGTTTCGCAAAAGTAAAACTACACGCAATGGGCCTTAAAAAATTGCAAGAAATAGGAGACTTAACCCACCACTTATTTCTTCCCATTCATCATTTTCTCTTTATATCTAGAAACTCTCGGAGTTGAGGTAAACAAAGACAGCATTTGGACTTAACTGCCCTCAATAGAACCCCTATGAAGAGTTTGATTAGAAGGAGAATGCCGTAAACTTGTAGAAAGAAAGGAGAAAGAATAATCTTGTATTATTTACATTAGGGCTACAATCTGGATCAAATCAGCAATTTCTATATTTCTTAGAACGTTTGTAAACTTACTAAAATAAAAAAAATACCAGGCAAGAAGACTTTAGGCCACTGATGATTCCATGATAAGAATGATCGTTGCAATAAACTAACAGATCTAAACACGGTGAATATAAAGTTGAAACTTAAACAAATCAACATATAACTAACCAATTACTCTCATTAAGTCCCGCTAAACAGGAACCATTCTGGTATCCAGACGCCATCACGAGAGTCACTAAGATTACCGGGTGTCTTCGTCAGTGAGACAGCTCAAGAAGTTTATCCTAGGTAAACATAATAAGAACTTTGTAAATCGAGCTCACAAAGTTGTTTTGCAACATTGATTTAGTGTAGTTTTAGTTTGTTAAGTTTTAGTCAGACAAAATGACGGAGCCCACATAAATTTAAATTGGAATACCGTCTTCATGTAACGAGTAACTAGCTTTGCGCTCGTGTCTTAGCCCGCGTAGACTATACGATTTTTCCTACACTAGATTATACGATTTTTCGACCGCGTAGTCTATACGATTTTTTCAACACTAGCGACCTTGACCTCGTTAAAGAGTTACAAAAAACATCTAAAAAACTTCATCATCGCTTTTCACCCCTTTAAGGCTGGAATTTCCAAATATCCCTTCTTAAAAGGTATTTGTATAGTAAAAGGTAACTACCCTCCAAATTTCATCTATCGCTTCAGCGGTTTTGGATGAGCGTTGTCTTCAAAAAATCGCTTGTTCATTTATTTATTACGGTAGTAACTACTCATTTTACACCGTATCTCAGCACACTTCTAGCTAACAAAAACAACGATTACTGCCAAAACAGAGTCCAAATGCGGAGAAGGGAGTACTTTTACTTACACGGTACTACAGCCGCATTTGCTCCCAAAAACCTCTACTATCAAGCTTTCGTTACATAGATTAAAATTGAGACTGTTCGTGCGTGATACAGTTACAACCATGCGACAAATCTGTCGCTGACGTGTCCATTGCGGATGATGCGCGGAAAATAATGGATTTGCTGCGGAAAACTGTATTTTTGATGCGGGAAATTGCATTGCGTTGTTGAAATCTCTTTGTTTCGAGTCACGTTCCAGTTTACGTACTACGTACGGTATTCTTTCAAACAAGATTTGATTTACTTTGTTCTTAGACGAAAAGAAAAGATGTGTTTTAAATTTATAATTATTGTTAATCACTTTAGTTATATAAATTCAGTTTTGGAATCCTAATTGTTTCTTTTTTATAGAATTTTAAAGTACGTATAGGTAATAAAGTCATAGCAAATCATAGGTATTCTACATTAACTTTGATCATGCTGACTTGACCGTATGGCTTGAGCATAATTGTCCCCGGCAATTTGAAACTTTCTTCATGTAAAACTCATTATAAATAAACCTTTTTTAATTCAAGATTCTAACATAGATACCACTTTATAAACCACTCCAAAGTTCATAAGGGTAATTAGTTTCAGAGCTTCATTTAATTCGAAAATTATCTGATATCCAAACCGTGCCTAATTAAGATCGCGGTGTTATTTTTAATTCAAAAGTTAATGTATTTTGGAAACCCCTCCCTCGTAACCGTCCCACGTGATTTACGTTCCCATTTTAACTATTACGTTAAACTGAAAACCGTTAAAATGAAGACTGTAATGGCTATTTTACTGGGAAGTAGATTTTATACTGATTGAATGTGCTGTAATGTTATTTTGTGGGGTTTTTAAGTTCTGACTTATTTAGAAGGTGTTTACGATTCGTGTCTTTGCTATTAAACATTGCTGAGTTACATTCTTCTCAGCATATCTACAAATAGAACGTAAGTACCTATCGAAAAATGTCTAGATGAGGATCGACAAAAGGTACCTAACCTACTGAGTTAGATAGGTACCTGCCACGCATTTATTTAAATAATGTAAAAGTTGATAGTAGCGCACAGTGTATAAAAATGTTTTCCATCTATGTAGAGTTTATAAAACTTATTAAAAACTAAGAACAATATTCTTTGATGATGCTGTGTGGATTAACGAGTAGGACTAATAATAAATATTACTTACACTAGCTTCTATCTAAAATGTTCATGTATAAGATTTAATATTAAATATTTTAAAATTTAATATTAATCATATTTAATTATCTCATAATAATAAATGTTACTTAATACACATAAAAATACAGGCGTATTGAGAACCGCCTCCGTTTATTTTTAGTCGGTTAAAAAGGTACCCGAAAAATGTCCCCTAAAACTCTTCAGACTACTTTGAATGAAATCTTTCTGCGGATTTCACACTCCAAAAGCGAGTCAATGACCTTTGTTATGTAAGTAATGACGAAAACTTTCATAATTCTTAATCCAACTTAATTTAAGGCCCCTACACACTTGCGTGCGGCGCTAATGGCTATCCAAATAACGGGTGTGTATAATCTATTGGACAATACATCCTGTTATTATACCTTTACGATGTGATAACATGGAAGTAATGGAGATACAAGATTGTTTACCGACTTAAAAGCCGGAGGTGGTTTTCAATTTAGCTAAATTATCAAAAAAAACTGAATGAACCGTATTTAATGATTCTTGTATAGTAAGCCTTTTTAGGGTTCCGTGTTAAATCATGTATTATAAATTTTATCAACATCTTACTCTTAGTTTTTTAGTTAAAAATGTGTGTAGAGGAGTAATAATAATTCAGTGGTAGAGGATAATGCTTAAAGACTACGACTTTCCAATGAAAGTTGGGTTAGTTGCACCATTTAGATAAATAACTCTACTATAATTCAAAATCAGGTGAATCAGTTTTAATTTAATTATCTTTTGGATTGTTTTGTTGGATTTGTCTCTGTCCCAAATAGCAGAATAATCAACAATACGGTTCCGCGCAAAAAATAGTAAAAATACACGGGCAAAGCTGGGCACAGATAGTGAAATATAAATAACACTTATCTTTTCAGGTCACTTTTGTGTCAGTCGCTTTATGACAGCTGATTTTAATCATTATGTCAGTGTCAGATAATTTTAATTTAAGTCTTTTAACAGATTTACTTCTATGAGACAAAGGATTCGTTGAAAAACATAACGATAAATAACTGATCAAAGGTTGAAAATACACTGAAGGTTCACGGTTTCATTTTCAGATTGACATTGATAGTATCGGAAAATGATAATTTAATTTCGAATGAACTGTCAAAGGCAGTCAAAGGGATACTGACCGGGCGCTGTGACGTAACAAGGTAGTAGGTACGGGTCAATCATGTTAGTATCATCCAATCAGAGTCTTTGTTTCACACGCTGGAAGGTTTCGTAGAATTTTGAGCGAAAACTGTATTTCGAATGAAAATTTGGAATCATATTTTGGCTGTTGGGTGACTTTCTCTGTCAATCTTAACATTTATCATTTTAGTTTGTAATGTGTAAAAAAGTCTTGGTTTAATTCAATCTGGTTTTATAAGGCTTTCAATACATTTAATAAAAAGCTAGCCATTACTGGCTTACGAATAAACGGCTGGTTCATCATTTTGCCTGTCTGCTGTAAACTACGATCCTCATTAGTTTGTGTTAGATAAACACCAACGTTATTCCTATAATGAGGACCGAAAACAGGCATAATGAAATCATCAAACTACAAAGGCTCTACTAAAGTTAGCTTCATAAATTATAGAGGTGTGCACTTGTATCCTGGGAAAAGAAAAGGAATCCTTTTTTCCCAGAGTAATCGCTTGTGAAGCCACAGGCGAAAGCTAGAATAATAACTTGGCAGCCAATATAAAATTAAAGACTGACAGTGGCAAGTGCTTCGTTTCAATTAATATCCCGCAGTGCTCGATTTACAAGTCAAAAGAGACATTTCAAAGAAACGTCAGGTCTTTGAAGCCGAAAGTAATAAATAGAAAATAAATTTCCTTTTTATGTTACTTACTTCCTATTAGTTATTTTCTTTTATATTTTACTTCCAAATGCTTGACGCCAAAGATTCTAGCATGACTACGTTCCGCACATCTTTGATTGACGCACAGAACGAATGAACATTAATATGACGAACAATCTAGGTAGGTACTTAATTAGTTTGTTTTAATCTTCTTTTTTATTTTGACCTGTCCCTATAGACGGTCATTTCGCCATCCATAACTTCACTAACCGGCTAATATTATATCACGGAGGTCTAGAGTCTAGAAGACACTAATTCATAATCTTGTCTTGAAGAGACCCAGGATGTTTAAGGCTGGAAAACAGAAGCAGCCAGTGAGTTTAAAACCTAAAAACTTGTTTACTTTAAAAAACAATGATATCTTGGGCTTTTTAGGGCTGTGAAACTATACCTTATCGCCTCACCAGCTCTTTCCTCGAAACAATACCCAACATGCACCCGATAAAACCTTTATTTTATTGCCTCTCTGTTTATCTCTACCGAATATCTGGTTCATTGTTTACCATTGGCGGTAGTACAATGAAATCAATAGTCTATGATATTCGTTTTATTCGGCGTCACACACCATTCATAAATCGAATACGATAGCGCTGATTTACGGGTGTTGACGGTGAAAGGTGAGGTTTCCAGGCGCTCGATTGGACGTGATAAATGTTGTTGTTACACGCGTTTTTCCGCGACTTAGGCTATTTTCTTCTCTTATATCTGGAGCTTGAAAACATAAAAAAAATATTTTTCTATTGAAAACTGTTTTTATGTACTGACAAAATTTTCTGAATTTTAAAAAGAAGTAGGTACTTAGCCATTTAGCTACAGTTTACCTGAGTTACTTACCAAATGTAAACCAAAATTACATTACATTACTATAGAATCATTCAGTAATTTCGGACTTCTTTCGGAAGAAAAGATATAAAGAAATTACAACAGCATTTAAAACGATAAAGCCCTATTATCTTCATCTGATAATTAATTATTATCATTGGAAAGCATACATTTCTAGGCATTTCGCACAGTCATATCTTGAGGTTGTTATGTACCTTCCATTTTTTTCGCAAACAAGAATCTGATTGGTGTCGCGCGTCAAATCTCGTTTCTCAGACTGCACCTTAATTCGCGCTGCCGACTGAGCTGCGGTGGGTCGAACTGTTATTGCACATATCATGAGCTGAGCTTGGTATGTATTATGTCACTATGTGGCACTGCGCAATGGTAGGGATTTACATTATATTGTTTTTAAAATTTTACTTTATCGAGGTGACTATAAATTCCATTTTTGTTTGTTTCAGGTAATGCAGATTTTGTTTTCCTTCACGTATAATGGAATAAGGTAAAAATTATATATGTGAAATAATATTTATAAGAGTTTTTCAGGGACTTGCCGCCGAAAATAAACCAATATTTAGATACTTTTTTACTATAAATGATGTATTTTGTTAAACCAAAGTGAGCATAGCTTTGCATCTTATATGTCTTTGGACCATTAAAATCTTCGATAGTAATGCAAAGATAGAAAAGTAACTCTAGCAATTAATTTCAGAGACAGACAAAAGCCATAGTAGCTAGGCATCTAGTTAGAATCCTTTACGTTCTCCTCTGTGCCAACTCATGCACAATTTTAATAGTTGCAGAGAAATGTCTTTGACCGTGGAACTTTCCAGAAGTTTTTCTATTTAATAAGGTTCCAAGTCTCGAAAGTACGATTGTTTTAAATGCGAACGCGAATTGTTTCCTAAGTTCATTTGGAGAGGAAAGCTCTTTTTTGTTCTTTCTTTGTAAATTGTCGAGTTTCGCGTCTATTTGCTTGTTATTTCATAACTTCAGGATAAAATTTCTTACCTACGTAGTTATTTCCTTTTCGTATAAGTTAGTTGCTTTTAGTTCTTATAAGTGCATTTTAGAAGAAAAATAAAATCCTATTTTAATTTCCATCATGTGACCCTTGTGTACTTAATACATATGAATAAATCTAGAAAGTGGGTGCTCCTCAGTAATAATGTTAACATCAATTGAAAGCAATATTGAGGAGTCTTAAAAATTATTAACAAAACATCAAAACAAAAAAAAAACTATGTTATATATAGTTAGGTAAGGTACCGTAGGATATCCGGGAATAGGGATGCACAGGACCAGAAGGAATTACGTAACAGAGAGGAGGCCTGGGAAAAGGCTTCCTTTCTATCACACGTGAGCACCCAGTGCTAGAACTACCCAGCACTAAATAGAATCCAACGGACCTTTATCCGTAGAACTACTTTAGTACTTACCACATACATTTCAAACGGTTTCCAAGCACCAAACTTTTATCAACATACTGAGTCCAAATACATATTCCATTCCGTCTCACGTTCATTACTGCGAAGTTAAGCTAGTTACACACTGGATCGCTCACGATGGTGTAAAATTTAAATCAGTTTAGCCGGGTTCGGGATTATGACGGTGCTGCCATCTCCATGCAAATTGCGCATGTTTCGGTTATGTGTAGCGGGCTTTATGTAGTGCGCCTTCGTACGTTCGTTGATGGATTTAGGTTTTATTTTGCAGTTTCAGGTTTGTTTTTGGTTCGCTGGTTAAAGGTTTTTGTTGAATTTTTGGAGAGAGAAAAAGCAAAATATCTATTTGGTGGGTTTATTCAAGTTGTCGAAATGAAAGTTTTGAATTTATAAAGAAAACGTTGCATTCAATTAAAAAATACATTAAATACCTGTAAAATAAACTAAAAAAAAACAATCAAAATTTTGTTATACATATTGCACTTGAAATAATCTTGCAAAAGTCGCGATCATGGCAATAAAACGAGATTTCAAAATGTCGTCCAACTATTAAAATAATGAAACGTTACGTAATAAAAACCCATTTTCCCCGTAAAAACGCCACTTCCTCACTAGATCTCAATTTAAACTGTCACGGACACTCAATAGTAAACTGTACTAAAAGCTGAATAAACATCCTCCAATCCCCTTATTTATTTTTAATGTGCTCTCGCCTTTTGAACGCAGATTTATACCGAATCTTTGCTGTCACAGACAGCCATGCAGTTGAGAATATTTCTTGGTTTTCGCTGCGGTTGCCTTTTTGCTGTAAGTTAGCGTCTGCTAAAATATCTGAGGGTTAAATATGATTTTAGGAAGCACGCACGAGTAAAATATTGTGTCTGTTTATATGTTTGTCTTTGTGTGGAAGAAAACTATCGATAGTTTTCTTAAAAGCACTATTAAAAAATTATTACCCACGGGGTTTATGTTTCTTGTATAATTATGTCAGATTATTTGATCATATTTATATCCTCGAAGTATACAAACGTCAAACGACTACTGGAGTGATTTTGATAAATAAGTAGTTTTAAATTTTTTCCTTGTTATACATAAATTGTTAAATTTGAGCAAATTTTATAATCTCTTTTATTTTACATCACTATCAATCAAAATTCCTTGAGCAGGTTTACTGTTAATAAAACCTAAATAAGTGTATGGCACACTTAGTTGTTTATTTGCCTTACCTTGTAGTGACAAATTCAGCAAACATAAATACTCACATTTTTAAAAACTTTTTGTAAAAAATGTCAGTGTAATTTTATTTCTTATATCTAAATAAGAACTCCGTCAAATAAAAACACCAATAATTCCCACCGTAGGAAGGCAAAACAAGTAACTGCTGAAACTTCAGGAACAGTAATAGGAAAACTTTGTAATGTCTATGCGTGTAGTACTGCTTTAGTTTTTGTACTGTGATGATTCATTTTACTGCCGGACGAACTTTGCTAGTTTTTATGTAGCTTGTTGAAGTATTAGGTCGATGGAAAGAGACAAAAGTATTGACTAAGTATTTACTTATAAAAAGGGTTGCCAGACGAAAAGGTTGCCAAATACAAAGTAGCCATTCTCTCTTCAACAGCTATCCCTAGGTTTGACCTCTATAGTATAAATATACTAACTCTATCTATACAAGTTGGTAGCTAGGTCAACCGCATTGTGTTTCGCACAAAGCACACACTAGATAAGTGCCTGCCTACATGCGTTTACATCTCAATTCGCACAATGGGCATTCGATAACAAACGGAGCTGTCACATTCAGAAGCAGATATAGTCTGTAGCAATGTTGCCAACACCTGTCTATAGCTATAGGAACTTCCTATCTACAGTTACCTTTCTAGGAAGATATTTAGCTAATACACAAACAAAAAGTGTTCAGTAATCAAATGTCCTAAGTGATACGGTTTTTGAGATACATATTTGATTTGAATGTTTAGATTCCTATGAACCTACAACATACAAAATCCATTTCTTTCGTAAAACTTTTTGGAAATAATCTCTTTTTAAAATTACTTAAATAGGCCATTTCTGATATCAAACAAATGTATTGTCTGATAGCTCTATTTTTATTGAACTTATCTCAAGTTCAATACACATAACACATTGTTCTGAATCTCGTTCTGCTTGCTCTCAATAGGTCATGGCTGAAAATCAGTGCTTTTGCTTCCTTGGCAAAATATCACACTGAGCCAAGGCCTTTTTGACGTACTGCAGCACACATGCACACACATTATACCTTGTTTTGAATTTTTGTTTGTTGTTATTATTTAAATTAAATCTAAGCTATTGTATTTCTACTATTGTAATGTTTTTTGTTGTATTTTGTATGTGTGTGTCTGTAGTCCAAATAAAATTCTTATCTATCTATCTATCTTCAATAAAAATAGAGCTAAGGCGCGACAGAGAAAAAACACAGTTTGAGTAAAAGTTTCCAGCTTTTACACATTAGGTAGATATTCCTATCGCAATAAGCCTAACAATTTACCCAACAAATACGTATTTTCCTAAATCAGTAGAGTATCAGAGTATTGCCATATTCAGAGCTTATTTCCTCCCCAATTGTCAGCGGCTTGCATAAAGAGATCTCATTTTGAGATCGGCCAACACTTGGGTAATTCTATAGATACCCGAGGATTTCCGAAGATTTCCGAACTATACAAAAGTGATTTGGATCCCCAAATTCCTACAGATCCTCTTACTTAGCTTTTATAATATTTATTGAAAATATTTACATGCGATATCTGATAATTGAATCATGACTATACCGTCAAAGGTGTGACTTGAAATCTTGGGTTTTATGAAATGAAGAATCTTTATGGATACGCATAATAATGGGAGTATGTAGTTTCGAGAGATATTTTATTATCATAATTCACGCTTGTTCCTGCTCAAAAATGATAAGATTTGCAATAGGAAATATAATTTCTGTGAGCAAGATGGTGAAATCTTGCAAAAATAGATGAGCTCCATCGATGATTAAATAAATTTTTAATTATAAATCATTTGTAACTACATAGATACACAATATACAATGCTGAACGCTTACAAACATTACCTTCCAAGTCTGTAGATACAGATTAAGCATAGTTCAAACAGATAATATCCCAAAACAATTCACCCCGACCCAAACAAAGCCGAAAACCAAAGCCATATTTCAGGAATGTACGCGAAGGCATGTAGAAATTCCCCGCACCCGCAAACATTTGCCCCCCGCATAACATAGCACACATTCTAAGGAACCAAAGTCAATATTTTTGCTTCTCACTTTGACCCTTTTCTTAATTTAATACGGTAGTCATTGTTTAACGTGTGCTTTAATCTATTTAAGATGAAACTAGATGACTCATCAAGATATCTCCGTAAATACACGGCCTATGAAGATCAAATTTTGCATGAAGGTTCCTTTTAGAGGACGTAGGCTAGAACGGGTTTTTGGAAATTCTCATTCTAAAGTAGATAAAATGGGTCAGTGGGTTATTATTAAATTCCAAACCAATGAAATCGCGAGCGGGTCAGAGCCAGCTAATCTGGATATTACCTAGGTATTAAGGGTCTACCTGGATAGATGACCTTAATTATATGAACGTCTGCAAAGTACATAGAGGTAGCATAATTGTTTAGATACGCAGTAGGTTTAGTGCCTACTGACTAAGAAAAGCGAAATTCTGTACACCAGATATCCATAAGTAGTCCTTAGCTCTTTTTAAATTCACTTTATTAATTGCATTGCCAAATAGCGTGGTAATGCAGCCAGGCGTCTTGCAGTCGCTTCCGACTGGTATTGATAAATGTTCAGTTGAGCTCTCTTTGACACCTCTAGACTGTTTGCAACCGTCTGCAGCTAGCTCAATTGTTTCAATTGTATAGTATTGTAATTTCGTTTTTAATAAATGTAATAATAATTATTATAACGATTACCTACCTAACAAAGTGATTTCGTATATTGCAAAAGCCATAGATGAGACGACGACCCGAGGAAAATAGGCATAAATACAGTAGCCAAGGTGTGAAAAGTACCTGTCCAGTACAGCCCTGAATAAACAAGGTAAAGCTGACTTAACTTTTTGGAGCATTATCAGGGTTCTGCAGGTATTTGCAAAAATACGCCCGCTCGGGACGTGACTTTGCATGAATTTGAAGAGCCGACCGTGCGATTTTCGATAATTATCCTGTTACTCTGACCTTTTTAAGAGGATAATGGTTTTATCCGGTCTAGTTGTTTAACTTTGAGATCCCTTGCCGACGAATTAATTGAGACTTTTTTAGCTAGAGTGTAAACACATGGACGACCGATGTGGCGCGGTGAGCGAAGGTCGGGCTGCGACGCAGGTTTCAGTTTTGTTCCCGCTTAGGTACAAATGTTTGTACGTTCTGCTAATTTATTCCGTGCTTCTGGGTCTTTTCTATGTAGGTATATTAAAAATATCTATCTATGTAATATATTGTATTAAATATATCAGTAATCTGTACCCATAACATAAGCTCTGCTTAGCTTGGGGGATTATGTGTGGATTGTCCTGCATTATTTTTTTATCATTATTTACGTACTTAAGCATTTTTGCGATGTTACAAATTAAGGGTATTTGTGCACTTTTTCGTTCTATTTCGGCTCCAAATCCATAAAATACACATGTAAATTTTGCATTAAATTTCTTTTATTTTAGGGTAGGTCTGTACTCATCCACATTATGCAGGCCTACTTATTGTTTTTATCGTTCAGTAACATAAAAAGTATTTTTCCTTCTCTCTGAATGTCAAAAGAAACAATAGAGAAAAAACACGATCTTGTAACAAGACAAAAGCGTCGAAAAGTGGGGAATCAACAGGGAAACATCAAACCGCCTATCATGTCCCACTTCACTGGCTCAGCGTAAAAAATGTCCTCACATATGATATTTTTCTTCAACCAATAACCGTAAACACAATTTCTGGTATGTCTTCTATATTGCCTGAACATACTAAAGGCGGAAACAAGATAGAAGATACAGATTACTGTTGAGGGAATGGAATGGAATGACTCATATTTTTCGAGAGTTTCCCAAAGCGTGGTTTTGAGGTTGTCCTCAGGTTTTTAGGAATGAGTTGTGGTTTGCGTTTTAGCGTGACTTTGTCGATAAGAATGCAGGCCAATTTGTAATCTGGCCTTTTTAATGTAATGAATGGGTTTCATGATTTTAATAAGCTTTTAATTCAGGCTTTTCTGGGGCATTATATGAAAAAACACTAACTACAATTCACACTCCATATCAACAAAGTCCAAGAGCAATAATAATGTCTGTTTTACTGCTAGAGTACATTATCGGGGTCTTCGAATCCAGAGTGAATAAGTTCCTTGTGCGAAAGCGAACTCAATTTGAGGCTACATCTTCATTTTCTTAAGCGAGATGGTAGAGATAGAGATGTTAGCCAAATGCTCGATCGTTTCCAAAAAAATACTTGATTGATTGCTAATTTTACATTCATCCATTCATTCAAATCACACTTAAAGTATAAGTGCGAAAGTTTCGATGGATAGATGGATGTTTGATCTTCATGCGAAAACTATTGAACGGATCGGTCGGACTGAATTTCTTTTAATAGAGCTAGGTCTCGAAGAAAAAAATATGTCTATTTTTATGACTTTCCACGCGGGTGCAATTGCGGGGCGCAGCTAGTTGTCCAATAACTAATAGTTCAACCTTCGTAATCCTACTAATACATAAAGACGACAACGAAAAAAGTAATAATTAACGTAGAGCAAACTTTTCGCAACCATGATGTTGAGCGGCTAGAATGCTATACATTTAATATTGAAAAAAGCGGCGCAGGTCAGCTATAAACAATAAACTTCGCTTAAACCTAAAATATCCCTCAATTTTACCGCTAAACAAATCCCTCATACAGACAATGCCACTTCAAAACACATGCTTTCCACCTCGCCTATTATGACAGACCATGTCATATCACACAATACCTCCATCGTAGGGCTTTCATGGTTTCCGATAATTGTTTGAACATGATTTTGATAGTGATTGGACTATTATTGTGGCCGGAGGCAAAAGTCCAGCTTTGTGAATTAAGCTCATTATTTTGGGTTGATTTCGATGGTTCTGTCGAGTGGTTCATTTATTCAATTCAGTGATTTTAAATGCGGTAGATGTGCGGACGCATTGCGTTGTAAGCTCTTAAAATTATTGTTGAGTTGAATTAAATTTTACTTTGTAAAAACCCAGTTACCTGAATTATAGTAAATGTTCACTATTTGGAACTTCAGAATTCAAGGTTCTACTAAGACTGCAATAAACAATAGTAAAGTTACTATTCAGTTAGTGCGAAAGATCTTTACGGCATCCCCCATTTTACTTCGGCCCTTCGTAATTCAATGATTTCCAATGCTACTGCCAACGCCGATCTTATGAATAAAAACAACGGTTTCATTTGGGTAAAATACCCGGTTTACTTAGACACTTGCTTACTGTATTTGGGTGTTTATTTGCCCTAGTTTTGGAAGATGTGTCACTGGATTAGAAGGATAAAATAGGCTATATTATTTGTTACGTTTATACTTTAGTGTATGGAGAAATTATGGTAGAGTTACAATTATTCAATAGTCAAAATAACTCTACTATAATTTCTCAAGAAGCTATTCAGCTTGCTAAGCTTTTTTTTCATGTAGCTAATACTTATTTCTATTCGACTGATGAGAGTAGTTCAGTAATATTTATGTGTCCAACTAACCTTGCCCAGTCTTAATGAAGACTTTCGTTTGACATGACATCATGACGCTACATCATCCTCAATTAAGTTTCATAGAACCTGTTTTCTTTTTTTTTGGAAAACAACTCATTACTGAGGTGTGTACTTTGAGTCTCGTACAGACTCTTTTGCGAGTTTTCATTTAATAGGAATCAAAGCCTAGTTTGAGATTTCCCAACGACCACGAGTAGGTTAAAATCCGATTGATGCCCCAGGAGGGATTCAGCTTATCTACTGAAGTATTTATTACTACTTAATTTAGCTTATTTTCAAGACTGCATAGTAAACTTATCGAAAGTTGACTGCGATTTAAGGATGTTGGTTTTTGGCAGTGGGGCACGAATCCCTACTGTGGCATCAATCTGGGGCCAAATTCCACTAATGTCAAAACAAAGGTCTCAATAGTGCCATTCAATCAAGATGATTAATGACGTTTGTGCATTTGGTATTCTACTATTTTTTGCGCTTGAAGAAACTTTCATAATTAGAATGTCAAATTGGTAGTCATAAACGTAATCGTCACAGCTATGAAACCTCAAAAAGTTTGTGCTAGTAGAATGCCAAAAAGAGTTTAACACTGACATTTTGACACGATACTATTACATGGATAATCCACACTGCATCATCTAGCCTTAGAGCTTTTGTTATTGGCACTTGGTTACTGATATACCTACTTCATAATAACAATGGATCGAAATTTTAAGGCAATTTCGCAGAAAGTCACCTAAAGCTTTGCACGTTTTAAAATGCCAACGCCTTTAAAATCTGTCAAACACCCGAACTTACGGGAATGGTAGTGGAATGGAAGCAACATTCAACCAACAAGAGCCATTCTACGTAGTGCCATCGATGATGCTCCACCACCATCAATGTCTTTATACTATGCGAACACATTCCATTACGAGAGACAGTGGAACGTTGTATTGTCTCAATAATTACTATGTGCCTTGCTAGAGCTTGCTGTACTGGCCGCCCAATAATGTTACTGATAAATATTGACTGAGACACATGGGTGCTAAGTTTAAGCAGATTATCTGAAAGCTAAAAGATAAGATAGGCTGATGGATGTTCAAAGAAAAAGGTGTGGAAGTAACACGAAAGCTACGTTTATTATCAAAGAAAATTTCAGTCAAAGAATAGAAAAAAATTTAAACTAGTAGGTATGTACTTAGGTAGGTACTTTTGAAACAGTTAAGCCAATTACAGGCTGTTGAAAACTATCTAGAGGTAGCTAAACTGATCATCAATACCAGTCAGAAGCGTCCCAAGACAAGATTTTCCAAAGAACTTTTTGGTTCTTTGGAAAATCCTGAACAGTGCGGGCGGCTCTTACAATTTTATTATTTTTATTTATTTTATTTTCATCTTATTAAAGTGTTCGAACAAACCAAAATAACAAATATGATTTCACTTTGTTCCAATTTCAAACGTCTCCGCCTCATAAATACAGTGCACCCGTGTGTGACGTCACTCTGACCGCAACACCAGACGTGCAAATTCTGTAGCCCTCGCCTCCGCAAACATTATTCACCTACACGACCTACGTACACTCGAAAACGACCCTAAAAGCCCAAACAATACATCTTAAAATACCTTGATTGTATCTCATCACAGGTAGCTTAGGAACACTGGAATACAAACCGTAGAACTTTCGAAATAAGCTCTAGAACAGCTTGATGGTGTGGTTTTGTATATTGTCGGAGTTTGCGATCTATGAACACAAGTTTTGTGGTAACTGTCTCGAATTCTGCCACAAAAGTGCATCGCCTAAAAGTCTACCGCCAAGGAATAGACTTTCGACGTACATATATGACACTTCGTAACTTATTATCCTGGAGAAATCTTAGGTAGATTTTATGTTCTTTACGCTGCTTTGCTCGCAATAATACCGTTAAATAGTAGGTATAGTTCAACCCGGAGTAAGATCTAGTTGAACGCCAATTTTTATCTAACTGCTTGAATACAAATATTTTGATAAGAGTGGAAGGTGGTCAGACCGCTAACACTTTTTGAACCTTATGCTTATGTTATGTTCCCAATAATGATATTTGTATTTTGTATTTGCTTTCTTCATTCGTTTTGCTGATCTTGGGAACTACTATAAGAACTACTACATTGTTTAAATCATCTTTATTCTACATCTACAATTCCCTTTAAGAATTTGGATATAATTATATTAAATATATCGAATGTAATGATTTATTTATTTATTATTTATTTATTTATACATACATTGTTGACTGACTTACAGTTTCCCAAAGCGTCAGACACTACTTATAAATTAAAATTAACATTACAAACAATATTTACATGGAATAGAAGATAATTAAAATAAATATGTCAGAAGAAAACATAGTAAAACAATAGTCAAATTCACATTATTACATTAAATTAAAAAAATAGCTGTTGATGTCACGTTACACAGTTTAAAATAAGTTATTGAAATAAAAGAATAAAAGCATCAACTAATGTAATTTAGCGATGCTGTCAAAGAACAGGTCGGCCCCAGTCGCGGAGATGAACTCGTTCAGGAGAGCAAGTGCTCGAGGGGTAGGAGCGCTCTCCCCGGCTCTCGTGCTACCGATACCGATTCTCAATAATAGCGATCTTATAGTCTTAATTTTATATCCAGTGTTTAGCAAAAACCTACGCTTACCACAAAACCTATTCCAATATCCCTTGGATTTATTGAAGCGAGAGAACATTTGACTCGACTTGTGCGCTTTGGACCGTTCGTTCAACTGGCCGTCAGAACCTTTATCTGAGCGCGTCCGGTTGGAGCTATGAAATACTTAGAGAAATTATTTACAAGAGAGCTGGGAAACAAGGAAACTTGATGTGTGTGCATATTGAGGTGGATATCTAATGAAGTTCACATTGATGGGATCCAGACTTAACGTAAATTCATATGTACGTTAATATAGGTATAACTTCTAATATATACCTATGTCATTCATCTTATTAAATGTAGCTCAGTGTCTGGTTTGACATAATTCTGCTAACATCCGTTTCAGATTGTACCACTTTGATCAATAATAATCAATAATCAATAATCATTTATTTCATTAATTTCTAGAATAATACGTCACATTTGTTTGGCTTACTACATTTCAAAAAATACATAATGTAAGCAAGTAGGTTATTTATATAAATAAAAGTACAAACAATAGTTGTTTTTCATGTAAAAAAAAACAGTATCCATAAAAATTAAATTAATAAAAATAGAACATAAAAATATTATATAAAAAATATACATTCAGACAACTAATATTAATTTAGTCAGCTTTATAGGCTATGAATTCCTCATAGCTGTAAAAGCTGTTTTCAGCGAGCCAGTGCTTAAGTTTACTCTTAAAGGATGTAATGCTAGTTGCCTTTATGATAAATTCAGGAAGACTGTTGTACACTGTCGGTCCCATTATGCGCGTTAACTTACCCGACTTCGCGAGAGTACGAGGTAGGGTAGTTAATTTGTCCGCTCTCCGAGTAGCGTACCTGTGAACGTCACTATTCTTTGTGAACAATTCTAGGTTGTTCCTCACGTACACTGATACCTGGAATATCACAATGCATGGGAGGGTAAGTATTTCCAGCTCCTTGAAGTGTGGTCTTGCAGAGACGTCCTGTGGGATTTTCACTATTGCACGTACAGCGCGCTTCTGCATGCGGAAGGCGCGCTGCCAGTCAGCAGCTCGCCCCCACAGCTCAGCTCCGTACTGCAATAATGAGTGGACCGTCGCAAAGTAACAGGAGCGTACTACGTGCCTTGGCAGGAATCTTGCCAGGCGGCTTAGTGCGTAGCACGCGCCACCAAGCTTTCCACACAATTTATCAACGTGGAAATCCCACGTTAGACTCCTATCCAGCTCGAAACCTAAAAAGGTGGTGTTAGCTACCTGTTCGATGAGCATCCCACCTGCGACGACTGATAGGGCTCTAGGGAGGTGTCCGGACAGGCAGATGTGCATGAAGTGGGTCTTTGCGATGTTCAAGACAAGCCCATTTACCTTGAACCACTCGGCAAGTGTGGACGCAGTGACATTCAGATTATGCTCTAGGTTGTCGATTGTTATACCAGAGACTACAGCTACCACGTCATCCGCGTACATGAAGACTTCCGCAGTGCTTTGTTCTTTATGTTTTAAAAAGTAAGACCATTAAATGAGACAGAAAGATATGAGAGTAAATGAAAGACACCAGCACATGCAGTTGAAAGTTTAAGTAAAACAGCTGGCTAAAAACAACGAGGTTTCAAACCGAAAATGAAAAAAAAGGAAGGTGAAATCCATTCTATCCTAGCCTAATCCTACCTTTGATCATAATATTAAATATGATCAAAGGTGCCCTTACTTCTTAAAGAAACAAGATCAACCATTAAATAGCAGAGCATGAAAAGATTAAAGATCTTTGTCTTGTAGTAAAAATATCAAACTTATCATAGGATTAAATCATCACAAAAAAGTACGAGGGCTTACGCATTATAATAACATAACCTTTATCGAAGATTACCTACATGTGTAACTATTTCGGAAGAATAAAACCTTGATGCTTTGGTACCACGGAACTACGCATCTATTTTCGTAAAAAGCAACTTCACAACACAATCCAATATTTCTTTCCGGAATCTCCGCCTCAACACAGACTATAGGGACGCATTCAATCGGAACTGTTGCTCGCATCTTCGCAGCCTCACAAAGTAGATCTAGTCTAAGCCTGGATAGATGCCTGCACTTTCGCTTCCCGCCTGTCTGGGCTTTGAAGCGGTTTTCCAATTTGTATTAGCTTTTGAGGGCTTAAATTCTGCGTTGTGGTAGACTGTTTGTCTGCATCAGTCTTCAATTCTACATTAAAGAAACCAAACTTAACAATTCCTGAACTATAGGACAACTTTTCTTATGATCCATTCAAATAATGGCAGCAAAGTCATTGCAAATTGAAAGTGAGTATTTCATAGATACGAATGATGAATATACATGCTGATTTACTAGAATTGCAGTCTGTACAAAATTGGACAGCATTATTTTTGATGTTGATTATCATCGAAATTGTATTGAATTAGATAAAGTTACCTTTATTAGTTTTCTATGTAGTATTTTATTTTCATCAACCCACCATTTTTTGTGTTTACTAAAAAAAATGTAAACATCATCAAAATAAATAGAGAAATCATTTAATAAATATTAAATAAAACCAACTAATGTGTTTATCGGTCTTAGTGTAGGTAATTTCTATGATTCCCCTTAAATAAAAAACTTTGTAGTTAGTGGAACAGCCTCTTTTTAATACTGTTTATTACTTAACACACAAATACAAAAACCTGAACTGTATCGATTTTCAGAACCAGTTGAAAGCTCCAATCTAATTTCACTCCAATCCGCCGTAATTTTTACGGTGTCAATGCACCTTCATTATACCCTCGGAAGACCAAGCCTTTTTCCGATTCCCTTGTAAAATGATACCCGATAAACGCCTCGATTGAACCCTCTGGGGTTCTAATCTCCCTGGGGTCTCCGAGCCGTCGTTAGCCGACCCGGCTCTGTTCCACTTGTGGATATAATGAGGGAAATCCAGATTTCTTTAGGGTTAATTTGGGATTTTGAGGTTAAGTTCACTGTAACTATCGTACGTATGCAAAATCTCTCTGCTTTTGATCTACTTTAATAACAAAGAAAGGTACTAAAATCAAAGAACAGGACAGAACTAATCCATATCAATACTCGTCTAAAGCGTCCCCTATTCACTGCTGCTGTATGGCAATGCTAATGCGCTGCACCAGATACTCACCAGCTCTCGGGCCTCGCGTCGCGTCACTTCGACCAGACAGATACGATTTAGATCTCTTTAAATTTACTTATACCTTTATAACTCGTTCGCTACTAACGTCTAGTCTCTCCCAAATATGTTTGGAAAAGGTCTGTCGTAACAGTAAGCTCATGATTCTTGGCACATATCTAACCTGCTGTTTTGAAGTAGGCCACACGTTGTAAGCAACTTTATCATTAAAACTATTTTAAGTTTAGCTTAGTTAGAAAAATTATTTTAAATAATTTAAAAGTAATCACCGCATTTATATGTATAAATTTAATACGGTCACTAATTGTATTTGATTATTTCATTCGATTTTATTTATTGCCAGCACTTTATTTTGCCTGTGAAACAGGTTATTACCTAGTTCAGGCACACGCATTATTTATTTTATTTAAAACTTTATTGCACTAAAGTACAAAGGGTGGGCTTAATGCCGAGGCATTTTCTACCTGCCAACCAAAAACACATGTTGAGACACAGGGTTGGCATGCTAATATTTATTTTTATTTACATTATCTTGTCCCACAAAATATACGATATTGTATTATTTATAGTTTTAGTTTTAAGTTATTTTGAATAAATTATTAATATTATTATTTTGTGTATTTTTCATTTATAGTGGTACAATAAACAGCTAAGTATCATTTTCATAAAACAGATCTAGTAAATCATAAAGACGAAAAAAATTATCACGTACAATACGATATGAATTGGTCTAGTTTAATTAGCGTTTCTTATACGGTGGCAAACCCATCGCTTTCGATATCATTACAATTGCTCATGCAATTCTCTAAAGCAGGGGTTCTTATCTAGCCCCTGTAAGGTTGACCCCCGACGACAGATTTACGGGACGTACGCGAACTGACCCCGTATATCGCACGTATCTTAGCGCCTATCTTCTCTTTTATTACGTTCTTTGCCTGAATTTTCTATGGGGGCGCTGATTTGTTGGTGGGAAGCGATTTCAATAAGCGTCAAGTGTTTTCTGGGTTGCATTTTTGGGACAGGAAAGACAAAAAGTTTGATGATATAAACATCATGATATTTTTTGCGTTACATACATATTATAAACGTCATAATCTCATTTATTAATGCACACTTCATTCAGCACACTTCATTTAGATATAATTTTGAATTAATACAAAATTTAAAGTTATTAGAATTAATAGATAGTGTAGTGGTTAATGCAAAACCTACTTCTTATTTGCAAATACTTCGTCCGACGTTCTGGGTGACTTGTATAAAAATATCTCTCTATGTAATACTGTTCTAATTATATCAGTCATCTAGTACCGCACCGAGGTATTCAGGAGTGGACACATGTTGTAGGAGTATGAATTTCCTTTTTATTAACAAAAGACATGAACATTAACACTACATATTATACTGGAAGAGCATTCGCCAGACGAGCAATCGACTACACTTCTGTTGCTTCTGTACAGATAGCAAAAAAATCAATATTTTTCGATGTATTTTTTTAAATTATGAAAGGTGTTTATCAGCTGGGGCTGTATTTGTAAGACCTTTATTTCATCATAGCCTGTCCATAAATGATCAATGCCTTCTTAACAGTTAGATAAAGTTTACCTAGGTCAAGTAACTACACTACGGTATTATTTATTTAGAATAATGACAGACTAACTATGCTCTTTTACATTTGCATTGGAAATTTATAAAATTAATTTTAATCTTAACATGACTTTACCAATACCTTTATTACAGCTAATTTAAAGATTTAATAATTAATAAAGATGTATTTATTAATTTACATTTATTTATTACTTATTTCTTTGATTGTTTTCCGGTATTGTATGTTTTATGGCTTTGAACCATTTATACCATTAAACCTATTGACGACCGATGTGGCGCGGTGGGCGAAGGTCCGCCTGCGACGCAGGAGGTTGCGGGTTCGATTCCCGCCTCGGAAAAAAATTGTGTACGATCTGCAGAATTTGTTCCGTTGGTCTGGGTGTTTTCTATGTATAATAAAAAAGTATCTATCTATGTAATATATTGTATTAAGTATATCAGTCATCTAGTACCCATAACACAAGCTCTGCTTAGCTTGGGGCTAGTTGATGCTGCGTGGACTGTCCAGAATTATTTATAAAATAAATAAATAAATAACAAAAATAACCTATTGATTTGTTGTAAATTGATGTATCCATAGTAATTTTTACACTTAACTGGTGATCATTAAAGCTGTTTGCAATTACAGGAAACACCACCCACCCTGTCAGGGCCGCTTATACGTTTGTAATAACCTATTGTTTCGTAAATATTGTTACATTGAAAGCCTATTATTTATCAGTCGTTTAACCCCACTCTCAGGCAAATAGTTCTCTGTGATCTCAACTTCGTTTCGTCATTTCAATCTACGTTTTATTTTATAGCACGTTTACCTTTATGTTATGTTATTTTTCTGTCTGTACCAGTCAGTCTTCCAGACATAGCAATTTCCTACTCTCATCGTCTGCGCGCGATTGCTTCCATATCTAGAATCAATTTGTCGTGTGTCGTATCTATTAATCCAGACGTCTGCGTTACCTTTATTATGATTGTTTTATTTTATTACTCATATTGAGGTTCATGAAAGAAGTTCCTTTTGAAATTTATTTTTTTAGTTTTTTGAGTGCCAAATTTATTACTACTACCATCCCATCGTTATCAAAAACTTTATGCATGGTTTCAATGTTGCCGAATGTAGGTTTCTTTAACAGGTTTATAATAATATAAATTCGAAAAAAAAGATATCGATTATTTTATTTTATTTTAACTTATCATGAGTACCTAAAATATACCTAATATAGATAAAGCTTCTAGATTTTTTTGCCCTAAACAATAATGGTATTCCAAATGCAGGTGACATTGCGAGTATAAGTTTGTTTACATAGGATTTACCTATTAGGTTTGCTTTTACGAAGTTTTATTGACTCGGTTTAAGACTGACTATAAAGTGCCTCGTAAATCAGGCTTTGGCCCGTAGGAGGCTATGTGAAGCCAAGACGCATTCGGATAATGATTGTTTCAAATCGATCTCGTTCATTTAAACTTATTTTTTTATGTTGACTTTAGTTTAGTTTTGCTAGTTGTAGTTGGCTAAAAAATTATGCTTGTGGCTTAAATTTTAATCAACGTAGTTTTTGGAGGACTCTGATAATATGTAAATCTAGCAAAATTTAAGAGTTTTTTTCAGGGCTGATTTAAGCCAACCTTACAAACAATCTATTTCAAACTGAAGTTTAAACTTATGACCAAATAAATATCCACACAAATACATTTCAAATCATATTTATAGAAATACGAAGTGAATTCATATTGCAATATCGGTGAAATCCTATTGCACTGTCCAGTCCTTTCAGAATTTCATATAATATTGTGAGATTTCGCATTAAATTCATGTTATCCATTGTTGGCCCACAGCTGTTAGTGTCACGTACGTACTTCCTCCACGAAATGAATTAATTCTCACCAGGTCTGATTTATACAAACAGGGGTGGTCAAGCTTATTGAGGGCCCAAGTGCTTGCAATATTTCAGGTCCGCTTTTAAAACGTCAATTACAATAATAAAAAAATATTTAGAGTGTGATCAGGATCACTTGTATTTTAAAAACTCCTGTGCTTAAATGATATGTCGACAGGGTAGTGAATGCCTAAAATGTTTAATTGTTGATATGATTTTTATTGTAGGATTCATAGCTTCTATCATTGTATTTTTGGTTACTTTATCGGTAAACTTAATCAGAAATGTCAATACGTAAGCAGTTACTTCACCAACACAACTTTATGCACGTTGTCCTTTTGCGTAAGTAATTTACGAACCACAGCTAAAGAAAACATGTGACATCAGCGGGCCACCGCTTAACAACTCCTGCAAATGTGTCCCGCACTGACTTTATTGCGTTTTTGTTGCACGTTCTATCGGGACACTTTGTGTTAGCGACCCATTGTGTTGTTGGTTTAAAAGCTGCCCTTATTGAATTCGGGTTGGTTATTTATTTTCCTAGCATTGTTTGGTGAAATTCAGCCATTTGGAACGTGCAAGTTTGTTCTGTATTGTTGGAATTTTGGCTTCAGAAAGCAATCATTTTCGCTCGTCACAGCTCTTGTGGTCGTTTTTTACATGAAACAGATAGCTGCTTAGAAAAAAATACGTTTCAATATAGATTGATCGTACTTTTTTCTTCACTTGCATTATACCTCTATAAGATATGCAGGTTTTGCAGAGATCTAAATTCTTGCTTTATCTTTTTGATAATCTTGCCTTGTATTCAAGATTCAAGGTCCGTGGGTTATCCAGGGTCTTTAGGCTACAGGGCTGGTCAGCCAACCATACCATGAATGCTCACGTCTCAGCTCCGTTGATCAAGTAGGACGCACTGATTGAAAAGTATTGTTTTTAAGCATGGCGCATTTAGGTATGATGACGATAAGGCTCGACGTAGAGTCCCAAACGATGCCCAACCTTTCTGGATCCTCTCCTGTTACGGATGTTCGTGGACTTCGTTAAAGAGATCGTATATTTACCTACCTCCTACACACACTGGTCAAAGTGAAAATGTATGCACCATTCTGTACATCTCTTATGTTATAACAAACAGTGAACATGTTGTACATTAATTAACTTCTCGCGAGTGCGCGTTGCTAATTACAACCTTCCGTGCATTTTATGCACTGTGTATAAACTAGGGTTGTCATCAAACAATAATAGAATAATATTCTTTCTCGGTTTGATTTGGTCTTGATCTGACTTTACGACTTGATCTGACTTTAATCCCATGGATCTGTATCGTGAAATTTCTAAAATTTAATCCTAAAGTTTTACGAAATACAACTGTTGATATATAGATAAATATTAATGCTGGACAATCTATACGACATTATCTAGCCCCAAGCTAAGCAGAATCTGTTAAACTACACAGACAGTGATTTATAAGTTAAGTGTTGGGAAATTTAGATATATCAAGAATAAGTATAGTTGACAATTTTAGTGATCATTACTTAGTAATTGAGAACGTTTGGTTTTAAAAAGTTACTGTTCTCTATACGTTTGACGTGAATTTATTTTTATAGAAAGAAATACATTTTTAAACAAAGTTATATTTGTTTATAAAATGTATTCAACCCTATGCACAAGGGTCTAGGCTAGACTAGTCGGCTTCAGTCGCAACCCGCGAGGGTAGTCATGCGATTATCATGAGCGGTGTGAAGGGTTTAATTTCACTCCGTTTTCAACTATTGCATCGCGCTGTGGGTAAGTTGTTGCTACGCTTGCAATTTTATGGAAATAGGCAACAATAACAAGGCTATTTCTATCCCATTGGATATTATTCAGAGGATAAAAAGTAACCTATATTTTTCTTTTCCAGGTCAATCCATTCTGTAGTTTTCTGCTTGAAAGAGCAAGAAACATCCATACATACAAATATGCTTTATGTTAGTTACGCAGGAAAGTGCAATATTTTTATGATTATAACATTAAATATTTTGTCCGATATCTTCTGAGATATGAAACAAAGGTTCACAAAGTGTTTTTGACAATAATAATTCATAATAGATATCACTGAATCACTTTAAGATCGCGAGGGCAATGCTTAAAATACACCCTTCCTTGAGCCATTCAGACTACCACTCAACATAGACCCGTCTCCATAGACCACAACACCTAATCTCATTAAAATTAACTTAGCTGTGCCATCAGAGACGGTCAGCTTACGCTGGACGGTTCTCAAGACATGAACCACTTCAACTTCCATTGAAGCTCAAGTACGGCGGACTCGCCTACTCATCTAAAACAAAGGTCTGGAGACCACAATCAAATACCTCTATCTGTGACCAAGACGTGTGGCAGCCAGGATCTAACTATAATGGCTAAGAAATCCACTTTCAAAAGATATCGGTCTTGTACCAAGACGCGTACTCTCAAGGGTCTAAAGAAACTAGCTGCTGTTTCTAACGACCACTTCGAAAGATCTCTAGTTAGGTCTAAGACGAGTGAAGTGAGCGCTCTATGTCTAGTGGTTGGGATCACCGTTAATAAATAAGCGGCGTTAGTACCATAGGAGCTTCGCTAAGCGGATTTTGGTTGGATTTTGGTTCGATTTCATTAATTAGTTATGTTTTGTGTCGGGCGCGGTGTTTGGCGAATTAAATTGATTTATGTTTAGCCAGATAATTACGTTGGGTTATTTCACCTGCACGTTTACAATACAGAGTGGTTTAAAATAATATTAGGAGTCATGAATATTTGATCCCATGGCTCAACAAAATAAATTTAATATTTTGCTATGATTACTAGCACAGCAAATTCAAAGGGATCATTAGCCTCAAAATAACAAACATATGTATATACATGCTTAGCTTAGGGCTAGATGATGTTGAGTGGATTGTCTAGATTATTTTATACTATCCTAATGAACCCAGTACTAACTTACCATTTTATTATAATATACAAGGAACTTTAAGAAAATGCGATATTTTTTCACTGTGTCTGTCAGTCAAATTAATTTTCCATTAGATAGAACTACGTAAATCAAATAGAAAATAACGTCAGTACGTTAGTAAGTATATTTGCTTGACGAAGTGATGGGTGGGACCAGTATTAAAGAAGCTCTTCACTGCAGTCATAAAGCCAACCTATAACAACAAAGGAAAAGGATGTACAAACTCTCATAATGAACTTTATCACGCGCACCATAGGGCTTGAAGTAGGTCGTCTTTTATCCCCGAACCCAAACCACTTTAAAGCAAAAATTCTTCTTAATCTGAACCCCATGTAGGTATGTACTTATCTCCACCCATTCCGTGTCCATCTCCATAAGTCTTGAAAATGTTATACACGGTTGGTTTGTTACAGGCCGAACAAAACGTCACATACAAAGCATCAAAATGATAGAACGCAACAACCAAGTTTACATTTGAATCATTGCTCAGAGCTGTTGTTTACAATGGTGTAACTAAACTATTAGAAATTTGGTGGGTGTCTTGTTATATGGAGGGCGTAAGTACATACTTTAATATTTTGACAGGCTTACAAAATATAGAACAAGAATTCAGAAATTTGAAACGTTAAACACCCAGTAGCTATCATGTCTGCTATAACTAAAAGACCTACGAAACTGATATTTTGCACGGAGGATCTTTTTAGCTCGTAAGCACCGAAATATTTTTGGATATTCATTGTAGTTAAAATGGGTGAATGGGTTATTACTAAAGTCTAATCGAATGAAATCGCGTGCGGGTCAGCTAATTTTATCATAAATCACAACTGACCTAGCGACAAATACTTTTACCAACAATTTGTTGTTTCTTATTCGTATCTCGTTAAGGTTTATAGTTTTTTGTTTATTTTCCTTCAAGTGCATACGGTCAGAAAACGCTCGCATTTGGTTGGACAAATCAAATCATGCTCGGTTTTCTGAATTGATTGCATCATAAGACTTTATTTCGTCTGTTTTTACATGACAATAGGATTAGCCTTCATTTAGTCATGGGACATTCTTATACAAGGAATGAAACCATTTTTTTTTTATTTACGAGAAAAGGAAAAAAAAATGTTCTTTCGTAGATCTAAAATTTTTAAGTAGGTAATTACCAACTTGTGTATGGAAGCTCCTTTTGTAACTTGGAATTTATTTTCGAGTAGGTATTGTAAAGTTAAGTAGACGGTTTCCCATGTATAAACAGCCACAAACCCAAAGATCCAAACTGACAATTCGGCAAAACGTCGACATGGGAAATTTTTCCCATAAAGCCCCCTATCAGAAAACTTTGACATGTAACGCATATAATGGGAATTAGATAACAGTTACTGCATCATACCCTGAGGCTTTCTTCCGCCTTTTCCGCCATTTTTTCTGGAATTTTCTTTTGCCTTTTTAATGGCTGCGGTACAAATAGCTAAGGGCGATGCCTTGTTATGTAAACAGGGATTCGTGGGATGATAAATGGTAATAATTGGGTGCGGATGCTGATACACAAACTTTTGTAACGAGTGTATTGATTGAGGATTTCCATTGAAAGGGCTTAGGATCTTTTCATTTGGGTTGACTTGTTGGTATGAGTGTCGAGAAACTTACTCAATGCAATGAAATAAAACTGTATTCCAGTTTTTATTTGGGATTTTATTTATATCTTATCTTATCCCATATTCCAACTGTAATAATAAATTATGAATAACTCCGAAGTTAAATAGTTCTTTTTTGTTGTTACAGGTAATTCTCACGATTGCTTACGAGTTTCTACCGCTACTGGCCCGGATAACTTGGTTTTAGTGTAGCAGGTAGGAATTGAAATCACTAACTTGTGCCTTGGAAAACGCTGGCAATTTTTATAATTCTATCTTTTTTGGAAGTATTCATATAAATATACCTTGTAACATTTCAAAGATTGCCTCAATTGACTCTAACTTCCTGATCTCACCATCATATTTCCGGCATCCAGTTATCTCTTTCCGCGTGGTTGGCACCATTGCGCCCTGTTCCTCTTTATGGCGTTCAGTTCAGTAACTACCACGTCGACTTTTACTGGCATTTTAAGATAGATAGGTATACTTCAAAACCATTTGAGGCGGTTATCTTGTAATAAAGGTTTGAAAAAAATAAAGTTTATAAAATATTCATGAACTTTACTAAGACTCTCCCTAGGAAAAAAACAACACAAAAAATATAATATAAGTGACCTGTCATCCAAAAAGTATCTAAACCAGATCAAATTGTCATGATTTTAGGTGCATTATTATGCATCGTGCAAAAATTATTAAGAGCCTTCAGGCAAAGACTGGTCGGACATAATAGCATTTAAGCCTCTATAAATTACCTACTCGAAAACATAAAATAGCACGTCACATCCTCATCACAAAAAGGTGCCATCAAAACAATGCTGCCAACACAATGACTTGCAAGAAAATTTGAGTAACGACCTTCTTGGAAAAATGTTATTTATCAATTCTGTTGCGTTACGATAGAGTTCAAAATGGAAAATACTGCCTCTTTATTCATTTATTTTCATGGTCTTTATTACCAAAGAGTCTAGGTTGAGAATGTTTTGTTTGGCAATCCATATTATGGAGGGCGCGAATCAACACACCCCATTAGACTGATGAAGAAAGTATTTTATCGTCCAAACTAACGCAATGTAATGTCTAATTACGTTTGCGGTGAATTTTAGTACCAAAATGGCGGATCTGTAGGTATCTGATGTAACTAGTATGTACGTAGCTATAGTAGATACTTACTATATAATTATGTAAATAATGGATCGGATTCTATTTCCAAGAATGTAGAGATGACGAATAACCCAAAATAATATTAAAAGTGCGCAAAACAAGTCGAATATCAACCCAGTAGCTACAATTTCATATTGCCAATCACAAATAACCAATCAATGATTGCATTGGTCACACGCACCATTTCCGCCAGCACTACCCCCGCGGCCATTCGTTTCCGGAAGACAATGGCGTCGGCCCGCCCGCATCCGAATATTCGAATGTCGAATTAATTTGAAAATTTAAAATGCATCCTTTCAAAGATGAAGAAAATAATTTTTTTTACGCAACAGCATGATTTCCTTTATTTTAGAGCTGTCATGGAAAAACCACACTACTACTTACCATACAGTACGTTACGTTATAATTAACAAGGATTTCTACTAAAATGGAAGATCACCTACAAAAATCTTGGAAGTAACCATATCGACATAGGATCTAGGAACTTGAAGTAAACTTGATGAATTTCTACTGCTTAGTAAAGATCAAAGTGCTCAAAACTTTTTTCAAACCAATGCCAATAAAGAAACGTTTCACCAAAGGTTTCACCTCAAACCTGCATTTTAAATCACCATAAAAGTTTTTACACCACGCCGAGAAACTGCCTCAGAGCCATTCCAAAGTATTTTCCAATAAAATGACGCTCGCAGGCAAAGTTACAGTCATAAAAAGCCATTTTCTTCACTATTTGCGGAACTTTCTATTGGAAAATACTGTTTGGTTCGGAAACACATTTGGGGAGTAGTGCAGTAAACTTGTGTGTCGGAGAGCATGTGAAATCAATACTTATATTTACATTTGTTTTTGCAAATGCCCTGCTAGAAAAATAAATATTAAATTGTAAGTAATTTTTATACGGTGTAGTCAGTTATCTAGTAACCAAAGCACAAACTATCCTTAACTTGGGCTAAATGATGCTGTTCGAATTGTCCAGCATATTTTTTATTTGAAGTATAATCTTTTTATTCGCTTATAATACCTATTTATATTTCAGTCATACTGCGTTCTTCTTGTGTTCCCGATATACACCAGTCACACTCAAGCACAATACGAAAATTAGAAATCAGTTGGACAGGAAAAGCATTGAGTTTCAGATATAGTACCTAAGCATATTGATGGAAAGATCTCAAATCGACGAGTAATGTAAATTGCGTATAAAAGCGGCACCAGAATGAATTATATACACCTACATCGAATTCGGATAGAATATGATGACGCTCATTAGGGGAGGCCTATGTGCAGCAGTGGACTAATATAGGCTGATGATATTAATAATTCTAACACTTTGTTTCAATAAGCAGCAATATTTTGAAAATAACGACAAAATTCTGAGAGTTCTAAAAACTGAAATTTACCTAGGTTCTGAATAGTTTTCCACTTGCTTGGAAGGTCTTCACCTAATACTCGAATAAAGGGATAAGGATAGGATAAAGAAAAATGATAAGAAGCTAAATGACGAGAAATAGTAGTACTTACCATTGTATCTCGTTATTAGCCAGATGGTTCAAAAAATCCTGGCCACCAAAAAGGTTCTGCAAAAAGTTCTACCAAAGCTTCCAAGACAAAAGTTTTTATAGTTCCTTACTTAAGTTGGGACAAAAAATAGGCTAATGAGATCGCAACATCTTCCCTTCTCTCAACTTGGAAGAGACAATTTATGTGCATTCCCTATCGTTAAGGAGTTTGCCTCAATCCTGACTTGATTCCAATTGATTTTTATCTTTCCGAGCCGAGTTTCATTTGCTTTGAATCATGAAACTCAGAGTTATTCATTGCCTGATTGCGCTTTTGATCGTTGTTTTGTTTGATTTGGGCCAAATTCATCGCATTGCTGACAAAGTTTGGTGGTATTGTCACATAGATGTATAAAATAGGAGATAATAATTCTATGTATTGTCATCTCATTATTTTGATGTCTATACTGCTGTCTCGTCATCTCTAGACATGGTTGTATCATTTATTCTAGCAGTTGAACTTACGTTTTGATTGGAATTCAAAAAGTCGAGAGAAATATATTGAAAATTCTCTTGACTTCACTCAAAATGCAAATAACTAAATCTTGACTGAATTTTTAGTAGTATTAGACCACAGTAGCGCAAAATAGAAAAGTATAAGTGTGTGTCAATGTACAGGTTATTATAATAAATAACCTGTACACTTAAAATGTATGCTTGTGTTTTTTTATACAAAAAAAACTCAAGGTTTTCATAGTTTTCCTACAAATATTTTTTACTGAACCTTCATAACTTGAGCATGCTGACGATCGCTCAGACGTCTCAAAGAAGGTGCTGTATGCATATCACATTTTCCATTACTGTGCTTTCATACCAGCTAGAAACCCTAGTTACGGGGCTTACATTGAATTATTTAAAAGACGTGCACTCTTCCACAAATTAAATTCGGCTGCATCTGCAACTGCTAAGTAAAAGCAGGGCACGTAGGTTGTAATCTGGCGCTAGAGTGCCAGGGTAATTGTCTGAGGGTAGGTGTATACAGGGTTGCGGTAGAATTAGTTTTTAACTAACTGGGGAGTAAGGAAATCGCTCCGGTTCAACTAGATCAGTAGTGAATAATAATAATTTTGAAGTATTTCTCGCATCTTCATACAAGATTTTCTTAGTAAGAGCGAGGTTTCACTACAATTTACATTTTAATGTAAGTTTTTTGGTTCTCTATTTTGAAAATAAATACTTGTTTGTTTGTTTGTTTGTTTTGATTTGTTTATCTAATTAATATTAGTATCAATATAGACAGACCCTGTTGACTAGGGTTAGTGTACATCTCGTCCGAAAGAAAACTCGAACGTCGTCCACGTTCGAGTTTTCTTTCGGAGTTTCGTTGTCCTCTTCATGTTTAGATTAGGGTACAACTCGTCCGACTATATAATCTTCTGATTTTCGATTTGGACCAGTTTATGTAAGACTGTTAAATACCTTTAACTGTGACATCCTTTAAGTCAGACAGAGTACAGAATCCTCTTAAAAATATAGAAGTCTACTTTTTTGAAGTCCTACTTTACTTTTTTAAACTTTACTTCCTTACTTTTTATGTGTAATTTACTATATTTTACTCTTGCATATTATTTTTCGTATAAAAACTCGTCTATTGCTTTATAGAATTTTCTATTCTACAAATTTAACTTGAGTTATTTGTGTATAATACTAAAACGCAGTTCTTATGACCAACGTCAGGGTAAAAAGCCTCCATTCTAAATTTAGAAATCTAGCTAGATTCAGGTCCAACAAACTTGTAAGTAACTATTTTGTTGCAAGGACACTGCGGTGCCTGCGGCTTTGCTCGCATAGCTGGGCTGAGTGCAATTGAAACTATTTAAGTTAAATCCGAGATTCAATGTTTGGAAGTTAGTTGCTCTTGCATTGTCTTGGGTATCTACTGCAGGCAGAGATTGAGCTTTATGTGGTACTCGCCTGTGTGCATGGCTTTACTCGTGTGATTATAACTAAGTTTACCGTGTATTTTATTTTTTTAGTTTACCTATTTTCCAGATTTTTTAACAGTTTTACACATTGACAACATACGTATTGGTCATTACGCGTATAGGTCATATCGCGATGGGCAATTTTGCGTATTCACGATGCTATTTTTATTTCAGTCATTATGCGTATTGATGAATGTACGAGTAAAGGATGTAAACCTATACCTAAAACGTACCCATTACACAGTTATGTGTTCTGATCGCGTATGTTTAAAATGGTTTAGTCAAGTGTATAGTGAATAAAATGTAGCCAGATCATCATCAACCTATTCTAGTCAAATTATACAACAAATATACATAATAATATGGTATATATCAACTAATTTTAATCATACATAGGTTACGTCTCTAAGAGTAAGGTCTAAATATAGCACTTAGAGTAAGAATCTCAAACAGTTTCAACTACAAATGGTATAGGATTCAGCATTAACATCAGACAAAACATTCTAATCCAAGCTAAGTGCAAAGTTCGCCTGGGACACAGATTGTGGAATAGTTGGTATTGGGTGCGGTTTTGGGTAGGGCGATCCCGTAAGGATTGGTTTCCTACTCTTACTAAAATCTATTTGATAGAATAGTAGCTAAGTGCATCCTAACTAATAATCTACGGAGCCGAGACGTGGACGCTCACGGTAGGGCTTATCCACCAGTTCAAAGTCGCTCAGCGAGCTATGGAAAGAGCTACATATGTGATGAGTTTCTCTGAAGGATTCGTAACGAATAAATCAGATGGAGGACTAACGTGAACGACATGGCTCAAAGAATTAGCTAGTTGATGTGGCAGTGGCCATATCTAGCTAAGAACCGAAAACCGTTGTTGGGGTAAACGTGATCTTGAGTGGAGACCGCGTCTCGGTAAACGAAGTATATATAACTATATAGGTTGTTGCTCCCTGGCCAGGTGGGATGACGATCTGTGAAAGAATGCTTAAAGAAAAAAAGAATTTTTTTGTATGCTGAATGCGGAAAGCTGAAGATAGGATGCGTTATGGCGCGATAGATAGGATACACTTTGGCGCTCATTAGGGGAGGCAATGTCCAGCTGAGGACTAGTATAGGTTGATGATCTGACGAAATACAATTTATGCATATTTGTTTTTCTTCGAATACTTACTTACATTTAGTTCTCATTTTTGCTTTAAAGCATTTTGAAGTCGGTTTAAATTTAATCAAAAACACCCCAAAATAAGTATACATTTGTCATGAAGTAGTACATCCAAAGTCTTGCACTCTGCATTAGTATTTTTTCACTTTCCCCACATTTTTGCCAATTCCATTTCCCACAAAATAACTAAATCAGCATTAAACGAGCAAACTTCCCTCTAGGAAATAAATCTCGGACCAAAACAAGGCAGCCCCAACAAGCCTTCCTAATGAGAGCGTCTCCAACATAACTCATTTGTAAGAAAACATTTCCCAAATCCAGTACTGACCTAGAAAAATGTACTATCTAAATCTGACCCAGTTCAATCCAAGGCATTGACCCGCCATTTCACTCACATTATTCTAAGGCGCTCCCGAATTTCACAAATCACAACCACGGGAATATACCCCATATCTCCGATATGGGTAGGGTGGGAATCGCGTGGAGCTGAGGAAATTTAATTTAAGAATTTATCTAGCGAATGATCATGCGAGTGTAAACTTTATAGACTGTGCAAGTAAATTACTTTTTGCGTCGCGCGTTTTGTTTACGCGTGAGGTTTTATGTTTTTATAGCGCTCAGATAAAAATAGAACATAGAATATTACAATTGTTTTTCTTACGTATCTGATATTATTTATTTACTTAGCATGAGGCTAGATGATATTGTGTGGATTGTCCGGCATTATTTATTCACTTGTTTAAATTCAGTAAACACATTTAGAGAGTGCCATAGCCGATTTCTTAGCCAAAAAGTCCCAGATCTTCTCATGACACCCTCGGGATAAAAAAAAATCGAATAAATTCAACATTATTTGGTTCCTATAAAGTGAAAAAACGATGGAGAAAAAAATACGATAAGAAAACATGAAAGTGCATTGTTTCGCAAATTAATAAGTCTTTTTATCAGAAACAACAACAATTTCACTGTTTCTTATAGAAAAACATTTTCCATTACTATATTTTACATTATTATTTATTTTACATTATACATTCGCTCGGTACGTCCCTATTTAAAAAAAATTGTTCGAATAAGAATTAAAATATATCTGAATTTAGCAGAGTTTTCGTAAGTAGCATATATACTTACCCCATTCCCCAAATGCAGAAAATCAAACGGGTTTAACGATGGACATAATTCGGAAATCAATCCGTTTCCGGATACGGAGGCATGCGCCTTTATCCGTAAATCCGGATTCCGGACGATCGCAATCAAACGGCGGATAGCGTTCGTTGATAGCTACACGACTTTTTACCGGACCCTTTATCTCTTCCCTGGTTCTTTGGAAATAGGGCTGACACGCATCCTTCAAAATTTACTAAAGTCTATCTAACTTATAAATTATAATGTAATATAATACTGGACGATTAACAAAGTATCTAGTTGTAAGCTAAGCAAGGCTAGTGTTAGTTATAGGAAAACTGATATACTTAATAAACAAGATATTTTTATAACACTTAGGAAGACACATGAACACACAAGACTTTCTGATACTGATTATGTAACCTTTACCAAAAAAGAAAATTACAATCAAGAAATAAAAACAAATCGGAAATATACATACAATTGAAACAATTGAGCTAAGTACAGATGGTTGCAAACAGTCTAGAGGGCTACCTATCTATTTATGAGCTATCAACTGATCCATCGATACCAGTCGAAAGCGTCCCCATGACGCTGCTGGCTGCATTGCCACGCTGTATGACAATGCTGATGCGCCGCACCAGATACTCACCAGATACCCACCGACGCTTCGCATCGACCAGACGCTCAGATATTTTTTTGAAAACCCCGAGTGCCTCGGACTTCAAGGTTCTTGACTCCAATGGGAGCAAATGCGTAATCTCTGTCGAGACCTACATATTAGGTTACTTTACACTTTCAAGATTCGACAACCCTACTCACTGCCCGGGGCTAAAACTCGGCGACAATTTATGACGGACGCTGACTGCTCCTAATTCGGGCAGCTCTCATTAAGGGAACTAAACGCGGACCTATATTCACTTAGAACGACCATTCTTTCGTTGGGGCCGCGCCGGTTTTTTTCGTCCCACTTATTTATGGGGCTCTTATGTCTTGTCTCGTTTTCGGGTGTTTTTTAACGTTTTGGGAGTTGGGACAGTTTGTGTTGGGTTGATGTGGATTTGAAGTGTGAATGTTACGTTGTGAAATCGTTGAGAATCTCTTTCTAGACACTTCATCACTTCATCAAACTCCAAGCTAAGTAGAGTTAGATATAATTATGTAGATTAATAGTATGATAGGTAATCATAAATTTAAAACAATTTACTATGTACTTACTTACATAAATAGATTTTTGCTATACATACATAGAAACTCAGAACACCCTGAACATATCTTCAGCTCCTGCAAACATTTGTCCCGTGGAATAAAAGCATTGAGTTTCAAAACGTTACTAACTTTCTTAAAGCCAACTACATACTGACATACAAACCATTTCCACTGCTGGTGGAAACACTATTTTATTTTCTCGGAAAATCTATGTTGGTGTGTTTTTTATTGATGTAACTACATTGTTTGTTATAAATATGAGTTTGTAGGTTTTTGCCAACGTGAGCGTAATACGGGACAGGGAATGACCTCGAGGACTTTTTAAGTGATCTAGTTGCTTTTCCAACAAGAAAAACCTTATTGACTCAAATCCAGCAAATCAGCGTATCAGACTCTTCATAATTATCGATTCCGATCTTTCATTCATTGCTATCATACACTACCCCTTTTTTGCAATCATTTCCATCACTCTAATCCCCTCATAGCCCGGCTTTGCTCGCTGAAACAATGAGCGAATCACTCGCATCCTTCGGGTTATTTAAATCAGCAGAGTTGGAGCCAAATCCTGGCGTGACCCATTTCAGCTCAATCCGGGTAATGCTGCCGGGCAGGCTTCCGCTTGTACGGTCGTACTCAAAGCGATTTGGCTTTTGAAACTTTCTACTTTAATTGACTCACTGTCAAAACGACGCGCGACGACGATAGTCGACGACAGTATCATGTATGGTAGCGAACACACGGAACACATAGCAAATTACTGAGTTACGGCGGGAGGTTGCGGTTTGCAACGCAGGAGGTTGCGGGTTCGATTCCTATCTTGGACCAAATGTTTTAGGATCTGCAAATATTAGTTCCGGGGTTCTTGATGTATCATTGGAATGTAAAGAAAAAAAAGCTTCTGAAAATAGACATAAATTAGAAATAGCAGGGTTATACAACTGCAGACTATTGCGAACACTCCAGAAGTTGCTCAAATAATTGAAAAATATCATCAATACATCTTGTAGATTGTAACGTGACGCGGTCTATGACTTTTCGTGAGACGTTAGGATTGAGCAGGTCACATGCTAGATCCCAACATCTCACTCTTCCCAAGAGATCCCAATAACAAGGTGACAGAACGCACTGGTACAACTTTTATCCCAGCAGTTCCGTGGCAGCTAAATAGTTTAACATAAAGTAGACACTAGTTTAGTATAGTCCCTATTCCCAATAGTTCTGTGCTTAGACAACTATTGTCCGAGCAGTTCTATGCACAAAACGATTTTACTAAATTTAACTGGCTACTAAATTAAACTTTACTGCCATTTGATAACTATTCCGTGAGGTAGCAACGCTAAACGCTGTGGCTAGAACCAAACAATCTTACGTAATACTCGAGCCTTCCCAAAAAAATAATAACACTTTGCATAAGCATTTTTTGGTCGTTTTCACAGCGCGATGAGACGAGTTTACATTGAAATGTGCCAGCGGAATATCTCTGAATATAGGCTAAGTGGCCGCATTGTGATAAAATTTTCTTGAAAGCGTTGAGTTTTTTTGTTTCTTTCCCGTTTTTTTGCTACAAATCTGCTATGTGGCTTTGATAACGTAATGCTTAGTCGTATGGACTAAGCATTAGGTTTTGTGAACTTGCAATCTTTTTATGACTGTATAATATAAGTGAACTTCATCTTCCTATTTCATGGCTTGCTGTTTCCAATTATGCCACTATCAGTATCAAAAGAGTCACAAACTGTAGATACCAAATATAAAATTAAACTATATTTTATAACAATGAATAGTTAAAAGATAAAAAATAAAGCAGTCGCCTTTACATTTTTATCATCAAATCTTCTCATCATGTATTATATTAGTCAAAGTTAAGATTTGAAGTTGCGGACAATGAAGAAATAATACCTAACCTTGATTTATCTTGATAAATTATTCCATTCGAATAAAGTTCCATCCTGCACATGTCTTTCAATGTAACAGTAAAGTAAGTCACAAAACCACATTCATTCCGCACGTCTTTACAAAAAGAAAACAATCTCACCACAAGAATACCTCACAATAGCAGGACCACTGCCAGAGCCATCCAAGGCGCGTCAGAATGTGGGCTAAGTGGTCCCTTCCTATTCAGCATGAGCTGTACTTGTGAGACATTGTCGAGAGCCTCTTGCGAGATTGGAGGATACTCCGCAACAAGGTTTTGATTAAAGTTATAATAGTTATAAGAAAATGATGCATTGTCCTTAGTATGATAATTTATAATACTAAGGACAATGCATCATTACATACGGGTATTTATCGCGTATATTTCAGTTTGGTTCTGTTTGTCTTCTTGCAATATCGGAGAAGTATACTTCGCAGCTATGTTTTGATTAAAGTTTTAGTATAAGAAAATGATGCATTGTCCTTAAAATCTTTATTCTTACTTATATTATAAACGTGAAAGTTTGTATATAGATGTATGAATGCATGGATGGTTGTTCCTCGTTTACGCAAAAACTACTGAATGGATTAGGCTGAAATTGAATAGACGTAGTTCTAGCCCTGGAATAACACATAGGCTACTTTTCACCCCATAAAACCTTTCAAGGCTAATTGTATTACCATGGAAACTGATTTTTAGGATGAAAAGTAGCCTATTGGTTATTCCAGGGCTAGAACTCTTTTTATTCAGTTCAAATTTTAGCCAAGTAGTCTTAGCGTGAAAAAGTAAAAAATAATACAACCTTTCACGTTTATAATATTAGTATGGAAGTATTACTATCTGCTTTGCTAGATGATCCCGTGTGAATTTGTCCAGCATAATTTATTTATTAAGTATATTTAAATACCTTAAAAACAAAGACTATCTCTGGTTAGCCTTACCAACCTACAGATACAAACCCATCCACATTTCCATAGACAATCCTCACCCAGAGCCCAGGATTCCTTCGAGTAAACAAGGATTCACTTTCGTTGGATGAGCAATTCATGAATAAACATGATAAAATGGCGGAAGGTCGTCCTGATTTACTGGCAGGAGTTCCGGTTCCAAGGAAAAGGCGAGCGAGGTTGCAGGAAAGTGCCGGTGACCATGCTATTTCGAGGAGTTTCAGGTTTTATGAGGTATGCTGTGGCTGCGACTTCGTCCGCGTAGAATGGTGCTTCAGCGATAAGGGCGCCTTTCGTACTACGATTATTTTTTAAATTAGATATAAGCTTTTATAAATGTCTGATACTATTTTTACTACAATATAGTGTTCATTCGTTCAGTCATTCATTCATTCAATAGTGACTTTGGACCAGTGGTCGTCATTTGCGGCCCGCGGGCCGCATGCGGCCCGTGAGCCATTTTTGTGCGGCCCGCGGTTATTGACTCTACTACAACAGCGCAAATAAAATAAATTTTAATATTATGTACTATTCAAGCACTGTGAAAATATTTTCTGTGCTCTGAGTGGCAGTTCAATTATTACACGGCGGGGGCACAGATTTGAGATTGTGAACCTACGGGCGAGCCGCGCGACATAGGCGGTTCCTACTGGATTGGATATTGTCTTTCGCGCGCGCCCGCGCACCCGCAAAAAGCACAAAAGAATAATTGATTATTGAACTGAAATTCAACTGTCCGTAATAAAATATTTAATATAATAAGTAATTTGCGTTTTGTAATTGTAGTACCCAACATTTCACTACACCAGTTGCTAGTTTACAATACATAGTGCGGCCCGGAGTAGTACGTCACATTGTCCTATATGGCACTTGACCAGAAAATTATGACGACCACTGCTTTGGACAGTCACATAATCCTTACATATTTCCATAATAACCTTCATCCTCGTTTATATTTTACTTTCTTGGGTTATTTTACAAACTTTGAATGTCATATTTATTTATATCAAAAGCGTGAAAAATAAGTTTCAAGCTTCAGAAATGACGAAACTTCCATACAAAATGGCAGATGCTATTTCAACCCCTTACAAACCGTTTTCCGCATTAAAAAAAAAGCCTATGTCCTTTCTCAGGCTCCAGTCTATCTCTGCACCATTCATTTAAATCGGTCTTCCGCTTTACCTCGCCACTTGGACACGATACTCAGTGTCTGTAAAGGAGTAAAGCAATTCGTACGGAGCCAGGCCTCATTGTTCCAGCGGTAATGTAAGGCTTTTCCTCATATAAGTACTCATGGTAGCTCGCGCGCTCTGGCCTACCGTGAAAGCTCCGAAGGTTTTCAAGCAATAATCCATACTTCAGGCATGTATTTTATCTTAAACAAACACCGTATTGTAAAAGCCTAGCTGTAAGTTTCCCTAATAGTTGTTAAAATAAAATAGGTTTAAACAGTTTAGAAAATATTGACTTACTCAATTCTTGTAACGCTTATAAAAGACTAACATTCAATTTTTCTCCTGAATTTATAATAACGTTATATATTTGACACAAATTCCATTGGCTAGCCTTAGCTTAGAAGCGATCTCGTGGTTTTTTAATACCGTTCTGACATTTGTCATGATTATGTTATAACGAAAATAATATGATACTTAATCTTCTAACGATGAAACTTAAGGAGAAGGGAATGAAATAATGAAATAAATATCACGCGAGCAATAATTATTACAAGAACGAATAGGTGTCTTCTAAACCTTCGTAATACATCGTTTGCCACATCATTGAAAGACTGACTGTAAGGACATAATAATTTGTTGTTTTAGACAAAAACTATATTTTAGTACGTAGGTAACTTAAAAACGACGACAAGGGTCTTCATAAAATTTAGAGTGACCATACGACAAGCATCAACGATCAATTAAAAAAGTTTTTTCATTGATATCATCAAATTCGGGTCTCCCAGAAAAAACGTTATAATGTATCACATAAAAAATACAATCGAATTAAAAAACTCCTCGTTTTGATGTCTGTTGAATAACGTAATAAATTACCTAATTCAGAAGAGAAGAAATTGCCATGATCGACATTATTTTGCTTGATTAAGTAGAAAGCTAACGATTTAAAATACTGGGTGTAAATGTTTCAGAGTAGAGCACCATTACACCGCCTATCCCAGTCGTTGTCCATTTACTTCGCTCAGCTAAACTGCCTCCATTTAAATTTAACCCACCGCCTTTAATCCTATCTGTCTTTGCATTCAGATTTAACCTCTTTACACGTCTAAAAGCCCCGCCATAATTTTGAATTATACGTAGAGTTTAACTAAAGACTTAGACCCTTAGTATGAGTGAGCAAAATACGAAAAAGTACGAATAACTTCTATCGCTTACACGCATCGACGTCACGTCGATGCTTACACGTATACAAAATATAATGGACTTAAATATGTTGCTTTGTCAAATGACTCAAAGACTTTTGAAAACTATTATCGACTTTAAATTAAAATGTTCAATCAATATGAAACTATAATTTGTAGGTAGAGTGAGTGGGGGCAAGATCGAACGGTTTTTTGATGAGATGGTCAGTGTTGTTTTTGAATCCATGTAGAAGAATAGATATTAACTTTAGCTAAAAGTAAATTAGACATAATTAAAGGGTAAAGACTAGATTTTTATAATATGTCAATAACAGCCTGATAAAGCTGTCCAAAAAGTAGAAAACTGTAATTAAAAATATTATTTTTACTTAATTGAAACAGGGGGAAGATGAAAAGGTGACGGGGTAAGATCGAATAAAAATCTCAAAATATCAAAAAATCGTTAAAACGTGTCTTAGGCAGGTCCTAGGCAAAGTTTATGGTCCTAAGTCTATAGTTTTAAGTAATTTAAAAAGTTGTAACTGACTGTAGTGCCAAAATAGCTATTTTTAACAAAGATATAACAAATTTAAAAATATAATATATTCCGAACTTACCCCACTGGGGGAAGATTGAAGAAGAGATTCTCAAACTTTGCAGCCAATTCGCATAAGTTTTGACTGAAGAAAAAAAAATATTTTCTATTAATGAAAAATCATATAAAAACTGAAAACTTTTTTTATTTCACATGAAACCTATATGAATATTTTTTTTATCACCATAAATAATTCTTTATTTTTTCTTTTGTAATTTTTAAAGTATTTTCTTTTTCTATTGGATTTCTTTTTTTATTTCACATTTCTTAGCATACCCTATTCTTGTTATTTTTTGTTTTACTACTTTCAGCAATATTTTTTTTATTTCTTATTTTTCTTGCTGAAACTTACACAAAGATACAGTTTGAGGATATCTGGCTTTTAGTATGAAATCTGAAAAAGGGTCAAGATTAAGACTTTGATATGTTTGTCTTACCCCGTTAAATGTAAATGGGGAAAGATGAAAAGTTGAAATAAATTCTAAAATACGAGAAATAGAGAGATTTAGTAATAATTACATAAATATGTACAAAAAATAGCAGGTAGATGTTTCAATTAAACACTCGTACCTGCTTTGTAATTTAATTTACAAGACACGGGGCAAGATGAAATCACTTTTGTGAATCCTGAAAAGTACACTGTCTTAGAAAATTGCACTTTACACACAACCAGGCGTTCTCAGGCGCAACCACTGACTGAGTTGTGATAAGTAACAAATTGGTGGCCCTAACAATGTTGCCAGCACTGTAATAAGTACTATAAATCTGGTGTTATTGAAGACTTTTTGTCTTACCCCTTTTTCCATCTTGCCCCCACTCACTCTACATAGTTCCAAGATAAATGTATGGAAGTTGGTTGTGTATACACAACCCATACTAAGGACTCTACTCACATTGCAGCTAGAACTAGTTTGGTAATTTTTAGTTTGTGCAGTGTACATTTTTATTTCATTTGTAGTTCATATTTCTATGTCATAAAGACTAGATGATTTGTTTGTCTTTAAATTGCTCACTGTGTTCAGCTTTGATCTTAATTAGGTACCTTTTTATAAGCTGATGGTATGAAATGTTAATCCATTTACTATCCCACTAAGAACGTTGTTTTTGACCGCATCAATCCAAAGGCGGATGCTAGACAAATGCATAAAAAATTTAAAGATGCGGCGACTTAACCTCTAGTGCGAACGCTCTCATCTCAAGTTTTAGCCCTAAATGAATATGAAATCCCAAGTCATGCAAAATAGTATATCAAATAAGCATTAGCATAATTCTGTTAACTCATTCCTGACATTGGTCGATGTCTAATTGAATCATGGGCATAAAATATTCATGCGATATGATAATCCGTGGGGTCTGTCCGTCTGACGGGCCTAACTCGTCCCCTTTAGCCCGAGATAGAGAGAAACCGTTGGTACAAGTTTGTGCGTCGAATGGTCGACATGGTGAATGAAATTGCACATTTCAAGATTTTATTTCACACTTTTTTATATCAGAAAAGTACATAAAGTTCCATACTTTTTAGAAGTATTGTTCTAAAATAGAAATTTTCAAGCATTTTGCAGTTTTTTTTTCCCGACCGCAGAATTCAGTATCAGTGAATAGAGATATGAATCGGCTTTTCTTTATAGATTTTTACCAGTGAAAAAACACCCTTTGAAATAAAAATCAAAGTCCTTTTCGACAAGAAACAAGACCAAATGTTTTATTCTTTATATTTATGCTTTAATTCTTATTGAAAATTTAGGCTAGTTCTTCATTCAAAATGTAACATATTCCAATATTATGAGTGAATAAACTAGCTAAATACTTTCTGAGCTGTTTCATCGCTGTTACTCTTGACGCATAAGTTTAGGCAAATTGTGGAGTTTATTTTTTAGTGCGTAAAAGCAGAAGATTTCCATCGAAATAATATGTACCTAAATGTAATAAACAAGTGGAATAGAGAGAACCGAGTTAATAGCATGTTTGTTGATTCTGGCCAGAGCTTAATAGCAGCTTGGTTTATACGGGTCATTATTTTTGTAGGCTTTTTTCTCAGCCTTTGGATTTTATTTCCCTTTTACTTAGGCACTTTGTGTGGAACGTATTATTTCTGCGTAGATGGAACGCTGCCAGATATTGTTTGTTGGTACTAACTGGTCCATTTAGGACTTGTTTTGCTTAATGTACCTACTCATGGTAGCTCGCGCGCTCTGGCCACCGTGAAAGCTCCGAAGGTCTTCAAGCAATAATGCATACTTCAGGCATGTATTTTATCTTAAACAAACACCATATTGTATAAGCCTAGCTGTAAGTTGACTTGTTTTGCTTAATGGGACCAACTTTCTATAGTTTAATATTTTATGTTTACGATGACGACGACCGATGTAGCACAGAAGTTGCGTTTTTTTGGTTTTTTCTATGTATTTTTTATTTGTTTCTTTATTTTTATATATTATCTGTGTTAAAATAAAATACCAACACGTATTAAGTATATCAGTCATCAAACACCTAAAACACAAGCTCTGCTTAGCTTGGGGCCAGATGATGCTGTGTGGATTGTCCAGAATGATTTAAGAATATTTATACTTTACAAGTAAATGTTTATATTATATGCATCACAATCCAAACTTTAGCTTTTAAAGTGTGTGATAAAATACTACTGATCGGCTGATCTCTGACATAAAAAACATTAGAAAAAACCTATCTGTTTGATTTTTTCGTCGGCGTATTTTCCTGTTCATAATAGCTAAAAGCCTTCGGCATTTCGACAATTGTTTGCATAACAAACAAGTGATATAAGTAGCTTACCCTCTTCAGAAGTTAGGGAATTCACGTCAAAGAATACAATAAAAATATACGTCTGTGTTTCATCACAAGACTTCTAAAGGAGGGTTTAGCATAACATGTGTTTTACAAAAACTTGTTTTATAATCATTTGTTTAATTATCTTCTTGTAATTATCTTCATTTGTTAATATGTAAATCTGTTGAATTGTATCAACAATTCATGTCATTTGCGATTTTTATAAGCTTTTTACATTAATATTCAACTATTATACGAACAATAAAAGGTAAAAATTTACGTGTCTATATAACTACACCGAATATAATTATATTTATTTTAGATAGATTCCTTCTACCTGAATATTACCAATGTTCAAAGTAGATACCTACTACTTAATTTATAATTGTAAGTTATACAGTTTAATAAGATGTCTCAGCTGAATAAATAAGTTAAAAGTTGTCAGTATATAATAATGAGTATGATTCGATTTGAAGCGGAAGAAACTCATGCTTAGCGTACCCTTACTGTTTTAAATTCGTTATCCTTCAATTTCTTCTTCATAAAAAAGTAATCTTGTTTGAGTAAAACTTATTTCATAAAGGCGGGGGAGCTGGGGTAAACTGGGGTACGAATTAAAAGAATTTCCTACTTTTCCTACATTAATATCCTTTGTTATAGCGATGACGACTGTAACTGTTCTGAATTTTTCGGTAAAAAAGTATAAGTTGGTAACGGTAAAATAAGTTAAATCACAGGTTATTACTTAGTAGGCCATACCTACTAAAGAACTTTAGAAGAAAAGTAGGTAATTTCTTACCTACTAAAGTTTTGTCTTATTTAATGTATTTTGACAACTAAGCCATAGTTATCCGAAGTTCAACATTATCACAATCTTTATATATCTTATTATCTTATCTTTTTATATCTTAGAATGTCGACACCAAAATAATTATATCCTATGAAACAAAAGACGATTTAGTTTTTTCTTATCAGCCGACCGCAATGAGAAGATAAAGACAATTTATATCCCTGGAAGAAACAACAGAAATGAAGAGACAATTTTTTTAAAACCATAAACAATATCATAACAGACTCCCGCTGCTTTCCAAATTCAAAATTGAATAAGAGAACGACTTGGCTTTAATCGAATCAGCCTGTTCGAAAATTAAAAAAATGCTCCCAAAGAGGCTGGACGTCAAGACAATTTTTATAATAATCTGTATTATGACGAAACCAAGTTGGCAAAGCTTTAATAAAATTTTCGCGAGGCGGCTCTACGAAATTACTTTTTACATGTTTCCTTTTAAGTCTACCAAGTTCTCGTAGATTTGGAAAATAAAGTATGCGAGCGATGAAAGTAAAAGTTATCAAGATGTGTCCATTTTAAATTAAAATTAGTTAGGTGGGTACTTATATAATATACCAACGATCCATGTTTAAATGGGTAGAGTTATTATTTGCTTATCGAAATATTCGCAACATAGATATAATACTCGTATTTTGTGTTTTAGCATGCCGTATGCGTCGCCGGATCACAAAATAAGGTTTTAATATTTTAGTAATCCGTTTGCTTTTGGGAGTGACATAGTCAATTTGACTAAACTCCTTTCTAAAAAATAAATAGTAATCCATTTTGATGTATAAACCAAACGAACATAAAAGATAAACTTACTGGAAGCCCAAATAAGAAAAAAAAATCATTTAAACACAATTTTCGTGTTCTCATCATTAGCATTGCTTTTAAACGAAAATCAATTAAGTTAATTGTTTCTGTAGTCCTTTGCAAATATTCTAAATTCAACGAGATCACTCTCAAAGGGTTTGAAATTATCTTATGTTGCATATACGAATGTCGAAGTTCCCGTTATTGGTCCTGTATTTAGTACTCCACCGATGATCTGAGTTAAGTTTTTAATTGATTGGGACGAACCTGATTTAGATTGGATTAGGCCAAGAGTTTGGAGATACTTAATTGTGGGCTTAGTGTTACCGATTATGATAAATAGATTGTGGGTTACCTACCTACCTCTACAATACATTGAGAGTATTGGCCTAATTTATTTTAAATAAAATATTCTCAGAGGCTATTTTTACTTGCATTCTTATGGTCAGTCTCAACATTCAAGTCTAAACATTTATAACGAATTGCACCGACTTCATCATGGTTCATTTATTCATAACAATTATTGTTAAATAAATGAACTATGTATATAATTTTTATGCAAAATTAATGTACCAGGTAAAGGCAAAATATAAAATATAGGAGTACATCATTATAACATAATTAGGTACATTGCATACACAAGTATCAAAATATTATTTACTTTATGTAAAAGTGCATCTACGAGAGGCTAAATAAATAAACACGCACGTACATAATTATCACATAACATTATGCACTTCATCCACAAAGAACTTAAGATAAAGCTCCAACTAGCATCAACTCCCTCGTCATTACCGCGAACACATACCCTCACGGCTGTTTTTCATCACTCGGACGCTGTTTGCTTCCGTAGGTACTGTACTGTAGGCTTTGCAGGATATTGTACGCCGCGGGCGTGTTACAACTGCCCACTCATATCACTACACTACACTTTCAACCCTATCTCGACTCGAGAACGTATAATTTGGCTTAGTAAAAGTGGTAGAATGCTGGATCTGATAAATCTAACCTTTTTGTGTTAAACTACTTTGAGACTTCGTGGTAAAGAAACATAGATGGAAATAGCTTGAGGAGCGGTAAGAAAAGATTAGAAAATTTGGTATTCCATTTATATTTTTGTTCGAATCAGCTTTTGTAAGATATGTTTGGAGCTTTTTATAAAGCGAAACGTGAATAAAACCTTTTTACAATTCTTGAATACTTTCACAAAAACATCAAAAATGTCTAAGATTGCTACAGAAAATTCTTCCTTCGCCTTTCGAAAGAACATTTTATTTGTACGTTCTACAGTTAGGTATATCTGATTCTCAAATTATGCAGACAAAACTGAGAGAATTCAACCCTCTGTGAATTCTTTTCAAAGAATCCCTTTGCCCAGCAGCAAAAAGGTCTCGACTGCCCAAGTTATACACCGTAAAATCACATCTTAGGGAGGCTATAGGGCAGACTTAGGATGGTACGACTGTCTGACAATTATTTAAAAAAATCTAAACATTTTCGCTCACCGATTGGTTGGTGGTCTCAACTGGTTATTCAAATGCTGGTCCGTGTGAGAGAGAGCATACATACATGCCTACTATTTTTGTTTTAATTGATACAGAAAATTATTATTTTCCCATGTAGAAATTGCTGCTTTTATCTGAATTATAAATAAAAAGGAAGATAAATGATCTTCTATCTAAATTTCTGTTATGTACAATTATTCGGTTATCTATCTAATTATGTATTCGATGCGTTATCACTACATAGTATAAAACAAAGTCGCTTTTTCTGTCCCTATGTCATTATGTCCCTTTGAATGCTTAAATGTTTAAAACTACGCAACGGATTTTGATGCGGTTTTTTGTAGTAGTTATAGTGATTCAAGTGGAAGGTATATACTTATAATAAAACCGTGCGAAGCCGGGGCGAGTCGCTAGTTATTCGATAAAACATTGTTACATACGGTTCAGAAGCGCTATTTGTGGCATAGCATGGGGTGGTTTATGTCCAGCTGTGGACTTTAACAGACTGATATGATGACGATGATTTGTACATACGTCACAAAGTTTTATTAGAATGATCGTTCTAGATTTCAACTCCCAACCCAACGCCTATCCTTTACAACAGCTTCCAAACAGACAGTTGACTAAACAGTTTACGCCCCACCCTACCTACAAGATACACAAATAAAAGACGTCCGTCTGTATCCAATGGTCCTATGCACACAACTCCTGCAAACCATTTAATTGGGTTCGAACGTCTGTTGGTTCCTTTCGAGGCGGAATATCCGCGGTTTGTTTGTACGACCCTTGTAATAGAACTTATGATGTTGGCCGAAGTAGATTCGTAGATATTAAATATTGTAATTGTTAGGTTTACTCTAAGGATTGTGTAAGTACTAGCATTTACACGCGGCTTCGCACGCGCTATTTCTATGGAAACGTTTCTTAGTTATTTCTACCCCATGGGAAATAATTTATTGGATAGAAAGTAGCCTATGTGTTATTCCAGCGTTAGAACTATGTATATTCAAAATTTCAGCCTGATCCGTAAGATAACAAACATTTAATTATTAGATAACAGCTCTTTCAGTTCAATAGATATGAAAATAAAACACATCTGCCCACATGCTTTTTTCTGATCAGATAAATCTCATACAAAACCTTTTCTAATTAACTCGATAAAAAGCGAAGGACCTCCTTTCAAGAACCCTCGGTCAGGGGACAAACATGGCAATAATTAGATCCCCATTGTAGGTGAATAGCGATTAATAAGGGCAACTCCGGTAGGGATTCTGAAGCCAAAAAATATTGAATGAGTCGTCCGAGATAATACCAGAATAACGTGCAAAAGAAGCCCTTTTACCTTAAGTTTTATTTCCTGGTACCTTTTTAATTTTGTCTTTTGAGTATTATTATATTTGGATACGTGTGTATGTGTTTTTGTTACCTAGCGTCGTCAAAAAATGATAGACCCTTGTAAAAATAATATTTCGAAATGAAACAAACGAAGACCAGCTTTTCTTTTTTTAAATTCATGTTCCTCTAGCTTGTTTAGAAACTTATTTATTATAAACTTATTTCTTTTTTTCTTAGGTCTATTGTTTGTTCTTATTTCAAAATATTCAAAACATCACATGCGCATTATGCCTAAATTTTCTCTCACATAATATAAAACTTGGGTTGAAGTAGAGCGTTTGACATTATGCTCACGTAAACCAACCACATTCATGCAAGAAAAGGGTTCAGCTAATTATGACAGACAGACAGAAAGGGTTGTTAGTCACATCGCAAAGTCATACATTAATTATGAGTGATGGCAATTAATTAGGTACTTTTACATCGTTAATGCTTCGTCGTCATCGCCTCTAAGGCTATATACAAGTTACCTATTTATTTTGTTTAAGACAATGGCAAATGATTCTGATTAAATTAAAACTTGTTCAAAATTAAGGTAAAATTTGTTTCACTTTTTCTAAGCTTTTTGAAACAACAATAAATGAAAAAAACTATTTCGGTTCAGCTCCAAACGGATTTTAAACAATTTCGATTTGTGTTCCCTTTCCAGCTGGATTGATATTTACTGGAAGAAAACCGAACTTAGTATCTCGTCTTGCCTTGCAAGGCGTGGCAATAGGTAGGTACTTGAAGTAAAAGTGAATCAGGAAAATAAAATTCAAAAATTTACATAGTTTTATGTTGCTAAGTAGGTAGTATACCTACCTACCTATTTATTATACTTATATTGTAAATACGAAAATTTGGATGGATGTTAGTTACTTCTTCACGCCAAAACTACTGAACAACTGAAATTTTGAATATACGAAGTTCTAAGCAGTTCTCTTCGCATAGCATTTCATCAATTTTATCGCGAGTGAAGCCGCGTAGTGCAGCTAGTATAAAAATACTACGTAGAAAGCGTAGATATTGTTAAGGCTTTATACTCGAAGGAGTTTTAAAAGCGTCTAAAAGCCATTAAGGAACTTAGGGAGTCCACAAACTTCCGTAATCAGACCATGAATATTGAAACCAGATTAAATAAGCTACTAATCTCTCGAGGGAGCGTAAACATACAGTTTGGCATAACTTCTTAAGTAGCAGAGAGATTTTGTATTTAATTTTGACAGCAGTCATTGGAACGGAAAATTTTATCTAAATGATAAAATTTTAAATTAAAGTGTTTAGTTAAAATAGATATTTGTTGCAGTGAAAATAGTAATGACGATGCTCTCTGACTCGAGTAACTCTTTCGCGAGATGGTGACAATATTCAAAGTCTCAAATGAGACACTGGGAATAGTTAAAGAGTTAAAGGTTAACGTGGTACGTTGGGAACAGTCTTGCGTGATAAGTTGGGAACAGGCGGGTTTCACGTGAGAAGGTGTGAATAACCCTTACCCCTTCAATATTCGAGCTCAACTCAGATTTAAGCACGTGAAACGTCGAATTCTTGCTGTAAGACCTCGTATTTTATTTAATTTGAAAACTAACAAAAATTGCGATTTTAGACGTGCTAGCACCTTAGTTACTTTTAAGCATTATTATGAGCAACCTAGGCTCCAAGGTTCGTAGTTCACAAAATAATTCAAACTAGTGTTATGGGTACTAGATGACTGATATAATGACTGATTGAATGTACTTAGACAACAGGCTTTTCGGTAATTTTCAAGCAGTGAAGCCGCGGGCCGTAGCTACTCAATAAGCGATCGTTGTAAAGCAGCATTTTACTTGGCTGTTCCCATTCACGTAGTCCCAATTTCGGTCCATGTTTTGTGAATCCTCCTGTATATTATTCTCCCATGAGATTTTGTGAGTTGAAGAGGGGCCAGCGTCCTTTTTTATAATTTAATAAGGCTGCTTTCCGATACTTTATTAAGTTTAAATGGATGAAATGGTTCGTTAAATGGGCCTTTAGGGAAACTCGAGTTTTTCCCAACGTTTAATATATTATTAAGGACGTAATTCTTGCTTGTAAATAAAGAAATTTAATATTGCTACTCCCGTTTAACTTATAAAAGCGGAGTAAAGAAAAAACTTGAGAAGGTATTTCTTTATGAAATGTCTGTAAATTAATATCTCGAGCGGCATTAAACTTGTGCTTGTAAGATACCTAAACCAAAAGAGAACAACTGTTTAAAAACTCAAACCATCATTTTGAAGGTACATTATCGTTAAAAATATTCCTTATATTTTTGCATTTCCAATCACCATGAGCTTTCAAAATCCCTATTAAAATGTCAAAAATATTTCCAACGCACTCTGTACTGAAATTCGACCAGATATTTGGATCTACCTCACCTCCTTCCAGCTTTAGAGATAGGTTTACGCGGGGGTATTTCGAGCCATTACAGGGATCTCGCTAAAATAGTCGTCGCCTGAAACAGTTATTATAATTTTGATTGCCGGCTGGTCGATAATTTTCGATTCGAAGTTTGAATCAGCCAATAACGGACGGGAAATTGAATTTCTTCTTTAGAAAGTTTAAAAAGATTTTATTCAAATTTAGAATATTGCAATATGAAGAAGTCTATTCAACAGATTTGGTAGAGTTCATAACATTATTTTAGAAGTGGCACGGAATATGGTTTATTATGGTTTTTTGGTGTTTATTCATGTCACACTAGCACGCTCACGTTATAATAATTTAATTTTGATTTGTTTCAGGTATGTTACTAGAGATTTCGACACACGATTCTAATGGATATCCTGGATTTTATGTATTATATTTTAGGTGAGTAACAATAATAAAAACTACATTGTATAAAACATTCATAAAAATTAAAATAACCTATGAAAATAAATTCAAGTTTACAATCCCAAAACTAACTAAATAGACCTCCGCACGTGAGGTCGTTCAAACCTTGTTATGAGTTGTAAAATTATTTAACGCGGCCCCCCGCGGGCCCGTAGATTTATGCGGGCCGCCACGGGCCGTGATTAAACTGGCCTGCGTTACCCGTGCACATTCAGTATTTGATCTGAACCACAGCATAGTATTTTGAGTGAAACTTTGTTATTTCCATATAAAATATAAACTGATGAAGTGAAAAAAAATCTACCAAGCATAAGCAATTTCTATAAGCAAATGAAGTAATCAATAACTTAATTTATTTGGGCTTACAAAAATTAGTACTAAGTAGGGTAAACCACCCTATTGTTGGCATCCCCCCAATTTATTGGCACTTGAGTATTTAAACTATTTATTAAGCATGCTGTACGGTGGATCAATTAGAAAATATTTTAAAAATAATTGGTAGGTTTACATTTCACTTAGCTGGCAGAGTCATTGCATGATATGTCATACAAACGGATTTATGATCCTTTGAACTTAGCGTCTCATCGAATCCCGCGAAACCTCTTCAAATTTTATTTTTTTGCTAAGGTTAGAGGTTTTTGAAATAGTCTTGTTTCGGTCATATGAGTGTATCCGCGCAGGCCGAAAGTTTTTGATGAATGTGGTAATAATTTTGCAACATAATTATGCTTAAAAATTACAATTTATTTATACTGATTTCTTGTTTTAGGCTGTGCCAACGTTTGGTATGTAGAAAAGACATAATTCTAATTTATTGGCACCCATGCCGATAATTGGATTTTTTAATGAAATGGTTTTTTGTTATCTAAAGTTGTAATTTAACAGATAAAAGATTCGTTATTGATTGTGTATTCCTAGTTGTGCATTTTAAACCGTCTTTCCAAATATTGGCACCATGTCATTAATGAAAAATCTAATTATTGGCTAGCTTAAACAATACTTAAGCGCTCCTGCCAAGCCAAGTATTTTAGTACAAAACTAAGAACATAAAATATAGAATGGACAAAATAAAACAGATAAACATTTTATTTATAATTTGTCAAATTACACGTCATAAAATTTGTATATAATATAAAAATTGGTATCAAAATATATTTAATTAATTTTGTTAAAATTTAAAACTCATCATGGGTGTAGAACGTCTACTATTTGATAGACATCGATCATCTAGCTTCCTAAACTAGGTAGCTGCCTCAGCAGGTCAGATTAACTAGGTAGTACATACGTGACTGCGGAGGTAACGAGCGGTCACTAGGTCAGCCAGCAGACAGTGCATCACTAGCAGCGATACCGTCAGCATCATTAGTCGTAGTTCTAGGTATATAAGTTGAATATAGCTTTTACCGACAAACTCGACTTTTACATCAACATCCCAGGATTAGCTAGCGGTTAATTCTTCATGGTCATTCGAGCAAAAAGGTGTCTCCAAGTCCAGAAATAATTCTTCATGGTCCTTCGAGCGATAAGGTGTCTCTGAGCCCAGAAAGAAAAATCATCATGGTCCTTCGAGATACCGTTCGAGAACTCATAGCGCGATAGTGAAAAGTCGTACTGTGAGCTTCGGACGCACCAGCAACCCGTGGAGTTCAGCGATCTAAGCTTTATCAGCGAGCTTACGAGAGCTAGCATCCGCACCTGACGGGAGGAGCTACCCAGTCAGAACAGCAGCAGTCGTAAGGAGCAAGCCGCCCCTGCGACGAACCAGCAGCAGTCGTATGTCTACAAGCCAGTTTTTTAGTCTTATTTTAAAACTTCGAGACTAGGTGCGTCCCTAACCTTGTCTGGGAGCTTGTTGTCAACAAAAAAAAACAACAAGTTATAAATCAAATAATTACATCAAATAACTTAAATTGTCCCGACTTGCTTCAAAAAATTAATCTCAACGTCCCCTGCAAACCTATTAGATTCAACCCCTCTATCTACGTTCCTCATGCTGGCACTAATTACCGACAAAACTCCTTCGTGTGGCGAGCGAGTAACAATTTTAACACTCTAAGTAAACAATTTGATCTTGATTTATTCTTCACAAGTGTCAGTTCGGCCAGGCGGCGGCTCAGTGTTGGATTTTTTGGCGCCAATGATGATGAGCAATTTGTAAAGTAAAATTATTTTGTATATAGATGATACGTTTAGACAGATTATGTTCATAGTTTTTTTCTTTTGTTATTCTACTTATCTATCCGTGAAAACCTTAAATAAGCTTACTGTTATTTAACTATTTGTTAGCCTGTTATTTATAAGCCTCTGGTTTTCCTTTAAATAAATAAATAAATAAATAAATAAAAATAAAGAAAGACAGTGTGCAAGTCCTTTTGAATAATATGATTATTGTGACGAAGTAAACATTGACTCACAAGCTGCTCAGCCAAGTGTTGTTTATATAACTGAAAGCGGACTGATTTATGATCCACCCATGTCACGTGCCGACTCTCCAAACGAAATTAAAATTACAGACTCTTAAGACTAAAAAAAATCTACTTCGGAATTGGAAAAGATCTTGGCCGAATCGGAAGACTGATTAGAAGTTGAGGTTTCAATCCTAATAACTTTATTAAAGCCCGATTTCAATGTCAATGTGATATTATGTAGGCGTACCTAAGAATATGTTAACTGGTTAAATATTATTATAGGCACGAAGAATATTATAAGTACCTAAAAGGTATCAGGAACATAATAAACGTTTGTCTAGATCCTATGAATTCTGTTTAATATACCCTGATGTCAACCTGGGTATGTGGGGCCAATAATAGGATTACCTTTACATACCAATTATTGGCATTACTGCCAATAATTGGGTTTCTATGTCCCAATAATGGGTCAATATCTGCCAATAAATGGTATAGATACACGTTTTAAAAAAAAAACTTAAAATAATAATATTGCGCGTAAATATCCCGTCTGTTAGAAGGTAAATAACATTAGTTTATTACATCTCTAATGTCTGAACGCATTTTTAGGAATATTATTTCAGTGAATTTTGATTTTCAGGCATTTTGTTTTGTATCAGCGCTTAAAGTGCCAATATATGGGTGGTTTACCCTACTTCGATAAATCAATTTTAAAACCATAAACTTACTAAGTATATTAAATATGTGTTCATTGATTATTTCTTCACTTCAAACTTTGTCCACGCTTCTTCCACTAGGAAGAAGCGAAAATAAACCATGAACATATGAATAACTTATGTGTCTAGCACATGATTGTTTTATATACAATTACATAAAATTGTCGGTGTGAAACTGAGTGACATCTAGCCAAACATTAAGGTCATTGATGTAGTAATTTATTGAGTAATATAACTTCTTGATAAGATTTCGTAGCAAATTAAATGAAGATTGCCAATAATAAATTTCCAACTTAAATAGAAAAGTGTTAACTATCGTTTTTCTCAACAGAACTCAGCAATTTAAATTCAAACAAAACTAGAAGTCTTTACTTCTGTCCATCTTATTAAAACTTCGCATTGTCTTACTGCTTTCATCTAACTGTCTGAACCTTTCTGAAGGCAAATAGGCTGTAAGGCATTATCTCGGGTTCCTTGTAATACTTGTAGTTATGTTGGCACTTCTAGAAGTGTAATTAAACCTACCCCTTGGAATTACTTCTAGGTTGTTAAGGTGCGTTCTGACTGCTGTGCGTAGATTGTTTGTACTTTTTGGAGAACCAAGAAAAGAAGTACTTTATTATTCTGATTATTCTGATTATTCCATATAAATTGTATTGCTAGTTCTATGTCTGTGTTTAAAATACAAAAATCTGAGGTAACTAACACTCAAACTTATCGAATTTTTTTTAAGTTGGACAAAACTTTCTTGAAATATAATACTTTCAGTATTAGTCAGTAAAAGTCGAGTCTTATTAAAATCTGCTTATCAGCATATTTTGAAACTAACCTCTACATAACATTTGAAATGGTGGTCCGCCTGCGACGCAGGAGGTTGAGGGTTCGATTCCCGCCTTCGGACAAATGTTTGTACGGTATGCAAATATATTTTACTTTGTTCTTGTTGGTTGTTTTCTATGCATAATAAAAATATCAAGCTATGTAAAATTATATTATACTAAGTATACCAGTCATAGTAACACAAACTCTGCTTAGCTTGGGGTCAGACATGTCCAGCAATCTTTATTTTATATTTATTTTATATTTTTGCAAATATCCATCTTTACTTCTTTCCCTGCCATAAAGTCTCATTGTACAAGGCCAAAAGCAAAGTACTTCATTGTTTCAATTGGACAGTAAAACGAACTGACTGTGTTTTATAGCTCCTCCTCCTTAAATGGACGCTTCTCAGTTTCTTTTGACCGAAGGGTACACGGCAACCAAGGTCCGTCCAACCAATATTTATATATAGAACTTTGTTATTCTGGACTAGACCACGCTTATGGCCTGAAGAACAGACTTGTATTTTTTTTTGAAATTTATAAATAACTAGTAAATGGCCGCGGCTTCGAACGCGTTTTTGTAGGAACTGATTTATGGGATGAAACGTAGCCTATTATGTGTTTTCCTTGGCGCAATTTCAGCCCGATCCGTTCAGTAGTTTTTGCGTGAAAGTAGAAAAAACATCCATACAAACTTTCGCGATTGTATGGATAACGTAACTCTTTTGCTTGCTTTTGATAAATAAAATAAAAAAAATACATCTCATCTACTTCCTGTGAAGCACATGGTTTGGTCGTCACGAATTTCAAACCGTGTGTCTTATTATATGAGCTATTTTATCAACGAGGCTCATTTTTATCTTGAGGTCGTAAAAACTGTGCTTTGATCATTTTATTTCAGGTATTTTTTATCTTGAAATTGCTAATTAAAAGGAATGAAAATAAAACGTTTTATATAATCAAATCAAGATTACATAACTACGTACTATTCCTAGATACGCCCATACAGTTTCAAACGATAATGTAAACCGACTTCAAAAAAGGAAGAGGTTATTAATTCTATTTTTAACTTTTATGGGTGTATTTATTTAGAATTACCAATAACTATAAAGTATAAAACAAAGTCGCTTTCTCTGTCCCTATGTATGCTTAAATGTTTAAAACTACGCAACGGATTTTGATGTGGTGTTTTTTAATAGATAGAGTGATTCAAGAGGTAGGTTTATACGTATAATAAAACCATGCGAAGCCGGGGCGGGTCGCTAGTAGAAGATATACGGAGCAGACCTAAGCACGTGAATATTTGAAAGCTGGTGCTTTTTGTTGATCAAGTACCATCTGACCAGTGGTTTTTGAGTTAGCGTTTATAATGCGTGAAATTAATAAAGCCGGTTATTAGTTTGTAAAATTCATTAATACGTTCATAAAGGTTATACTTAAACTTTTAAATAAAAGATAAAAAAGTTTGTACTTAAATAAACAGAAACCTCTCAAGGATCTACGTTATAAAGAATACCTAACTAATTCCTATGGCTTATGTAAAATCCATAATCGAAGTACTTAAGGAATCCATCCCACAACCCTTTCCGTAATTATAAACCCCGGAAATAGTCAAAACCGATTAATATTTACCATTTATTCCGTAAAGAACATCAATTTCAACCCCTTCCAGCCATTAAATCTTTTAACCCCTTGAACACAAATCTTTGTGCCACCCCAAAGATGAAATTAAAAATAATATCACTCGTGACCACCCCTTAAGTTCCTTAAGACTTTTGTGTAGTTAATCAGTTGGAATATTTAATTACTGGGGACTAAATGCAGTGTTCAACCCCTTTAGGGCAGCGAAGGGGTTGAATGGGATGAGAAAAATTGGTCACGTTAACCTGACATGAAGTTGAGAGGCATTTGATTAAATTAATTAGATGTTTTTGTTGTGTCTTAATAAGGAAAGAAGTCCAGATTTTCCAACTTGTTTGGTAAAAACATGGCTTTTGAAAATGACAGTCAATGAAATTTTCCATAATCGAAAATACTTTAAATCCCTAGCGAAAAGGGTGGAATTCTTTCATTTCCTTCCATTTCTGCCTATTTGTTAAATTCGTTTCGTATTCAAATCAAACCTCCTTCGTAATCTTAATTGGTGAAAATTGGGAGCAATTTTTTCCATTCTAAATTCAATTTTTGGATCGAATCGATTCTTGTTTCTGAAGGGGTTTTTGAAAATAGAATCTAATAATAATAATCGGTGACACACGTATTCGCTTTCATTTCGAGAGATTTATTTATTTAATTACAAGGACATATTATATAATATACATATTAAAAATCAAATAAAAAACACATCAAAAATTATATCATTTTTACTTTTTATGAAAGTAAGTACCTAAGTCCATGATTTTATTTTATTTTAATATGATGATATTGTAAATTAATTTTGATTTGTACCTGTCATGGCCGTGGCACAAATGTGATGTGTTATTTTTAAGAACTTGACCCTAATAAATGTTTTGATGTACGTACTGCACTACGTTCCAGTGTTTATTTTTAAATAATTGAATAAAGTAAAGATAAAACAGAACAGACACATTGTCTCTGAAAAATTACTTCAGCGAGAACTCTAATGAACATCATCAGTCTCGCGTCACCCGGGTTGAGAACTTTATAATATCTTCCGGGTATATGCTTAGCTGCATGAGACTGCCAAATAGATTACATTGTCTATTCTATTCTGCAATGTTATTCAGTCTTTGATAACATTTTAACTGAACAACTGATATTCAAAATTGGAATGTTGAGTAATTTTCAAAAACAGATGAAGATTTAGATATTTTGACAAAAGCTCTAACTGGACATTGTCGCCTTAACAAGCACAGGTTCAAATTGGGGCTAAGCGACTCACAATCATGTAGGCTCTGTGAGGAGGCGAGGGAAAGACCTCTTCATCTGCTAGTAGAGTGCGGAACACTGATGCAAAAACGTAGGATTCATCTTGGCAAGCACCTACAAAGCCCAGAAGAGCTAAGAGATTCGAGAGTGCCTAGCAGCTGCTAGGGTAAATAGCAAATTATGAACGCTACATCAAGAGGGGGTTAAGAGGGGTGACGCATATAAAGTTCAAAAACGATCACAATAGGCCTATCGCGGCCTAAGAGATACGAAAGTAACCGCGTGCAAATAAAAAAATTATGTTTTGATGTTTTCTGTTTCTTAAAATACCAATATATATTTGGAATTTATTTCTTATATAAAAAGTACTCCTTATGTGTAAATAACAAAAAGTTTTCAATTGTTCAGCTATAGGTAGTAGTGCAAATAATCTAGAAGTACCTAAGTGATCCAAATCATAAAATTTGCTACAATTTGGTGTGCGTTCAGGATATGTTCAAAAAATAAATTTGTCTAGTAAAAATATCTAAAGCTTCTCTTTTTCAATAAAGGCCACTGAAAAAAGGAAACACTAAAAAGTTCTAAGCTGAAGTCTGATTATAAAGCCGAACTACAACGCACTCACAAATTGCAGACAACTTAGCAAGTTTTAAGTGAAAACACTGTCCTTTGTAAATTCAGTGGGTGGACGGACTAAGAGAAAGACTGAGGTAAATTGAGGACCATTGAAAGTAAAATCGGTTTGCGTTTAAATTTTGTTTAAACTTGGAATTGACAAGGGGCACTTGATACTCAAGCAGTCTTCTAACAGTCAATTGTTAATCTTTTATTTTAAGTATAAAATCTTTCTATTCTATAAATCTTTATATAATCTCTATAGGTCTTTAATGTTCTATCAAATACTAGTATCACTAACAAAAATTTTATTTACTAATCTCTTTTATTTTCTCTCCTTACATATCTGTATGTATTTTTATGTATTGTCCCTCTAGCCCCAGCCCTTAGTCTGTCCACCCAGCCAGGTCCGGCCTTGGGGGAGGTCCACTTATAAATTCACTTTTATCTCGCTCTGTGTTCGCACACCGTAGTAATTCATACTCGCCTGAAAGGAATTAATTTTATCTGTGGATTTTCACAAAAAGATGAAAATTTTGCGCTGGATTCACCGTTGGTTAAGTTTCGTGTGTACGTACAATTTCAAGATATATTATTTAGAGAAAGAGTGAAAGTTTTTATAGTCCATCCTACTATTATCTATCATATTAAAATTCGGAGGTTGAGTGGTTATTTTTTGTTACTTCTTCATACCACGGCCTGAATAAAAACTTAACACTTTCTATCCAGGAAGAATGCGTGCAAAGGCGCGAAAATAGTGTTTCATTTTCATTATACATTATAATAATTATATATTTATACCATTTGTAATAACCAACCTAAATGTTAGACGTGAATCCAATGATATTGATTTTTGTACAAACTTAGCGATTTTTATAGTATTTTTAACCTAACTACAGATCGGTAAGATCTTGATCAAATTTATATGAGAAGAGATTCTTTCAAGAATCATCAAATCTGTCCAAAATTTAGTTATAAATATTCGGATGTTATATAAACAAATAAAAATACAGACCACCTCTTTTTTTTAAGTCTGTTGAAAAGTAGAAAAATTATAATGTTATGACTGTTTTCACGTATCGTCCACACCTCCAAATATTAAATCATCTATTTACGATACTATCAAAGGCAGTCATAAAAGCGAATGCGTTTCGCGCGTGAATTTCATAACGGTGGCGTGACGGACTATCCTTACATCGGACTTATTTATGGAGCCGCCATATTTTATGGTTTAATTTGACTTTGAAGTTTGACGGATTGGTATTTATTGGTAAGATCACGGCAGCGGCGCAAGCTTTGAAAATAAGGCTAGTTTCTGCCAAAGCGAGTCAAGCAGAGGGTATTTATTCTATATTCAAATAAATTTCCTACTAAAACTATACAAGCTGTACCTACCCACGATTTCACCCGAGTAGATTTTTTTAACGTGGAACCTTAATTGTCTGCTTATGTGAAACCTAGCTTAATTTTTCTATTATTGCGTAATTTTATTGGCGCAGTGTACAAAAACCAGTCTGATTCGTAGTAGGTTGTTGGTTTGATTCCCGCAGCAGGACATACATCATCACTACATAGTATAAAGTAAAGTCGCTTTTTCTGTCCCTATGTCCCTATATCCCTTTGAATGCTTAAATCTTTAAAACTACGCAACGGATTTAGATGCGGTTTTTTAATAGATAGAGAGATTCAAGAGGAAGGTTTATATATATAATAAAACCGTGCGAAGCCGGGGCGGGTCGCTAGTTATGTATAAGCCAGGGAGGGATAGGGCGCATGGCCCTGTTCAAAAAAATTACTAACAATTGTAATTTTATTTTAATCACTACACCTTCTGATATATGATGAAGTATGATGTAGTTCCAGTAACTGTAATGTTGTAGATGAAAAAAAGGAAATATCTTCAATTCTTTTAATAGTATTAGTATCTTCCAAGCCACAAATCCTTAGGAAAATAATACAATGGCGGTTTATAGCACCATAGAAGTTAGCATAAATCTGAACGACTCTGCTCCCTAAAACATCAACTTCAGGACCCATTATGGTTTCATAAGACAGGAATATATTCTATCGTAACTTTCAATGACAACCATTGTAGGCATCTACCCACGATTGCCTTTTACGATTGCCGATCAGAAAATCGGTCTAAAAATGCTTTATTATAGACGTTGGAATGAAAATAACATAAAATGTTACAGGAATAGTGGATTCGTGACGTCGGAACGAAAGTTATATAAAGCGGAATGCGTAACGTAGAGCGTAGCTCACGGGATTGACTCATAAAGCTTTTACGTTAACGTTGGGGTATGGTGGAGTTACAGCGATTTTAAAACAAACGTAATTTTAAAAAATTTACTGCTACTGCTACTACTACAAAAGTGTTTTTTTTACTTCTGAGCTTGATCACTTACTAAGCTGCTACAAACAAAAATTTATTGACTTACATTGAATAACATTTTTTTTGCTACGTAGTCAAAATAGGATATTTCTCGAAAAAAAGATTTACTTTCGGCCTTACATTGGGGGGTTTATATTAAAATAATTTTAAACAATACTCATGGATGCCTTGGAAAAAACGTATTGTAAGTATGGAATAAGTAAAAGAATACGAAATTTTATGTAGTATCTTTTTGCCAAGCGTATTTTTTTTCATGGTCTTCAAATATTTATTTCAGGTTCTTTAGGTAAAGGTAACATTGTGTTTTCGATAGTTTCTATACAGTGCGTTGATTTTCAGTGTCTATGAGACACAGCTAATCAACATCTAAGGAAGTTGGTTTGCAGGTTAAACAGGTTGTTCAGAAGTGGGATGTAATCCCACGAAATAAGTTAATTGACAAAAGACATCAAATAGTTTTTTTTATTGAAACCGTTAGTACAACGACCGCACCTTCAAGACCGCGTGAAAATAGCTTGGATTTATGTCTGAATAAAGCATAAAAGAAACGCAGTGATCATTCATACGTATTGAACGGAGACGTCTACTCTTCTTCTTCTTTCATTTATTCGCTTTCCGTCATTCCGCCTATCTGCAACATGGACGGAAGAAATCACTTGTCAATCATAGTATTCTGATTGCTATTTTTCTTATCTATAGCGTGCTCTGTCATTGGTTTATTGGCGAGGTTGCGGGTTCGATTCACGCTTCGGACAAATGTTTGTACGATTTACAAATAATTTTTTCGGGGTTCTGGATGTTTTCTATAAAATATCTATGTATGTAATTAAAAAAAATTTAAACCAATGAGTTAACTACATACCGTTGCAAACAGACTAAAGGTAGCTCAATTGATCCATGTAATTACCATTCGAAAGAGTCCCCAAGTGAATTAGGTACACATGAGACACACATTTTATTTCTATTCCTTTGCTTGTAATTTTCGTTGTTAATAAAGGTACACATTATATCAGTCATCAAGTAATCATAACACAAGTTCTGCATAGCTGGGGGCTAGATGATTCTTAGTGGATTGTCCCGCATTTATTATTATGACACGTTATATATTTTTATTCTATTTAAAATACATTTTTACGATAGAAAATACTTAAATAGTAACAACTATTCTACAGTAAAAACATATAGAAACGGTGGATCACCGGCATTTTATTATTATCATTGCCATAATTCACATTTCTGAGCCTCCTCGTAAACTAACAGATGTTTTTCAACTCCTCACGAGAGGATCAATCCACCTGCGCCTGTCAATCACGTCTCATCATTAGTGTCTCCTCCCCTGTAATATATCATTCCATATTGCGTGTTTACCTGGGTTCGGAAGAGATGACGGAAATATGGAAGAGGCACGATGATTTTTAGAACTGCATAGAGTTCAGTGTCCAAGTTAATGCTACATATTGGTGATGCTGTGGTGCTCATTAGGGGGGCCCTATGTCTAGCAGTTGACTATTATAGGCTGATGATGATGATGATTACAGGCAATGTTCTAGTCTTAGGATATCCGTTGACTGCCATTTACGAATTTGTTAACTAATTAAATAATAATGGACAATCCACACAGCATTATTTACCCCAAGCTAAGCAGAGCTTGCTTTATGGGTACTAGATGACTTAACTATATTTAATACATGTATGTTATGGTATATGTACCTAATGTATCAAGATATATACCACATAGAAACATATTTTTTTATAATAACACATTGTGTTTTTTTAAACCTCTTATATTTGTTCTAAATAGTTTTCTTGTCTTATGCTAACCACACACTTTTCAATCTCCAGTAATCTACTTTGCTAATCTTTGCCACATCATCAACCTATCGCCTACAATCTTTCATCGTTCAAAACACCTAAAAACATCACTATCAGTCAAATTCTGTGTCGTCACTCGCCTAACCGTTTTGATGACGTCATAAAAACCTCATCAACCATGCGGCCTACATAAATCAGTTTCACCGAACTCACCGAAGAAAACTAGCCTCTCTCTTTATGAGATAGAGTTGTTTTTATCTTGCTTGCTTGTTGTAAAAATAAGCTAACCTAAACTCGGGCCGTAAAATGCTTAGCATGTGAATCTCAACGTACGTGACGCATTAATTTTACGTACGTTGGTGGAATTAAAAGCAATTTCGCCTTTTGTTCGGCGTTTATCTTAGTCAAAAGAGATGTGAATTGAATGTGAAATAAACAAATTACATTAATATATAATTTAATTTAGCGCCTTTTTCAATTAATTCCAAAACCATGATATATTCTAGGTTTTTTTTTCCAAAACTAGATGCCATCCACATTGGATTTTCAACAGAGTACTTGATGGAAAATACGTTTGTACATTTTAAATTTTGTTGACGCTACGCCGTAGCACTAGAGCTACGACGTAGACGTCTACGAAAACTGCTACGAAAACGTATAAGACCTTTTCACACACAGTGCGAAACCTTTTTAAACTTCATTCTTCGGTTAATAATAGAACCTTTTCGATTTGTTCTTGCTTCGTAAAGTAAATGTAAAATCATCACTCAAATTACACGCCTATAAAAACAATCTATTTTATTTCAGCACATAAAACAAGAAAAAGAACTTTATGAAGATATTGTTAATGCTTGAAAGAAGCCCTCAGACCTTCTTTCCCTCTTTAGATCGAAGCACCTTTTGACCTCTTTTGTGCAAGTAGGTATATTGTTGACTTTCTTTGGCTCCTAAAATATCGTAGGTACTTGTTAGGCGCGGATTGTAAAGAAATACATCAAAATGTAAGAGGTATGTTAAGAGGCCAAAGAGGTATTGTTAAGTGTATCAAGGAGGTTTTATATCGGGACCTCTTGTTGCCACGTGCCAAAAATAGAGAGGTAATTGGGTACATGCGAGATACGAATCTGGGTATTCGGGAGAAATAATTCATTCAATTTTTTGATTATTCTGTTGAATGCAATGTAATTGGAAATATGGACTTCATCATCTTTTAATCTATAAAACTCGGTTAAAAATACTTCTATCTCCAATCGTTTGTAAAATTATTAGTATATTATATACTTACCTAAGTCTATTGAATGTTGTGTCCACCTTTTATAAGGATACTAGCGACTAGACCCAGCTTTGCACGGGTGTATTATACATAAAAACTCTCTTAAAATTCGTTGCGTAATTTTAAAGACCTAAACATACATAGGGGCAGACAGACAGCAAGTACTACGACTACGTAGTGAAACGTAATATACTATCGGTGTAACTTTATTAAAAAATAAGTAAATCTTAAAACCAAATATTTATATCTCCAAAACCGTCTCCAAATGTCTTTATCAAGCAGAAATACCTTGCGACTTGGCAACACTCAAGTTCCACCATACGAATGGCCTCTATTAACCTAGATAAACGCTCCTGCATACCTGAACTCACATCTACATTAGATACTCAGATAGGCTGTATCTATTAACCTACATAGCTTCAGGTTAAATACGGTGTATATAAACTGAAAGCTAGAAGCTTTTAGTATAAGTTTATGTATCTTTCATATGGAAATTTATACTCTTGTTCAAGAAAACTTCAAGTGTTTCAAGTTAAATAAATTCAAACAAATTGACAAAATGTTGTATCTAAAAAGGCTTCATATAAAATATCAGATTATATAGAAGATAAAAAGGTCGGTACGAGTTTTGCTCTAACTTAAAAACAAGCAACCTAACAAACAAGATATGTGTAAAGATTTCTTGTTCGTTTCTTTACTTTATCTAAAATAATTGTGAACAAAGTTCAATGTGAACTCTTTATTTCCTATTTTAATTTAACTGAATTAATTAAACGTCAGAAAAAATAATAAAGGAAATAATAAAGCTCTTTGAGTTTCAGTTTGAAATCACACATCAATCAAATCACATGTTTTTATTTATTTCACTTACTAGTTAGGTCATACACAATACATGCCTTCTTTTAAGTATAAAGAATACTTGTACTAGGAAGTTTCGCTCTTCCTTAGAAACATCAACAAAAACTATCAAATACATTAAACGTTCTTACATTGGGTCATTATGAGAGACCGACATCAAAAATTATTAAATGAGGATAGTAGCAATATAACAGAATAGAATGCTCGAGTTGTAATGTTACTGTATACATACATCCAACGAAAAACCTAATTAATATGACCATTTCTACCTCCCATAAACCAAGTCCATACCTGCCATTCGGCACATCTGGCTTCCAATACCCTGGCAATACCGATTAGCCCCTATTAGCCCTTAATAGGGGTGGACTAGCCCCGGTTATAGCCTAATGGGCATAAACAACGGTATACGAATTTGTCAATATCCCGCTTGGTTTATTGAGGCGATATGTTTCTATCTGACGATGACAGATGAAGGGTTATTGGGTTTGAAGTAGCTACAGTTAATGTCCTTCCTCTAAAGAGACACAACCAATTGTAAAATGGTATAATAGTCAAGAGGTAAATCAATGATGCTAGACAATACACAAATCACCAACTAGCCCCAAGCTTAGCAAAGCATGACTGATATAACTTAAAACAATAAATTACATTTATTTTAGAATAAACAGGACACCCTGAACAAATCTGTAGATCAAAAAGTGGACATTTTCCCCGAGGCGGAAATCGAATCCTCTTGCGTCGCAGGCGGACCTTTGTCCCTTGTGCCATAGAAATCATCAAATATGTCGAGATCCTGAATTCTAGATAGGTGGTACAAGTCTGAGTGTACTTCTATGTATGTATGTGACGCGACACATACATAGAAGGAAACTGCTGCTCCACCTCGCCAGGTTCCCTAATACACTGTAACGCTTTAAAAAATGAGTGGGGAAGAGGGAAGGAGGAGGAGGGAGGAGGAAGGATTACAAATAAAAGTTTATTTAGAGTTTCAATATAAACATGGTTTTATTAAATTTTACATGAGCAAAGTATGGTAATGTTGGGCGCCTTAGGGTAAAGTAAAATTATTATCAGCGGTAGAGCTTAGAGTAAAATAATTTAAAACCATGTTTATATTGAAACTCTAAATAAACTTTTATTTGTAATCCTTCCTCCTCCCTCCTCCTCCTTCCCTCTTCCCCACTAATTTTTTAAAGCGTTACAGTGGCGCCCAACGTGGGGCGCCACTGTAACGCTTTAAAATGTGTGGGGAGATAGGAAGGAGGAAGGAGGACCTATAGTTGTGGAGAGGTTGGTTTACAAATAAAAGTTTATTTAGAGTTACAATATAAACATAGTTTTATTAAATATTACATGAGCAAAGTTATGGTATTATTGGGCGCCTTAGGGTAAAGTAAAATTATGTTCAGCGGTAGAGCCTAGAGTAAAATCACAGGGTGTGGTAGCCTACATTCAACTTCTTAGCAACCAGATAATTAAGAATTCTACAGTTATTTAATTTATAGCACGGATGATGTTCAGCGAGTGGAGTAAGTAACAGAGGGTTCCGGATGGTTCCAGAGTGAGGTTAGTTTTGGGTCACAGCACAATTAAGTAAATGAGACACGGGGACCAGGGTCCAGCCGTGTTACCAGTAAGCTAGCGCTGTCGGTCCAAAGGTCAGGCAGGCACAAAAGAAGGGGCTTGCACTGAACCGCACCGAACAGCCTCCGAGCGGTCGCTCTCCGACCACTCTCCAGGATCCTGCTTCCAGTGTCCCAGTGTGACCTCGTGGCACCCGTGGTACCGCGTGGAATACGCAAGAGGCCGTGTCGTCTTCCTTCTACAGTTTGGAGCGTTCGATCTCGATCAGGTATATTTCTATATAAATTTCTCAGCGCCACATGTCGCTAGAGATAGTACGCGTTCTGTCTATAATATATCTATTTTGTCCTACAGCTATCTGGCTGCAGGATCTAGCTGAGGGGGTGAAATCTTTGTATGTGCTGTCCCTGGAGAGTGGTCGGAGAGCGACCGCTCGGAGGCTGTTCGGTGCGGTTCAGTGCAAGCCCCTACTTTTGTGCCTGCCTGACCTTTGGACCGACAGCGCTAGCTTACTGGTAACACGGCTGGACCCTGGTCCCCGTGTCTCATTTACTTAATTGTGCTGTGACCCAAAACTAACCTCACTCTGGAACCATCCGGAACCCTCTGTTACTTACTCCACTCGCTGAACATCATCCGTGCTATAAATTAAATAACTGTAGATTTCTTAATTATCTGGTTGCTAAGAAGTTGAATGTAGGCTACCACACCCTGTGATTTTACTCTAGGCTCTACCGCTGAACATAATTTTACTTTACCCTAAGGCGCCCAATAATACCATAACTTTGCTCATGTAATATTTAATAAAACTATGTTTATATTGTAACTCTAAATAAACTTTTATTTGTAAACCAACCTCTCCACAACTATAGGTCCTCCTTCCTCCTTCCTATCTCCCCACTTATTTTAAAGCGTTACAACACCTACAACAACATCCAGACTGATTTGAGATCTATTATTATACGCGGCAGGGATGCTGATCTGCGAAAGACGGCTGGCAGACGCTGGATGCTAAGAACATCACCTGCAAGATGAAGGCAGGGCGCTATGGCGCTCATTAGGGGAGGCCTATGTCTAGCAGTGGACTAATATAGACTGATGATACGCGGCTGCCATAGCAAAGCATGCTAATACGACCTCTATAACACCATTTGACCTATCAGTTAGGTCGATAATAGCATTACCTTGTCCAAATACAAGGTATTCCACTCAAGGCCGGTCCGATTGAATTATGTGACCGGTTAAGAGGACCGGTGATTTATTAAGCTTTATTCAATTTGGGAGCAGTGATATATTGGGTTCAGTAGGGCAAAGTTTAAAGCGATAGCTTAAACGGGTCGGGTGTAGTTATTTTAATTCCAAATTGGTTTAGTTTGACATCTGCTGTCACTTTCATTTTATGCGTCAAATATTTGGCACTTGTCTGCTAACTAGTAAAGCTAGACGAGCTTTCGGTGATTGGCCGCTGAGACCTAAATTCAACTAGGTGGATAATAAAATTAGTATTTTGTTTGATTGCGAAATAATAATGTAAGATTTCGACAACATTTCGAAAAGCTTGTACTTGGGTAAGAAGGTAAAGAGATACCGTTTTGTCTAAGAAGTTTCAAACATCTCCATCAGAAGTCTCAGAAGTTACTGTATGTAATTCTTTTATAAATATTAAAATACACAAAAGAAAGCTTCTGCATTTATTCTGGTAAGTTCTCTGAGTCAGCACTGACGATATCCACGATGAGCGTCAAATCATCGAGGGACGAGTCGTCGCGCCACGTCGCAAAATAAATGTAATTCTTATTTTCTTATTTCCAAATGAAAAATCTCTCAACAAAATGCTTAAAAGCTCCTTTCCTTTAACCTTATCCAGTAGATTCACTCACTAAAACGCGTCTTATACCTCGAATCCCTCTGGTAATGATGATAATGCTGCGCGTCTCTCACTTATTAAATTTTAGAATACGTATCTTCGTCTTGGCATGCTCCAAAGTATTTCCGCGGGAATATCTACTCTGTCAGGCACCTATTTCGGCAGGGTTGGGAAATTCTTACTGCGATGACATGGCGTTGTCTGTTTTATTTTGCATTTGCCTACTCAGTTCAAATTCTCTAGCAGAAAATTGCATTTTTGTTTACTGCAGGTTTATCTTTTAGATGTACATATTTGTTTGTTTCCCCGAAGTATTGTTGCTCACTTGACTAGTTGTTGACTTGATAGATTTACCTATCTCAAGCAAGACAGATTCAAAGAGACCTTCTATAAATTATTTATAGAAATAATAAATAACAAGAGAAAACACCACAGAAAACAACTTAAGTAATATTAACATTTTAAAATTTAGAATAAAGAATTTATTTTAAAAATCAAATCTTTAGTCAAAAATTCAGTCCACACTCGATGAAGTTCCATTATTTAGTTTAGATCCCTAAACAAGTAAGTGGTCTAAAATGAAGTTATAAGATTTGCCACACATTCGTACATAGCAACAGGGCAACTTAAAAAAAAGCTTATAAAAACAATTTATGTTATTCACACGAACTCTGAAGTATTTGAACAAGTTTTAATAACAACGCAGCACTTAAGAGCAAACTGTCACTTTTCGGCGGGAATTAAACCGTCGCCATCTTGGAAAGTTCTGGAAGTATTTCCTCTCCCGTGTAATGTGACGTAATGTTACGTTTCATTTCAGTAAATGTTAAACGTTCGTCACAGAAATGTTTCAACTGTTTTTGAAGGCAGGCATTTGTAAGTTGAAGCAAGATTTATTTGCGACCTGCTTGTTTGAATTACGTTTTAAATGAAGCAAGTATGAAAAGTGATACGATTGAAATTTGATTTAGGAAATAATAAAAAGTTTCTACGATATTACTTACTGTGGTGGGTTAGGATTATACGATAGTGAAAATAATCTATGTCTAAGGTTAGGATACATATGTTTGTATTCATGATTATGAACGTAGAAATGTATTATTTACAAAACAAACCCAAGAACCTCGGATAAAAACACTAAAATATTGGAAAGAGTAATAAGAGCAGAATAAATACAGGTTCTAAAAACTGTGAGAGCTTTCCATTTCCACTCTAACAAAATAAAAGCTACAACTTTCTCAGTAACTAAAGGAAAACTTAGCCGGAAGTCGCACCAAAGACGGAAGCAGTCATCTCGGCAACCGGAAGTGACGTCGGCGGCACAATGGCGCCAGAGATTAGACTTCGTTTTCATATGGAAATCGTTCCGAGTTTCAAAGGTGGGGTAGGCTGACTTAAGGCTCTTCGTGGTATATGATGGATCTGGTAGCAACTCTACATTTCTTGGAATCTTGGATTTAGCACCATTCATATTTAAATTAAGAATAACCCTAATACCTATGGCATTAGCCATACTGTGACTGACAAGACTGCTGGCAGATGCTGGATGCGGCAAGCTGAAGACAGGGCCCTATGGCGCTCATTCAATTCTTATCGAGTGTAGTAAAAGGTACCTATCCTCCAAAATACAGCTTTCTAGCTTCAGTGGTTTGGGCCGGGCACTGTCTACAAAAGTCGCTTGTTTTTTTATAATATTAAGATTTAACATTGATTGCAACACAACTTAGTGACGAAACGGCAGGGGAAGGAAATAAAACTAGAATATATTTCCCATTTCTCTATGTTTTACTGTCTGACCTATTTGAGGAACCAATCAACTAAAAGGTATTTGGGGTTCAAATTTATTCCTTTCTAACTACCAACTTAATTTACTACATATTTAGTAGCTACTAAAATTCCGAAAACACACCATATAACTTTGCAGTAAAGTTGTTTTTCCTTCTTAAATTTTTCAAGAAATAGTTACGAAGACTTATTGAACCATTCAAAAATAGGTTGTCCTTTGTATAGGCTCTCTAATTGATCTATTCATGTCAATTTTATAAAGACCTTTGGCAACAGATTGAAACATAGTTACTATTCTCAAGGTGTATGAGACCTCTTTGATACTGGCGAGGTAAATGTGAAGGCACAGGTCTTGAGAAAATGGTGGATATGCTTCATCGCGCACATGGGTTGAAGCCGATAGTTAAGTGATTTCTTGAGTTTTCTTTATTCTATAAAAGACTTTGAAAGATTGAGATATTTCCTTAGTTTTCTAAGTACCTACGCGTGTTGGCATCATGTATGTACGTAACTAATTTTTTTTGTAACAATTTGTAGCTTTAACATTATGTCATTTTGTAAGTTATGACAAATAAAATAGGTACTTTGTACAAAAAATAAACCTTATTTATGATTTTGGAAATATCTTCAGTGTCCGTGTAATTCAAACTTAGAAGCCTGTCATTTTAATGAAGCTTGTTTACCTAAATATTATAGCTTCACGGAAAAAATATCAAAAACAATGGTATTAAGTATATTTTAAGTTTGTTACTGTGTACAAGTAACGAACTGAACAAATATCGGCAGATCTTACAAACATTAAATGTTAATTAATAAAATAAAACGAAAATGGCCAAAAATCAGATCCGTCTCTTTTCTACGATTGCGACGATTTGTCCAGAGGCGGGAATCGAACCCGCAACCTCCTCCAACCACAGGCAGGTTCTATCTACTATCATCCTACATAACAAAGGATATTTGAGCAACACACCTAAAAGATAGTTCTAAGGTCTAAGGGTAGGCTAGTTTCTAAGGTTTTTTAAACTTTAAACCTTAGTTATAAATATAAAGATCCACGTTCATTAAGCCACAGCCCTGGGCCCATTCAAGGGGCGTGGAAGCCTTAAAAGCGTACTACACACAAAACGGGCTTAGCCCGCGCCATTGTGCCCTATTGTTCTCGAAAAATCACCCTTTCAAAGCAGTTACACAGCTTTAAGTTTAGGTTAAACTACTATATGTTAGTGAAACTTGTGCGAAAGTGGCTTGTTATAGGGTTGATTTTTCACTGGCGCTTTTACTACTGTTAAGATGTACATGACTGTATTATAAGAACATTTTATCTCTTGATAAACATACGTCTTTCGTCCAAAGAATGCGATTGGCATTATCATCACGCTTTGATAGTCTCCGGTGGTTCTTAATCGACATATAAGACATCCATGTAGGGGCCGATTCCTCCAATGATCATTAACATACGTAACCTGAACTAACTAAACCTAATTCAAAGATGCTAGCGCCGCCGCGCCGGCGCGGAAACGGATTATATGCGTACGTTATACCATACAAACGTTATACCAAAATGATTTGTTATTCGAGCATTTATACACCATGTTATGTTATTTTCTGTATTCAAATGGTATTTATCTTGGTTCTTAGATATTTTATTTTTCAAAAATCTTACGAATTAGTACCTAAAGTGAAATGTAAGCGAATTCATTTTATTTTACGAAAATTATGACATGTTTCTTTCCAATTCGTACTAGATCTAATTACACAACCACCAACAAACATGTACGTGCTTTAATGTAGAAATTGATGTGGCTTGATTTGCCTACGGACCTTACATAAAGTGTATCTGAGTTCATAATAAGGCAGCGCCGCGTTTCCATATGAGCCTCATTTATAATGAGTTGAATCTCCGCTGGTAAAACCGGGGGTAAAAGCTAGCGAGGCCATAAATAAGGCTTTCCCGGAAAGCCTTGGCAGCTGGCATTTGCTTTCTGAGCTAAAGTTCAAGGGCGTTCCATCCGTGGCTTGGTTACCCTAGGAGTAGAATGTTATTATTTATATTTACGACTCTATATTTTATAAAATACCGCGACCCGCCCCGGCTTTGCACGGTTGTATTATACGTACCTATAAACCTTCCTCTTGAATCACTCTATCTATTAAAAAAACCGCATCAAAATCCGTTGCGTAGTTTAAAAGATTTAACCATTCAAAGGGACTTAGGGATATAGGGACATAGGGACAGAAAAAGCGACTTTGTTTTATACTATGTAGTGAAGTATGAAAATCGCTTTCCCACGTCCCACGTTTGTATGTTTTTCACGGTTTTTAAACAATAGTAACTAAGTAGGTATGTACTATGTACTTATTTCGAAAAATGCCGCAAGCCGATAGATGAGGAAGATAGTAGAAATGTTATTTTAAAATTTTGTATATGTAGAAGTTAAAGTACCAAATAAATTCCATAAGCAAAAATTTTAATCCAAATTAACGTAAACTTGTTATATGAATGGTATTTATTATGATGTATCTGAATTATTTTAATGATAACAATAATTGATTCCATAATTTTAACAATATCAACATTGCTGCCTATGTTATATTTTTTTAATACCTACATATCAACAAAAAACTAAGTGTGTTATTGAAATATAAATATTTTCCTGCTAAAACATGACCAGAGAACTTTCGAGAATCCCGGTCCACTTTCACTCCAATTACTTATCTCTCAAGCGTATCCACAACGCAATAAATAAATAGAGAAATTGTATGAAATTTAATAAGGGCTAAAAAAAATTCTTCATACCTGTAACATGACACATTTTTTACCCAAAAAAGATAACTTTACCATCAACTGGCTTTCACGCAACACGCACTTTTTTATATAAATCTAATTTAATTCATAACGGTGTACCTGCCAAATTGGGAAGGCCCTAAAATGAGCGGTCATAAACACCTAGTATTGTGTCAGGGGGTGATTCTCGCGTTTTCGACATGTCAGACGCAGGTCACGTTAGACGAACGCCTTTTACTTTCATGCTTTTGACATAATCATATCCATGACTCTTGAAATCGAAAATATTTTATGAATTCACACTCACATTTTCGACTTAGACTGTTATATTATTAATGATATGACAACGTTAATATCTACATCAATAAAAATATACTATGTAGTACCTGGAAGATAGTAGGACATATGCGATAAGGTAAAGGCACCCGTTTTTCAAAGTGATCTGTATTTTTCTTTTCCCACCTATGTCTGATTGTTTAGTTGAAAATAAAGAGTATTTTGTACTGAAGTGTCCTGATGACAACATTCGTAAAGGACCGTTCGTAACCCTCGTTTTTTTTCAAACCGTAACCTTAAATATCAGACCTTTAGAAGACTTAGAGACCGTTAACTTACAAGAAATAAATAAAATCATGCATGATGTTAAACCTTACAACTCGCATAAAAAACAAACTCTCATTCGACTTTTAAATATCGCATTCTAAAATCGGCGCCAGGTAGTTCAACAGTCGTTTACAACGCGGCACTTTTACAGCCCATTCCGGAAATAGGACGAAGTTAGCCTCGTACATTTTTAATAAACGCCCAAAGTGGGCTACACCTGCTTCTTTAGGTTAAGCCGATAAAGGCTCTGTCGTAAAATTGTCTTCGCACTTTCTTTTTCGCTTCAGTTGCGGCTGATTTTCACTTTATTTAGTAGCTATGGAAAAAAATTGCCGGTAAAGTTTATATACTGAAAAAATATTGGTTATTTAAGTACTGAAAAAGCATGAGGCTTGCTTTTGAGCTGGTGCTTCGTAGCTGCGGTGGTCTTTGCATAAGTCTAGTCAATTTGCAATTTAATATTGTTTGTTTTTTCGGAAAACAAATAGTTTTAGACCCTTTTTACTTCACGTAAATTATATATAATTAACTTTAACCATTTAGGATGGTCTCGCATGTGTCGCTAAATGAATGCTTTCTGACTGGCAACAAAAGTAAAAGCTTTATCTAAACGAAAATTAATTTTAAGAGAAATATAAAAATAATTAGATACCTACCTACTGAAATGAAAAATAGACGAAAGATGCGATATTTGCTAGATTTTTTTGTAAAAGCTCAAACTTCTCCATCGACAATAACTTTTGTAACACACCCTTAAATACAATTTCTCAAGAAAACTGTCTGAACTAAGACTCAAAGTGATAAAGTTTTAGTTCTCACTTGAATATTAATACTCAGCTTTCCAGTAGATCCTAGACTTGATTAAAACTATAGCTTTTACATAATCAAGTTTCTGTTTGATTAAATTTCAGCTGTATAATTTTCTAATAAGGTTGCCTTTACAATAAAGTGGAATTGGGTCGCGTTACACACCTGTGACCCGCTTACGTCAGCGTCGCCAGATCGCAGATCATGCGGTGTCATATACTCAGTTTTGGATTATAGGAGTGGATTGAAAAAGAGCACAAAGTAGGTATACTAGGTATATTATATAAATTTTAATAAATTACATATATTTTGTGTAGTATTTCTGTGCCCGTATAGGGATCACAAGGTCTGAAAAATAAACCATTTCTAATGTATTTATAATTTCTTCAGAAAAAATATTGAAAAAAGAGAAAAAACAGTGAGTACTAAGTATGCACATTTTTATTTTGTTATAGTAAAAACTAAGTAGGTGCCCATATGAATTTACTTACCTGTTCGATGACAAGTTAGTTTTTTCTTAGTAATAATTTTTTAAATCATATTTTATATTTTTTTCTGACTTCATAGGTCCATAATTTACTTACATTAAATTTGTACATTATGATTAAATTGGGTATTTAAACAAAAATCCATTTTAGAACTCATTTTGCACGTACGAGGAATAAAATTAAACCACTTTCATGTTTCTTTACAAACTTTTTTCATATTTATATACTCCAGCTTCCGCTTATTCAATGAAAAAGCGCGCGCATTCAGCCGGATATGGCATTTGCAATTATTTAAAAATCATTCCACCGCCATTTAAATAACCTGTTTACAATGAGCCATCATTTCGAAATTAAGCTGCAGTCTGGATTAATACGAAAATATTGAAGGGGAAATATTTTATAGGATTTTATGCATGAAAGAGTAGGTAGTAGGTACCAATATGAGTAAGCTTTCTTACTGCCTACCTGGAAAGTAAGGAACCTACTCCTTCCTTATATGAAGTTAGGTTCTTATGTCCAAAGTAACTTTACTATTTTGCACTAGGTACGTCCTAAAATAGGCTGATTGTTTTTTTTTTTTGTGTTTTAATATCAATAGGCTAACTTAAGACATTGGTAAACTGTCCCTACCAGTGTAAGAATTATATGTTACGTACGAACTACGAACTAAAGTTAAGATAAATCATTTATTTGGTAGCACAATTAAATTAATCAAACATAGGCGATAATGTTAGGTAGGTAAAGGTAAGAAATAATATAAGAACAACTTTTAGATATAAAACAACACATATCATAGAAAATTTATCCAATATAATATAAAAGTACTTACACTCATTCATTCCTCATTTTATATGCTTGCTTGCTGCTCATTTTTATTATTTTATATGGTTGTTTCAGTATATACAACATCTCAGCAAAAAGGTTTTCAAGGTGTGTCTATTAATCAAAAATAGAAGCATATCGCCCGAAACTTGCACGGTCGATACTGTGCCGTGACTTGCCGCAGTAAAAACACTGCCTGTATAAAAACCTTCGTCGAAAAAAACAAAACATTAAATTACAGAGTAATAAGGCCCGGACGGCCAAAGTTCGGGTGATCGACCCCCGGCCACGGGAAATTCGTCTAGATATATTCCACGTGGGAAATTTCCCGAAAAAAGGTTCTATTGTTTCCGGGTTCATTAATTTTAAGAAAATTTAATTTTTTCAACGTTTGTTTTACCCCGTCTAAATCGTAAGCCATCTATTCTTGGACGCTGTTAAATTTCTAAACTATTTAGCAACATATTTTCATCTTTCCCGATCATTCTTGTCAGAATTTGTTAAAAAACTTGAAACATACACTACACAATATATAAAACGTGAAAGTTTTAAAAACAAACCAATTCGTCTGCTCCATTTTTGAAATTTTCGAATCATCTTACGAAAACTCTCTTCCAATTTCGAATTGTAATCAAGAGCACCATCTATGCAGTTTGAAATTACAAAAAAGGAACGCCCCGCCCGTCTTCCGTCGCGTCGGCTCGTTCTATTCAGTTATTGAATGCTCCATTTTCAAGGAATGAATTCATTTTCTCCTCTCCGATTCATAATAAAAGGATTCGCAAGAAGCGATTTAATAAAGGATTCCGATCGAATTAATTATCATAAGCTGTCTTTGGAAGTTTCTTTGATTGTTTTAGTGTGCATGAATACTTTGTTCACCTTTAAAGGCAGTTAAAGCCATATTTTATTTTCAAATAATTTCTGTCTACGGCTAAGCAGATACAGTAACGGACCTTTATCTTATTTTAGTGTTACAACTACACCGTTGCAACTTTTGAGCTCGATTCTTTCGATATTTTGGCGTTGTCTAAGCCTTTTGAAAACTAATATGCAAACCCATAACCTAATCTGAGTTTATTTTTAATGTGAAGAAAGTAATTTGCAAAATCTTTATTATATTAATTAGCCTAAAGCTCTCACAACTTCATAGGCCTTCAGATACCTTCAAATACTTATAAAGTAGGAACTTACCTAGTTATTTTTACAATACTTGAAATTGGAGATACTAAAATATTAGGTATCCGGACTCTGCCATATAAAAATCCTGCCAATAATGAACCGCCGCTTTACAAAGCTTAATCCGTATCTCAACGCTGTATTAATATTAAAGAAGGCTATTAATTTCGCCGGTGTTTTGTTTCAAGCATTATCTTCTAATCTGTCTTTTGAAGCTTTGCGGTAATATGACTCAGGGAAATTGTGTATTATAATTGCAAATCTTGATCTAAATTGAGAGATTACCTTACCTATTCATCTATAGATAGAGATTTGGTGAAATGTATTTGTCAAGCTCGGAGTTTCTCTACGCGATTGAATATGGGAATATGGAAATCCGCAGAAGAACCAAAGTAATCGACATAGATCTCAGAATTTTCAAGCTCTAGTAAGTTAGCTAGTTTGCAGGACCGATTTATTTATTTAGTTCATTTATTTACATAAGAACATAACATTACAGACAAATCCAAATCGTTATGGCTAGTACATTGAATAAATTAAAAACTTTAAACTACAAAATAGGAATTTATAGGTAGGTAAACGCTAAAAACAACAATAATTAACAACAAGAAAAAATAAAATAATAAAAATTGCTAGATAATTAAAATATCTTCAAATAAATAACAGATAAACGCTGGTGCTGGGAGTAAAGGTTCTCGAGTGTCGATCACGCAATGGGTAAACGTCCCACCCAATGGACTGACGATTGTAATGGTCGCAGAGAATCAATGCATGAAGACGGCTCAGGTTCACTGTTCATAGCATCGTTTGCATCGTTTGCGGTATACGTGCTTTTGATGATGATGATTTGTCTTCGAGAAGATTCGGCGTGGACTAGATAAAACCAGCTAGATTATCTGTAGGTAATAATTATGACCTACCCACTGTTAAAAAGCCAAAAAAGGCACTAAAGTGCCTAACGAGGCAAGCTAGGCACTAAACATGACTATAACAACAAATTACAACATTTCCCTCATAAAACACCGCTAAATTATTAAGGAAACAACATAAACTGACAGACGAATAACCTAATACGAGCAAAAAAAAACAAACGTCAGAAACAAAACCCGCCAACGGATGTCGTCCGCTAATGAAGTGGCGACGAAACGTTAAGTGCACTTCCTGGATTCAACCTCTTGCTCTAACACCAAACAAAACTATTTGTCGGTCCCTCTCACACGTAGAAAATGCGCTCGCCTTGTTTGATCCATTTGCCTAATGAAGTGCGTTTCGGGATGTCTTTTTCTGTTATTCTAATGATGCGAATGTTAACCTTTATGAGTCGTTTAAGTTTTTAATTTTATTTTTGTTTTAATTACTTATTCCATTTTATGGTTCTTTTGCAACAAGCGGAAATAAATTGTGGAACAAAAATTGCAAATACGACCGTCCCAATCCACCGTCAAAATCTGTGCGTTCGTTAGAATAAGAAATAAACATTATTATGGGAAAAAGGAATACCCACTACTACTTATTATTTAGCATTGGATTAAAGCTGACTAAGTTGAGTAAAGTTGACTAGGGCTAATGGCTCCAAATTGGGAAGTAAGTGATATTGACAGCGAACCTCTACTTAAATTCAGAACACGCAGCCTCTTCCGAACTTCGCAGACTTTTATGGAGAAGGATTAGTGGCAAGGGTGGACTTTTACTCACTCCATCACTCTAGAGCTTTTCTAGAGTCATAAACCAAGTTGAATAGTAAGAAAACAGAGCCCAGAGTAAACATTTGGTGGAATCAACCTCATTGAAAGTTTTCAATAAACCTCCAACATTGAATGGGCAAACGTTCTATTTTTGAATATAACTGAACCTGACCCTGGAATTACAGCGCGAACTTCTTTGAAAACTAAAAAGGTTAGATATGAAAGCTAGCAAGGAGGTTACAATAACTAAGCTCTACCAAATATAAAAAAACAACCTCTATGGTAACCCAACCAATCATGGTTCTAATATACGATAGGTATAGAATACAAACTTGAACCTAATTCACTTGTATTTAGAGTTTATTCTGGTTGTTCCAGGATGGAGGAGACAGTGCGAACTCTACTGCAGTACAAGAGCCGCGTGGAGACTTTGAAGCAGGAAAAGGCCACCCTGTCTTCAGCCCTGGAGGTAAGTTGGACCTAATTTTTCTTATTTAAGGAAGTTATGAAGTCTTGATGTTTTTCCAGTAGCCATTATCAACATCGCATATTCAATCATGATTTATGATTCAATAATTTACTATTTAATAATAGGACGTGTCATTATCATCACTATCTACAACCTACATTAGTCCACATAGGCCTACATAACCTCACATGATGAGCGACATAACGCTTTGTTTTCAGTTATGACATGTAGGTACCTAGCTTTTAAATGTGACTGTAAATGGACCTGTCCGTGTTAGGAAAAGTAAAAAAACAATGGCTCGAGTCATTATTTCTCGCTTATGTCGTGCCGTAAATAAATCTTAGGCAGTGTGACTTTGTCTTTTGGTACCTATATACCTACTTTGTATCTCAGGATAAAGATGGAGGATCCTCGAATCTCTCTCTCTCACACATGAAAGCGTTCCAAATACAAAACGTAAACTAGCGTTCAAAAAATTTCAAACTCTTATAGTTATAATATACAACCCAATTTCACTGCCATCATACTGTAATCGCTCTGAGCTATAAAATAAACAGAAATAAAAAGTTATGAAATAGCACAAATTCTGAGGAAATTAAAAATTCGGCATAGACTACGCTCGTATATTTTCCGGCCAGCGTTGGTAGATACTTCATCCAACATGATTTTTACAAAATGTGTAAACGTCCACAGGGCTGCTTATACTGGTAATGTAAATATGGAGTTTCGAAGAGGAATCAAATACAAATATTCAGAGTATTTCATTATGCTGGACTGCATTGTTCGCTCCCCCATTTTTCGATATGAAACTTGGGGAAAATCTCGGAAATAAGATGTTTCTTGACGTTTAAGCATTTTATTGAAGATTTACTTCATGAAAGTTTTCTCATGAGTTTAGAAAACAATTTTATGCCAGCCATCAACAACAATCAGCAACAATATAAATGTTATTTTTTCTAAACTTATTCAAAGTCTGATCTAAGTTTCATAATTGTCAATACTAATTTAATAATTGTTGTTTGCATTGAGCCTAAGGCTCAGAACAAGCTAGATTCTTAAATCTTAGACTAATTAGAACTAGTACCTATAATTCAAGCATTTCAGCTAACTGCATACTGTTGTAAAAAATATAGAGGTAGCTCAACAGACCCAGACCAACCTATTGACATTTTATCTTCTGTCTCTCCTTCCTACTGATCATTCTATTGAGATTTTGAGTGTTATCGAATAACGTATCTGTATCAGCCCGCCATCTTGAAACACCAAATTTATCCAGGTATCTTGGCCACCATTTTGTAAATATCTTTCGTAATGATCTGCTCCACCACACGCATTACCAGATAACGGCCCCATAAGATCATAACATGGCATTTTTGCGACAAGTAGCTCACCCATTATCACAGGGCGAACGCTAGCGTCACTAATTACGCAAAAACATCCCTCCCCCTCGTAATCCCTCAAAGAACGTCCAGTTGCCATCAAACCATGGTATGTAGACCCCTTGATAGGAGTACCAATTACGGTGGGTTACGTATTGACCGAAAAAAACATGGCCGCCAGTTTTGACAGTTTAGCGAAAATTACAATAATTGACAATGACAGTTCTGTATGCCAAACGCAGCAATTGTTGGCTAGAATATAATAGATATAGTTTAGTATGTTTAAAAAATATAATCCAACTTCAAATTCAAGCAAAAATAAGAACATCATCGATGTATTCCAAGTCAATAAAATACACATTATTAAGGATAAATTTAAAGGGACTGATCACATCTTCATCAAACTTATATAGGACCACACGGAAAGCACCAGCTTTCAAATAAAAAATGTATCATCAAAATAGGTTAACCCATTCCCGAAATTCTGAGGTAAAAACAAAAAAAAGAAAAAAATTGAGAACCTTTTAGAAGTCTGTTAAAAATGACATCGCATCAACAATCATTAATTATTAATTAACTAGCGACACGCCCCGGCTTCGCACGGTTTTATTATACGTATAAACCTTCTTCTTGAATCCCTCCATCTATTAAAAAATTTAAATTAAAAAACCGCATCAAAATCCGTTGCGTAGTTTTAAAGATTTAAGCGTTCAAAGGGACATAATGACAGAGACAAAGAAAGCGACTTTATTTTATACTATGTAGTGATAGTGAAGTAATCATATTGAAATAAAATACTAATTTTAAAGGATACCTACCCTTTAATACTAATACCTCATTCCTAGATCTCTAGTTGAATGACTCGAAGTCTATCAAATCGTAACCACTGTTGCAAAAACAGTAAGAAATCAGGGGGACGCTAATGGTGACAGGGCGCAAGTTAAACTGGTAGTTTTGTAAATTAATTCCTCTATCTGCAGGGGCAGTCATAATCCTAAAATGATCGCTTGTCCCCCTGCCTGATAAGTTCTCTTTAATGTACGCTAAACGGGGACGAATTGGGAAAGCTAGTTTGTACAATTTTTGTACAGATTTCACTTGCACTTGTTTTGTTAAAAAAGTGGGGTGATAAAAAGTTTCACTGTTTGCCATTGTTAATATAAAATGACTCAGTAGTCTTATTACGAATCTACTATAGGAAAATCGAAAATCACCGAAATGTAGGATATAGGTACATTTTTGTGGGGAAACGGATGAAATTGAAGACCGTTTCATCAAGAAATGGTTTCAAAGAAATTTCATGGAAACGAAATGATGCCTATGCCTACATAGGAACTAGGTACATTATTACGCACCTTACGAAAATTTTCGTAGTAATTACCTGCTTCATTGGTAATAATAATTAACAATACAGATCTGACCTACGTTTGACAAAATTAGGTAGGTAAAGGCACCTCCATATCTAGGATGATAAAAGGGGAAAGATTGTAACGACAGTTTTTACTTCTGTCTTCTGTCACTAATGTATGGAAATGACTCCATCAAAACTTAGTCGAGGAAAAAGCAGAGTTTTCCTTATTGCCGGACCAGAAGCTCTAACAGGGAAAGTTGTAAGTGAATCTAATCACTGGAAATGTTTTCCATCAGTAATTATCACTGGGAGACGTGTTTTCTTTTAATTCCCTGACCTTTTTTCAGGTTTCCATCACCTTTCTTGATCAAAATTAATGAATGGGCTCTTTTACAATTATTTTTGGATGTAAAATGAGTTGCTACGTTCTTTTGACACAAAGCATTTTACACTTTAGAATTTTTTTATCACCCATTTTATTTCCTAAAAAAGTTTGACTGATATACGTTTACAAAACTTGTGTCAGTCAAAATTGGTTTTGTTTCTACAGTGGAAAACGGTGATTGCTCTTCAGATACCACCACCGTTTTCAACCGTACAATAATTCAAATATTTCATTGACTTGCTTCAAAACACATTAAAGCTCAAAGAACACAAAGAAAAAGCCTAGGACTTCTGTTTGGAAAACCGCACTCAACTGATAACCAATCCTCCTCCTCGATTATTTTCTCCAAATCAAAGCTAAGATTAAAAAACCTTCCCTCAAATTAGGTACCTGCTACTCCCTAGTAGAATAAGGGTATAGTTAGACTTTTCACGAAAGGGCACCTTTTGTGCTTTCAGGGCCGACAACATGACAACAATAGGGAATACTCGGAACAGTAATAAAGGCACACAAACCGTATAGTTACGATTGCACACACGTATGTTGCATTGTGTAGATGTGTGTTGTGTTGAAAAATATTAAACACAGTCAAAAAATGGCGGTGGTGCTTGCGATAAGCGATTTTAGATGAAAACAGTTTTCTTTGTGCAGTGACATAAAATGATCCCAAAACTAAAATCTCAGCGAATGAAAGGAAAACACATCTCTCAAATTATCTTCTAGGCAATTTGTAAATTTTTCATAGTGTCTTAAAAATAACGGAAAATTAAATGTTCCTCCTGTAAATCTTCTAAATAAGTAAATAAAGTACATATATTAGTTTTCTTTCTTATTTTTCAAAGTTTCGTTCATGTTTTTATACAAACACATAACCTTTTCTGTTTTTAGTGTATAAAACCACTAGTAAACCACTATCCTTGTGGCACAATTCTTTTGACAGTCCTTCCTATACTCCTGTTTCTTCACTCATCCCCATTATTATGAACAACTATTGTACTGAAAAACTATCCAATGTATTTAAACTACACCAAAACTACAGAACAAATTGGCCTGAAATTTTAACCCTTCCAGTCCGATGGAATTGATGGAACTTCTCCTTATCTTATTCGTCTTATTTTTCATATATTATTATTTTCTCACTCAAAAATTGCTGTAGTTAAAATAAACTAGCCATATATAAATCGCTATCACCTATTACTCCCGCCTTCACGCACACATCAACATTCGGACATTAAAATGGCGGATAGCAGGCGGGAAATCGGCTATGCACAATGGCTGGGGTTTCCCGCTTTAAAAGGCTCCCCGCGCCCCTCTAAACAATAATTCAGCTTCACCCTTCCGAAGTGCAAGGGCGCAGTTAGAGAGGGCACGGGCTAGTGATGGGATGAGTGAATGTTTCAGGTGACTGGCTGTTTTCAGTTTTCAAGGGAGTGATTCGCAGAAAATCGGACAAAAAGGTTTTACATGGGTTTTACTGACCATTGACAGGGGATTTGAATGAATGAGTTTAAAATCATGAAATGTATTTGTGTTTTCGGTTAGGTATGTACAAAAATATAAAACAAACTATTAGGTACTTTTTCTTATTTCTGTTCGTTTTACTTATTTCTTACTACTGAATAGTTGTTGTGCGCAAACCCCAAAAACCAATTATTTCCATAATGAGGAGCCAAAAAGGTATATTTCGAAGCCAAGCCTTCAAGCCTCAGCTAGTAGCGGCACTGATTTTCTGATACCTCATAGTTAATTGATAAATTTACTGAGTAAAATAAAACTCTGTGTCCTATATAGATGGAACAAATACACCAATTCCTGAGTCGCTGTGTCATAGAAACCGCATAACATAAAATAAAAAATATTTCGTTATGATTACATTGGATACAGTATCACATCCCTACAGCTCGAGGTATAGGGTGCATCGTATCTGTTGCCCGCCGCGCTTGTCAAATTTACACTCGCTCACTAATTGTGTTTGCGTGTTATTCGGTTTGGTTATTTGGAAACTTAGGTTTTTGGTGTTATGGTAATGCATGCCAGATGGAAAATGCTATTTGTCTCAATAAGTGCAAAGTCTGTCTGATATCTTTGGAGAGGTATAACTCTAGTACTGTGGAACGTGGATAAAGTACGCGCAGCTTTCACAGTTTACAAAAAATAGTTGCATATGCTTTGCAAGCATTTGTGCGTGTAGGAAAGGAATAAGAATTCACTTTAATAGGAACGGGGTAGAGCATTAATGTATCATATTGAGAAGGTGTTAACGCAAAAATGAAAACTAATTACTAACTAGAGAAATCTCGACCAAATTATGTGCGAAGTAGTGTACTTTCATACGTTATTTGTAGGGTTCTATTGTTTTTCACTTTAAAAGAAACAAAGAAATAGTGTTTCATCTTGTGTAAGTCACTTTTTTACCCCAAGGGTCCCTTATGTACCAAGATCTAGGCATAGTTTGATTAATTAATCTGCTATGGTGCTCAGGTATGTTAAATATATGTGCATGCTATAATCGTAATTTCATGCATAAATACACAAAAATGCCCAATATTAGGTATCTACAGACAGCACACTGCGCCGCCGCTCGCTTCTTTTCGAACTTGGATGATGCTCTATCGCGCGTCCAGATATAAATTCAACAGAGAATTTCAATCCGCCTCTCCTTTTCAACATGATATTTTCAACTTTTGCACAAAAAACATGATCCATTCACTATTTATGTATATCTTTGCTTTCACTCACATCAAGCAAGGATTCACGTGGGTGGGAATCAAACATATTTTTCATTAGCTTGCAGTTCCGCTTATTTTCAAATAAAACGTAGCCAACCCAGGTATATTCAATTTAAATAAATCCTGGTCAATTTATAAAGCAGCATCTAGCTAGCCCTAAGCCTATAGTCTGAGCCCTAAGCTTGCAGAGTATTTGTTATGGGTGCGAGAATACAATTAGGTACATGGATTGTTTATTTTTTATCATACTTAAATAGCACCGATATCACCCGGAACAAATATCTACAGAATATTCGATTCAACAACAACGGAAATCGAACCCGCAACCTCCTGCGTCGCAGGCGGACCTTCGCTCGCTGTGCTACAGAAGTCGTATCTAGACTATCAAGCTTTCTAAGTATTTTCACCAGACCATTAAACATTACATTTATAAATACTTACCTACATTAAATTATTTACATTCCGTATGTAAACTTTAAATGAAATGAACACCTTATTTCAATATTACAAACTCTGAACCCAAGCCCCGTGTAGAATGGTAACCATTTTAAACTGAAAACAAGTCTAATATTAATACGGAGAGGTGGATCATCCACCGCAGAGAGCGGGCTGCGGCATAGTTGTGCTAACTAAACCAATTAGCTGGTTTCCATTGTTACCTGCGATACGATATTTGGGATGTGAGAATGTTTTACACGACGAGTACACGACCTATGCCTTTGACGTAACGAAAATATCGATTGAAGATGATGGAAACCTAATTAGTCCGAATTTTCAGTTTTATCCTCGATACACATTTAAGTACCCTAGCAATTATCGGTTCTTAGTGATATAATATGTCTGGCGCACTGCCACTTTAGCTTTCTAATTCTTAGAACTATGTATGTCGATAACTTTGGTTCTCAGTCAGATACATTCGCTATGAATCTTATCCTTCAGATTAAAGTAGGTATTAGGTAATAATAGTATTGGGTCAAGGTCACAATTTGCAACAATTGCAACTCATTTCTATCTACAAACTGAACAATTCTGAATTTTACCGAGGCCTCTGCGAATGGAAACACACAACCCTTTGGCTGTTATTGCTATTCTCGATCCGAAGGCCCAAAGTCCTCGATAAGATAATCCTGCCAAATTGGAAGGACCACTTCCTATTACCGGTTGCTTTAGATTTACCTTCTACATTATTGATACTCTTGCTTTAGCCAGGTATTTCATAATGCGTAGTTTTGCTGGGTATCAAAGATTCATGTAGATACATATTTATTATACCTGTCTATTTCGTGACTTTGCTAAAGTAGGTAGTTTTGTATGTTCTATACCTAAAAGTTAAAATAAAAGTTTGTATCGATGTCGATGTATTTCCTTATGTATATTCGTTTGTTCCTCTTTCACGAAAAGGTAATTGACAGATTGGGCTGAAATTTTGAATAAACGTAGTTCTAGCCTTAGAATAACACATGCTCTACTTTTCATAATAAACCAGTTACCATAGGTAGGATAGAAATAGCCTTGCAACGTTTCCATAGGCACAACGCGTACAAAACCGAGGCCAGATACTAGTTTAACATAAAAACCGCTTTAGGAAGCTTAATTTCGTTCGGCAATTTTGTCCTTGCCTATTTCCTGGCGAAGCAATAAAATGGGGTTTACAGCCACAGGCTATCGGCATATTAGTGAAGAAAAACAACACCCCACCCCCTTCCCGCCACGCGTGACCGTACAAACTTACAAAGCTAATGATGTCTACTGCAGGCCATGATTAATGGCACACGTTCAATTCTACTTACTGCTAATGTAATCACTGGTGAAAGCCATTTTCTATGCACGAAATACACAATACCACGCAAATTTATTTTCGTCAATTTTCGACCTTGTTTTGTGTTGTGTTGTGTCGAAATTTAGACGGTATTGTCAGACTTGAAACTTCAAAAACAACTTTTGATAATTAGATCCCTATTCTAATGTACTTGTGTCGAAAATTCAGGAATTTAACAATCATTTCACGCTGGAATTGCGTCGATTGCTGATGACTTACGCGGTAGTCATTAATCTTATGTTATGATGACGTATGAGAACAATTTCTAATAGCCATGACGTGAACTTTTAGACAAATTATAACCCTAATTGTATTCGACAAATACACATTATTGTAACATAGAATTATTTAAAAAAGTTGCGTTAAATCTATTATCATTATTCGTGTAAGAGCATTAACAGTAATAGCAGCTACAAACCCAGTCCTGGATTTGTAAACAGGCCGCATAGGCCGCGGCCTAGGGGCGGCGGCGTCCTAGGGGGGCGGCAGCGTCCTAGGGGGGCGGCAGATTTCAGAGGATGGTCACTCGATTGCAGACAATCAAATTGTATGTCTACCGGGGGGGGGGGGTGCACAGCTAATAATGAACGGCTCAGTACATGGGGCGGCGGAAAAAAGTGGCCTACACTCATAAAAAATATAAATCCGGCACTGTACAAACCGTACAAATATAGACATTTTTTTACGATCACTTTTGGACACAGCTACCTTTTCCATACCTGTGCAAAATTGCAGCAAAAATCACGGACTTCGGCTTGTATTAAATTGCAGTGTCGTGATATGTCTAGACGTCTAATATTCAAATAATGTAGTAAATCTTCGATGCAGCCCGTTTACAACAGCCATCAAAAGGACAGTAAAGATAAATCACAAAATAAACCACATTTCTATTCAGTTTTAACAAAATTGTATTTTAACAGTTGGAATATACTTTATTATACATCCAATGAAAGTCTTAAGTACGTACTTACCTAACATCATAATAATTATAACTTATAAAATTATAATAAAAAAAATTACGTAATAATATTTCTAACTTAATTCTATAGATATTTGAATCTATTCTAGCTTAGGACATAACTTTTTATACTCGCTTGATGTCAAGCCTGATTAAATTTTTTTTTGATACGTAATCCCAAATTAATTTACTATTTTTATTTATTATATTATGCATACCTATTACATGTAGATATATAGTATTAGTATAGTAGAAATGCTATACAATTTATTGCATCTAAAATACTTTATCATAGAATATAGCGTGCAAAGCCGCGGGCAGAAGCTAGAACTTGCTTATATATTATGTCGGTAAACGTTGAAACTGCTATTTTTATAGCACACACCTCTAAGTTACGACTGTAGACTTGTCACAACAATAGTCTGCCACCAACTGCAAACGGTCTTTTAGTGCTTTGAGCATTGCATTTATTGCTCTTGGTGTTTACACCTTTCTCATGCAAAGAACAGTTCTAAGAACATGAAACAGTGCAATTAAAACATTATCCTAAACAAATCTATTAGGCGGGACTTACCCGCGACGCGCGATGCGCTAACCAACTGTGCCACGAAGTCAAGTAACCGCCAAGTTTAAAATCTTTGGGACTTTCCCACGGACCGGCACCGTTAGCTTGACCTACAGGGAAAATATTGAACTCTATCCAAACCTCTCCCGTCGAATTTTAAAATATTGTGATATTTAATTACTTAGAAATACCCAGAGTGGCTTTGGCTTACGCACTTTAATTACAAGAAGAAAAGAAGTTTTTGTTGTATGGTTTGCATAAAACAATAACTTAATTTCTTTCAAAAAAAAATATTTCTTTCTTCCTTAGATCTCTAGGTACTTACTTCGTCGCGTAGATATACAAACGGGAACAGTGCTAGCCATAATAATGTTAAGTATTAGATAGTTACTATTAACATTCGCTCTTTTTCAGTCTATGGCAGAAAACAAACGGCATTCAGTCGCTCGTCTTTTATTTCACTCAAAACAGCACCTTAACATTACTCGTTTCTCAATGTCTACAATTCCATTCATCTCCCGTAACTCGATTCGAAAACCACATTTCATTTCAATTAAGTTCAACATCTGAGGTTACCAAACGAGAATGCCAAATTTAAATTAAACATGAAATTAAACGAGATAGTATGAATAAATTTTACATTGTTGTGGGTAGGTATCAATCGAATCAGATCTCGCGTCAATCAATACTGAACCATTTTCAATTTTAATTAGGGTTGAAAATATATTGTGGTAAAGGGTTACCTACTGATAAAGATTTTGAACCCTCTCGTTTATAAGTAGGTACGATAATTGGGTGGCTACATAGCATAGTGAACTGTGTTCGCTGGTACGGAATAATAGGGATTTGTGTTCGAATCGATTATGGCCAAGGACGAAGAATAATACTTATAAAATTACGAAGGGTTTTTATTCCGGCTGTTAAGTTTGATCCGTTATTTGGGTTAATGAAACTATGCGACGAAAATGACAATACCTATAGGAAAACTAGTATAAAAATTAAAACTAGTATTTACAATTGAAACCATTGAGCTAACCGCAGACGGTTGCAAACAGTCTAAAGGTAGCTCGATTGATCCATGTCAATACCAGTCGGAAGCGTCCCAAAGACACTGGCTGCATTACCACACTGTATGGCAATGCTGATGCGCTGAGCCAGATACCTACTCACCAGCTCTCGGGTCACGCGTCGCATCGACCATACACTCACTATGTTTACTAAGTACATAGTTTTCCTGTAATATTAATGAAGGATAGGAAGACGACTTGAAAACTGTTGCTAGAAAGCTATGGTCAAAGGTTACCAGGGATAGGAACGAGTGGAAGAAGTTGGAAATGGCCTATGCCTTTGCAAAAGTAAGGCAAACGGATCTCATAGAATAAGGTGTAGGTAGATTAGTGTAATTGTAACAATTCCGAATAAAAGCTTTATTATTATTATTATTATTGATAAAAGATCTATATCTACTTACCCCTGAATGAGAAAAGGAAAATCTTAAAAATGCATTTTGTAGAGTAAGGAATTCGTTTCACTGAAGTGTTAATTATTGATTATTATATTAATTATTGTGCGAATTCAAAGTGATTTATTTCCTTCATACCTAACAAGACTCTTGGACACCTCAGAAAGGTCATTATAAAGTATATTTTACTTCATTGACGATGTTCTCATTTGCTGTAAATAATTTGAAATCCGTCTAAAGTCCCGATAATAAACAATACCTAGGTACTGTACCAATGTCCTCCCTCCCGTGGGTACCAATATATTTTCTACACTTAAAACGATACAAAAACCCGTCCGAAGCACACGTTATTGTCAAAAAAAAAAAAAATTCATCGGTTTCCAATTCAATCGGGTCCAGCCCAAGCACGTTCAAATTAAACGCCGCCGCCCGTCGCGCCGTATCAATTGCGTGTTGTTTCAGACAGACGAACAAACACATCTCTTTGTGTTGATCCCTACTTGATTACCTATCAAACCACCTTTTTTCAAACTCCCGCGCTAAACACAACTCTAAACCGATGACTGTAAGGGTCGGAGTATCATCGCTAATTGAAAGGTTAAAGCAAATATTGGTAGAGCTCTGACGTGGATGAACTTCCCTTCCGCAGGTAGGTAAAGTAGGTCAATTTACGCTGGTTTATTTGTATTAAAAGTGTGGGAGGCCGCTTAATTATAAGTGTGAATGACTCGCCCTGTTTAGAGTTTCGATGAAGCGATCTGTTGACAAGCCTCCGTGACGAGTTACTGAAAAATGGAATGAAAATAAATTGTTTCCTGTTTTTCGTGTTATGAATCAACAGGAAATACCGGTGACTTATTTTGAGAAAGATCCTCCTTCGAACATTTCTAGGAAGTAGAGCTAAACTCAAATATCTCCCTCCGAAATAAATTTTGGCATTTATTTACCCTCCAGATCAGCCGAATCCGTTAATTCCGTTAGTCCAATTGACTATACGTCAAAATGCGTAACCGCTTTTAGGTACTTTAAAATAGCTCCAAGTTCAACCAAGTTCTACAATACCCAATTATTGTAGGAAATTCTCATTCAATTCATCCTAAAGGACAAGATCATCGCAATAGTCTAGTTTCGCTTCGCATAGCATGTATTCTCGTCTTTTCCAGGCTTCAGCAGTCCATTACCAGAGCCAGGTGTCAACCCTGAGTGCGGAAAACGATCGGCTTAGGGAACAGCTAACAGCGTTATCAGCTGGACTAGTTGGCGACCACGAAAGGAGGTTGGATGACGTGGCCCAGCAGGTCGTGAGGGCTCTACTCACGCAAAAGGTAGGCAACCAAAGAGTTTTTACACAAAGAGTCTTCATGTAGGAGTGGATTAAAAAGCTGAAGAACATCAATGGATGTACAAATAACGCAATATAAGTAGGTAGGTAAACTACAAGTTCGCATTTCGGAAGTAGGTCGAGCGTGGTTCGAAAACCAAACAGCCTGTTTATGAAGTCGATGAAATAAAAAATGTAATAAATAGCACATCAAAGAAGCAACTTTGGCTATTTTGAAAATTAAATACACAACGAAATAATTTAAAAAGAAATAAACTGCAATAAATAACAGCATTATGACATTATATTATATAATGCCTACTTTCCCGGTCGGCTGCAGTCCTGAGATTAAACGCCCACAAAATTTACAGTGGCTAACAGCTAATCCCATAAAAAACTTCGGAATGTCCGTCTGTAGCTCTTAATCCAGGCGGAGCAATAAGATGCATCCCGGAAATTGTTTTCTCATAATTATGGCAGTCCTGCCTTTCCTCGGATTATGCGGCGCTACATTCGCACATAAATCCCCCGAAATGGGACATTTCGGCCTTAGCCGGCACAGTAATAATTTCTGAACCGGCCCACTATAATCTGTGCGTAATCTGCCCGATAATGCGACCGTTTGCGTTTAAATCCAAGTTTTGAGCCGCCATGTTGTTTCTAGTTTTGGCGCGGAAAGTTGCTGATTGTAAAGATGGCGCCAGCTGCTACGAAGAACAGTACGAAAGTGTTTAACCTTTTTGCTAAATTACAACCAGACAAAGTCCAAAAGATTAGCATTAACAGATATTTTTCTAAACGAGATCCATCGATTATATCTCGATGACGAGATCAAAAAATCAATCAACTGAATAACTCCTTATTTCATCGGTAAACATTACGGTAAAATATTGACACCTACCTACCTACTACACATTTATAAAGATTACAAGCTCTGAATTCCACCTGCCATTGGATTCTTACGCTTTTACAACATCTGCTTATCTGCTGTAGCTCTTAAAACATCTGTACCTCAGTAATTTAATCCATCTCAAGCACCAAAAGCTCCTATAATTATCGCAAACCAATCAACGTCGCTTCAGTACTTACCCAAGATGGATGTTCATCCTTTGAAACCGGGTAACTCCTCATAATGTTAGTTAATATGCGCGTATATCGAAAATTGAGACGCCATGTGTGATCACGCTAAATTATCTCGAGTAATGAGAGGCAGGGAGGTTATTTGTGATGATGCTTAGAAGGTACAAGTTACTATACGTATATCTTACCTACATCTTAAGAGGAAATAATAATTCTAGCTTGATTCGTTAAGTAAACTTATAGAGGCATCTTCAAGCTAGTCACTAAGTAACTGTGCGCAGTTACTGTGTATGTAGGTAGATGCTTTCATAACATGGAGCTGAGTTCATGATATCGCTTGCCCCGGAGAATAAAGCGGTAAAGCACTATTACGACTGTTTTATTGTTATCTCATTTTTGACATCCTTAGGTGATGTACTATATGTGTAATTTTTTTCAGATTTTTTTCTTGACTTTTTTTTAAGAAAACACACGTAGATGTCTTTATTCTACGGAAATTATTTTGTACTCAATCTCAGTAATACACGTTTACATAATTTTACTTTTCGAAAATAAAATGCAACAATCATTAAGATAGTTTTAGTTTAGATTGTAATTCTACAAAATTATCGTAAAAGTTAATACGACAGTTTTGAGTCTTAAGCCGCAGACGCAGCGAAACGTAAGTTGCTATTACCGATCAGAGAAGTTCATAAAATATACGTAAAGAATCATTACGACTTTCTTGCCGGAAATAATTCGCGATCCACTTGACGCAACATGTCATCGAATTGTTTGTTATTCTTTGGAAATAAAACTCCACTATAGGTACAATGATTTGTGAAAGTCCACCCGCGATGACAGAGGTTGCGGGTTCGAGTCCCACCTCCGAAAAAATTTGTATACGATCTGCAGAAATTAGTTCCGTTGGTATTTTCTATGTTTATAATGTATTAAATATATCAGTAATCTAGGACCCATAACATAAACTTTGAGTATATCGTATATAGTTAGATCGTGCTGCGTGGATTGTCCAACATTATTTGATCATCAGCCTAAATAAGTCCACAGCTGGTCAAAGACCTCCCCCAATGAGCGCCTTAGCACCCTGTATTTAGCTTGCCGCATCTAGCAACCACCTTTCACGGATCGTCATCCCACCTGGCCGGAGGGCATCCTACACTACGTTTGCCAAGTCGCGGTCTCCATTCAAGAACACATTTACCCCAACGGTTGACGGTTTTTCGCGAATTCTATCCTTCAGAGAAACTCCGAGCACAGCTCTTTCCATAGTTCGCTGAGCGACTGATGGACAAGCCCTACCGTCATCCATGCCTTAGGAGTTCTCCCTCTGTGAAAGACTCTGAACAAGCGATTCGCGAAGATGATACGGGGCGACCTTCGGAGCTCCAGCACCAGCCTCATTGATGAAGCGATATAGCGAAACCGACCCCGTTGAGGACGATATTACTTTAGAATTTCTGGAGGCAGGGGGAGCCCCCGGTGAGGACGTTAATACTTCAGAGCTTCTGAAGGCAGTAGGAGCCCCCGTTATACAAGAGCTACAAACCTCTTTAAATCCGTCCTTCACAGTGGGAGAACTCCTAATGCGTGGAGCTGGAGTTTAGTGGTGCTCTTTTTTAATAAGGGTGATAAAACCCACTTTAAAAACTATCCATCACACTCCTGAGCCACGTCTATAAGCTGTTCTCGCGAGTGGTCAGGAATCGTCTTGCAAGGACACTCGACGAGTTTCAGCCACCAAAACAGGCCGGGTTCTGCGGAGGATATGGTGCTATAGACCACATTCACACAGTGAGGCAGATTATACAGAAGTCCGAAGAGTATAATCAGCCCCTGTGTCTCGTTTTTGTGGACTATGATGAGAAAGCCTTTGACTCAGTCGAAACTTAATCTGTTCTGGAATCCTTACAGCGATACTCAGCACCTCCATATAACCATAGTAGACTATGGTTATATGGAGGTGCTGAGATGTCTGTATGATGCCGCCACTATGAGTGTCCAGTACAGGGCCAGCAGTATAAACCCGTCCAATTGCGCAGAGGAGTGAGAAAGGGGATGTCATATCCCCGAAACTGTTCACGAGCGCATTGGAGGATATGTTTAGGACGCTGGACTGGAAAGATAAGGGCATCAACATAAACGGTATTTACATGTCACACCTTTGAGTTGCTGATGACATGCATGATGCATGAATTTGGATAAAACCAAAGTCATGACCAATGACCACATTGATCCAAGACCGGTCGTCGTAGAAGGCCACCTTCTCGAAATTGTGCCCGAAAACACTTACCTTGGGCAGATTGTGCAGTAAAGTAAGGTTTAAACAATTTTGAGATGGCCAAGAGGAGGATTCATCTAGGTTGGGCAGCGTTTTGAAAACTACGTTGAGTCCTTTCGTCATCCATATCGCAATGCTTGAAAACAAAAGTTTTTGATCAGTGCTTTCTCCCCGTAATGACCTACGGAGCTGAGACGTTGACACTCATGGTGGGCTGGTCCACCAGTTCAAATTCACTCAGCGAGCTATGGAAAGCGCTATATTCGGAGTTTCTCTGAAGGATAGGATTCGTTATGAATACATCCGACAGGGACCCAAAGTTATCGACATAGCTCAAAGACTTGCTGAAGTGGCAGTAGGCCGGCCATATCTCGCGTCGACCATTAGGGTAAACGTGATCTTGTTGCTGGCAGATGCTGGATACGGTAATTTGAAGACAGGGCGCTATGGCGTTCATTAGGGGAGGCCTATGTCCAGCAGTAGACTAATATAGGCTGATGATGTCGATGATGATATACCGCTGGGATAGTGAAGGATCAGGTACGCTACCCTGGTCGACACATTGGAGATTTCTTTAACGTTGCTAGAGAGGGCCTTATTGACGACAAAACCTACGCCACCTTGGGATGTTTTATCACCCTCGCGAAAGTAGAGAAGATGGCCCGAGTCTAGGGTTACGGTGTCCTTCTCCTCTCTACAGACTTCACATTACCCGAGAACATGACATTTAATGTCTATGTCTATGTCTTATGTCTCTAACTCCACTTCCAACAGCGCTAGATGATGGTGATGGATGCACTTACTGACATACCGAATAACAGTTATTTGTTAAACTATTAGAATAAAGATTATCGTAATTAGAATATTAGGTAAAATATATTATAAAAAAAATATACTAGCGACTACATAGGTACGTTAAGGTATGTAAAGGCAATAGGGCATCTCTATGTTTGTTTCCTCTCTCTCTCAAAGCACTTACGATTCAATCATTTCAGACTCTTTTAAAATAAAGAGTGGTAATAATATCTCACTGTTTCACGATGTTCATAATATTTCCACGAAAAGAGTGGTAATAAACTATTACGATTTAGGTATTCATCAATAATACCATCGCAATGTACGGTTACTGTGTCTTTTGAAAATATGTTTAAACAGTAAAACTATCGTAAAAGCTATTGCTCTTCAGTCTAATTAGATAAATTATTGTAAAATACATTTTGTGAATTTTAGCTTATTTCTGCTAATTTAATAACAATAATTTTAATATCGTCAAATAGGGGAAAAAATTAGCTTTCATTTGATATAAAATTTGTAAATGTAGTGTATCTAGGAGCCTAGAAATAATTGAATTACCTTCTTTTATTTTTCCTGAAAAAAATAGATTTTACTATTACCGCTTTATTCCCCGGGGCAAGCGATATCTTGTTATAGTGGTGTGTGATCGACTGTCACTTATTAATTAATCGACATGTGAATTTTAGGTTTCGAATGCTTGAAAATATATTTATTTGCATACCTACGCTTGTAGGTATACCTACTACCAAAAACGACATGGAAGGTAGGTGCTTACCTAAAGTAGACAAGTCTTTTTCGTAATCTTTATGTAAAAACCACTTCAATTTCCATCCGACTTAATTTATTTAATTAATTAAAGTTATATTAAATTTCACTCAACAAACTTCACGAGAAATCTTTTAATAAACAAACCAGTATCTCCGCAGATTCCGGGAAATCTCTAAACTTGGCAACACTGGGAGTAAAACCTTGCCAGCTCCGTTGTATTTACCCCCCTTATAATTACGGCCCGTCAATTACCTCGAATTTAATTTATCTAATGAAGTATAATTAAAATGTACGTTTTCTCAGAATGACGAGGGAGATGCGAATAGATAGGGTAAAGTTTTACGTTGAATTTTCTTATGAGACTATAGACGTCGTTGTGAGACGCCGTGAAATCCAAGAGGTAATGAATTACATTTAAATAACAAATGAAAAGTCTGATGATGCGTCTCGCAGGGTTATTGCAGGATTGTGTCAGCTTGCAGCACCTATTTACCGTTATTTATGTAAATAGGTAGAAATAATGGTCGCAGGAGCATATAGGGGTCTCGTAATTTGCAATCATCATTTTCAGACAAGGGTTACTCAATATGTTTAAAGAACAAAAAACACTAGAGAAAACTTTTGGCTTGCAATCATTTAATGCAGTGTGGACTTTTAATCTATAAAATCTAATAATAATATCTAGTATCTAGAAATTATGAAAACACCTAGACCATCCTTACTAATATTATAAATTCGAAAATTTGTATTGATATCTGAATGTACCTATATGGATGTTTGTTCACTATCACGCAAAGACTACTGAACGGATCGGGTTGAAATTTGGAATGGACAAAGTTATAGCCCAGGAATAACACATAGGCCCATAATTCAGTTCCCATGGGATAGAAATAGCCTTGAAACGTTTCCATAGAAACAATCAGTGCTAAGCCGCGGCCAGATGCTAGTAAATACTAATCAAACCAAACTCAATATTCTGTTTTTCAAATGATCACTGCGCTTTTGTCAAAATGATGACAATTTTTCTTTTAAATTTCCTGTAATTCCGCAGCTTTGGTCTCGAATTTGGAGTTACCTCTTTTTGTCGGAATAACCTCTTAAGCGATCTTTCCCATTGTTACAGAGCGTCCGTGAAGAGCTAGGATGCGCTCTGGCCCGCGTCAGAGAACTGGAGGCTCAGAACAGAGCCCTGAGCTCTCTGCTGGTGCGACAGCTCCGGCCAGCACCGCGTCCCTCCCCCGCTACCCCGCACACGCCTCTCACTCCACACACACCTAAGGACCTCCAAGGTAACTATAACTACCAGAAAGTTAGAGGAACGGAACAGGTCTATGAGCTCTGGTGGTCACTTCTACCTTCGCCACTCCTCAGACTCTTCTCACACCACAAACTCCTTAATCTGCAAGGTAACAATATACAACCTGTCCAAAGGCGATTCGTTAGCACTTTTCAAAGCTACAATGGCTCGGTGGAAGCAGTTAAAGGACTTGCGAGCGAAGATCAGATCAGGAAACTCGCATTGTAACCAATGCGAGTTTCCTGATCTGATCTTCGCCGCAAGCATCAGCTAGGAATAGGTAGTTTCCTGGGTATTTTTTTTTTGCGGGAATAAGATTTTAAAGAAATATTGTACACGTATATTTTCTTTTCAATCAAACAGAAAATGACCAAGACAAAGCGCATTAAAATTGAGAGGTGGGGCTCGTGACGTCACGCCATGCTTTAAAATGTCATATGGCGTGACGTCACGCGGAACTTTAACGGAGGATATCATCATAAATTTTTGTATTTTTGACAAAAGAAAACATAATTGTGTCCAATAAAATCTAACTACCGGACTAATTAGATTTTTTGAGGCAACTAGCGAATTATACCTACTCCGATTCAGCCGCTATCAAATACCTTTAAAAACATTGAGAGTGAGACATGCCTTGAGTCACAGAACACTTCACATCTTTCTCACTTTTTCTATCAAAAAAATATTTGGCTCCCAACCCACGCCGATCATCTGGTAGCTATTCACAGTAACTTGTTCCCTTCCAGTACATCTAGTGGACGTGGGTTCCTGTGGCTCGCTGGTCTCGTTCCGTGACTCCTCTCCCCCCTCCATGCCGGCGCCGCAGCCGCACCCCCTCAACCATGACGACAAGCGGCGCCATCAGATCCTGGCTGACATCTGGACTGAGCTTAAGGTAAGGTCTTACAAGTGGAATCCTATGGGGATCAACTTTTTCAAACGGAAGAGCAGGAAACAATTATTGTCGATGAAGTATTATGGTCGAATAAAATGGTCCTCTGGAAGAAAAAAGCAAGGGATGACCGCCAAATGCAGGATACCTACTGCTAACTAATTTCTTAGTACTATGTAACCTTCCTGCAATAAAGACGTATTAATTTAGTGTATTTGCCTCCGGTGCATAAGCAACGTACGATCTTTGCTTCGAATATACCCACATTTACAAAAATCAACCCTATGTATATTAATCCACATCTGGACATAGGCCTTCCCTAATGAGCGTCATAGCGCCTGTCTTTATCACGCCGCATCCAGCACCTGCCAGCAGTTTTTCGCAGATCGTCATCCCATCCAAAGGGTGTCCTACACTAGATTTGTCGAAAGTCACCACTCAAGATCACTAAGACTAACCTTACCTCAAAACCTATATATTTCCAGGGCTTGGAAGTGACACCAGCAAACCTGGCTCGGGCTCTATCAGCCGTGGACCCGACGCTCTGGGCGGCGCCCACTCGCCCCGCGACCCTCAGTCTTAGTGTGCCACAGCAATGCACTGATCCTGAGCGAGGTGAGTTATATGAAAACTAGTCTTAGTGTGCCACAGCAATGCACTGATCCTGAGTGGGGTGAGTTATAGCCTCATCATAGCCTATATTAGTCCAATGCTGGTAAAGGCCTTTCTTTAAAGCGCCATAGGGAGAGTTATATGAAAACTATTATCACTACATAGTATAAAACAAAGTCGCTTTTTCTGTCCCTATGTCCTTATGTCCATTTGAATGCTTAAATCTTTAAAACTACGCAACGGATTTTGATGCGGTTTTTTTATTAGATAAAGTGATTCAAGAGGAAGGTTTATATACTTATAACAAAACCGTGCGAAGCCGGGGCGGTTAACAATAAATAAATCATACTAACCAATCCACATAGAATCTTATAGCGCCAAGCTAAGGAGATCTTGTGTTATGGGTACACTAGAGGTAGATGATTGTACAATACATTAAATAGATAACTTAACCAAAATTTATAGCAGTCTTGCAAAAAAGTTCGAAGAAAAATTAATACTCTTTTGTAATGACATCGTCGTCGACAGCTTTGGTCCTTAATTATGCCTACCTACAACTTTGAGTTGTATATGCAGAACCTGAGTAACCGTTGGATCCACTTCAATGTGTGTAACTAAATATTGTTCACTTATCAGTCAGTTGATTGCAAATATAAAGCTGTTTTAAAGCTGACATTGCAACCAGTTGAACTACGCGGAATGATATTACCTACTACTATTTGATACTTCGGTTTCAAGTCCCATAGAAACGAAAAATGTTTTGATGAGAATTTTCATGCTTATTGATAATTTCCGATTCCAGTTGCAAGCGAAGATAAAGTGACTGGAGAAGAGAGCGGCGAAGCGTGCGAGGCCGGCGCTGAATCCCCAGAGAGTGGTGCCAAAGACGAGGGATACTCCACCATGTCGAGTGACGTGCAAGCAGACGCCTCGCGACAAAGTGATCACGCCGCGGATAGAGCTTTACCGGACTTGAATGAGGCTTCTGATGAGACTGATAATCAGACTATAGTGTCTATCAACCCTAGGGAGACGAGACGCCATGCTAGGCTTCTAGCGGAGGCGGATTATATCTACTTTCCAATAGGTAAGACATTATTATTTTAAAGATAGAGCCGCCGATTGAGCTACAATATAAATTATTACTAGGTATAAATAAATAAAGCCTCCGGTCACTTACATTTTTAATATTGCTTAATCTAACACTTATTCCGAATGTGATCCGTTTTTCCTACTTTGGCATTGACCTCTTTCAATCTCTTCTAAGCATTCCTTCCTATCCCTGGCAATCTTTGGCCATAACTTCCCAGCTACAGTTTTTAGATTGTCTCCTTTTTGTTCTTCCACACTTTTGTAACTAGGTAACTTAACAAAACAATTGTTTTTTTTTTTCAGGTATAGCGTTCGCTGGCGTCAGAGGCAGCTACCCACCATCAAGACCAATCTTGCCATTCCAACATGTCGTCCGCAGCTTCTCAGACTCCCATCTCTGTCTCAAACTCCTCGCAGGCACCACCTGCCCAAGCAGCTGCCTTGACAGCCCAACCCCCAGCTCAGGTGTCCTAGTCTTAGATCTCAAACCAGCTCCAGAAAGACCATTGCGAAGACACATACCATCCACCACCAGCTCTGAAAGAGTCTCCTGGGGAAGCACAGCTGACGATCGCGCAGACGGCTCACAATACGACGCGGACTACATCCAACACTGGCTCGAACTAGATGAAGCCCGATCAGCGCTACAGCAAAGACATCGAGACATAGCAGATTTAGAATACGATAGAGCGGAACTAGAAGACTGGAGTCTGTCATTATCATGCGAAGATCTCAGGGACAGGCAATCGCCGTTCGCAGAAATCACGACTCCAGGTCAAATATCACTGTCCACTTTACCGAGTATCAGAGAAGACGATGGATGCGAGCTAGAGGAAGACGTAGGAGATTGTCTTTGGAACGATTGCGGGTTCGCCAATGTAGAAATAGACGAATGCCGAATAGAGGATGTGGAAAGTTCAGAAAAGCAATGGGAATGCAGAAGCACGCAATCTCCCGGTGGATCGTGGTCCAGTACATCTGATGCTCCTGATAAAAGATCAAGCACTGCGTTGAGTGAGGACGGTGACTGTGCAGTTGGCTTGGATTTCACAAGGGATTTCTATCGCCTTGTTAAGTATGAGAGCACAAAGAGCTTAGCTTCCAATTCGTCCAGGGGAATACCCTCAGCTGATGCAAGCAATCATCTAAGAATCCACGATGTTCAAGCTATGCCCTTCCAAGATCGAGAGCATGCGCTACAAAATGTCCTGCACTTCATAGCCGAACAACAGAAGTACTGTCGGGATAGAGAAGAATCAGACTCCATGTCATCACGACCTGTCTCAGAGATAAGGGAGCTGCCACCTCCATATGCAACAGCTGATTTTGATGATGATTCCATTGACCCTCGAAGTGAAATTTCTGAAGATAGACAACGACCAGATTCCTTTGGAAGCTTTTCAGAAAACGATTCTTGTGACGTTATTTCAGACCGGCCCAAGATAGCATTTTGTGATATCGTATCCGAGCCAAAATCCACCCCGCGGTTCATCGAACGCGAAGACCCTTATGTGGAATCAGAAGCGTTTTGCGAAAATCTATCTAGGATTGAGAATTCTGAAAACGAATTAGACGAACTTCGTCATAGTAAAGTTCAGAGATTGAACGACATCAACAAATGCATAGATGTGACAAGCACAGTTGTTATAGAAGACATGCCTTCTCACATGAAAGATGATAAAACGGAGGCAGAAAGTCGCGTGGAGCACACAGCGCTAAAAGAAAACACGGTCAACATCAAGCTTAATAAAGTTCCCATTCCTATCGAAGAAACGCTAACAAAATCCTCTAGTTTCACTTTCCCTAGCGGTGAAGCTGAGATGTCGTTAGTCGAGGAAGTGTTGAACGCTTGTCGGCGAAGCACAGCCGCCTTAGTCACCGTCCCCGAAGAAGAAGAAGGGTCATCGCCCGAAGCCTCCCCACAAATGACTGAATCTAATACCACCAGCACTTCTACGGCTGAAACTGTGATAGTAACCAATAAGGACATCAAGCTGAGAAGCGACAGGAGTAGGATCCCGAAGCTTTTAGGCAGTAAGCGTCTTCCTTCCTCTCCGAATAAGGTCAAGTCTAAGATACCGGTCGCTGAGAAAAAGTTGCCAACGCCTGAACCGCTTATTGTGAAGCAAGAGCACAAATTGAGCTTTCATGAGGCAGCTACTTCTAAGGATGTTATTGAGGAGTTGAACAGGTAAGAGCATCAAATATTTATCTCTATTTGATCGGAGCTGACCTTAATGTTCTTATTTATTTAGATAAGCATTGTAGGTAAATATCTAATAATTTAACTGCAAGAGACGAAAATACACTTGAAAATAGCTTTTTTCCCCAAATATCATCTGATTTTTTCGAAATAATTCGAGCAAAGTGTCCTAGATCTTATAAAAGTGTTGATGTTCTTTATAGAATGATTCGTCAAAACGACGCTGGAACAGCAGAAGCGAAGAGTGACGGCGAGAAAAGCAACGGGCACAAGGATAACGCGCTATGGGGCCCGACTGGATGGGTGCATGTCGAGAAGGATATTGACTTCAGTGACCCTAAGGTATGTTAATGATACGGAGACTTTCGCTCTAACCTTATCAGAACAAACCTAGGTACGTCCACAATTAATCATGTCTCCCCTAAAAAGGAATTCCTTGTTTGGGAGCTGATCATGTCTCCCCCAAAAAGGAAATCCATATTCGGCGAAGACTGATTTGTTATTATAAAGACATTTGGCAAGCGGATGAGCGATCGCAGTAAGATTGATCCTTAAATATTGGAACGACTGCACCGGTTTTCATCAAACGAAGCCTCAACTGGAAGCTGCAATAACACAGACAGAAATACACCGACAACCTTTTGCGTTATTGTTAAGAATAGATTGGAAATTACTGAAATTTTCCTGATTAGAATCGATAATGTTATTGTCCTTGTCTATATGAGCCTCATTCCTGACCTCTGGTTTCCAGGCGCGCGCCAACCTCCTAGACGTGATGCTAGCGTCCAGCGATTCCTCTCCATCATCATGCGGATCCTCGCCTGCTGAGCCTCCGCCGCCGTACTCGAGGCTCCATCGCCTGCACCGGTCTAGGAGGCAGAAGACAGGTATACAAAGGAAACTTAAAACTATCATTTAAACGTACCTATAATAATAGGTAGTAGATTTTTCTAACTTATGCCAGGTTCCCACCTTTTGATCGATTATTGAATTTTGACGTATACCTATGCGTCAAAATTGCCTTCTACCTTGGTACCTTAATATCCAATCAAAAAAGGTAAAAAAATTAATAATCCTTTATGAACCTGGCAAAGGTTACCTATGCTAAATCCTAAAGGCGTTAACGTAGGCAGCCTATCTCTGTCTTTGTTCCCTTCTTATTAAGTGTAAAATGGGGATTCAGATTTGTTCTCTTTGTATTTAAACTTATCTACCTAATTTTGTGTTATATCATTTGGTGTTGTTTTTGTTAAATTTAATTCGACCACCATTCTTCATTCGTCTCACAAAACTAAATTCATTTGATTCACTCAATTTGTCACTAATCAATCAATGAAGCTTTCGGTGGTGTTTCGTTAAACTTGTTTTTTATTGTAATATTGTTTTATTTTTGAGCACAAACCTTGCAGTAAATATTTGACAGTGTTCGTTCTTTAAACTTTCGATGTATACTTACATACTTCCAGAAAACATTGTTTTTTCTTAACAAAATAGAAAAATTAAAAAAACTAAATTAAACCGCTTTTAATTTTGATTATCGCTTTTCAAAATAATTTAAAATCGTTCAAATGCAAAGGTTTGTGAATCAATATTTGTAGAAAGTCTTGTTTTTAAGCTTAGTATTATTTCAACTATAATACTTACCTACTACATTATTTGAATCGAAGAGTAGGTACCTACTAGAGTAGGTACCTACTTACCTAAAACCTATTTTAAATTATATTTTGTATATGAAGTAGGTAGGAATACCTTAGTACATTTAAAATTGATAACAATGCTTGACAATCTACAAAGAATCATTTCTATTACAAGACTTTCTTCAACTTTTTAAATTTCATGTTGTCTGTCTGTTCACGCGCAGCCACGTCACTCGTTTCCGCTCTCACTCACACGCACCATCTCACTCTCTCACCTCATCATGATAGAGTAAATGATATGGATCGCGCCTGAAATAAACTTTATTTCGAAGCATAATTTAATTTGGAAAAAAAATAACTAACAGGTAGATTTTTTGCCTGAATATAAGGATTTTTTATTAATAAAAACGTCAATTTTAAACTTTTAAATTTTTAATTGGCACTCAGTTGTCGTCATAAACTTAGTAGTGTAGAGAACACTTGCAATAAAACCATTGCAAGTGTGTTGCTATTAATACCAAATGCAAAATAGTGATGGGAAAGTTAAGCCCAACATAAGTTATCGATAAAATTCCGGCGCGATCCACTTGTGTGAGCGGTTGTGGAGACGAGTGCTTGGGGTGCGCGCGTGACGCGTGTTCGTCTCTGTAGAGGGCGGTATGTAGCGGGCACTATCACGCTGGCACTAACGGATCCACTGCTATTGCTGGCACGGATATGGAGGTTTGGACTATGGAGGTATAACGCGTTGTTGCCGCAGCGGCGGCGTTGCGCGCGCGCGGGCTGGGCGCAGTACGCGGCTGGCGCGCGCGCCGCCCTTCCATCCTGGATCGAGATGGCTTCTTCACGCGCTATGGAGAGCGGGAGCGAGCTGCTGTGGCCACCTTCGACTTCCTTGATGACCTCTCCGGAGGATCCTCGCCGGACGCCGCCAAAGACTGTACCTAACTTAGCAATAACATGCGTCCCGTTACTAAATGACTGGAACCACTAGCTTCAATTATGTGAGTCACTTCTGAACAAAGACAAAATTTTAATATTCTAATTTCCTATTGCAGCAATGGCTGTATCTAATCAGACAGGTTGGTCGTTTATGTGACTTCGGTACATACCTACTTGAAGCTGGTGGCAGGATGTCTCCTGTAGTCCTAAATAATTATATTTTTCTATGTGATAGTTTACGCGCTCCGGCGCCCGGTTGTTGCTAACGACTGATGTGTGTATCTGCCTGGGTTCTGCTAATTTTTGTTGAACCATCGCCGAGTTTCTTTATAAGTTCAGTTCCGAAATGTTTGCATGTATTGTCAATGTAAGCTCAAGATCGCAGCTTGTTTTTTGCCTAAGTCGCATAAGATCTAAGTATTAAGATTGAAATCATTGTAAATTAATACGTTCAGCTTGATGCTTGAGCTTCTTGTAATTATTTTCACTTGTGTCATCAAAAAATGCTAAAGATCTGTTATGTTTCGCTTTTGTGAATTAGCAGAATCAGGGCTCTGTAGTTTTGTCTCGCTTTCGCGTAGTTATTTGATGATAAGCCAAATAGTTTTTTTTATGTTTAGTATAGCGTTGTATTAACGACGATAGCTGCACGATCCGCAAGGCTGCAGCTTTAGGCGTTCTACGGCTTTTAATATCTTTGTAGATCCCGTAGGTTTTGTAGTAATTTCTCTTCGAATTACTTAATAAGTCTATGTGGCACCTAGTCCTATTCTTCCTAGATTCGTATTCATATGTGGGAAGAAAGTAAAATCAAGAACAGGCATGAAGCGAAATACCTAAGTGGGTAATATTCAAGTGCTTTAATACCAACTTGAATGTTTTCATCAAACGAATGAGTCAGTATGATTAACATCGAGTGCTTTGCGCTTTGGAATGATAAGCTTTCAGCAACCTGAATGTGTCAGTCGAAAATGAACCTACTACCTGCTGACTTAGCTTACTAAACTTACGCTTCGAACCAAGGAACCGATGAATTAGGTAAGAGACGAATAAAAGTAATGACTAAGTGAAAGCTGCGGCCTCGAATTAATGTGATATTTTTGTATATACTGTGAGTCCCACTTATTTTCATATACATTTAAATGGATTCCTTTCTAACTAAACGAAGCGTTATTGTTGGTATTTGGGTGGATTTCCTGGTTTCTTGAAGTCAGAACACCTAGCGTAGCCAGGATCGTACATTTGATCACTTTTTCTCGTAATAAAAATAATAAAGAAAAAGTAATTGATTTGCACGTCCTTGCTAATTAATCGTAAAATTAAGTACTTATGTAAATATTGATTGCGATTTTACTTAACGAATTAGTAACAACACTTAATGATTTAATAGTAGTGTCGTGTAAACCATCGTTTAATCAGTATAGAGATCCATTAAATCGAAGGGTACTAAAGTATTTTGTAAGTGTATATAAGTAACTACGATGTCATTAAATGCTATTTATTGATTTGTATCTTTTGCGTACTGTGGATCATTTTGTATACTTAGGTACATATCATGGATTTGTATTATTTCGTAAGGCAACGATATTGTATAACATTTTCTACGAAGGTAATCAAACAGTTTTAAAAGGTCAATTATATCTGATGACTTCTTATTTCGTAGGTCAATCTTACCGGTAAAATTTAATCCTTTATTAAACACATGTTGTCAATTTGTTCAGTTTTCTATAGATTTTTACATTCAATTTTGTGTTAATCCTGTTTGAATACGTACGTAGGAAATAGCTTCCTAATAAACTTATATTTCGCAATCAAACCATTTGATATTTTCAATGGGTTACGGTTTTAAACCTGGTTACTTGTATTTTACTTTAGTTAACGTATGGCTAAACCAAAGTTAAAAATGAAAATGAATTTTGCCACCACTTGTTATGCTGAAACACTTTTAGTTTTTTTATTTCCCAGCTTTTATTTTGATGGTGAAGATTGAAGACAATAAAGGAAGATTTATACCTATAATTATTAATATAACGTGACTCGATCGATATCTTAAAATGTTAACTTATAAGTATGGTAATGCTACGAGTAACTATATGTTGACTTATTTGAAAATTATCTAAAAGACGTCCCAATAATCATTGTACTTTATATAGCTACTGAATTGCATAATGTGAATATCTTGGATCTGATTATTATTTTCATTGCATATGAAAACATAAAATATTTTTTATTGTATCGAACTTTTACGGGTCAGTGTCTTAAAATCGACAACTTTCATCGATACTGCAGCCAACACTAATTTTATTGAATGCACGTTGGCCAGTGCATATTATTATAATAATTATCCAAAAGCTTAAGTATTAAAACTGTACCCTAGCTATTTATAATAATTACCTATACTGATCTAAATTAAGTTCATTTATAATATTTAGGATATTAATTTCTCAATATACTACTTTTCATCTGACCTTTATCAAATTGGCTTGTCATATATCATTTCTCATGGTTTTTAATTATTAAAACTATAATATTTATTAACCTAATTGTAGGATCCAAAAAGTACTGTGACTGGTAACTACCACTGAATTTTGGAGCACAATCATTTGGGAGTTCAATAAACAATGAAACTTTGTTTTTTGGTGCAATGTTGGTACGATTCTGGTATGATTAACCGTATGATAGAGTAACTTGAGATAGGTAGGTACTTTGAGCAGTACAAAGTGTAGAGTAACATTGTAAACGGTACCTATAATTTAATTATTATATACTATAATGATGGGTTCAATAAACGATTCCGTTCCCAAATTAATTTTGTTGTTTTATTTCAGCTCGAGGATTTCCGAATCAACTGCAAAAATGTCACAAACCCTGATAGTTTACGAAGCTACTATTCTCTGACTCTAGAAATCATGGCGCAAACACGAGCTAAACTAGCGCCACCACATATTTTATCATATAATTAAAAAATATACCTAATTAAATATAATTACGTTAAACAAAGGAATTTCCGTTTGAAGTTTGGAAATTCCTTTGTTACCTCCTTCCTGTTTGCGTCTTAAGTCAGATTCAGAATGAATGAACGAACACTATTGTACCTACCTTTTGAAATACATATAAAACAATACTTAAATTAACTTATATCTAATCTTAGATTGATAGATTACCTACTAATCTATCAATCTAAGATTAGACTGACCTCAGTCAGATTAGGTCAGTTTCTAGTTACGACAGATACGCTTTAGGTTAGGACAGTATTTGTAGTCGATTGTGAGTCAGCTTCACACCCTGAAGCTTCACAATGATGGGGACCCTACTTTGGAACCAGTCCTATTTAACCGATAATAAATAGTAAAATACAGGACGTCACACAGCCATGCCTCATGGAGGGAAAGGGCCTTAATTGAAGAAAGAAGATTTTACTGAAAGACTTGATTTCGATAAAAAAAACTGCATTTAATGATTTTTGAATAATCGCCTTCTAAACCGGGTTCGAACAAGATTAATTGTAAGGAAAATATTTTATTTTGATAATATTTAAATTTTCATGGTCATTATTTTATTTAAGACTAGCGACCCGCCCCGGCTTCGCACGGTTTTATTTTATGTATATAAACCTTCCTATTGAATCACTCTATCTATTAAAAAAACCGCATCAAAATCAGTTGCGTAGTTTTAAAGATTTAAGCATTCAAAGGGACATAATGACATAGAGACAGAAAAAGCGACTTTGTTTTATACTATGTAGTGATGCTATAGGTACATATTACCTGGCAAAAATATTATGATTGAACCTTTTGATTACCTACCTATCTATTGTTAAATTATGTACTTAAGTATGATGTTTTTTTTAATTTGACGGAATCGATTCCCCGTTCAGACAGACGATTATTCAAACATCTTTGAATGCCGTTTAAATTATTTTAACATCAAAATGAAGTCTTCTTTCACTAAAATCCTACTAATATTATAAAATCGAAAGTTTGTAAGTATGGATGGATGGATGTTTGTTACTCTTTCACGCAAAAACTACTGACCGGATATAGATGAAATTTGGCACAGAGATAGATTATAGTCTGGAATAACACAGGATTTATTTCATTCCGGAATTCCCACGGGAATGGAAATTACGCGGCTGAAACCGCGAGGTGCTGCTAGTCTTCAACAATTAAGGTACATGTCCTCCATGTGGGCTGCCTGTGGAACGCCCTGTATATACCAAACCCAGGCGTGCTAGACATAGGTAAGTCTCAAACGTCATAACGCAGTCTGAAGCTGCCGCATCCAGCACTCGTCACTGATTTGACGGAAGACAATAGGCATTACCAGACTTTACTAACAAAGTTATCACTTCCCACTCTATCAGGTGTTACGACATTTGGCTTTTGTTATGATATGTGACGCACGTCTGCGTCATTCACCGTGCTTGATAACTCGACTATTGAAGTATTGACCGGCTAATTGCACTAATTGGCGAAATCTCACGTCAGATTTTAAAACTTAGGCTATAGAACTTACAAAACTATGCCTAGTGTAGAGCCTATTTAGAAAGGCATGATCCTGCTTATATTATAAACGCGAAAGTTGGTAAGTATGGATGGATGGATAGATGGATGGATGTTTGTTATTCTTCACGCAAAATCTACTGAATGGATCTGGATGAAATTTGGCACAGAGATAGATTATAGTCTGGAATAACACATAGGCTATATTTTATCCCGGAATTCCCACAGGAACGGGAACTACGCAGGTGAAAACGTGAGGCGCTGCTACGCAAAAAGTACCTACTGAACGGATCTGACTGAAATTTGGCACAGAGATTGTAGGTAGTCTGGAATAGCACATACTTGGCTATATTTTATCCCGGAATTCCGACGGGAACGTGAACTGCGCTGGTGAAACCGCGAGTATACTCGAAATACTAATTCTGCACAGACGAAGTCGCGGGCACCAGTTAGTACGTTTACATACCTATGGTAGGTATTCGTATCATGTTGAGTTCCGCTTTGATTACTTTGTCCTTTTCTCATGTTTTTTGCTTACAGATTTTACCTGACCTGCGTAGGTAGCTTTTAGGAACAAGGCCTTCTTCAGATCTTACAATTCCCGTGGAATTTTATCTATTGTGATTGATAATACAATGTCTTTGCACCTCCGCCCGTATCCTACCAGCAAAGCTAGATAATTTTCATGTACCTAGCCGTTACAAGAATCAAAACAGAAAACAGTAAATTTAGTTTAATACGTAGGTAAGTCAAAAAGTAACAATTAAGGCTGTCATGAAATTCAAAAAGTTATCAAATCAGCGCAGAACAGCCTTAGCTATAAAAACTGGAGGAGGTTCGCCATGTGACCTGAAAAACCACGAAACTTTAAGTTCTCCCAAATACCAAAATCTGTATAGGTACCTACCGTATTTTCTAGAAGCTTTATACCTACCTTTTACAGTGAACATAAATTTAAGAGAGACCACTTAGAAAGTGTTTAAACTCACAGAAAAATGGGGTTAAAGCTTCTGGGAAATACCATTGTTAAGGCATCGGGACGAGTTAGTAACGCAAAACTCACACATTAGGATACCATGTGCCAAAATAATAACAAACGAGATACAATAAAACATTTATTGATAAATAAATAATAAAGATTTAAAAAGTAATAGTAAATAACGCTGGACAATCCACATCATCATGTATATCATAATGTCATGAAATTACAATAAAATCACAGAACACAATAAGTAAATGACTTTTATATTAAATAAAAACTGTTAGTTTACGGAAAGTAATAAAAAAATTGGCTAACTGAGTGATAGGTTATCGGCAGATTTCTGCGGGTTTTTTAATTGTTATTATTGTTAGCGACAAAGTGTCGATTTTTATTCTGCGACTGTGTATTTAGAATTTTGTTGTTATGTATTCGAAAATTTTATAACGAGAAGAAATAAGTTTGCCGTTTGTGACTTATTTGAAAAACTTATTGAAGTTTTGTTTTCTATCAAATAATATCTCGATCAGATTAAAGTACTTTAAAAGTAAAGGTACCTATAATAAGTACTTTAAAGCCACAAAGACCCTCAAAATAAAGTATATAAATAAAAAAACTGCTTACACCAGCAGAATCCCTATAATAATATTCTGCTATAAATAACGGAAAAATGTAAATCTAATAATAACTTAATATAAAATAAAAGTAAAATGTACAATCAAATATGATTAACAAGCTATAAAAAGTAAATAAAAACACGTAGACAAAATACAACGACATTGACGAATTAGCTAGCGTATTTTGTGACAAATTTATGTTAAATTAGTTGAAAAATAAATGAGTACATAAGAAGCTCACAAATAAAAGAGTGATAGAACGAAATAATTAGGCAGATTTTCGGAGTTTTTTTGTATCAGCGATAGCGATAGAGTATTCACAAAGATATGTAGGTAGTTACAAAGCCAGCTAAGGAATTGGAATGGAATATTCCAAATTGTCAACTTTCAAAAAGGAACAAATTTTGTTAACCCATGTTAACAAACTATCAAAAATTTGACTACGTTGCCAAATGCAGTGTCCTATAGCAAGGACAAAGTGCGATAGCACGAACATCAAAATCGTACGGCCAACTCGGACCTACCTATTTGGAAATATTCCAACTGACAATTGGGCTTGATTCAAATAAACGACGTATTTGACGTTTTCTAGATAATCTAGAATACGTCAAATACGTACGTCTTTTATGGCAGTAAATTGTTGTTACAATTGAAGACTCAAGAATAAGTATTAGGAGTTACTGATTTTAATCATGGTTGAAAGATACCATCCCAGCAAAGAATATTGGAGAATGAATACCTAAACAATTAAACATGTACGTGAATTTAGAATTATTATCATAGAACAAAATGTAGGTACGTTTAGATACATTAAGTAGGTATACAATACATGTTTGGTACACTAATACATTATTGCATTTAGATTTCGTTGCTTCAGATCCTAGCTAATTACTTACATTATTTATATTTAAAATAAATGATCGACATCTAACAGACGCTCATGGAGGCAAACAATTGATATCAATAGTATTTGATTACTTAGTTAAGTATCGGATTCCGACAGCACAAGCCTACACTTTGGGGTCTAAATTTTGGTGTGACATTTGACACGAAGAAACGAAATGAGAACCAATGTCGTAGAAGACATTTGTGTACGACATTTTTTTACAGTTTTTTGCGACACACACATTAGAACTACGAAAGAAAACAATTTTAAGAAAGAGGGCACAAAATAAAAACAACTAAACTAAAATAGTAATAACCAAATCCGTAGATAACTACTTATTTAAAAGTGGTACATATTAACATCACATTGTAGGTAGAACCCATATAATTTAGTTAAATCGTAACTGTTTATAATCATCTTGCCAACTACTTATAAGCATCACTCTTGATATTGTTATCGTTTTTCTAATCTCAAAAACTCTCCTCTCTCTACTCTATCTGTCTCTCACACACACATTCTCTCTCTGGGTACTCTATGTTCTCTCAAATTATCTTAGAAATCATTTAAACGATTATTTTCAGAGTACTCATTCGCGCCTTGATTTATTTCCCTTCTTATGTGTCGCCCCGTAACCACGATTGCTGTGCAACGCGATGGAAAGGTAAGGGAAATTTAAATACAAAAATAATCGCGAAGCTTAAAAAGCTTTATCATTGAAATCAATTTAACAGAACTAAATTTGGATTAGGGTTCAGCGAAAACAAAATTTCAAGTTAAAAATAAATTCTTTGACCTTGATAAATCTATAACAGTAAAAACCCAATCCAATAAAACCTAATCGATTTTTACGGTGAAATACCTATTTTATGTTTTCCACCTTTACAGTAATTGCCCGTTTGATGTCGGTTTTATTTTTATAATTACATAGGTAAAGCTATTTGGAGATAAGATATTATCAGCCCGCATATGGAAAATATCATGATAAACGTTAATGAGTTTTTAAACGAGATCGTTTATTGAATTGATATGAAAACACACAACATTAAAACTGACCTCAAGGTAATTTTACGTTAGGTTTTTTTGAGGTTAAGAAATATGTGAAATATTCGCAAAATATCAAATTTCATATCTGTAACCCATAGCTAGAGTCACGCATAGCAGTACCTATTCAGTTTTATATTGCATAATTGACATAATTTCTTTACACAATAAGTAATATTTCTTATAAATATCAATTGTTTGCCCGAACTATTATTATTAAATAAATAAGTCACTGAATTTCAATAAGTTATTATTAATTTCAATAAAGTATTGTGATGAAAAACGTGATGGAAAACCACCATAATTTATACATATTAACAACTATACCTATTATAAAACGTAGAATTTACAACACATAATACCTACTAAAAATACTAAATACCCAAAATCTAGATTCACCTAATCCGTATAGCATCACTGTACGCCTATGTTAAGAAAATCACGTAGTTAAGAATGTATAGTTTACTCTATTTACTTCACACATAAAGGTAGAAACACACTGAGGCCCACGACACGCAACGTACGCGACACATGAGACCAGAGTCCTGAGTATAGTCGACGATTGTATCGAGACGTGATCGTGACGTGTTCTTTTCTATGGGATTTGGTACAGCTGCAGCGCCTCTATCGTTCGGACACGAAACTATGCCCAAATCCCATTCATAAATGAGAAGTCTCAATTAATTGGACTCACCGCTATAGACGCTTGAATTTGACACTTTTTTTTAAAACTAGTATCTCTACACAGTCTATTTTCATACGAGTGCACGAAATAGTTTTCATCACACATTTCGTCGCTTGCGTTGCGTGCGTGGTATGTCCCTCAGTCTGTTTTTTACTTAAATCTATACACTTAGGAACACAGTGCTGAGAAAAACGATAATTTCTTAAGCTAAACATTGTACATTTCAGAATTCACAAAGAGAATCATTATTATAATTTTTGATGTACTCAATACACTGGAGATTTTTTCAAGAGAATCCAATAGGATGCTTTTAAGTCTTTCTTGGTTTAAGAATTATGTGCGTGAATGTAAATACAAATACCTAAACCTAGAACTAGCTTTCTACTTTTAAAATCTTTACCAACAATCCCCAATATCTTAGTTAATAGTAAGCACCGTAGTGCTTAATTGACTATAGACCCAATTATCCATTGATAAACGTTAACAGAAAAAAGGAGTTCGCAATAAACGTTTTGTTATCTTACAAAAACACGTATGATTTAATGTAAAAATAAATTAACACGTTCAAATTATAACAACTATTCATGGGTATTTATCAATTACTCCGGTCATCCCGGAACCACGGCAGTGTATGAGTTGAAACGTCGAAGAAAAAAGAAGTGAATAAACGTTAAATACCCGTGAAAAGTTATTAAAATGTGTTCTGATGTGTTTAGAAACGTGATCGTCTTCCTTTCTCTATGGAATTCGGTAGAGCGCCTCTATCGTGCAGACATGCAATACCGTTAAAAATTTAGACGTGACGATGACGTCTCGAAGCTCGATATTATCGTCAACCAGACTTAGGGCTCTGATCGCATATGATGAAGATACACGTTAACTATGAGCTTGTTTAAGTTTATTTCAAAGTGTCTCGACATTCTGGGTCCATGTCTTACTCAGCCTCTATAGTTGACGCTTAGCTCCAGATCCTGGGTTTTCCGCTGCCCGACGAGCAGTCTCCTTGCTTCTTATTGCTGAATAGGTTTTTCTGCTGAGTCTTGTCTTTGGCAGTGCTGTATAGATAATTTTAACAGTTATTAAGACGGTACTTTTCAGTTCATTATTCGCATTATAATTATACAATTTTATTTAAGTCCCTTGTTAGGATTAACAAATATTTATCGTTAATTATATTAAAATTTGTCACATTTATTATGGTGTGTAAACACACTAAATAACTAACGATGGCGACATTTATTAATCCTTAAAAAAACGGTCCCTTAGTAGATAGTGGATGATGGATAATTAAATGGAAGCCCGTTCGACCCACAGAAAAAAATAAAATTCTCCTTAAAGGAGATAAATAACACTTATCTATAAAATTTATAGATAGTGTTATCTATTCACAATATGATGTAAAATTACTCAAGGCTTTACAGCTTAAGCATAAACAACACATAAAACAGTTTTGTCAACAAGTCATGCGTTTTATTCTAAATCATTTACATACATGCAAAGAGACAGATCAGAACAATAAGGAAAATCTAACTACAACACTAATCATGCAAAGGCAAACATAAAGTAAAGTAAAAAGTATTTTTTTTGTGTCACAAAATTACAAAGTTATAAAGTTGGTACAAACATATAAAAGTTTACATATAAAAGTTTACTTCACTTTAGTTTACAATGATCAGCGTTTTTGGCGTCAATTATACATGCAGTTCTAAAGAGAAACACTATTTAGGTACAGCGCGCTGTAGAAAACGTAGCCTAGGTTTTAGATTAGTCTTGGAAAATTAGAAAATGTATCTTAGGTTTAAAATTAGTCTTGGAAAATGTTGTCATGCAATTAAAAACGTCAAAGTTACTAAAGACCAATTAAAATCTACACCGGGTGTAACTCTCCCTTATAGAATCTAAATTTAGCCTTTCCTTATTGCAAGATAATACAAAATTAATTATTGTAAGTTTTCTTAGAGCAAACCAATAAGAAAAGGTTTAAGTATAGATAATTAACTTCATTTCTTACGAAATAAAGACTTGAACAAGTCAAATTTTAAACTATAAATTACCTAATATCAAGTTACAAATAAAGTATGAATTCATTTTCTCTTCTTCCCTTTAATTTTGTGTCGAAGAAGTGAAAGAACCTAAGTACCTTGTTCATGCTTATAAAGACTTATAAAGATATTTTGAACAAACTAATTGGGATTCCCTATACAATATTAAAAGATCTTTATTATAACGGGGATTTCCTTAAGTTGTTATTCCTGTGTGTTACATACAAGATAAACCAATGATGTAAGTAGGTAAGGTATTGAATTAACATGATATCGTATGATACTCACGCAATTAATCTAGAATTCAACCAATTTGCAATCTTATGCAGGTTGCGGAAAGAAACTGTAGTAGATGTAGGTACTAGGCCCCCTTTTAAGAAGTAAAAGGCTTTGCCTTTGACTGAAACAATTTATTTAATACGTTAACTGCCCAATACTATAACACCATTGAGTACACCACTACGTGCGTTACACATAGATATTTAGTCTAACACCCTCAAAAAATGGAAGATGGAAATGGAAGATTGAAATAATGTTTCTTCCTATGTTTAAACATACATAGGTATCTATCTAATATATAATGTTTTGGGGGCGTTAGAGCGGATATTTGTTCAACAAGTAAACGCACGTAGAAGTGACAAACAACATTGCGAGAAATCCAAAACTTAACAAGAATCTGCAACATCGAAGTCTAAAACAAATACCTATACATATACTAGGTACCCGCATTATTCGATAAGCAAACAGTTTGCAATGCACTGTGTCTAATCGTCAACAAATATCGATTATCCGGTACATTATCATGACGGAGCTAAGTTATGAAACAGCTAAGCGAGCCTGTACCTATGCAGAATGCTTTATAATACTGACTATTCATGGGCTTATTTACCTATTTTACCGAATTTTCAGCAATTATACGTAGGTTATTGGCTTTGTCAGCATTTTTTATTTACTAGCTGCGGCTCGCGGCTTCACCCCCGTGTAAATTTATGAGAAGTAGCTTGTTTTAGTCGTCCTAGAACTACGTCTACCAAAAATTTCAACCCGATCCGTTCAGTAATTTTGGCGTAAATCGCATTTATAAAATTAATGTGATAGAATGATTTGAGCTAGTACAGAGAAACATTTACAATTACACTATTCATTCAGGAATTAAATTGCTACATTGAAACTAATAACAACATAACAAAAACAATTGCGCCCCGGGAAATGATGGTCTCTCTAACGACTTTTTGAAGAGATTCGGCTTGTCATTCATAGAGCCTCTGTGTCATGTGTTTAACTTAAGCCTGTCTTCAGGCGTGTTTCCCCAGTGCTGGAAGGTTGCTTCTGTAATTCCTATACATAAAGACGGCTCTGTTTTGTCCCCTTCTAACTATCGGCCTATTTCTCTCTTACCAGCTTTCTCTAAAATTTTAGAGAAAATTGTTCATAAGAGACTCTACAGTTATCTAGAACAAAATAACATCTTGTCGCCATATCAATTCGGCTTTAGAAAAGGCAAATCGACAGAAGACGCCGTACATTATCTCCTTGATTTTGTTGCATCTGCACTAGACAATAACGAAAAATGCATCGCTGTCTTCCTAGATTTAGCCAAGGCGTTTGATACCGTCTCCCCAAAAATTCTTCTTCGTAAACTTGAATGTATGGGAATCAGAGGAATCCCACTACATTGGTTTGAGAGTTATTTGTCCGATAGGGTTCAGTGTGTCACAGTAGCAGGCCATTCCAGTGACCCCCAGGGTGTATGTTTTGGAGTTCCTCAAGGTAGCATACTGGGTCCTACTCTGTTTTCATTGTATATCAATGATATAACATCTCTGTTTAACGACCTAACCCAGACTCAGATACTGTGTTACGCAGATGACACAGCTCTTGTGTTTCGGGGTGATTCCTGGAATGAGGTAGCGCAGCTGGCGGAGAAAGGCTTAGCACGGGTTTCTACTTGGCTCAACGCTAACCTACTAACTCTTAACGCTAATAAAACAAAATACGTGTGCTTCCACAAAACAGCTGCTTCCAGTCCTCCTGTCTCTCTATCCCTTCATATTCACAACTGTCACAACTCTTCAAATTTCTCTAACACGTGTCCAAATTCTTGTCCTGAGCTTGAACGGTCTCTCATATTTAAGTATCTGGGAGTTGAACTGGATGAAAATCTGTGTTTTCGCCAGCATATCAATACTCTGTCTGGTAGAGTTAGGAAGCTCATTCACATAATGAAACTGCTACGTGAAGGCGCGGATAATGACACTCTTATGTCCGTGTATTCAGCTCTCTGTAAATCCATAATTGGTTATTGCATCACGGCCTGGGGCGGTGCTGCTAAAACCACCATGATAAAACTTGAACGAGCTCACAGGTCCGTACTAAAAGTAATGTTTCGAAAGCCATTTAGATTTCCAACCGCTACCCTACATTTAGAAACTCTGACCTTATCTGTTCGCCAACTTTACATCTCAGGTGTTGTCTCTACTTATCATAAAACATTTTCTGCTAGTGCCCCGTCGAACAGTCGTCGCGTAAGAGTCCATGTTCCGACCACTAAAACTACCTTTGGTCAGCGTTTCCGTAAGTTTGCATTCCCTTTCATCTATCGCCGGGTCATAAAACATTGCAACCTGTCTTGTGCCCTATATGGGGTAAAGGAAAAGATCAGACGATGGTTACTTACCCTCGACTACGATGCTACAGAAGACCTCTTAAGCATCTTAAAGTAAAATTTAACTTAATAAGATTACTTAGCTTAGGTTGTTAATTACAAACTCTTATTTCCTTCATTTATCCCTCCCACTCCTTTTTTCTCCTCGCCCTCTAGTCGGTAACTCCTCTTAAGGTACACAAATAGTCTTAATCTATATAATGTTGATTTGATTTATTTATTTATTTGTTTTTGCCTCACCCGATTGTTTAGACTGTTATAGTGTTTTCCTTTCTTTTGTTTGTTTGCCCTGTATAAGTTAAAATAATTATTAATAATTAACGATACGATTGTTACTAGGCTTCCCGCGACACAGGCTTGCCTCGTGCGGGGGCCACCAGAAAAGTGTAACTAAAAATATTATGGCAAATAAATGATTTTGTATTTTTGTATTTGTATTTGTAATACAATAAAATATTAACTAGTTTTGTGTCATAACAATTAATTATACCTACTTAACATAATATTATTTCATACGCTGAACATGCATCTCCAAAGTAGGTTCATCTACCACAATAAGTACGTTCTGGACAGGCTAGGCGGTTGGTGATGGCAGTAAGATCTTGAATGATACACTGGCAGAAGCTGCTCCCTTTCCTCCTTAGAGTCTAAAGGACTCTACCAGAGAACAGACCGCTGATGCAAGAGCCGCCTAAGCCTTAGACACCTCTCACAACCACGGGTCGTATAGATGGCAATTCTTACACCCCGACTTCAAGGCAACGGCATGTGAATGTAATCGGTGAATTGTTAATTAAAAGCGTCATTATCAATTTTGTTTTTACCGTGACGGTAATAACGTAACGTTTGACGGTAAATCATAAAAGCACCTAATACCGACCTTGTGTTTTGAACCTACATCATACCCACTTGACGAATACCTAACGAGTCACATCAAACTCATAATCCTACGTGACAAGGTAAACGTAATCAATATACCTAATAAAGAAGTGACTGACTCATTGCCTACAATCCTGGGCCTAGAGACTTGAAATTGCAGGGAAAATGCCCTGTTTCAACTACATATTAGCAAGGAAAATAATAAAGAAGATGCTTAATACCTACATTATTATTTTGCAATGTACACCTGAAATTTCATATTGTACTATAATAAAACATGAAATAAAACTGAGTTTTACTGCTTTTCCAATCTCGTTTGAATAATACGAGCAAACGAAATTATGGCATTAGACAAGTTTCCTAAAACAGAGTTTGATGAACTCATGAAATCCACGACTCGATGAGTTCATCCATCATTGTTTAGCCAGGGAATACACAGATAATGGACATGACATGACTATACGCTTTGTTGGCTAAACCATCGAACTGATCTGAATACTTAGTAGGTACCATTGTACAGATTGATGACGAAAAATGTTATCAAAAGCTCCATAGACTTAAAGAAACAATGAGACAAATACCAAAATTCCGTGAAAATAACTTGCGTCATATCTCTCAAAACCATTCGAAAACTAAAATAGAGTAAGTATGAAATAAAGATTCTAGTAGCCTACGAGCATGAAAGTATTCTACCGCTGTCAAACTACGAATAATTACGTAGAGCCAATAGAGCCGTTGCAAGGCGCCAACTGTATGGAAAAAGGCGAAAATTTTCATCTTCATCAAATTTTCATGTCGAACATAAAATAACTAATAACTATGAATCAGTAGTTTCTACTAGCGGTTTCGCACGCAGTCAGAATCTGCATCTATGGATGGAGTCTATGCAGTCTATGGAGCTTTTGATAACATTTTTCGTCATCAATCTGTACAATGGTACCTACTAAGTAAACACAGGTCACACAGATCACAGATATAACAAACTCCTAAAAATCTAAGACGTCACCAGAAGGCAGAGTGCCTAGAATGCTGGCAGCATTGCCGCGTTGAACAGCAATGCTATTGCCCATAGGTTACATTAGAGCATCACTTCCTAAGTCACGCACTCTAAGAACTAGAAACCCTTCGTGCGTCCGCCAAAACACCTATATACCTACACAAATTAGCTGTAACTTGGTATAAGCTGAGGGAGATTAGGTATCATTCTTAGAACTTATACCAAGTTCTAAGAATGATACCTAATCTCCCTCATATTTGGCTTTCTTGTTTCGTCACTTTATCATCATACCGTATTGGTAGGTACACGTGGATGCTTGCGAATACACCAAATCAGAGATAGAAACACAAACATCTGCCTAAAATTATAAATGACGCAATTCGAATCGTATTTACAGACAGTTTAGATATATTTGGATTATGTATTTGAATATGAGATAGCCAAAGTCACTAATCAAACATGCACATGCAAAGATTAGGTTCGTATAAATCACAAACTAGATTTTATCTTCATTTAATATACATAGTTGATTATAGCGCAGTGCAGATAGCATCAATACATTAGTCTTTTTAGATTTAAAAGTAGATAGAAACCTAGTTTTAGGTCATGAATTAGTTAATTGCACAAAAATTTATAGGACGTTAATACCAAGAAGGGTAAGCTTAGAACTGCTATAAATATTAAAAATGGGATATAATGTACGGAATTATCGAAATTAGTAGGTATTAAATCTCGAGTCCGTAACTTGAAAGAGTTTAACTGGCAGTATTGATAACTTTTAGAAAATGATTCATAGTTCTTGAACACCTTTCACAATAAGCCAATTGATTTATTAGATTACTATTTACAGAAGATTTACTATTTACGGTACCGTGGCTCTCTAGTTTAAAAAAAAACTCAGCGTCTCGTCAAAGCAATGCTTGACCCCGAGAACTAGTGTATCGTCAAAGCAATGCTTGACCCCGAGAACTAGTGTATCTGGCACAGGGCATCAGCATTGCCATCCACCGATGCAATGCAGCTAACGTCTTTGGGATGCTTCCGACTGGTATTTATAACAATCTATAGGTAGCTAAACTGATGTTGATCTACCTATAGATTGTTTTGCAACAATCTGCAGTTAGCTCAACTGTTTCAATTTTAAATTACTATTTTTAATTTGTTACCATTCTTTGATTGTAATTTTTTTTATGAATAAACTTATAGATTGACTGAAATTTATTTTGCATAACCCTCTTCCATCCAAAACCCATCAAAGTAATTGAAAAATACGATTCTCTAAGCCGTACAGTGCATCAGAGGTGAATGAAGGTGACACATAAAAGTGATTGCTTAATTTTTCTCTGAATCATTAAAACCTTAGTAATTTAAAACAAAAGATCACAGCAGACAATAGAATTAATTAAACATTGAACCTAAGCTATCTGACTATTGACATTTATCTTAAGACATCATGTCACCTAGCAAACTCTTTAAGAACCGGTACAGTTTTGTTTGTTGTAAAAATAAGAAAGAATACATAGACTAAATAATAAGATAAGGTATACCATCACCAAAGAATGCAAATCAAATATCTAAAAATCAAAAAAGCCATGCACTTATACATATCTACAGATTACGTCCTTGTCACTCAAACAATAATTGATTATTATGTACTTGAATATTCAAGATTGTTTTATTTATTCAAACTCATTTACTTCAGCATATTTGTTAAATAAAATTCTCTGAAAACAACTCCTTTGTAGGTATTTATCCATCCATTAATAACAATAATAATTATAAGTGCATGATAAATCAATTAGGTACATGTTGAAAGCACATATCTGAATACTAAAAGTTTTATAAATAGACAAATATAATGGCAAAAAAGAATCATGCATGTAATTCACTATCCATCAATAGCTTAGCTATTGCTAAGCTACTATAAATATTTAATTCATGTAATTCACTTTCCATCAATGGATATTATAGCTTTTCATAAGAAAAGCTACTTAATTTTTTTTAATACAATATCAATCTATTTTAGTTTTAGTATTCAGATGAATCCCATTTAGTCCTAGTATTCCCAGATTACCACCCAAAGCAAGCAAGTAGAAAACCACGTAAAGTAAAATTACTCACCTTAGCATAATCCTGAAATTCTCCAACTCTCGAATACTGTTAGAAAGTCTTGCGAATGCGTTGAATAGGGCCACAATCTCAGTTCTCTGCAGCCTCTCATGTGAGCTGTGTCTCACTGGTAGCTTCTCCACTGGAGGATCTCCCTCGGGGCTGTTCCATCGGCTGGAGAACAAGATCTTCAATGCTGTGCCGAGTCCCTGTGTCTGCAGCTTTCCCCAAAGTTTGCATTTGTCACAACCGACACAATCCATTATTCTGGAGATATTCCTGAAGTGGTCTCGGAACTCATTCTTCAATACTGCTGCCTGGCTTCCTCCCGTGAACATGGAAGATTCGTTAAAATGGTCTGGGAATGAGTAGATTACTCCGAGCATGTTCCGTATTGCAGTGCGAGTCTCTTCGTCCTCTGTAGGACTTCCAGTAAAGTATTCCTCGTTCTCTAAGTATGGACCAGCTTTAGCTAAAGCTCTCATTTCCAGTAAATAAACAAAGTACAGATTTTTGAGCCAGTTTGAACTTTCCCCATGTGTCTGTGATGGGTCAAATCGTCTCTGGAATTCTTCTAGATTGGGTCCCCACTCACCTTCCGGTGGTGCAGCGAAACCAACAGTTTTCTCTGATAATAAGTATTTGGAACTCAAGTGAATGTTGATACTTGTGTGTATCCCAGACACTGCTCTATAAAATACTCTCTTTTCTAAGCACATGTTCCCTAAATCTGAGCTCAAAACGTATGGGAATGATTCATAAGGATTAAGCTTCGGTCTGAAACAGTTTTCCTGGTAAATGCTTCTCCATATTCTGTGGGCTGAAGGACCTTTGTATCCAGTGTACCGTTCCGGGTTTAGGGACAGGTCCACATAATCAGCATCAGCATCCCGATCATCACATTCACAGAAGTTGTCGACTGCATCATCATACACCTTCCACTTGGCTATTTCATACTGACTTGCAGGACTGATGGTCATGTTGAGGTATCCCAAATCAGGGTTGTGGTCTTCAGAACCGCAGACAGTTGTTGCATCTCTTGTGTATTTAGCTGCAGGTGTTTCGACGTCGTTGTCGCCGTAGCCATTCTGGTATCCAGGCACGCTCTCCTTGGTGCAAGTTTTGATGTGGCAGTACTTCATAGCACATCGGCTGTCGTCCACCCAGAACGGGCATTCTTTTTTCAAATTGACTTTGTAGAACCGGAAGTAGTCTTTCGTGACGAGGCTCTGGATACGCGGGAAGATTTTCACGTTGTTAAAGTAATCGATGGTGTCCACACTGCATGAGCAGTCTCCGAGAGCCCCGTGCAGCTCGTCGAAACAAGCCGCGCTGTCGCACGCCTCCGTTCCGTACAGCTCGGTATCATAGCCCACGGCTTGAACTATCGCGAGAGCGAATATTAAAAACACAACACAATATTTCTTGTAAGCCATCTCCGCGGTGCTCATAAGTTAAGAAAGTAATTTGTAAGGCGACCGAAGCCCTTCACTGCACATTTAGAAATAGTTATTGTAAGTACACGTTGTACTACCTACTGATCATTTAGGAGTGACCGCGCTAAGTGAAAGTTGGTACTAATTAAACCTAACAAAATCTGGGGGACGTGATCAAGCAGACGTTCACTCTTTGCATGATTTTTGACTGATTTTCGTTATATTTTCCATCACACAGCATTGCTCGTTCGTTGTCCCCGCTGCCCGCACAAATGCACTTTCATATCAGCTGTCAATATCTGTCAAACATTTGACAGACAGATGTGATAGCGTCACATTTGACATTGACGTCTGAAAATGAGTGTGAAGTTGACATCACGCAGACACAAAGAAATAAATTTTACAGAAGAAAAGCCATACAATATAATCCTAATCGAGGACGACGGAAGTGGTGCGGTGGGCGAAGGTCCGCCTGCGACGCAGGACTATACGGGTTCGATTCCCGCCTCGGAACAAATTTGTGTTCGATCTGCAGAAATTTGTTCCGTTGGTCCGGGTGTTTTCTACGTCTAATAAAAATATCTATTTATGTAATGTATTGTATTAAGTAGGTATATCAGTCATCTAGTACCCATAACACAAGCTCTGCTTAGCTTGGGGCCAGATGAAGCTGTGTGGACAGTCCGGAACTATTTATTTATTTTAATACCTATCAAGCGTACACTTATACAGCGGTCAGTCAATGCAGCCAGTGCAGCGTCTTATTCCTCGTAAGTATATATACCTATCAGTTGAGCTACCTAACTCTAGATTGTTTGTTATCATCATCATCAGCCTGTATGAGTCCACAGCTGGACGCAGGTCCCCTAATGAGCACGATAGTCCCTTTCTTCAGATTGTTCGCATTTAGTTAGCACAATTTATTGTTCCCATAATATTAGGTAGATACCTACAAAAACGGCCAAATCTGGCGCGGAGAAGAATGTTTGCCTGCGTGCGACGCAGGAGGTTGCTGTTTCAATTCCCGTTTTGGGAAAAAAAAAATACGATCTGCAAATAGGTATTTGTTCCAGGATTCTGGGTGTTTTAAAGTTCCTTGCCCCTAGCGCAGAGATTACCCCCAATCTGTGCCCTAGCGGTACCTATAAACCCCAAATTTCAAGTTTCAAGAACCAGCGCTGTTTCCTGTCAGTGACTCAGTTACCTACCTACTTCTTCTTTATAGGTAAAATACTAGCTACGCCTCGCGGCTTCACCCTCGTGAAAATTTCACGTTAGTCTAGGTATTTACTGGCTTGCCTCAGCATTTGCTGAAAGACGGCCGCACATAGCAGTCAAAAACCTTTCATATTTGATTTCAAGATTAAGTACAAGCTTATTTTATACAAATATTTAAACATGTTATTATTGTAATAACAAATTAAAATAAAAAGATTAAGGTAGATACCTAATTTATTTATTAAGTGAAAAGATTCACGTAGGATCAATAAAAACCACAAGTTTCATAATAGTAGAAAATTTATTTGTCGCCCTCAGTCGCCATACATAAATTATCGACATAAACAATTCCATTAGAAATGCAAAAAGAGATTCAAAGTGAAGATTGATCCCGATTTTAAAACAGTTAGAAGTGAGTCTATTATTTAACCTTTATCTAAGGCGGTTCTACCTTCAAAGTGGGTATTTTTTTAGCTGCTGAAATTTTTATAAGTAGCCTGTTCAAAATCACTTCAGAAATGCATTTTAATATTTTTATACACATAATAAATAGTAAAATGGACGAATATACCTACACTCGATACAACCCGAACTACGAAAATAGGTCAAATATCAATAGAATATCAAATGATTTGTAACTTAGATTATTAGGTAAGTGCTTCAAGTTTTTATGTTACCATTTTGTAGAGAAGTTAAAAAAGTAATATAAATTATAATAGGTACATTTCGGCTGTATTATTGAAATAAAATTAAATTCTAATATCGATTTTGAAAAAATATGTCGCTGAAATGTCAAATGATGCCACCTTAAAAAAATAATTCAGTTCTCTGGTAATAGGTATGACATAGAACTTAACGTTAAAACTTACTTTTTGCTTTACAAAAAATTAACACTCTAACTTGATGCACTTCAAACAGTCACTTAAATGTAACTTAACAATACCTTAACTATAAATGTATAAGATTACTCGTAACAATTATAATAGAAAGATAATTAGAACAGTAAACAGTGCGTTTAATAACTTCTACTCCGGTATCAATACAAAATTGATACTAGTAGAATAATCTTCATTAAAAACTCTCGTAACTTAAAGATTTCATTAAGTATGTAAGAGGGTTAACTGTGAACCTAGTTTGTGTGGAAGAACATCAAAGTTTCATCCCTGGACGAAGGATTTCTTCAGGGTGCAGTTCAAGATGGGCGTGTTCTAAATTCATGAGCCTCGGGCTTCGGAGTCGGTGAAGATATGCTTACGACTGCCTCTCAGGAGCTCGAAGTCGCCGTAAGGTTTTGTAAAACGCCGTAAAGGCACCCCAACTCTACTTAGCCGCGCCTATGCCGACCGATAGTGGGCGCCGCGGCTTAGTGATGCTAAGGCGATGTGTGCAGAGGAGTAAAAGAGGTCTCTTTTACCTAGAAGAGAACCTCTTTTACTTCGCAGATTAAGAGTTCTTTTCTAGCGTAGGTCTCAGTGTGCCGGGCGGGTGTAGACATCGATAGTTAGGTAGGTACCTACTACCTAGCTACTATATCTACCTACACTGGCTTTGATGTTCTTCCAATACGTATTTGTTCGTAGTTAATTCGCTTACATTCATAATTATCTCCATATTTGTGAAGAAATATACGTTTCGTAGTAACGTAACATGGAATAATTCTAACTCGTTCGTTTTTACGATTAAGTCGGTAAATTTAATGGATTATAGAATGGTTTATAGTGGAAACGTTGCGCCGTACATTTCCAAGGTGGGCTGATACGCTAGATTTTAATACCTAAGTTGTACAGTAACATGAGTTGTGTCGTTGATGTATTGTTCTCCGTTTTTTTGTGATGTCTTCTAGGCGTACCTGTAATTTAACGGAAAATTAGTATACTCGACCAATCGACGTGATCAGATTAATAAAAATTTCAAAAACAACACACTGGTACCATAGACATATAAAACGCTTTGTTATTAATACAACATTAAAGAGTTACATACGAAACATTTACATAGACCAACACTACCTGTACACAAATGCCTTTTTACCTCAGTACCATTAAAAGCTTACAAACATGCGACGAACAAAATTAATTATATATATCTACAAATTATAAACAAAATATATAAACTACACTGAAACATTCATGTTAATGTGACTATGGAAAAAATAACATTGATCTAAAGATAATCCGTAAAAATATTTTTTTTATTTTGATACTTTAGATCAAATTGAAGAATAATAAATCTTCTATGTGAAAAATCTTAGGGTTGCCACATTAACAGGAAATATTTAAACCATTACCAACTACGCGAAATCTACAGACAATATTTACGTCACAACTATAAGCACATTGTATTATGTGTATTTACAACTTCACTCACCTAAACATACCTAATTTCGAAATCATCAAATAAAAAAGATATACAAACATGATTGATTAGGTACTGTTTAATCAAAAAACTTCAAGTATATAAGTAGTTATTACACACATAAAGGTTGATTAATCATACAAACTAAATATTTTTGAGATAATATCATCAATTCAGTACAAACTCCTCAAATGAAAAATGCTACTTATTTTTTACTGTGCATCAGTTTCACATTTATACATATACAAATTCAAATGTTTATTTTGCAAAGCACATGAGTCACATGTGGTACATTCTTATTTATTATCTTATCTATCACATTACACAGTTCTGTGACTTTGATTCAAAAAATACTTAATTTTACCTACAAAATTTTGTGGTATACATCAAATGGATATAAAACTGACATTCAAAACTATATTTTTTAATACGGTGAATCTTCGCCGTCTCACAAGATATAAGAATAAATATTATTTATCACAATATCCAGAAGAGATACAAAAATAGAGATTCATGAAGTTATTTTTGAGCTAACATTTTATGATTGAATCAAGTTTTTTTTAATTTTTTAGAGAAAAACATCTAATATTTAGAGGTAACTTATTTTAAGGGTTAACATCTAAGCGCATATCATCAAAGCATTGCTTTTGAGTATACATTTCACGTTAATTAAGCGATGGCAGTGAGCATTGAATTAAGCATAAACTTTTTAAGTATACGTATTAAGTAGTTAGTAAAAGTTATACAATAATATTAAGATTAACTGCTCGGAATATTATTGTTTTTTGATTTGTGTTAGTACGAAAAATATACATATTGGTACTTATTAGAAATGTTTCTGTTGGTTAAGTCTTTATCAATTAGTAAATTACATTAAATTACTTTGTTAATAAAGTTAAAAAATTAATAACTACGTATAAAAATCCGTGTGGTAACACCAAATAGCGAGTAAAATACCTAATTATGGATTTTTCATATTGTTAGTTATGAAAAACAACCATGGGTGAACATTCCGGTGTTAGTATACGATTAATAACCAAAATAAAATGTGTTCATAGGTACCAGTTTTAATGTACAAAATATTAGTAGCGAGACCTTCTATCCATGTTTCTTATGGAATTGGCGAGACACAGCGCGAACAAAGCTCCAACGACCTGTAAAGACAAAAAACAAACATGAAACAGGTACCCTCAAACATGAATAAAAAGATATCTATGTAATCACTACACAGTATAAAACAAAGTCGCTTTCTCTGTCCCTATATCCCTATGTCCCTTTGTATGTCCCTAAAATAACAACCCTATCCCTAAAATAACAACTGTGATAGTTAAACGTCGGACAGTATCAAACAAAAGAATAGATGATCTTAAACATTCCCTTGATAAAATTTTGACACCTGTAGACTATACTAATTTTAATTGTTTATTTAAAGAAGTTATGGAACAAATAAATATAGTCCTACCTTTGGAACATAAAAAAGTTCAAACAACTATAACTAAAAAACAAAATTGGGTCACAAAAGGTATTTTTGTCTCGCGAAAAAAACTATTTGCCATGTACGATCTACTACAAACTCATAACGATGAAAGATTCAAAGAGTATGTAAGAACCTACAGTAAAATATTTAAGCAGGTGACTATTATAGCAAAGAGAAATGCACTCAGAAATAGAATACTTGACTCTAAAAACATAATTAAAACTACATGGGACATTATTAAGGAAACTTCTGGTAAAAAACAATTTATACAATCGGAAGATATTCAGTTGTGCCTGTCAAACGGAAAACTATTTCAAGATAACACAGCAGTTGCAAATTATTTTAATACATTTTTCGTTAACGTTGCTGATCAATCGACAAACATGCTACGTCCAGATTTGCAACAGGCAGTAAACTATGTTGATTCATTCATTTTAAGCCAGAAACTATCACTAGAATCTAAAAGGAACGTATTTTATGATGCTACTTATTTAGAAGTTAACAAAGTAATTAAAAATATGAAATCTAAAACTTCAACTGACTATTGGCATTTATCATCTAAAATAATCAGGTCAATTGCCGATGAAATAACTATTCCCCTAACAGATGTAATAAATAACGCTTTTAAGTCTGGTACTTTTCCGGACATACTTAAATTAGCAAAAGTCATTCCGCTCCACAAAAAGGGGGATAAAAGTGACGCACAGAACTACCGGCCTATATCGCTCTTACCTATCTTTAGTAAAGTATTCGATAGAATCATGTTTGTTAGACTGGAAGGCTTACTAAGTGAGAATATGATACTAAGCAAAACGCAATTTGGTTTTCGCAAAGGACTGTCAACTACTGATGCCTTGTCAGAGATAATAAAAAGCATATTAGGTGCTTTAGATGCTAAATTAAAAAGCTTTGGTATTTTCTGTGACCTCTCCAAGGCATTTGACTGTGTCAATCACGATATCCTCCTTGCCAAGCTCGAACGCTACGGTGTCAGGGGTGCGGATCTTCTTCTATGCCAATCTTATCTTTCATCACGAAAACAAGTAGTATACGCTAACGGAACCACCTCAATGGAGGAAGATATTCACATTGGTGTTCCACAAGGGTCTATCTTGGGACCATTACTTTTTTTAATTTATATTAATGACATAAGTGCTTGCACTATTGATGAGAATATTGACATTTACATGTTTGCTGATGACATCTCTTTATTAATTAATTGTGATAAAAATATTGACATTCAAAATAAAATAATCAATGTTATCGCAAAAATCACACAGTGGTTTGAGTGCAATAACCTTTTGCTCAACACTACTAAAACGAATTTGACAAATTTTTCATTAGCTACAAATATAGTAGATGCCAATGGAATCAATGATGTAAGTAATAGTATCGGGATTAAAATCACAAAAAAAATAAAATTTCTTGGCGTCGAAGTAGATTCCAAATTAATATTTAAGGATCATATTGACGGTCTAGCGGGTAGACTAAGTTCTGCCTGTTATGCCATTAAAAAAGTAAGAGAACTCTGTGGGATGGATGCCGCTAGGACGGTATATTTTGCCTATTTCCATAGTCTCATGACATATGGTTTGCTGGTTTGGGGTCATGCTTCAACATCAGAAAGAATTTTTCGACTTCAAAAAAGAGCAGTTAGGTCTATTTTAGGTCTTAAACCGAGAGACTCTTGTCGAAATCTCTTCTCAAATTTAGGTATCCTAACATTTACTGGAGAATATATACTACAGTGCCTTATGTATGTAAAAAAAAAATAGGCAAGGTTACCAGACACTGGCGGCAGCACACAGTTATAATACGCGAAATGGTGGCAACATTCGGCATCCGGCATGTAGATTATCCAAAGTTTCTAAAAGTTATTTGTGTATTGGTGTAAAAATGTTCAACAAACTGAGTGATGAAATAAAAGATCATAATTCTTTATGTTTTAAAAGAAAACTCAAATATATACTCATGCAAAAGAGTTATTACACCATTTCCGAGGCTTTGGAGGAAAAACAGCTGTTATAAATTGCCGGTATGTTTTGTTTACAAGTTTGTTTTTTGATCTATCCCTGACATTATGAAAATCAATTTGAAATTATTTCTATTTTACTTAATTGACAATGCCCCTTTACAGCAGCTAATTTTTACTATGACATATGTATTGTTTGTTAGATTAGGTACCTAGCTTTAATTTAGTTAATTTTGACAATGCCCTTATAAAGCAGCTTGTATGACTTTGTTGGTATTAATCTTAATTTTATCTGTTAGCTTAAGAACGAAATCAAGTGTATAGTTAATACCTACGATTGAATAAATGAATATGAATATGAATATGCTTAAATCTTTAAAACTACGCAACGGATTTTATTGCGGTTTTTTTTAATAGTTAGAGTGATTCAAGAGGAGGTTTATACGTATATTAATTTGACTGTACCTTGGTAAACGTTTATATAACTGAGATAGGCCCTACATTTCCCGCCATATAAATAAGTATTGGCTTTGACTTTCTGTTAAAAGTACTAGCCAATCAGTAACCTCGTCCAAAGAGGAGTTGGCCAATCCGGTGTCTTCCCGCCACCGGCCGCTACGTCAGATGTACGCTTGAAGCGCCGACATCTTTTTTCTTCATTGGCGTTTAGTTTCCCGCCGAGTACAGACGTGCTACCAAATACGCAGCACGCTTTTAAGGAAATATTCCAGAAAATATTTCAAAGTGCATACAAGGATTATTGAAAAGTGCACATAGTATTCTAAAGGTTTGGTGTAAAATTGCATTACTGCGTAAGTACATTTTTCTTTGTCTACACCACTACATACCCACATTTTTTCAATAAAATGGTAATTTGCGAAATAAGTTTCGTAATTTGTTTTTGGACTAATGAGTCCATTCTATTTATATTTTGTTGGAGACTCACGAGTCGCACACATGTCGCATGGTTAGTACGAAAGCATACGCCCTTTTTACTACCTTGCACTAAGACCGTGACATTTTTCTTATTATTTGTGCTCGAAAGCACGTGGTTATATTTGTTTTAATGACAAAAGCCGAAGCTTTTTACAACTACCTGGCATCCCATGTGCCAGTAACATAATTTTGCTTCTATTACTCCTAAGTAAGATATTAACGGTTTTTCCGTTCGATTCGTTCGAATTTATTTTGAGGTTATATGTTGCTATGTGCTAAAATACTTATTTTTCTAGCAAGGATGTAAACACGATATAATATGCAAAATTCTGACCGATGTCGTGAAAACGAGACTTGAAAGACAACTGGAGAAGGAGGTCAATAATGGATGGTAATGGAAATAACATCGTGAGTACTTTAAAATATCGTTGTTTTGGTTATTCTGGGCCACGCAGCCACGTGGGCAACGCGTACGATGTACGATACGTTTGGTTGTCACCTGCCCGTAATTTATACGCGAATATACAAAATTTGATATGTTGAGTGTATCTGCACACTTGTGCAAATAACACGTGGCCTACACGCAATGTCGTCGGGTGGATTAATCTACTAGGTTGTCTAACCTATTCACTGCCTAACCATTGCACAGAGCAGGTGGTTTTGCAAGGGCACTGAGTGTTTATCTAGGTTGGCAAGAAAGTAACTTTTTTTTCAGGAGCGGGTAGATACATATTTCATTGCCTATTGTTTTTGTACGAAACAGAAGTGTAGAAAATGCAATATAAACATGTTTCTTAAGTCCACGATTGACAAGATACATTTCAAGGATAAATACTGATATGTTCTATGTTCCTATTCTTCAATATGAGCTAAGTACCTTGATTTTTAAGCAAAACACCTCGTGCATTCTTGCAAGAATAAAAACCCCCGCAGGGTTGTTTTAACGCCCTCGCAGGGCTACAAAGGCTGGCGCATTGTCATCTCCTTGTAAGTATATAATAAAACCCTCGCAGGGTTCATAACGCACCATCGCAGGGCTGCGATGACATAAATAAAATTCGGGCGCACCGAATATTTTTCAGTTTAAGATTATCTTGGACAAGGAATAAAACCCTCGCAGGGTTGTTTTAACGCCCTCGCAGGACTACAACGGCTGGCGCATTGTCATCTTGCAAATAGATAGTAAAACCCTCGCAGGGTTCATAACGCACCCTCGCAGGGCTGCGATGACATAAATAAAATTCGGGCGCACCGAATATTTTTCAATTTTAGATTATCTTGGACAAGGAATAAAAACCCTCGCAGGGTTGTTTAAACGCCCTCGCAGGGCTACAATGGCTGGCGCATTGTCATTTCCTTGCAAGTAAATATATAATAAAACCCTCGCAGGGTTCATAACGCACCCTCGCAGGGCTGCGATGACATAAATAAAATTCGGGCGCACCGAATATTTTTCAGCTTTAGATTATCTTGGACAAGAAATAAAAACCCTCGCAGTGTTCTTTTAACGCCCTCGCAGGGCTACAATGGCTGGCGCATTGTCATCTCCTTGCAAGTATATAATAAAACCCTCGCAGGGTTTATTACGCTCCCTCGCACGGCTGCGATAACATATAATATTCGGGCGTACCGATAATTTTTCAGCTTTAAATTGTCTTGGACGTGATGAGCATTATTCTCGAATGAAGAGTCTTATTCAATATAATAAAATATGTGTTTACATAAGCTTCAGAAAGGGTTGCTTGTTTGGATAAAGGAATTCATCGTGGTGGTGTACCTCCACCAGCAATGAATTCCAGGGTATCGCGTACCTACTCACAACAACTTCCAGGAAGGCTAACTATAAAAGCATCGTGGTGCACCTCCAACAGTGATGAAAATAAAAAGTCCAGGGTATCGCGTACCTATTGACTAGAACTTCCAGGAAGGTTAATTATTATTAAATAGAAGCATCAAAATAAAAAGGGCAGGGTATCGCGTACCTATTGACAAATGTCTTACCAATATCTATGTATGTATATGATTCGTGTATTGCATACCTATCAACAAAAGATTTGGGAGGTTCGATACCTATATAGACGGAGTTTCTGTTCTTGTTAGACATTAACATTCAGAAGGAGCTGTTTAGCTGAAGGAATAATAAAATCTTCTGATAAACCGTACTTGTGACAAAAGTCATATAAGAATATCGTAAGAAACTCGGGCTGATAAGCGTGATAGGTTGATAAATTTATCGATTGGCTGATATTTTTATAGACAAATTATAAATTGCGTATAGCAGCTAGTTGAGGTGTCATTGTGAATTAAGGGCAAGCCGAAGCCCTCGAGCTGAATTACATTCTACATAGTCTAACCCAGAGTTACTATTTTTCACACTGTATGATATGTGAACGGTAGCAGATATAAGAACCCTTTGGATTCATGAGATCGCAGGAAAGACTCTAAGGTTAACACACATATAAGTTATTCAGTCTACCTACAAAACTTCTCATTGACGAGACAAGTTCTTTAAAATGATTAACAATTGTAGGGTGGGTACCACGAATAATTATGGAAATGAATTATAAGATAAATGCTGCCCCCCGCATTAAAAATTTAGTGCCTATTATTAGAATAGGGATACGAAATCCCTCATTCCATCACGAATTTGAATGTTGCGTGCGTGAGATAGTTGTTTGTATAAATAAGGTAGCGTCTACCAAAAACACAATATCTTGCACAAAGTTGCCTTCAGTATCAAGATACTGTTTATCAGTGGATATGTCCACGCAAATGTATCGGTCTAGCTCACTCACTGGCCTGACCGTTTTAAGAGTACATTGTCTAAAAGACTACTTGTCAGACAAAAAGGAGGAGATTTGGTGAAAGTACTGGCGTTGCGGCACTATGTCATATAGCTACCTGTATAGGCTCTGAATTATACTTAACCCATGTCCGGATTTATGATTGTGGGAACGATAAGGGTGTGAACGATAAGAAACATTCCCGTGTTTATTTACAACTACCCTCTTCATACTTTTTATAACCGGTGGCATTTCTTGGTTATCTGTATAAAGGTGTGTACGGTAATGAACGTTCACGCGTTTATTTACAACTACCCTCATCATATTTTTTATCATAAGTGGCATTTCTTTTAACTGCTTTGTATGATAAATTGTTGAATGTAATCTCAACTGTATTAGACATCGCAAATACTAGTACATTTTTAGAATTAATATTTGAAACTGTCATCATCATCATCATCATTCTTAGAAATGACCGTGAGCAATTGAGGGTTTGCGCACTATAGTAATAAAAACCTTGGAAAGTCGTCAATGTCTTCTTTTTGAACGTCAGTAAAGGACAGCCACTGTCCTTGACGTAAAGAACTGTTCGATCATTGTCAGCTTCTAAACTCTAGCACTCTGTGATACTTAATAAGAATAAAAGTGCATTTATATTATCGCTTCTTAAGCGATGACGTCAGATTTTCAGTAATTTGTCGTGAGATGTTTCAACATTACTACTAGTTAAGCGGAAAATGGTTCTTGTTTATTATTTTATAAACATTGTAGTACAACAGACACTACTGCATCTCAAATGAAGAGCTTGTTTTCGAGGTACATTGACAATGGGTGAGGTATTCATGCACAAGTATAATAACTACAGTGTTACAAATATCGTTGGTTCTCGAAGTAAACTTGGTTTCACTGTCACAAGCTGCTTAGTAATCTTGGGTTTGCTAGTTACCATTATTGGTCTTAATTTTATTGATGTCTGAATAGACCTCTCTATATTAAGTACCTATATGCTCTCGGGTGAGAATTTGTAAATCTATTCGGTATGATATTCGAATAACATTAGAAGGATACCCAGTGCGTATTTAAGAGCAAAACAAGTACCTATAAGGGAAAAAGAAATAGATATACCTGTATTTTTAGCTATGTGTATCGGATCTAAGATTTCTTACGCTTCAACAGTGGAAATGTGCACAAGTATTATTGCAAAACTTGTAATCTAGTCCAAACATTGTGGGGAGGAAAAACCAGTTATTCAAATGTTTTATAAGAACTTCCCATAACTGGACATTTCAGATGAACATACAAAGCTTCACTATAGTAATAAAGGTTCATAAAGTACCTACTCAGGTATTACAGCGCACTGCAATAAATTGAAATGTTAATGTAATAACTGTTTTCCCACATGCTTTCAATTGGTTAAAACGAGTACTATGTCCAGAAAATTAATGAGTTAAATACCTAGTAACTACCTACTCACATTTTGGAGCAGATATTTTAGTTGTCAGTCGTGCAATGATTTATTGTCACCGAAGGTCGTACACATTGCAAAAGTTGCAAAAACTGTTTCTAAAAGAAGTTAAGCTGCTGAAGTATTATTAAACATATAAGTTTATCAGTCATCAGTACCCAATCACTCAGAACATATTCATGCTGAGCTGGGCGGCCCTATTGTATGATACTGTGTGGGGTTTTGTTCAGAATTATTTATTTATTATACTAGGATCGATGGCACATTCTATCATCATCATGATAGAGTGCGATAAATTTGTTCAAGAATGGTATCTCTATGATATTGATTTCAGAACCAGTCGAAACAAGACATAAATGTCTTTTAATTATTTAAGCCATCTGTTCATATAAGGCTATTTTAATTGTGTTTTGGACCATACGTATTGCAGTTTTGAATGTCACAATGACTAATTTGCATTCAAAGCGACGTGGCTTACGATTATAACATTTTTTTTAAAAATAGTAAGTTCACATTGGCGTTGAGTGTCTTCACCACCACCAGGCGATAACAAACACGTCTCAGTTATATAAACGTTTACCAAGGTACAGTCAAATTAATAGAAGCGTTTTACATAAAATAAAACGCATATTAATTTACTTACCTTGGTAAACGTTTACATTTTAAATTCTGCCTGGTGATATTCGACGCAATGAAGAAAAAAGATGTCGGCGCTTCAAGCGTACATCTGACGTAGCGGCCGGTGGCGGGAAGACACCGGATTGGCCAACTCCTCTTTGGACGAGGTTACTGATTGGCTAGTACTTTTAACAGAAAGTCAAAGCCAATACTTATTTATATGGCGGGAAATGTAGGGCCTATCTCAGTTATATAAACGTTTACCAAGGTAAGTAAATTAATATGCGTTTTATTTTATGTAAAACGCTTCTAATAAAACCGTGCGAAGCCGGGGCGGATCGCTAGTATATTCATATATCAGTTATATAGTACCCATAAACATAACACAACTTGCTGTCGATTCTGACAAAATAAATAGGGACGCAATATCCCAATTGACACTTTGTTACTGGCGATTCGGACACCATTAAAATAGCTACATTGTACAGTCAGGTAAAGAAACAAGCTCTGCTAAGTTTGGGTCTAGATAATGCTGGGGCCGGGGTTGGCGGTCTCATACGTGCACTTGGTCTAGATAATGCTGTGTGGATTGCCAATATTATTATTACCTCAATACAAGCAACACCAATGGCTACTCCAGCGATGGGCTTGTTCCACTTCTCGTAGAGCTTGGCGAGGGTGGGCGCGCAGCCGGGGTTGGCAGTCTCGTACGTGCACTTGGTCTAGATAATGCTGTGTGGATTGCCAACATTATAACTACCTCAATACAAGCAACACCGATGGCTACTCCAGCGATGGGCTTGTTCCACTTCTCGTAGAGCTTGGCGAGGGTGGGCGCGCAGCCGGGGTTGGCTGTCTCGTACGTGCACTTGGTCTAGATAATGCTGTGTGGATTGCCAACATTATCATTAGGTACCTCAATACAAGCAACACCGATGGCTACTCCAGCGATGGGCTTGTTCCACTTCTCGTAGAGCTTGGCGAAGGTGGGCGCGCAGCCGGGGTTGGCGGTCTCGTACGTGCACTTGGTCTAGATAATGCTGTGTGGATTGCCAACATTATCATTAGGTACCTCAATACAAGCAACACCGATGGCTACTCCAGCGATGGGCTTGTTCCACTTCTCGTAGAGCTTGGCGAGGGTGGGCGCGCAGCCGGGGTTGGCAGTCTCGTACGTGCACTTGGTCTAGATAATGCTGTGTGGATTGCCAACATTATTATTACCTCAATACAAGCGACACCGATGGCTACTCCAGCGATGGGCTTGTTCCACTTCTCGTAGAGCTTGGCGAGGGTGGGCGCGCAGCCGGGGTTGGCAGTCTCGTACGTGCACTTGGTCCCGACGATGGCTCCGACGTAGCCTGACTTCTTGCAGCACGACTCAGGAAGAGCGATGGTGAAGCCGTACTCCTGAGCGTCTTCTCCTCCACAACAGCTGAACTGGAATTGGGAGAGAGGAAATTATATTAGAAAGTTATTTATTAGACTATATGATACGACAGACTCCGTAAATAATAACTATAACTAATTTACAATACAACATATTACAACATTCAATATAAATAGATAACTACTACATAGTATAAAACAAAGTCTCTTCCCATTCGTATTTTCTGAAAATTTCAAGCAAATCCGGTAACAAAACGCCATATAAACTTAGCCCTTTTCACCCTTTTAGGGGCGAATTTCAGCTTTCTAGCTACAGAGCACGCATTTTCGTATATCTTCTACAATACTATGTTATGCTTAGATCTTGGAACCACGCAACAGATTTTGATGCAATTTTTTTTAAATAGAGTAATTCAACAAGAAAATTTTTATGTATAATACACCAGTACGAAGCCAGGACGGGTTGATCGTATACAGCAAAATATAAAAGTAGTTACCTGTTCTTGCAGATTGTTGATAACAGCTTCAGTAGCCTTGTCGACGCTGTCGCTCTTCCTCTTCTTGAAGAGTGTGTGGACCGAGGAGACGATGCCTTCCTTCAGGGTGTCTCCATACGTGAAGAGAAGGATAGCCAGGACCACCTGGACGATGATGATGACCAGCAGGAAGATCGAATACTGGAAGTGGAAATTGTGGTGGAAGTGAGTTTGGTTGAATGGTAATTCACATTTATGCTTATCCTGACTTCCTTACTTCACTACATAGTATAAAACAAAGTCGCTTTTTCTGTCCCTATGTATGCTTAAATCTTTAAAACTACGCAACAGATTTTGATGTGGTTTTTTTAATAGATAGGGTGATTCAAGAGGAAGGTTTATACGTATAATAAAACCGTGCGAAGCCGGGGCGGGTCGCTAGTATATTATAAACGCGAAAGTTTATATGGATGTTTAGATGTATGGATGTTTGTTCCTCTTTCACGCAAAAACTACTGAAAGAATCGGGCTGAAATTTTGAAAAGACGTGGTTTTGGCAACATACAGACATATAATAACATACAGATCTACTACATGTGTATAAAAAAAGCTTATGATACATTAAGTATAACAAACTGTACGTTTGATTTTTGGAAATTCCTTTGTTTAACGTAATTATAAGAGGTGGCGCTAGTGTACCTGCTGTTTGCGCCTCAAGTAATAATCACTACATAGTATAAAACAAAGTCGCTTTCTCTGTCCCTATGTCCCTATATCCCTTTGAATGCTTAAAACTACGCAACGGATTATGATGCGGTTTTTTTGAATAGATAGGGTGATTCAAGAGGAAGGTTTATACGTATAATAAAACCGTGCAAAGCCGAGGCGGTTCGCTAGTAAAATAGAAACTGACCGTGACGACCATGCAGTGGCTCTCGCGGATAGCGCCGCAGCATCCGAAGAAGGCGATCACGAACATGATCGCTCCGATAATGATGAACACCCAAGGAGCCACCGTCAGCTGAGACTTGAGCTCATCCTTTACCACGGACCAGTTCAGCAGGAACGCAACGCCTATGCCGATCACTGCTAGGCCGAGGAGCTGTGGACAAAACATATTTTCATTACTCATACTCGGAAAGTAGGTCTGAAATTGCCTGAATAGCGGGTTGAAAGTGATACTTTTCAGCCCTAGGGAGAATAGTTTTCAACTGACAGCTTTCGTGAAAAGCACTCTACTATTCTTTTATTGAACCATTATAATGGCAGAATAAGTGCTGAACGTAAAAAAAAAATCGCCTTAAAGGGGCCTTATTACACTATACGTTATTCAGGGCCCTAACCACCACCGGGCCCTGAATATCGTCCGGGTCCGTCCCTTAGGGAACCCTAAATCTTATTACACCACTCTTAGTTAGGGTTAGGGTCCCTGAATACCGTGTAGTGTAATATCCCTATTAGCGACAATTCACTGAATTCAAACAATACGAAAGACAAGGCAGTATGGCTTTATGGCTTTCGCCTGTCCTAGATGGACTATTAAAAAAAACCTCGACATACGTTATCCCCGTTGTCCTATCTTAATTTATAATTATGAAAATTAAATTCGATTCCGCGCAATTTTCTTAATTTTTTCTTTCGTAAGAATTTTCTTTTGACTCTATCAAGCACAACAAAAAAAGAATTAGCGTAATCGGTCCGTTCACGCTTGATGGCGTGACCAAGGGAAATAGGGATTCAGTCTCATCTAAAAACATGCAGTTAAATTCGATTTCTGCGCAATTTTCTAATTTTTTCTTTCATAAGAACCTTCTCCTGACAATAACAAATACAACAAAAAAAGAATTAGCGAAATCGGTTCACGCGTGATGGCGTGGCCAAGGGAAATAGGGATTCAGTCTCATCTAAAAACATGCAGATAAAGATAAAGATGTCTTGGCAATGTTTCAGTTTTAATCAATAGTGGGTGTGTTCGCTCTTTATTCTACTAGTCGTAGATAACCTTGAGACGAGAGGTCATTAAACTCTATGAACTCTTCTCGAATGTCTTAAGAACAATCTTCAAAGGGTTCCAAGTCTACCTCCATGGTATATTTACTTTGTGTAGGTATTTGGGTGTAGATTTATGAGCAAGTATAACAATTTAATCAACGTCATGATGCCACCAACAAGAAATCGCAAAGCTACCTATAACCCACTCTGACTGAGGTCTATTGGTTTCAGTAGGTACTTAGAGGGTCTGATTACCTACAGGTATTCCTGTAGGTAATCAGGGGAAAAATATGTTGAATACCAAACGTAGTTATAGAATCTTTGTCACAGGAGTATTTTGGGGGTTAAACTTACTTACACGTCTTTTATAACCTTTTGTTACAGTACAACCAACTTTTGTTAGGTAACTTTACTTTTTTGAGAAATTTTGGTGGTTCCCAAAGAATTAAGATAGTACAAATACAAGGAGGACAAATACTTCCTCTATGGGTGATATCTTCATCTGGCCCAAAGATTCTAGTACGACTACGTTCTTATCTGGCACAAAACCTAACTTTAACTTTCATAATTTGATGATTCAACTCCACTTACAGCACGTTGTATGAACCTCGTATCATACCGAGGTCGCAGAATCGTATTGTTCCATGTAACATGAAACAGCGTGCATTGTTTCCGTTATTTATAAACGAGTTCGATTTTAATAAAAGATTCTTAGTAGGTAGCTACCTAACTTACCTACCTAGGTAGTTTCTGTTAGGATCAAACATTTAAATAATATTAATAATAATAAATAATGCTGGACAATCCACACAGCACCATCTAGCCCCAAAGTAAGCTACTTAAAGCTTGTGTTATGGGTACTAGATAACTGATATATTTATACATTATATACATATATAGATATTTTTCATTATACATATTAAACACCCAGACCAACGAAACAAATTTCTGCAAAATAGGAAAACTGTATATACCTCATTTGAACTGTAGTTCAACTATGGATCAATGAACTGTTTTCCTTGTAAGTTATGTAGGTGTAGAGTTGGTTTAGACCTGAGACTACCTTATAGACGTGTACCTACATAAGTAGGTAACAAGTTAAAAACAGTTTATTTATTCATATAATTATGGTACCAAAATAATATATTTTATTGATAATGAACGTCATGTTATTAAGAGCGAAAATTTTAAACAGTTGAGCTAACTGTAGACGATCGCAAATAGTCTATCTAGAGGTAGCTCAACTGATCCGTATCAATACGGAAGCGTCCCCAAGACACTGGCTGCATTACCATTTACCACGCTGTATGGCAATGCTGATGCTCTGAGCTTAGATACTCACCAGCTCTCGAGTCACGCTTCGCATCTACCAGACGCTCATTTTTTTTTTAAACCCGGAGGGCCTCGGTATTACACGGACCTAGGGTCTCGTCTCAACTCCAAGGGGAGGAAATACGAAGGTTCTCGAGACCTGCATAATTAAATATAATAATAGTAGACTCAAAGTAATAAATAGGTACCTACATATTTTATAATTTTTTATTATTATTTATATGTAAATCAAACAAGAAGAAAGGACTACTTACGTGATGTGATAACTGATAAAACTATGATATATTTTGGCAATGAATCTTTGTCCCTGTTTTTATTGGTATACATACCTACAATGCTTCGCAAACTAGGTTAGGTATTAATAAATTTTAAAAAAATAGCTGTTGTAATGTAGTTTTTTTGTAATATGTAGGTACTTTCTTTGTCTGTATTGAAATAAATTTTGGCTATTCAATAGGTACGGAGTTACGGACATGGTGGCGGCGGCCCCTCAAATGGCATGATGCATGGAAAAAATCAGGTTGACCATGTTATTGTATTCAGGTTCTTTCATCCAATGATAAAATAACGTTTATAAATAGCGGAGGGTAATTCAACCCTACAATGAATCACACGAGTGTCTGGGAAAATTGATGCTTTTGCCTTGTTTAATGTTTTATCATGTTTGGCATGTATATGTATATACTTATATAGTCTTATACCTCCTCCTCGTCTTATATAATTAATTTTTTGGTAATGCTGCCAGTGTCTTGGGAACGCATCCGACTAGTATTGACATACCTAGGTCAGTTGACTTGAGCTACCTCTAGACTGCAACCGTCTGCAGTTAGCTTAATTGTTTAAAATGTATATTCTACGAGATTTAATTCGTTTATATTCCTTGATTGTAAATTTTGATCTAAATAAAGACTTTTTTAATATGATTGATTATAAAGCTTAGCAAGTAGTTAGGTAGATCAGGTAACCATTTTCCGCTTTGGAAAAACGCACTTTAAATAGTTCGATAACACAATAAATTATAACAGATAACCAGAACACCACAAACAAATATCTGCACATCGTACAAACATTTGACTCGAGGCAGGAATCGAACACGTAACCTCCTGCCTGGCATGCTATTAACAGCAAATTTGGTTACTTGAGCTCGTCCTCAAATAACCGAATTTGCTGTAAATAGCATTTGCAAATAATTCTTCAGGATCTGCTAAAAGGTCAGCTTTCTACAAACATGGCTTTCACTTGTGGACGGACTTTAGATGTAGGAATCACGACTTTACAGACATACAGGTAACACAAATTTACATGCAAATATAATCAGAAGAAAGTGGAGTACCTATGGCTTTCCCTATGTCTAGACATTCGTAAAACTGCATGAGTTTTATTTTTATTTTTGTGTGTCAAATATTTGTCCTAATGAAATTATTGACTGCTGAAACTGCAGTCCGTTTACATATAAATATTTACCTCTTATTACAGAGTTTCTTCCTTCTTCGTAAAACACTTAGTAAGTAACTTATAAGTTTGTGCTATCAAAACAAGGTAGAGAAAATCACTTCATCACTACATAGTATAAAACAAAGTCGCTTTCTCTGTCCCTATAACGAATATATAAATATAATAAGAACCGCATCAAAATCCGTACATAGGGATGTATGGATTTTGATGCGGTTTTTTTTAATAGATAGAGTTTTTCAAGATGAAGGTTTATAAGTATAATAAAACCATGGGAAGCCTTGGCCGGTCGCTATTACTATTATAAAAATAAGTTTTTACCTATTCGCTAACGAGGCGCACTAAATCTAAAGAGGTCGTCACTCGTCATGGTTTATTTTCACTCCTTCGCGCAGCGCTCGCGGTAAACAGTCTCGTGGCGTACGTTTCTTTTATCGTTGATTCAACGACGCATTTCGCACTCCGATACAGTTGGCCACACTGGGGATTTGGCAAGGTGAGAGCTCAGTCAGTGGAAATTTGTTGAAAATGTATTTTATGACGTGTCCAAGGTCTTAAGGAAATAAAGCACTTTGAATTTTTAATTTTTAATTTAATTATTCGTATGATAAGACTGCGTTCAAAAATTACGTGACGCGTTTAGGACTTCTCATCCTTTTACACAAGGTTTAGTTTTTTAATTTTAGTATTTTCTTCTTTATAATGTTATTGTTCGACCTACTTAAGGTTAAGGCGCTGTAATTTACGCTAAACATGGGAATTTCCAAAAATCAAACTTTAGTGCGTACCTACCTATCATAAGCTTTTTTATGCATATCTAGTACCTAGTTTTATTTTATCAATTTTAGGAAGAGATACGAAGTTGCTCTTGGTCGCCACCAATTTCTGTTTTCGCATAATACCTATAGTTTTTTTCCTATAATAGACAGAATAATTACTACTGCATAAAAAAGCTTATATTAGGTAACACCTATCAAAAGCTTCAGATTTTTAAAAATTACTTTGTTTCACGTAATATGATAAAATGTGGTGGCGCTATCTCTAGTCAGGCGCTTTAAATGGCTAGACACTGGATCACTGTTCACTATGCACGCGCCGACCTCCAGTAAGTAAGTATTCTATATCGTATTTTATCTCCGACTGTCCAGCCACCTTCACTCATGCAACTTCACGCTCGCTGAGTTTACATAACATCCCACATGCATAACATACTTGTGTTACGTTGCATCATCTGAGCTGGGTCAGTATCTGAGATGTGTGAGATCATGCGCTTTCCGTGACATTTCTGTGAATTCCGCTGAATACGTGACTTGGAGCGTGACATGACATTGCGTGCCTAGGGCGTCTTGATGCGGAAATTTGTTGTTTATCTATTAGGGAGTATCGATTAATTATTATTACGTGAGACGTTTAGGGGAGGGGATAGAGCTTAAGAAACCAATGTAGACAAATGTCACGTAATATTTTTTCACGAATTTTAGTCTTTTCTCAAGTAAATTTTTGTTAGATTCTTTTATCGTGATGCTAGAATTCTTTCTTAGAAATTATTTTTATTATAATACTAGCGACCCGCCCCGGCTTCGCACCGTTTTATTATACGTATAAACCTTCCTCTTGAATCACTCTTTCTATTAAAAAAAACCGCATCAAAATCCGTTGCGTAGTTTTGAAGATTTAAGCAGTCAAAGGGACATACGGATATAGGGACAGAAAAAGCGACTTTATTTTATAATATGTAGTGATATTATGCATTTTGAATATAAATAAAAAGATACTCACGTATGAGATTACGGGATATAAACTCAGGATATAAACGGCAAATAAAATCATACGATGAATTTATTTTTTTAAATAAGTACGAATGTTTTTAAATACTTACCCACCCCTAAATTTTTTTGCAATAGAATGCAGGTAGCTCAATTTATTTATATTTTAATAGTAATTTCTTTGTTGATAAAGTAATTTACTGAAACGTAAAAATATTTTAATGATACCCCAACCCTCATGCTAGCGCTAACGGCTCCCAAATGAATTCCCACATTTACCTTTCATCATTACATTTCACTCGTAGGTAAAGCTCGTTAATTCTAAGGGCTCTTTCACACTGTACCCTACAGAAACTTACCTATCTACAACTCAACTACAACTCAATTATTTCTTCAAAGGAATATGATATGTTATGTTTCATTATGTAACATCCTGTTAGGAAGAGATAAATTTAATAGGTAACGCGGGGGATTTAAAGGAATGGGACAGAAGAGCATGGTTTCTGATTTCAATAACAAAGGGCATTGATAAAACAAAAGAAGGTCCCAAATGTTCAGGGATCAACATTAGAAACTAGAGCAGTATTGAGTTAATCAATGAAATGTAGTTCGAGAACAAAGAACGGGTTCAAGTTTCTTTGGGCTACAATGTATCGTATTCGAGTTTCTAAGTTGTTTGACCTACTTTCTTATGAAAAACAATAACCTCTTTTTTCTATGGTTTTACTGACAGTACCCTAACTATTGTATTGCACAATATTTAAGAGGTATTCTCTCGTATGACGCGCCTATTCTCAACGTCTCGCGGTTGTTAATCCCAGCGACTCACGATTATTTTCCCGATGTGTAAGGCAAAGAGATTTAAGGAATGATATTATTCATATGATATACCTAGTTCCTTCTGGGAAAGTGTGCACCATCTTAGGCCACATCTTCACTTACGTAAGTGAGATACTGGCCAAACGGTCGACCATTTACAATTAAAAAAACATTCAAGTCGGAAGCGTTCCCAAGATGCTGGCTGCATCGCCCCGCTATATGATGTAATATGCCAGATACTCTTCAGCTCTCAAGTCACTTGTATCGACCTGACGCTCAGATACTTTTTTTTTTAACCCGGAGAGCCACGGTACCCCACGGACCTAGGGTGTCGAATCCAAGGTGAACAAATGTTACGCATTTGCTCTGTCGACGCATCTGAGATCATCCGACTGTTAGGTATTGACAAAGATCAGTTGAGCTACGTCTTTACTGTTTCCAACAGTTTACAGTTAAGTCAATTGTTAACATTGTAAATCTATTTTTAATTTGTATCTATTATTCGATTATAATTAATAAATAATTATAGACTTAAATAAGTACATTATCAGTAAATTCCTGTAGTAGCTAATACGATAGGGTACCAAAACTAAATGAAAAACTTCGCCGAAACTAAAATGAACATGGCTAATCTCAAAAGCACAGGATAGCAAATAAATCCATTTTTTGAATGTTTATTATTGATAATATTGTAGGTAGAGACTTGTTTATTGTTAAGAAGTTTCAAGTACTTGGCAACAATATATAATTCAAACGGAAGGGCTGATAAGGATGAACAAACATTTGCTGAGGTAAACATTTCAAGTTTGTCGGTTTTAGACTAAGTAGCTTTGAAAGTAAAGTTACTCAAGTAGGCCATTTGATAACAGAACCAGGCTGTAGTATAAAAAGAACGTCATTGTTGTAGTCGCATTGAACTTTCCTGCCTACGATATCCTTCGATTGTGAGGAATATTGCTGTGGGGAGATTAGTGAATATTATTTTATGTCAAAAGTTATTTCAGTAATATAGATAATGATTTAAATTATTTTATTCATTGTAAAGTTAAAATGCGACTACAACAATGACGTTCTTTTTCTACTACAGCCTGGTTCTCTTATCAAATATGGCCTACTTGAGTAACTTTACTTTCAATGCTGATTCGTGAATAAGTTAATTTATTCATTCATTCATTCAATATTGTGTACGTGTAAGTGAGATAGTAGTTAAAGTCTATTGAGCTGAAGATTGTTTTTAAATAATTTTATTTATTCAAGAGTACTGAATTACCTTTTGTGCAAGGACAGGTATATTCAGTCAATTTACACGTCCTTGTTAATATTACCATAGAATAGATATTACTAATAAAATAGGTAGTACTACCAACATAATGAGTGTGAAATAAGGTCTATTGTAATTTATGGTAAAAGTGACATTGAGTCCATGAAATCACGAGTAAGCAATTAACTATACCACTATTCAAAAATATAGATAGTTTTTGTAAACAAATGAGTTACAAAACAAAAGATATACGTGTAAAATATTTTACGACACTGGTATCATCAGAGGAAGCAGGAGTTCAAAACAATTCGTGGTTTTGGTGTCTCATTCGAATTCGAACTAGAATTTGCATTTTTTCGATGCGCTTTTGGTTTTTAGTTGTTACCCTGCTGTTGTCAGTTATTATTGTTAGTTTTCGTTAAGCTTTCATTCTGTCTTCGTTTCTTTCGATGTCTTTGTTTACAAAAAATATGTACGATTCTAAATCAGAGTACTTACATATACATACAGCAATTAATTATAATATACAGCGTACAGCCGGACGTGTTATTGACATGGTGGCATAGCAGGCTATTGATCGGGCGACCTACATGCACTGAGTGAGGCTAAACTGATTGAGAATAAATCATTATTTATTTATTTTACATCTGAGTACCTACTATTGGTTATGAGAAATAATAACTGATTCGAGTTAAACAAAAAAATTCAAAAAAGGAGGATCTCAATTTTTCGGAAACTTTGTTCACCGATTAGGTACTCGAAGCTTGAAACGATTTCGAAAATTCTTTAGGTACCTATTCGAGTATTCGTTTCAAAGGGTTATTCTTCTCTCTTCTTGGTCTCATGTACATTTTTTACATCAAAAACGGCGAGTGGTTTAATTATATAAAAAATAATCTAAGAATTGATGATGAAATTTTCTATGGTCAACAACTACTTAGTGGTGTTATGGCTAACAACTTTCTATGGTTTATGGCTTTCTATGGTCAACTATTTATCGTTACCATGGTAACGGACGTAAGCAGTTTTTAAAATACAGCGGGGCAATGCAAGCAGCATTTTGGGGAGCCTTCCGACTGGTATTGATATGCATCAGTTGAATTGAACTACCTCTTGAATCAATCAAACAGCAACAGTCTGAAGTTATTAATACCTACTGATTGTATTCTTGGTTTGGTTGTACTTTATTTATACCTACTTACTATACTACAAGTGTATCTTGAAATCGGTCGAAGAATAAAACCATTTGGCAAATCCCCAAATGGTTTTGTCCTTCGGCAGTTGAGATAAGAATGCGAAGCTCTGTGAAAATAAATTGCCTATTGACTTATCGATACAAGAAACTCGCAGAAAAATAGGTCAACTGTTTATAGATTTAATCGTCTCTGCTATCATTAATTCCGGTCCAATAATTTTAGTTCTGGTTATTGAAAATCTAGTGACTTTGTATTAGTAGGTGGTACTTAAAAGGCAAACACATAATTTAGGTTTTTTGTTTTATTTCATAACTTGTTTTTCTATAGAAATAGTTTCTTATACACGAAACAGCTAATGTGAATATCGTCACATAATTACTTTAAGTTTACAGATTGTTAATATCGATGTACTATAGGACTACGGAAAGGTGTCATTTTTATAAGTTTAGGTATACCTATACTTTTTTTTCATAGAAATGCCATTTCCATAGGATGCTATAGGTACCTACTCAGAGGTGTGAAGGTGGCTATGACGGCTGTATTCAGACCGACATATTAATTTAGGCACTAGGCACACTTCTATTATGTCTGTGTTGATGATAAATAACCAAAGGGTGAGCATGCAATATCCATTTCATTAACTAGTGAGTATTCCCTCGTGTTCATTTATAATGGCACACAATGATAGTAAAACACAGCAGCTAGAAACAATAATGTCACGACTCCAAAATTAGATCTTGCACAAAACAGCTGAAAACAACACATGTAGATCATAGCAGCTGAAGTAACGTTTGAAAATTGGACTACCTAAATATATTTTATATACAGATTCTACGAACTGTAACCACAGAATAAAATAGTACATCCCGAACTGAATACACCAAAATAAAACCTCGTTGCGTAATGAAATGACGGCTCGCCCGAACAAATCCAGGTGTCCCACCTCTGTCCCACAGGTCGATGACCCGATGACAGCGGGGCGGGGCAGTCATAGACAAAGAACTATGGCACTATGGTATGCATGTTTAGTGCACGGATTTCCGAGGGCTATTCTAATTCGATTGAAATAAGTTTCCGTATCGATGACTCAGAATTTGACACGGATTCGCGGGAAATTAAAATATTTGTGTTTTATATTTTCTGCGTTGTATGGTTTAAATTTGAATAAGTAATTTTAGTTTTAAATTATATTTTATAACGTATTTAAGTTTGAAGACCAAAGTATATTGTAAATTATATTCTGGCATTTTAAAAACATTTTAATTTTTTAATCTTTAGAACTAGCGGGAAATAAGGTTCGCGCAAAAGGTTTTATATGAACTCATGTTGCAAAAAAGTTAGAATGCCAACGTTAAGTCCATTAATAAGGCTAATCTAATTAAATCTGATAATGTGGCTCTAGGTTTGGTATTAAACCTTGAAATGAACACTTCCACAACATTTCATATTAAAAAATTACATCCTCCTTGAACACCGAAGGACAAAGAAGTGGAATATTCTTGTATTCCTTCATTGATTTAAAAGTATTAAACTCGGTGTATTCGTGTTGCCAAATTAAAAAGAAATCGATTTCGATCAAATGCCATAAAAACCTAAATGGCATGAGCTCAAACCAGCCAGTTTTGCGGCTAAGTATAATAAAAAATAAACACAATATCATCAAGACGCAAAAGCAGAGCTTGTGGGAAGGACAGGAAGCTTATAGGACCTTACTAAAAACTGTTATACTTAATACTAAGTACACAGATAATGTATGAAGTATAAACACGTCTTATTAGAGTACCTAAGTACCTATAAACAATTTCATAGTCATTTGGAACGTTGAATATTATCCACAACTTAATGGACCATACTGTATAAATGTAAGAAGGTAAGTACAGTCATAAAAACACCCACTGTATCAGAGGGGCACTAACTACTTGTGGTTATAGGTCAACCAGTAGGATGGAGCAATCGTGGGGCAATGTAAATCACTTTGCTTCCTGCAGTTCTCGGCTTATATGACATTTTGGGATCATATGCTGGTTTTTGGTCTCTTAAGAGCTTGCGAAATCAATTTGTCATTTAAAGTCAACTGGTCGATTCGGATGATTGTACTCGTGGGTGATTCACACTATTTTCGTTGTTTGTATTTTGATTGTGATTGAATTAAAAATATAGAATATTAAATAAATCAATGAGCAGCGAAAACAGTGTACGAGTGATTCTGATACACTGACATAGTTATTTATAACTAGCTGATACCCGCGACTTCGTCTGCGCATGATTAGTATTTGGAGTACTCGCGATTTTACAGCTTATAATCTATCTCTGTGCCAAATTTCATCCAGATCCGTTCAGCAGTTTTTGCGTGAAAGAGTAACAAACATCCATCCATCTATCAATCTATCCATCCATCTATCCATTCATACTTACAAACTTTCGCGTTTATCAGTTCAATTCAGTTTGGTTCCCCTGGGCTATACGGGTTATCAAAAATTTCTTACAGCATCTGAACGACGCGTGACTAGGGATTGCAATCCGGTCCGGCGGATCCGGTAATCCGGCGGATCCGGCGTGTTATTGGACATACCGGATCCGGTGAGTCAGCACCGGGTCCGGTGGCGGATCCGGTAAAGCAAAAAATACGCGAACGCAAAAGTCTTAAAACAAACGATGAAACAATTTCGGTCATTAGTTATAGTACAGATGAACTTTGCATATTACACCTATGTTGTTTGTGCAATTTTCTTTTTTGAACGTGCACAATACACGCATCGTTTTATGATATGCCCTTTGAATTTCACCGTATGTTCACCGATAGATTGGGTTTTCGTATTGTTCAGGGCTTTTTGAAACGCATCATTGAGATGTTGCATTACTGGACGAATTTTATATGCTCTGCCGTAAGTAGGGCTGCTTAGGTCTCATTGTTGCAGAAATGAAGGTTTCGCCGTATTTCTTCGAATCGAGTCCGAGGCATCACCTTCGATATGAAAGGCACTACCATGTCTGTTTCTGTAGACCAATAATCCCTCAATGATGGTAAAATATGGTAGCCCATGACTAAATTCAAACCAAGAAATGCTTTCATCTCGTCGGTTTCAATAGCGAATTCCCGCCCATTTTGATAAGCGTACCGCAGTGACATTATGAAACTTCTGAAAATTCTCGCTAGGGATTGCATTCCGGTATCATTTTCAATCCGGCCGGATTTCACCGGATTGACGCTAATCCGCCACCAACTATCAACCTGCTTTCAAGTGGAGCCAGAGAACATGCACACCAAACGTATTTCCTTCAGTGGAATACGATTATGGGAAGGTACAAATACTTCGACTCCATTTGAAATATTTGGTTTAGCTACTTACTTTGACATTTTAGTGCAACAAATTGAATTAGATATAATGCAATTTGTTGCAAAGCAGGTTGATAGTCGGTGGCGGATTAGCGTCAATCCGGTGAAATCCGGCCGGATTGAAAATGATACCGGAATGCAATCCCTAGCGAGAATTTTCAGAAGTTTCATAATGTCATTAAGTACAAATAGTACCAAAAATTACAATAAGTACCAAAAAAATTAAATAAGTGACTTTATTTTCCATAAATACGTATTTTATTTTTCTTTGTATGTATTATTATCAAAACTAAAAATCACTAACTACTAGGCCAAGCAACTTTGAAATCCGGCCGGATCCGTCCGGATCCGGTCGGATTAGCGTCAATCCGGTGAAATCCGGCCGGATTGAAAATGATACCGGATTGCAATCCCTACGCGTGACGCGTCGTTCAGATGCTGTGAGAAATTTTTGAAAACCCGTATAGCCCAGGGGAACCAAACTGAATTCCGGGATAAAATGTATCCCATGTCCAATCGTCCCGAGTTCCATTCGAATTCATTCAGTTCCGTCGTAATGCGTGGTTAAAGAATTTTTCTTTCACCCTCTCTCCCAGGGGAACCTTAACGAATTCCGGGATAAAAAGTATCCCATGTCCTTCCTTGTAGTATGAACTCAAATCGTCCCGAGTTTCATTCCAACTCATTCAGCAGTTTCAGCGTGATGCGCGGTAAAGGAATTTTACTTTCATTCCCTCTCCCATGAGAACCTTACTGAATTCCGGGATAAAAAGTATCCTATGTCCTTCCTCGTAGTATGACCTATAATCATGCCGAGTTTCATTTCAATCCATCAAGTAGTTTCGGCGTGATGCGCGTTTACGATACAGACAGACAGACAGACAGACATGAATGAAAAAAAATACAGTTTTGGCTTGAGTATCGATAATAGGATGCCCTCCAAAAAAAATTTTCAAAATATCTTCAATGTACAGAATTGGACCTGTTACAGTTTTATTATAAGTATAGATGAACAGCTAAATCAATATTGTATTTTTTTGGATCTCTGTTCATTTTAACTTCGGAGGAGGGCGTTGTCATCTGCGACAGTTTGTTAAACTTCTGCAGATGACATCGTTTTCATCTTTAAACCATTGTTATTGTTCTTAAATAAACGATTTATTATTAATTTATAATCTGCGGAAACTACTTAATGTGTTGCGGCTGGTAAAATATTATATACCTAAAAGTTGAGCAAAATTTCACCACAACCCACCAAGATTAGAGAGAAACACCTCACGTAACTAAAGGATTCTTAGGGGGCTAAGCTATGTCTTATATTATAGGCATAAATGCTTGGTTAGCATCGCATCTGGTGACAAATGCTCCGTCAAAGAAATAAGGCTTACAAATCCGTAGTAGGTCCTTTCGGAGATTTGAACCAGCTAGACTAGAAAGATAAAACAGTTTACTTCGATCGAAAGAAGTGTCGAGGCAGATCGCGTCCCACATATTGCAGTGTGGTAAGTGTATGGTAAGTGGTCACTGGTTGCGTAACTGGCTGAGATTTCAAGCGTATGTTACTTGTGGTTGTATTATGAATTTTTATTCTACATGTTTTTTTAAAATATTAACTTTAAAGTTATAACCTAAAGTAGATTTTTACTCGTTTTTATACCCGCAGGTTCGCATGCATTGTTGTACAGTTTTGTTTGTTTATATCCCATGGGAACTGAGTTATGGGATAAAAATAGCCAACGAATTTCAGCCCAACCCGTTCAGGTCTCTTAGCATAGAGGTAAAAAAAACCGACTTTCACATTATTATGATGTGATGGATCTTTATTAACAACGAAAACTACAATTAAGATAACAACAACAATCAAGGACATATTAATACTAGTATATACAATTGAGCTCTACAGACGTTTAAGCAGTCTAAAGGTAGCTCAACTGATCAATTTCAATAACAGTCGGAAGTGTCCCCAAGGCTTTACCACTGGCTGCATTACCACGATGTATGGCAATGCTGATGGATTATTTTTGTATCGGATTTTAATAAATGATTTCCGTAACCCAAAAATTATATCAGAACATTATTCGTGTATCATTGGGGATAACGGAATGTTTGGTAAGAATTCGGTCAGTGGGAAGCCCCCCCCTTCCTATGGTAAGTATTTGAAAGGGCCACCCCCTGTTAACTACAGACCACCCCATTGGGAGGGCGCCACTGGTATTCAATCAGCCTTTGAGTTGATGAGGGATTGGTAGAGTGAGAGATACAATAGGTATATATCGGGGCTTTCGATTGTTTCTCTTACGATCTCATTGGTAAATACATACAGTACGCATATCACCGTACTCCGTACGCGTATCTAAAACTTCTTTATTGGGAACTGACGCCGACTTCTAAGAATTAAAAGAACTCAAAGAAAAGAATCTTTGAAATCTGTAAGATGATATTAAAATGATGGAATTATATTCCTGACAAAAGATCTCCAGGATTCTGAGTGGACATAATAATGTTATTGGCCGTCTAAGATCAAGATGTCCACATTTAATGATTTTTATCACTAATATTGATAATGATTTTCTACCATTTTTACGTATATAAGATAATTGTACGGAACCCTTCGTGCGCGACTCGCACTAGGCCGGTTTTATTTGTAACTAGCTGGTACCCGCGACTTCGTCTGCGCATGATTAGTATTTGGAGTACTCGCGATTTTACTTGCGTAATTCCCTTTCCCGTGGGATTTTCGAGATAAAATAAAGCCTATTTCTTATTCCAGCTTATAATCTATCTCTGTGCCATTTCATCCAGATCAGTTCAGCAGTTTTTGCGTGAAAGAGTAACAAACATCATCCATTCATACTTACAAACTTTCGCGTTTATCAGTACAATTCAGTTTGGTTCCCCTGGGCTATACGGGTTTTCAAAAATTTCTCACAGCATCACTGAACAACGCGTGTGTACGCGTCGTTCAGTGATGCTGTGAGAAATTTTTGAAAACCCGTATACCCCAGGGGAACCTAACTGAATTCCGGGATAAAATGTATCCCATGTCCAATCGGGAGAGGTGGCAACACTGCTCAAAGTAACATCTCCTACGCATTATTTTTATGTTTTATTCAATATCTACACAAATAATACTATAAAACCAAGGAAAAGTAATTGTGAATTGTACATTATCCCTAATTACGTGTGCTCAAGAGTTTTCTTGGAGAAATAATAAGCAGAAAGTGAGAAATCAATTGTTCAACAACTGAAACAAATCAACGAGAAAAAGCGACCCAAAACTGCTTTTGTAACAGTGTTATTGTGAAATTCGCAGTCAGTAATTTGGTAAACGGATTTTCTTTTGTAGAATAACTAAAACAATCAAACTGCCGAAAATCCGACACAAAGGGTTCGTGACCATAACCTAAAAATTGGTTGCAAGTCATCAACGGAAGAAAAATGGAAGAAATGATGGTAATGCTTAAAAAAATAGAAGAAACAATGCAAACGCAGCGTAATGACATGGATAAAATGAAAGATACAATAATTTTGGATATAAACAAAAACATTGATTCGAAATTCGAAAACATAGACCTCAAATTTAATAACCTAGAAAAACAATTACAGGACCAAAAAACGACAATTGAAAGAATAGAACAACACATTAAAAAGAGAAATCTTATATTTTTTGGAATAAAAGAGACCGAAAAATCATACCACGATCTAGAAGGAAATCTAGTAAGACTTATCAATGAACACATGAAAATACCATGCGAGAGACGAGATATTGAGCTGGTTAAACGAATTGGCAGACATTCTACAAACGGGACAAACCATACCAGGCCGGTTGTGCTGACCACAAGTTCTATGGGTCTGAAAATACAGTTACTGAAAAACAAAAAGTTTCTAGAACAATTTCAAATTTACATAAAAGAAGACTTCACACAAAAAGTACTGATGAGAAGGAAAGAACTTCAGGCCGAATACAAAGCCCGGAAAGAACAAGGTGAAAATGTAGCACTGCGATATGACAAAATTATTATTCTGAATAGACCTAAAGAATCAACAACCCCAGCTCCATCTCAACACCCTCAACCACAAGTAAGTGCAAACATAAATAACAAAAGGAAACCAGATTTTTCTCCAGGAAAAGAGAACCCACAAAAATCAAAACAAAGGAGCACCACTTACAACGTAAAGAATAAGAATAACAAACCAATAATTGAATCTTTCATGAAAGTAAGAAATATTTCGCAGTCTAGCACCATTGAAGTAGAAACACCAATTATGGATAATAAATAGCTACAAGAAAAGGCCTCCCTCTATCTAAATAAATCCTCAAAAAATGAAAAATACAAAATAAATTCTACATCTCCCAATACGGCTGGTCCCCGCGGGAGCATAAGACTAAAACCCTCCATTCATCATAAAAAGTGGACAAAAAACCTGTTTTACATAGGCACTTACAATGTAAGAGGCCTTGTCGGAGTTGGAAGATTAGATGAACTCGAACACTGTCTGAAAAACATAAAATGGGATGTCATAGGACTATCAGAAATAAAAAAGAAAGGAACTAAAATAGAAGAACATGAAAACTTTATATTGATGTTCACAGGAAAGAAAAGTGGAGAAAATGGTGTTGGTTTTCTAATCAAAAAGGAATATAAACAAAACATAAACAATTTCATCTCTACCTCAGACAGAGTATGCAGAATTGACCTGACAGTGGGTAAGAAAACACTTAGCATCATACAAGTATATGCCCCAACCTCTAAATCAAGTGACACTGAAATAGAAAAATTTTATGATGATATCGAACAAACCTTGCAAAACACCTCAGAATCCACATTGATAATGGGCGACTTCAACTCTAAAATTGGAAATTCATGCACAAAAGACAAGGTTTTAGGTCCCTGGGGCTATGGAAATAAAAACAGCCGCGGGGAACTTTTGATCCAATTCTGCTATCAACAACAGCTATCCATAGCAAATACATTCTACAAGAAAAATTACAAGAAAAAATGGACTTGGATCTCGCCTAATGGAAAAATCAAAAATGAGATAGATTTCATCTTGACAAAAAACATGAAACAAATTGAAAACATAGAAGTCATTGGAACTACCTACCCTTCTGATCACAGATTAGTTCGAGCTTCTTACAACCTAGAATATACAACAAAAAAGAATAGAAAATCCTTTAAATGTCAAAGAAAGGAATTCACATCGGTGGAAAAAGAATGTATGAAGATCACGTTTGAAAAATTATCCCAAAACATTAAATCTGACACACTAATGCAAGAAAACTATTCGAAAATTATAAATACAATACATAAAAGTATGGACGTTCTACCAAGACGAGAAAAATCTGACAGATACCAACTTACTCCTGAAATAATAAAGCTAATTGAGGAAAGAACAACACTAAAATCCATAGAAAATAAAAGCAAAGAAGAAAAGAAAAATTGACTAAACTTTACAGGAAGATCAAGAAAAAAATTTATAAAAACAAACAAAAACACCAACTTAAAATAATAGAAGAGGAATTAAAATCAAAGAGTTCTATAAAAAGAGGCCAAAACAGACTAAAGTCGTCTAAAGAATGGATACCATCATTAGTACAAAGGAAAAATAACAAAATCACTACAAACCGGCTAGAAATTCTGTCCATAGCCACTGATTTTTACCAAAACCTATATGGAAACAGTTGCCAGGAAATTGAAAACAATTATAATATATTTCAAAGTCAACCATACCAACAAGAATCACAGGAAATATCCTTCCTCACTTCAGAAATCTACCAGGCTATAAGGAACCTAAAACCAGCTAAAAGTCCAGGTGAAGATGGCATTCCTAATGACGCCATTTTGGCAATTATTGAATCAATAACACCTATTTTGACTGACTTGTTTAATGAAATATTGAATTGCAACTGTATCCCCCGAGAATGGGAAAATTCTATTATTACCCTATTGTACAAAAAAGGGAGTCATACAGATATTGGAAACTATAGACCAATAAGTTTGTTACAAGTGATTTATAAAATATTCACAAGTGTACTTTTAAGAAGAATAAGACACACCCTAGAACAAAATCAACCTAGAGAACAGGCAGGATTCAGACCAAAATTCTCAACAATGGACCATATATTTACATTGACTCAACTAATTGAACGCTTCAAAGAATACAACAAGCAACTCTACATTGCCTTTATAGACTACCGCAAAGCTTTTGACACAATCTCGCATAAAGCTCTATGGAGAGCGTTAGAGTCACAAGGTGTTGACAGCAAATATATCAAAATACTAAAAGAAATATATGGGCGTAGTACAGCCACAGTAAGGATGGAAAAGGTAGGAGAACCATTTCCCATACAGAAAGGCGTAAAACAGGGTGACCCAATATCACCGAACCTTTTTACCGCTCTACTCGAATATATCTTCAGCCACCTATATCTTAAATGGGAAAATAAGGGAATCAATATCAACGGAGAATATCTAAACCATCTACGCTTTGCCGACGACATACTTATTCTGAGCGAAAAACATGATGACTTAACCTACATGATTCAGACACTGGATACCGAAAGCCGGAAATGTGGCCTACAAATGAACAAAGACAAAACATGTATTCTAACCAATAGTATAAAGACACCTATAGAGATTCAGGAACATAACATAAAATATGTAGATGAGTATGTTTACCTTGGACAAAACATTTCTTTCAGTAACCAAACACTCACAGAAGTAGAAAGAAGAATTAAATTAGCTTGGAACAAGTATTGGTCACACAAACACATATTTAAGGCTAAAATTCCTATGAAAATCAAGAAAACTGCTATGGAAATGTCAGTCCTACCCACTCTACTATATGGCTGTCAGAATTGGGCTCTATCAAAAAAGGTAATAAGCAAAATACAAGTCTTCCAAAGAGCAACAGAGCGAAGCATGCTAAATATCAGGCTTAAAGACCGTATCAAAAATTCAGACCTGAAAAAAAGAACCCAAATATCTGACGCAGCAACACTAGCCTGCCAACTAAAATGGAGATGGGCGGGGCACGTTGCACGTTTAACAGATGGCAGATGGACGGAGCGCATCCTACACTTCTTCTTTCACCCTCTCTCCCAGGGGAACCTTACCGAATTCCGGGATAAAAAGTATCCCATGTCCTTCCTTGTAGTATGAACTCAAATCGTCCCGAGTTTCATTCTAACTCATTCAGCAGTTTCGGCGTGATGCGCGGTAAAGGAATTTTACTTTCATACCCTCTCCCATGGGAACCTTACTGAATTCCGGGATAAAAAGTATCCTATGTCCTTCCTCGTAGTATGACCAATAATCATGCCGAGTTTCATTTAAATCCATCAAGTAGTTTCGGCGTGATGCGCGTTTACGATACAGACAGACAGACAGACAGACAGACAGACAGACAGACAGACATGAATGAAAAAAATTACAGTTTTGGCTTGAGAATCGATAATAAAGTGCCCTCCAAAAAAAATTTTCAAAATATCTTCAATGTACAGAATTGGACCTGTTACAGTTTTATTATAAGTACTAGCTGGTGCCCGCGACTTCGTCTGCGCATGATTAGTATTTCGAGTACTCGCTATTTTACTTGCGTAATTCCCTTTCTCGTGGGATTTTCGGGATAAAATAAGCCTATGTGTGATTCCAGCTTATAATCTATCTCTGTGCCAAATTTCATCCAGATCCGTTCAGCAGTTTTTGTGTGAAAGAGTAACAAACATCCATCCATCTATCAATCTATCCATTCATACTTACAAACTTACGCGTTTATCAGTTCAATTCAGTTTGGTTCCCCTGGGCTATACGGGTTTTCAAAAATTTCTCACAGCATCTGAACGACGCGCGCGCGTCGTTCAAATGCTGTGAGAAATTTTTGAAAACCCGTATAGCCCAGGGGAACCAAACTGAATTCCGGGATAAAATGTATCCCATGTCCAATCGTCCCGAGTTCCATTCGAATTCATTCACTTCCGTCGTGATGCGTGGTTAACGAATTTTTCTTTCACCCTCTCTCCCAGGGGAACCTTACCGAATTCCGGGATAAAAAGTATCCCATGTCCTTCCTTGTAGTATGAACTCAAATCGTATCAAGTTTCATTCCAAGTCATTAAAGAATTTTTCTTTCACCCTCTCTCCCAGGGGAACCTTACCGAATTCCGGGATAAAAAGTATCCCATGTCCTTCGTTGTAGTATGAACTCAAATCGTCCCAAGTTTCATTCCAAGTCATTAAAGAATTTTTCTTTCACCCTCTCTCCCAGGGGAACCTTACCGAATTCCGGGATAAAAAGTATCCCATGTCCTTCCTTGTAGTATGAACTCAAATCGTCCCAAGTTTCATTCCAAGTCATTCAGCAGTTTCGGCGTGATGAGCGGTAAAGGAATTTTACTTTCATACCCTCTCCCATGGGAACCTTACTGAATTCCGGGATAAAAAGTATCCTATGTCCTTCCTCGAAGTATGACCTATAATCATGCCGAGTTTCATTTAAATCCATCAAGTAGTTTCGGCGTGATGCGCGTTTACGATACAGACAGACAGACAGACAGACAGACAGACAGACAGACATGAATGAAAAAAATTACAGTTTTGGCTTGAGTATCGATAATAGAGTGCCCTCCAAAAAAAATTTTCAAAATATCTTCAATGTACAGATTTGGACCTGTTACAGTTTTATTATAAGTATAGATAAACGGCCTCCCTCAGTGACCTCATGTCAAAAGAGAAACGGCCAGTTGCAACCTCCTTAGTATTCTCGTTTGCGAATACGTTGCGTTAGGATATTGGCACAGCCGAAATACACACAACGTTCGAAACCAGTATAACAAGTTATAGTCCTTGTGTAGAGTACACGTGACAAGCGCGCTGTTGTGAATTTTTGTTGCTATGGCTGGCTATTCATCAAAGAATTTAAAAAAACGGGCGATTCGAACTCTCGCAAGGGTTCCATTCCATCCATACCATTATCTATAAAAACGGCAAATAATCATGTCTTTTGTATGGGAACCTCCTTGAATAATAAATAATACCAGACAGTCCACACAGCATCATCTAGCCCCAAGCTAAGCAGAGCTTGTGTTATGGGTACTAAATGACTGATATACTTAATACAATACATTACATAGATAGAATATTACTTTATTCCATTTTTTAGTTTTTTTGTTTTAGAAGCAATATAAATACATCATCTGTGAGCATTTCAACAGTCTAACTATTACGATAAATGTAATAAAGCCTGGTGATAAATGGACGGACAGCGGAGTCTTAGTAATAGGATACCGTTTTTTTTGTACGGTACCCTAAAAACCAAAGAGCTTAGGTATAAATGATATTGAATTATATTTTAAACTTTATCGATCAGAATTCACGGAATTTTTTGCGTTTTTTTCGAACAGCACGTAAGCATGCTGAAATATCCAAGATATAGGCAAAAAACGTGAATAATTGCCATTTGACTCTACCTAGAGTCTGTTACACAATTATCATAGACAATTTACAATGTGTACCCTCTGTACCTACCTTTTTTTTTGCCCAAGGAGGCTTTCGGAAATTGAAAAGGTACGAATAGGAAAGATATTTATTGTAAGTTGACTCTCTCTCTACCTCTTCAACCGTTTGTTCTAAGCGCTGCTGTAGCTTTTTGTGCGAATAGTATAGGAAGCTTTAGGATTTCGGATTCATAGGAAGGAGTGAGATAGAGCATAGTTACCTAACCTATTTGAAAAGGCGTTAGCGCATAAATTCTAATTATTGATAATTAGTACTTAATTACAAAAAAACTACAGAACTAATTAAAAACTGGCTGGCGGAAACAAATACTTAAGTTAATAATCGACGACCGATGTGGCGCGGCGGGCGAAGGTTCGCCTTCAGCGCAGGAGGTTGCGAGTTTTTTTCCCGCCTCGGGACAACATTTTCGTACGATCTACTAATATTTCCTGAGTTCCGGGTGTTTATTAAAGATAGGTAATAAAAAACCGATCTTTTGTAAATTTTGTAATGTACTATAATATGTTAAATACGAATAGGTGTGTACATAATGTATGTAAGTATTTATAATCCCATGAGTTCTATCTAGATAAAGAATAACAGATCGGATATGGCGACCTCTTAAGTACGACCTGTGAGTACGACCTTATAATATGAGTCAGTTTAGCGAAGACAACACAGCTATTAGCATGAGGCATGAGCTTGTAATCACCAGTGCAATGTGGACTCAGTTACTCAATGCCACTTGCGATATGAAACCGCCTACATATCTACTACCTATCTCATACAGTGCGCAATTAATTTTGTTTTCATTATACCTCTACATTCTGCATATTGCATTTAGTTCAAAGTCAAGTCAAAGTGCTTTATTATTACCTTAAGATATTACAGGATACTTGGACACGTCATAAAATTCATTTTATAAATAATTAATACTAGGAAATAAAGTGCTCACATTGATTTTTGTTCATGTCAATCTTTTTAAGGTAAAGAAGCTGTTCTGGGTGTTCTGATCGATTTCTTACAATAATTAATATCTCTCTTCTTCTTCTCCCGGATCTTATTCTACCCTACGCTAAGTGTGGTCGGCACATGTATTTTAATTCCATTCTCTTCTATTATCCATCATCTCCGTATTCACACCTTTCTTAATCATTTCCTCTTTCACACAATCCATCCATATTTTCTTCGGTCTTCCTCTTTCAATGTATCTGGTACTCATAAATAACACAAAGAATATAAATAACTCTGCTTAGCTTGCAGTTAGATGATGCTGTGTGTATTATCTAACATTATTTGACTTCTTCTTTCGTTTTATCCCAAAGCAAATCAGTTCCCAAGGGACTGGTAGTCTGAGCCAAGGGATAGATAACGTTAAAAGTTTCCACAACTATAACGCGTGCAAATACGTTTGCAGAAACCAAGCTAAAACAAGCTATTATAATAATAGATTATGAGAATTTATTGTAGTTATACAAACACCTTGGTTACATATCTTCTACTATATATACAAAGGCTCTACGATAAAAGCGTATGAGTTGATCTAAGACGATGATATCACTCTACGTGCGAATTATAGCGTAATAGTGAATACCACACTGTAGTTGTGTTGACTTAATCACTTGTATTGTACGACCTTGTACAAGCCAGAATAGTACCTACTTACTTACGTCTACTCTATCTAAGGTTTGTGATCGGTCATATTAAAGAAACTAGCTATTATTTCGCAACCGCAACCTTCTACCACAGAAAATATAATACTATCAGCTTCAACATAAAATTATTACTATTCAAAGCAAAAAACCCAAGTGGGTATTGGGTATTTTGGATTTTTATCAATCATTACGCAAATATAATATCTACTACACACCGTATTTTTTGAGTTTTATGTTTTTGAATACCTAAACACGTTGAGTCAATGGCAATATTCTATTTTTGAATTATTTTAAAGCAGATTTAATGATTCGTCATCATTTCCGCGCAAAATTTTGGTTCGAGGCTTTGCTCTACCAAATTTCATTCAAATATGGAACGAAACGTTCCGAATTTGATTGACCCTGCCAGTTTATTACTGCAATCACACTATAAAGTTTTCTTATTTTATTTTTCCTGTTCTAGCGTCCTTATTATTCGATATACGAGCAAGGCTGAGACCTTGAGTCATTTTCCTCAAAGCTCAGGACTTTCCTTGACCTGGTTTATCCGGGAATGGTAGAGGTCCTTTTTCTCCAAGGTCTTTCTTGGAAGATGTTCGGAATTAGCTTGTGTACGGAAATGGAGGCAAACTTCTTTGGTTTTATCAAGCGCGAACGCAGAAAAGTATAGTGATCTTTGTTCTCATGGCTCAAATAATTTGATGTTTTCTTACAAAAATTTGGACATCAAAGATTCATCATCACGCACTATTCATTATAATAAAATAACTAGATCTTGATCTATTTATGGGATCACAAGAGAAACTTTCGTATGGAAACTAAATCATCAGCAAGAAGAAATAACACAGACAAATTGAGAACCCTCGAATTTTTTAAGGGTTAAACATTTAAAGATTCCTTCCTTAGTAACTAACGAAATATTTACCATTTTCTCCTTCCTAGCACAGGTAATTAATTGCTATGATAGGGGGTGGTAGGGTAGGTGTTTTGTAAATAATTGACGTTCGGATACACCTGTTGATGGTTCCGGGGGAGACTATTGCTTTGGGGTGACAGAATTGACTCGAGTCACGGAATCCTTCGACCCAGTTTGAAGGTATTTGTAAATAATAGAAATAACAATGAAGCTTAGGAATAAACTACTTAGGTAGGTACTTCATTGACCTTATTGTTAACTACATTTTAAGGATGTTTGTTCCTCTTTCACGTAAAAACTACTGAACGAATCGGGCTGAAATTTAGAATACACCTACATATTTCTAGCCCGGGAATAACACATAGGCTACTTTTGGGGGTTAAAGGTGGAATTCCCCAAAATGGTTACAGGAGAAGATCTTCCCTGTACCCCCACTTACCCGGGGTCTTTCGACCGACAGTTGATGTCGGAAAGTTCTATAGAGGCCAGATGTTGTTGAAACCAGCGTTTGCGCGATCTAGGATTATGGGTCACGTGATCTACTTTTTGCACTCAGAATTTTTGTTATTTCATTAGTAGTTCAGCTCACATCATGCTAGATGTCGCTACAGCTACTTTTCGTCTCATAGGGATCCTAAATCAGTTCCCATGGGAAAGAAATAGCCTTGAAACGTTTCCATAGAAATAAAGCGTGCGAAGCCGCGAGTAGATTCTAGTGGTTCCAAAATGTTTGAGTACCCAATGTCCGTTTGAACCATTAAAAATTATGTGTTGATAGCCTTTGCTCATAGCTGATTAGCCTATAATATTATAACTACGATTATTTTAACTGGATGTTACGATAGGTATGGTAGTTGGATTTAATTAGAAATTTGGCAATTTGCCAAACTTTATAGGAATCTACTTCAGATAGACGGAAATGATGACTAGTTATTTTTCATTGATTAGTTTATTAGTTGCTGGTATGGCAAATAAATTGATTAAACGAACATATCTACAGAAGTTCGATCGATATTGTTAGTCGTTTAATTTCACATTGGTGAAATTAAAATGAAGAATGCTATTTTTCTGGTTAATGCTTTACGATGTTCATTAAAATGTAATTAAGACAAGGACCGATCGCTATAACATTTTAAAAGTTAATTACTTAGATAGTTATTTTAATTAGAAAACGCTCAAGACTAGTGTCCTCGGGAGACTTTACCCATACACACATACAACTCACACACACACAAGGAATTTTTGGCTTTTTTGTTAATTAAGTAATTATCCTAAAATAAAACTTACTATTATTATAAACGCGAAAGTTACGTTAAGCTTCGATTATTTAAACTAACAGCGTTCGGCCATCATAACCAATATAATAATATTATTATGTTATTATTTATGAATAAACCATATTATAAAATAGAAAACTACTTATAAAACCTAGTATTAAAAACTGAAATAATTCAGCTAACTGCAGAATGTTCAAACAACCTAGAAGAAAGTACATACCTACCTGGTGTTGACATTAAAATTGAACAAGGTAAACATATTTTTTAAATATTTATAAAGAATTTACCTATAGTAAGGAGATGACGTGATCTAAGGAACCAAAACCAACCAATAAGCATTGGAAACAGGGTTGGCATGATTAAAACAAATGGTTTTAAAACACATGTTTAAAATAATGTTTAAAACAGTTTGATTTTGAACCGTGTTTTTTATCACACGTTTAAAAACACAGATTAAAACAAGTTTTAAACATTGTATAAAACGATGAGAAAAAAACAAGCTTTAAAACTACTTTTCATTGCGAATGAATGATATAAAATGAAAGTAATATTTTTTTGATAAGTTATTTATTCAGTCAAACAAAGATCTAAGTACCTACCAAGTACCAGGATTTGAAATGAAATGTGAGAAAGAAAGGCACTCGTATTTATAGAATTCATATTAAGTAATTCCCCGCCGGTAAAGTCCCGTTAGGAAAGTCCCTAATGGATGGCTGTCGAATGGAATAGTGGTAATTTTATTCCCCTCATTTAAATATAATTATTAGGGATGGGCCTAACTTCGGCATTCTTCCGAAATTCGGTTGAAATGCCGAACATTCGGTATAAGAAAAGAGTGAAATAGTTGCACAATTTTGATTTTAAGATTAATAAAACATAAAAAAAATCAAATCTGTCATACTCACTCATACCTGATTAAATAAATAAGCCTTTTAAATAATTTAAAATCATGGTAATTTATTTATTAATCAAGTAACTAACTGTCATTATCAGTTTCCTTTTTCGACATTTCAGTCTTAACACGTTGAACGCTTCGTGAAAAATCGAGCATTTCCGTTCAGGCCACGGGGCTCACCGGTGAGCCTACTCGTACTGTGCCGTTTGAGCCACGGGGGTCACTTGTGAGCCGCGTCAGAGGTTTGACGTAAACGCTTCCTACAAGCCACAGATTGCAGCTATGAAACAAAACGCGTATGGAAGTGATTATTTGATTATTGATTATAGCCGCGTGGCCCTGTAGCCGATACGGACGGCGTGGTTTTGAAATCCAATAGAAACTTTTACATATAACAAGGTATTTGTAATAATGCTAGGGTTGTGCTAACGTTACGGTAGAAAATACTTCTAACCTTTATTATGCACAATAAAACTACAAAATAATAATCAAATAATTATTAAAATACAAATTTAAAGACTTATTTACTTCAGCAAAAGAAAAAATATTTGTGGATCTTATGAAACAATCCAAAAAAAGGTAAGGTTTTTTTGGACAGCTTTGGCCATATGTGACCACTTTTATCGTCTTCGTTTTGGCCTGTTTGCTATCCAAGACTCTTACGTTGTCTTTATTTTCAATCCCAGGATTCCGGGATTGGTAAAACTCGATCCCGGGATAATCCCGAGATCGTAGAAAGTTGAAAAAAATTAAGTATTATAAGAAAATAGCTTGTATTTACTTTCAAAAACAAATTAGAAATCAACTGAAATCACACAAGCTTAATTTTACGTAATTAAACACTATAAATTAAAAAAAACTGATCTTTGTTTATATCTACATTCTTACGGTAGACAGGCAAATACATACTACAATTTGACCATGATGCGACCGAAGAGATGATCGATTACCTGTTTATGGAATGCTTGTTGTGTTTTATCTTGTGTAAGGTTACATAAATTGTATTATTTGATAAAACAATAACTAATTCGAATATATTATCAGTTAGTTTAGATAAATAAAATTTGATTAAAGAAAACTATACCGATGTCAACCGAAATGATCGGATTTGCCTTTTTTTCTTATTTATTACGTTTCAAAGTCAAAGTGCTTTATTTCCTTTAGACCTAACAGGACTCTTGGACACGTCACAGAATTTATGTTACAAATTGGAAATAAAGCATTCACTTTGAATTTCAATCTTTTTAAGGTAAAGCGAACAGGAAACGAAAAATACCTTGTTAGGTTGTTAGTTTTCGAGTGGGAGCAAAACTTGTACCAAACATTTCTATTTTTTTTTTTATTGATAATTTATGCGCTCCTACAACAAAACTCACACTTGGAGTTAGGAGGAGCGTATACAATGCCCGTTGAAAGGTACCTTTACTTTGTTTCCGATAAAAAGTTTTTACATTTTCCTATACAATTTGTGTTAACATTATATATAGCGCTCTGTTTTTAATTATTTCTAACAGATTTTAAAAAATTCTTTATCCCGATAATCCCGGGATTTCAAAAAATGTAATCCCAAAATTTTCGGGATCGAAAATCGACCGGGATCCCGGGATAGAATCCTCTACATTAGCGGCATGTCCTTCTAACTTTACTTTTTTCTTCTTTTTTTCATCTGTTATCTAATTGGAAACTTTGGTTCAGAAGATTTTTCTCAATGTTATCCAACTGCGTTAGATCCTCTTGCGTAAGCTCGAAATCAAACTCATCCATTTTTGCGAAAAGCGTATTAGATCGTCACATGTCGACAAAGCGCACCATACCAAAGGCGCGGCGGCGCGCGCGCGGGGTGAGCCGCATTGTGACCCCGCGGCCCCCGCCAACGGAAAACAGGAAATCCTACGCCCTAGGCCACGGGACCCACCGGTGAGCCTTTGACGATAACTTAAAAACTACACGGTAAAAGTCGGTTATTTTTATTTTCCATGCCAATTACTTCATTTTATTAACTTTGGAATTAAAATTATAAGTTGATGAAAATGACCGATCACCTGATTTTGGCTTGGCCCGAATGGAAAAGTAAGCTAGGCTCACCGGTGGGTGATGTGGCGTACAACGTGTTAAGTTTTAAAAATAAAAAATCATATTCAATAAGTTCTTATTAAATTAGGAAGTCTTATGATTTGAATCAAATAAAATTTTTGAAAATTCAATATATTAATTACTTATAGGTATATTTTATTGTTGTTTGTTAGTTGTTACCATATAAGTGCAGAATAAAAACCGAACTTCGGCATTTTTGATTTTTACCGAATGTTCGGCCGAAATTCGTATTCGGTTCAAACCACATTCGGCCCATCACTAATTAATAAATATTCGGGGTGCCCCTATTCATAGAATAGAATTTATAGTTTATAGGTATTTCCCCGCCGGTATAGTCCTGCTAGGAAACATTCAGGGTGAATGTAAATCGTTTAGTAGTGATTAGAGATACGCAACATAAAATAAATGATCGTTTTTTGTCAATATTTATTTTACTATAGAAAATTTGAAAAGTCAAAAGATCTAGTCTGGAAATGAAACATTATAGGTCGAATTAATTTAAAATAATGCCCTAAACTAAAAAGGACAAAAAAAAACAAAAAATACAAAACAAACACTTGTTTAAAACAATTTGAACTGTTTGTTTTATAAAATTTAAAAAAAACTGTTTTTTTTCCAACCCTGATTGGAAACTTGTTTTTATTGCAATTTTGCAATACAAAATGTACCTTATCTGAATTAACCTTGCGTTGTGTTTGCAGAGTTCAGGCAAACAGAACGGAACTCGATCGTAAAGTTATTATCTTACAATGCCAGAACCATTTCCAAACACATTGCTTACTGGTACTTACATATTGTGTAGAAAATTGTTTTTTCTTGTGTTTATTGGTAAGTATGGCAATTTTTTATCAGAGTTTATTATGAACCTCAAATTCAATCCAACAGGCTTGGAGTTGGAATAATCTCACACAAAACACATTATTTCATATGTACAGTAGCGTTCACTATTTGCTATACCCCTTATTTCTAAAATATTCGCCAACAATAATGTTGAAGAACTTCAAGCAATCTTAAACTAAGTGCAAAAACTTAATCATAGTTGAGATTCGAACCACGGCTTGACGCAGCGCAGTCGACCGTTCTTTCAATTCTGCTACCCGGTATGTTGACTCACAGTTCGAATTTTTAAGCCAGTAGTTTTATCTTAACGGTGGACGTTGAATCAGTTGAATGCATTTATTAATTTTGTTCAAATAAATGAGGGTAGTTTTAATTTTATGTAACGAATGACAGTCAAGTAAGCGTTTCACCACCGCTGGAGAATAATTATTAGTAAACTATGTTTACGTGTTTAAAAGTTTAAAATATAAAAAATGAATAGCCATTTAAACAATTTTGTAAGAACAAAAACTATAAAAATTCACGAACAAAACGTTCCTCATAAAGCTATGCAAGTCAGCTTGGGATAACCGTAAGTTTATTTTTATTTTGTTTTGTATTAATTCGTCGTATTTATTGAGCATAGATAATTAAACTTTTTATTTAACTTTCAAGGAAATAACGATTCAATTTTGAGTGAGGAGATACGCTTTGACTGGAGATGTAAAGCAATGCGATCGGGTCCACGCCCATGGGTTTTTACATCAGAACGCCATCGACAAATTGTGAATACCTTCTCACAGCCATTGTTTGGAGGAAACCAAACAAACGACTCCTACCACAAAATATACCTACTACCTGTTCAAGCAAGTGGCAGAATTACCATAGGTAAGATGTGATATAAATAATAAGTATTACTATGCAAATTCTGCTGCAAAATCAGTTTATTTACTAGAGACTAAATGACCTATCTAGTAAATTTCCAACATCTTTTTTATTACAAACTAAATTGTCTGTCCAGTCAATTTTTAATTGAATATATACCCCTACCTACAAGTCTTGAGAAGTCAGTGTTTTTTTCAGGTTATTGAGGCTGGATGTCACCCATGGGCCCAGGAGAACTCGTAGAAATTGGCGGCCGCTTGGGGAACAATATTTACAAGTGTTGAAAGAAGTTATGATATCACAGTGCTCGTTGCTTATCCAGTATCTCAAATGAAAAGTAGGCTAGAACAAAGTTACCAAGCGAGGGTTATCCAATTCGATACCTATTAATTTTGAGTTGGTAAACAATAATTTAGTTTTGCTATGGTAGTTCTAGCATGCTTTTCATTTAGCGTATTGCATAATTATGCTCCAATTTTCTTTTAATGGGTAAATAATGGTCTGTTACACACGAGAGATCTAAATTGTTAATATTTATTAGATGCTGCCTATAACAAAGTAGACCTTACAGTATACTGTGGTATAGGTATTCTAATAATATCAAAACATGTTTGTTCTACTTGTGTGTTGACTTTTATTTACAAGGATTATAAAACAACATAGTTGTGTGAAAAGGAACCGAAAATTTAATTAATTTTATTAATATAAGTTAATATCATTCTAATGTAATTTAATTTATTCAGACTTTCTTTCTATTGTATTAATAAAATAGCATCACATAAAATCTGAGATGTGTTTATTATATTCCAATCATACCCTATTGCTTATTAGTAAAAAAATAGATTATAGACAATTATTATGCTATAAAGTCATAGGTGAAAAAAAGCAAAAATAACATCGGTATAAAGAATCGAACATCCTACCCTAGAACACAAGCCCGACCCTTGAACTACTCATCCAAATTGTGATTGCAATTTTAGTCGAAATTAAAGATAGCTTTTATTTTAGCTAGCTCAACTGTTTTAAGTGTATCATTTTCATTATTTACCAGGTTATTTTTTTCTTTTACAATAATAGTAGTAATTTTCTTTGTTATTTTAGTTACTAGTGCTTTGTCAAAAAAAGCAAAAAATTGTTTAAGTAAACCAGCAGGTTTCGATCCTGGTATGTCTATTAGGGGGGGTAAGCAAATAATGAACGCCTCTGTACAACAAAACAAATAAAACCTATATACCTACAATAAAACAAATAAAAAATGCTGGTCAATTCACACAGCATCATCTATCCCCAAGCTAAGCAGAGCTTATGTTATGTTATGGCTACTAGATATCTAATACATTATAATAGGTAGGTACAACATAGATAGAGTTTATAGTTTTCCAAACACGAAGAAAAACAGAACACCACAAACATCAGACTTCAGCACACAAACTCCAGATGTACAAATATTTTTGTCCCGGGGCGGGAATCGAAACCTTTTACATCGCAAGCGGACTTTCACTCGCTATGCCACAGAGGTCGACAAATCACATTACGAGCGAGCAATAATAAATACCTATATCATGATCTGTTGAAATGTCAGGAAAATATAGTACCTACCTACCTACCTACTTAAAATAAAACGCGATAAATACCCGTGGATGTTTATAATAAAATAAACGGGCATGAGACGTGACAACAATAATACATAAATGCTTATCAAATTAAGACATAATATATTATTAATTGATAATTAAAATCACAACTTACCTACCTACCGAATCGTTGATTACAGTGGGCGTGATGTTTGCTTGTAAATCATTTTCACCGTTAAAATGGAGGATATCTTCGACATTTTAAACAAAACTATCCAAACTTGGACAAAATGTTTACCTTTCCATCTCTAAATTTGCCTTTGTGAACTCATTGTAGGTATAACTACCAACTACCAACCTACCTAAATACAACTTTCTGTTCACAAGTTCTCAAGAAACAAGTTACGCAATCTTTTTGTGAGTTAATGCTTTTGAATTTGTACCCCTTGAGAACTAAGATCTCGCTGTATCTCATACTCAACTTGTAAAGAAATAACGTATTTTAGAGTATAAGAATAAAAACTTATTTTTTACACTATATGGATATGGTTGCCAGGCAAATAAAGTCAGCTATTAATGTTTAAACAGTCTGGAGACTAAACAATGTTAAAAAATTTAATAGATATTAAATTAATCCTTGTTTCAATGCTAATATTGCAAATAGTACAAAAAAAATTAAGGACTTCGCGCCAATAAGTAGCAGCTACTTACTTTTTTAACGTCATTGTTACGTACGTGACGGTAAGAAGGAAGGTAAGAAGAACCCACCTCCTTATTAAATATCCAACAATCACCAAGAAGGCCGCTTTCAGTTCCATTTTCAAAATTAATTCAAATAAATTGTACGTTCTTTGTTTTTTAATCTTTTTGTAAGGGCAAAGGTTTTGTACCGGCGGCGGCGGCTGCTAATAACATACAAAACACAAAAATAGAAAAGCAATTTTGACCCGAGTAATATTTTACGTCAAATGGATTTTTTTTACAATACCAATTTATTCAGATATTCAATGCTCAAAAAATTTAAAGTCTCCAATAACACGAACCATTGTGTTGTTCTTTGCATGATGTCATGTGATGATTGCAATGACTAATCATTTAGCGGCCTTGAATAACTATTACGGGATACCCAGGTCTAAAATATGATGCTCGATAATCAAGATAGCATCCTGCATCCAACATCAAAGCTTTGATTATATACTTGTCTATATAATCAAAGCATCAAAGTAAGCAGATTCTGAGTTATCACTACATACATACATAGTATAAAACAAAGTCGCTTTATCTGTCCCTATGTCCTTATGTATGCTTAAATCTTTAAAACTACGCAACGGATTTTGATGCGGTTTCTTTTAATAGATAGAGTGATTCAAGAGGAAGGTTTATACGTATAATAAAACCGTGCGAAGCCGGGGCGCATCGCTAGTATGTCATATTATGTAGTTTTTCATTATACTTAGGAAGCATCTACACTCGGATCGGAACGAATATTTGCAGATCGTACAAACATTTGTTCCGTGGGGGCAATCAAACCCGCAAACTGCGTCGCAGTCGGACCTTCGCCCGCTATGCCACTCAGGTCGTCAAATAACGGGCGGGATGTTAGGTAGGTTAGGTACCTATTTGGTACATATATTTAAATTCTTAGGTAGGTACATATCTAGTTTTGTTAGTAGCACAATACCTAAATTAATTGTGAACTAGTAGTGACTAAAATCGCCTCGGTAGGTTAGGTATCATCACTACATAGTATAAAACAAAGTAGCTTTTTCTGTCCTTATGTCCCTATATCCCTATGTCCCTTTGAATGCTTAAACTTTAAAACTACGCAACAAAATTTATTCAAGAGGAAGGTTTTTATACGTTTAATAAAACCGTGCGAAGCCAGGGCGGGTCGCCAGTAAATAATATTCCAGGACATGGTACATATTCTCCCTACCTACCTAACAAAATACAAAAACTTTCGTGGTCGTTAAGAATCAGGATGACCATTCGTGTAGATGACATCAGAGTGTTTTCAACAACCTTTTAGTGCCGGATTAGAATAATAAAGAAATAAATCTAATGACTTGGCTAAACGGAAGTGCATTAGACATAAATACGCAGGTAGGTACACGGTACCTTGAATTTAATCGCCCTATAGCCTATACCTATTAGGTAGGTAGTATGCTTGCTTCGTATGTAAATACCTACCTACAAATTACAATAAACTGTACTTATTTACCTAGCTGGTGCTTCGAAAGAGGACCAATTTGGTCCTAGTTAGTCACAAGATGGATGACGTTATTTAAGGACAAGCTTAGCAAAGTAGGTAGGTACCTACACACATTGTATAGGTACCTACCTAGTGTGCAATGTGTGTAGGTATTACCATAGAAAAATCATATTACATACTATATACCTACCTAAAATATGTAGGTAACCTAACAAAACAATCCGTTTTCACATTGGGAAGTATGTAGGTGGTATCTACCAAAAATATTGCGAGTAAAAATAAGTTTGTAAGAACTAGGTATGAGAGAAACCACCTGTTTTCTTGCTACTACGTAGGAGTTGTTTGTAACAACATGAACAAAAGCTTTCTTGGTTCTCTTAGAGTTTTTACACTATAAATTTTACCCAAAGGCATATCTAGATTCTCACTGAATGAATTCCCGGAATTTGTCATTAAGCTGGTAAGTAAAAGGACGTATTCAATTTATTTAACGACTATTGGAGCTTGAAACCATCGCTACCCATACCATAGGGCAAGCGTCCGTTTCGTCTCGTGGCCATCAATCCGTAACGTGCCTTCTAAACCGGTTTTACAACTCTCATGCCTCTAAATTAAACTTACCGCGACCAGCAGATTGAAGAAAAACAGCACATATTTCACAAAACTCGTACCACATCCCATCTTGACACTACACAGTGAATTATTTGAACACAGAAACACTCGCGCTTTCACGGCACGCAACACGACCAACCAGCTTCGACGTAGTACAAGAGACTAGTGAAGCTAGTAGAATCGAGAAGGCGTCGCCCCCCACTCCCCGCCAAGCTCCATGAATCATGGCTAGGGTGACCATATTGCCATAAAGTTATTTGAAAAGTGAGATCATGCCAGGAGTCATGCTTGCATTGACCAGTGCAACGTCAGGATGTCCTTGAAAATGAGATCACGTTCGAATTTTGAAATCAGGTGATGAGATCATCTGAATGAAATTGTGTTACGTTTTGCCAAATGTCTGTTTATAAGTAGTTAGGTTTGGTTAGGTTAGGTTAGGGTAGATGTTCTTTTTCAAAAAGGTAATCGAACAATAACATTTTAATTGTCATTTTTATAGAAGTTATCATACGTTAAACGTTATCTGACAAAGCTGCTAACTGTCTGATTATCATTAGGAGATCAACAGCCAAAAAACTGTAAGTACGTTATCCATTTCTCCCCCACAGTTTTTGGGTTCGGTTCGTTACCCCCCGATCCCGTTTCCCCCCGGTTCGTTACCCCCCGATTTGGTTTAGCCACGATTAATTTTATAAGAAGCAATTTTCGACGAAAAGTACAGGCAGGCACAAATGTGTTCTTAAAACTTAGAATTTTTTTTTTTAATTAAGGTCTTCTTGAAAAAGATAACTCAATAAAACTTAAATGGAATATTCATTTTGGTTTTATTATCTCTAGTAGATTTGAAATCATATACATAATATAATTACTTTAAGTCATCACAGTTTTTGTCTGATTGCACAATTAAATATTAAAATAAATTAAAAACTGAGTAATCTAAGTAAAAAAATGCAAAATCGGAATATCCTTATCACTTAATAAAACGTAGTTTTGAGAGATTTATAATCAGATACAAGATTAGTTTCTTCTTAATTTAAAATCATCACAGCTCTTGTGTATAGGCATTATTAAAATATAGAATCATTTAACATCTAGATAATATAAATAACATGAGTATATGAATAAGAAAAAAAAACAAGCAAAATAATCAGTTCTACTTATACTACTTATTTAGTTCCTACTTTAAAATAATCACAGTTCTTGTTCTGATTTATAATATGTTTTAAAATATGTACTTACCTAGTTTAAACTAAATAAAACTTAGTTTTGAGATATTTAAATCAGATACAAGATTAGTTTCTTCTTAATTTAAAATCATCACAGCTCTTGTCTATATGCATTATTAAAATATGGAATCATTAAACATTTAGATAAAGTAATGAACATAGGAATATAAATAAGAAAATAATCACAAAAACAAGCATAATAATAAGTTCTACTTAAAAATTAGTATTTAAAATAAAGAATCATTATTAAAATATGTATTCATTAAACATCTAGATAATATAATTAACAAAGGAATATAAATAATAAAATAATCTTTCTTATCGGATGCATTTTGCAATAGATAAGTACCTTATATTTTTGACTTGAGTGTAAAAGAGACGGAAATATCTGTCCAGACTAGGTTATTGTCATCCATAAACCGGTACGGGTTCAGGTAGGCACGCGGTAAGTTCTAAACAATAGAAAGGGTACTACGGTATACCCTTGATGAGTTCATTACACAAATAAGTACCTGTTAGTTACCTATTTGCTATTACAGGAATTATTATTATAATTTAATAAAATTTATTACCTACCATATATTTGAACATCATACATACATAAATCAATAATAGTAAAAACTAAATAATTTAAATAAGAATAAAATTCTGAAGCACTTTAGTTTTCGTCGGTACTTTATGCAAATTACGGTAAAACTGACAAAAAAGATTGATATAAAATTTGTTTAAATCGGGGGGTAACGAACCGGGGGGAAACGGGATCGGGGGGTAACGAACCGAACCCCAGTTTTTGGGTAACTTATATGCATAAAGAATGTCTTATTCACTTAACTGAGACATGTCATCTTATAAAAAACTAGATATTCAAAAAGTTCTTCAAACTAGATATCCTTCGATATCAACTAACATGCTGACCCTACCTTTGAACCCTCATTCACCTGTCGTCCGTCTCCCTTGCACTTTGACTGTCTCAATCTGCACGAATGCTCTTGCCATCTCACTCCGTCTTCATCTCAGCAGGATCTTTAACATGAGTGGTATGCTCGCTTACTTTGTTGTGGATTCCAAAGCATTTCTTGGATTGCGTTTTGTAGTTTAGTTTCGTAGCATTTACATTTTATAATCCTGATAGTTTCTTAAATTGATCGAAAAGCGAAATATACTAACTATTAGTTCCTATTTATTTGTTGCATAATATATAGCTCATAAAAACCCGCAAAGGTCAAAGATAACATTATGACCTGTTTCAGATAAGCAGCCACATTCACAGAAATTGTTATCCCACTGGTGGTTTTCTTTTACAAATACCCACCTAGTGCCTACAGTTTGGTGGGATATTACCAGAACTATGAAACTTTGGAGGTAACTACCTGTGTAATAAGTCATTACATAGGTAGGTAGGTAATAAGTTATTACATGATCGGTAGTTAGCTCCAAAGTTAGTACCGGAACATATTAATTAATATCTACTATACTAATCCTACTAATATTATAAACGCGAAAGTTTGTAAGTATGGATGGATGGATGGATGTTTGTTACTCTTTCACGAAAAAACTACTGAACGGATATGGGTGAAATTTAACACAGACATAGAATAGAGTCTGGAATAACACACAGACTATATTTTATCCCGGTATTCCCACGGGAACGGGAATTAACGCGGGTGAAAACGCAAGGCTCTGCTAGTAACTAATAAGTTACGGTAAGTTCCACGTAAACCTGGTATATGAAGGCATTGCCATTTCGAAATAAATTCGCTTTCAATCAAGTTACAAAACCCTGCCGCGTCGAGCAGGGCCGGAGAAAGCGACCGCTCGCTTGCTTATTGCTTTCTCATTCGTCAATACCCTTCACATCTGTTTTATTTTGTAATACCGTATAGTAGATACAGTACCTTTCAATGTGGCATAATTTATAGCAAGATGTGCTGTATTCGTTATGTGATGCATGTCATACGAAGGTTTTTATTATATTTTGGTTTTTCGGAGAACAAAAAGTTGTACACTACGCACAGGTGTTGAACCATAAGAATAAATAATAACTACGGTTGAACCCTATTGTAACAATTGAAGATTTTTAAAAGACCTCGTATATGAAAATTAAAAAAAAACTTGCAGATGCAATTCTTTTATACTGTAATGAATGTATTATGCATGCAAGTAGGCATACCTACGATGAAAAAAAGGATTAAATTTCCATCGCATTGCTGCACGCCCTGTGATGAAAGCTATCGGCTAATTTCACTTGAAACATATTTATGGATAACTATAGTAGTCGTATCCGCCCGCGGCTTCGCACGCGTTGTTTCTATGGAGACGTTTCAAGGCTATTTCTATCCCATGGAATCTGATTTTTGGGATGAAAAGTAGCCTATGTGTCATTCCAGGGCTAGAACTAAGTCTTTTAAATTTCATCTCGATCGTTTCAGTAGTTTTTGGGTGAAAGGGAACATACATACAATCATACAAACTTTCGCGTTTAATATTTTGAGGTAAGTCGGATGGGATTGTAATAAAAGCTTTGTTTTTCAATAATTTTGCAAGTATATTTATGTCAGTCAATTAAACACTGTATCAAAAAAACTGAAACTTACTACTATAATAACTAATCTATTCTACTTATAAAAATTATCATAAAATGCAAAACAAAATAGAATCATTCTCATTATTACACAACCTTCGATCAACTAATACCGCCATACCATATTCAATGCTTACAGGATAGAGGAAAAAAATATAAGAATAGATACATAAGGACACCTAAAATGGCCACATTATGACATGCAAGGCAAATAAGTAGATACCTAGTTAATGTATTTCAATACTTCTTTAAGCTGAATGCGATTAAATCTAGTACCTATCTGTAACACAACCTTTGCTTAGCTCGGGGCCTTTATTTAATTAAAATTTAAAAAACCTAAACACAAGGTATGAGCTGCCCTCCTGTAGTAATGAATTTATGAAAGCGCATTAAAGTTTACTTAATTTTAATTATATATTATATTCACTCGTCCACGTTAGACATTGTTATAAACAATTGAGAAAAAACACGAACTACATATTTATCTGTATTGTTTTATATTTTCCAATCATCTGTTACAAGGAAAAAGTTTTAATTTTTTTCATCAATCATTTTGCCGACAGCGGACGTGATTCTGTATCCTGTACCTACACCTATATAAATCCACGCTTTTTGATAGGCCTATATACATAGTAGGTAAGTAAATCATTGGTAATGCGTTGAGGTTAATTGGTAATTACATTTATGTAGGTACCTACGTGATTCTGATAACTATTCTAGTGAGAGTTATCGTGTAACATTACTTTTGTAGTTATAGATAAAGTCATGTTATTCGAGGTGTAAATATAAACCCTTTTGGGATTATTTAAAACAGCGATATAAGTAATTTCTGTTAAATTTAGGAACTTAAGAATGCAGGTATATTCTTTTTAGAATAAAAACAATTCAGTCGCATATGATAAAAAGTGATATGACGACCAGACATCTGGGGTATAAAGACCACTAGGTAAACTGTACCTAGACTTAAAAAGAATGACATATAATTATAGAACTAATTTAACTAACTATGATATATAAGTCAAAAGTTTGGCATTTATCATAACAGTCAAAAATTTGGGAGCATAGCATAGTGGCAAGGACTTATCCTAGTGAGAACCCAAATTATAGAACCCCTAGTTATTTTCAATATACCTTTAGTATCCTAGAATCTGATTTGTGACTCAAAACTAGACTAATTATAGTTTACTTTTTTATGAAGATTTAAACTTGAGTTCAATACCTAAATAGGTGTAATTGGTGTTGTTCACCAAAAGTTAATCGTAGTCAAAAAATGCTTTCATTCGGAAGCAGTCAATATTAACGCAATTATTCGTCAAAATAGAGACAACTCCACGCCTCTTTTTAACCTGAGTTTTTAACATGACATCTATCCTACTAAAAACAACAACAAAGTCTATTCCTACCAACCCAGGTGTAAGACGATGAACACACGAAGAAGGTGAACACAATAATTTAACCTCAAGAACACCTTTACCGCGGCCCACTGTCACTTCAGCTTGATAATTCATTGAGCTATGTCGATAATTTTGGGTTCTCTATTTGATGTAGGTATTCCTTACGAATACTATCCTTCAGAAAAAACTCCGAGCATATCTCTTTCCATAGCTCGCTGTGCTTTGAACTGGTGGACCAGCCCTACCGTGAGTATCCGCGTCTCAGCTTCGTAGGTCATTATGGGCTTCACTTACAAAATTACAAAAAACTTACTATAGGAAAGTACATACTACTAGGTATATAATATCTACTTAATACTTGGGCAAGGTGGGAGCTGGCGCGCTCGCGAGCAAGGAATCGTCAGGAGCTGAGAAGGCTTCTCTGATAGAAGTGGAATTCCTCAAAGACATTCGTCTCTCCTTGATGGCGGTCGCTAGGAAGAACGTGCAGAAGATGCCGGTGCTCTGAAACAGATGAACTAGATTTTAGAATTACCTATCTAAGGTAAATTACTAGTGACCAGTAAATCAACAATTCTCTAGGCTTCCAAAATGAGCACTTCAAATGACATGAAAAAGTCCCAGCTTCGTACGGGTGTAATATACCTCTACATATAAAATTTCCTCTTAAATCACTCTATCCATTAAAAAATCGCATCAAAATCCTAAATTTAATTTAATTCCTAAAATAAATTTTAAAGATCTAAGAATATAATAGGGACAGACAGACAGCGAGAAGAGACTTTGTTTTATACTATGTATATTGTGTACTTAAGATATCGCACTCGGGGAATATTTAAGATATTAAACAATTATTTCTAGAGGCCCAAGTATGATGATAACCTTAGATAGTAAATTAAATGACATCGCAAAAATTATAGACTTCGGGACAAGGAAGGGGGAATGGAAGGGTCGCGGGTTCAAGTCACGACGAAGAATTTTTTGCGATGTTATTTAATTTCCTATGCTTATTTATAATGTTATCAAACATGGGCCCTAACTGAAACTACTGACTGAACAGACTACAACAAAATAAGATAAATTATAAGTCAGATAGGAATAGATAGAAGCATATAATATATAGCTTGGACTAAGAAGAAAAAAGGAAGAGTTAAAATACAGTAAAAAAGAATGAAAGGAAAGACAAAGTTTGAAAAGTCCAATCGACATGTAAATTAAAGTGGCGTTGGACGCAGCTTTATGTGGAGAGAAAATAAAGAAAAATGAACTTAAATAAAAGGGATATCCGTACTGTATAAAAACAGGGTTTTTGTACCCTGTTTTTATACTGGATTTCCCTTTACATGGAGGGAAACAGAAAGCGACGTATAGAATCATCATCGTATTTGTTTATTTCATTTTGTATATTTTTGAGTTTGTGTGATTTGCAAATGTGATAAGAGTTATTTGTTTTTAACACCAACCTACTACGTACCTAACCTACCTAGCAGCGTATAAACACCGGATGACGGTTTGTTTAATTAATAGATTACATTCTACGAATGTACTAGCTTACAACATAGGTCTGATTAGGTTACAAGATACAGCAACTCAGCAAAATGTTGTATCAGGGGGATTCTCTGTGCTGTGACGTTGTCGCCCAAAATTTTGGCACAGTTCCAAAATAATATTACTTATGATCTATTTTGGAACTTGGGTGGCCAAAGAGAACTGAACCAACTAGTATAGTGTAATATTAAGTTAAAGTTTATGTATCTACTTACTTACTACTTATTTCGAACAGGTATAATACGTTAGGTGCCTAATATTGTATCAAATACACTTGTCTTATGGGTGTCCTTGTATCCTTTCACCAATAATTTTTCCTAATTTTAAATTGTTTTTCATGTTATAGAAATTTGGAACTGAGGAACCAAAGAAATAAATAAAACTTATATAATTCTAGTTCAGATCCCCATCTAGATCTTCTGATCTAGACCTACTTTGACAAACCAAAGCTTTTTTTTAGGTTAGCCTTAGTTCACATAACGTTATTTACAAAGTATCAAAACACGAAGCCCCTACTTATAAAGCCGCATATAAAGCCTTGAAATCTTCCCAACCCCAGGGTAAATCATAAATAAAACTCCTCCGTGACATAACTCCAAGGTCAAACATGCGATATAACAACCACCCCCTTCCTTATCCTTCAACATCCTTTTCATTTCAGACTACCCCGTGACGTCATCGGCAGACTGGCGCCAAAAACGCGTTATACAATAGCAACTCATGTAGTAAATGTAGTTTTCACATAAAACTTGTTTCATATTTACAGCTCTACTAAACTCCGCTAAACTTGGTAATGGAAAAACTTTAAAGTTAAAATTAAAGTTAAATATTCAAATAAAACAGGGTAATACAATTATTACAAAAAACCTACCTAATTGGCTCAAATACAAATTTTGTATCTTTTATGATTTTGAAGCACAAGAAATGTTTTTAAACCTTTATTGTGCTTCAAAATCATAAAAGATACAAAATTTGCGCTTTTCATTCGATGCATTATTTATGCCCACATGAGCACTGCACAAGCTGCTCCAAAGCTACTCCAACCAATCAACAGACATCCATGACGTAATACCGATTGAGGCCAATTTTAACCAGCTGTGTGTATAGTATAAAAATAACAACCTATTAAAGTTTATCACTTCTGTTTATTTCAATGTAGGGCGCGAGAAATGAAAACACTAGTTGCTTTATTTTGATCAGAGAAAACTATAAACTTGATTAGCGTGAAAAGAGTATTAGAAAACAAAGGTTTGGTATACGTTCTGATAATAGAAAGTTATTTACGACTTTTATGGAAAGGGGATACTGATTTTAAAACTTAGTCTACATTATAAGATGAGTATACCTACCTATTAGCCTTGTGATTAGGTCTAGAGACGCGGAATTTCGATTGAGGGTAACGTCTATAGATAGCAGGATTATCAGGTCATGAAGTGAAGATAACAATGGAGAATATGCGCCCTACGTGATAATGAGCAGTTCGAAACTATCTGTGACCAATATTTGCCTATTTTAGTCAGACAGATACAGATTTTATTCATAATACCAATGTCATCGAGTAGTCAGATTCAGATCACATCATACAGTTCGGTACTTAATAAAATAATGCACTTAAAATTAAATGACGAGGAATTTTATTCAAGGGGTCGATTATAAAAAGATATTTCTTAAAAATAGGACTCTACTTTAGGTAAGATGATGCAACCGACTTATCAGGTAATTTAGTCGATTTTATTTCATACTTGATACCTATTTAATGCTCTTTTTATTACATTCATCAACATCTAGTAATTAAAAAAAATAACTAGTTAGTTCACACACAAGAAATGTTTTTAAACCTTTATTGTACTTCTGTGTGTTCTTTCTTTACCAACTTCCTCACAATTGGCAAAGAGTAGATTTAGGTGTGGTTTAGGTAATAATATAACAAAAGAGGAAGTGAACGGGAAGATTTGGTAAATATCAAAAATTGAAACGTTAATATTACGTTTATGATTTATAAATATTTTTTGAGTCCACAAGTGAATGGAATATTCTGGTTTCTATTTCGATCAACGAATTAGCATTGCCATTCAACGTGGCAATGCTGCCAGTATTCTGGGCACTCTGAATGCCTTCTGGTGACGGCCTAGATTTTTAAGAGTTTGTTATAATATAAATGTAGGTAAATATAAGCTTTAATAAGTCGTTTTGTTATTTTTTTGTTTTGGTATCATTTCAATTAATTTTCTTTGTTTAAAACGCCAGTTTTTGATATGTTTTAGGATTTGAACGTCCTGAGGCTAGTAAATGGGGCATGAGGTGTAACAAAAAGAGTGGTTAAAAGAAATGATATTCTTGATCCCAGTTATACCTATTCCTGTGATCCCAGAGTTTAACTGACATAATCTGGCAACTTTCACCATCGTCCGGTGTATCGTCAGATATCAATAACAAATATCATAACGGTTCTACTTTCGCCTTATTAACTTGTAGGCTCAACCTCTTACAAAAACAAACCTCAGCCCATTTCTTATGCCAGATTAAACATTTGTCCATTTGTTACAACTTTGTCACGAACAATGGTTTGTTTGCTTTTTTACCGACTATTCTTGCTACTTACATTAACATTTCTTTTTCGCGAAAGTCGAATGTCGTCAGCCTTTGCAATTTGCATCTACAGTTTCGCAAAAGTGTGTCTGTAAATATTGTTGTTCTGCATACACACACCGTCAATATACACTATGTACTTTGAAGTAAGATAATATTAAAGTAGGTAGGTTAGTTGTTTTAGGTACTTTGTTTTGTTTAAAAGACCCTCGCAAAAAATTAATATTTATTTCAATGATATTTCCAAATATAATTGTGTGTTTCTCCATTCCGAAATAGCAAAAAGGATATCAATTTTTTTTGAAATTTTTGATAAACGGAACCTTAAAAATTATGTAAGATTAACCACAGTTGGTCTATAAGATTTTATAAATACCTACCCAATGAGGATTTAACTGGCTTAAATGTCATAAACCTACATGAGTTGTCAAATTATAAAAATATATTTCAATATTAAACAAAATAAGACCTATCAAGATCCTTTTGAGAGAGGAGCTAAGTTTGATAACGACGAAGGTGACAATTACAAGGTTTGAGAGCATCAAAGGTTTGTTTGCGTAGGAATTACCTACCGTCGTCGGTCGGGTTACAGAGAATCATACGCAAGTATTTTTGGTGTCTAGGAATTAATGAGTAGGTCTGTGGAGTAGGTATATCAATGATATCGTTGTTGAGGACAAAGGTCTCGGTTGTTGATTATCCTCCCAAATAGGTAGGAACAAACATCCTCACATGACTACATAGTATAAAACAAAGTCGCTTTTTCTGTCCCTATGTCCCTCTCTATATCCTTATGTCCCTTTGAATGCTTAAATCTTTAGAACTACGCAACGGATTTTGATGCGGATTTTTTTAATAGATAGAGTGATTCAAGAGGAAGGTAAGTGGAGCTATAATAAAACCGTGCGAAGTCGGCGGGGCGGGTCGCTAGTTCATAATATAAACGTTCGCGTTTATAACATTAATAAGGATTTTAGATCTCTACCAACGAGATGTAGATTTCTCCATCATCACTTTATTGAAAGCCTATTTAGAATAAAGGCTTATGTTATGGGATATTGAAATCTTATGTTAAATAGGCTTGATGAATATAATGATGTTTGTTCCTCTTTCACGTAAAAACTATTGAACGAATCGGGATAAAACTTTGAATAGACGTAGCTCTAGCCCTGGAATAACACATAAGCTACTTTTCATCCCATAAATCAGTTCCCACAAATACTATGGGATGAAAAGAATATAGGGACTGCCCCATAGGATCGAAATAGCCTTGAGCGTTACCATGAAAAAACGCGTGTGAAGCCGCAGGCAGATACTATTTCTAAATATAAAAAACCCGGTGAGCCACGTCAGGAGCGCGCGCGCATAGGTATACCTAATGAGGAAGAGGGGAGCGGAGGTCACAATGAAAGTGGAGTGTGGGTTGAGTTGGGGCTATGAGCTCAGGCTATGAGTTACAAGGGAACCTACACGTACTTACCGCTCACGTAGGATACGATGGCTTACGTATCATCACTAAATAGTATAAAATAAAGTCACTTTCTCTGTCCCTATGTCCCATGTCCCTTTGTATGCTTGAATCTTTAAAATACGCAACGGATTTTGGTGCGGTTTTTTTTAGTAGATACAGTGATTCAAGAGGATGGTTTATACGTATAATAAAGCCGTGCGAAGCCGGGACGGGTCGCTTATAAATAAATAAATAATAATAAAGAATGCTGGACAATCCACACAGCATCATCTAGCCAAGCTAAGTATGTATAGTACATAAGGGTGAGGCTTCGACGAGGGAGCTTCAAATCATGTTTCCCCAGACTCATTTATAAATAATAATAAATAAATAATTCCGGACAGTCTGCACAGCATCATCTAGCCCAGAGGTTCCCAAACTCTTTTGTTTCATAGACCACTTTCAAAATTTTGCTGGATCCGGTGGACCCCCTGCAGCTACAATACAATACTACGAATCTCTAAATCTCGAAAATAGTGATATAAGATAACATATATGGAATCTTGCGTTGTCGCTGAGTTTCAACGACAAACTAACAGTTTTCGAAAAAAAAGTTTACTATGATGCTTGATAGATAGGGTTAATTATTTGATAATAAAGTCGTCTAAACAAATTTTATTTGCTGTGCTGTGAGTGCATGTCTAAAAAGCAATACTTATGCCCAATCGAAAAAGTAACTCCATCCAACTTTAATTTTTTAAAATTTACAGTGACGACTCACAGGCACAGGAACCAATAAATTCTCACAAATTTTATTTAAAAACGTCTCATTTGGATTGGTAAAAAGAAAAATAGTATATTTCCTTGTTTTGTAGGTATTAATTCTAATACTTATACAGGGTTACTTGTCACGCCCTGAAAGGATCAGCTTGATAAGAGAAGTCAAACCAACATTTAAGTTGTTCACTATCGAAACCAAATTAATTTTCATGCACCCCCGCTTACAATTGTGGACCCCTAATTTTTGTCACGCTTAACATAGACCCCTTTTGAGTCTCCCGTGGACCCCTGGGGGTCCACCTGGACCACTTTGGGAATCACTGATCTAGCCCCAAGCTAAGCAGAGCTTGTGTTATGGGTACTAGATGACTGTTATACTTAATACAATATATTACATAGATAGATATTTTTATTATACATAGAAAACACCCAGACCAACGGAACAAATTTCTGCAGATCGTACACAAATTTGTTCCAAGGCGGGAATCGAACCCGCAACCTCCTGCGTCGCAGGCGGACCTTCGCCCACCGCGCCACATCGGTCGTCGGCATTTAGTGCAATGGCATTTAGCCATTCAATTTGAAAATTTCCTTTTTTTCCAGTTGAAGTTGTGTAATAATCACAGAAATCAGAATAAAATAAAATCTTGTTTCTTATCTAATATTATTTCCTTCTAGATGACCCAGCAGACGTCCTGTCTTTTTTATGAAAGTAATGGACCATTCTTTTGTTACAAAACATAAAACAACAGTCTGCTAAATTAACTTTTATCACCTTACACACATCACAAACGCTCATACTGTAAAACTGGACAAGTTAAACAGAAGGGGGGTGAATAAAGACATAAGAGTGAATAGAAATGCATGAAATAATGAAGCAAAACATCATTTTGCAAAGGTCAAATCCACTGTCACAGGAGGTGAACAATCAAAGACTAAGTCTTCTACTAGCGAGGTAAAGTCTTGCTCCAGGATTTAGTAAATTTCTATCCACCCTGAAGCCTCTATTCACCCCTTTTTACGAGTAGTCGTAAAGTTTTGAACGTTGTGAACATATTTAATAGAAATTGAGAATGCGCAAAGTATGTATTTAAAACTTTAAAAAAAGATGAATTAAATCGGTTAAATCATTGTCAAGTTATGGCGTGACCTCAGACTATAGAAGGCGTGACCAAGAATTAGGGATTAGTTTAAGTTTTATATCAATCATGAGTATATATAATTAAATAAAGTATTTATAATATATATTTCGCAGTTTGATTTACCAGTATGCTCCTACGCCACGCATGAATCATCTTGTTTTTCAATATTTACGGTTCTGAAAGATGTGATAGTGGTCTGAATCACTATTTACTATGTAATTATGTTGTATTTATACAGTTCTACATTATAGGTAAGTACCTAAGTACCTACTCGGTTAGAACTTTTAAAGTTCTAACCGAGTAACCGGAAATCGTTAAAAATCTTTTCACATCTAAGAGATTTTGTTTAGAAATAAAATATTTAACAATTACTGGACAATTTACCAAGTATCATCTAGGCTAAAGCTAAGCAGAGCTTATATTTTACTAGATAAGAAATACTTAATCTACATTAGACATTGATAGGTTTTTTTAATAGTAAAGTATATAGAAAACATCCAGAACACCCTTAACAAATATCTACGAAGCGTACAAACATTTGTCACGAGGCGGGAATCGAACCCTATGGAATTTATGGAAGCCGTGGGAGCTTCAGCTCCCTTAGGTGAGCATTTTCGAAAATTCTGCATAAGTTATCATATTTCAGGATAGATTTCAGATTAACTGTTACAAGTTAATTTTACGAATAATTAAAAACTTCAGACAATTTAACAATTCACCGATATGTCACATATTCAAAATCACTAAAAATTCAATCGACTTGCACGACAACTAAAATAGCAATGCTTATTGAAGTGAAAACTTTGAAACCACTCTCAAATAACCCACTGTTCATTAATCTTATCACCAGCTTACAGCATGCTGTAATCAACACCAATCAACATAACCCAAAGATAGAAAATAAGCCTTCTCTTGTGGTGGTAGAGTTTGAAATCCTCAATCTACCATTCCCCATCTGGAATCTGTTGTTACATTGCTTAGTAGGTACATTACTTGTATCCTCATAGCACGCCAATTTTCATATTAGATACAGTCCACCAATGGAATAACTAGTTTGAACATCAAATTACTGGTTATTTTCAGTCTTAAATGACGAAAAATATGTAATCTTAGATATTTTTATAGTCCCTCAGTTTAAGCTAGAAGATGAGTTTTTATCCATCCATCGCTATAATTCTGTTTCTGTATCTAAAACCAGTTTACTAAATAAATAAATAAATAATTCCGGACAGTCCACACAGCATCATCTAGCCCCAAGCTAAGCAGAGCTTGTGTTATGGGTACTAGATGACTGATATACTTAATACAATATACTACATAGATAGATATTTTTTATTATACATATTAAACACCCAGACCAACGAAACAAATTTCTGCAGATCGTGCACAAATGATTTCTTCATTTTAACCCTGTGGGTGGTTCCTATAATATTATAATGATCTTTAAGATTTCCTAATCAAAAGGACTTCTTTAACACACACAGAGTTAATATACCGACGATGCCGACTAGCATATACCACTATTATAATATTTTACTAGAGTACCTAAAATAACTTAGTGATAGTCGCAAAAAATACGTAACTTTCCGTGACGAATCTAACCATTATCCGTTCGGATCTTTACTAAATTGAATAGGTAACCATGCAAATGCAGTTCAGAACACGCGTTGGTTGAACTTGAATCACCTTTGCTATGAATGTTTTTATGAAGTTATATAGGTATATAGTTGGAAAGTTCTTCCCCTGGATAGTTAATACCTGATGTACACAATAGACAATGACAAATATCTAGCTAGGCTTAAAGAAAGCAGAGGACGAACGATGGGCAATAGAGATAAACATTATTAAACATAATGACAGTACCTACCCTAATATGTCAATATAATGTATTTATGAAAACTTGTTGTACACTCATAAATATATTATTCGGTTCCCTAAAAAGCGATACTTATGCATTTAATTTTATGCATAATGTAAATACTAGAAATAAGAATAACTCGCTTTACCCACAACTAGATTAAACAAGGCTAATGTAACTTTCAATTCGCTTCTACATTAAAACTCTTAAGAGTTGTAAAAATTAACAGTAGGTAAATAAATCAAAACAAATGTTCAAATGATAAAGGTGAACAAAAGTCATAGTTTTTAAAACTTTATTTCCTTATTTTAATTAATCATACTAACATGTATTTTATAATGTGTTCAAGATTCTTGTAAGGTTTAATAGAAATAAAGCATTTCGAGTTTGAATTGTCTGATAAAGTCAAAATGAAATTCGACACACAATCTAATGCCTTTGCTTACTTAAACTGATCGCTGCATCATTTGATATTCTTAGTCGCATCGCCTACACTTAAAATCTGACTGGTTGATTGGCAATTCAAACATTGCAGTGACCTCATCTCTCAGCCTATAATCTTAATAATGAAACGGACGCTCGCAAGTCAGGTGGTATGATTTATTCCAAGGATTTTCCTGTACTTACTGAATACATTGTTCAAACAGTAATTTTTATTACCGAGGGAATAAGGTCCAAGTTCTGTGTGTTTTTCGTAATCGTTCAAACAATTTAATCGCAGTAAATACCCCGAGTTTCATGATTTCGCAATGCTTGGAATGTTTTAAATAACAAGTTGGTAGATTTTTATTTCTGATGATTTCCTTGATACACCAGTTACATATAAGTATTATTATAAGTATTAACAATAATATTAAGGCAGGACAATGTAAACAACATCATCTAGCCCCAAGCTAAGCAGAGTTTGCGTTATGGACACTTGTTAACTGACTGATTATCTAGTAAATAGAAAGACTATTTTAATTGTAGGTACATAAACCCGGAACAAATCATCAAATCAAAAAAGGAAATAAGAAGGCAGATCGTACAAAAATATGTACGGAGAGGTTAGTCAACTTTAATTAGGATCTTCCTGGTAACACCTGCGGGCCTACTCTTGAATCCAATCCCAATCTCAATCCAATTCTAATCCGAATCAGTTCCAATCTCACCAAACGTAAGATTGGCACTCTGGAACAAAGTCGAGATTGAAATTAGAATCGAGTATGAGATCGACTCCACATTGTAAATAACAGTGTCAAAATGAAATATCACGATGGGTTAGAACCGCAGTAGGCTCACGCGAAGTGAAGCCATTTAAAGTTAGCCTTTAAAGGCTACGTACATCGCTCGACTCGTCAGTGCATTATGTCAAGTCCTAGCTCGCTGAATTTCTAATAAAAATGACTCAAGTACTTATTGTTCAGTGAAAGGGTGTCACAACTCTTCACATAATCATCAAAAACAGTCGAAGATTCCATTTCACGGGTAATAACAACCTGGAATCTTTTATTCTTGAGTAAAACATTAGTTTAGGCACAAAAATAAATCGTAAATAAAACAGACGACATTACAATAAAATGTTGAAAAAATGTTTTATGGCTTCAAGTTATAGCGGAATTTTGTGTCAAATTATTACTCTATGTCTAGTTACTCTAAGACGATGCGTACCGGCGCAGAAACCACCAGCAAAGTTGACATGGGCAGCCTAATAGATGGCGCAAGCCTACCGTTAATAAATATAAAATAGTTTTTTTTATTGTACGAGTATTGAATTGAAATGATAATTTACTACTTTAATAAATTTATTTAGAGCCAAATGTGCCATTTTCTCATTTAAAATCACTCCGTAATTCATAAATATCCTCGCACAATCGCTAAAAAGTTTACTTTTGGCAACTGTGAAATTTCTATTGCAAACTCGATTCCGTTCTCAATACGAAACGTCAAAATCGCGTCAAGAGTGCCAAAAAGTTGATATTTTCGAGAAGAGTCGATTTCATTTAGTTCCATAAAATTTCACCAATTTCGATTCCAATCGTGCGCTAGTTGCGCGGTCAAGAGTACCAAATGGCATGATTTCGAACCCAATTTCAAATTACGATTGGAATCGAGTCTCAAGAGTTGGCCTACTGACCTGACTAACCGGCTTTGATATTATAAAGTCGCCGTGATGAGCAATTGAACATACCTCAACCAACTTAGAAAAAGGGTGAGGTTCTCAATTTGACAGTGTTTTTTACATATCATCATACTTGTTTTTGGGTGACACGTCCACATGGTATAACTTTTCCCCCGCTTGAAAAAAAGTTTTTAAATCACCGTGTTTTTGTGTGTTAGGTATCTATGCTATTTTTTCCCTAGGTGAACCCATTTTGATGATTCCTTTTTTTGTTCTTAGTCAAATTTTATTTAAATCTTAATATCTGACTATCTGACAATTATAATAAATGGGAAAGTCTGGGTGAATTTTTTTTATTACTAGTTATAAAGTAATCTTTGTAACTACTCAAATTATTTAAATGAAATTTGGTATGTAGATAGTTTAGGATCTAGAATAGGACATAGGCTTTTAAAAATTGGACATTTTAACCTCTGAGGGGGTTAATAGGGTGGTAAAGTTTGTATGGTAAATAATTTTTCCTTGGTTCGATTCACTCAAAACTCGGTATTAATAAACTATGGAGTGAATAATTAAACACGTATTTATAATTTTTTAACAATAACCCCTAGAAGGTGTGCTATAAATTTATAAAATTTGTACGAAAATAAAACTCTGGTTCGCGGGCGAAGCCGCGGGGCGCATCTAGTATTAATTTAAAGAACCATCACAATCGATCCACACAGAAAAAAGTTATACCAAAACACAAAAAATACAGTCTAATTTCCCTTATTTGACTGTAAGTAGGTACTTATTTTTTTTTGTGTCCTTTTACGTTTTACGTCCTTTTTTGAAATCACTACTTATTATAAAACAAAGTCGCTTTTTCTGTCCCTATGTATGTCCCTATATCTCCCTTTGAATGCTTAAATCTTTAAAACTACGCAACGGATTTAGATGCGAATTTTTTTAATAGATAGAGTGATTCAAGAGGAAGGTTTATACGTATAATAAAACGGTGCGAAGCCGGGGCGGGTCGCTAGTCAGTTATAAAGTCTTTAACTTCAAACAAGATGATGCTGTGTAAAATGTCATAATTATGTATTTTCATCAAAACACTCGAATTAAGTTTATGATGTTATGGTTTAAAGTGGGCGAGGCGAATGGTTTTACAGCTTTCTATGTTGTGTAATTTGTAATGGTATTGGTACCCGTCAGACTGGTTATGCTGCTTTTATTTACCGCTTATTTGTTACTTTTTAATTTTATTTATAACCTGGCTTGGATTACGAATATAGAATATTCTGTTAATTAATTATTTTGTAGCCCTGGCTAGAGAAAGTCTGGCGAATAAAAGTGTGTTTTACATTTGAGCGAAACAAAAAGTTTGCGATCAGTTGGCGGAAAAATGATTCGTAACATTATTTATTTATTTGTACCACATTTTTGGTAAACATAGGCTATCGCGTCCAGGGCTAGAACTACGTCTATTCAAAATTTCAGGCCGATCCGTTCAGTAATTTTGCGTGAAAGAGGAAAAAACATGCATACAAACTTTCAAATTATATTATTAGTAACGATACCGCATAAAAACAAACCCTGAAACATTACAATCAAAACCTCCGACGTTTGTGAGTTCGTCATCTAAGTAACTTCTGTTTCATTCGTTTCGCTCTGACACGCACGACAAAATGATTAATTCTCATTAATTACTTTAACTGCAATTAGATGACACATTTCTTTGTCATTGTGTCATTAACATCTGACTGTAGGTTAATTTTAACTACCCGTATGTAGCAAGTCTTGAACAAAAGTCTTATTCTTAAACTCGAATGGAATGGCTTCTAAATATAGGTGCCAAATTAAAATATTTGAAGTGATAATTAACTAACTTCGTAAAATTGCGGAGAGGTTCCAAACGTTTCTACAGAAAACTACATAAAATAGCACTCAGTATTTAGATTTCTGTGATTGTACCATGTCACCGATTACTCGAAGACGAAAGGATTTGGTTTTTTTTTCAAATTTTCTTGTATCGGAACGCGTAGCAAATAAAAAAATAAACAAGGTCTCTATTAACAACGAAAAGTAAATACAATCAAGGAATAGAAAAAATTACCACTAGTTTATACAATTGAAAAATGGAAAATTATTTTTATATTTCAAGGAGTTCCATTTAATTTTATTTTCCATTTAATTAAGTTTTGAATTTCAAAATTTCAAACGTCCCAAGGCTATTTCTAATTGATGGGAACTGATCAATGGGATGAAAAGTAGCCTAAATGTTATTCCAGAGCTAGAACGACATCAATTCCAAATTTCACCCCAATCCGTTCAGTACTTTCTGCGTGAAAGAGGAACAAACATCCATCCATACATATTTAACTACAAACTTTCGAGTTTAAAATATTTAATAAGGATAAGGTGGACCAAAAATACGGCTTTTTATTGGTTCTATTAGTTACGTTATGGACATTCTCCGGTAAACGACGCGGATGTGCATGAGTTTATTTTCTGTTCCTTCGTCAGCCAGACCTTTTCAACCTTTTCGGCGGGAAAATTGTGAAAATCACATAGTAGGTAAATAGTAGTAAAAGCAGTAAATTCATTTTAACCTTTACAGAGACCCGCCTGACCTTAACCAAACTGGAACGGTTACGGGCGACAGCCCTTGGTTCCTTTACATTTCAATAATTTAACATGATGGCCTTCAATAACTCGAGGATAAAGGGTGGCACTCGCAGACCCTGAGTTTTGTTTTGGATGTCCAAATAACAATTACAAAATTCTGTTAGGTAGGTTCTATAATTTTAATTTATAAATTCATGATTCATCTATTCACCTAGATACCCAGGCCTGTGGACAAGAATCCCAATGCCTGTTATTTTATCTCATTTACTACATTATTTATTTTATCTTTAATTCTTTTTTCTATTCATTATCATGTGTATTAAGAATTAAATCAAATTTAATTACCCAACCATTTGAAAATCTTTGACGTGTATATTTTGTTATACCTATCTATCTATACTTATAATAAAACTGTAACATGTCCAATTCTGTACATTGAAGATATTTTGAAAATTTTTTTTGGAGAGCACTCTATTATCGATACTCAAGCCAAAACTGTATTTTTTTTCATTCATGTCTGTCTGTCTGTCTGTCTGTCTGTATCGTAAACGCGCATCACGCCGAAACTACTTGATGGATTGAAATGAAACTCGGCATAATTGTAGGTCATACTACGAGGAAGGACATAGGATACTTTTTATCCCGGAATTCAGTAAGGTTCTCATGGGAGAGGGTATGAAAGTAAAATTCCTTTACCGCGCATCACGCCGATACTGCTGAATGAGTTGGAATGAAACTCGAGACGATTTGAGTTCATACTACAAGGAAGGACATGGGATACTTTTTATCCCGGAATTCGGTAAGGTTCCCCTGGGAGAGAGGGTGAAAGAAAAATTCTTTAACCACGCATCACGACGGAAGTGAATGAATTCGAATGGAACTCGGGACGATTGGACATGGGATTAGAGGATTCGATCCCGGTCTTTATTTTCAATCCCGGGATTTCGGGATTGGTGAAACGCGATCCCGGGATCCCGGGATAATCCCGGGATCGTAGACGAAGTAAGAATATCAAAGTAATATATGAAAATCAGCTTCTATTTAATTTCAAAAACAAAGTAATAATCAATTAAAATCACAAAAACTTATTTATTCAGTTAATTAAGGTGCAGAGGGGCAACTATGGCAGGGGGTTATTATGGCACATGGTCATATTTTTTTGTTCTGTAGCTTTTACTCAAGAGAGACCTCTATGTTCGGGTAGAACAACAACCGGTTAATTAAATAACAATCATCTGTAGATGGAATTGCTACCGCGTTAGCTGTTCGATATACAACATCATTTTGTCAGTCGACATTTTGAGTGTGCATGACACCTGTGACAAGGTCTTCAAATTTTATAGAATTTAGTGGTTTTCGCGGGTTTTTTGATGATTTGACAAAGCAATTATACTTGTTTTAAACTGGAAATTCTTTTAATGTAATTGTTTCGTTCTTGATCTTTGTTTTTCATAAGTTATTAAGCCTGCTATAATTTCCCCACAAAATTGTGATCAGAGGTTATTTTTTCGGAGTTGGCTGCCCAAATTGCCCGACTGTTTTTATATGAAGTTGTAAAAAACCAGTGATGTCCACAGCATTGAAGTAAATGTCGATAAAAAAATTCAAGCTCGTGGCAACTGAGAAAAATACTGACGCTTTAGGACATTATATGATTGAAAATGTTTAATTAGTCTAAGTGTCCTCTATCTGAATACTTATATATTATTCAGTAAATATAATGAAGTATACTTTTACTACCTACCTTAATAAGTAAATTAATGGATAAAAGCTGGTTGATTTTACTTAACATGAAATCAACAATCCTTTCCTTCTTACTTTCAAAAACTAATATAATTAATATCGACTTCTTTTACCGAGTTTGTTGCATGTATGCGAGACTAAAAATTAAATAACCCCGCGTGAATTTTAAATCTTTTTTCTAGAAACTGAACCCTCTCAGGAGTTTAGAAGACTCATATTCGGATGTACTGACTTGTCCAGTTTGTAAAGCTTCTAGATTTACTATCAAAGCATCATTAGATCAAATAATATTACCATCTGCCAGAAAAGCCCCGTCGAGGGGCAATTCGGGCATTTTCCAGTTTTTTGTCTAATTAGTTATAGTTCACCATTAATTTCAGCGTTTTCTTATTTATGCACTATTAAGAAGAAGGCAGATAAAGATTAGTTAGCACCAATTTGCCAGAATTCACGAAACTCAATCACGGAAAATACAAGGATAGTTTAAAATTTTGACTGTTTTTTTTGTACAGAACTGCCCCTCTGCAGCATATACTAAAATTTAAATAAAATACTTTTTAATGTCTACTTTTCCACGGTAGATACGTACAAAATACTAATTTAATTAACCATAATGGTTAAGTTATCAGCAGTGACCGGAGATTCGGGCGCTTATTTACCTTAACTTAGAGCGACGACACAACAACATGAGCTGTTAAAACCAAACAACTCTAAAAATTTTTTAGGGAATTCATATAAATTCCGAAGAATCCCAAAATATCGAGTGTTATTTATTTTCGCTGGCATTTTATTTATAAGTCAATCAAAATAAAACACACCTTTTCTGACGCGTTTTTCACTTAAATCGATATTTCCGGTGAAGAAAAGATTTTTATTTACGAAATTCCAAAAAAAATCGAATATTATGTCTTTAGTGAAATACGCAATAGAATAGAAGTGTCTTTTGTTTTGTTTAAAAATAAGATTCCGGCGAAAAAACATCATCATTTTAGAAACTTCTTGTTGTTTAGAATTCGTGGTAATTTATCAGGATTACTGAAAAAGTTGGTTATAGAAGCTCCTTTTTGTGTCTTTGCCCTAATTTTAGGTAAATAAGCACCCGAATATCCAATCGCTAGTTATCAGTCAGTAAAAACAAAGTTTAATGATCATTAAACGTATTGTTTTAACTAAAAAGCAAATCGTGATTGTCGACAAAAAATAATTTAGATCAATTTTGACCACGATGCGACCGAGGATGCGATTGATTACTTGTTTAAGGAAGCTTTTTTTGTGGACAGGTACATGGCATTTTAAATGGTATTATTTGTTAATAAAAAGCTTATTCTAATAACAAAATGCAGGAATAATAATTCCTGTTTTTATTAATCAACATTTAAAAATAAAACAAAACGGATGTCAACCAACATGATCAGATTTTTGTTATTTTTAATGGTGCCGATAAGCAACTGGTATAATTTTAAGTTTATTATATTGATTTGTGTTTATTAAATTAACGCGCTTCATTTTTTTATTATTTTAAACAATTATTTTTTTTCATTATATTTCATTATAGTATTTTTCTCAATCCCGAAAATCCCGGGATTTGGAAAAAATAATCCCGAAATTTTCGGGATCGAAAATAGGCCGGGATCCCGGGATCCCGAATCCCGGGATCCCGGAATCGAATCCTCTACATGGGATACATTTTATCCCGGAATTCAGTTTGGTTCCCCTGGGCTATACGGGTTTTCAAAATTCTAAATTATTTTGAAAACCCGTATAGCCCAGGGGAACCAAACTGAATTGAACTGATAAACGCGAAAGTTTGTAAGTATGAATGGATAGATGGATGGATAGATTGATAGATGGATGGATGTTTGTTACTCTTTCACGCAAAAACTGCTGAACGGATTTAGATGAAATTTAGCACAGAGATATATTATAAGCTGGAATAACACATAGGTTTTATTTTATCCCGAAAATCCCACGGGAAAGGGAATAACGCAAGTAAAATCGCGAGTACTCGAAATACTAATCATGCGCAGACGAAGTCGCGGGCACCAGCTAGTCAATAAATAAATCTGAATCTAAATTGCCTGGTTTACAATTTGTTAAGTATCAAGTGCGAGTGACAAGTGCAGTTGACACCGCGTTTTGTCAGCTGAGTGAAAGTGAAAGTTGGCATGCGACATAGTTCAAAATGTTTCGTGAACAATATCGGAAATCATAACGTCACTTGCACTTGTTACTTGCACTTGATACTTGACAAAGTGAAAACCAGGCATAAGCTAGTAAGTAGCTGTTTGTGCCTATGTCTACCTATTAGATAGATAGATGTGTACCTAAGTTGTATAAAATGGATGGCATCACACCTGTTTCATTATAGTCATGCCATAATAAGCAAGGCCGATTATTGTTTGTTCAGCAATGAGGTCGTATAATCCAGTGGGAGCACGACAAGGTTAAATTGGACACAAAGGCGCATCATTTTAAAAATAGGGATAAGATTAGAGACTCTAGCAGAATAATTAACTAGCAGACCGCTCCGACTTCGCACGAACAGCTTGTATTTGTAGTTTTTTATTATCATCACCATCAGCCTAGGCCAATCAAATAGTCTTTTGGTGTAGGTTTGGTGTACTTTATTAGTGTTATCACTACATAGTATAAAACAAAGTCGCTTTTTCTGTCCTTATTTCCCTTTGACTGCTTAAATCTTTAAAACTACGCAACGGATTTTGATGCGGTTTTTTTAAATATATAGAGTGATTCAAGAGGAAGGTTAGCGACGTACAGCAGCTGGTTCCTCGCGTACTCGTGCAGGAGTTTAGCAGTGGACTGTATGTGAATGGAGCATGGTTACCTGGAGGATGGAAGCTGCCAGCGCAGTCATAGCGACGTACAGCAGCTGGTTCCTCGCGTACTCGTGCAGGAGTTTCCCGCAGCCGCGCTGGTACACCTCGGAGCAGTCTGCCGCGTACGGCTTGTGGACCTGGTCGAGCGGACCCTGGCCGCAGCAAGAGAAGGGCACGTGCCCTGTGTGCGCGAAGTCGTTGGGGCCTCCGACGCCGCAGCATTGGAACTATTAGACATAAATAGTGGTGGATGTTTTACATAGATTCCCACATAGAGGATTCGATAGCCAATCTCTATCAATCTCTCAATTAACATTAACTGCGTTACCCGATATAATGCCATTGTATCCAAGACAATAATATAGTTACAGTAGAACAACGATTATCCGAATTCGAAAATTCGGAATATGGGATATAGACTGGTAGTAAAGAAAAATGAACTGTCACTCTTAGAATCTGTCACATGTAGAATAACAACATGTAGGGTCTTGCCTCTAGCTTTCAACCTTAACAGTTGTTTTTTTTTGTACCAAGTTGGAACAACACAAGTTAAATAAATAAATAATAAATAAATAAATATTTCCGGACAGTCCACACAGCATCATCTAGCCCCAAGCTAAGCAGAGCTTGTGTTATGGGTACTAGATGACTAATATACTCAATACAATATATTACATACATAGATATTTTTTTTATTATACATAGAAAACACCCAGACCAACGGAACTAATTTCTGCAGATCATACACAAATTTGTTCCGAGGCGGGAATCGAACCCGCAACCTCCAGCGTCGCAGGCGGACCTTCGCCCACCGCGCCGCATTGGTCGTCGCCGAGTTGGAAGTTGGTTGAAGTAATTTTTATATGGGTAATGCTTAGGACTAGGACCATTTCAGATAATTGGCGATTGAATTAATCAGCGTTCGGATAATCGGCGTTCTGCTGTAAATTTAAAAATTAATGCTGGATGTTTTTACTCAGACTCTATAGATGATTCGATAGCCATTTTCTGAATCGTAGGTCTTTATCAAATTCTGGGATTATCGGGATTAAAAAATGTAGAGATTTAAAATGATGCGTGAAACGAACAAAACGCACTCATTTTACATAAAAATAAATTAAATAACTTTCTGTTGAACAAGACCCTTGGTCTTGTAATCCTTTAGTAATTTAATAATAAGTATGCCAAAAAAAATCTATTTCGGCTGGACTTGGAAGGAGTTCAAGTCCCGTGAAGTCGAAAGTTTTAGCGATTATTAAATTTCTTAAATGCCATCTCACCTTAACATGCAGCCTGTCCCACCGGATAGCATCCACGGAGTTGGGATCGACTCCCGTCCCGGTGCTTTGGACGAAGTATGACGTCATAGTCGTCTTGATGTCTATCTCAATGTTATCCCAAACCACCATCGCCCACACGAAGCAGGAAAATTCTATGATAACTACTAGAGTTATAAGAATACCAGTCTGGAAAAGGAAATAAGGACCTTGAAATAAATATATAATGCTGGACAACCCACACAGCATCATCTAGCCCAAAGTTAAGCAGAGCTTGTGTTAAGGGTACTAGATGACTGATATACTATATTTTATACAATACCTTATATAGTTAGTTATTTTTTTATCATACATAGAAAACACCCAGAACCCCAGAACAAATATTTGCAAATTGTATAAACATTTGTCCCAAGGCGAGAATCGAACCCGCAACATCCTGTGTTACAGGCGGACCTTCGCCCGCTGCGCCACATCGGTCGTTATAATATTAGTTATGATTGTACTGGATAAGATAAAGTTATTAAAACTTACAATAATCACATGTATTTGATGCATCGACTTGGCGGTCCTCCAGCCAATCCAAGCTACGGAACAAGTTATTATGGACATCATCAGGAGAAGTATAGCCGGGTACTCCACATCGATTCCAAGAAAGTGCCGAAAAATAAACAGTTTGTACAAGAGGAATCCACTGGCGCCGAAAAGTACCCCTGCTGACATCTATCGAGAAAAAGAAACAATTTTAGTAGCGACATCTATTGTGTAACGTCAAAACGTGATATAACCCGGCAAAAAATCAAACGCCACTTTTCTAAAGTCACGCCAAAACGACTACTCTTTCCCTCATGCATGTTCTGACGGTGAATAAAAGAAACGGACGATTGCAAGATGAATATTTTTAAATTTGTCAGAAAACATTAATCACAGTTCGAGAAGTTAACTTTTTGTTAACTTTTTATCGGGAAAAGTGTGTCATCCGATCCGTACCTACATAATAAAATGGAAAAGTTATTGATATCAAGATACCCACCGATATTTTATGACTGAAAACTGCGAAGTATTTGCTCGACAAGTTGTTTAACTATTCACTAAGGTAAAGCAAAGAAAAATAAAACGTTTCAAGTACCAACTTTGTTGCTAATAAGTTGTTATGACAACGTAAAGACGCCGAATCAGCTGGAACTTTGTACTCTAACAAAGGAAGAATTCAAAATTACTTACAGCAAACAGCACATTGAAACACAACACCAGATATTTCCAGCAATTTGTCGAGAGAGCCATGATTCTCAACTACACAGTCACATTCACATAATTCCTCGCAGATCTTGTTTGAGAGTTGATTCAAAACAAAGCCCGGCCGTGGTTGCGGTTCCACTTGAGAGATTGTTTGTGTTACTTGTTCCCTCTGGCCAACGAGTGATGCAACTCGGAACGCGGGACAAAATTAAACATTCGACATTTACTAAATCGGTTTAGTGTAGTTAAGCATGTCAACACTTCAGGATAGTTCTCTGAAAATGACTGTTTTGTGTAGTTGTTATCAGCTTATCATTGATAATCTAGCCATTGTTTGTGACGATGTCAATTTAACCTATTTAATTTTGTGTGCGGCAGACAAGTGTCCAGCTGGTACATAAATAGATCAATGACACTATTCTTGACGCGAAAGTTGAGGTAGGTACCTGTTGATCTCTCTAGCTAGCGCAAAAGACAAAAATACCTATGAACAGCCAAAAATGAGTAAACGTTTGTAATTGAAGGCACTCCTTTGAAAAAGTAGGTACCTACCTACTACCTACTGATCTTTAAAATATGGTATCACTAGCAGCGCCTCGCGGTTTCACCCGCGCGGCCGCAGTAATTTCCTTTACCGTGGGAATTCCGGGATCAAATATAACTTTTGTGTTATTCCTGACTATAATCTATCTCTGTGCCAAATTTCATCCATATCCGTTCAGTAGTATTTGCGTGAAAGAGTAACAAACATCCATCCATTCATCCAGCCATCCATCCATAGTTACAAACTTTCGCGTTTGTAATATTAGTAGGATTTAAACGCCAGCAAATTAAACAGGTTTTGGTCAGCCGAAGAATAATTTATTTTAATGACCTGCATCTTATGGTCGGCAGAAATTACTAAATTGGGCAGTAAGAAATGTGACAGTGGGCTGCCTTAAATTTTACGTGATAGTAAACTAAATATTTGTGTAGCAATATATAAATAAAGCCTATATTAGTCCAGCAGTAGACTAATAGGCTGATGATGATGATGATTGTATTAATAAAGCAGCGCAGCAGCAGATCATAGTCAAGATTTAATGAAATTTTGCAATCATTAAAAATTATAAGCAAAATTTGTTTATTTATTTACTTAGTAACTAATACGGTTAAATAACCAATTACATTAGCTTACTACAGACATTTAAAATAATTACATTTATCTACATTTAAATCTACAAAATTAAAATTATTACAATAAGGAAAACAGAATAAAATTTATAAACTGTAGAATTAATTATTAATTAAAGAATTAATATTAAAATTTTGAATAATTTAAAGATCAAGCAACCATCCTGTCATTCATCACTCTCGCAAAACCTCAAGCATATAGCTTGGCAAAAAAGAGTAGAAAATAATGGGGGCGCCACTGTAGGTCCTTATGGCAACACCTATAGCGCACCAAGCTAGTCTTGATACTTAGGTGTATATTTCTGTTAAACGTACATTAACATCCACACATAGTATACTAGTATCAGTAAATATTGTTTAATTGAGCAAGGTTCTCGTTATGTAATTATATTAAGAAAAAAATGTAAAGTAAATTAAAATTTAATACATTGTTATTAATACATTGTAAGTTCTCTCTCACAGTATTCCTTTTCTATTTTTATTACGTGCTGGCACGAATTCTTCCAATCCTCCTCCGTAATAGCTTGGAACCGTTCCGTTTTAGCACGCTCAGCTGCTTCCTATAAAGAAGAAACTTTTATGATACCTTTATCTTACCTTTTTCAGTTTATTATTTAGGCACCTAATTTCTAGACCATTTAAAATACAAACGCTATAGTAACTTTATTACAAAATAACACAACATTTAAATTATGTAGAAATAGATTTACATATTAGCTAGTCTAGCTCAAGTATCAAATTCTATGCCCGCGCTATAGCAGAATACGCAGAACAAACGTAAACATAACCTAACTGCCCGATGTTTATTGTTGAATATTTCACTTGTTCCGTGGAACTTTAATTTAATCCTGCTTTAGGACCATCAAGTTACCTTTGATTCAACTTAAAATTACAAAACAAACTCTCACAAACCTGTCATATCAGCGGTTCTTTGAAAAACATTGTTGAGATCTGAAAGAATAGTTCTGGCCTCAAATTCTGCCAGACATCGCCTGTATACCTTATAAATAACCTCCCTGGCAGCACTTCTTACTGTTTTATTCATTATTTTTCACTTTTCGTCACTTTATCACCACCGCTTGACCGATCCAAGTAAAAAATCCGAGAATTCGTAATCTTTGTTTACAATTTTACATCAAACGTCATTGTTTTAAGAATGTTGCCATTAAACAAAAAAATTAGTTCCGTTTCAAGACTTTTTTGCCAAGCTGTACCAACATTAAACTCTTCCATGAATCTGTGAAAATATCGCAGTCTGGGTTCTGGACGAGAAGTCTGTTGAGTCCAACGAGGGTGCGAGGCAGGGGAGAGTTGGCACGAGCCACGGTTCTACTGAAGGGCACAGAGAAAAGTCTATGGTTTCTGTTTCAAACGTAATTATCAGGCAGGTAGAGCCGAAACAGAAGGTTGTGGAGATCAGGAACGTCGATCATACTGCGAAGCACCTTGCACATTGTAGCTATCTGATCGTACGCTCTTCTATTCTGTAGGGAATTGTATCCAAGACACCCTTGGAGGAACTTACATCTACAACCTTTACTGCTGGACGCAGGTCTTCCCATGATAAGCGCCTCATTGGCACTCATCATATGGGAGTAATGCCCATAATCCCCACGCTGGGCATGCGGGTTGGGGATCGCTGTTGGAGGAACTTAGTTGGGTAAATATATGGAAATATATATATAATATACATGTATGGAATAAAATGTGAATCGGCTTAGGTAAGTACTTATATATTTTGGCAAGCTGTCATTTTTGTTTGCTAATTTTGATTGATGCGGCAGCGCAAAGTATGCGTTCAATTCCTGCCTTGAGACAAATGTTTTAACGATCTCAAATATTTGTCAGTTTTGTCACACATCCAATTTTTAGTGGACAGCCAGGAATTAATCGAAAATGGCTCCTGAGGGATGCTCATCCTACCAATCGTGCTAGATAATGCATAACGTTGATCCCTATTCACTTAATTTAAATAAAATATATCTTAAGTATACAATGTTATTATTATGTTATGAATATGTTAATATGGGCTGATGATGATGATACAATGTTATTGAGAAAATACGAAAACTATCGGTGGCACGTCTCGTTTCGGCTCGGTAGGAGCGAGCATATTAACTTCGTGAGGTAGGTACATACTTACCTTCTACGTTCGTTTGTATGTCACTGCCACACACACACGGACTGGAGTTTACGAACTACAAAGGCTGGTTCCTCCTTCACTTCCTTCCTTGATACCTTGCCCACGTAATTGGCGATTGGTTAAGTAGGTGCCTAGATCTCCCTACCTCCTACTTACATATTTTATGTCATACACGGGTTAGTTTCTTGATAACTAACTAAGTAAGGTACCTGCCGACATAAACAACAACGCTTGGTTCCTAGTCACTTAGCCTTACCTTCGTGAAATATGCGTAGTTATGTACATACATATGTCTTTGCCGGTGTCAAACGCACGGGCTAGCTGGACATATGAATTACAAGCTCCTTTGTAACCTTAAAACCTACTTAGGTACTTCGGCAAAAACCTGACACTTAAAACTCCCTATTTTACAACAGAGTAGAGGTAATTTCAAATTTTTGTTGAGCGTTCATTTAAAACGCAGATCCAGCTTGAACTTAGCTTGTATATTTTTTTACTGCTTAATTTTTTTGTTACATTCTGTTGACCCAAAAATAATTTTTGCAGCCCAAATGTCCATTAAATTGTTGATCAAAAAGATAATATCCTGCTTTTTATATTATTATTATTATTCTGCTGCCCATAACATTTATTTTGCTGATCAAACAGCGATTTCTTTGCTTTTCAAAAGTAGTTAAGTTAAGACCTAGGAAGTCTTATTGAAGGAAAGGAAGTCTAATTCTAAAGGCGAGGTTTTACAGATTACCCCGAAAGATGTTTATCTATCGCAAGTAAATATTAAAAGAGTTGTAATGTATTAAAATAAAAATAAATCTCCATCAGTTACCAACATAGGGTAGGATATTTGAATACAATAAACTTCGTTTTCTAATCTGCTGTGTAATAATCACATAAGCACAAGTCTTTGACGAGCATATCTGGTAAGATTTCTAAGTCTATTAACTTCATGACCCTTTTTACGTCTGCTTCTATATCGGACCTTAAGGGCCCAGCCTGCCTGGCTGTTCGCAGCATTGTCCTGGCCTTGTCTACGTTCCGCTCATACATAGCAAATTTGGCCAAAACTGCCCATCCATCGGCTAGCAAAGGCTCAGTTTTTACTGCGGCAGATACCCAACGCTCTGCCAAACTTTCATCTCCTAATCTGTCGTAAATCCGCCCAATCCAGAGAGCTGAATGGGCGCACGGCGCTATTTTATGGGCCCTAGCCGCCCATTGAAGCGCCCCTTCAGGATCGGAATTGAAACTACCCTCTGCGGCTTGAAGCAGAATCATAGGGCTAAGTTCGATTCCGAATTTTTCTGCTTCTAATACAGCCTTGCGACATTCGCCATCCCAGCCACGTTTGCAAACCAAACACATTGCCTGCATCTGCGACATATTGGCTGACGGTCCAAACATTTTGATTCCTTTTAGAGTGTATTCGAGAGCTTTATCAAACTGCTTGCGTTGCAGTAACGATGCAGCACGCAGGTAGTAAACGTCTGGAATCGGTTCAGTAAGCGAGGCGGAGCGGCCATGAGTTACCTCTTTAGTCTTCAAACAGTTTGCACACCCGTTTTCAACACATTTTAAAAGGCTATCACTGAAATCGAAACATTTTAGACACAGAAAGAAAGCAGCTGCAATAAAAATTGGGTTATCTGAAGCTATGACTTCTGGTGACCAAACGATTTCTTCCTCACCACTAGAGTGTACCCATCTCCGATAAAACTTTTTCCAGTCTCGCCGCAGTTCGTAAGACTTTGTCATTCTCTTCAACGCAGCGAAAGCACCGTAAACATTGTTATTGGTATGGTGCAAAGTGTGCAAAGCTGCCCAACCGATTGCGTTTGCAGTTGCGTCCGAGTAATCACCTTTCACGGCGATACGAAGGGCTGCCGCTGCTATTTCAGACTCGTTGCTTTCTTTATTATAATGTTGGCTACCGAACATCCAAAGTAAAAATCTATTTTTGGGCTGAATTTGCAAACCTTGCAAAATCAAGTCTTTTGCTGATTCCTTTCCCTCTTCCAATAATCGCAATGCTTTGCTGATAAGAACTCTTGGATGACCAGACGCATGTAGAATATGAGTATCGGCAATTCTTTTATCACCTGCCATTCGGCTTCTAGCTGCAGCCAAACGAGCTGGAGGTCGAAAAGGCGGGATTTGGGGAGCAAACGATGACGTCACCGCACGCCTGCAGGCCGCATGTTGCCCTGTAACTGTGTCCTGCCATTCTATGTACGCGCAATCACCAGGAGGAAACTGTTTCAGCATCGATCGCACTTGCATAAGAAGTTTGTTTGCAGCTGTTCTTTTGATCCCTTGGTTCATTGGAACCATTTCCATACAAGATAATTTACTTAACTCTTTATGGACTGCTAAGGCCCCGCCCTCTTTTCTTATTCGTCCCACATCAATTACTTTATTTTCTGCGGGTGCTTCCACTTTTAATTCATCAACCGGCATAGATGATCCTTCTGGTTGCACTATCCCTATGGTTTTGAAAAGCTCTGCCATTTTAACTTTCGGCACCAATGGCTCGCGGAGATCAAATCTTATAATGACAAAAGAATTGTGTCCATGCTCGTCCAAAACCAAGTTACTCGTCGTAGTGGTTCTAGCAGATGCTTTAGCGCTAGTCACAGGTAGATCAAGTAAAGCACCAAGATTTCCGGGTAGATCAAGTTCATTATAAAACAGTAAACACGCACTTGTTGACAAATTAATTTGATCTGGCTCTAGCAGTGCTCCAGCATCAATGTGCCCTATGTAACGACCACGCACGTCTATTTTACCTGTTTTCGGTACACCAGCAAGCTCTATTAAAAATATTTTAGACAGGCGTTCTCTTAGCATCTCTGGATCCACCAAGACTCTTTTCATAGCATGCCAATAAAAATTACGACAGGAATCATATTTTTTTAGAGATAAGCCTTCGGGAACAAAAACATCATCAGTAAGAATGCACCTGAAAGTAGATGCAGCTTGATTGCATTGGCTGGCTGCGGCCCAAAGATATTTTTCAGCGTTGGAATCACTCAAGGACATCTCAAATTTGACTGAAACTGGTTCAATAATGTCATCAAGGCCAATAGCTGCGATATAATAGGTGCCTTCTTTATTATAAGGAAGACAATGCCCAGAGATCATGGTAATCGTAAGAGGAATTTTTGAATCATCTGCTTGGAAAGGTTCACTTGTACAGGCGTACACTTTAACTGAGCAAGTTAATATTACTCCTGTAGTTATATTAAGTAAAGGTACTTGGACATAAATATTTTCTTCTCCTATTATAAGAGGAAACAAGTCCACACAAGCTCCTGCACGATTGTCTACATGAAGCAGAGGATCAGTTTCCTTCGAACTTGCTTTACTCGCTGCTGAGCGAAGCAACAAAACTAGAGGTTTATCAGCAACCAATTGTTGAGAGCTGAATTTCTTAAGATCTATCCGTAAATCTTTTACTTCAAAAGTATTATCATGTTGCCAAAATTCCTCTAAAACAACACGATCGTTAAAAATCGCTAAAAACTTCCATTCTCCGGAACTCGGTGGATTTCCATCTAATTTAAGTGAAACTTTTATGCCTAGCGGTGGAATGCCCAGATCAGTTTCGAAAGATGAGCCATTATCAACATGACTAGTATATGTTGTACTCGCTTTTTCCGTTGCTTCGTTTACTGCTTCCTTCGCTGTTTCTGTCACTGGTTTCGTTTTGGGAGGCATGATGGTGCTAATTTTTCACTATTTTTATTTAGTTAGTAGTTCAAAACGAAAAATGTCATTACGTTTTATTTTTGTAGTATATTTTATATTCTCTTTGGTTTTATTTAAATCTAGAGTTAGGTTACAAGCAAGTTCATCATCATCATCATCATCATCATCAACCTATATTAGTCCACTGCTGGACATTGGCCTCCCCCAATGAGCGCCATAGCGCCCTGTCTTCAGCTTACAAGCAAGTTACAAGATATAAATTCAATGTTATTCTCTTTGGTTTTTAATTTCGACCTCAACTTTCTAGAGAATGGCTCTCCGCCTAGGCTTTGTTCGTACCAACAACGGAGTTTTCCTTCCGAATAATTATATTTTAGCGCTGTAGATCTTGTATCAGTCCTTTGTGTCCTTTGGTGGACTTTAAAATATCACCCTACGGCATAGAGGACCCAGTTGAGTAGGGTAGAGGGTAATCTTAATGTACCCACAGCAGTACAAACAACTAGACGACATAATGACCCACACAAAAGAAAACGCGCTCCTTGATACAGCGCTACGAGCGACGTAGCTCCTATACGACATAATGATCCATACAAACGAGTCAAATGCGCTCCTTGTTATAGAGCTACGAACGACGTAGCTCCTAGACGACATAATGATCCATACAAACGAGTCAAACGCGCTCCTTGTTATAGAGCTACGAACGACGTAGCTCCTAGACGACATAATGATCCATACAAACGAGTCAAACGCGCTCCTAAATACAGCGCTACAAGCGACGTAGCTCCTAGATACACGACGTTATAACCATACAAAAACATAGGCAAATCCCCCCGTAGGTAGTTTCCTTCCTTCTCTAATTTGACTGTATTTTTTATGTAATAGGTAAGTGACAACTTTTCTTCTGGGTGGATCGAATTTGATAGTTCTTTTCATATTTGTAAGTAAATATCTTAAGAAGTTACGGAGATACCTATAAGCAGTTGTGTTGTGAATTATTTTCACTGACCTCTATTTATACAAGTACGTGTACTTGTATAGATACAGGTCAGTGATTATTTTAGTTCATCTTTAGTTTCTTCCCCTTTAATTTTTGTAATTCATAGCTTAGCGAAGCTTTTTGAATTTTTTTTCTTTGCATTAGTTAGCATCGCTATCACTAAGTACATAGTATAAAACAAAGTCGCTTTTTCTGTCCCTATTTCCCTATGTCCCTTTGACTGCTTTAAAACTACGCAAGGAATTTCGATGCGGTTTTTTTTAATAGATAGATTCATTCAAGAGGAAGGTTTATACGTATAATAAAACCGTGCGAAGCCAGGGCGGGTCCCTAGTTTTAAATATATTTATACAGCCTAGTTATTGGTAGGTGGATTATTAATAGCGAACCCTTTGAAAGTCTAGGTACCTCCTCGGCTAGTGAGCGCCCGCCCGCGTTTTTTAAAACCTTCGCCCGAAAACACAGTTTTTATCGTAATTTGCAGATTGATTTGGCATGTAAAGTAAAAAACGTTTGTCAGACCCATGATTCTGCAAATGTTAATTTTTTATGGTGTTTGGTGGTTACCATTACTCCAAGAACTGAATGGAATTGTTTTCTGTAATATTATGATGGTTTATTTCAATAAAATTCATTACAAAACATAAACTAAGCAACTAAACCAATAGAATAATTATAAAATAATAACCAATACGTAATAAATTTACATTAATAAAAAAATACTTACAATAGGTACCTACATACTCTATAATACTAGTAACTACAATTTTATAATAATTTACAGATATTATCTACATAAGTACTAAGTTTTGAAACAACTTGTGATGAAAATATCGCACTATTTGGGTGATCCAATTCATAAAATCACTAAGTCCGTTTTTTAGGGTTTTGAGTTAGCAACACTGGCTTGTTCAATTTTTGATTCCCTTTCGAATGGTCTATGCGAGGTTCTTGGGAAAAGTCTCTAAGTGCCTTTTCCAAATAAATAAAAAAATAAAAAATTCGAATATTCCATTCATAAAATCCCTATGTCCAAGAAATCACTAAGTCCTTTAGTTTAAGTGGAAGAAATCGTTTAGTCCATCGGTTTTTGTAGGCAAACAAATCATTAAGTACGTCAAATTACATTGCATGACAGATTTTTTTCATAGCGGTTTTTAACTTATCTCCAAGAAGGTTTTATTGTGACTTTATTTAAAAAATTACGTGACTTTGTTAAAAAAATTACGTTACAATGGATCCTGATGACAAACTGAAGAGGTGAGTGACCTGTTTTACTAACTAGTGTGTATTTTCAAAAGGTTTAGCTAGCTGAGACAGTTACAAATTGCGAAATAGTTTTTATCATGAGGTTCACTACATTGTTTCAGAGTGCTGCAACAAGCGGTCTCTTGGACCCCGGAGAAAGTATCAACAGTGATAACGGCGATTATTCTGCTTCATTTGAGGATGAATGGACACCGGATAATCGGAGTACTTTTAAAAATAAAGTACCCGCGTATTCAACAACGAACAGCCGTCTTCACCAGTTGATACGTTGATACAATCAATAGAGTTTCCACAACTACCCTCACTTTATGGGATTACATCAAAACGCATGAAGAAGAATGAGAAAGATAATGGTGATGATATTAGCGTTTATTCTACTTCTTCCGAGGACAAAATAGGTACCTACACCAGCTGATTCACCCGACGGCTAACTACGACGAACCCATAACTATAAAGGCTGCTAAATTGCAAGATGTAAAGCGGTTGCTAGAATCTGTTCCTGAATCGGAAAGATATTTTTATGAAGATTTATTTAATGGAACTCAGGACCCCATAACTGCAGAATTCGATTCTGAAGATGAAGTGGAATGATAAGCCGATTTTGTATGAACGTTGTACTGGGTACTGCAATAATATCACTAAGTCCCCTATTTATCACTGTAATATCACTAAGTCCAGCGATTAGAAATAAGTCCAATTTTTTTGATATTTTGTAATGAGACTCCTGTTACTCATATCGCTTTGATTCTTTCAATAAATAAAAGTACTAAGTTTGCACTATAATGTATATTTAAATTGTTTTATTTAATTAACGCATGTTATTTCAGCAGTAATTTAAAACATTAAATTATGATTATCTCAAAAGTAACTTTTAGGACTTAGCGATTTCTTGAATTGGGCCACCCATTTATAAATCTCTATCTGTGCTCAAACCAGACGCAGATCCGTAATCAAGAAGTTGAAAATGATTAACTTTGAGTCAGTGCTTCCAGATTCACTGTAATTACAGTAGATTTACTGTATTTTAGACTTGTCTACTGTATACTGTAATGATAAAATACAGTGTATGGAATATACTGTATTTAAAATTCTTATAACTTTATCATTCTAATACGTAAAACGAAACGCAGCTAATTTACACCCATAGACAATTTATAGTAGGTCTGCTTATAATAAAGTTGCGGGGAATTCCCTGGCCATACGGAACTATCGTAGAGCACTCTGGGACGCAACTATCAATAGTAGCCGTCTCTGCCTTACAAAGGAACATTGCATTTTTCGTCTATTTATTCATAAACTTGTTTTGCCATGGTAGTATGCAGTGATGATAAACTCTAAACTAAAAACTTATAGCGAGATTACTGTAAAAATGAGTTCAAGCAGTGAGGAAAGTGATGTGCGTAGTACAGTAGCGATGCTGGGAAAAAAAAATTTCGAGGCGAGAATCGAACCCGCAACCTCCTGCGTCGCAGGCGGACCTGCGCCCACCGCGCCACATCGGTCGTAGATAAATATTGATAAATCATGAGTAAATGGTTTTGGAAAAAGTAAATAAAAAATGTTTTTTTATATCAAAATATATGTTAATGAGACTTTAATGACTTAATCACAGGAAGCAGCTTATTTTTCCAACAATATTTAAACAAAATGTACTGTAATTTTACTGTAATCGATTTTGAAATCTACTGCATTATTTATAGAAACTGCTGTATTTTTTTACTGGTAACACTGTAATTTTACTTTTGGGATCTGGAAGCACTGCTTTGAGTTGAAATAGAAAATAAATTTGTAAATTTTATTGTTGGTGCTAAAGAAAATTATTCCCATTTCCAACCAAATGCGCTATAAGATTACCTATCAAACGCCTGTAGGATCTCCGATAATTAAAAATGTACACGCTACTGAATGGGTTTTATAAGTACATGGTCAAGAAAGATGAATACTGTGTGTTGATATTAGGACTCGACAATGCTGGCAAAACTGTAAGAAAACTCCTATGAAAACTACCCTACATAATTAAGAACGCATCTTTTTATATTATTATTCTTTTCAGACGTACCTAGAAGCTACTAAAACTAAATATAGCAGAAAATACAAGGCAATGAACCCCAATAGAATAACCACTACAGTTGGGCTAAATATTGGTAAAATAGATGTTGATGGTGTTAGTCTCAGTTTTTGGGACCTTGGAGGACAACAAGAACTGCAATCTTTGTGGGACAAGGTATAACGACAGTGAAAAAATAGAAACTGAAAGAATAGACTTAATTTCTTCATCAGAAGAATTTTTATTGACCTAATTCTTAATCAGAAGAATTTTTAATGAGTTTGATGTTACTTTGAGCAACTATATTAAATACTAGCAGCGCCTCGCGGTTTCACCTGCGGTAATTCCCGTTCCCGTGAGAATTCTGGGATAAAATAGAATGTATGTGTTATTCCGGATTATAATCTATCTCTGTGCCAAATTTCATCCATATCCATTCAGTAGTTTTTGCGTGAAAGAGTAACAAACATCCATCCATCCATCCATCCATACTTACAAACTTTCACGTTTATAATATTATTAGGATTTTATTTAGTGTAGTTTAGTTTTATTTATTAATTAACATGTCTGATTCATTTAAATTTTTTATGCTGTATGCCTGACCATAGCATACTAGAAATACTAGATTGACTTGAGACTAATATGGCACTTAGTTTCATAGTAGTAAATTCATTTATGTTTTGGTGTCTCTTTAAGGTTTGCAAGTGGATTTCCAAAACTTGGAAAGCAATTCATAAAGTTAGTAAACACTGAATGTAATTTTACACAGAAACATGTCAGTCAATACTAGACATTGTGTTGTTTTTTTTTTTTATTGAAAATGATTGAGCGTTTTTGTTGTGTGTTGTTTAGGGGTAAAAAACCAATTAACATAAATAACTTATAATTTTACAGTATTATGCAGAATGCCATGCTGTTATTTACATAGTCGACTCTTCAGATAGAGATCGAGTCTCAGAATCAAAAGAAACATTTGGTAAGTCACTAATGCTGGACAATCCACATAGCAGCATCTAGACCCAAGCTAAGCAGAGCTTGTATTATGGGTGCTGGATGGCTAATCTTCTTTCTTCCACTGGTAGGGATACCTAGCCTGTTTGCCTACTGCTCCTGTATCACCCCAATCCACTCCACAGATTCCATGTCAAATATTATTATTTTGAGTTATCTTGACAAAAAATATACTGCTGTCCGATTCTGGATGTGGTAAACTGAAGACAGGGCACTCATTAGGGGAGGCCTATGTCCAGCTGTGGACTCGTATAGGTTGATGATGATGGTGATACCAGTAAGAAATACATAATTCTGAAATTTTTAAACAAAACACTCAGGGCCAGAACAGACTTCTGCTGACCATGTAAACATTTTATCTTTGTATATCTTTAGAGAAATAAAAATATCTCAAACCTTATTTTAGCAGGAGGAATCCAATCACAACATACTGCTATGCTTTTCGCCCGCTATGCCACTGACATTGGTTTAAATACTTAATCTTTATTTCCTCTCTTACAGATAGAATGATAGCATCAGAACACCTATCTGGCGTTCCCCTGCTAGTTCTAGCCAATAAACAAGACATTCCAGACTGCATGGGAGTTCATACAGTCAAGCCAATATTCAACCAGAACGCTCACCTCATTGGGGCTAGGGATATTATGCTCATGGCGACATCTGCTTTAAATGGGTAGGTAAAAAGGATGACCTTATGGCCCTTTAAGAATTCTAGTTTCCGCATTTGGATTCAGTTTGGTCCATTATCCAAGGCCCTTTCCACATAGGGGCCGTAATAAATAGCATAAGTGTATCCTAGTCTACTATTGATCAAATTTCGCTTGTTGAGCTCAGGCTGGAATGATCAATTTCATTTCATAAGGCTACATGCCTGTTTTTACATTTATTTTGAAACTTGTGTTAAAATTATTGTTTTGTACAGTTTTCATTTTGGTTTTTGCTATCCCTTAGGTTTGTGTGTGTGTGTTTGGGTACAATAGCGTAACCACAACCGGTTATTTTATCTTATGCTTATGATAAGTAAAACAAACTGAAAGCCGCCACACACAGAAGCCGCGGCCGGGCCAGAGGCGAAGCCGTGGGGGGGGTATCCTATTGGTACCGCACCCCCACAGCCTCCGATGTATGTGTAGTCTTTTATATGATTCAATAGGATACAACTCGCACGCTTTCGCCTCCGGCCAGGCCACGGCTTCTGTGTATGACGGCTTTATTTGATTTTTTTTTAATAATTTGTTATACGTAATCTTACTATCTTATTATTATAATAAATGGGAAAGTCTGTGTGAATGTTTGTTATAAGTAATATTTGTATCTATTTAAGTTATTTAGATGAAATTTGGTATGTAGATAGTTTAGAACTAGAATAAGACTGATCTGAGGGGGTTAAATAGGGTGGTAAAGTTTGCATGGAAAATAAAATTCCTTGGTTCGATTCACTCAAAACTCGGTATAAATAAACTGTGGACTGAATAATTAAACACGTACCTATTTCTTATTTTTACACAATAACCCCTAGGGGGAGTGCAATAAATTTCTGAATTTGTACGAAAATAAAACTCTGGTTCGCGCCGTTGGAAGCCGCGCCGCATCTAGTTGTTAAATAAGCGGTAGCGCTAGTGTGTCTCTTGTAAGCTCATTTGTAAGTAAAATGATAACCAAAACTAACATATTATTGTATCATACATTTATAGTTGGATTTCAAAGTGGGTCTTGATAGGATTTTACTCTAAAGGAAAAACAAAGCGCCATCTATTTGTAATGATGCGTACCATAATCGTATCTTAAAAGATCTAAAGATGGCGCTGTCAGTCAAAAACATGACCTACTCAAAAATATTTTATTAGCTTTTGCACGCGGCTTCGGGAGCAGTATACATTTTGATTGTCTGCAATCGAGTGACCGTCCTCTGAAATCTGCCGCCCCCCTAGGACGCTGCCGCCCCCTAGGACGCTGCCGCCCCCCTAGGACGCCGCCGCCCCTAGGCCGCGGCCTATGCGGCCTATTTACAAATCCAGGACTGTTCGGGAGCGTTTTTTAGGTAGCCTCTTTCCCCATGATATCATTTATCTATACCTTTAATGAGATCCGTTTATGCGTGAATAGGTTACATTAAGTACAGTAACTAATTGTTTTTAATCGACTTCGAAAAAAGGAAAAGAGGTTTTTCTTTATGTATGCTCTCTTATTAAATACTCGAAGACACCTGAACTGAACCGAGTAAGAAATTTTTTTTTTCAAACACCAAAGGGTGGCCCCTTTTCGTTTACTCTGAAACCTTGAAATCTTGTTACCATAATAACGGGCGGAATTTAAATCGATAAAACATCCATACAGCATCATCTAGCCCCAAGCTAAGCACACCTTATGTTATTGGTCCTAGATGACTGATATACTGAATATAATACATTATACTACACAGATTTAAACATAGAAAATACGCAGAACAACGGACCAAATATTTGTGCATACATTTGTCCTAAGTCGGGAATGGAACCCACAACATCCTGGGTCGAGTCGAAAGCGTTCCTTCGCCCGTCGCGCCACATCGGTCGTCGAATCAGTTTAGGTATTTATAGTTTTTAGAAACACGTCAACTTTTTTTATTCTAATAACTAACAGGTAAAGGGTAAGTAAGTTAAGTAACTATAGGAATGTTCCACTAGGTTTGAAAGGGTACCTTATTTGAGCATTTAACAATATGATTTGAAATACTCAATAGGTACTTAGTGAACAACTCCACTCACACTGAGTAACAAAATCTAGCAAATAATCAATAGATATGTTTATTATACCCTACCTACGTGTAATACGTGTTACAATATTTGAGTCACACAAAATCGTAAAATGTATTGTGGCTGATTTGTCGCACTTAGATCATCAAAGTCAAACGTGTTTGTTGAACTTTATTTATTTATTTACACAAGAACATAACATTACAGATGAATCTAAATCGTATACAAATGCTGTCGCAAGTTTGTCCATCCCGGGAATACTGGATGTTGATCCCGGGATGCGCGGATTCTAATCAAACAAGTTGTTTAATATTTCTTTCTGCTTCGTATCGTAGGTACATATACGCCTTTCTGCAGATAGACTAGAGGTAGCTCAAGTCATCCATATCAATATCAGTCGCGTCCCCAAGACACTGGTTACATTCTGCTTAGCTTGGGGCTAGATGATGCTGTGTGGACTGTCCGGAATTATTTATTTATTTATTACTAGCGACCCGCCCCGGCTTCGCACGGTTTTATTTTATACGTATAAACCTTCCTCTTGAATCACTATATCTATCTATTAAAAAACCGCTTCAAAATCCGTTGCGTAGTTTTAAAGATTTAAGCATTCAAAGGGATATAGGGACAGAGAAAGCGACTTTGTTTTATACTATGTCATTGTAGTGAAGTTTGCACCTAACATTCCATTTTAGTAAATTTGATTAGGTATTTTTAAACATATGTTGTTCTTTCCAATTTAAATAGATATGTAAATACATACATACAATGTAGTCACATGGATTTGAAAGTAACAGTGACTAAGTTAGATATTTATAGTGTTTCACAAAACCCCTGCATTATCTTATCTCTTCTTTGTAAACAGTAAAGGTACTTACTTACTACCTACATTATTGTATAGTTATTGAACGTTACATCAGGTATGTAAGTACATACATACATTGAGTGCCTGATAGATAGATAATAACGTCAATAACTTTTCATTATGGCTATGGAGATGGATACAAATAATAAGAGTGAAATACAGAAAGGTTGTTACTTTCGAAAATTGTGTTTATTCATAATTCGACGTTTTGACACAAGATTCTATAAACTTGAACGTCTTATGAAGCCTTCAGACTAAGTTGCTCTTTGTCCGTTCTTATAAAGGACATAACCCACAATGGAAGATCCTAGTAGGGAAAGATCCTAGTAGGTATATCCCTACAAAAAAATGTTAATGCTTAATCGTCGTCATATTCTATGGCTTAATAGGCAATTTGCTCTTCAAGCTATACATACAGACTTCGATCAACAAAACAGATCGAAGGATACACTTAAAGGCAACCTCCACCAATGTCGTAAACGCGGCAATTAAAACGTCTAGTAATGTTATATATCCCATACAAATAACATTATAGAAATAATCAACTCGTGGAATTAGTTTTTACCTAATAGGTTGTCTAAAATAAAACGACAAGCTATTATATATTAGAAATTAATTAGGCGAGCGTTTCTCCTAAATGTTTTTAAAAATATAAAAACACCACGATGGCTTATATCGATTCTCTAGACACGTTTCAACCGGGTTAGGATAGACCCCGAGGTTAACACTAGCATAAAACTACAACACGTAGGTACATACCTAAAGGATTATTAATTGTCCTTCCTTCCTCTACACGAGAAAATACATTTTAAATTATATTCAATAAAATGGCAAGCAGCTAAGAATAGAATAGAAAAAACATTTATTTCGACACAGGTACAATAAAAGAACAATATAAAATTTACAAACAGACTTAGAACGATACCTACCTTACCTTACCTACCGATACCTTAACCTATTTTACTATAACTCCAACTACACTATAAAATGGGCTTAGGCGTCTAATGCATTTACCAAAGAAAACTTTAAAAACATCTCAGTTTATAGTTAGCTCTTGCTTTCATTCGACATGTCCTAGCCGCATACAAATCGAATGGCAAAAGTAACATGTAGTTATCCATTGCCATCGCCAAACAAGGCACGTAATTGCAACATTTGCAATATTAATGTGTGAAGACATTAACGTAGTTGAAATATTTTAATTTCAGTGACGGAGTCGACGAAGGTATTCGATGGCTGGTGGACTGCATAAAACGGAACAACGTCGATCGCCCGCCTCGGAACCACGATGAATTATAACAACGACAATGAATAATTAGTTTTCCTATTAAGATAATACGACTCGTCACACCCTATTGTTTTAATGGAAAACAGAACATGTACGGACGTTATTGCTATTGCTATCCTTTTTCAATGATAAAATTATATCTTTGATAAGAGATAGGTTTGTGGATATTTGAGTACCTGTAACTGATAAACTATGATAACAGTACAGTTTGCTGCGTTGTGAATTGATGAGTTATTGTGAGATGTTTTTATTAAAAGGGTTTTCGTAAAATTTAAGTGTTATTTGTTTTGGAACCATGGCGTACCCTATGTATGAAGTTGAGTGGAGCGTGCTGCCGCCAGAGTTGAACAGAAGGTAGGTGTAGTGAACTGTAGTTTTTATCTATTGATAAGAGAGCCAGGTGTCTTGTTGGGTTCTCAGCCTACAAAGTCATTTTTCGAGCAGATGAACCCAGTATCTTTTAAAGGCTTCGTTAATATAATACAAGGCCTTCTTGTTCAATATTTTTAAGAGGAATCAAACAGAATAAGTATCTATGAAGTTTTTAATGCCTACCTACTGTCCAGGTCAGATAGGTCCTACCTGCGTTCTTGCTGCTGCAGAGAACCATAGTATAACTACAAAGCAGCTGCTAGAAATACTAAATTTGCCTTATGAGTCGTTGGGATTTAACCTCGTAGAATCAACGAAGTTTAAAATCTTAAAAATTGCCTAAACTGAGGCCTACTCCATCCTTGCATGTCCAACTCTTGAGGAAAAATTCGTCCAAAAATGTACCTATTGCCTGATGACTGTCCTCGATTCAGGTTCCTTCATCAAAAGATTAAACAATGTTTTTTTCTGTAAAATAAGATAACTATAATTAAAAGAACAATTCAATTTATTATAACGAATTATTTTATGAGAAACTAGATTTCCAAATAAAAAGATTTTGTGTTGATCTCAAATAGAGAAACGTCATGTGCGAGTCACGGCCGCCATGTTGGATTTCGTGCAACGCACCACGGAAATGTCAGCTGGCAATTATTGTTCAATTTCCACTGAATTATTTGTGATAAAACATTGAACTTCAGTTAGTTTATTTGCCAGTGAGACTCGCAAAATGTATATACTTAAGTTCTGTAAAACCGAACATAAATAGTAGTCAAAAATTATGTGAGAAGTGATCAAAGGTGGCGTGAGATTTCACTTGCATTTCTATGGTTTGTGACGAAAGAATATGCTGATGGACTCATAGAATACGTTTAAATTCTTGTTTTGTTCCTTACTTTATTGTTTTAAGTGTATAGAAGTGTTAAGTTCATAGAAAAAGTGTATTTATTCAACTGGTTTTCGACCTCACAATATCTGCACCTGGCCAGTCATTGCTGTGATTGCTGATACCGAGGAACATCTGTCCATTCTCACCAGGACCAATAAACTATCAATATGAACGGCGCAGAGTCTGGGTAAAGTATTTACTTGTAACTCATAGTAGGTTAGATTGTCAAGATCAGAAAGATCAAGTTCTAATTACATAGGTAGTTAACAGAGGTAATAAATGCCTGTTTGTTCATGTAATCACCCTTATCCTTTAAAGAAATAATATAAAAGTGTTGAATTCTATCTACAAAACCATCAAGTTGTATTTGCCAAGTTAGCATAGAGATGCAATAATACAGTAACACTTATCTATTTGATTTGTAGACAAGTTGTGTGTGCATTGCACAGAGTATTGTCATCTATTGTAGAATTTTATTGAGTTTGTTATGGTTTGAAACCCTACCTTGCTCACCACCAGGCAAAACAAATTAATGTATACTTCAAAGGGCAATGTAGGTATAAGCTTCGACGACTCCCAAGTGAGTTGCAAAAATTATCAGTTGATAAATTAAAACATATTGTAATAACTATTGTTTATAATAAGGTATATAAGAGAATATCAGATTATTTAGAAACTATTCTTTATTAAAAGTTAAAAAAAGAACTTTGGACCAGTTTTTGATCCAACTCCAAAACTAATCATAGTGATCTCTTAAATTCCTTGGTAGATCGGTCTTAACCTGTCCAAAACCGTGACTCTGTGGGAAAAAACCGCCGAAACCCGAGCATTTTTAGCCTCTCAGCTGCTGGCTCCGTGAGGAGCCGGTGGGAGTTCTACTTTTCTATGGTACAGGGGGTTTGATTTTTTTTCATTTTACACAATTTGATGTATATGGAATGGTAAGTATTTAATTTTGGGGCAATTTACATTAGGTGGTTGATTATTGGATAAAAAGACTTTGTAACCTATAAATAAACACATAGACAGAAAAAACAGCCAAATCCGTCGAGCCGTTTTGAAGTGTGTAATTTATTTGAAATAATTTTGATTATGAAGAATATCAAGAAAAAGAGAAAAACTCGCTGTGATGTACTTTTTTATATTTTATCATATATATAATTATAATTATATAAACACATCCAATTATAGAGAACGGATAGACCGATTTGGCTGTTTTTTTCTTGTGTTCCTAAATGTCAGGTTAGAAGTAAAAATATACACAGTAATATTTTATTTATTTTCAGTAGGTAATTCAATAACTTTATTTCCTTAGGCTTAAAAATTTACACTTTTACAAATAAACACTAACAATATCAAAATAATATAAGAAGTTCTCGCTGCCTTCCAACTCACAGCACGAATCACGCGCAGGATATGTGATAATATCTTCTATTGGCTTCGTACGGGGACGCAGAAGAATCACCTATCGATAACTAAAACAAAACATCACGTAGGTAGGTACATACTTTGTAATATAATCAATAAAACTTTAACATCGGCTCCCTGAGGAGCCGGCGGGTACAGACACTAAATTCAAAAAGTGAACATCCTATGTAGGATTTTTTCACCTAAGATGGCGGCGTCACCGAGTCCATAATTGAATTATCAGCAAAAATAACTTTCTACATCAAATGTTTGGTGAAACGAATTACACAAGTAGATTTATCATAAAATTTGCTATAAATAAAAGCCGCCATCGTATCAAAAGTCTTTCTTGTAAATACGTAAACATGTTTCAAAAATACTGTTGGCCAACCGTTGTTTTACTTACATATTTTATTGAATCTACACTAGTTTTTACTGACATTGTATGGTATTTAGATAAGTAATCGTAGAATAAAGTGAAATAATAGCAGATACTTACGTTTTACAAACAACAACACGAAAAATCTTAAAAAAATGGTCCACACGCACTCCGCCACTTCGCGCTCAAAAAACCGTCAGTTGGAAACTGAATTGGTACAATGACCTTAGAGTATTTTGTAGCTAACTTCATGGACTTCCGAAATATATTTAGTACAAACTATTATGAGCCTTGTATAAATAGAAAAAAGGCATAAAATCGACTGCGGAAGTGGTGGCGACTTGGAGAGCCGCCGGGATCGGGAGGTTTTTGGCGATGGCTCCCACGAGAGCCAGCGGGGTTTGACAGGTTAAGTGTAATAAAAAATTAAAACCAGGTAATTTTTGTTTTTCTTGTAACAAGTCGGAACTCGCTGGAGTACAGATATATTTCAATGGTTATGGTAGGTATTTGAATTTTGCTGACGTTTCCAAGAGGCCTGTAAGGTCCTAAGGAAATAAACAAGACATAGCCAGACAGACACAAAGATCCAGAGAATAAAGTAGTAAATGTCACACAGATAATAATCAACAGTACCTATTAAACCAATTAATTTGTTCTTTTCAGATTCAATCCTGCATTTAACATTGCAACCATAAAACAAGTGGTCAATGAAGCCATTGAGAGAGGTAAGACTATAAGTACCATTTAATAGTCGCCAATAAAATAATGTAGCAGGCCATACAAACATGTGATTGAACTTATTGATAAATGTAAACAATATCTATCAATGCAATGTTATGATAGTGCATCATAAATAAATTAAGCTCGACAATTCACCAGCCATTATGGTTGTAGTTTTTATCAAACCATCATAAGAGCCTTGAAACACAGCACATATTAAATAAGTGCTTGACTTAGATCTAAATCACACTTTTTTAAATCAACCAACAAAGGTACAGTGAACCGGTATAAATGTAATTTATTCAGTCATGACCCTTCCCATTTCACCTCATCTTTGATGTTTAAACATAAGGCAAAGTGTTTTCTAAAGTCCTTTTAAGACAAGCTTCTAAATTACTCAGAATTAGTAGAATCTTATTGCTGTTAATAACTAGCTACCCGCCCCGAATTCGCACAGTTTTATTATATATGTATACCTTCCTCTTGAATCACTATCTATTAAAAAAAAAACGCATCAAAATCCATTGTGTAGTTTTAAAGATTTAAGCATACATTATATAGGGACAGAGCAACTTTGTTTTATACTATGTAGTGATGTTCTCCGTTAAATGTTTAATATATTATAAGCTTATATGTATTCAGATTGTTTGCTCAACCTCATAGCCAGATAAGATTTTACGAGATAAGTACACTGCTCTAGAAAACAATGCATACCTGTTCTTGTACATATTTTATTGCAAATGTCTATCAAGTAGAAAATATAGCTGTAGCTAAATAACTAGCTATAGCTTCAATACTAAAAATATGTTTTGATCACAGTTTAAATCATCAGTAAATCAATAACTTTATTTCTTTAAGCTTTAGCAGTTAGACAAGTCAAATAATTCATAATAAAAATAAAAATATATCAAGTGTTAATTGATTTTCTCTTCGCTTCAATCTTTTTATTCTACTAGTGGAAGAAGCAAATGTAAACCACTGGCATGTTTAACTTAAGTGTCTAATACATATTTGTTAAACCTGTTAATAATTTAATACTTTTGTCAGTCCAACTAAATTGGTAGTTGTAACCATGACTCAGCCAACATCACAACATAGTATAAAACAAAGTTCCTTCCCGCTGTCTGTCTGTCCATAAGTATGCTTAGGATTTTTAAAACTATGCATCGAATTTTGATGCAGTTTTTAATAGATAGAATAGATATGTAATTCAAGAGGAAGGTTTATGTACAATACACCTTTGTGAACCCGGGGCGAGTCTGTAATGTATGAAGGAAGCCTTCCAGCCAGGGACGACCAGTGAAATTAGGGGAGGCCTATGTCGAGCTGAAGACAAACTCTAAAACAAAAACTGAAAGTTGATCCTATTTTTTTTCTTTTTTTGAAAATAAATGTCAATAATTTTGAAAACCTACTAAATTCTCAATTTTAGGTCCATGAGACCCTTAAAACTGTAGAAAGCTTTGTCAATAAGATATACTTAGCGCTTCAGCTGCCATCCCAGTGTGAATTGAGCCTAAAATGAGACTTTATGTTAAAATTGCAACTAGATTACAATACACATAATACATATAACCTTATGGCATGTTTTGTGAAGATGTGATGTAGATAAACTGTTTAAAGTACATTTGCCAGGGCAACACTGTCCTATCTATACCTAATTCTATTTGGGCCATTCAAACCAAAGGTTACCATTTGACATTTAAACTTGTTATTGAAAGTTCCTAGGGAAATATCAGTATAACAGTGTTTTGATTATAAGGCCTTTTGTAGCATAGGCTTACCTTCTGAAATATTAAAAGCAATTGAAATCAGAAAGATCTATTCTTCCTTCTAATAAAATAAAGTTGAAAGTTATTGTAATTATGTATCTCTGGATCAAAGAATCTATGAGATTTGTTAAGTTTACCTTGCTTTTGATAACATACATATTCATAAATTCAAGCCTAACTAATTTTGCACTCTTTTGCTTGTTTCCATAACATCACTCTTCACAAAAACTAGAATTTGTTGTTCTTTCACTTAGATATCTATGAATTAACCATGTTCGAATCGCTTTAGTAACTAAACTGTAGCAATATACTAGCAGCAATTACTGAAAATAGTATGCAATACCATTTACTTAAGGCAATTTCACAGGACCCTTTTCCACTAAATTAATCCCTTCGCTATAGCTTGTATCGACTCAGAAGGGCCATTGTGCCTTAAATTAAAGAAACTACCTTGTGTTAAGGTTCCATTCTATCCATCTCTCATTGAAAACAGCACCGGACGCATATCAAGATTTTCTTTATTTTGCGACAATATAATTGCCATAGTCAAGCGATTTGTTTCCATTTTTCGCCCTGATGTCCATGATTTATAACAAAACCATATTAATTTTAACTATCTCCTAGATATCTGTGATATGAAGAAAACCTCTCATCAATCCGTTCATACTAATTCTGTACTAACATGTAGCAACAGTCTAGCCTAGCAGTTTCATTTTGTCCATATCACATATACCTATATCTAGAAGAATTTAAGAGACAACCTCTTAACAAACATGTTAAATCCCCACTAAGCTATCTGTGCACTCTTTACTAACCTGAAACGGGAAACTAACTCATTCACAGATATCTTAGTGAAACATAAACCTTAACCTTTCCAAACAATGCACTGATGAACGCTTCTATGTGTGTGTGTCGTGTAAACAGTAGCGCCGGTTTCAGTCCGCATGCCCACGCCGACGCGGCTCCGGGACTTGATACGTCAGATCAGGGCAGCGCGGACGGCGGCGGAAGAACGCAGTGTGGTCAACAAGGAGTGCGCTTACATACGGTCCACGTTCAGAGAAGAGGACAGCGTTTGGAGGTGAGTTTATTGAACAACTGATGAAAGACATGATCTATAAAAAAAAACCCTTTCCTTCGCCTACAAATTCTGACCTTTCGCTAAGTTTAACAGCATAAGAATTTCACCTAAGTATTATGCCTTATTATATGTATAAATCAGTAAAGTACAGACACATTTAAAAATGTTTCTACTAGTAGTATAGTACGGACATTTCTTCAGGAGACCTGGAAATAAGTGCTGTCTCGTGCTACCATCACGACTATCACTTAACACTGTCTGCCTCTTTCAACTTCTTAGAAAATTACTCTATGTCTGCCTTTCCAAGATAGAAAACATAATTATAGAGATACGAAGTTGTTGGCATTCAAGATCAAAGACCGATAACTTTAACGCCGCCAAGTGTCAACTCAAGAGTCTCTGCCAGTGCCAGTATTTAAATTATCAAGAGCGCTTTCAGATGACATACCCTATTCAAAGAGAGGTGCTCGAACAAACTTCATGACTGCCTTCTCATGTTTCAATCTTTTGTGGATTGAATTTCGAGTAGACCTTGGCTGAGCCGACGCAACACAAGTCCTATTAAATAGACTTTTTTATTTAATGCTAGTAGCATTTGTCCGCGGCTTCGCACGCTTTGTTTCTATGGAAACGCATCAAGGTTATCTCTATTCCATGGGAACTGATTTATGAAAAGTAGCCTATGTGTTATTAACCCAGGGCTAGAACTACGTCCGTTCAAAATTTCAGCCCGATTCAGTAGTTTTTGCGTGAAAGAAGAACAAACGTCGATCCATATACATACAGACTTTCGCGTTTATAATATTAGTAGACACATTTAATTTACAGTAGGCACGGTTCGCCAATTTTCTTGCCGCTCCCAGCTTATCACAATGCGGTTCTATTGTCCATCTGTCAACACTAGGGAACACTGAACTCTAGGGTAGGGCAACTTGCGACTTCCGTTCTTATTACAATGATATAAGACGGCGCTCCTTTGTGATGTTCTTCTTAGCTTCTTATACTCATAATAATTATAAGGTGGTTATAATGGAAATCGAATTAGTAATTTTCTCACTGACTTGAGATCAATGCCGCGTATTCTGTTCTGTGATAGTTGAGTTACCTACAGACTGTTTGCAACCGTCTGTAGTTAGGTCAATTGTTTCAATTGTAAACACTAGTTTTAATTTGTTTCTGTTCTTTGATTGGATTTTTTATTGGATTTTTTAAGTTTAATAATAACTTGGTTCACTGATATCAATCGCAAAAGTTTTGCAACGTTTTAGCAAGAAAGAGAAATAGCTAAAGTTGATGAGCTATTGTAGGTTAGATACATACTTATCCAGCTGCTGTAACGATGATCGCTGGCTCAAATTAAACGGATTATTTAAATCTATAGACTCAATTATTTCCCCCAATGCGGTTAGAAGCTATAACTACATTTAAAAAGATCTGATTGATTCTACTTCTAATACCTCAGATAACGAGGCCGTATCAACCACAATATCAACCTCAGATGACTGATTGGCGTAGCTCTCATCCAAGTAAATCCAATTTTATTTATTGCCCCGTAGCGTACTGACTTCTCAGCTATTCGTAAATAAATATCATAATTTTGGTAAACAAATAGCTTATGTAGAACACATAGATAATAATACATTTCAAAACCAGACCAAATAGAGCTCGAGCAATTTCCACTTATAATAAGAAAAGAACTGGGTCCCTATTTTAAGGAATCTGTATCTGAATTAACAAAAATGCATACAATTTGCCTATCGTCCGTACCCTACCTACCTCAAGTAGATGAATCAGCTATCTACAGAATTAGACACAAATGAATACATTATTGTTTGCTCTCAGCGATAAGGCCGTATTATAAAAAATATCTATGTAATGTATTGTATTAAGTATATCAGTCATCTACACCACACACCACACCACAAGCTTTGCTTAGCTTGGGGCTAGATGATGCTGTGTGGACTGTCTGGAATTATTTATTTATTTATACTATTCAGTTAACTTTTTGTAAATAAAGTCTTCATTCATTCCTAAATCGATACGGGAATAAAACTGCCAGCTAAGACTTCAGTTACTATAAAGTTTCATTAATCGAAAAATGATCGTTCGTTAATAATTTTTCATTTATCAAGTCTATAGATATACCTTTCTAACGCGTTCATACAATAGGCATGATAGAGGAAATCTTAAGCAAAATAAAATAATTTGATTGAACTTGCTTTTTATTGTTCGAAATTCAATTGAATTCAGATTCGCGCTCACGCAGTCAATTCCAATGAATATAGAACGAATACGATTGACCTCAATTCGACCCAGCCGATCCCACCTAATAGAAATGGCCCGAAAGGGAATAACAATTTACGAGACCTCCTAAAAGTAGGATTTTTTTGTCTGTAACAATATAATAGTAGAACCAACATAACAGTTCACCACAGAGTGAAACTAGTTATAATAAAGATTCCCTTAATGCTGTATGTCTTATTTATTTGTCTATGGATTATTATTGTCAGCCAATATACGTTTACATAAATTTACATTGGACTCGAGAACATAGTTACAAAATAACACGTAATGAAAAAGAAAACAGAGGGGCAGTAAAGTCGAATTTTGCCCCCATGACCATGACCCTATCATTGTGACGTAGGTACATTGCATTTTCGGCGCACCTAGAGGATTTTTTTAAGAAATTTCAATTTTCAGAAATCATAATTAAATTTCGAGTTCGAAGATTTTGAACATGTAATCATAACAGAAAGAAATTCTATGCACTGTTTTCGCCCTTTACCACGGTAACGATAACACCAATAAGTAGTTGTTGATCATAGAAAATATAATCGATGTATATATTTTTACAATATTTGTAGATTTTTAAAAACCACTCGACCACCTGGGAAAACCTTTTGAAACAATAAATAAAGTTCCAAATCGGTTCAGGCGTTTTCAAGTAATCGGTGAACATAAAAAAAGTTTCCGACGAATTTCGAACCTCTCCTTTTTTGAACTCGGATTAAAATAGTTGGCTTAAGATAGTAGGTAACATATATAGTTTATACTACGTTTTAAAGGTTACACCATACTACGTGTCAGTGCATTCGAACAATGTTAAGTGCGGTTTCTATAGACGAGGCACAATATCGCATATCCATAATATCAACAGTCGCGTTGTCGCAGGCTACATATATTTACATGTCATTTGCGAGGTCATAATAAAACCTTGTACGTTGCAGATGAGCGTAAATTTGAATTTATTTCAAATCTGTAGCTTGGTGTAATGGTAATTTGTAGCTTCACCACCACTTTACACCTTTCCTCCACCAATGTCTCTCTTTTCTTTGTTGTAAATCCTTATATAGGCATTCGTTTGCCGAATGAGAAATCTAGGAGTCTTTAAGTCCTGAGACATTTTTTTTAAGTGTTAAAGCCAAACGCTTTATTTTCAACAATATAATAAATCTTATTCGTAAGTCTCGTGGTCTACAACAACCATCATCACAACACTTAACACCTGGAAATGAATTTTAATTTTGTTGTTTTATGAACTAAAACTAACATTTTCCCACTACTTTTTGCAAAAACAAAAATTACTTTAGAAGTTTTTCTCGGATTAGAGTATATTGGATAGAGTCTTTTTTCCGTCAAGGGTTAACTAATAGAAACAATCCTACTAATATTGTAAACGCGAAAGTTTGTAAGTATGGATGGATGGATGTTTGTTACTCTTTCACGCAAAAACTACTTACTGAACGGATATGGATGACATTTGACTCAGAGATAGATTATAGTCTGGAATATTTATGGCTATATTTATCGTAGATAACCACAAAAACAACAATTGATGATAAATGAACTGAACAATTGATGATAAAAGAAATGTATATAAATCTCCTCTCAACAGATGTCGGAACATCGCGAAGCTCCTCTACATCCACATGCTGGGTTATCCAGCTCACTTCGGCCAGCTAGAATGCCTGAAGCTCATCGCCTCCCCCCGCTTCACGGACAAGCGAGTGGGGTATCTCGGCGCTATGCTGCTGTTGGACGAGCGGCAAGACGTCCATTTGCTCATCACCAACTGTTTGAAGAAGTAAGTTAATCTCCTTCCTAAGATCTAGAATCTTCTATACATCCACATGCTGGGTTACCCAGCTCACTTCGGCCAGCTAGAATGCTTGAAGCTCATCGCCTCCCCCCGCTTCACGGACAAGCGAGTGGGGTATCTCGGCGCGATGCTGCTGTTGGACGAGCGGCAAGACGTCCATTTGCTCATCACAAACTGTTTGAAGAAGTAAGTTAACCTCCTTCCTAAGATCTAGAAGCTTCTATGCTTTACATGATGGGTATTCCAGCGCATTTCGGCTAGCTGGAATGCCTGAAACTCCATGCGTCACAACAACTACAACGACTCGGGTACTCGGGTACCGGGTTGCTGCGGGTTCTTAAGGCCAGCAGTAGGTCTTTTATTGTTCATCCTTCACCAACAGTTTGAAGGAATCACTACATATCTAGTATACCAAAAACAAAGTCGATTCCCTCGGTCCTTTCTTAGTTTAAGTTTTCGTCTCTTATCAAAAACTCCCTCTGAACACTGTAAACATCCAGAATTTATGCAATCAGAATTTTAGGATATCAAGTGCGAAACGACATAAACAGAAAACTCTAGAATTTATGTGGGTCCAATATAATTTCAAGATTCGTCTATTCGTAAATGTGACGAAAATTACTAGAAAAAGAGTTGACACGCCTTTACCGGTCTCATTTACACTTAGGTGTTGATCCTATAAAAGGAAAACATTGAAACACTTAAGCAGTCGGTTTCACTCACCGATAACAACCTAATACAAGTTTAGTAACTTTGCATAATTAATTCATCGGTGTACTGAAATGGAGATTACAACCGTCCGGTGAAGTCGGATAACTGTCAGGCAGGCTGCTTATCTTGAAAATTACACGGCATAATGGGATTAACTAGACCGTAGGCACGTCTGTGTTAATGAGCGAAACTCTTGATAAACTTGCTTTACATTGTCTAATAATAACATTATTGCTGCTTTTTCAGCAGGTAACGAGATTTTTGATAGTTTTTAATGAAAATCCCGCGTGGTATGACAAATAATAAGAGATAAGGCGCTGATTTGGATAGGCCTCAGTCCACCCATGGACTAGTAAATAGGTATGGCAGAAGTTTGTCCGAAGAGCAATTTAATTTGATCGTATAATTAGATTTTATTCAATACGTTAATTTATTTTTTAAAGTTGAACTTACAAACACAAAAATACAAAAAATGTATGAATACTAACATTAAGGTGATCCGAGTTCCATACGTTTGTATTTTCCCAAATATGAGCGATGTGGACATAATTTAACAAATAAATAACTGTTTTTGGCTTTGTTATTCGTCATTATTTGCGGCAAATTGTGTTTGATTCATGAAAACACTCGGTATAATTAGATATAACGTGAAAATTTTAGGCCATTTCTATCAATGCGTGAGTGAACACGGATAGTGTCGTACGCCCGCTTACTTGAACTTGTGAGTGTGACGGCGGCGACGAAATCGCCATCTCTGTGCTATCTAAAGAATCATCTAATAATACCATAGTTTACGTTCTCAAAGCGTTTTTCCATCGTCCAAGTATTTATTCCCTTCTATTTTTGTTGCATGTCAAATAAGATCTAGGAAGCCTACGTGCCGTTCCCATGACAACAATAAATGACACTATGTAAACAGATAAAATGTTTGCTTATAGATACCAGTTTAGAGAGTTTTACGCTGGGGCCACACTACCTTACCGTCTACCGGGCTGTTACCGCAATAATTATGACATTAAATTACCGTTTAAATTACTGCATGAACTGGTGTGGTTACACTAGAGTTTACCTAGATATGTCAATAAATAAGGCGGTAAAAATATCACGTGCGTCGCCGCGCCGGTGAGCTCATATTGCACACTGGACAAACGGTAGTGGCCACAAACGCATTAATTACTGCGGTAATCTTCTTTGATGTGCGAAACAAGACCGCCGCCGGAGCTATTGCCTACCGCCATTTGCCATATTGATTGGCATTGTAAAATTATGGCCATAAATCGTGGTTACACCTGTTGGTGGTGGTGTTGTATAACTTATGGCAATAATTATCGGCATATCACGATAGTGTGGCCCCAGCATTAGACGTGTCAGAGTGTATGCAAAGCATTTCGCTCATTCATCAGCGACGACCGATGTGGCGCAGTGGGCGAAGGTCCGCCTGCGACCGGTTGCGGGTTCAATTCCCGTGTCGGAAAAAAATTGTGTACGATCTGCAGAAATTTGTTCCGTTGGTCTGGGTGTTTTCTATGTATTTAGAAAAAAAATATCTATCTATGTAATGTATTGTATTAAGTTTATCAGTCAACTAGTACCCATAATACAAGCTTTGCTCAACTTGGGGCTAGATGATGCTGTGTGGACTGTCCGGAATTATATATTTTATTTTATTTTATTGGACTAATCGTCACTTTTTACAGGAGCCAAAACAAAATTTTGAACATGATTTTTTTGAAAAAATGTTTTTCTTTCATTCATCACATTCATCATTGTTTTCGTAATTTTTTGCTCTATTTTAAAATAATGGTCGCTGTTATATCTATCACCCAACTTGATAAAAACTACAAAAGCCCTTTTTGCATTCAAATTTTGAAGCAAAGTTAAGATAATAATCCCAATAAAAAGAAATAAATATTTAAATGAAATGTTTTCAAAAGAAGATATACTTTATGAGAAATAAAACATTTTCTAAATTTTTTGAAATGTGGCCGTTTTGCATTCAATGAGCGATTTGTAAAAATGCCTGAACATTAGCTGGCGTAAAGAGCTAAAATAAAATAAAAATCAGTTGGTGTTGATAGTACATAATTGTTTCATTTTATTTTTGTCATACCGTTAGAAACGAGGTCAGGACCCTTTGTGGGATGTACGCAGAACAGTCTACCAAAGTTTTATATTACAATAAAATAGACTTAGGAAGGCTTACAATAAGTAATTTATGACAAACATGAATTTGTTTGTACTAGGTCTATGACATTGTTCAAAACATAAAGAATAAAAATGATAAAAATCAAAAATTTTGGTAGTGTTGAAGGGATTCGAGCCCGTACTAACGGGATGTATCAAAATTTTGTGGATATTTTATCATCAAAAAGCAAAAAGTAAATCAAATTTTCAGTGTTGAAGGGATTCGAGCCCGTACTAACGGGATGTATCAAAATTTTGTGGATATTTTATCATCAAAAAGCAAAAAGTAAATCAAATTTTCAGTGGTTTCGAACCCAGGTACGACTATACATCGTCGCACCCACCCGACTGTTCGAACCGCTAGTCCAACGTGACTTATTGAAATACGGTGAAAATTTGTATTACTTTTAATCTATTATAAGTAGTCGTAAAATCGGAGCTAAAATACCTAAGTACACAAAGAACAGAGTCAAAAAAAGTGGAGACTTCCTTACGCCAACAATTTTATTGTAATTTTATTATAATATTGGAACAACTTTCACAGTGAGTACATTTAAAATTAATGATTGTTATTGTGAACTCATTCAAATTATTTGTCAATTCCAATGATTTAACGAAATTAATGAATAGTGTGAAAAGTATTTTTTTTACCTATAATTTGTAAGATATTCCTTAGCTTATAAGCTAGTTTGTAAATAACATTACCCTCTGCGCCTTTTTACTTAAATTGTTCAAAACGATAAAAGAAAATTACCTCCAATTTTTTTTTAAATGTAAATAGAGCCTGTTTTTATTCTTAAAAAAAACAAGAGTCGAAAATTAGTTCGTTAACTAGTGGTTTTATTGAATTAATTTTAGATGTAATTTAGTTATGTCCCGAAAACGGAACTATTGGTCCGAAAAATATTTAGTCCTAAGGCGTCTCCAATTATCTCTGTTATTTTTCGAACAGTAGTTATTTTAGTTCCACTGAATTTATAGGGTTTGCCTGTGTGAGTGACTCGTAGCGGCCGATCACTCACACAGGCAAGATCTTTTTTTGTGTGAGTGACTCGTAGCGGCCGATCACTCACACAGGCAAAATCTTTTTTGCTCTTCCCAAATACAAGCTCCATAGATGCTTTCAACACTTGAAAAATTGCTTGGTACATAAAAAACAACATCCCATTTGCGGCAAATATATTACAATTAAACAATTATGCACAATTTAATAAGAAAATAGTGAAAAACTTCAACATAGAAAATCAGCGCCATCTAATAGCGGAGCTATGCTTAGTCCTGGACCAGAAACAACCTTAACTAAAAATCTTTATACAATGTAACTAACAAATTTTCGATTCGAGTACCTTGTCCGAAATAAAATAATTTTGATTTATATTTTGTAGATTATATACCTAGTATTGTTGTTGTTGGCAATTTCTAAATTTTTTTACTGAAAACCGGCAAAAACATTACTTTAAATTAGTGCTAATAATTTAATATGCTGCCTTATGAAGTTATAACACCTAAAACGCCTTCAGCAACCAATCGAAATGCAGGGGTGTAAAACTCTTTGCATAAGAGTACGTATTTCGTGACCAATTAATATTTACTACCAAATCAAAACTATCATTTCCAACACTTGGAACGTGGTAGCCACTAATTTATTAGATTTTGAACACGCTACCACAATTATCCATCGTTTGATTCGCCAATAAATCCTACCATTTAGGCCCACCTTCTGACCTAGTTTGGTGAAACTTATCAGATCAGACGAGAATTGATCGTGACGTTTGATTTTTGTACGGGATTTGTGAAGTCCCCTGTCCGTACGATAGAGGCACTACCAAATGCTATAGAAAAAGTAGACGCCACTATCACCTCTCGATAGTATCGTCAACCGTACTTACTAGTCAGATCAGCTGTGCAATTCCATCCCATTTAACGGCTTTAGCGTCCCATCCATATCAGTAATCTAGTACTCATTACACAAGCTCTGCTTAGCTTTGGGCTAGATGATGCTGTGTGGATTGTCCAGCATTATTATTTTTACTTTTAAAGTTACGAAGGCCATCGAAATGGCTTTTAAATGTCAGTTACGGATAGGTGGTTTTTATGTAATCGCACAGCAGTTCGTAAAAATAGCTTTAAATTATTGCCCATTAAGGTGATTTCTGGTCCAGGACTAAGCATAGCTCCGCTATTAGATGGCGCTGATTTTCTATGTTGAAGTTTTTCACTATTTTCTTATTAAATTGTGCATAATTGTTTAATTGTAATATATTTGCCGCAAATGGGATGTTGTTTTTTATGTACCAAGCAATTTTTCAAGTGTTGAAAGCATCTATGGAGCTTGTATTTGGGAAGAGCAAAAAAGATTTTGCCTGTGTGAGTGATCGGCCGCTACGAGTCACTCACACAAAAAAGATCTTGCCCGTGTGAGTGATCGGCCGCTACGAGTCACTCACACAGGCAAACCCTATAAATTCAGTGGAACTAAAATAACTACTGTTCGAAAAATAACAGAGATAATTGGAGAAGCCTTAGGACTAAATATTTTTCGGACCAATATTTCCGTTTTCGGGACATTACTAAATTACATCTAAAATTAATTCAATAAAACCACTAGTTAACGAACTAATTTTCGACTCTTATTTTTTTTAAGAATAAAAACAGGCTCTATTTACATTTAAAAAAAAATTGGAGGTAATTTTCTTTTATCGTTTTGAACAATTTAAGTAAAAAGGCGCAGAGGGTAATGTTATTTACAAACTAGCTTATTAGCTAAAGAATATCTTACAAATCATAGGTAAAAAAAAATACTTTTCATGCTATTTATTAATTTCGTTAAATCATTGGAATTGACAAATAAATTGAATAAGTTCACAATAAGAATCATTAATTTTAAATGTACTCACTGTGAAAGTTGTTCCAATTTTATAATAAAATTACATTAAAATTATTAGCGTAAGGAAGTCTCCACTTTTTTTGACTCTGTTCTTTGTGTACTTAGGTATTTTAGCTCCGATTTTACGACCACTTATAAAAGATTAAAAGTAATACAAATTTTCACAGTATTTCAATAACTCACTTTGGACTAGCGGTTTGAACAGTCGCGTGGGTGCGACGATGTATAGTCGTACCTGGGTACGAAACCACCGAAAATTTAATTTACTTTTTGCTTTTTGAAAATAAAATATCCACAAAATTTTGATACATCCCGTTAGTACGGGCTCGAATCCCTTCAACACTACCAAAATTTTTGATTTTTATCATTTTTATTCTTTATATTTTGAACAATGTCATAGACCTAGTACAAACAAATTCATATTTGTCATAAATTACTTATTGTAAGCCTTCCTAAGTCTATTTGATTGTTATATAAAACTTTGGTAGACTGTTCTGCGTAGGTACATCCCAGTGTTGGGCAAAATTTAATTGCAAGGTACAATTAAAAATAACAATTGATTAATTGTTAATTGTGAAATATCAATTAACAATTGATCAATTGTTAATTGTGAAATATCAATTAACAATTGATCAATTGTTAACTGTGACGTTTCAATTAACAATTAATTATTTGTTAACTGTTAGTGTTTCAATTAACAATTAATCGTAAATTATTCCTGCAATTAAATATTAACCAAATAAATTTAAATTATGTAAATAGAAATAATATAAAACGGAGGGTTGGCACGGGCCAGGACTCTCCACAAGGTTGACTGATGATCGCGCAAAGTCAGCAGAAAGTTTCACGGCGAAACAAGTAGCAACAAGAAAGATCATTTATATGTGTAGATGCAGTGAAACATGATTATCAATTGTTAGTTTTAATTGTTTCTTACAACAATTAAAAATATTAGTTGAATTATTTTAATTGTATCTTACAATTAACAAGAGTAAATTTAAATAAATTAATTGCAATATGCAACTAACAGATTAATTGCAATTAAATTAATTGTGATTAAAATAATTGCAATTAAATTTTCAATCAATTACTAAGATGATTAAATTATTAATTGATTAATGCCCAACACTGGTACATCCCACAAAGGGTCCTGACCTCGTTTCTAACGGTATGACAAAAATAAAAAGAAACAATTATGTACTATCAACACCAACTGATTTTTATTTTATTTTAGCTCTTACGCCAGCTAAGTTCAGGCATTTTTACAAATCGCTCATTGAATGCAAAACGGCCACATTTCAAAAATTTAGAAAATGGTTTTGTTTCTGATAAAGTATATTTTCTTTTGAGAACATTTTATAAAGCTAGTTTAATTTAAATATTTATTTCTTTTTATTGGGATAATTATCTTAACTTTGCTTCAAAATTTTAATGCAAAATGGGCTTTTGTACTTTTTATCAAGTTGGGTGATAGCTATAACAGCGACCATTATTTTAAAAAATAGAGCAGAAAATTACGAAAACAATGATGTTTTAATATTAAAAAAGAAAAACTTTAACTTTTCAAAAAAATCATGTTCAAAATTTTGTTTTGGCTCTCTGTAAAAAGTTACGATTAGTTAAATAAAAAAAAAATATATATAATTCCGGACAGTCCACACAGCATCATCTAGCCGCAAGGTGAGCAAAGCTCGTATTATGGGTACTAGTTGACTGATAAACTTAATACAATACATTACATAGATAGATTTTTTTTTTATAAATACATAGAAAACACCCACACCAACGGAACAATTTCATGTTCAATTTCTGTAGATCGTACACAATTTTTTCCGACACGGGAATCGAACCCACAACCGGTCGCAGGCGGACCTTCGCCCACTGCGCCACATCGGTTGTCGCTGATGAATGATCGAAATGCTTTGCATACAATCTGACACGTCTGATGCTGGGGCCACACTACCGTGATATGCCGATAATTATTTTAATTATAACTTATACAACACCTAGGTGTAACCACGATTTATGGCCATAATTTTACAATGCCAATCAATATGGCAAATGGCGGTAGACAATAGCTCCGGCGGCGGTCTTTTTTCGCACATCAAAGAAGATTACCGCAGTAATTAATGCGTTTGTGGCCACTACCGTTTGTCCAGTGTGCAATATGAGCTCACCGGCGACGCACGTGATATTTTTACCGCCTTATTTATTGACATATCTAGGTAAACTCTAGTGTAACCACACCAGGTCATGCAGTAATTTAAACGGTAATTTAATGTCATAATTATTGCGGTAACAGCCCGGTAGACGGTAAGGTAGTGTGGCCCCAGCGTAAAACTCTCTAAACTGGTATCTATAAGCAAACATTTTATCTGTTTACATAGTGTCATTTATTGTTGTCATGGAAACGGAACGTAGGCTTCCTAGATCTTATTTGACATGCAGCAAAAATAGATAGGAATAAATACTTGGACGATGGAAAAACCCTTTGAGAACGGTAGACTATGGTATTATTAGATGATTCTTTAGATAGCACACAGATGGCGATTCCGTCGCCGCCATCACACTCACATGTTCAAGTAAGCGGGCGTACGACACTATCCGTGTTCACTCACGCATTGATAGAAATGGCCTAAAATTTTCACGTTATTTCTAATTATACCGAGTGTTTTCATGAATCAAACACAATTTGCCGCAAATAATGACGAATAACATAGCCAAAAACAGTTATTTATTTGTTAAATTATGTCCACATCGCTCATATTTGGGAAAATACAAACGTATGAACGATCGAACGAATCGAACAACCTTAATGACTACGACTGTAAGCGCCGATGAATATTGATAGCCATTGTCTGATACACAAATAGTTTAACCATTCGCGCTCGGTGAGTCATTGCTTTTAAATACCTCTGTGAAAATTATGATGCTCTACTGATTGGAGCCCTTAGTACCAGTTATGCATTAGATTTGAAAAAGAAAAAAGCTTTTGTCTCTTTTAATATGTTTGGCGCATTGCAGCGCTTCTACCGGATACAGACAAGGGAACAAATTTTCGTAGTTTGTCAGTGGTTGAATAGTTTGATGCACGTAAGTTAATAGAATCTTTGTTTCATGCTAATTCGATTTTGGCTTTCGAATGATTTAAAGATAATTGTTACAGTTTCACAGAATCACTACATAATATAAAACAAAGACGCCTTTTCTGTCCCTATATCCCTATGTCCCTTTGAATGCTTAAATCTTTAAAACTACGCAACGGATTTTGATGTGTTTTTTTTTATAGATAGAGTGATTCAAGATGAAGGTTTATACGTATAATAAAACCGTGCGAAGCCGGGGCGGGTCGCTAGTATTTTATATTCTGTCTTATTCTTTTTTTGTACGTTTACGCGCGATAGAAGTTAAGTCTGTAGGTTTCGATAACTTTTTTCGTAAGTAGACTGTGTACGTACACTGTACCTAAAATGATTGATATTATGTTCGATAATTGAACCTGCAACCTCCGCCGATTGACCTTCGCCCCTTCGTGTTGTTTTTTCTTGTTGTCTTCTATTGTTTCTGTTGGAATAGATGGATGAGTGTGAATTTTATTACCATATTATTATTAAGGTATTTACCATTTAGGTATTTGTTTGCCAAAAGAAGGGTTTATATATAACACCAGTATATGGCCGCGGCTTCGCGTTGTTTATATAGAATCGTTTCAAGGCTTTTTGAACTGATTTATGGGATGTAAAGAAGCATATGTTTTATTCCAGGCTTAGAACTACGTCTACTTAAAATTTCAGCTCGATCTTTGTAGTAGTTTTGGTGTGAAGAGGTAACAAAGTAATTATGATAAATAACTTTAGCATTTATAAGAGTGATCCACCGTATTGCGCCAGGTAAACTCGCCTCACATAAATTAACTGATAACGTTTTACCCGTGGTATTTTATGCCCGACCGTGTTTTCAGTACGTTGACTCTTAACGCTAATGTTAAATATTTAACAATGAGCCTTTGTAGCTATTGCTAAACTGGAATAACAAAAATGTATAGCCATAATATGGCGTGGTGGCCCATATTTTAAATGCCTTCAATGGACGCTGGACATGTTTTTGTATATGATAATAAAAAGCTTGTATGAAGAGTAGGTCTCATTCAGATACGATAAAGATCATTATTGTCAGTAGACATACAGATATACAAATATAACAGTTATACAAATATAACTAACTAGCGGTGCCCACGGTTTCGTCCGCGTTTTTTTTCGTGGATCCCTAACTGTTTTACTGTTACTTCCTGCTATTCGGGACGGAGACAAATAAAATAAATTAAAATTTGTTAAGACGAACTTGATTTCCACCCCAGCTAAATGCAGAGCTTGTGTTATGTATAAGGGTACTAGGTGACTAAAATACTTAATACCATTAAAATATTTTTTATTATACATATAAAACACCCAGAACACAGGAATAAATATTTGCAGATCGTACAGACTAGGCAATATTTTCATTTCACTTCATTTCTGCTAAGAGTCTAGCTAGAGTAAGTAACTAGTAAAAAACGTTTTAATTGTATTACAAAAACATACTTCGTCTATAAAATTGGTTGGTGTTTCATCCAATACCTATGTGTATAATCCATATATGAACTTTATAAAAAAACTATGTTATGTACTATCTTTTTATAAAAATTTGTCCAAAACTTTTCATTGCAGCGACCTCAACAGCAACACGCAATTCGTCGTAGGCCTAGCGCTATGCACTCTCGGCGCGATCGCTTCCCCCGAGATGGCGAGAGACTTGGCCTCTGAAGTGGAGAGACTCATCAAGTCTCCCAACGCCTACATCAAGAAGAAGGCGGCGTTATGTGCCTTCAGAATTATAAGACGGGTGCCCGATCTAATGGAGATGTTCCTACCTGCTACTAGGAGTTTGCTGACGGAGAAGAATCATGGTAATTATTTCCTTACTATAGTTATTCTTCAGCAGTGTTTTTATATGCCAAAAATACACTATACTCTCGCCCGTGATGGCGAGAGACTTGGCCTATGAAGTGGAGAGACTCATCAAGTCTCCCAGAGCTCACATGAAAAAAGGCAGCCAAAAGGGTTCTGTGCTTTATTCATATTCATAGATACTTACTTTTTAAGTTTTTTATAAAATTAGCTTTATTTTTATGTTTGTAGACAAAATTCGACGGTTAAACTAAAATGTTGCATTTTGTAATTAATTTCAACTGTGTCATTCAGCCGTGAAGGCCATTTAGGCCGGTGTTGCTTGATTCGTCAAACCTACTTTATACATAATTACACCAGTAAATGATGCATGAAGTAAAAAAAATTGACCGATTGTAAAAAAAAAATATGTACTCACTTTATCTGTATTTTTTATGTGATTTATTTATGTCAACTTTTTTCTCTTGTTATTTAAAAGCTGTCTTCTCCTGTGGTCCCATATAATCATGATCTGACCAGGAGTTTTGGAGATTTTTAATGACATAAAATGAAATGAAAAACAAAATGTTTTTTTTTTCAGGTGTTCTTATCACGGGAGTGACGCTTATAACAGAGATGTGCGAGAATAGTCCAGATACACTCAACCATTTTAAAAAGGTACATAGTTTTAGAGCTAGTAATTGCCATAATTGTAAATTTACAATAATAACGACATAATCTGAGTTGTAAATTGCCGGCTTTATAACCAGTAATCGTTCAGTCAACTAGGGCTGCGTTAACCGGTTTAATCCAATTTAACGTTACGTTAATGCAAGACGATTATGTTGATCAAGTTTACAATTTTTGTTTAAAAAATGCCAAGCCTCCTTATCTCAATCAATAATGTCAGCTTTGCCTCTGTCTAAAAAAGTGGCACCTGTTTATTTGTCAGACTGAAGTAATATATTCAAACCTCAATACCATATCTGTATTGTACCAAAATTCCAGAAGTCACACTCGAGATAAACAATCAAAAAATGTTGACAGCCAGTCATCGTAAGATTTGTTCGAAAACAGAGTGCCTTCTATACTAGACCAGTGTGGTCTATTGTTGGCACACTATAGTGTAATACAACCCGAAATGTGATCAATCGGATCTTCAATCGATGATCATACCATAGACAAATTACAAACTAATTTATCTATGATCCTACTAATATAAAAAATCTGATATTTGGGATGGATAATTATTTGTTACTTTTACACGCCAAATAAATACACTAGTTATTTAAGTATTTACTTATGAAGGCATCATGGTCTAATTTAGCATATATTTATGTAGCTGAAAAACATAGGATACTATTTTATGTTATAAATTAGTTCGCAGGAGTTAGAAATAAAACCGTTTCCATATAAAAAATGCGTGAAAAGCTCAGCAGCTTTCTTAAATGCAAGAATTAACTGCGGCATGAGTTGTGCTGTTGTAGGTATTTCTGTCTAGCCAGACACCTCCCAAACTAAACTCAACACCAAATAAATTAAAGACCAATAGGTCAACACCCTAAAACCGAAGAATTACTTTATACGCCCACGCGATCTGACGTAACACAATGTACATAAATTCTCCCACCCCTGCGTTCTCTCCGATTCTAATGAAACAGTATTGTTTTTGTACCTTTTGGGGTGGTATAATAATATGTTACGTAGGAGAATATCTGGCTCAGCGCATCAGCATTGCCATACAGCGTGGTAATGCAGCCAGTGTCTTGGGGACGCTTCCGACTGGTATTGACATGGATCAATTGAGCTACCTTTAGACTGTTTGCAACCGTCTGCGGTTAGCTCAATGGTTTCAATTGTAAATACTAGTTGTAATTTTTCTATTCATTTGCTTGTAATTTTCGTTGTTAATAAAGATACTTACTTCAGGAGTAATTAATATAGTCTGAATTTCTGGTAACAACTTGAAAATTAGTTCAATGGTATAAGAAAATGAAGTTTTTATCGATTTTCGCTTCATATCATATTTTGATTACTCGTGGAAGAAGAAAAAAACAAAGTTAAACGTACTTTAAAATATACGTCAATAGATTGAAAATCGTGTGCAAATTATTTTTTATTTCAAAAGATAAATCTTTTATCATATCTATCAATTACATAAATAATTCAACTGGAAGCGAAAATTTGAAGAGCCAAGAGTATTTTCCCTGTATTTATACAACAGTAATATTTCCGTTCACAAAGATATGATATGAGTATCGTAATGAATAAACTCACTGTGGTTCCCATAATTAATTATTGTTTTGACAAGTCTATCCGTGACATCGCAAGGGAATTTAAATATGATTGATGATACTTCGTCTGAAAAATATCCCATAATCAATGATGGTTTTTAACGAAGATCATATTGAAGCTTCGGTCGCTCACCTTTATTATCAAGTAAAGACTAAAATAGAACAAGGGCAATGTAGTTACGTTGTTTGATACTGAAAAAGCCGTGCGTACATTATGCCGTAGGCTATTCGTATACAGGACTAATCATTTCAAATTGTAAATCACTCTTCATCAAAATAATTACATCGCCTCTCGGCTCCGATACAAGGTGAATGTTAACATACTTATGTGTGTATTTGATCATATCGTTCACTCTGTATACGTGTGAAATACCTAATATATGTTTTTAATCTAGAAAAATATCTTACTATTTATGTAGCTGTTGATGTTATCAGTATCAAAAGTAATTAAAAAATTAATTTACATGATAATCCGTATCGTAAACATCCTTTATCGAAATAATATAATTGAATGACATACCATCATTATATTAATTAAATTTAACTATCCAAATAAAAACTAATTAATTGTTTTGTGTTGTCCTGTAGGAAAGCGGGCAGCGCGAGGTAAAAACGCTGACCATGCACATTACTACATGGTCTGATGACATTGTATTTGCCCAGAACTTAATTCCATATTCTAAACATCCGTGAAAATAACCAACATGGACTAGAAATAAAACTACCTATTTGAAGTTTATTTAATCAGTTTTGCAGTTTCGTCAGACCATGAAAAAAGCATGATTGTATTGTTGTGCTGATCAAAACCATATTTATGTGGGTCATGTATAACATAACATCTTTCTTTCAAAGCCATTCTGTTTCTCAGGGTTTTCCACAGGAAATCACGAAAAGTTTATGGAAAAACTTGTATTATTTAGTCAAGTGTTTGTGTAAATAATAATGCACTTTTATGTAGGAACACAGAGACAGTTTCATTCCGATAGTAATTCTTGTATTTGATATGATTTTTATTCCATTTTGTTTCTATTCTTTCACTAAAGACTCGTAAATAGTAAACAAGTAAATTAGTAGATATATTTAAACACCTACTAACTTGAAAACACTAGTTTGAATTAGCACATGTAATTAACATAAATTGGGGTACTTGAGGTTATATTTTGGTACAGATATAAATACATAGAAGTATTTGAAATCTTGTAATTTCCATTTCAATGTATTATTGTTGTATTATGTATACATTTGCCTGGATATGTAATAATGTTGAATTCGTATTAGTATGGATAGTACAGATATTGCCTGGTATTTGGTACTCGTTTTTCTTTCTATTATTTTTATTTCTGGCTTTGCAACTTCTTATCGTGTGTGTGTGGGCGAAATGTACTTTAGTACGATGATAATAAAGTTGATTTTGTTCTAGATTGTCCCGAACTTGGTGAGGATATTGAAGAATCTTATCCTGGCTGGGTATTCGCCGGAGCATGATGTTAGCGGTGTTTCGGATCCATTCCTTCAGGTAAATATACTTTCTAAAATTATGTAGAAATATACAATGATGGTATATTTGAACAATAATTGATAAAAATACACCGTGACGTGTGGTGCCGGCTTAGAATTTGCACTACCCTAACTCTTCCCGCGGGTGTCGTAAGAGGCGACTAAGGGATATCCACCGGGGGGCGGGCAGCAGCGCCTCCTGTAGAACAATTCTACCACCGAACTGCGATCCCCAACCCGCATGCCCAGCGTGGGGATTATGGGCATTACTCCCATATGATGAGTGCGTCCAGCAGTGGACCAGTAAAGGTTGTAGATGATAGATGATGATAAAAATATACTATAGTATAATAATAAACTTACTGTAAAAATCGGCTCGAATATCACTATCTCTGTTTAGCTGATGCAGGTGTGCCCCGTGCGTGCGCGATAGCAATAGTAGCCCTTCAAAATTTGTTATGGTTGTGTTTTTTTATTCCGAAAATGATGGAAGACTTTGTGTATGTTGCACAAGTTTTTATTCTGTACCCAGACAATAGGAGCTATGTTCCCTATCGTATCGTAAGACACTTTTGATACGATACAAATAGAAAGACAACATGGCATTTAGACGTATAAATATTTCACTTGAGTTAAGAATATGGAAAAAAATAAAAAAATGGATCTAATTAAATGCTTTAAAAAAAAATGGAGGAATTAAATTGACAATTATATTAGTGTAGTGTGTTTTTATTTTAGTTGTTTAGAATAAATATATACATCATCTGTTATTTTCAGGTGAAAATCCTCCGCCTTCTCCGGATTCTCGGCAAAAACGACGCCGAAGCGTCCGAAACCATGAACGACATCCTCGCACAAGTCGCCACCAACACGGAAACCAGCAAAAACGTTGGCAACACGATATTATACGAGACTGTACTCTCCATCATGGACATTAAGTCTGAAAGTAGCTTGAGGGTGCTAGCTGTGAATATTTTGGGAAGATTCCTGCTGAATAATGATAAGAATATAAGATATGTTGCCTTGAATACGTTGCTGAGGACCGTCCATGTCGATACGTCGGCAGTGCAGCGGCATCGGACAACTATTCTGGAGTGTCTCAAGGTAATATCAGTTTTCAAACGACTTTAAATTATTTTTGATGGTTTTAGGGTTCCATACTTCAAAAGGAAAAAACAGAACCCTTAAAAGATAACTTTGTTGGCCATCTATCTGTGTATCAAGATCCTTTTTCTCGGAACGCGTGGAGGTATCAAGCTGAAAGTCATATTGAATATAATTCATAGGTCTACTATCCCTATTGGAGCTAAATCGAAATAGAAACGGATCAGTTGAGCTACCTCTAGACTGTTTGCAACCGTCTGCATTTAGTTCAATGGTTTCAATTGTATATACTAGTTTTAATTTGATTCTATTCCTTGATTATTATTTTCGTTTTGGGGATAAAGGCGAAACTCCCTCAAATGGTTACAGGGAAAGATATTCCCTGTACCGGGTCGGCCCAACTGGCCCATACACGGGGTTTTTCGACCGACATAGATATCGGATAGTTGTGATCTACTGTTTGTTTATAATAAACTAGCGACCCGCCCCGGCTTCGCACGCTCTTATAATACGTATAAACCTTCCTCTTGAATCACTATCTATTAAAAGATCTCCAACTTTAAATTTGATCTTGCTACGTGACTGCATGTTTACAATCTATCTATAAAATGTAAATCCGTTATTGGTCGTAAGAAAAACCTGTATGTATGTTTAAGTAGAATAAGGACTGTGGATTTTGTTAAATAAAGAAAAAAAAACGCATCAAAATCCGTTGCGTAGTTTTAAAGACTTAAGCATTCAAAGGGATATAGATACAGAAAAAGCGACTTTGTTTTATACTATGTAGTGATAGTTGTGATCTACTTTTTGCACTCAGAATTTTGGTTATTTCATTTGTAGTTCAGATAATATCCTGGAAGAGATCGCTTCTAAGCGATAAGGCCGCCCATTGTAATTGTCTTATTTAATGTCCTGTTTCTGGTGTACAATAAAGGATTTTTGTATTGTATTGTATCATGGTCGCTACACGCTATTAAAATAATAATCTATATATATAAAATTGAATCCCTATTTCACTTGGTCACGGCATCACGCCTGAACGGCTGGACCGGTTTCGCTAATTCTTTTTTTGTTCTGTTCGTTATTATCAGGAGAAGGTTCTTATGAAAGAAAAAATTAAGGAAATTGCGCGGAAAATTCGAATTAAATTTTCAAAAGTTAGGATAGGACAACGTCTGTCGGGACAGCTAGTAATAAATATATCCTGTCAGGACCCAGACGTGTCGATCCGCCGGCGAGCCATGGAGCTCTCGTTCGCGCTGATCAACGGGCAGAACATCCGCAGCATGATGAAGGAACTGCTCTCGTTCCTGGAGCGCTCCGACGCGGAGTTCAAGGCGCACTGCTCGAGCGCCATGGTCCTGGCTGCCGAGAAGTACGCGCCCTCCAACAAGTGGCATCTCGATACTCTCTTCAGGGTCTTCATCAAGGTACTGTCTGTGATTGTTGTAGTAATACAGGGTGTGTTGGAAATAATCAACATAAAATGTATGGCAACACTATTTATAAGCTGTCACATTTTGATCTGTCATCGTGACAATCGCTCTTCTGTTCGTAGCCCTTCCATGAATGTATTGTGCTCTCAACTAATTTACGTTTTTTCACTCAATATACTTATTACAGTCCGCAAAACAGTCTTTTCATTATACATAGGCGCGTGTGGTCCTTCTGCGGAGTTTGTGCGGTGAAAATCAACGTATCTACAAGCGAATTGTTCTCTGCCGGTGTGGCGCGAGCTCGAAGCCATCCATTGCTTTCGAGCTTCGCTAGGGCCTGCCTGGCATTACATCAGTGTTCCGAGAGCGAGAGTTTGAGAAACCTAAGCAAAGATTGCGACCGTCACCTGTAAGAAATCATCAAAATCAAATTGCAACATTTGCAAGTTCAGCAGAAAACGAACGGCCATATTTGATTGAACGCGGGAGACGCGGGAGTTTAGCAAGCAAAACTCGACGGCAAGGTTGTCACATCTATCTGTCAGCCCCAGTAGCAATCAAGGTTAGCAAGTTCCGGTTTGATGGGAGTTGTCATATAAAGCCCCCAGTACACAATGGCCCATGCTGGCCCACTACAGGCCATCGCCATTGTGTACAGGGGGTAATGGTATATGATGGCGGACAATTGTCAATCGTGGCGCGCAATCGGGGAGTTGTCGGTTTTTTGGGCACACTTCAAAGGAATCGTGGCGTAGCGTGGCCTGTGGTGTTTACACAGTCGGCCATTGCTTAGTGCTTAGTGTGACGGTACACACCTCTGTAATACTTGTTAACAGTATACAAGTAAATCGCAGTAAAGTAAAGTAGTTGCAGCCATAATTACTAATTACGTCGCATTCGTCTGTCGTCTTCGAGACGTCCATCGCAAGTGGTTTGCCAGGCAGCAATGAGCGATGGGCCATTGTGTGAACACCAAGTGATCGTGGCCTATAATGGTGCATTGCAAAGCGTGGCCCATCACAGGCCACTGTGTACTGGGGGCTTAAGACTTCGAGTAATCATCGTTCATTCGTTCATCGTGTTCATTCTTCGGAGATTGTTCGAGTCAAGTTCGAGTTCATTCCATTGCGGTAGCTGTGGACATCATTCCTTCGTTCATTCTATCGAACAAAACAATAACAATCGATTTTTTCAGTCAATGTGTGCAAGCTTCAGTGCGCGTGCGTTATAAGTGTTGACCCTACAGTGCAAGTGTTACCCCTAAAGTGTGCGTATAGTGTGCAAAGCGCCCCTGGTACGTAGCTATGGAGGACTTGAAGAAGTTGTTGCTCTCCAGAGCACAGCTCAAAGGTACTGTAACACGAATAGAGAACTTTATTAACGAAAGTAAAAATATTACTCCCACTAGTACAGAGATACTTGAAGTCCGGCGTGATAAATTAATCTCAACTTTCAAAAACTATGAATCTCTTCAGCTTGACATTCTGGCAATAGATCCAAAAGATACCGAAGATATTTCTATAATGGAAGGCAAATACTTAAGTGTAATGTCAAAAATAAATGCTGCTCTAAAAGCTGTTACAAAAGCAGAGGTGCACTCTTGCCTTGCAGTACTAGTATAAATTCATCATGCTCAAAGCTGCCAAATTTGGAAATACCTGAATTCAGCGGTAAAGACTACACAAAGTACACCTCATTTATGGACTTATTTACAGCAGTCATTCACAACAATAGTGCATTATCAGATGTTCAAAAGTTATTTTATTTGAGGAAATATCTAACGGATGAGGCCCTGGCTGTCATTGTAAACTTGCCACTTGTGAATCAATCATACAAGGAGGCTTTAGAGCTGTTAAGGAAGCGTTTTGACAATGAGGCTAGGCTGATCTCTACCCATATAAATATAATACTGGAACTGCCAGCAATGCAGAAGGGTACTGCTGCGAACATTAGGACATTTATATCGCAATTGCAACAGCAGTTGCATGCGCTTAAAAATTTAGAGCAACCCATAGATAAATGGGACATGCTATTAATAACAATTCTAACTAAGAAGTTAGATCAGTACACATGTAGAGCTTATCAACTTGATAGAAATTTTGATGTCCTTCCAACAATGGAGGAATTTTTGAGCTTCTTGGAAAAGCGCGCTATAGCACTTGAGGAGACAACTCCTGAATCTAAGAGGCAAATTTCTAATAAAGTAAGCAATGTTGTTACTAAAAATAATAAAAAGAAAACATTTAAATGTTCATATTGTGCTGAGACAGATCATGCTATACATCTCTGTCCCGGCTTCAAAACGGCTCCTATAGTAGACCGTACCAAATTTGTCACAGAAAAAGCTTTATGCAAAATGTGTTTAAAAAATCACACCGGTAAGTGTAGATATAATTTTACTTGCAAGGTCTGTAGAGCAGGGCACAATACCCTCCTGCATGAAGACAGTGCTCCAGCAGCTGAACAATCAGTTAGCTTGCATTCACATGACAATTCAGTGAATGTTTTGTTGCCCACTATCAGGGTAAAATTAATAGACAGACATGGGTCGGAGATCTTTGTCAAAGGGCTTCTTGATTCAGGTAGCCAAATATCCTTTGTAACCACAGATCTAGTGGCTAAGTTAGGATTAAAAATAAAGAACAAAGCAGTAATGTCATTGCTATTGGTAACAATAATATAAAAATAAACAAGTGTGTAGATTTAACCATACACTCTCCAGTGAATCATATCAAACTTGATGTAACATGCAATGTGGTTGACTCCATCACATCTAAACTACCCCAACAATCTTTTGGTGTTTCAAAGCTGAAAATTCCTCAAAATATCTGCTTGGCAGATGAAAGATTTAATATCTCTGAAACTATATCAATTCTTTTGAGCGCTGAAATATATTTCAACATTTTGTTGGATGGTCAGGTTAAATTGAATAGTGGTCCTGTATTACAAAACACTCTGTTTGGGTATCTAGTTGCTGGGAACATTCCCAAAAATTCTATTGAGCAACATAGTGCACTACCAAATAAGGTTGTGAACTTTGCCATTTGTGATAACCAAAAGTTAGAAAATGTGATGGAGCAGTTTTGGCTATCTGAAAGAATACCCCATACTGCATCTAAAGATTCACATGAATTTATAAAAGCTGAAGATTGCTTTCAAAAATCTGTAAAACTTGAGGATCAAAAGTTTACTGTCAAAATGCCTTTAATTGAAAAATCAGAGCTGCAGCTTGGGGATTCTTTCTCAGTAGCACTACAAAGATTTTTATCACTGGAGAGAAAATTTAAAAATAACCCTAAGTTCTTAGAAAAATATAAAAGTTTTATTGATGAATATTTGAAGTTGGGGCATGCTAAACCTGTGGATGTTTGTCAATATAATATATTTGATGGATCCACTTATTTCATGGCTCACCATGCAGTTTTTAATGAGGAGAGCTTAACCACAAAATTAAGGGTGGTTTTTGATGGCAGTATGAAGTCTAGAGCAATATCAGGAGGGACAAAGGGATCATTTACTACTGGACCATCCTTGAATGATATGATGCTTAATGGGCCAGTCGTCCAGAGTGATCTTTTTGACATTTTAATCAAATGGAGAAGTTTCGTTTTCACTCTCATATGTGATATCCAAAAAATGTTTAGATCTGTGTCAATAGACCCTTCGCAAACTAGCCTCACCAATATATTGTGGCGAGATCACCCTCAAAAACCAATCAGCTGTCTTCAGTTGCAGACAATTTCCTATGGCCTAAAGGCATCTACCTTCTTGGCTACACGGTGTCTAATAGAGCTCGCTGATAGATATGGCACTTCTTGTCCGCTTGCAGCTGAAGCTCTGCGCTCAAGTACATATGTCGATGATATAATTTGTGGCTCTGACAGCATGGAGGAGCTTCATCAGCTAAAAGATCAATTAATTGATTTGTTACAAAAAGGCAGCTTTTTTCTACACAAGTGGTCATCCAACTGCCCCCAACTCTTAGATGAACTTCCAAAGGAAGTTAAATATCTTGAAAAACTTGACATAAATAAAAATAATATTATCAAAACGTTAGGTCTTAAATGTGACATTTTGCAGGATCAACTCAGCTTTTCAGCTCCACCAATTGATGTAAATGAGATCAATACTAAAAGAAAAACATTAAGTTTCATAGGAAAGATGTTTGATCCACTAGGTTTGATAGGACCTATCATTGTTACAGCAAAATTGTTCATGCAAAAATTGTGGTCAGCAAAAATTGGGTGTGATGCTGTGTTACCCCACCAAGACCTTGTTTTGTGGAAAAAATACTTAGAAAATTTAAAGTCAATGGGAACCATAAATATACCCAGATGTGTAAATTCTATTGGCAATGTAAGAGTAGAGCTGGTAGGATATGCAGATGCTTCTTTCAAGGCACTGGGTTGTTGCCTTTATGTAAGGCATTTTAACACTAATGGAACGGTTCATGTTAACCTCTTGTGTTCCAAGTCAAAGATAGCCCCATTGAATAAGTCTTTAACAATACCCAAATTAGAGTTGAATGCTTCTGTACTGCTGTCAGAGCTATCATGTAGAGTTAGTAAAGTTTTAATGAACATTAATAAATTAAAGTTTTGGAATATTTTAACTAAAATCAAGCAAGATTTTTGGTCTGTCTGGTCTAGGGATTATCTGACTCAGTTACAAAGTAGACCCAAATGGAAACAAGTCCAACCTAATCTAAAAGAAGGTGATCTTGTCATTGTGCGCAGTGATAATACTGCTCCTTTAAGTTGGCCAATGGCAAGGATCCATAAGATCATCCCCGGTCCAGATGGTCATGTTAGAGTAGCACAAATACAAATGTCAAATAAAAAGATCTTTACAAGGTCTTACAGAAAGTTGTGTCCATTACCTTGTAAAATATAATTACTTTCATTAAGTACAAAATGTTTGTAAACCGGTAAACCGGCCCCGGCCCAACTATGTTGGAAATAATCAACATAAAATGTATGGCAACACTATTTATAAGCTGTCACATTTTGATCTGTCATCGTGACAATCGCTCTTCTGTTCGTAGCCCTTCCATGAATGTATTGTGCTCTCAACTAATTTACGTTTTTTCACTCAATATACTTATTACAGTCCGCAAAACAGTCTTTTCATTATACAGGGTGTATAAAGACGACTACAGCATGACTTCAGCATGATGAAGGAACTGCTCTCGTTCCTGGAGCGCTCCGACGCGGCTAATAGCATGGGGCTTGATGAAGTTGTATGGATTCTCCAGTATTATTTATTAATAGCATCTGCCCGCGGCTTCGCACGTGTTGTTTCTATAGAAACATGTCAAGGCTATTTCTACCCCATGGAAACTGATTATGGGATGAAAAGTAGCCTATGTATCCAGGGCTAGAACTACGTCCTGTCCAAATTTCAGACCGATCCATTCATTAGTTTTTGCGTGAAAGAGGAACAAACATCCATTCATAAATCCATACAAACTTTCGCATTTATAATTTCATCGATGATTTATTTCTATAATTTAATTTTCTTCACAGGCTGGCAACTACCTGCGAGACGACACAGTATCCAGTACGATCCAGATAGTATCGGCGGCGCCGATGGAACGACAAGCGTACGCCGCCATGCGGCTGTGGAGCTCGCTGGAACGATCCGCTGTCTCCGGGGATTCTACGGAGAAACAGCCGCTTATCCAGGTACTATTAGATACTTCATTATTATATATACTTACCTACATATTTTAATTATTATAAAAAAACATATATATAAATACTTCAAAATAGAAATAAAGCTCTTTTTTTATGGGTTTCTGATCCCTTTCATCGTGGTTTTAATGATAAAAGAAAAATATACCTACATTCATGATATTTTCGTGTACTCCGAAATATCGCTGTCTCATTTACTTACCTAATTTAAAAAAGAGGTTAAAATCTCAACGAAAAATTATGAAATCAGAAATGAATATCTTTGGCTTACAAAATAATCACTCAGAAAAGTCAAATTTTTAAACCATGGGTATATAATTATCAAAATAATGTAAGAAATAAAGTGGTAATTGATTTTTCTGTTCGCTTCAATCTTTTGTCCATGATTTCCATTTTAAGATGTTGTTACATTTGTATCTCGACGAATTCTCTGGCGCAGCGGGCGAATATACGCGTTTTGATTCTGTGTGATGTGTTGATTCAATAATACATAATTCTAGGTGTCGGCGTGGACCATTGGTGAATACGGAGACTTGCTTGTATCAGAAGCCAGCAACGCTATTTCTATGGTCGACGAGGATGGAGTCGGTAAGATTTAATACTTGTACCTAGCTGTTTCCCCGCGGTTTCACCCGCTTTAAATTCTAAATTCATAATAAGCTAGTTTCATAATTGAATTAGTCCGTCAGTTAGATTTTTAACTGACATGACATGGAAATTACTGGACACGTATTTTTCTTTTGTCAATCATACAAAAATATGAAGATTTCCTCGTTAAAGTTCCACGTCACGCCATGTAACATTTTATAGCATGGCGTGATTTCATATCTATGATCATGTGATCTACTGGTTTATTCAATTGTTTTAGGAAACTATTCTTATTTTGTATAAACCTTTTTGGTTTTATTTTTAAGTTAAGTCATTGCAATTTAAGGAATGTCATCATCATCATCAGCCTATATTAGTCCACTGCTGGACATAGGCCTCCCCTAATGAGCGCCATAGCGCCCTGTCTTCAGCTTGACGCATCCAGCATCTGCCAGCAGTCCTTCGCAGATCGTCATCCCACCTGGCCGGAGGGCGTCCTACACTACGTTTGCCGAGTCGCGGTCTCCACTCAAGAACACGTTTACCCCAACGGTGGTCGGTTCTTCGCGCGATATGGCCGGCCCACTGCCACTTCAACTTGCTAATTCTTTGAGCTATGTCGATAACTTTGGTTCTCTGTCGGATGTTTTCATTACGAATCCTATCCTTCAGAGAAACTCCGAGCATAGCTCTTTCCATAGCTCGCTGAGCGACTTTGAACTGGTGGACCAGCCCTACCGTAAGTGTCCACGTCTCAGCTCCGTAGGTCATTACGGGTAGGACGCACTGATTGAAAACTTTCGTTTTCAAACATTGCGGTATGGATGACGAGAAGACTCGACGTAGTTTTCCAAACGCTGCCCAGCCCAGCTGAATCCTCCTCTTGGCCTCCTTTTCAAAATTGTTTTTACGTAACTGCACAATCTGCCCAAGGTAAGTGTACTCGGAAACAATTTCGAGAAGGTGGCCTTCTACGACGATCGGTCCTGGATTAATGTGGTTATTGGTCATGACTTTGGTTTTATCCAAATTCATGCCAAGACCGATGCGTCGTGAGGCTGAGGCTAGGCCGTCCAGCATGTGGTTCAGCTCCTCTAGCGACTCCGCCATTAAGACTATGTCATCAGCGAATCGTAGGTGTGAGATGTAGTTGCCGTTTATGTTTATGCCCTTACCTTTCCAGTCCAGCGTCTTAAACATATCTTCCAATGCGCTCGTGAACAGTTTCGGGGATATGACATCCCCCTGTCTCACTCCTCTGCGCAATTGGATGGGTTTAGACTGCTGGTCCTGTACTTGGACACTCATAGTAGCGGCATCGTAAAGACCACCTCGATATAACGATAGTCTACTTGACATCGCTGTAAGGATTCCAGAACAGCCCAGGTTTCGACAGAGTCAAAGGCTTTCTCATAGTCCACAAAGGCGAGACACAGGGGCTGATTATACTCTTCGGACTTCTGTATAATCTGCCTCACTGTGTGTATGTGGTCTATGGTGCCATATCCTCCGCGGAACCCGGCCTGTTCCGGTGGCTGAAACTCGTCGAGTCTCCTGGCGAGACGATTCGTGATCACTCGTGAGAACAGCTTATAGACGTGGCTCAGGAGTGTGATGGGTCTATAGTTTTTAAGGAGGGTTTTATCGCCCTTCTTAAAAAAGAGCACCACTAAACCCCCGCTCCACGCCTTTGGAGTTCTCCCACTGTGAAGGACGGCATTAAAGAGGCTCTGTAGCTCCTGTATAACGGGAGCTCCTCCTGCCTTCAGAAGCTCTGAAGTAATACCGTCCGTTTAAGGAATGTAAAAGTAACAAATACTAAAGTAGTTAATTTTTTCTTTTAATTCCAGACGACTTCGAGCGCCCGACTGAAGAATACGTGATAGACATTTACCAGAAGCTGCTGTGGTCGACACAGCTATCGATCACCACGAAAGAGTATCTGCTGCTTTCCCTCGCCAAGCTATCCACGAGGTTCACCACGCAGCCCAGCCAAGAGTGAGTCGTTTATGTTTACTTGTATCTTCATTAGGCTGAGTACATAGCCTTGAGAGACAATTCAGATGGTGAATCCTACTACTAATATTATAAACGCGAAAGTTTGTAAGGATGGATGGGTGTTTGTTACTCTTTCACACAAAAAGTACTAAACTGATATGGATGTTTGTTACAAAGATCCCGGAATTTCCACGGGAACGGGAATTACACGGGTGAAACCGCGAGGCGCTGCTAATATCCTATAATCCAACTAAGGGAACCAGAAGTAAAACAAGTAGATTAAGGCTCGTCTATATACGCATTCACTGCCACTCTGTGGTGCGACGCAAAGAAGCGTTCAGGAGGAAGACGACCGATGTGAAGGTCCGCCGTTATTATTATTTTTTATGACCAAATGCGCCACGGGCAATGAAAGCGTTACAACGCGAGGCTCGAATGCCGATAACATTTTTTTTTGCCGGATTATGTTTTATTTCAAATCTGGTGTTTGTCTCCAATACATATTTGATCGAGATCTGACATGTTTTTGATTTATCCTAAATAATGCGTAAAATTTTATTCGGTTTTGAAAAAATATGAAATTTTAACAATATATCTAATTATTTTCAGTAAAATCCGCGTTATAATCGACACCTTCGGATCGCATATCCACATCGAGTTGCAGCAGAGGGGAGTGGAACTATCACAACTTTACAGGTAAATAAAGCATCTGTACTTATAAGAAAATTGACAGAGTCGTAAAATACTCGTACAATTCGCAAATCCCAACTTATACTTAGCTGAGTTAAAATAAAGGACAAAGTATGTGATGAGGCTTACCTCACCTAGGTACATATACATACATTTGTAGGATTTGAGTCGTATTCTCTTATTTATGTTTATACCTCTGTATTAGGCTCCATACTAGGCGCAGAGTATAAAGTATCACTACTTGCTCGCTTTGTCATGTTTCCCGGCAGTTACTTTAAAGTTCTCAACTAAAGTTTCATTTCTTACGGAAAAAATTAAGCCAGAAAATCCTGTCGCCTGATAGAAAGCGATTACCGCAGCTTATGGACTCCTCCAATATTAAGGACACGCTAGTGCCGACCCTCTAAATAACTTTCCATGCTAATTTTATCTGGATTCGACAATCAAACAAAGTGTTCTATCTAACTAAGTGCTAATCACCAGAAATCGACCTATCATTTCCGTCTTTATAGGTATAATTTGATCTGAACATAAGTTACTCTATCTCAGAGCAATATTCACCATAAGTCGAGCGACCTGTTATTTCAATCTGTATATCTTTAAAATGTTCTAGGCAATACGCACACCTCCGGCCCGCCTTGCTGGAGCGAATGCCGGCCATGGAGGTCGCGGCGACCGGCGACCGGGACGACAGCGACGCCGAGCCGGAACCGGACACGCCTGTCGCCACTACCAATGACCAAGTAAGTTATATGTTACTAATAATATTATAAACACCTCCGGCCCGCCTTGCTGGAGCGAATGCCGGCCATGGAGGTCGCGGCGACCGGCGACCGGGACGACAGCGACGCCGAGCCGGAACCGGACACGCCTGTCGCCACTACCAATGACCAAGTAAGTTATATGTTACTAATAATATTATAAACACCTCCGGCCCGCCTTGCTGGAGCGAATGCCGGCCATGGAGGTCGCGGCGACCGGCGACCGGGACGACAGCGACGCCGAGCCGGAACCGGACACGCCTGTCGCCACTACCAATGACCAAGTAAGTTATATGTTACTAATAATATTATAAACACCTCCGGCCCGCCTTGCTGGAGCGAATGCCGGCCATGGAGGTCGCGGCGACCGGCGACCGGGACGACAGCGACGCCGAGCCGGAACCGGACACGCCTGTCGCCACTACCAATGACCAAGTAAGTTATATGTTACTAATAATATAATGCACACTTTTCGTCACCAGCGCCGGCCGCGGCTGAAACTGAAAATTAAAACAAAAAATAAGGTTTCACTTTGTCCGTCTCAACCTCTCCCACAACGGGTGGTCGCCGCGGGAGAAAACGACCAAATCCCTTCATCTAATATAAAGAAAGAAACTTTGGTTATGGAAAAGAAACGACAGAGGCCAAAAATGTATTGAATTTTGATATGAAAACCAACTGATAATCACAAATACTAAATTTAATAAACCTACCCGTAAGAAATGGACCTGGCACTGGCGAGTGCCAGTTCAGTGCCATTCGGAGAGTTCCGAATGGCGAATATAAGAACGAGATCGATTTCATAACAACAAAACTTCAAGATAGTAAAAGATGTACACATTCTTGAAGAGCTGCTCAAAGTAGAGCCAACTGGAAAGAGGTGGAGGAGGCCTTTATCCAACAATGGATAAACCCTTCAAAACCAAATTAATGATTTCTTTTTTTTCTCAAATGTATCTTCTAACTACCAGTATGTAATCAAATTAATTATTAGAAATTTAGTCAAAATCAAAATTCAATTTTTTTTATTATTTAAAAAAATTCAAGTATAAGAAATCTAAAATTTATTTTAATATTAAATTAATAGAAAATAAATTAGTATAAAATCTTGTTAAATTGTAATTTTAAGGAGAATAAGGGCTATTTTTATTTTATTTATTTTATTAATAATATAATGTGGGAAGATTTGGAAATTTGTATGTTTGTCACGAAAACACTAAAAAAGACAACCTCGATGATTTCAAAAATACCTTCACAGTTTATTTATTTCAAAAATACCTTCACAGTGAGATTGTTAATTTAATCCTGATTAACATAGGTTATATTTATGATGATTCCTTATAAACCTGGGTCAAATCAATTATGTAATTTGACCCAACATGTAAAAGTACACTTTTTAAAAGTTGATAGAAATGAAGAGCAAAATCAGACCATGAAATTCATTTTATTAATGAATTTCAAATATGAATATCAATGATTTATTCGGATAAGGATCAGCATAAATAATTGGTATTCATACTTGTCGATTCCTCCTTGAATTTTTCAAATCGTATATTCCATTCAAACATTATGACGTTAAAAAATTCATTATAATCAAAATTGTTTTTTTTCTATGCCATCATATTATAACAGAGCGAGCAACACGGCATTTATTTCTATATACAGTAAACAAGTTTTTCAAGTTTGTTAATAATTTGTATACTATACTGTACGTCTGTGTCTCTCAGGATGCTCTATTGGACCTCATCATCGGCTCCGACTCGCTGACGAACGGCGACGTGGAACACAAGCCGACGCAACCTGCGCCTACCAACAACAATACTAGCAATGTGAGTCTTTACTCATTAAAATCATTAAACCTTCATTGTACACACGAACTTAACAATATAAAGGATGTACGAAGGCCTGTTTAAGCCTATAAGAGTTCTGAGAATTTGAGGCAATTGTGCTATATCTTGTGTTTTTTATTATTATTTATTCATTACATAAACACATTACCTACAATAACAAGACTTATTAAGTACTTATTCTATAAGCCTAAAGAAATTAGATTATTAATGTCTGACTTTTTATTTTTTAATTAAAAACATATATTTGTTAGTATAGTGATTTACATCCGATTACATTAGATTTGACTAAGTATTAGGTTCTCTTCTATAAAGCTTATTTAAAAATTATACCTAATACCTAGCCTAAAGGTCTCCATACACTGCAGCTGGAGGCGGAGCGTAGGCGAAGGCGTGCGAGTTGTTCTATTGAATCATATGAAAGCCTACACACACACCGCAGGCGGTGGCGGCGCGGTGCCATAGGAAAAACCGCCACGCCTTCGCCTCCGCTCCGCCTCCGGCTTCAGTGTGTGGAGACTTTTAAAGTTTATAATACTAACTAAGCAAGCTTTAAACCAATTGTATAATCCACAGGACATCCTGGACCTGCTCAGCGGCCTAGACCTGACGTGTGCGCCCGCGCCGCCGCAGAGCAGCCTCCTCAACAACAACGTGCCGGCGCCCGCCGCCATGCTTCTAGACGGCTTGTTCGCGCCGCTCTCTCAATCACAACCTGCTCTACAAGGTAACTATAACTGCATGCTCAGCGGCCTAGACCTGTCGTGTGCGCCCGCGCCGCCGCAGAGCAGCCTCCTCAACAACAACGTGCCGGCGCCCGCCGCCATGCTTCTAGACGGCTTGTTCGCGCCGCTCTCTCAATCACAACCTGCTCTACAAGGTAACTATAACTGCATGCTCAGCGGCCTAGACCTGTCGTGTGCGCCCGCGCCGCCGCAGAGCAGCCTCCTCAACAACAACGTGCCGGCGCCCGCCGCCATGCTTCTAGACGGCTTGTTCGCGCCGCTCTCTCAATCACAACCTGCTCTACAAGGTAACTATAACTGCATGCTCAGCGGCCTAGACCTGTCGTGTGCGCCCGCGCCGCCGCAGAGCAGCCTCCTCAACAACAACGTGCCGGCGCCCGCCGCCATGCTTCTAGACGGCTTGTTCGCGCCGCTCTCTCAATCACAACCTGCTCTACAAGGTAACTCTAACTGCCTTATAGGACTCTAAGAAACGTCCGAAAATTCAAACATACAACACATACTCACCAAAAGAATGGTCTGCTTGTAATTTTAAATATCTGGACGTTTTTGACAGATTTTTTATATTTTAACGCTGGCCTTAGATCCAAATTCACCATAGTTGTTGTTATTGGTGAACTCGGCTCAACAGATGTTTAAATTTTAAACATTTATTTGCATATTTTGAACAGCATTAAACGTATATTTATACGTATATATATATTTTTTTGATGTTACAGATTTACCAACAATAACGGCTCTGGACAAGAACGGCGTCCGCATAGTGCTGAGCATGGAGCGCGGCGGAGACAGCGTCACGCTGACCATGCGCGCCTCCAGCGAGAACACGCTCACTGACTTCCTGTTCCAGTGCGCCGTGCCCAGGGTAAATAGATAGATAGAACGGCGTCCGCATAGTGCTGAGCATGGAGCGCGGCGGAGACAGCGTCACGCTGACCATGCGCGCCTCCAGCGAGAACACGCTCACTGACTTCCTGTTCCAGTGCGCCGTGCCCAGGGTAAATAGATAGATAGAACGGCGTCCGCATAGTGCTGAGCATGGAGCGCGGCGGAGACAGCGTCACGCTGACCATGCGCGCCTCCAGCGAGAACACGCTCACTGACTTCCTGTTCCAGTGCGCCGTGCCCAGGGTAAATAGATAGATAGAACGGCGTCCGCATAGTGCTGAGCATGGAGCGCGGCGGAGACAGCGTCACGCTGACCATGCGCGCCTCCAGCGAGAACACGCTCACTGACTTCCTGTTCCAGTGCGCCGTGCCCAGGGTAAATAGATAGATAGAACGGCGTCCGCATAGTGCTGAGCATGGAGCGCGGCGGAGACAGCGTCACGCTGACCATGCGCGCCTCCAGCGAGAACACGCTCACTGACTTCCTGTTCCAGTGCGCCGTGCCCAGGGTAAATAGATAGATAGAACGGCGTCCGCATAGTGCTGAGCATGGAGCGCGGCGGAGACAGCGTCACGCTGACCATGCGCGCCTCCAGCGAGAACACGCTCACTGACTTCCTGTTCCAGTGCGCCGTGCCCAGGGTAAATAGATAGATAGAACGGCGTCCGCATAGTGCTGAGCATGGAGCGCGGCGGAGACAGCGTCACGCTGACCATGCGCGCCTCCAGCGAGAACACGCTCACTGACTTCCTGTTCCAGTGCGCCGTGCCCAAGGTAAATAGATAGATAGAACGGCGTCTGCATAGTGCTGAGCATGGAGCGCGGCGGAGACAGCGTCACGCTGACCATGCGCGCCTCCAGCGAGAACACGCTCACTGACTTCCTGTTCCAGTGCGCCGTGCCCAGGGTAAATAGATAGATAGAACGGCGTCCGCATAGTGCTGAGCATGGAGCGCGGCGGAGACAGCGTCACGCTGACCATGCGCGCCTCCAGCGAGAACACGCTCACTGACTTCCTGTTCCAGTGCGCCGTGCCCAGGGTAAATAGATAGATAGAACGGCGTCCGCATAGTGCTGAGCATGGAGCGCGGCGGAGACAGCGTCACGCTGACCATGCGCGCCTCCAGCGAGAACACGCTCACTGACTTCCTGTTCCAGTGCGCCGTGCCCAGGGTAAATAGATAGATAGAACGGCGTCCGCATAGTGCTGAGCATGGAGCGCGGCGGAGACAGCGTCACGCTGACCATGCGCGCCTCCAGCGAGAACACGCTCACTGACTTCCTGTTCCAGTGCGCCGTGCCCAGGGTAAATAGATAGATAGAACGGCGTCCGCATAGTGCTGAGCATGGAGCGCGGCGGAGACAGCGTCACGCTGACCATGCGCGCCTCCAGCGAGAACACGCTCACTGACTTCCTGTTCCAGTGCGCCGTGCCCAGGGTAAATAGATAGATAGAACGGCGTCTGCATAGTGCTGAGCATGGAGCGCGGCGGAGACAGCGTCACGCTGACCATGCGCGCCTCCAGCGAGAACACGCTCACTGACTTCCTGTTCCAGTGCGCCGTGCCCAGGGTAAATAGATAGATAGAACGGCGTCCGCATAGTGCTGAGCATGGAGCGCGGCGGAGACAGCGTCACGCTGACCATGCGCGCCTCCAGCGAGAACACGCTCACTGACTTCCTGTTCCAGTGCGCCGTGCCCAGGGTAAATAGATAGATAGAACGGCGTCTGCATAGTGCTGAGCATGGAGCGCGGCGGAGACAGCGTCACGCTGACCATGCGCGCCTCCAGCGAGAACACGCTCACTGACTTCCTGTTCCAGTGCGCCGTGCCCAGGGTAAATAGATAGATAGAACGGCGTCCGCATAGTGCTGAGCATGGAGCGCGGCGGAGACAGCGTCACGCTGACCATGCGCGCCTCCAGCGAGAACACGCTCACTGACTTCCTGTTCCAGTGCGCCGTGCCCAGGGTAAATAGATAGATAGAACGGCGTCCGCATAGTGCTGAGCATGGAGCGCGGCGGAGACAGCGTCACGCTGACCATGCGCGCCTCCAGCGAGAACACGCTCACTGACTTCCTGTTCCAGTGCGCCGTGCCCAGGGTAAATAGATAGATAGAACGGCGTCCGCATAGTGCTGAGCATGGAGCGCGGCGGAGACAGCGTCACGCTGACCATGCGCGCCTCCAGCGAGAACACGCTCACTGACTTCCTGTTCCAGTGCGCCGTGCCCAGGGTAAATAGATAGATAGAACGGCGTCCGCATAGTGCTGAGCATGGAGCGCGGCGGAGACAGCGTCACGCTGACCATGCGCGCCTCCAGCGAGAACACGCTCACTGACTTCCTGTTCCAGTGCGCCGTGCCCAGGGTAAATAGATAGATAGAACGGCGTCCGCATAGTGCTGAGCATGGAGCGCGGCGGAGACAGCGTCACGCTGACAATGCGCGCCTCCAGCGAGAACACGCTCACTGACTTCCTGTTCCAGTGCGCCGTGCCCAGGGTAAATAGATAGATAGAACGGCGTCCGCATAGTGCTGAGCATGGAGCGCGGCGGAGACAGCGTCACGCTGACCATGCGCGCCTCCAGCGAGAACACGCTCACTGACTTCCTGTTCCAGTGCGCCGTGCCCAGGGTAAATAGATAGATAGAACGGCGTCCGCATAGTGCTGAGCATGGAGCGCGGCGGAGACAGCGTCACGCTGACCATGCGCGCCTCCAGCGAGAACACGCTCACTGACTTCCTGTTCCAGTGCGCCGTGCCCAGGGTAAATATATATATTTCTACATTATTACCTGGCAAGAGTGCATGGTAGATCCCCTATGCACTGGATGGACCAAATTAAAGCTGCTCTAATCGGTCCCATATACGAAGGTACCAAGAAAGCAGCGGTGCAAGAATAATGGCGCCGGATTGTGAAGGATGCCACCCTGCCTGATATGACGACCACGACCACTCTGTCAAGAGTGTAGCGACTAAAAATAGTGGAAGCGATTGACCTGATGGGTTATTAGCAAAACCAAGGTTGAAATTGTAATGAAAAGTTCAGTAAAACCGAAGTGATGACCACAAGAGAATCCCCACCTTGCGTCTTCATGGTTAGCTCCGCCATACAATGCGCGTTAGTTTATATTTCTAACAACTGTTACGTAAGGCTGAAACTCATATTGAAATCGCTGTACTTGCACCAAACTCAATACTGTATGGACAGTGTTATACTTTATCGACGGCTGACGACTGATTGACCATGGCTGGCCGACGACTGATTTTGATGCGGTTTTTTTAAGGTTGTTCGCGTTCCATACGTTTGTATTTTCCCAAATATGAGCGATGTGGACATAATTTAACAAATAAATAACTGTTTTTGGCTTTGTTATTCGTCATTATTTGCGGCAAATTGTGTTTGATTCATGAAAACACTCGGTATAATTAGAAATAACGTGAAAATTTTAGGCCATTTCTATCAATGCGTGAGTGAACACGGATAGTGTCGTACGCCCGCTTACTTGAACTTGTGAGTGTGACGGCGGCGACGAAATCGCCATCTCTGTGCTATCTAAAGAATCATCTAATAATACCATAGTTTACGTTCTCAAAGCGTTTTTCCATCGTCCAAGTATTTATTCCCTTCTATTTTTGTTGCATGTCAAATAAGATCTAGGAAGCCTACGTGCCGTTCCCATGACAACAATAAATGACACTATGTAAACAGATAAAATGTTTGCTTATAGATACCAGTTTAGAGAGTTTTACGCTGGGGCCACACTACCTTACCGTCTACCGGGCTGTTACCGCAATAATTATGACATTAAAATACCGTTTAAATTACTGCATGAACTGGTGTGGTTACACTAGAGTTTACCTAGATATGTCAATAAATAAGGCGGTAAAAATATCACGTGCGTCGCCGCGCCGGTGAGCTCATATTGCACACTGGACAAACGGTAGTGGCCACAAACGCATTAACCCTTAATTCGATATGGTGCAGTATACTTCCCGTTGAATTAAAAAAAATCTACATTAAAAAGTTGACCTTGTGTATGTAATCTAAGTACTATTAGAGCATCCTTAACTATTTACCGATATTGTTAAAAATCATCAAGACCCACACATAGATGGGACGTGAGTAATCGCCGGGGAGATGGTGAGGAGGAAGATCACGCTGCGAGGGCTCTCGGTAAGTTGTATTTTACTAATTATTTTACGACGTATTTATTTGTAATTATACTGAATGCTAAAGATAACATACCCCCAGAGCTAACTTATAATGTTTTGTTTGTTATACTGAGTTTTATTTAGTTTTTACAAAGTCCTCAACTTGTATGTCCAGTATATTTCCCGTCATCGAATTAGTACTAAAGTAACCGTTAAATACTATGTTCAGTATTCTTCCCTTTGTCAAATTTATAGAAAACTCAATACAAAAACTAATGTCTTGTATTCTTCCCGTTACCGTATTATTAGAAAATTACCTTGTATTGTTTTAGGTATATAAATATTAGGGATCCGCAGATAAATGTTTGATGCCTTACTACTTTTTGTTTTTCAGAGTTTCAAGTCTAGAGGTAAACGGATAGTAGCATTGGTCCGCCTGAAAATGCTTCTTCGGATGTCGATAGCTGTTCAGAACATGAGAATGAAGAGGATATTGCTATTCATAGAAATGGAACTGAGAACCTGTGTCCTCAGTTCGATTTCTATGAACAGCAATTTCCGTAAGAGGACAGCTCTTCACCATTTCCTTCCATCGTTATCTTTAGACAGCTCCGAAAATGATACACAAAACAATTCTTCAATGACAGTAACGATGGTACTTATGCTATCGATACAGATAAATTAAAATCGACGAAAAAGGAGCAGTCCTAGGCGTCAGATATATTGCAGCGTTGTAAAAAAGTTGTCAAAGTAAATAAGCACATGCCTGAGTCTGAACTGTCTGGCAAAGGGTTTACCATTGTCCCTTTGCTAAAAAGTTCCTTTTCGCTAAAATCAATATACTGGAAGGTGTCATCATAACAAGATGACACTGGGTGCCAAAATGGTTTTAACCCTCTGCAAGACAATTCAGACTCAGGTATGTGCTGTTTACTTTGACAACTTTTTTACAACGCTGGACCTAATATGGTTTTTACTTGAACACTGAAATAACTACTACTTGTTATAGTTAACAAATCTTGGCTGCTCTACAGGAGAAAATGTAACATGAAGTGCCTGAAAAATATAATCCTGAAAAAGTTTATACAGAGGTTGGCAGTCGAACTGAAAAAAAAAGGAAGATCGATTGCAATGGAACCACCAATCCCTGTAGAGAAAAAGCTGCGCTGATCCAAAAGCCAACTGCACCGACGGCCCAAGAATCTGCGCGTTTTGATGGATACAATCACTGGTCTGAATGTATTTCATATGAACACTGCAAGTTCTGCAATAATAATAAAACTAACATGTAATGTTCCAAATGCAACCAGAGGTTGTATTTAGTGGCCAAAAGAAATTGCTTTTACAATTTCCACAAAAAGTAATTAGTTTGGCAGACAAGATAATGTATCTATGAGACTAATTGTCTGAAATATATTGAATATTTTATAATGAACTTGCTGTTTCTTTTATTCATTCATCTTTGACAATGGGAAGTATACTGCACATGGTTAGTGTGTATTAGTTTCTTATGAACTTGACAACGTCCAGTATAATGGACGTAGGTTTTTCAGGAAACTGAAATAGGTAGATTTTTTTGTATATTTTTTCTAGGGTCCCTTTTAAGCTAAAAACCTAAATCTATAACAATTTTACATATTTAGGTTAAAAAATCAATCCGTCAAATTAAGGGTTAATTACTGCGGTAATCTTCTTTGATGTGCGAAACAAGACCGCCGCCGGAGCTATTGCCTACCGCCATTTGCCATATTGATTGGCATTGTAAAATTATGGCCATAAATCGTGGTTACACCTGTTGGTGGTGGTGTTGTATAACTTATGGCAATAATTATCGGCATATCACGATAGTGTGGCCCCAGCATTAGACGTGTCAGAGTGTATGCAAAGCATTTCGCTCATTCATCAGCGACGACCGATGTGGCGCAGTGGGCGAAGGTCCGCCTGCGACCGGTTGCGGGTTCAATTCCCGTGTCGGAAAAAAATTGTGTACGATCTGCAGAAATTTGTTCCGTTGGTCTGGGTGTTTTCTATGTATTTATAAAAAAAATATCTATCTATGTAATGTATTGTATTAAGTTTATCAGTCAACTAGTACCCATAATACAAGCTTTGCTCAACTTGGGGCTAGATGATGCTGTGTGGACTGTCCGGAATTATATTTTTTTTTTTATTTTATTGGACTAATCGTCACTTTTTACAGGAGCCAAAACAAAATTTTGAACATGATTTTTTTGAAAAAATGTTTTTCTTTCATTCATCACATTCAAAATTGTTTTCGTAATTTTTTGCTCTATTTTTTAAAATAATGGTCGCTGTTATATCTATCACCCAACTTGATAAAAACTACAAAAGCCCTTTTTGCATTCAAATTTTGAAGCAAAGTTAAGATAATAATCCCAATAAAAAGAAATAAATATTTAAATGAAATGTTTTCAAAAGAAAATATACTTTATGAGAAATAAAACATTTTCTAAATTTTTTGAAATGTGGCCGTTTTGCATTCAATGAGCGATTTGTAAAAATGCCTGAACATTAGCTGGCGTAAAGAGCTAAAATAAAATAAAAATCAGTTGGTGTTGATAGTACATAATTGTTTCATTTTATTTTTGTCATACCGTTAGAAACGAGGTCAGGACCCTTTGTGGGATGTACGCAGAACAGTCTACCAAAGTTTTATATTACAATAAAATAGACTTAGGAAGGCTTACAATAAGTAATTTATGACAAACATGAATTTGTTTGTACTAGGTCTATGACATTGTTCAAAACATAAAGAATAAAAATGATAAAAATCAAAAATTTTGGTAGTGTTGAAGGGATTCGAGCCCGTACTAACGGGATGTATCAAAATTTTGTGGATATTTTATTATCAAAAAGCAAAAAGTAAATCAAATTTTCAGTGGTTTCGAACCCAGGTACGACTATACATCGTCGCACCCACCCGACTGTTCGAACCGCTAGTCCAACGTGACTTATTGAAATACGGTGAAAATTTGTATTACTTTTAATCTATTATAAGTGGTCGTAAAATCGGAGCTAAAATACCTAAGTACACAAAGAACAGAGTCAAAAAAAGTGGAGACTTCCTTACGCCAACAATTTTATTGTAATTTTATTATAATATTGGAACAACTTTCACAGTGCGTACATTTAAAATTAATGATTGTTATTGTGAACTCATTCAAATTATTTGTCAATTCCAATGATTTAACGAAATTAATAAATAGTATGAAAAGTATTTTTTTTACTTATAATTTGTAAGATATTCCTTAGCTTATAAGCTAGTTTGTAAATAACATTACCCTCTGCGCCTTTTTACTTAAATTGTTCAAAATTATAAAAGAAAATTACCTCCAATTTTTTTTTTAATGTAAATAAAGCCTGTTATTTTCTTAAAAGAAACAAGAGACGAATTTATTGAATTAATTTTAGATGTAATTTAGTAATGTCCCGAAAACGGAAATATTGGTCCGAAAAATATTTAGTCCTAAGGCGTCTCCAACTATCTCTGTTATTTTTCGAACAGTAGTTATTTTATTTCCACTGAATTTGTAAGGTTTGCCTGTGTGAGTGACTCGTAGCGGCCGATCACTCACACAGGCAAGATCTTTTTTGCTCTTCCCAAATACAAGCTCCATAGATGCTTTCAACACTTGAAAAATGGCTTGGTACATAAAAAACAACATACCATTTGCGGCAAATACATTACCATTAAACAATTATGCACAATTTAATTAGAAAATAGTGAAAAACATCAAAATTGAAAATCATCGCCATCTAGTAGCGGAGCTATGCTTAGTCCTGGACGCGAAATCACCTTAATAGAGTGATTCAAGAGGAAGGTTTATACGTATAATAAAACCGTGCGAAGCCGGGGCGGGTCGCTAGTACTAAATACAATACAGTACATTAGATAGTTTTTCGTCAAAATACTTACCTGAAATGTAATGTAAACGAATCGCATTTCTTTAAAAGCCATCCTACCTAATATTCAATACTAATAAAACATGTTTGACATTTCAGACGCTCCAGTTGGACATGCTGTCTCCGTCGGGCACCACGCTGCCCCCGCACGGGGAAATCACTCAAGTACTCAAAATCTCCAATCCATCCAGAGTAAGTTCGTAAATGGGAAATTATAGGCCCAGAATAGAAATCTCTTTATTATACTTATACCACACAAAGAACGAAAAAAATACATACAATACTGCATACTATAAGACCAAGTATAAAGGGCAGCCTTATCGCTAAAAGCTATCTCTTTCAGGCAACCCTGGGATGGACTGTCCACAAAAGAACAATATAGACTGATAGTTGCATTATATAAAAGGAAAACAAATACTTATATTATATAGGATTATATATATATAGGATTTAACTTTATATAGATAAAAAATGCTGATGTTTTTTTGCATGTCGGAAGTATTTTTGCGAATCTGATGTCCAGGGGGAGAGCATTCCACAGATGAATAGCTTAAATGTTTATCATAGAAAGAGGTATGAGCAGAGACTTTTAAGATGAGAGTTTCAGAGGAATGCAAAGAGAAAGAGACTTTGAAAGGAATTCGAAGCCTTAAAATAGGAAGGATGCTAAAACAAGATCTATCTCTCGAAGACCGCAGAGTCATGGCTGATATGTCGTTACTGCATGGCATATGTAATGGTTATATTGACTGTCAGGAACTTTTGTCTAAATTGCTTCGTCTTAATACACCACGGACTAGAACTAGACATACGACTGCAAAACTTTTTGCGGTCACGTCTACAAAAACTAATTATGCACAGTATTCACCTGTCATTCGACTTCATAGAAGCTTTAATAATAAATTTAACTCTCTAGATATTTTCTTCAGTAGTAAGCGTACTTTTAAGCGAGATATCTTTCAACTTCTCTCTGATGAGAGCAGTTTTTCATAAGGTTTTTTTTTTTTATAATATATGAGTATAAGGTAAATTATTAGGTTATATATTTTGATTTTGTTATAAGGAAACATTTTTCTATTTTTATATGAAATGTGTAATTAAATGCTTTAGTTTAATTTTTTATTAATTTTCTTGTACTTATCTTGTTCTGGTGTACTTATTCCCTATTCCCTATGGTAGTTGCTAATATTTCTAGTTAAAGTGTTATTTGTATCTTTTTGTGTAATTTGTGTAATAGTAATATATTACTTAGTTAGTTTTTGATAAAGTACGAACATTGTGGCGTTCTCGGTGATGTCATCGTTATATTATTTCAAATTTAGTATTATGTAAATCCGTTATTGGCTGTTAGTTATATGTATATGATAAGTTTTTTGTTATTCTTAAGAGCTGTGGATTTTGTAAATAAATAAATAAATAAATCTCACCATCTCATATAACAAACCGTTTATCAAGGTACGGTGAAATTAAAACAAAATGTTTGTATCCCCAGAGCCCGCTTAGACTCCGGATACGAGTGTCTTACAACCTGGACGGAGCGCCCGTGCTCGAGCAGTCTGAAGTGAACAACTTCCCTCCGGACCTGTTCAACTGACGAGCGGCCGCGCCGGGACGCCTCGAGGCCGCTGGGTTGTATCCATGCGCTGTCAGTTATTGATACTACGTTATAAATACTTGGGTTATATTGAGAGGGAACTGAACGTTAAAGCTGTCACACACAAACCGTGAAGGTGTGCAAGTTGTATGCTATGAAAGACTACACATACACCGGAGGCGGTGGCGGTGAGGCACCAATAGGATATAGTCCTGGATTTATAAATAGGCCGCAGCGTCCTAGGGGCGGTAGATTTCAGAGGATGGTCACTGCAGACGATAAAAGTCAAACACTGGTTTGAGTTGGAGCGAAATTGCAATTTCTATTGCTGTTGTTTAATTTTTGGGTTCCTAATGCTTTGTTAGCAGTAAAAAAGATGTTATTGCCAATTGAAGGATTCGAACCAATTGCAGGATTGCATGCCTACCGGGGGGGAACGGCTCTGTACATGGGGCAAAATAGCGGCCTACACTCATAAAAAATATAAATCCGGCACTGATAGGATATACCCGTACGCCTTCGCCTCCGGCCCGGCCACGGCTTCTGTGTGTGGCGGCTTTTAAGGCTCAATTTATATTGTCGCTGAATGGAATGGAAGCTAATTTGCGCAATGAAATTGTACATAGCATAATGTACTTTATGTCAAAGTGCTTACTCATTCTGTAACATACAAACTAAATACAAGCAGAAGCTAAGGGAATTCCCGAAAATGCGCGAGGATTTCCCGGAAGATGTGTGACTTCTTTTTTAGCTAGTATTTAATTGACATAAAGTTCATTATGCTGTGTACAATGTCGTTGCAAAACATCGCTTCCATACCATTCAGCGGCAACGTAAATTGAGACTAAGTCCAGGGCTGCTGCCAAGCAAGCAAGTACCTTCGAACATAAAGGAAGGAAATACTATAATAACACATTCCCCATCAGTAAAATACATACGTACGTAACGTAACAGTTCACAGAAATAAGCAGACATGTGTGAAGTGTTACGTAAAAACACATTTATTTGCGAATGGAAGCGTAATCCCTGTTCTGTATGCTTACATGCGTGTATACCTCACCTCTTTAGAAAATCGAAGGGGGTATTTCAGGGCAACTTTTGTATAGTATATATCTCCTTTGTGTTCGCAGCTTACCCTCTTACCTAGGGGCTCGCATTTAGTAAATGACATCTACCTTCTGATTCAAATTTTTTACACAATGCAGAAATTACAAGCTAAATTCCAACCTGTCCCATAATATTTGGTGTTGAAAACATATGTATGTTAACAGTTTAACAACAAAATTCGTAGTGAATTTACATATTAAATGAATCACAATTGTTTTGTGACTTTTATCACAAGTGTATATTGATTGCCCAAGTATCCAATAACTGACCGCACATGTTAAAAAACTAGCATATTTTGACTATTAGGTAAGTGGCCATAAATGGTTTACGTCACATTCGACCAGAAACTGGTTGATCATCAAGACATGTGACAGAAAGTGGTTGATAACTGCAATGGACATTGGCAAGCTGTGCTAATGTTTTTAAGTGTTTTAAATAGTGTAAAGTGCAATTAAGGTTTGTTATTGATTGCTTATTCTTGTATCTATTTAGGAATCATCTAAAATATTGACTTATATCTGTTTGAATGTACATTTTGAAGTGTTATGTAAAATAAGGATTTTATCAGATGGCAACACCTTTCCTTGAACATCTAAAGACTGACCACGTAAAGTCCCTTGGATCAACCACTCCCGATTTTTTATGTTAGCTTTTTTTAGAGATTTTTAACATTCCACATAGGTAGTTAGATATAGGGCCCTGCACTTGGATATAAAAGAAGCTAGAAGTTAAAACTTATCTATGCTTTGTTTTCGGATTTCCTTAGCTAGTCTAAATAACATTTTGCTAAAAATTTTGCAAGAAACAATGTTTGGTCAAAGTTGCGTCAGTATTAGAACAATCTCAAATTCACACCCTAGTGTGATCTATATATAGTTTATTTATTTATTCTGAGATTTTACTTTCACATTTATTATATTTGACATTTCAATATTAATGAATTAACTTTTCACTTCCTGAACCCTATTCCCAATCTGATCACCTTCTTTCAAATATATCTCTTACCTATTTTATCAGGATCTATACACATTACATTCCCGAATTTAATACAAAAGCCGTCGAAAGTATTTATATCTCTGAAATTAAATAAATAAATGTATTTTTCGCTTGCAATGTAAATAAACTTGAGATTGTAACATACAAATGTATGAGAACTGTGAAATGGAGGGCTTATTGTACTTAACTGTAAACATAGGCATACTTATATAGGTAATTGAATTGATTTTGTGTGATACGGAAAAGAGTAGAGACGATGCTTTCTCGTCTAAAGCTTGGTTAATAGTCAGGGGTTTCATTTTGAGCAAAACTCTTAAGTCGAAAGTGGAATACCCAGCTTTGGTTAAATATTTTTGCTCTATATTTTATTGATGTAACATTATTTTAAGTTAGGTCTTAAATTAACAAGATTCTAAATGTAGACAACAGTTGTATCACAGGCATTTGAGCTTTATGACTGTGATTCCTAATGCATTTGGTCAATAGATAAGTGATTGCTTCAATATTAGATGCATATCCAACCTTCATGATCGGGTGAAGTAATTTTACTATTTCCTAAAAATGTAAATAGGTATGGTATATGAAATGATAAATTAATAGTTTTGGTTGTTTTAAGACATTATATTATTTAGTTATTACAATATTATGCTATTATTTATGTTTAGGTTGTCAACTAACCCAAGCAGATCGTTATTTAGGCGTAAATGGTAGATTGACACATTTTAATAGAAAATGCACATCCTAATAAAATTCTATTCACAGGCAGGTTTTAAAAGGCCTCATTTTTATAAAAAAATAATAGAAATATCGCATTTGTGTGATGTAACCCAATTTTGAAATCTAATAGTATTCATTATAATATTCTTGCACTAATTAAACATTGATATCACAATATTTAGCCCTGGAATGATCAATTATTTTTTAGTTTTCATGTGAAAAGAGCTTGGTAAATGATTTATATATGTATATCAAGTTGGTGCTTTGTTTTATGTATCTGATTAAATAGAAAGCCCTCCACATTGAGATGTTATGATTTGTGTAAAGCTGAGAGAAATGTACATAATGATTATAATTTTATGTAAATTGGTTAATAAATATTTGAGAATGTTTATATAATCAAACTATTTGTTTTATTTACGTAGCTTTATTTATTACACTGACTGAAAACTTACATTATATTGATTACTTACACAAGAATTTAGTCACTGAAATCTGCAGATATTCACAGAAAATAGAAAAGTTATTTCATTTTACAGTCTTTATCAAACTATAGATCAACATTATAGTATTCGTCACGGATTTGGAGACACCTACAATGCGTAATTTATATTACTGTAGCATCATGAAACGAAACAACACTATGAATTCACTCTATCATAGGCGTAGGGCCTGATTGCCGGCCGCTGACACTATTGAACAGTCTGTCCTTGATCATTTGAGCCATGAGTCCGTGGATGACCTCTATCGTGGTCTTGCAGGCGTCTTTAGTGGCCTTGCCCAGCTTGTCTTCAATGCGCTTCTCGTGCGGGTCTGCGCCGGCGACGATGAACCCTCCGCGACCTAGGGGGAAAGGTTATTTTCTTAAATATCATTGTGAAAGAAAATGAAATATGTAGTAGAAAAACAAAACAATATAAGTAGGTAACAATTACACAGCAATTAAAGTAGGTATAGAAAAAAATTACATCACATTGACTGCACGTAACTACAACCAGTTTCTAAGGTTGATGGTTTCCCTTTTCTACAAGGTTTCATGTTAACTTTTTAATAAATGAGTACACAATAAAAATGCAAATCAAAGTAAGTAATCATTTTATTTCCTAGTTTTACTTCTAAAATTAGAATTAATCTATAGAAGTTAAAGCACTGAGTTTGAATTTGAAATGACCTACCTTTATCAGTGGTGGTAGAACCTATCGATTCTCATGAATAATCTCTGAAACCACTTTTCTGACTTTGCAAATTGATGGGTAGCTAGATTCAATATCCCTGACCTCTGCGAAGCAAGTCACAAAATAAAAATAAACTAACTCACCAAGACAAGCTTCACTCTGCTCCAGCTTATCAGACAGATCAAATATCTGGCCTGTCGTGTAATCCGCATTAGTGATCAGACTGGAACTACTGAGTGTGTTCACCCAGTACTTGTTCCACAGAGAATCTAGCAGTCTCCGGTCAAGAGACGACTTGAAGTAGGATACCTCCAGCGAGTAGTACTGTTTGCAGTGAACACCAAAGTCTTCGATCTTGTTTAGTGGGATGGTTTGGTACTCTGATGGCTCTTCGTTGGCTGGTTTGTAGCCCTGAAGTAGAATTGACGAAATTAAATATACATTTTGCATAAACAACCACAAAAAAACTGTATTAGAGTAGTGTGTCCATGGATAGTTTTTTTTTTACAAAATAGTTTCAAGCAAATCGAATTTTGTATCTTTTTATACAACTCTTACATGTTGTTTGATTAGGAAAAACAGTCATAAACAGTTATATTATTGTTACAGAATAACAACAGTTTATGCAAATTAAAAAGTTTTCAGTCATCATTTATCATATCCCAGAACACAAACAAATTTATAAAAAGCATGCACTGGCTAAACAGAGATGTTTGACCCGAACTCAAGTTGCAAGTTGGGTTCATGGGAAACTTGTGTCAACAGGGGGGAGAAATAGTTTTGGTTGTAAATGTTTACCTTAGGATATGTCCGGAAAGCACCCAAGCAGACTTTCCCAGCGGAGATAGTTCTGACAGGGTCGATAACAATAGCCACAAAAGGCTCTTGGAAGTTCTGGTTGAGCATCTGAGTGGAGACATCAATGCCTGACAGCCAGCAGCCATATCCAGGGTGGCTGTGGTACCAGCCAATGGCATTCTCATGCCTGCCAACCTGAAAAACAAATACCATACTATTTATAACAAGCTCAATGTTTTTTTCTCTTGAAAGCACAGGTGTAGCATATTTTAAGCTGTCAGAGGGACGCGGTAGAGGGTACCCCTGGGGTGCGCTGTGCCGTGAGTTAGTGCTTCGTTACAAGAAACACATGAGCATTGCTGTTGGAAACTACCTACAGTCTTTTCAAGTGGTTATTTTGTTAAGTGCTCTTATTGTTATTTGTTTTCATAACAGTCACTTATTTTCTCAAAAAAGCCTCTAGTTGGAGCTAGTATAATCAAATACTGATTATACATGCATTTTTCCAGCATAAATCATATACCTACATTGATCTCTTTACAACTACATAAATGCAAATTTCAGCTTGATTAGTTCAGTACTTGGCTTGATGAGAACAGAAAAAAGGAACAAGGGAATAACAAACATCTTCACGAACTTGTACCGTAGCACAAGTAAGTAACAAAGTGAATTTGATCAAAATCAGAGCAGGAGTATTTGAGTTATCCATAATAATGTGTGACATTGAAGTTGGTTATTAGTTTCTATAAAAACTTCCATTTATTTAATTTCATGACAAGATGAATAAACTAGATCTTTACCGTTTTAGCAGCTTCAATATAAGCCGTCATGTATTCGTAGGCCTGTGCCTGGGCATTGACTCGAGTCTCGGTCCCCTCTACGGGCAGAGCAAATGAATCCATCACCAGCATTGTGTTTGCATCCACTTTACCTGAAAATAGCAATGACCATTATACCTTTGGGATTCCTGATACAATAGATTTTACTTCGATACAATTTTACAGACAGCTCTATGGAAAGGTACATCCAGAGATGATTGTGAACTCAACTTATACTGTTATGAGTTCATATTGTCACTTTCACTGCTCACCCTTTGTGCCTCCTCACACTACAACGCACATGTGGATTTTGCAGAGGTAAACAAGGAGACCCAGTATTTTGCCAATGAAGGATCTTACCCAAGAGAAGGCCCATGACCTCCAAAGTGCCTCCAGATCTAGCGTGCATCACCATTTTCAGCAGGGCCAACGCTGAGATTCTGATGTCTTTGAAGAAATGCGGGCTGGAACAATAGAATTATAATTTGATGACAATGTCGGCAACCTATCGTTGCCTTCATTTCCTGGGTTGTGGTTAGGGTTGTTCGTCTCCGAAGCAGTGCTAATACAGCCAGCAGAAGCTAAATGCTAGCTTATAATTCCGATTAATCTTACTCTTTCTCCCATGGTTTGGCTATCAGAATGTCTTGCTGCTGTTTCTTGTCGTAGCGGTAAATATCATCAACGTCTCGCACGGTTTCAATGTTATTCGCCATAACCCATGTCTTCTGGGCTACGGAGGCCTGAGAGTCAGAGCTCGTTGAGGCCATTTTAACGTTTCACAAATTACAACAGCAAAATTTTAGCAAAACAGCAATGCAATGCAACGCAACGCACGAGCGAAACGAATTTTATCAAAAGCTCACAAAAGTTTGTATTAAAATTTTGACTTCTTTTCCCTTTGATGTTGATGTTTATAATTTGCTTGACACTGATAATGACAGCCTAACAATGACAGACTTGGGCAACAATTTGCAGTGCCACAAGTGACGACCTCTGTGAAGTTGGCCCCCTGACTTTAATATATAAATCATTTGATAATGCTAATCGTTTGAGAATCGTTTGAGAGGATTTTAGAGAAAAGAAAAATTGTTTTAGAGTAATTAGTTTTTGTGTAAAAACGATTTCATTTTTTTGTGTGAAGTTGACCCCTTTTTCCTCAAAAAGCGACTTAGACGTTTGATTTATTTTTTAATCGTTTGAGAATCGTTTGAGAGGATTTTAGAGTAAAGAAAAATTAATTTAGAGTAATTAGTTTTGTTGTAAAAAATATTTTAAGTTTTTCCTGTTTAATGTGAAGTTAGCCTCCAATTTCCTCAAAAATGGACTAAGACGTTTGATTTTTTTACTAATCGTTTGAGAATCGTTAGAGAGAATTATAGAGAAAAGAAAAATTGATTTAGAGTAATTACTTTTTTTGTAATAAATATTTTAAGTTTTAAATTTTTAGTGTGAAGTTAGCCTCCAATTTCCGCAAAAATGGACTAAGACGTTTGATTTATTTTTTTATCGTTTGAGAGGATTTTAGAGAAAAGAAAGTTTTATTTAGAGTAATTAGTTTTCAAGTAAAAAATATTTAAAGTTTTAGATTTTGTAGGTTAGAGTTGTAGGCGGTTTTCGTGATATAGCGCCATCTAGGATAGATGAAGAGCACTTGATAGTCTTTGAGTTTTGGTAGTTGGTGTTGCTGTAAGCAAAATAAATATGTTTTCCTTAATGTTGCTAGTTATTACAATATTTGTGAAAAGAATGAATGATTTGACATTGACTTATGTACTCAACAGGTCTATCATGGCCAGAAATCAGCGCAATTTAAAAAAAAATACGAATCTTTCTGTTTTTCCAAGATGTTTGTTTGTTTTGATAGTTCTCTTGCTTTAGTAAATTATTTATTTTATTTGATTTGCTCTGTTTTAAAGTTCAAAAAGTCTTTGTATGCCGACATGCAACGGCCCACCGCACAAAATCTCAGTAAACTTCGCCTAAAGGACCGCCTTTTCGCAAAATTACATGCAAACAAGGAAATGAAATGGAAAAACTGAGCAAGGGCCAGATCCGCGAAGCGAGGGCGAGATGGACCTGCAGGGCCAGACCTTAGTCACGAGGACAACAAAGTCCAAAGAGAATAAAACCACTACAATTAAGTCCTCGAGATCATTGTTTGGCCTTTATTTGGTTTTTGCAAGTGAGAGTTGGTAAGTTGTTTCATTTAATAGTAACTTACATTTGTATTCGTATTTAGTTATTTATTAAGCAAAAAATCTGAAAAATATTCTTAATAATAAAACACTTTAAACCAGAGAAGGTTTGTCCAGTGTCCACAGTCTCAGTGCAGTGTCACACATTTGGTAAACTTAATACATAAATAAGAACTTCTAATAGTTCAGTCAAACTTATGTCTAGGATAATATAGTTATCACTATAAAATCCAATACCTACTAACCACATTTCTTATCAATACAAGGTGACTAGCGGTCACCATCTGTAATATATCACACATTAAAAGTAACATTACATTTACATTTTACTTATATAATATATATATTTATATATATAAATTATTAAAAATTATCTAGGAAGTATTTCTTATACACATAGTATAGTAGGTACATAGAAAGATGAACACTTGTAATTAAAAGTAAAGTCAATTTATTTGAAATACATTTTGTTTACCTAATACCATGACAAATACAACACAAGGACATTCATAAACGACAGGATGATTTTACCCTAAATTTATCAAAATGGAGCATAACTCAAGAATTGTGAACATGATCTTATGATAATTACCTTTTCTTGTTCTTACACTCCTGCATTTTACAGGATTTGGTTCCTTTGCCACCATCGGTGCCTTCATCACCACCCTATATGCTGCCTCTACCAAAAGATGATGCGACCGCTTGATTGCAGACAAGCCAGAGCGGCAATTCCGTCAACATCATCGAAGCTAACAAAATGCTTACTAAATCATAATAGAAAGGACATGCATATCCTGGTGGGAACACTAACAGGACACTGCCCACTAAATAAACATCTATACACCATCAAAACGATGGACAGGCTCATCTGCAGAGGATGTCTCAGCAACAACAAAACAACTGCTCACATAGTCCTGGAATGCGAGGAGTAGCAGTACAATGAACAGAAATCCCAAGATCACTCTGCAAAGCCTGCTAAGATCCCTGATAGATTCTGCGCTTCTGGATGGAATAAGGCTGGCTATGCTAGCAAAATGTGGATATAAGTATACTTCAACTATAAACCATCCTGAAATACTGTGGCAGAGTGCCTCTCTGTGGAAGTGTTTTGTATGGAGGATGAATGAAGGAACCTATTTCCTTGATTGATTATCTTCGGCATTTTTGTTCTTCTATTCAACTCTGTGCCTAGTAGTTGTTGTTTTATAAGTGTTATTATTTTAACTTCTTTTATTGTTGTAACTCAAAAATTAACCCATTGTCTGAAATAAAGCATTTGTATTTTTATTTTATATATTATTATAAACAATCTACCAAATGAGCTGAGCCATAGCCGTTCCCTAAGAAGACCACCTAGCTGGAGGGAATCCACCACACACCATATGCTGCTTCATCAGGGCTTCTCGACCTCCAGTCAATCAAAGTCTGATTGAAAGTTCAAGCGAGAATGACAGGCAGATAGGCTGCAAAAAATCAATAACTTTATTTCTTTAGGTCTCTGAGAACACTAGGGGGCACCACATAGGAAAAACCACTTGAAATATGCTATGTTGGTAATCTGTTAGGTAAGTATATATAGTATATTTTTTTTTGTCATTTTTTAATGCACTTCGGATTGGTACTAGAATTTATAGAAATCAATAAATTTATTTATTTAGGCTTACAAAATAGTCAACAAGTCAAATATTAATGTATTATTTTGATAATTATTTAAACTTATTGATATACTGGTACTTGGTACTTACATATTCTTAACTGATAAACCTTAGATTAGTTAGATTTAAAGATGAAACATTAAAAAAATCTCATCTCACGAGTTTCTTTGTACTTAGGTAGGTAGCTGGTAGGTACACATTTATCAAACATAAAAAAATAAAAAATCAGATCCCACGAGTTTCTTTGTACTTAGGTAGGTACACATTTATCAAAAATAAAAAATCAGATCTCATGAGTGTTTTTTACTTAGGTAGGTACACATTTATCTCTGTGCCAAATTTCATCCAAATCCGTTCAGTAGTTTTTGCGTGAAAGAGTACCAAATATATTATGTACAATAACAACTATTGCGTTTATAATATTAGTAGCTATTGCGTTTATAATATTAGTAGGTACCCGCGTAGTTCCCGTTTCCGTGGGAATTCCGGAATAAAATATAGCCTAAATCAGACTATAATCTATCTCTGTGCCTCATTTCATCCAGATCCGTTCAGCCGTTCTGGCGCGATTGAGCAACAAACATCCATCTATCAATCCATCCATCTAACTAAACCTTCACATTTATAATACTAGCGGCCCGTCCCGGCTTCGCACGAGTAAATCAGAAGGTATTATTAATTATGTAGCCTATGTGCTATTCCAGACTATATGCGCTATCTATCTCAGCTCCAAATTTCATCCCGATCCTTTCAGCCGTTCTGGCGTGAATGGCGTGATTGAGTAAGAAACACTCATCCATCCAAACTTACATATTATTATATCTAATAGAATAACGTTTTCGTATACCTAGGCAAAATATTCAGGTAGAGTGAGTGGGGGGAAGATGAAAAAAGGGGTAAGACAAAAAGTCTTCAATAACACCAGATTTATAGTACTTATTACAGTGCTGGCAAAACATCTTTAGGGCCACCAATTTGTTACTTATCACAACTCAGTCAGTGGTTGCGGCTGAGAACGCCTGGTTGTGTGTAAATTGCAATTTTCTAAGACATTGTATTTTTCAGGATTCACAAAAGTGATTTCATCTTGCCCCGTGTCTTGTAAATTAAATTACAAGGCAGGTACGAGTGTTTAATTGAAACATCTGCCTATTATTTTTTGTACATATTTATGTAATTATTACTAAATCTCTCTATTTCTCGTATTTTAGAATTTATTTCAACTTTTCATCTTTCCCCATTTACATTTAACGGGGTAAGACAAACATATCAAAGTCTTAATCTTGACCCTTTTTCAGATTTCATACTAAAAGCCAGATATCCTCAAACTGTATCTTTGTGTAAGTTTCAGCAAGAAAAATAAGAAATAAAAAAATTGCTGAAAGTAGTAAAACAAAAAATAACAAGAATGCTAAGAAATGTGAAATAAAAAAAGAATCCAATAGAAAAAGAAAATACTTTAAAAATAACAAAAGAAAAAAATAAAGAATTATTTATGGTGATAAAAAAAATATTCATACGGGTTTCATGTGAAATAAAAAAAGTTTTCAGTTTTTATATGATTTTTCATTCATAGAAAATATTTTTATTTCTTCAGTCAAAACTTATGCAAATTGGCTGCAAAGTTTGAGAATCTCTTCTTCAATCTTCCCCCAGTGGGGTAAGTTCGGAATATATTATATTTTTAAATTTGTTATATCTTTGTTAAAAATAGCTATTTTGGCACTACAGTCAGTTACAACTTTTTAAATTACTTAACACTATAGACTTAGGACCATAAACTTTGCCTAAGACACGTTTTAACGATTTTTTGAGATTTTGAGATTTTTATTCGATCTTACCCCGTCACCTTTTCATCTTCCCCCTGTTTCAATTAAGTAAAAATAATATTTTTAATTACAGTTTTCTACTTTTTAGACAGCTTTATCAGGCTGTTATTGACATATTATAAAAATCTAGTCTTTACCCTTTAATTATGTCTAATTTACTTTTAGCTAAAGTTAATATCTATTCTACTACATGGATTCAAAAACAACACTGACCATCTCATCAAAAAACCGTTCGATCTTGCCCCCACTCACTCTACCTAGTTTGCGGGACCACAGATTATATATACAAGTATAGGTTTAAAAATATGTACTGTACTGTAAAAGCTATCGTATTACGTAAGGTACACGCAGTACACGCACTCTTGCTGGACGACGCAACAAAGTACAACTCAGCGCGCAGAGGAACTAAACACGCTGACGCTGTGTCCGTGGGTACGCTAGCATAACCAGGTAATCAAGCTACTCGTAGCTAGCGTGTAGGTACATACAAGGTACACATGCATGACCGTACCTACTCGAAAATGACTCGTAGGTACTAGAGCAACAAAAAACACACAAAAATAGAGTAGGTAGATGCAATGCAATGTGGTAGATTACACACAAAGGTAGGTTGATTACAAACTGTTTAAAATATTAATAAATAAATTTAAATTTTAACCAGTTTTTTCTTTCCCGATACGCCATAGTTTAACATGAAAAATATGAGCTAACTATTTCTATGAGTCTCTTCCTTATACGAGTGTTGGTTTCAAGGTTTAGAATGGTTTTATTTTAATTTTATTTGAACTTCATCTGGCATGCTATGGGCCCACGTCGTGGGTCATCTTTTCGAATTATCAAACGTTTTTTTTATGATGGTTGTAGGTTATTGGTTTCATTGTACCTACCTATGTTAGGTTCTTCTGTTATTAAATTAATTTAAATTATTGATTCATACACAAAGATCCATAGATTAGAGTAGTAAATGTCACACAGATAATCAAAAAATTGAGGTAGGTACACAGTCATTAATAAGTTAAGTGTAAAGTCAGACGCTAGCATTTCGCGCGCAATTGTTTTCTGTCTGCGCTCGGTGATTTTAGTAAACAATTATGTAAGTTCTCAGAAGAGCTCAAATAGCTACGAGCATTATTTATTACTCTAAATAAATTGTGTTGACAGTGACCCTTTGTTCTGCGTGCGCGCCACGTGTGACGCAAGGCAAACAAAGTAGTTTTTTTACGTGCGGTCAGCCGCACCAGCAGCGGGTAGAGAAAAATGATATTTATGTCACAACCGCATACCATATGCCGCTACGTGGGTCTACCTATATGGCGCATGTGAAATACCAATGACCCTCATGGTGGGTTCTGTTTTCAAATGTGTGGAGGTAGGGTTCTGTTTTCAAATGTGTGGAGGTATCTCGATAGAGCAGAGAGAAAAGTGTGGTGGTGTCGTTGTTGTGGAGTTATCAGTGTTTCTCTCACTCAGCATCACCAACCAACCTACCATACCTACCTATAAATACATAGGTACCTACCTACATCCGTCCATCCATCCACCCATAACATAGGTAGGTACCTGTCATGTCGTGTACATATGAATACGACATGACAAGTAAATTTGGTATGTATATACCTATACACGACACAAAAAACTATAATTCACTTGCTTGGCGTCGAATTTTAGATATGAGTGTACGAAATATTTAGTGAAGGAAGGATCTTAAATCGACAAGTAATGTAAATTGCGTATAAAAAGGCGCGGCAACAGAGTGTATTTTAGGTTAAGTATGGGCGGTTTGTTTACAAACATTCTACATCGAGTTTGGCTGATGTATAGTAGTAGGTATTTATACCTACTTAGAACTGTTAAAGTTTAAAACCTATCTACCTAGTAAGTAACGTTGTTTGATATCACTTGAATTAAAGAAATAAAACTAGAATCAAGATTTAAAAATGTTGTTTTTATCAAACATTATACCTACCATCCAAGTTTTTAAATATACTATGGAGAGAATAATTAAACACGTATCTTTTATTTTTACACAATAACCCCCAGGGGGTGTGCAATAAATTTCTGAAATTTGGACGAAAAAAAACTGGTTCGCGGGCGAAGCCGCGGGGCGCTTCAAGTAAACTATAAAGGAATGGTCATCAAACTTAAAACCAATCAGAATAGGTATAGATTTACACAAAAACAGATAATAATAAATACTAGCAGATCAGCAGTAGCAATTGTTGCTGCTATAATTTCAGCAGCCTATCTGCCTGTCATTCTCGCTTGAACTTTCAATCAGACTTTGATTGACTGGAGGTTGAGAAGCCCTGATGAAGCAGCATATGGTATGTGGTGAATTCCCTCCAGCTAGGTGGTCTTCTTAGGGAACGGCTTTGGCTCGGCTCATTTGGTAGATTGTTTATAATAATAAATAAAATAAAAATGCTTTATTTCAGACAATGGGTCAATTTTTGAGTTACAACAATAAAAGAAGTTAAAATAATAACACTTATAAAACAACAACTACTAGGCACAGAGTTGAATAGAAGAACAAAAATGAAATCAGAAATCAATATCTTTATTTCTTTAGGCTTACAAAATAAGCACTAGTCAAATTTAATACTACCTATAGGTACATAGTTATCAAAATAATAATAATAATGCCGAAGATAATCAATCAAGGAAATAGGTTCCTTCATTCATCCTCCATACTAAACACTTCCACAGAGAGGCACTCTGCCACAGTATTTTAGGATGGTTTATAGTTGAAGTATTCTTATATCCACATTTTGCTAGCATAGCCAGCCTTATTCCATCCAGAAGCGCAGAATCTATCAGGGATCTTAGCAGGCTTTGCAGAGTGATCTTGGGATTTCTGTTCATTGTTCTGCTACTCCTCGCATTCCAGAACTATGTGAGCAGTTGTTTTGTTGTTGCTGAGACATCCTCTGCAGATGAGCCTGTCCATCGTTTTGATGGTGTAAAGATGTTTATTTAGTGGGCAGTATCCTGTTAGTGTTCCCACCAGGATATGCATGTCCTTTCTATTATGATTTAGTAAGCATTTTGTTAGCTTCGATGATGTTGATGGAATTGCCGCTCTGGCTTGTCTGCAATCAAGCGGTCGCATCATCATTTGGTAGAGGCAGCATATAGGGTGGTGATGAAGGCACCGATGGTGGCAAAGGAACCAAATCCTGTAAAATGCAGGAGTGTAAGTAGGGCGTGCAAAACCGAAAACCGGTTTTGCTGAAAACCGGAAAACCGGACAAAATTTTCCATTTCTTCAAAACCGGTTTTGAGAGACAAAACCGGTGTTAGCTCCGGTTTTGCCGTAAATGAATTAAAATTTGATTTAAATCCACGTTTTTCAAAAGCACTTATGAAATATTATCCGAATGCAACCTATACCAAACCAACCTACACTCCTCCCTCCGCAACCACGCTACACGACTCCTGCACCCCACCTGCCTGCATTGTCGCCCGAATATACTTGCCAGGAGAGCACGTGCACAGCACTTGCGTGCGACGACACGCTTAGCTTCTTATCTATTTGTTAATTATATTATATTTTGTGTTTTTTCATCTACCTGTATTTTTGAGACGATGATAAGTAGAATTAATAAAACAGCAGGTTGGTCTTAAGCTGATTTTACTTTAATGCTGTCCATGGTTGTTTTATTCCGTAAATAAACAGGGTTTATCATTCCTAACGTAAAAGTAGAACTTCTCTATGCTAATTATCTTTGGTTTCAGAGAAATATTTTTTTTAAGAATAACCTCAGTAATATTGTTTTTTTATATAGCAAATCAAATTAGACCTGTATTGATCGCTCATATTTCGTGACCTGTCCGATTTGATTCGACTGGATGACTGAGTCATCGTTCAATCTGCACGATCTAAGCTATCATACTGAATAAAATGCCTGAATTAAGACCCGCAACACGTGACACACAACTTATTTATTAGGTACGTGTGAAGTAAAAAACGTCACGAAAATGAGTGCAAAAGAAAGAGACTAAGATTAGTTGCGTTACATGATTGATCGGTCGCATTTCTATCAAAACTTAAATTTAATTGTTTATAACTTAACATGTACGAATTAAAGTTAGTTTTTGTTTACAAATGCGATCGAGTATCCGTGACCAAATCAATCGCCATCGACACAGGACTAAATCAAATCTATGCAGCATTCATCAACAACATAGGCTTCCCCCAATTTGCGCCATGCCATAGTGCCCTGTCTTCACCTTGCCACATCCAGCATCTGCCAGCAGTCTTTCGCAGATCGTCAACCCACCTGGCCGGAGGGTTTCCTAAATTACGTTTGCCGAGTCGCGGTCTCCACTCAAAAACAAGTTTACCCTAACAGTTGTCGTTTCTTCGCGAGATTTGGCCGGCCCACTGCCACTTCAGCTTGCTAATGCTTTGAGCTATGTCGAAAACTTTGATTCTCTGTCGGATGTATTCATTACGAATCGTGTCCTTCAGAGAAACTCCGAGCATAGCTCTTATCATAGCTCGCTGAGCGGCTTTGAACTGGTGGACCAGCCCTACCGTTAGTGTCCACGTCTCAGCTCCGCAGGTCATTACGGGTAGGGCGCACTGATTGAAAACTTTCGTTTTCAAACATTGCGGTATGGATGACGAGAAGACCCAATGTAGTTTCCCAAATGCTGCCCTGCCCAGCTGGATCCCCCTATTGGGCTTCTAAAAATTGTTTTTACCCAACTGCACAATCTGCCCAAGGTAAGCATATTCGGAAACAATTATAAGAAGGTGGCCGTCTACGACGATGGGTCCTGGAACAATGTGGCCATTGATCATGACTTTGGTTTTGTCCAAATTCATGCCAAGACCGATGCGTCGCGAGGCTGAGGCTAGGCCGTCCATCCTGTGGGTCAGCTCCTCTAGCGACTCCACAATTACGACTGTGTCATCAGCGAATAGCAGGTGTGAGATGTTATCGCCGCTAATGTTAATCCCTTACCTTTTTAGTCCAGCGTCTCAAACACGTCTTCCGATTCACTTGTTAACAGTTTAGAGGATATGACATCCCCCTGTCTCACTCCTCTGATCAATTGGATGGGTTTAGACTGCTGGTCCTGTACTTGGACACTCATAGTGGCAGCTTCGTAGAGAGAGACAACTCAGCACTTCGATGTAACGATAGTCTACTTGGCATCGCTGCAAAGATTCCAGAACAACCCAGGTTTCGACGGAGTCAAAGGCTTTCTCATAGCCCACAAAAGCGCTAACAGGGGCTAATTATACTCTTCGGACTTCTGTATAATCTGCCTCACTGTGTGAATGTGATCTATGGTGCCATATCCTCCGCGGAACTCGGCCTTTTCTGATGGCTGAAACTCGTCAAGTGTCCTGGCGAGACGATTCGTGGCCACTCGTGGGAACAGCTTATAGCTGCAGCATTGTCACGTATTAAATTCATGGTTCCCAAAAGTGTTTCACTCTTAGTCTTAGGTACTCCTAGAAAAATACGTATACATCTTTTACATAACGGTACCACAAACTTATCTGTCCCGGTAGGTGATGGTCTCGCTTTGTCAAAATTTTACCAATCAGAAGCTGGCGTAGATAGATTAGACCCATCCTGCTTGACATTTTGACCTCTCCTTACCAGCAGAGCCGTTTTTGTATTTTTTTCAAAAACCGGGTTTAAAACCGGTTTTCGGTTTTGGGCCCTCAACACCGTAAATCAAAACCGGTTTTGAAAACCTACCGGTTTTGCACGCCCTAAGTGTAAGAACAAGAAAAGGTAATTATCATAAGATCATGTTCACAATTCTTGAGTTATGCTCTATTTTGATAAATTTAGGGTAAAATCATCCTGTCGTTTATGAATGTCCTTGTGTTGTATTTGTCATGGTATTAGGTAAACAAAATGTATTTCAAATAAATTGACTTTACTTTTAATTACAAGTGTTCATCTTTCTATGTACCTACTATACTATGTGTATAAGAAATACTTCCTAGATAATTTTTAATAATTTATATATATAAATATATATATTATATAAGTAAAATGTAAATGTAATGTTACTTTTAATGTGTGATATATTACAGATGGTGACCGCTAGTCACCTTGTACTGATAAGAAATGTGGTTAGTAGGTATTGGATTTTATAGTGATAACTATATTATCCTAGACATAAGTTTGACTGAACTATTAGAAGTTCTTATTTAGGTATTAAGTTTACCAAATGTGTGACACTGCACTGAGACTGTGGACACTCAAACTCAAACTCAAACTCAAACTCAAAGTGCTTTATTTCCTTAAGACCTTACAGGACACTTGGACACGTCATAAAATTCATGTTATTAATAATTAAACTAGGAAATAAAGTGCTCACTTTGATTTTTGTTCACTTCAATCTTTTTAAAGTAAAGAAGCGAACAAAAACCTTTACCTTGTTAGGTTGTTATTTTTCGAGTTGGAGCAAAACTCGTCCCAAGCTTTTTTATCATCTAAATAATCAGATACTTTATAGTAAGCCTTTTTACAAAGAATAGTTTTGACAATTTGTTTGAATTTATTTACTGATAGTTTTTGCAACTCACTTGGAGTTTTGTTGTAGAAGCGTATACATTGCCCTTTGAAAGATACATTAACCTTGTTTAGTCTAGTTGTAGGCAAAGCGAGTTTATTTTTATTTCTAGTATTGACATTGTGTATATCGCTATTTTTAGGAAACTTATTGATATTTCTACGAGTATACAACAGGTTTTCATAAATATATTGACATGGTACTGTCATTATGTTAATTTCTTTGAACTTATCACGTAGGGATTCTCTGGGACCCATATTATAGATTGCCCGAACAGCCCTCTTCTGCAACACAAAAACGGTGTTAATGTCTGCAGCATTCCCCCACAGCAGTATACCATAAGACATAATACTATGGAAGTAGCTGAAATAAACAAGTCTAGAAGTATCTACGTCTGTAAGTTGACGGATTTTTTTGACTGCATATGCTGCAGAACTGAGCCTTTTTGATAGCTTATCTATATGTGGGCCCCATTGAAGCTTACTATCTAGGGTGATTCCTAAGAATACAGTACTTTCTACAATATCTAAACTTTCTCCTCTTACGTTTATATCAGCCTTAACTTGTTTCACATTAGGTAGAATAAATCTAATACATTTCGTTTTGGTTTCATTAAGCAAAAGATTATTGACGCTAAACCAGTGGACAACTTTTGAGATTGCATTATTCACATCGTCGAAATTTGTTGATTGTCTTTTAATTTTAAAAATTAAAGAAGTGTCATCTGCAAACAATACAATCTCGTGATTATTCTTTACAAGATCAGGCAAGTCATTAATATAAACTAAAAATAGGAAAGGACCGAGGATAGACCCCTGCGGTACACCCATAGTAACTACAGACCCCGAAGACCGTTTCCCATTAATGTCAACTCTTTGTATCCTATCATTTAAGTAAGAAGAAAGAAGAGCCAAAGAGGTGTCATTTATTCCATAGTGATGTAGTTTCCTGATTAAACTGGACACTGGACAAACCTTCTCTGGTTTAAAGTGTTTTATTATTAAGAATATTTTTCAGATTTTTTGCTTAATAAATAACTAAATACGAATACAAATGTAAGTTACTATTAAATGAAACAACTTACCAACTCTCACTTGCAAAAACCAATTATACAGGCCAAACAATGATCTCGAGGACTTAATTGTAGTGGTTTTATTCTCTTTGGACTTTGTTGTCCTCGTGACTAAGGTCTGGCCCTGCAGGTCCATCACGCCCTCGCTTCGCGGATCTGGCCCTTGCTCAGTTTTTCCATTTCATTTCCTTGTTTGCATGTAATCTTGCGAAAAGGCGGTCCTTTAGGCGAAGTTTACTGAGATTTTGTGCGGTGGGCCGTTGCATGTCGGCATACAAAGACTTTTTGAACTTTAAAACAGAGCAAATCAAATAAAATAAATAATTTTCTAAAGCAAGAGGACTATCAAAACAAACAAACATCTTGGAAAAACAGAAAGATTCGTATTTTTTTTTAAATTGCGCTGATTTCTGGCCATGATAGACCTGTTGAGTACATAAGTCAATGTCAAATCATTCATTCTTTTCACAAATATTGTAATAACTAGCAACATTAAGGAAAACATATTTATTTTGCTTACAGCAACACCAACTACCAAAACTCAAAGACTATCAAGTGCTCTTTATCTATCCTAGATGGCGCTATATCACGAAAACCGCCTACAACTCTAACCTACAAAATCTAAAACTTTAAATATTTTTTACTTGAAAACTAATTACTCTAAATAAAACTTTCTTTTCTCTAAAATCCTCTCAAACGATAAAAAAATAAATCAAACGTCTTAGTCCATTTTTGCGGAAATTGGAGGCTAACTTCACACTAAAAATTTAAAACTTAAAATATTTATTACAAAAAAAGTAATTACTCTAAATCAATTTTTCTTTTCTCTATAATTCTCTCTAACGATTCTCAAACGATTAGTAAAAAAATCAAACGTCTTAGTCCATTTTTGAGGAAATTGGAGGCTAACTTCACATTAAACAGGAAAAACTTAAAATATTTTTTACAACAAAACTAATTACTCTAAATTAATTTTTCTTTACTCTAAAATCCTCTCAAACGATTCTCAAACGATTAAAAAATAAATCAAACGTCTAAGTCGCTTTTTGAGGAAAAAGGGGCCAACTTCACACAAAAAAATGAAATCGTTTTTACACAAAAACTAATTACTCTAAAACAATTTTTCTTTTCTCTAAAATCCTCTCAAACGATTCTCAAACGATTAGCATTATCAAATGATTAAAATAATTAAGTCGGGGGGCCAACTTCACACAGGTCAAGTGACGGACACAAATTCATTTTATTCTGACTGATCACTTGATCAGACACGACGGTTGCCTTATATAATATGTTCATCATATTCAAACGCGTCATTTACTTGACTTATTTAATCTTAAATAATATTTAAGATTTTTTTTTTTTCGCGTTTGATTGAGGCGATTGAGGCAAAAAAAATGTTCCAAGACGCTTATAGAATTTTAGATTAATTTTTGCAAAGCTGATGTACGGAACGTAGTCCTGCCCCGGCTTCGCACGGTTTTAATATACTTAGTGTGACTTAGACCTTCCTCTTGAATAACTATGTCCATTTAAAATATTCGCGTCAAAATCCGTTGCGTAGTTTTGTTGCGTAGTAAAGATCTAAGCATACCTACTAGGTAGGAGGGATAGACTAGGGATAGGCAGACAGCGAGAAGCGACTTTGTTTTATTTATACTGTGTAGTGATTTTTATCGTTCTTGAAGTAAAAGGAATAAAACCAGCGGAAACGTAGTTTGCCACAAATAAAAACCTTTTTTTATTAGGTACCATACCATAGTATGTTTTGAACACACTTCGACTATAACTACCTATGTACTTTTGCAGCCTTTATTGATTTTTTATGTAGGTAGTTTAGTAGTCTGAGTATACATGGTAGGTATTAGCAGTTTATAATCTCAAAAAAATTAAAGTTTGTGCGACAGTGTTATTGTTAGCCCTAGGTAGTTACCTTAATTTTATCAAAACAATTTTACTTATAAGTAGGTAGATATTTGCAAAACGCAAACCAGATATTTCATCAGAGACTTTCACTTCCTCAAGCCCCTGGTTAGTCACCAAACCACCAGTCACCTTCCTTCATGCATCAATGACGCTAGCTACCGGCCGGCTTTCGTTTACGTTGCGCCGATTTCATCAGCCACCATGACTAATAGCAGCTTTTAACCTTTGTACTAGGTACGGTACATCATCATCATAAGCAGGTTTGTCGTCAGGGCATACCTAGGCCGTTCTTCATTTGTTTATCACTACTAAATTACCGAGGTACTCTACTTACAATTGAATCAGAAAGTAGGTGAAGTAGGTAAATACTTTACCCACCCATATGCTTTTGTTTGGTAGTAAGTAGGTATTAAAACTTATCTGATACGGGTTATCTATCTATCATCACTTCGTGTATAACATGACACACAGGTTACAAAAGTAGTGCAAGATTGTTATTGGCATTATTATTGCTCAATAGAACCTAATTTTTCGTATTTCGTCCCATTATTATCTCAGTCCTGTCATCAAAAATTCATGGAAAATGCTTTTGTTCCCCATCTTTGTCTTGCTAACCAAATTGGTATCGCTCTATCCCTCTTCGAGCGTTGTGACGTAAATCGTCCATTACTCTCACACTCTCCAAACGCTGTATGTAATCCTTCTCTTTCATTAAATCGTTAGCAGATGTCTCCGCCCCATGATAATTTCCACGAATCACAATCGTCCACATACTCTCATTGTCGAATGGCAAAAAGCACTTTACAACCCAAGCTGACGCCGAATATGTACGACGCAATCGTTTGTTGTCCGCGACGCAAAAATAATCGCTTGAAACTCTAACAAATCGAGAACATTCCAACTGTAGTATGATACAAGAATTCTGATATTTTTCAAGTGGAGTGTGGTGTTTTAAAGTGCATTGAAGACCGGAAAAGCTTAAATATGAGTGGTCCAATCATCATTACCGTGCCGAACAGCTATTTGATGGAGGAGGAGGCTGTAGACGTGGCTCCGACTCCGTCCCGGAAGCGGAGATTGGACCATTTGTCATGGGAAGAGAAGATGCAGAGGAAGTAAGTCCCATATTTTTAAACCCTATTTCAATACAACTAGCTCAGACAACAAGGCAAGGAACATAATACTCTCTACCGAGAGCAACTAGGCGTAAATCACAATTATATAGGGTTATGACAATAACTAGATTTAGTACCTGCTATGAGTTTTCAACATAATAAAATTAGAGGTATTTATTTTATTTACAAAATACAAGCTCTATCCTATTCTATACATTCGGTCTTTCGTTCGTCTGTTTGAGGGCAATGTCCCTTGCTTAACCAAAGTTTTTTGACCTTCACGTTCCGTTATGCACAGTTACACGTAAAAAATTAACACCTTCTGAAAGTGCAAATTGTTTAAGATTTGTTACATCTTGTAACATGCTTGTAACATTATTTTGACAATTAGTTAGGTGTCTACAAAAGGTAGATTTATAAAATAATTTATTGCAATTGTCGGGATTGTATGATAAAAGGAAGGCTATTCTAATAACAACGCTATACCAACCCCAAAATAGGTTCAAAATAGGTGTTGTTTGGATACTCGATGGATTATTTCTAATGCATCCGATACGGGGATGTGTTGACAAAACGAACTCAAATTTTCGAATAAGAATGCATTGCGTCATCCAATAGGTAGGTATAGGTAGGTAGGTTTGGCGCAAGCCCCGTTACTTCGCAGCGCATTGCATCAGCAAGGTCCCTACCAACTTACTTACGAGTACTTACCTAGGCCGTACAATAAATAAGAAGCATGAAGAAGTTGCATAAGCCCTCAATTTCAAATAAGAGCCTCGAGCTGGTGTTTAATAATTAGTACTCGTTTTTTAATTACTTAGATGTTCGAAACCACTTCGTCTCTTGTCGAGTGCAAAATTAAAAAATCTGGATATTTGTAATTACTTACATTCTGCGGTCTAGGTGACTTATAATAAATAGGTTTGTGTAGTTTTTCAACATTAAGTATAAAATAATTCAGGGTGTTTGCAAGATGGGTGCAAAGCTGACAAGTGTACCTACCCATTTTCCAAACATCCTGTATATGTAGGTATTTTTAACATAGTTATTTGAAACTTTGGAACCCATGCTTAAACGATAAACTAGGT